>CM062289.1:254373852-256773852 GCA_031216915.1 Pictodentalium vernedei
AGATATAGAATTGTTAGAGACAATTAACAATAAAGGTTTCAGAAAAAAGTTCTATAAAAAATGTCGAAGGAGTAAACGAGCAAAGTTTTGTGATGGGCGGACGGACGGACAGAAGTCCGGAAGGACAGACGGACGGATCGATGGATGGGCAGTCAAACTGATAGTTGGGTGGACGAACACCATTTCAATATCCACCTCCCGATTTTATCGGTGGGGGATAAATACAAAAATCCTATGAAAAAAAAACGCTGGAGGACTAAAGCGGACAAGCATTTGTGCAGGAATTTTCCTTTTACCAAGGCTGCGCAAAGACTATCAAATAAAAAATACCTGCCCATTTGCACATCTACACTTCATACTGATACTTCACATCAAGTTTCGTAAAAACTCTATCAACAATGTAGTAGGAGTAAAGCAGACAACCATTTTTGGTGGAAATTTACCTATTTCCAAAGGCCAGACCCGCGCAAAATTTGTCGAATAAAAAATTCCAGCTCAAATGCACATCTACGCTCCATTCTGATATTTCACACCAAGTTTCATAAAAAAAAAACATACCATAAAAATGTAGGAGCTGAGCGGACGAAGCTTTGTGACGGACGGACGGAAGGACACCATTTCAATCTCCCCCACCGACATCGTCGGCGAGGGTTAATAATCGGGAGGTGCAGAACTGCAATCTTATTAGGGTGACAAGGATGCCGGGGGATCGAGTTCGAACTGGTCGAGCAATGGGGAAATGTGAATGGGGGGGGGGGGGGGGAGGGGGACCCACCGGAATGCCACAATGAGGTCGAGGAAAATTTATCGAACTTTGTGCACATCGAAATAAAAGTAAAGGAGGTCCGAAAAGTGGTCTCAAAATTTAAGAATGGAGAAGCGGGAGGGCAGATGAAATTCCTATCGAGTTACTAAAAAAGGGATAGAGGAACAAGTAAGGTCCAGTTTATACACAAAAAGAAGGATAACGAAGTATTGGATAATATTTGGGGGATCTCTGTCAGTGGAAACACAGGAAAAGTTTCTGAATGGGCGATCAGAGGATGTGATCGAAGAGACGGGCTTTTTGATAGATCCAGAGTTGCTTCAGTAGGGCAAGGCAAGGAGAGTCAGTGATCATCCTTTCACACAATCCTAAATGAAAGAATCGGCGAATGCCCAACAAAAAAAAAAAGAAAAAAAGAAAAGAAATGTAACGGTACGTTGACCTGTGTTCCCAGACTATTACGTAAGCATATGAGCTTCATTCTAGCTCTGTGAAACACACCCACTTTCGGCATTTCCTACCCACTATTTGCAGCTGTATCATTGTGATCGCACACTGCTTCAGATTCGTTGGAAAGCTTGTTTTGTTTTATCTCCGACAGCTGAGAATTACCCAGGCTGAGTGTCATACCCCCCCCCCCCCCCCCCCCACCAATCCTGGCCAAAATTCCCTATAGTTGGAAATTTGGAGGGCAAGTCATGAGTAGTTGGAAATTCCATCTATCTGGATTTTAGAGCTTCTTTGGAGATGTCTCCATTACTTCCCAAAATTCCAATTCGGTTTCAAATCTGCAAAAATTCCAACTGTTACTATTTACAACTATAGTGTACGCAGTATCGAGCTTCATAAGTATGCATGGTGCCAATCGGTACGACATTTCTATAGTACGACGTTACGTTTACTTATCGTAATAAAAAAAACATCCTCGAAATGCACTTCAGGAAAATCACATCATGTAAAATCGTTATTCTGAGTTTAATTCCATCATTCACGGTTACAAAATGATGATGAAACATCAAAAATTGATTATTCCTGCATAAGATCTGATTTAATGTTAGGACACTGTGAATTGCTCAAAGTTCTCAGCTTGAGCATTTGTTCAGCACATATTCAATTCCCAGAATAATACCAAATAATAATAACCCGATAATTCTATCATAAATGTGTTGACATTTCAGTCACTAGAATAAATTTTATGCCCCCATTTTGTGGCTTCATTTTCTAAATTTTTCTCGGGGGTGAATGGGTTTCCCCCATCCCTGTCTCCCTAGTTGGAAATTCACTACCCTACACCCCCCCCCCTCCTCCAATCGAAAGTCTCTAGCCACGTCCCTGTTTAGGGTGTCTAAACTTCACAACTTGGGCTGCTATTTTTCTTGTGCTTGCTTGTCTTTCATGTAATTAACCAAGAGTCAAATTCACACAGTTTCACAAGATCAAGAATAGAGTCACGAGAGAGTGCATCAATGTAAAATGAAGAATTCCAATTTGGCTTTTGTCAGTCTGCAGTGATCAACTCCCCCCCCCCCCCCAACAATTCTTTGCCATTTTGCATGAGATTCGTGTCAAATTGGTAAAAAGAAGATGAGACTGATACACCAAAAAGGGAAAACTAACTAACCTCCTCATTTGGTAATATCCGTGACCATTTCTGGTGCTGCATGAGCATTGATAGTGCCATGTGAATGCTCAAGTATGGTCAAAACAACAAAAAATAACTGCCGTGCATAAAGAAAACTTACATAAATCGGCTTCGTTAAGTTAGAAATCATGGATTCCAATTCATTGGTGACAATGGTCACTGTATGGAAACCACTACATGCGTTTTGTTTAGACTCTGCCCGTTGAGAGACACTGACAAGATCGGCCGCATGCAGCGAGATGTCTATATTATTGATCATTTTCGACACATATTGTGTTACCAAACTTTCAAATAACTGCTCCACGTGCATTTGTAGATGTGCTTTCTACCTTCACGCTCTGCAAGCTGCGCTCAAAAAAAGCTTATTTTATCTCTAAAAAGTCAATTTTTGTCTTCCTCAACATTAGAAAACATGATTTTCCTTTTGATCGTTGTCGTTTTCGACTGCAAGGGGGCATTTGACAGCTTTTAAGTTGGTCATTTAGTTACCATTTAAAACAACCATTGAATCCCCCTTTCAAATCATTTATAATAGAACAACTGCGTTGACAATCCTCTCTCGTTTCATTTCTTTTTTGGGGAGTGTATATGTGCATGGTGTACGTGTTTAGTTGACCTCAATAAACAACATGTGTAAGTTGATCTGTCAGTCGCTACAATCACCTGAAATACTGACATTGAGCACCCAAATCAAACTGGATTACAAAGGTCTACATTACAGCACTATCTCTGCTTCAGAGGTATCGATTGCAGTATAAATGTGCGTGTGTGTGTGTGGGAGGGGGGGGGGGGGTAAGGACGTGATCTTCTGAGAGATTACGATAGTCTTTGGCGAAAAATAATTTATTTTGTCTTCTCCAAGATTGGGAAAACGCTTTCTCTCCATCCCAAATCGACTGGTCATGTCAAGCGATTTTTTTTTGCGGTTTGATATCAGAATAATTTTAAGCATTCAAAGAATGGAGTCGACTGAAGCTGTGATTGGGAGTATCCAGTCGTATGCTTGAAATGATTCGGAGACCTCTCACATTTTTTTTTAACTTTTAAAGCGACAGTTTTACTGCATCCGTGGGTAACAATCCCAAAACGCGATTTCTCATCCCACACCACCACACTCATTCATATGTTGCCAACTTGTGGCATGGTCAGTATCATGGTAAACAACATTCTCAATTTTGTGTGTTGATAATCAGGTACCTTCTTGTAAATAGATAGTGTGCTAAGGTAGCATGAGTAGTATATTATATACTACTCATGCTACCATGCTACTCATGCTTCCTTAGCACCACCACTCTTAGTGGTCTGACAGAATTAAATTATTGTACGATTAAAATATTAACGATGATAATTATGCTCTATTTTCAAGAAAATGTTTACCATTTCAGCTCTAAAGGTCCCCATTTAAAACATCGATTTGCTCCTAATTGCTGAAAGGAGTGTGTGTGTGGGGGGGGGGGGGGGGGGGGGGTAGGCTACATGTATACTCCACGCCTGCAAGTCACGCCTGTACTGGTCAGCTCCGGTGTTTGGTTTAATTGAATTTCTTTCAAGGTCACAGCTTGTATGTTTAGTTGTGCATTTACAACCAAAGAAACACGTACACGTATTTATTGTGTTTGCCCATGAAATAGCAGAAAATCGCTTGGAAATTAATAGCGGTATTTATCTTCATAAATACGACCATCGTCCATTGTGTTTGTAAAAATATGTGATCGAATTTATTGTGACCGCGGAAGTCGAGAAATAAGGTAATAAATATTTATTTATGTTTAAGGTCACATACTTGTGCACTGTGGCTAATCGTGACCGTGGCAGGTTTACGGGTGGAGGAAGCTGGAGTTCTCGGAGAGAACCACCGAGCATCGACGATGCAAACTGTCAGCTCCTCAACATTCTAACTCGGTTCAAGCTCCGCTCAAGCAGGGTTACAGCGGTTGAAGACATGTGCACCATCGACGTACAGTACGCCCTCAGTACACAGCGTCATCGTGCCCCCATGTAGGCAACCGGGATAAAGTGCTTTGCCCAAGAACACAACGCTTGTCGTCCCGGACGGGGATCGAACTCGGTACCTCTAGCATAGACGTCCAACAGTCTACCACTGAGCCACCGCGCTCCCTAGGTAATAAATTACTACTAATAATACACACTAAAAACTAAAGAGTTAAAACTGACACTTTCAAGGTGTTAAACCCATTCGAACTCTTAGAGTTTGATTTTAACACTCAAAGTGCAATGCTTTAAGCACTTAGACATTACAATCGTTAGACGTCTGAAACGTGAATGGATGGCACTTCCCATGTGTCTAGCATTGGTGGTTCTCCGAATCGTCCATAATTTGATTTGCGCTTGGTGGGTACATAATTAAAAGGACACAACGCAGATGACGCGGATCAGGCTCGAGAGTTCGAGCCTGAACCGCGTCATCTGCGTTGTTTCCTTTCAAGTGTCGCGACATTACACTTGTCAAGTGGAATTATTGTAACACCTGTCAAGTTCTGTGATATCTACTTTTGAACAAAGTGCTAGTTCAGCACTTAGTAAGTGTTAAATACAGCACTTCAAGTGTAGTTTTTAACACTTTAGTTTTTAGCGTGTAATAACACGTTGGTCGGCTGCTGATATGTCGCGATTCGAAGGTGAGAAGGCCTTGATTAGCCCTGTGCTTCCAAATGCCTCCCTATCCGCACGCTCCTCCTCTCCTCCCAACACTCGGAGGCGAACTTCCTGATGACATCCCGTACGCCCATCTCTCTGAAAAACAAACTAACCCTCTTTTGTCACTTGCCAACCACATGTCCTTCATTCTACCACCCCTCTTCCCCATCATACTCCCGGTGAATCTTATGCTGTTAAGACTGGTATTTTGTCATTCTAAAAGAAAGTGTTCCAGGGTCTTCAATACGCCTAGATTACACATTTGGCATTAATTTGTATTGTCTTTCCCAGTTTTTCCTTACGCTCCAGCGACCGCGACCTCATCTTGAACAACAGTGACCCCCACCCCTCCCACAGGTGCCATCAAGGTACTCTTCAAAACCTGGCTTCTCTTCATAACGCAGGTCACCCAATGACCTCTTTGCTTTGACCCCATCTCTCCGATTCTTGTTACAACACAACATGACTTTTTCTCTGCTGATTTTTTCCCAAGGTTGTGCCCACTTCTAAGTCTGAGATCTCCATTGAATAGTTCTCTATTAACTCCCTCACTTTGGTCTATCCACCCTGTCTTTATGTTTTTAATTCCAGATGTTCCGGAACATTAACTTACGCCATCGGCTGTCTGGGAGATTTTCCACATAGTCAAGAATGCAGAGCTTCATCAAATATCGATCTAGGCTATCATGTCCTTTATTCCCATCCACCCAAGCTCACCCCTTGTAGCGGTCGCCCCCATAACGGGCGAAGCCCGCTCGGAAGCGAGCTCTATAGGTTAACACGTGTAATTGAGTCAATTCTTCTGAAACTCCTCTACAGCTTTGATTTCAAAATTTGTGTCTCCGTGCCGGCTGCCACTTTGAAATCAACAGGATGTTTGTTCACCGGAAGGAACGCCCGAGAAGAGACTTTACGAGAACGGCTCTGTTTCGAGGAATCTTCCCAAGAACAAAAAGGGACTATCAAATAGTTTTCAAAGGAACATTCGGATACCAATTGGGTAAAGTGAGTGAACCATCAGTTGAGGGAAGTAACAGGGGAGGGGGCGTGGGGGGGGGGGGGGGGTGCTATTGAGATATTTTCCCATAATACACCGGGAGTCAGACTAATTTACAATTTACTACATCACGTGACGTTCCTAGCAACACGCAACACCCCTAGCAACAGGCGATCTATTGGACCGATTTTGACCAAAATTGATATATGGACCCATAATGCAATAGGGGTCCAAACCAAGGAGTCGGTCATGATGTCAGTTTGTTTCCCTAGCAACGAACGTGCCTCCCTAGGAACGGGCGGCCTCTTGGGCCAATTTCGACCAAATTTGATATATGGATCCACAATGCACTGGGGATTCAAACCAAAGAATCGAAAATGGTGTCAGTTGGTTTCCCTTACAACCAACGTGCCTCCCTAGCAACGGTCGACCTACTGGGCCAATTTTGACTAAATTGCACTCGTGGACCCATAATACATCAGGGATTCAATCCAAGGAGTCGGTAATTATGTCTGTTTGTTTTCCTAGCAACCAACGTGCCTCCCTAGCACGGACGACCTATTGGGCCAATTGGACCAAATTTGATATATGAACCCATAATGCACTAGGAATCCAAACCAAGGAGTCGAAATTTATGTAAGTTGGTTTCCCTAGCAACCAACGTGACTCCCTAGCAATGGGTGGCCTCATGGGCCAATTTCGACCAAATATGATATATGGATCCACAATGTATTAGGGATCCAAACAAAAGAATCGAAAAATGGTGTCAGTTGGTTTCCCTAACAACCAACGTGCCTCCCTAGCAACGGGCGACCTACTGGGCCAATTTTGACTAAATTTGATACGTGGACCCTAAATGATCCAGGGATTCAAACCAAGGAGTCGGTAATGATGTCAGCTTGCTTCCCTAGAAACCGACGTGCCTCCCTAGCAACGGGCGACCTATTGGGCAAGTTTTGACCAAATTTGATATATTAGCCATAATGCACTAGGAATCCAAACCAAGGAGTCGGTAATGATGTCAGTTTGTTTCCATAGCAACCAACGTGCCTCCCTAGCAACGAGCGGCCTCTTGGGCCAATTTCGACCAAATTTGATATATGGAACCACAATGCACTAGGGATCCAAACCAAAGAATCGAAAATGGTGTCAGTTGGTTTCCCTAACAACCAACGTGCCTCCCTAGCAATGGGCGACATACTGGGCCAATTTTGACTAAATTTGATATGTGGGGCCATAATGCATCGGGGATTCAAACCAAGGAGTCGGTAATGATGTCAGTTTGTTTCCCTAGCAACCAACGTGCCTCCCTAGCAACGGGCGACCTATTGGGTCAATTTTGACCAAATTCAATCTATGGACCCACAAACCGACTCCTTGGTTTGAATCCCTGGTTGCAAGAGAAACAAACTGACTTCATGACCGACTCCTTGGTTTGGACCCCTATTGCATTATGGGTCCATATATCAATTTTCTTTGTGAACATGTTCACTTAAATCTGGTCGAAGCGGTACATTTTGTCTGATTCGACCTCACAAATCTCGAGGCTTCAAAATATTCGGGCCCTCTAGTAATTCAGTCACGTATGCGCGGTATTTTCCTCATTGGTGAAGAGCGATACTCCCTAAAAGGAAAAAACTCGTCGCTTGTAATATAAAATCTGTCTCCTTTGTGATAAATTAGCTCAATTTGAGTTAGTAGGTTCACAGAAGGCTTCAGATTTAAGCTCAGTGGTTTAAAATTGAAAAACTTTCCCGGGGAGACCCCCCCCCCCCTTATTCAGCTCCACCTTTTAGAGGTTTATACCCCCCCCCAAACTCTCCCCCTTCTCGGGCCTACGTCCCTCAGGACATGCCTATGGCATGTCATTCTTGCCCCCCCCCCCCAAGTGGGACGTGTGCCCCCACCCACTCCCTTAGATTGGAATCCCAGCTAAGCCCCTGCTTTAGGCAGTGTAATATGAGTTATGAAGGTGATCGGCCAATAGGCAGCAATGAGGGCTGTGGGGATTGTAGGGATATCTTTCATTTGTTGAAGAAGTGTGTTGGGTTCGAGCAGGAAATTGAGAACTAAAGGGGAGAGGAAAGGCTGTCGGAAACGTACATGGATTTAAACGGTAAACTTCGCAGAAAGAATGCACGGGGTAGTGGTACCGGTTGTTCTTCCCGATGTGAGGGGGGGGGGGGGGGTGAACGGAATTGGAGTATTATGGCATTGAATCAGGTGTTTGAGGACTACTGTATTCATTTGGGATACTCTTTATTGACCACTGGGTCACATTTTGGTGGTAAAGGGAACATATAAGGGCGGGTCGGGCTGCATCTTAGAAGGATAGAAACACAAGTGGTGGGATAAAAAAAAAATCGATAGGTATCAGGACCTTTTTGGAGTCGAGCTGGATTGGTGGCCAAGGCAGGAGGGGGACACAGGTGGTGAGAACAAGAGGGAAGGGGAGAGTAGGAGAATACTGAGGTTACCACAGGAAATAACAGGATCAATAGGGGGAGTCATGGACTCCTGCTACTCTGAAAATGTGGGATAGCAAAATCCAGGTTCTCCACAGGAAAGTAAGTGAAATAGCTTCCTTGATCGAGGAGGATGGTCGATGTCCTAGGCTTAAGCGAAACATGGTTAAGGCACGGCGGAGAGGTAAACCAAGCAAGGTTTAGGTGTAGGACGAACTGAAGGTCATAAAAGGAGAGGATAGGTAGGGATGTACATTAAAGGGGATTTAAAACCGTAGTTGATGACAGATCTGGCAATCTAAAGCAACTGGGTGAGTGAAAACAAAAATATAAGTCTTGGGATCGTGTACTATGCGCCACAGGGAAGCAAACTTGAGTGGAATGACTCTATATACTCAAAACGTGGGTCCAATATCACAGACTTAGAAAACAGCGGGTGCATTATAATTCCGATGGGAAACATTAATGGACAGGCAGGTGATAGGGCGGGGATAAGAAAATCAACAGGAATGAAAGGAAGTTGTTGGACTTCACAAATGAGTTCATTTTGAAGATTACAACAATCTACTATATTTTCGCACATACCAATTCGGAGGAGAGGTGATAGCAGTAGAAGTGGACGATGGGGGTAAAAGGGAGTTGGATAGTGATCGCAACTTGATTAAAGTTACGATCAGGGGCAAAAACCAAGCAAGAAGCAAAATAAGCTTCAAGAAGATACGGGAACTCAGAAAGGATGCAGACAGGGCGCAGTTATGAGAAAAGTCGAAACCAAAGTTTGAGAATAAACACGGGGGTGGGGGGGGGGGGGGTAGGGGTGCAATATCCAGAAAATGGCAGCTGCCATAGATTTCAGCCTCACTGAGGCAGGGGAGGGAAGTACATGAAGGATAATGGTGCCAACACGGGAACTTGGGTACAGGGTGACTGACGAATTGAAAAAGGCTATAAAGGGCAGAAAACGCAAATCTGCTTCGTAAGGGAGAAGTAGAAAACTGAAGGAGGTGGAAAGTAACGAAGCCAGGGTAGCAAAGAAGAATGCCAACAAGTACGGATTAAAGTAAACAATATTAAATACAAGATAGTCTAATGACGCACATACCCCTGCCGGACTTTCTGACTACAACATGCATAACATGAGCATTTGTGAACTAAACACTGTAATTTTGTACAATAAAATTTCAACTCGATTTACTTCATACTCATACTTCATACCACGTTTTGGAAAAAACACACCCAACAGTGTTGGGGTGTTAAGCAGATATAGAATTGTTTGAGACAATTAACAATAAAGGTTTCAGAAAAAAAGTTCTATAAAATATGTCGAAGGAGGTAAACGAGCAAAGTTTTGTGATGGGCGGACGGACGGACGGACAGAAGTCCGGAAGGACAGACAGACGGATCGATGGATGGGCAGTCAAACTGATAGTTGGGTGGACGAACACCATTTCAATATCCACCTCCCGATTTTATCGGTGGGGGATAAATACAAAAATCCTATGAAAAAAAAACGCTGAGGACTAAAGCGGACAAGCATTTGTGCAGGAATTTTCCTTTTACCAAGGCTGCGCAAAGACTATCAAATAAAAAATACCTGCCCATTTGCACATCTACACTTCATACTGATACTTCACATCAAGTTTCGTAAAAAACTCTATCAACAATGTAGTAGGAGTAAAGCAGACAACCATTTTTGGTGGAAATTTACCTATTTCCAAAGGCCAGACCCGCGCAAAATTTGTCGAATAAAAAATTCCAGCTCAAATGCACATCTACGCTCCATTCTGATATTTCACACCAAGTTTCATAAAAAAAACATACCATAAAAATGTAGGAGCTGAGCGGACGAAGCTTTGTGACGGACGGACGGAAGGACACCATTTCAATCTCCCCCACCGACATCGTCGGCGAGGGTTAATAATCGGGAGGTGCAGAACTGCAATCTTATTAGGGTGACAAGGATGCCGGGGGATCGAGTTCGAACTGGTTGAGCAATGGGGAAATGTGAATGGGGGGGGGGGGGGGGAGGGGGACCCACCGGAATGCCACAATGAGGTTGAGGAAAATTTATCGAACTTTGTGCACATCGAAATAAAAGTAAAGGAGGTCCGAAAAGTGGTCTCAAAATTTAAGAATGGAGAAGCGGGGAGGGCAGATGAAATTCCTATCGAGTTACTAAAAAAGGGATAGAGGAACAAGTAAGGTCCAGTTTATACACAAAAAGAAGGATAACGAAGTATTGGATAATATTTGGGGGATCTCTGTCAGTGGAAACACAGGAAAAGTTTTCTGAATGGGCGATCAGAGGATGTGATCGAAGAGACGGGCTTTTTGATAGATCCAGAGTTGCTTCAGTAGGGCAAGGCAAGGAGAGTCAGTGATCATCCTTTCACACAATCCTAAATGAAAGAATCGGCGAATGCCCAACAAAAAAAAAAAGAAAAAAAAAAAAGAAAAGAAATGTAACGGTACGTTGACCTGTATTCCCAGACTATTACGTAAGCATATGAGCTTCATTCTAGCTCTGTGAAACACACCCACTTTCGGCATTTCCTACCCACTATTTGCAGCTGTATCATTGTGATCGCACACTGCTTCAGATTCGTTGGAAAGCTTGTTTTGTTTTATCTCCGACAGCTGAGAATGACCCAGGCTGAGTGTCCGAAAATATCGTCTGAGCTCACACGACGTAATCGCGTGCTCCACGGATTTCCAAATGCGCGAATCACAGCATTTGTGTTCTAATAGGAATGGTAACGCACAAACAATTGCACAAGTATTAAAATCAAAACATCATCCAGAAACAAATTCACAGTTATTTCATACCCATTTTTGTGTGAATGTGTCAATTCCGCGGTGGTAATGTTCAAGAACAGCTTCCGAATTTGGGGCAGAGGAAAAGCTTTGTGCGCAAGTGCGGAGTTCAAGTTTTAAACAGAAAGCATGCTTCCAGTGAAAACATAATGTTCATTTATGGGATAAATTTACTATTTTTCGAATGGATTGTTTCCGATTTGGATATTAATGGATGAATATAATGTAATGCCAGGAAGTTGTTTCGAGGTGAGTACATCAATGTCAACTTGATTTTGCAACATGAATAAAACGAACTTTTCATCAGTCTTTTGATTTTCAGGTGAGCTCTGAATGAATCATGATGACTGACAACAATCATGCTATTGCCACTCCCTGTTTCAGCTAACCGCACGAGGGAATTGCTGGAAGTCTTTCGGATTTGGGCATTAAAACACAGAAGAAAATTAGTATGTTATGTAAATTGAATTGGACAAGTGAAGATAGTCAATAACATTTCAAATTTGTCATGAAATAACAATAAAATTCTCCTCATGTCACTTCTTTCAAGTCAACAATCTTTCCTCAATCACTTTGGTGTACAGTAGCAGTTAATGGTACAATTATTCAGGTTTGCACCTGCCAAGAAATTATGAGAATTAATTCGGTTCGATATGCCTGTTTCGATAGTGCGTTCAACTTCAGTTCAGAAATACAAAGGGACGTCATCCGAATGGGAGTAATTCATTAGACCATGGAATCTAAAAATAGCCGGGCCGCGGACCGCTAACGGCTATTTATACCATTATCGCGCGCGGCCCGGCCCCGTCGAATGACGCGACTGAAATTATGGAGTTTTAACGGGCCTCCAAACTTATGTTAATCGACTAGTACCTTATAGATTGAGTGGTAATAATTTTCATTATTTGTTCATTTTTTTGTCTCAAAAACATAGGTTATGACCCCTCGTTACAACGAGCTCGTCGTGCTCGTTCCAACGAGGGGTCATAACCTATGTTTTTGAGGCAAGAATTTTTTTGCAAGTGTCGTCTGCTTTCCCTGTTAGGTAAAGGCTAAAGAATTGGAAGTAAAAAAAATAAAATAACAAATTTTGATATGATGGGTCTTCTGGGAAGAATTAAAAAATCTGTTTCTGGGAAAGAGGCCAAATAATACAATGCGTGCACGAAAATGTGAAAATAGGAAATGTGAATGTGGTAGCAGACTTCCAGGAACCCTTGGTGCTGCTGTCAATTCTGTGTGCTGAATGCACACATTTTTAATGACCTATACATCACGACCTTCACTTTGATGTATAATTTCTGTATATTCGATTAGAATTTATTGAATATCAGAGGTGGGAATTTCAAACTAAACAAATTTCTTTAACTTATATAGCACTTTCAGTTGACTGAATAGTTGTATTCTGCAATAATTCTAGTACAGAGTCGGAGAAACCTAAACCTTTTTTCCATTCTTCAATCTTGCAAGGGATGGACAATAAGACTAATAGTAATTTAGGGATGTGGCGATGGGGGGGGGGGGGGGGGTCATACCCCCCCCCAATCCTAGCCAAAATTCCCTATAGTTGGAAATTTGGAGGGCAAGTCATGAGTAGTTGGAAATTCCATCTATCTGGATTTTAGAGCTTCTTTGGAGATGTCTCCATTACTTCCCAAAATTCCAATTCGGTTTCAAATCTGCAAAAATTCCAACTGTTACTATTTACAACTATAGTGTACGCAGTATCGAGCTTCATAAGTATGCATGGTGCCAATCGGTACGACATTTCTATAGTACGACGTTACGTTTACTTATCGTAATAAAAAAAACATCCTCGAAATGCACTTCAGGAAAATCACATCATGTAAAATCGTTATTCTGAGTTAATTCCATCATTCACGGTTACAAAATGATGATGAAACATCAAAAATTGATTATTCCTGCATAAGATCTGATTTAATGTTAGGACACTGTGAATTGCTCAAAGTTCTCAGCTTGAGCATTTGTTTAGCACATATTCAATTCCCAGAATAATACCAAATAATAATAACCCGATAATTCCATCATAAATGTGTTGACATTTCAGTCACTAGAATAAATTTTATGCCCCCATTTTGTGGCTTCATTTTCTAAATTTTTCTCGGGGGTGAATGGGTTTCCCCCATCCCTGTCTCCCTAGTTGGAAATTCACTACCCTACACCCCCCCCCCCCCTCCTCCAATCGAAAGTCTCTAGCCACGTCCCTGTTTAGGGTGTCTAAACTTCACAACTCGGGCTGCCATTTTTTTTGTGCTTGCTTGTCTTTCATGTAATTAACCAAGAGTCAAATTCACACAGTTTCACAAGATCAAGAATAGAGTCACGAGAGAGTGTATCAATGTAAAATGAAGAATTCCAATTTGGCTTTTGTCAGTCTGCAGTGATCACCCCCCCCCCCCCCCCAACAATTATTTGCCATTTTGCATGAGATTTGTGTCAAATTGGTAAAAAGAAGATGAGACTGATACACCCGAAAGGGAAAACTAACTAACCTCCTAATTTGGTAATATCCGTGACCATTTCTGGTGCTGCATGAGCATTGATAGTGCCATGTGAATGCTCAAGTATGGTCAAAACAACAAAAAATAACTGCCGTGCATAAAGAAAACTTACATAAATCGGCTTCGTTAAGTTAGAAATCATGGATTCCAATTCATTGGTGACAATGGTCACTGTATGGAAACCACCACATGCGTTTTGTTTAGACTCTGCCGGTTGAGAGACACTGACAAGATCGGCCGCATGCAGCGAGATGTCTATATTATTGATCATTTTCGACACATATTGTGTTACCAAACTTTCAAATAACTGCTCCACGTGCCTTTGTAGATGTGCTTTCTACGCTTCACGCTCTGCAAAGCTGCGCTCAAAAAAAGCTTATTTTATCTCTAAAAAGTCAATTTTTGTCTTCCTCAACATTAGAAAACATGATTTTCCTTTTGACCGTTGTCGTTTTCGACTGCAAGGGGGCATTTGACAGCTTTTAAGTTGGGTCATTTAGTTACCATTTAAAACAACCATTGAATCCCCCTTTCAAATCATTTATAATAGAACAACTGCGTTGACAATCCTCTCTCGTTTCATTTCTTTTTTGGGGAGTTGTATATGTGCATGGTGTACGTGTTTAGTTGACCTCAATAAACAACATGTGTAAGTTGATCTGTCAGTCGCTACAATCACCTGAAATACTGACATTGAGCACCCAAATCAAACTGGATTACAAAGGTCTACATTACAGCTCTATCTCTGCTCAGAGGTATCGATTGCAGTATAAATATACGTGTGTGTGTGTGGGAGGGGGGGGGGGGGGTAAGGACGTGATCTTCTGAGAGATTACGATAGTCTTTGGCGGAAAAATAATTTATTTTGTATTCTCCAAGATTGGGAAAACGCTTTCTCTCCATCCCAAATCGACTGGTCATTGTCAAGCGATTTTTTTTGCGGTTTGATATCAGAATAATTTTAAGCATTCAAAGAAATGGAGTCGACTGAAGCTGTGAGTTGGGAGTATCCAGTCGTATGCTTGAAATGATTCGGAGACCTCTCACATTTTTTTTTAACTTTTAAAGCGAAGTTTTACTGCATCCGTGGGTAACAATCCCAAAACGCGATTTCTCATCCCACACCACCACACTCATTCATATGTTGCCAACTTGTGGCATGGTCAGTATCATGGTAAACAACATTCTCAATTTTGTGTGTTGATAATCAGGTACCTTCTTGTAAATAGATAGTGTGCTAAGGTAGCATGAGTAGTATATTATATACTACTCATGCTACCATGCTACTCATGCTTCCTTAGCACCACCACTCTTAGTGTCTGACAGAATTAAATTATTGTACGATTAAAATATTAACGATGATAATTATGCTCTATTTTCAAGAAAATGTTTACCATTTCAGCTCTAAAGGTCCCCATTTAAAACATCGATTTGCTCCTAATTGCTGAAAGGAGTGTGTGTGTGTGTGGGGGGGGGGGGGGGGGGGGGAGGTGGTAGGCTACATGTATACTCCACGCCTGCAAGTCACGCCTGTACTGGTCAGCTCCGGTGTTTGGTTTAATTGAATTTCTTTCAAGGTCACAGCTTGTATGTTTAGTTGTGCATTTACAACCAAAGAAACACGTACACGTATTTATTGTGTTTGCCCATGAAATAGCAGAAAATCGCTTGGAAATTATTTTCTTAAATACGACCATCGTCCATTGTGTTTGTAAAAATATGTGATCGAATTTATTGTGACCGCGGAAGTCGAGAAATAAGGTAATAAATATTTATTTATTGATGTTTAAGGTCACATACTTGTGCACTGTGGCTAATCGTGACCGTGGCAGGTTTACGGGTGGAGGAAGCTGGAGTTCTCGGAGAGAACCTTCGAGCATCGACGATGCAACTGTCAGCTCCTCAACATTCTAACTCGGTTCAAGCTCCGCTCAAGCAGGGTTACAGCGGTTGAAGACATGTGCACCATCGACGTACAGTACGCCTCAGTACACAGCGTCATCGTGCCCCCATGTAGGCAACCGGGATAAAGTGCTTTGCCCAAGAACACAACGCTTGTCGTCCCGGACGGGGATCGAACTCGGTACCTCTAGCATAGACGTCCAACAGTCTACCACTGAGCCACCGCGCTCCCTAGGTAATAAATTACTACTAATAATACACACTAAAAACTAAAGTGTTAAAACTGACACTTTCAAGGTGTTAAACCCATTCGAACTCTTAGAGTTTGATTTTAACACTCAAAGTGCAATGCTTTAAGCACTTAGACATTACAATCGTTAGACATCTGAAACGTGAATGGATGGCACTTCCCATGTGTCTAGCATTGGTGGTTCTTCCGAATCGTCCATAATTTGATTTGCGCTTGGTGGGTACATAATTAAAAGGACACAACGCAGATGACGCGGATCAGGCTTGAGAGTTCGAGCCTGAACCGCGTCATCTGCGTTGTTTCCTTTCAAGTGACGCGACATTACGCTTGTCAAGTGGAATTATTGTAACACCTGTCAAGTTCTGTGATATCTACTTTTGAACAAAGTGCTAGTTCAGCACTTAGTAAGTGTTAAATACAGCACTTCAAGTGTAGTTTTTAACACATTAGTTTTTAGCGTGTAATAACACGTTGGTCGGCTGCTGATATGTCGCGATTCGAAGGTGAGAAGGCCTTGATTAGCCCTGTGCTTCCAAATGCTTCCCTATCCGCACGCTCCTCCTCTCCTCCCAACACTCGGAGGCGAACTTCCTGATGACATCCCGTACGCCCATCTCTCTGAAAAACAAACTAACCCTCTTTTGTCACTTGCCAACCACATGTCCTTCATTCTACCACCCCTCTTCCCCATCATACTCCCGGTGAATCTTATGCAGTTAAGACTGGTATTTTGTCATTCTAATAGAAAGTGTTCCAGGGTCTTCAATACGCCTAGATTACACATTTGGCATTAATTTGTATTGTCTTTCCCAGTTTTTCCTTACGCTCCAGCGACCGCGACCTCATCTTGAACAACAGTGACCCCCACCCCTCCCACAGGTGCCATCAAGGTACTCTTCAAAACCTGGCTTCTCTTCATAACGCAGGTCACCCAATGACCTCTTTGCTTTGACCCCATCTCTCCGATTCTTGTTACAACACAACATGACTTTTTCTCTGATGATTTTTTCCCAAGGTTGTGCCCACTTCTAAGTCTGAGATCTCCATTGAATAGTTCTCTATTAACTCCCTCACTTTGATCACCAATTGCCGTTGTGCATGTGACAAGAGCAGGTAACTCCATTTTGTATTTCCAGAGTTATGCTCCGTTTAGTACTTAAAACTTTACAGTATTGTGTCGCCTACTCCTTCAACATTTTACATGCTATGTTGTTCAAACTTTGCACACATGCATTGTGATCACCAATCGCCGTTGTACATGTGACAAGAGCAGGTAACTCAATTTTGTATTCACAGAGTTATGCCCCTTTTAGTACTTAATACATTACAGTATTGTGTCGCCTTCTGGCTTCACCAACAGATGACATCCATTACATTGCACCTCTGAACTCAGAGTGCGAGCATCCTAATTACAATTTTAATTATGGAAACACTGGAACTACCAGCGCGACTGAAGAGAACGATAGCAGCTCTGGGCGTCTCTTGCCCTATCACCTGGACTATCCAGGAGATCGGCAACAGCGTTCATCTGAACGTTGAATTCAAGGTTGAAGAAGAGAAAGAATTACCACCCTCCTCGGGGAGAGGTAGTACCTTTGACGGGAGGATCCCCTCTCACACTGGTCCTCACCCCAGTAGTTCAGGAGGCCCTGAAAAGAGAAAGAGAAGAAAGAAGAGCCCATCCACCAAGCGGAGGGATTCCCGACGCTTGGAGGCATTCTTGGAGATGAAGAAAGATAACGGCGAGGAAAAGAAAGAGCCAGAGGCGGCCACCACTTCCCCTCCCACTCCCACAGACAGCCCCATCCAAATGCCGGCTTCCCAGTCGGTATTGTCGGATGTGGAAGAGTCTGTGGAGACTGAGGTGGAAATGGAAGCTGCCTTCTCGCCTCTTCCTGATCCCCACTCGCCTCTTCCTTCTAAACCAGAATGCCAGGACGCGGACGACAGGCTGGAGAACATCTTACGGGAAAACAAAATACAAGGGGACCTTCACAGGCAAGAGATGGACAGGAAGTACCAACTACTCCTCCAACAAATCGAAGAAGCCAATAAACTAATAGACGCCAGAAACCTACAACAAAAGACTCAGCAATCACCCACAACCACCCCAGACTCGGCTAGGACCAGACCCTACAAAACTCAACAACCACCATCAGGCAGCCCACCAACAACACCAACTACCACTGTCTCTCCTTCCAAACCTCCACCTCTGAAAAAGAAGCAGAAAAGACACAAGCGCCGCTAACAACCCACAACATCTCCTCCTTTACCACGGTCTGACACTTCAAAATTCTACAGCTAATGAGGGTCGAAAGGGGCTTGCTCCCCAAATCGTCCCTGCGCGCCTTCGGCGCGCAAAACCTTTTCATTTGATTTGATTTGATTTGTCGCCTTCACCTTCAACATTTTACATGCTATGTTGTTCAAACTTTGCACACATGTTGATCACCAATTGCCGTTGTGCATGTGACAGGAGCAGATAACTCCATTTTTAAACGACGATAATCCTCCCCGTCTATAGCTGTAATGATCCTCAAAATGTCCTTTTCCTTGGCGCCACCGATCGTCAATCGTTATCAATGAAGTTAACCTGTCAATGAATGGACGCTACCATTGTAAACGGCGAGAATATTCTACACCCCAAAATTGTTGCAATTCCATTCTGTATAACAAAATTTCACAAAAACAATATGAAATGTGTGCACACAAGCATACAGTTTGAAACCTTTTACTCCAGGCAGGACAGGCGAATGGACAATGATTGGGTGGGAGTGGGGGTTTGGAGGGGGCAGACATAGTCGAGTGAACAAAAATTTCAAACTTTACCCCAGAGAAACTTGTGCATGTTCCACTTTTGACGTATGTTGCCCCGCTAGGCGGTGCTCTTGTTGTGTATAAATATCGCCTTGCTTTCTCTCCCCTCTTTGGAACCTCTTGTTTTTTGTCTCTGACTAAATTGAATAAGGCCGTTAAGCTTTTACAGAGTTCCTCTCCCCCGTTTTTGAGGAACTCGTTAGAAATTTCGCACATCCCTCCCTTTTTCCGTTCCTTAATTTTGAGACCACTTTTCGTACCTCCCCGGTTTTTATTTCACCGCACTCGAAGTTCGATAAATTTTCCTGGACCCCATTGTGCCACTCCGGTGGGTTCCCAGTGCTTGACTAGTTCTGATGCGATTTGGTCTTGGCCGTCTGTATTTCTGCCCTCTACTTTAATACTGTGTGAATTACTTCCTTTGTTCCTTTTATTCATCCATTTCCAAAATACGTTCGATTTCGAACCCCGTCATTCTTGTCGTCGTAATGAGATTGCAGTTTCACCCTTATCGTCTTTAATCTTATTCACTTTATTTCGTGTTCTTTGGTTTTCTCCTTTTGCTTCTCTGGTCTCATTTCTTCCTCTTGAGCTCTCCGCTCCTTCTGTGTGCAGCTTCTGTTCGTCATTCACTCTGTACCCAGGTTCTCGTGTTGGCAACCAAATCTTCCCTATACTTTCCTCCCATGCCTCCATTTTAGGCTCACAACTATGGCATCTACCATTTCCTGGACACTGGCCTCCCTATGTACATTCACGAGCTTTGCTTTCAATTTTTCTTCAGACTTCGTCCAATTAGCATCCTTTCTTAGTTCCCAAATCTCCTTGAAGCTTCCCTTGTTCTTACTGGATTTGTTCCCCTGATGATAGTAACTGTAATCAAGTTGTTGTCTCTATCCAACTCTCTTTTACACCCACCGTTCACTTCTACCTCTATCGCCAGACCCCATAAATCAATAAAATCGTGAGATTATAGTCGATTATTGTTCTACTGTCGTTTCTCCCTTGGTCCATTTTTCCTTAAACCTCGCATCCCCATTCAGAATCTTCAGACAGAGATCACTTGTGAAGTCCAGCAGTTTTCTTCCATTCCTGTTGACTTTCTTATCCCCGCCCTGGATGCCTCTTCCTTGTCACCGTGTCAATTAAAGTCTCCCATCACAATTATATCGAGTCACCTGTTTTTAGCCCTGTGATATTGGACCTAAGTGCTGAGTATATTGAGTCATTCCACTCAGGTTTGCTTCCCCCACCGCTCAGAATACAATGCCAATGGCAACACGTTTGGTTTTTAGATTAAACTTTACCCATCCAATTTCTTCAGATGCATCAGCGAAGGTACTGACAGCTGCCAGATCTGTGATCAATGACGGTTTCAAATCCTCTTTTATGTACATGCATACCCCTCCACCTTTTTTACTGACCTTCAGTTAATAATAATATTAAATACAGTTTAGAGCCATGAATCCACAAAATTGCGCTCTCAGGCTTTACAACGCTTTGCTGCTAAATTGAAGATTATTATAAGGTTGATATAAAGTTAATGAACACCGAAAGAGCGGACGGAAAGGTGGATTTTCAGTGCATTTTTGAAGCCTTCTAGCGTCTGAGGTGTCTTTAAGTGATCGGGTAGCCTATTCCAAAGAGTGGGGCTGGCCATGGAAAACGCCCGATCGCCTGCCGTTACAAGAACGCCTGATTTGGATATCAGGGAGTTCGAAGCTGTTGAACGGAGGAGTCTAAAACTCGATCCTCTGATAACCAGTGTAGACGAGAAAGGAGGGTAGTGATGTGACATGATTTCCGTTGCCTGATGATAATTCTTGCTGCACAGATAAACAAGTTGCATCTTCTTAATGTTTGACTGTTTACAGCCAAATAGCTGAGAGTTACAGTAGTCTAATCTACTTGTTACAAACGCATGAACCAATTTTCTTGCAATCCCCTCATCGACCACGGAACGGACCCCGCTGATATTCCGCAGTTGGTAGTATGAACTGCGGCATACCTGTGTGACATGATTGTCAAATTTGGTTTGATATTTGACACTTTTGAGAGTTGATTCGACAGTTCGATGTAACTTACTTCAGTTGTTTTCGGCGTTCAACTTTAGATAGTTTGTCGTCATCCATTTTTTAATGTCAAATACGCAGTTTTCCAAAGAGGTTGTGGCCCGTCTTTCATTAATGGGACTGAAATATACATAAAGTTGCGTATCATCAGCATAGAAGTGAAAATTTAGTCCTTGTTGGCGAATGGTGTCTCCCAGTGGCAAAACATAGATTGCATTGAGCAGGGAGGGGGGGGGGGGGGGCGAGAACGGATCCTTGGGGTACGACAAAGTTCAGTGGTAGCTCCTCTGATTCTGCACCTTGGATGATGATTTTCAGTGTGCGGTGTGAAAGGTACCGCCTGACCCAGTCAAGTGCCGTACCTCCAATTCCGATCCTTTTTCCTAAGGTGTGCAGTAGTACGGTGTAATCAATGGTATCGAATGTAGGTATAAGTGTAGTTCGTTCTACACCTATGCACACGCACCCTCTTACTTCGTCTACCCGTTCCTCGTGTCTTAACCACGTCTCACTTGAGCCCATGACATCAAACGTCTCTCCCTCGATAAGTGTACATAGCTGTTTCACTTACTTTCCTGGAGACCCTGGATGTTGCTGCATCCCACTTTCAGATTACCGGGATACCTGACTCCCCCCCCCCTTTATTCTGTTGTTTCCCGAGGGTAACCTCGATAATCTCGTTCCCTCCCCCTCGCTAGTGTTCACCCCACCTGTTTCCACTCTTGTTATTGCCCCTGGCCTCGCACCCCCACTCATCTCCAAAAAGGCTTCGATACCTGTAGAATTTTTTCACCCACCCCTTGTGTCCCCGACCTGCTAAGGTGCAGCCCGTCTCATCCGTACTTGCTCCCTTACCCAAAATGTGTCAGAGTGGTCAATAAAGGGTATACCCTTATCAGCACAATACTCCCCCAACTCCTTATTCAATGCTATAAACCTTGAGGCCACAGGTGTTCTGTGTTGTGGATTGAAATGACTGGATTGATTGTTTGCTTGCTTTCAGCTGGTTCATGTACAGTAATATAACACAAAGACAAACAGCGTTTCGCATTATCTGTCGCGACTTTGACTTTGTCGCTCGTGAAAATATGATATTTCTCTCCAGTCACGAGAAATATATTCCAGATATTCAAACAGGGAATGTACTGGTAGATGTTCTCTATTTATTGGGAACCTGATAGATATTAACATGAGATCAATCGAAAGGGTGAAGAGAAGGCGAGAAGTTATGATCGACTACCAAGGATTTAATAAACGTCGATTTGTTTGTTTATATATTCATTGGTTTTAAGGTCACTTTCAGCATCAATGGCTATATCACGACTAAAATACACGTATAAAATCAATTTCAGCCAATAATGTATACTTTTATTGTCCACTTTAGAGAACTTCTTAGTTCTATCCAAGCGTTGGCGAGCGGTCCTCGTTTACTAGTAGAGCAGAAGAGCAGAACATGTTCAGCACAGTGAATAAGCACTGCTGCATTTCCCTGGGGTTCCCATTTAGGAAATTAACATCGGTAACAGTGTTCCCATTTGGGAAATTAACTTCGGTAACTATGTACAAGGTCTTAATTCCAAAAAATATTTAGAAGCGTATTCATTACGGAATGGCCATCTCTATGGTAACATATTAACTTTTAAATTGACCGCTGCATTTAATACGAAAGTTGTTGGAGATTTAACAAAAATATTAACATCACGGAGACCTTTTCACAAAATTGCTAAGTAAAACCATTCTTTACAGATTTTCACATGATAAGCCGTTTTTACTTGAAGCGTTTGAAAGGACGCAGCTGCCCTATAAGAGATGATAAGAGGAAAAACAATACAGATCATAGACGCGATTCATTGCAGTTCGGTCACTGATTTTAAGAACAAGGTAATGTTTGCAAGCTCAAGTTCTGGTTAGCGACGCGCTGCCATTAGTAAGGGTACGAGTGGCTCATAGATAGAAAAGTCACCGGAGTTTCTTAAAAACTTTCAACACAACAGCAGACATTTTTCAGAATATTCACCCTGGCTAAATCGCACACTTCAGTAAAACATTTTATATCCGAGCAACCGTACAGAACTAATTTTCGAAACAGGTACACCATGCACATTTACTCGTCACAGAAAAGTAATGAAAAGAGAGGGGTGGTCGACGTAGTTGTTCTCTTAGAAAATATTTGAAAGAAGGAATAGTTGCAGTTGCCAAATGACCAGCTATAACGCTGACAAATTCTCCCTTGGCAGTGTTGGAAGGGCAATTTTAATAAACATATAGGCCCAAATAAGGTGCATACATGGTGGAAAAATTCCCCCAAATTAATAAAAATACATGTATGTTTATTAGGAACACAAGAGTAGCACTTGAGACTCCTGAACACTTCCTTCATTGTCCAATGTTCCTTAACGCACGCAATGAAACCATCAATTTATTCCCTTTCACCATAGATATTTCTATACTTCTTATTGGTTCAGAATTTTTCAGAAACGAGGAGAACAGTCTAATTTTTGATGTAGTGCAAGACTTCATCTTACAGAGTGGCAGGTTCAGCTGACAACAACTGATGTTCGAACACACTTCTCCTTCCCCAAAACTTCTTATTTTGGCGTCAGAACGATTGAGGCCATATTCTACAATCTTATTATCCAGTTACCGATAGAAATGCATAATTTCAAGACTTTCTTTTCAATTCAACTCAATCGACAAACAATGCACCATATATTTGGGATGGCTACTTCTTATTTTCTTACTTCTTCCTTTTAATTCATTTTTTAAATATTTTTTCTCTTTCAATTTGTCCTCTTCTGATCTTATCGGTATAATATATAGTTTAAACAATCGCGTATATCGCTGGCTAAGGGGCTGGGCCTATTTGTCACCTTGTTCTATTTATGAAACTACAGTTAAAACTAGAAGTCCTGTCATGAAATGCACACAAATAGCACGTCGATCTGCGCGTTAATCTACGCGTTATGACCATAGTAAGGCCATCAAATTCTGTACATGTGGCCTGTGCACAAGCAATGTTTCTTCGATGAGTCTGAAGGTGGGAATGGGGAAATCTCACCCTCGGGGCAAGATATTTGAACCAGACCCTCGGCAAGCCTCGGGTCTGGATCAAATATCTTGCCTCTCGGGTGGTCAAAATCGGTCCAATAGATCGCCTGTTGCTAGGGGTGTTGCGTGTTGCTAGGAACGTCACGTGATGTAGTAAATTGTAAATTAGTCTGACTCCCGGTGTATTATGGGAGAATATCTCAATAGCACCCCCCCCCCACGCCCCCTACCCTGTTACTTCCCTCAACTGATGGTTCACTCACTTTACCCAATTGGTATCCGAATGTTCCTTTGAAAACAATTTGATTGTCCCTTTTTGTTCTTGGGAAGATTCCTCGAATAAGAGCCGTTCTCGTAAAGTCTCTTCTCGGGCGTTCCTTCCGGTGAACAAACATCCTGTTGATTTCAAAATGGCAGCCGGCACGGGGACACAAATTTTGAAATCAAAGCTGTAGAGGAGTTTCAGAAGTATTGACTCAGTTACACGTGTTAACAACAAATACAAAATGAGTTGAAATCAACAGGATGTTTGTTCACCGGAAGGAACGCCCGAGAAGAGACTTTACGAGAAATCGATTTCGTGGTATATACCTTTGGTATATACATAACTTGTGCATACTCTTTCCGGTGGTGTCATCAGTTTCTCATAACAACAAATACAAAATGAGTTGATTGAATCAGCACGTGACTCCCGATTACCTCTGGCTAACGTAATCGCTGCATGGTGGGGGGAGAAAAATCATCCTCGATGAGTCTGAAGGTGGGAATGGGGAAATCTCACCCTCGGGGCAAGATATTTGAACCAGACCCTCGGCAAGCCTCGGGTCTGGATCAAATATCTTGCCTCTCGGGTGAGATTTCTCCATCCCACCTCCAGACTCATCGGGGATCATAATAGTCTCTCCCACACTAAGAAGTTTGTTGCTACCATCCGGAATACAGGACTTCCCCACTCTCTACTTTCGAGTGGGCTCTACTTTACGACCCATGTGTATAACTTTGCTTTTGCTTTCATTTAATTCGAGTCTCCATTTCTCTTCCCATATGTCCCAACAATTGCCAGCATTTTCTCCAGCGTCCACTTTGCTTTCTGACACTAGTACCATATCATCTTCAAAAAATAGCCCTGTGGTCTTTAGGTCCCCAATTGCTACTCCCTCGTCGCAATGCAGGGGTTCCTAAGTTCCCTTTGTAATGCTTTCAGAGTTCCCATAAACCCACCTCCCAGGCCCAGGGCCTCAAGCTTCCGCTTCATACCCTCCCTCCATACTCTATCGTATGCCAATTTACGCACTCAGAAAGTCCGTAAATATCTTTTTCTTTTTGACTTTCGCAGATTCTATCATTTGGGACAGTGTGAAAAAAATGGTCATTGACCTCCCTCCCCCCTCATCCCACACACACCATGAATCCATTCTGGATTTCTCCCAGAAACCTTTTCACTTCGACCACATCCTCTAATCTCCCATACAGGACTTGACAGAACACTTTTACAATGTTGTTACTGACATGTAGAAATCCCACGATAATTGTCCAATACATCCTTTCCCTCCTTTTTATACGCCCGTCATTTTTTGACGGATGTATTATGTTATGGCATTGTCCGTCTGTCTGTCTGTCTGTCTGTCTGTCTGTCTGTCTGTCTGCCTGTAAACAATTTTTACGTTGCCTACTCCTCCAAAGGTTTACATGCTATATTGTTCAAACTTTACAAACATGTTGATCAGTAATTTCTGTTGTGCATGTGACAAGAGCAGGTAACTCCATTTTGTATTTCCAGAGTTATGCCCCTTTTAGTACTTAAAACATTACAGTATTGTGTCGCCTACTCCTTCAACATTTTACATGCTATATTCTTCAAACTTTGCACGCATGTTGATCACCAATTGCTGTTGTGCATGTGACAAGAGCAGGTAACTCTGTTTTGTATTTCAAGAGTTATGCCCCCCCCCTTTTAGTACTTAAAACATTCCAGTATTGTGTCGCCTACTCCTTCAACATTCTACATGCCATAATGTTCGAACCTTGCACACACGGTGATCACCAATTGCCGTTGTGCATGTGACAAGAGCAGGTAACTCCATTTTGTATTTCCAGAGTTATGCTCCGTTTAGTACTTAAAACTTTACAGTATTGTGTCGCCTACTCCTTCAACATTTTACATGCTATGTTGTTCAAACTTTGCACACATGCATGGTGATCACCAATCGCCGTTGTACATGTGACAAGAGCAGGTAACTCAATTTTGTATTCACAGAGTTATGCCCCTTTTAGTACTTAATACATTACAGTATTGTGTCGCCTTCTGGCTTCACCAACAGATGACATCCATTACATTCGCACCTCTGAACTCAGAGTGCGAGCATCCTAATTACAATTTTAATTATGGAAACACTGGAACTACCAGCGCGACTGAAGAGAACGATAGCAGCTCTGGGCGTCTCTTGCCCTATCACCTGGACTATCCAGGAGATCGGCAACAGCGTTCATCTGAACGTTGAATTCAAGGTTGAAGAAGAGAAAGAATTACCACCCTCCTCGGGGAGAGGTAGTACCTTTGACGGGAGGATCCCCTCTCACACTGGTCCTCACCCCAGTAGTTCAGGAGGCCCTGAAAAGAGAAAGAGAAGAAAGAAGAGCCCATCCACCAAGCGGAGGGATTCCCGACGCTTGGAGGCATTCTTGGAGATGAAGAAAGATAACGGCGAGGAAAAGAAAGAGCCAGAGGCGGCCACCACTTCCCCTCCCACTCCCACAGACAGCCCCATCCAAATGCCGGCTTCCCAGTCGGTATTGTCGGATGTGGAAGAGTCTGTGGAGACTGAGGTGGAAATGGAAGCTGCCTTCTCGCCTCTTCCTGATCCCCACTCGCCTCTTCCTTCTAAACCAGAATGCCAGGACGCGGACGACAGGCTGGAGAACATCTTACGGGAAAACAAAATACAAGGGGACCTTCACAGGCAAGAGATGGACAGGAAGTACCAACTACTCCTCCAACAAATCGAAGAAGCCAATAAACTAATAGACGCCAGAAACCTACAACAAAAGACTCAGCAATCACCCACAACCACCCCAGACTCGGCTAGGACCAGACCCTACAAAACTCAACAACCACCATCAGGCAGCCCACCAACAACACCAACTACCACTGTCTCTCCTTCCAAACCTCCACCTCTGAAAAAGAAGCAGAAAAGACACAAGCGCCGCTAACAACCCACAACATCTCCTCCTTTACCACGGTCTGACACTTCAAAATTCTACAGCTAATGAGGGTCGAAAGGGGCTTGCTCCCCAAATCGTCCCTGCGCGCCTTCGGCGCGCAAAACCTTTTCATTTGATTTGATTTGATTTGTCGCCTTCACCTTCAACATTTTACATGCTATGTTGTTCAAACTTTGCACACATGTTGATCACCAATTGCCGTTGTGCATGTGACAGGAGCAGATAACTCCATTTTTAAACGACGATAATCCTCCCCGTCTATAGCTGTAATGGTCCTCAAAATGTCCTTTTCCTTGGCGCCACCGATCGTCAATCGTTATCAATGAAGTTAACCTGTCAATGAATGGACGCTACCATTGTAAACGGCGAGAATATTCTACACCCCAAAATTGTTGCAATTCCATTCTGTATAACAAAATTTCACAAAAACAATATGAAATGTGTGCACACAAGCATACAGTTTGAAACCTTTTACTCCAGGCAGGACAGGCGAATGGACAATGATTGGGTGGGAGTGGGGGTTTGGAGGGGGCAGACATAGTCGAGTGAACAAAAATTTCAAATTTTACCCCAGAGAAACTTGTGCATGTTCCACTTTTGACGTATGTTGCCCCGCTAGGCGGTGCTCTTGTTGTGTATAAATATCGCCTTGCTTTCTCTCCCCTCTTTGGAACCTCTTGTTTTTTGTCTCTGACTAAATTGAATAAGGCCGTTAAGCTTTTACAGAGTTCCTCTCCCCCGTTTTTGAGGAACTCGTTAGAAATTTCGCACATCCCTCCCTTTTTCCGTTCCTTAATTTTGAGACCACTTTTCGTACCTCCCCGGTTTTTATTTCACCGCACTCGAAGTTCGATAAATTTTCCTGGACCCCATTGTGCCACTCCGGTGGGTTCCCAGTGCTTGACTAGTTCTGATGCGATTTGGTCTTGGCCGTCTGTATTTCTGCCCTCTACTTTAATACTGTGTGAATTACTTCCTTTGTTCCTTTTATTCATCCATTTCCAAAATACGTTCGATTTCGAACCCCGTCATTCTTGTCGTCGTAATGAGATTGCAGTTTCACCCTTATCGTCTTTAATCTTATTCACTTTATTTCGTGTTCTTTGGTTTTCTCCTTTTGCTTCTCTGGTCTCATTTCTTCCTCTTGAGCTCTCCGCTCCTTCTGTGTGCAGCTTCTGTTCGTCATTCACTCTGTACCCAGGTTCTCGTGTTGGCAACCAAATCTTCCCTATACTTTCCTCCCATGCCTCCATTTTAGGCTCACAACTATGGCATCTACCATTTCCTGGACACTGGCCTCCCTATGTACATTCACGAGCTTTGCTTTCAATTTTTCTTCAGACTTCGTCCAATTAGCATCCTTTCTTAGTTCCCAAATCTCCTTGAAGCTTCCCTTGTTCTTACTGGATTTGTTCCCCTGATGATAGTAACTGTAATCAAGTTGTTGTCTCTATCCAACTCTCTTTTACACCCACCGTTCACTTCTACCTCTATCGCCAGACCCCATAAATCAATAAAATCGTGAGATTATAGTCGATTATTGTTCTACTGTCGTTTCTCCCTTGGTCCATTTTTCCTTAAACCTCGCATCCCCATTCAGAATCTTCAGACAGAGATCACTTGTGAAGTCCAGCAGTTTTCTTCCATTCCTGTTGACTTTCTTATCCCCGCCCTGGATGCCTCTTCCTTGTCACCGTGTCAATTAAAGTCTCCCATCACAATTATATCGAGTCACCTGTTTTTAGCCCTGTGATATTGGACCTAAGTGCTGAGTATATTGAGTCATTCCACTCAGGTTTGCTTCCCCCACCGCTCAGAATACAATGCCAATGGCAACACGTTTGGTTTTTAGATTAAACTTTACCCATCCAATTTCTTCAGATGCATCAGCGAAGGTACTGACAGCTGCCAGATCTGTGATCAATGACGGTTTCAAATCCTCTTTTATGTACATGCATACCCCTCCACCTTTTTTACTGACCTTCAGTTAATAATAATATTAAATACAGTTTAGAGCCATGAATCCACAAAATTGCGCTCTCAGGCTTTACAACGCTTTGCTGCTAAATTGAAGATTATTATAAGGTTGATATAAAGTTAATGAACACCGAAAGAGCGGACGGAAAGGTGGATTTTCAGTGCATTTTTGAAGCCTTCTAGCGTCTGAGGTGTCTTTAAGTGATCGGGTAGCCTATTCCAAAGAGTGGGGCTGGCCATGGAAAACGCCCGATCGCCTGCCGTTACAAGAACGCCTGATTTGGATATCAGGGAGTTCGAAGCTGTTGAACGGAGGAGTCTAAAACTCGATCCTCTGATAACCAGTGTAGACGAGAAAGGAGGGTAGTGATGTGACATGATTTCCGTTGCCTGATGATAATTCTTGCTGCACAGATAAACAAGTTGCATCTTCTTAATGTTTGACTGTTTACAGCCAAATAGCTGAGAGTTACAGTAGTTTAATCTACTTGTTACAAACGCATGAACCAATTTTCTTGCAATCCCCTCATCGACCACGGAACGGACCCCGCTGATATTCCGCAGTTGGTAGTATGAACTGCGGCATACCTGTGTGACATGATTGTCAAATTTGGTTTGATATTTGACACTTTTGAGAGTTGATTCGACAGTTCGATGTAACTTACTTCAGTTGTTTTCGGCGTTCAACTTTACATAGTTTGTCGTCATCCATTTTTTAATGTCAAATACGCAGTTTTCCAAAGAGGTTGTGGCCCGTCTTTCATTAATGGGACTGAAATATACATAAAGTTGCGTATCATCAGCATAGAAGTGAAAATTTAGTCCTTGTTGGCGAATGGTGTCTCCCAGTGGCAAAACATAGATTGCATTGAGCAGGGAGGGGGGGGGGGGCGAGAACGGATCCTTGGGGTACGACAAAGTTCAGTGGTAGCTCCTCTGATTCCGCACCTTGGATGATGATTTTCAGTGTGCGGTGTGAAAGGTACCGCCTGACCCAGTCAAGTGCCGTACCTCCAATTCCGATCCTTTTTCCTAAGGTGTGCAGTAGTACGGTGTAATCAATGGTATCGAATGTAGGTATAAGTGTAGTTCGTTCTACACCTATCCACACGCACCCTCTTACTTCGTCTACCCGTTCCTCGTGTCTTAACCACGTCTCACTTGAGCCCATGACATCAAACGTCTCTCCCTCGATAAGTGTACATAGCTGTTTCACTTACTTTCCTGGAGACCCTGGATGTTGCTGCATCCCACTTTCAGATTACCGGGATACCTGACTTTCCCCCCCCCCCCTTTATTCTGTTGTTTCCCGAGGGTAACCTCGATAATCTCGTTCCCTCCCCCTCGCTAGTGTTCACCACACCTGTTTCCACTCTTGTTATTGCCCCTGGCCTCGCACCCCCACTCATCTCCAAAAAGGCTTCGATACCTGTAGAATTTTTTCACCCACCCCTTGTGTCCCCGACCTGCTAAGGTGCAGCCCGTCTCATCCGTACTTGCTCCCTTACCCAAAATGTGTCAGAGTGGTCAATAAAGGGTATACCCTTATCAGCACAATACTCCCCCAACTCCTTATTCAATGCTATAAACCTTGAGGCCACAGGTGTTCTGTGTTGTGGATTGAAATGACTGGATTGATTGTTTGCTTGCTTTCAGCTCGTTCATGTACAGTAATATAACACAAAGACAAACAGCGTTTCGCATTATCTGTCGCGACTTTGACTTTGTCGCTCGTGAAAATATGATATTTCTCTCCAGTCACGAGAAATATATTCCAGATATTCAAACAGGGAATGTACTGGTAGATGTTCTCTATTTATTGGGAACCTGATAGATATTAACATGAGATCAATCGAAAGGGTGAAGAGAAGGCGAGTAGTTATGATCGACTACCAAGAATTTAATAAACGTCGATTTGTTTGTTTATATATTCATTGGTTTTAAGGTCACTTTCAGCATCAATGGCTATATCACGACTAAAATACACGTATAAAATCAATTTCAGCCAATAATGTATACTTTTATTGTCCACTTTAGAGAACTTCTTAGTTCTATCCAAGCGTTGGCGAGCGGTCCTCGTTTACTAGTAGAGCAGAAGAGCAGAACATGTTCAGCACAGTGAATAAGCACTGCTGCATTTCCCTGGGGTTCCCATTTAGGAAATTAACATCGGTAACAGTGTTCCCATTTGGGAAATTAACTTCGGTAACTATGTACAAGGTCTTAATTCCAAAAAATATTTAGAAGCGTATTCATTACGGAATGGCCATCTCTGTGGTAACATATTAACTTTTAAATTGACCGCTGCATTTAATACGAAAGTTGTTGGAGATTTAACAAAAATATTAACATCACGGAGACCTTTTCACAAAATTGCTAAGTAAAACCATTCTTTACAGATTTTCACATGATAAGCCGTTTTTACTTGAAGCGTTTGAAAGGACGCAGCTGCCCTATAAGAGATGATAAGAGGAAAAACAATACAGATCATAGACGCGATTCATTGCACTTCGGTCACAGATTTTAAGATCAAGGTAATGTTTGCAAGCTCAAGTTCTGGTTAGCGACACGCTGCCATTAGTAAGGGTACGAGTGGCTCATAGATAGAAAAGTCACCGGAGTTTCTTAAAAACTTTCAACACAACAGCAGACATTTTTCAGAATATTCACCCTGGCTAAATCGCACACTTCAGTAAAACATTTTATATCCGAGCAACCGTACAGAACTAATTTTCGAAACAGGTACACCATGCACATTTACTCGTCACAGAAAAGTAATGAAAAGAGAGGGGTGGTCGACGTAGTTGTTCTCTTAGAAAATATTTGAAAGAAGGAATAGTTGCAGTTGCCAAATGACCAGCTATAACGCTGACAAATTCTCCCTTGGCAGTGTTGGAAGGGCAATTTTAATAAACATATAGGCCCAAATAAGGTGCATACATGGTGGAAAAATTCCCCCAAATTAATAAAAATACATGTATGTTTATTAGGAACACAAGAGTAGCACTTGAGACTCCTGAACACTTCCTTCATTGTCCAATGTTCCTTAACGCACGCAATGAAACCATCAATTTATTCCCTTTCACCATAGATATTTCTATACTTCTTATTGGTTCAGAATTTTTCAGAAACGAGGAGAACAGTCTAATTTTTGATGTAGTGCAAGACTTCATCTTACAGAGTGGCAGGTTCAGCTGACAACAACTGATGTTCGAACACACTTCTCCTTCCCCAAAACTTCTTATTTTGGCGTCAGAACGATTGAGGCCATATTCTACAATCTTATTATCCAGTTACCGATAGAAATGCATAATTTCAAGACTTTCTTTTCAATTCAACTCAATCGACAAACAATGCACCATATATTTGGGATGGCTACTTCTTATTTTCTTACTTCTTCCTTTTAATTCATTTTTTAAATATTTTTTCTCTTTCAATTTGTCCTCTTCTGATCTTACCGGTATAATATATAGTTTAAACAATCGCGTATATCGCTGGCTAAGGGGCTGGGCCTATTTGTCACCTTGTTCTATTTATGAAACTACAGTTAAAACTAGAAGTCCTGTCATGAAATGCACACAAATAGCACGTCGATCTGCGCGTTAATCTACGCGTTATGACCATAGTAAGGCCATCAAATTCTGTACATGTGGCCTGTGCACAAGCAATGTTTCAGCCAATGGATCTCCGGGTAACCCGGAGGTCCATTGGCAGAAACATTGCCCGTGTTTGCTGTGGGTAACCAGGAGAACCTGCTTCGGATGCCATTCGTTATGGCAATTGCGCGCAATTCCTACGCACAGTTAAGCTTAGGAAAGCGCACAGTTCGTGACAGGACTTTTAGTTGTAACTGTAGCATTAAATGCCCTCCTCGCATTTTCCTTGGGACGACTGTCAGTGCTTTCAATTGCGCTAGTTTATGTAAATAAATGTGTCCCATCACGTAGCTGCAGGTGACTGAGCTTGCGCGCCTTGAATGCCCACTTGCTTGGATTCGCACTGGTGGTGTGCTTGTGCAGGGACCGAGGTTCAATCAGACTCACTGGCCCGCTGGGGCTCATGTCCCTTAAGCTGCGATGTTCAAGATTCAAAACTGATCATCAATGCCACCATCTTTACGAAAAGAGCTCTTGAACGTAGGAGACGTCTCGTATAAGTATGAGGCATTCTGTTAAATTCTATTCTACTTACCAACTCGATTATCACTGTTGCTGTCATATCGTGTACTACTGGCTAAACGTTTTCTTATTGTTCTATTATACTGTTATGTATGTATAAGTATAACATGATCTTGAATAAATATTGTTTAAACTAATTGATATGGTTATTAGCTCACCTGACTGAAAGTCAGGAGGATCTCAAGTGATCATTTTCTGTCCGTCCGTCCGTCCGTCCGTCCGTCCGTGCCACCGCAGATGGCCTTGCGAGGTGACCGTCCGTATACAGTCGTTACTTGTGAGGTTAGGGGATAAAACCGTTAGTACACCAACCACTTGTGAGTTTTTTTTTCAACTTGTGAGGTGCGAAAAACCCACTTGTAAGTTGCGCAATACTTCTCCTAAACCTTGGGCCAAATTAAACCAAATTTCATTTGCATGGTCCTTATCATATGTCAATTCAAGTTTGTTCAAATAAAGTTGCCACGCTCCATAGGGAGGGGTTGGAGGAAAATGCTCCAAAATTCTAGGAAAATGTCTTCTTTTCATGAACTAGTGGGTACAATGATTTGGTATTTGGCATGGAGCTTCCCTTTGAGGTGTAGAATCAAGTTTGTTCAAACGAGGTTCGTGGAGCAATATTTGCCTTCGTAATGGGTGGGGCAAGATTTTTAGTCCCGCCCAAAATTTGTGTTTTCTGAACCGATGGTCCGATTTGAATGAAATTCGATATATGGTATTATTGGGTCATAAGTACTGTACTTGATTCATGCTAAAAAGTTCCCATGTTTCCTCTGGAACCCCAGGAGCTAAAAATAGAAAATATTTTCAAACGCCCATATTTCCAAAACCACTCAGGACGGAGAACTGTTTTTTTGGTGTGCTGCTTCCTTAGGACCAGTAGAATCGAATGATTAAAAAAAATTGCCACCGGTTGTGTCAGGGTGGTCTGTAGTGGGGGGGGGGGGGGGGGGGGGGCATTGAAAAAATGCTGAGTCAGCATAATTGCAAATTCTAAAAAAGAAATTTTCTCCATTACGACTGATCAGAATCTTTTGATATTTGGCATACATCATCCATAAGGGGTGGTGGTGGGGGTGGGGATGGGCAGATACAAGTGTGTTCAATTTAAGCCCATCGGTTCGTATTTGAGCTTAATATAGGAGCCCAAATCTTAACTTAGGGCAATATGGGAAATAAAATTTAAAATCTTCTTCAGAACGTCTGGTAAGAATGTTTTAATATTTAGTAAACATCATTTTTACGAGGGTCAGATTCAAGTTTGTTCGAATCACGTCTCTCAGTTAATACTTGGGCTTCCTATGGGGCCCGAATTTTAACTTAGTGCAATATGAGGAAATTTCTTTAAAAATCTTCTTCTTCAGATCCACCAGTCAGAATCCTTTTATATTTGGTATACAGCATCTCTAGGCAGGTCAAATTCAAATTTGTTGAAATCGAGTTCCTGGGTTAATATTTAGGCTCTATATGGGGGCCCGAAATTTTACCTCAGTGCAATATGGCGAAATTTCTTTACAAATCTTCTTCAGATCCATCAGTCAGAATGCTTTCATATTCGGTGTACAACATCTCTGGGGAGTGCGGGGGGGGGGGGGGGCGGTGTCACGTTTATTCTTGGAGCCCAAAGTTTAACTTCGTGCAATATGTGAGAATTTCTTTAAAAATCTTCTCCACTACCATCAATTAGAATGTTTTGATATTTGGTGTACAACATCTCTAAAGGAGTCAGATTCAAGTTTATTCAATTCCGAGTCCCTGGGTTAATATTTGGGCTGGCTATGGGAGCCCGAATTTTACCTTATTGCAACATGAGGAAATTTCTTTAGAAATCTTTTCTTCAGCTTCACCAGTCAGAATGCTTTCATATTTGGTATGCAACATCTTTTGGGGGCTCAGATTCAAATTTGTTCAAATCGGATCCCTGTGTTAATATTTGGGCCCTTTTGGAGCCCAAAGTTTAACTTAGTGCCATACAAGTAAATTTCTTTCAAAATTTTCTTCTTCAGATCCACATGTCAGAATCCTTTCATATTTCGTACACAACTTCTCTTGAGGAGGGGTGGTGGTGGGAAGTGGGCAGATTCAGTTTGTTCAAATCGAGTCCCTGGGTTAATATTTGGGCTCCCTATGGAAGCCCGAATTTTAACTTAGTGCAATATGAGGGAATTTCTTTAAAAATATTTTTCTCCAGAACCATCAATCAGAATCTTTTCATATTTGGTATATAACTTCTTTGGAAGGATCAGATTCAGGTTTGTTCTATTCGAGTCCCTGGCTTAAAATTTGGGCTCTCTTCGGGTGGGGGTTAGGTCCAAGTTTGTTCAAATCCATTCTTTAGTGTTTTTCCATAAAATTTGCGTTTCAAACTGTAGTGACATAACGACCCTTGGAAGTTTGGCTGGTCTACAGTTGATAGAATTGGAAGTAGTGAGAAGACCTATGATAATGATTATCTGACATGGACAGTACAGTTATGAATAATTTCATGAGTTCATTCCTCTGTAGTGTTGAGGAACCATGACTAACTGAATGTGACATTCTTTGAATCACTTTATCAGGTGAGCGATTAAGGCCCTTTGGGGCCTCTTGTTATCATAGTTCTCATTATATACTGTTATACCCGTTGGTCGTAAAGTGGAATCTCCTCGAAGGTGGAGAGTGAGGAGTTCTGCATGTCGGAAGGGTTTTACATAGTTGACAAACAAATCCGTGATTACTGAAAATTTTTATTTTTTCGCCTACAAATGTAGTTTGTGATTCCTTATCGAAATGGGCACAACGAGGAAGTCATAGACTAGGTTTTTGAGGCAAAAATTTAACAAGAAAATAGCATTGCACCCCCGCCCTCTCCAGCATGAGCAAAACTGTTAAATGAACTAAACATTATTAAAATCTGATATTTACTGTTAGTTATCACATAATCATTAAAGTTTCCAATGTAACGAAAAAGTGCAGTAACTGATAACTCTGTAAATTTTCAACAAATCACCATGGTTTCAGAGGCGGACTGGCCGTACAGGACAATAGACGTCCGGAAAATTTCTCACTGGGCCTCCTAATTCCGTAAAAATGACCCAAAGGCGAAGTGGATCTGATTGCATGGACTGTCGGTTTATCGAAATGTCTTATTTGTGGACTAACTCTAGCAGTGCACATAGTGGGGATTTAGGTCTACCAGCAGTCCAGTCTGCCATTGATTGATCTGACCAGAATCAAGGAAACAGCGTTCTTTCCGTTCGAAAATTCAAACTTTTCTTCCATTGGGCCCAACCATGATCGGCGCGATGAGACCGGGGCCCTCTTTGGTGCAACCATTATTGCCAAATGAGAGACAAAGATGATACAAAAACGCCGTCGAAATGCCCTCGATGTGGACTGCCACCATTGATCACTCAGCTGCAAGGAAGCAGCGTTCTTTCAGTTTTAAATATCAAACTTTTGGTCGGATCCGGGCCACGTTGATATATTTCCCTGCAACATTTTGGGCCCAGTCCACTCCGTCAATGTAAAGCAGCATGCCAAAAGTTATAGAAATCTGATGATTACTTTCAAGGTATCAACGAGTAATCTAAAACAGAGAATGCATAAAGGGCAATAACTCTCTCAGTTTTTAAAACTTCAACATGATTTTCAATCTTATCCAAGTTAACTTTAATGCGGAGCAGCACAGGAGAGGGGGGGGGGGAGTGGGGGGGGGGGGGGTCATGGGCGTGGGGCACTAGAAAATGTTCAGACGCCATGTCCCATTTTTCGGCTTAGCTCCTTTTTTACACCCCCACCACCTAGTGCAATTTTTCTACTGTCATTTTCAGACACTCACCCCCGCTTTCCCATTGAAATTGCGAATTGCTTTGACAAACATCATACTAGGTATGGAAAGAAGTATAGTTCGTTCATTAGTTTGATTCCATCAGTGATCCCAGGTACTTGTTACAACTTTGTATTACCCAGAAAGGTTAGTTTCACTTCATGTTTGCAAAATGAGGCCTCAAAAATCTTAAACACTCGTTCAGAACAGCTCAATGTCCATGTAAGTGTGAATGATGGCCTAAGATATGCCCATCCCATTCCCCTGATTTGACGTACATAAAATATATTTAAATTATTCCCTGATTTGTACCATAGGAGTAAGCTAAAAATGACAAAAAAATTCAATCCATTCTGATCCATTTATTTATTTTTTACTTGATTCTGGCAGGAGTCTGCATGATTGACTCCATAAGTGACTCCAAGTACTAACCTTGTTAATCATCATTATATCTAATGTAATGTTAGGCAAATTTGTAACAGTGAGTTGGTCACAGAGTTTTATTTAGGTTTATTCAGCTCGTTTATTTGTAAATTCTACTTTATCCTGCTTTATCGCGGACGATGCGACATGCTGCTACACAGTGATTGGTATCGAAAGATAATGTAGCGCCATAATATATACAGTCTTTTCGGTATATATCATGGGGCTATATTATCTTCCGGTACCAATGACTATGTGCTGCTACCATCTATATTTGCACAATACATATGTAGTACTTATCACTGTACTCGTGACTAGTTTTGAGGTTTTATTAGCATGTTGTACTATAATATGACTTCAATTTAGTACAGCCAGACGAACACAGGATACTGAAATCACTTCGATGGCCATGGCTCAGCGGCATGGTTATAGGTATAGTCAATATTGTGAACAAGACCTGTGCATTATATCCTAGTTTGAAAATGAGGTTTATTTCATGATATGTTTACCACTTATTACACCTGTTGTATCTGGTGCATTATTAAGCATTTTTGCAAAAAAAAAAAAAAAATGTCCGGCACTGAGAACAAGACACCGACCTCTCCACCAACATGTATTATTTGTGACATTTGCACAGATTTAACCTCATATTAACACTTATAAAGGCTCCCTGTGTTGCAGTTAACCTATTAGGGTTGATCTACAGCATTATCTCAGCGGTTTGGAACATAAATAATGATATATTGCAGAAAATTATGAAAAATTGCATAATTTGAGAACGCACGTTTTCAGCGCACCCATGAAACCCTCCCACCCCCACATAAGGTCTCAAAAATTTTTGGTGCCCCCCCCCCCCCTCCCAAGCAGCATAGGAACATTTATTGAAATCTGATGTTTACTTTCAAGTAAACACTTAAACTTTAAAAATTCAAGAGAATCAACAAAGGGCAATAACTCCTCAATTTTCAAGAAGTCATAATTTTTTTTTACTTGTCCAAGACATTTTAAATAGAAATACGATATCAAAATTTATTAAAATTGGTTGTTTACTGTTCAAGCTATTGCATTGACGAAGATAGTTCGAGCAAACATTTTCGATTTTTAAACATGGGTAATAACTTTATCTATTCTTCTAGAAATCGTCGTGGATTTCGACTTTTTCCAACTTGACTCCCAAGACAATATTAATATAAAGCAGCCTGCCATATTTGATTGAAATCTCTTTGCTACAGTCTGTCATATTTGACTGAAATGTGAGGTCTATTGTTCTAATTATTGCATGGACAATGAAATATCAGGCAAAATTAAACAAACAAAGGGCAGTAACTACCTTAATGTTTATCGAGTGGTGGTTTGCGAACTTGCCCTAGACATTGTTAACATAAAGCAGCACATCAAAATTAATTAGAATCTGATATAACTAACATAACATAACTAACTTCCGAATTCCCCACCCAACAGATAGGCATTTCGACCAATGGAATGCCTGCTATTTGAAACCAGGATCGGCGATTTTCACTGTATCCTTTCCCTGTTAGAGGGGAATGTCAAAAAATTAAAATGATTGTTGTGAATAGCGCTGACCATCTAAGACAGTTACGTTTGGTACTGGGTTAATGTAAACTCGGCAGCTGTAATAGTTGTTGGGTTAAATTGTTACAAATTTCCTCTCTCAGCCAAGCTGTGATCCATTTTGGTGTTCGGGATTTTCGATTAGGACATTTCTCTCCCGGCAAAATATTTGGCATACCATTCAAAATGGTGAATGTCGAAAGAGTAAAAACAAAATATTTTACTCTTTGTATTTCGTTAATTAAGCTTCTCCCTATCAGTTACTCTTGCCTTAAGATCATTTAGGAAATGATTAAACACCTTTTTATACGCCCGTCATTTTTTGACGGACGTATTATGTTATGGCGTTGTCCGTCTGTCTGTCTGTCCGTGAACAATTTTTGTGTCGCCTACTCCTCCAAAGGTTTACATGCTACATTGTTCAAACTTTGCACACATGTTGATCAGTAATTGCCGTTGTGTATGTGACAAGTGCAGGTAACTCTGTATTGTATTTCCAGAGTTATGCCCCCTTTTAGTACTTAAAGCATTACAGTATTGTGTCGCCTACTCTTTCAACATTTTACAAGCTATATTGTTCAAACTTTGCACACATGTTGATCACCAATTGCCGTTGTGCATGTGACAAGTGCAGGTAACTCTGTTTTGTATTTCCAGAGTTATGCACCCTTTTAGTACTTAAAACATTACAGTACTGTGTCACCTACTCTTTCAACATTTTACATGCTATACTGTTCAAACTTTGCACACATGTTGATCACCAATTGCCGTTGTGCATGTGACAAGAGCAGGTAACTCCATTTTGTATTTCCAGAGTTATGCTCCCTTTTAGTACTTAAAACATCACAGTACTGTGTCGCCTACTCTTTCAACATTTTACATGCTATATTGTTCATACTTTGCACATATGTTGATCACCAATTGTCGTTGTGCGTGTGACAAGAGCAAGTAACTCCATTTTGTATTTCCAGAGTTATGCCCCTTTTAGTACTTAAAACATTACAGTGTTGTGTCGCTTACTCCTTCAACATTTTACATGCTATATTGTTCAAACCTCGCACACATGCTGATCACCAATTGCCGTTGTGCATGTGACAAGAGCAGTTAACTCTGTTTTGTATTTCTAGAGTTATGCCCCCCTTTAGTACTTGAAACATTACAGTATTGTGTCGCCTACTCCTTCAACATTTTACATGCTACATTGTTCAAAGTTTGTTCACATGTTGATCACCATCTGCCGTTGTGCATGTGACGAGCAGGTAACTCTGTTTTGTATTTCCAGAGTTATGCTCCCTTTTAGTACTTAAAGCATTACAGTATTGTGTCGCCAACTCCTTCAACATTTTCAATGCTATATTGTTCAAACTTTGCACACATGGTGATCACCAATTGCCGTTGTGCATGTGACAAGAGCAGAGCAGGGAACTCCATTTTGTATTTCCAGAGTTAGTACTTGAAACTTTACAGTATTGTGTCGCCTTCTCCTTCAACATTTTACATGCTATATACTGTTCAGTCTTTGCACACATGTTGATCACCAATTGCGTGTGACAGGAGCAGATGACACCATTTTATTTTTAAACGACGAGAATCCTCTCAAAATGATTCTCAAAATGTCCTTTTCCTTGGCGCCACCTATCGTCAATCGTTATCAATGAAGTTAACCTGTCAATGAATGAACGCTACCATTGTAAACGGCGTGGAGAATCTTCTACAGCAGCCTTGCAGCCTTTTAGAAGTTATCTTATGAATAAAATGGATGCTACCATTTTTTTTATTTTGTTAAGACCTCAGATCGCTTAATATGAAAATGTGAAAACAGGTGAATTACCTTTTTCCCCAGACAGGGCAGGGGAATGGGCAATGATTGGAGGGGGGGGGGGGGGCAGACATAGTCCAGTCAACAAAAATTTCAAACTTTACCCCAAAGAAACTTGTGTATGTTCCAATTTTGACGGGCGTATGTTGCCCCGCTAGATGGTGCTCTTCTTGTTATATATAACTGTTTATGCAAGCTGCGTTTTGCATTTTATTGATGAACCTGGGCAAGGAGGTATCGCCCCAATCCGTCCGCCCCTAGCAGCTGGCCTATTGACGAGAAGATACTTTAAACTTTGGCGTTCCACAAAACATACAATACGGAAATCGTGTTGCCATCTTCCATCAAAAGGGAATGCTAGGGAACGAAAAGTAGATGACACTTGCAAATAGAATTCTTGAAGCACTAATTTGTTTGATTTTTTGCGTCAAAAACATAGCTTATGACCCCTCATTGGATCGAGCTCGTTCCAATGAGGGGTCATAAGCTATTTTTTTGTGACAAAAAAGGAAAAAGTAATAAAAATTGAGTGGTGTATTTTGTGAATAGCGCTGGCCGTTTTTTTCCGTTACGTTGGTTAAAGGGTTAATAGAGTTTGTGCCAACAAATGTTGCATGATAAACCACGTAATCCACAAAATCTGTGTTCCATATCAATTATCTAGCAAGTGATTGTTTTCCTGTACTTTTGTAAAATATAATCTCTGGCAGAGATCGGCTCATACTTGTTGGATCCATCGAGACATTCTAATACTGTATCCATGTCAGACCCGTAGAATATGCCGACTGACTGGCGTTCCACTCCAGCAAATCGTTTATCTGGGGCAACCACCCGATGTTTCTGGAAAAAAAACCCAATGAATACGATGTAAAAAATTTGAAAAAGGGTAAGTAAAATGTGACTGCATTTTACATGTTGAGCCGTTTGCACTGGTAGTATATTTATAATTATGAAAGACAGTTGAGCGCGTACTAGTAGTGCCTTACAATGGATGGCAAGGAATTTATCATGACAGGTCGTCCTCTAGAAATGAAGATGGAAACATTTAATTCCAGCTCGGACAACCATCAGCAAGCAATATTCAGTGCTGTTTTGAGGAGAGGTGGATGGAAGTGGCTTTCTCGGACCTCCCTGCAACACAGCACTATCCCTTTCAGTAAGATGCCTATTTTATCATTCCGGGGGAAACACACACTAAAAACTAAAGTGTTAAAACTGACACTTTCAAGGTGTTAAACCCATTCCAACTCTTAGGGTTTGATTTTAACACTCAAAGTGCAATGCTTTAAGCACTTAGACATTACAATCGTCAGACATCTGAAACTTGAATGGATGGCACTTCCATGTGTCTAGCATTGGTGGTTCTTCCAGAATCGTCCATAATTTGATTTGCGCTTGGTGGGTACATAATTAAAAGGACACAACGCAGATGACGTGGATCAGGCTCGAGAGTTCGAGCCTGATCCGCGTCATCTGCGTTGTTTCCTTTTAAGTGTCGCGACATTACACTTGTCACGTGGTATTATTGTCAACACCTGTCAGGTTCTGGGATATCTACTCTTGAACAAAGTGCTAGTTCAGCACTTAGTAAGTGTTAAATACAGCACTTCAAGTATAGTTTTTAACACTTTAGTTTTTAGCGTGCAGGTAGACAGCCAATCTGGCTATGTTTCCTCCTTATGATATCCATAATATTTAATCCTAATTTTATAATCTTTGTACAATACGTTTTGTTATTAATACAATTCTATATCCATTTCTGTACTTTTTGTATATTATGTGTATCGTTAAATAAATTAATCAATCAATCAAATCAATCAATCAATCATTTTGCACTAAACATGCTTCCTTGCATGTGTTGGTTGTCTCAGATAGTAGAGCTTACAGTGGCCAGGGTTATATGCAGAACAACAACCTATAGCAAAATGTACCTCAGTAACACCAGACTATTGCCTCATTATTGCCAGATTGCTGTCGCAATTTGGCAAACATGAGGCAATAACCTGACTTTTCAACGGATGAGGAAGAAACATGAAATGGTGTATTTTTCTGGTGCGCCATTTGCGGAGTCAATAATAAAGAAAATGCGTTATTATTTCGGGCGACCCCCCCCCCCCCCCCAAAAAAAAAAGAACTCTAAACAGAAAGTTAATTAACCATGACCTAAATGCATCCTACAAGTAGGGGTCTCAAGGAAGAATACACTTGAGACAACTTTGTCAGAGCAATATAAAATGGGCAGTTTGTGGGTGTATGGGGACTGTATGTATATATGGAGTTAATTGTCTTTGACGAATAAATCACTGCAAAACCGACTCGATTAATATAACAATAACACGCCTTTGAAGGGTATTACAGTGTATTAACGGCTCAACGGAAATGGTTAACAGCCCAAGAGTTTATTGGCTGCCCAAGACGAAGTTATTGGGCTGTTAACCATTTCTCTTGAACCGTTGATACCCTGTAATGCCCGACAGAGTCATGCTATTTCTATTATTGCCACTTTCATACAGCGGATACATTGCATTTAAATTGTATGTGATATAAGATAAATAAATGAAGTTTGTGACGTTTTCGAATTAAAAAAAAATCCTGTGAAAGTATTGTCTGATTTGTTGATAAACAAACCAGGTAACATGGCTGTTGTCTGATCAGTCTGTGGCGAAATTTGGAAAGTTAGATGATGAAATATATCTTCGAAATGCGAACTTTTGGCAAAGGGTTTATTCATCAAAGAATGATGTCATTACTTACTTTGTGCGCATCGCTTCCTGTATTTGATACATTATCTATCCGTGACACAAAGGGAAACACTTGAAACAAATGTGTTTACAAATTAAAAATCCGAATTGAATTTCGATCCAAATGGAAATCTGGGAAAAAATATTACTGATCGGCTGAGAGATGTGACGTCATTGTCTATATTTAGCTGTGTCGGGCTGTTATTGAGTTGTCGGGCCGTTATAGTCAATAACGGCCCGACACGTCACGTGACTTATACTTGTTGAGCATTACGAGATTTCAACGCCCGGTAAACATTGTTAAGTAAAACATCGTTAATGTGCTAGGAACGCCCGCAAAAGTGGTAATAATAGGTATTGTCGTTTCGACACAAAGTTTACGTAAGATTACTCAATAACGGGTGAGGTTTGTTTGTGATGTAGAGAAATCCAGTTTGAATCTACCTGGAAAGCCACCAAATTGCTTGTTTTAACCACAGATTTTAAAATATTTTCCCGGGAGAGGTCTACCACCCCCTCGTGTTCTCCTCAGCGCGACGCGGCGGATACCCTGGTTGGTCCACTTGAAAGTACCCCTATGCTCTGACTACGTTACTTTTCTGATGTATACGTGGTTGACATTGTAAAGAATGGCTTACGGTGGAGAAATGTTAAAGAGTACCTTCAATTAAACTGGATTATTTTATTGGATCGAAGTTTCATATCTAGAATTAAAATTATTTCCACCAATCTGCCCTTTTTAGCTCAATTTGACGAAGTCAAGCTGAGCTATTGCATTTGGCACACCTTACAGGGTACATTTATGATCGGATCGCTTTGAGACCTGGTATGCTTGTTTGGTGTGACCTCCAGATGGGAGGTATCGATTTGCTTCCATTTCCGTCATAAAACGTTGCCGTTACCAATGACCTTTGATGAACTTAGTGCAGTTTTGCATCAATATTTCCCGTTGGCACACCCTGCATGGAACATTTATGATCGGATTGTTTTGAAACTTGGTATTCTTGTTTGGGGTGATCTCTTGATGGGAGCTATTGATTTTCTTGTATTTCTTTCGAAAAATGTTGCCGTTGGCAACGACCTTTGACGAACTTGGTGCAGTTAGGCATCATTATTTCCTTTGTCACACCCTACAGGGTACATTTATGATAGGACCACTTTGAAAATTAGTATGCTTGTTTGGAGGTGACCTCTAGATGGGAGCTATCGATTTTCTTCCATTTCCGTCAAAAAACGTTGCCGTTGGCAATAACCTTTGAACTTAGCTTAATCAGGCATCAATACTTCCCTTTGGCACACACTGCAGGGCACATTTATGATCAGATCGCTTTGAAGCCTGGCGTGCTTGTTTGGGGTGACCTCTAGATGGGCGCTATTGATATTCTTCCATTTCCGTCAAAAAAGGTGCCGTTGGGAAAGACCTTTGAACTTAGTTTAGTCAGACATCAATATATTCCTTTTGCACACCCTACAGGTCACATTTATGATTGGATCTCTGTGAAACTTGGTATGCTTTTTGGGTGCCCTTTAGATGGGAGCTATTTATTATTTTCCATTTCCGTCAAAAAACGTTGCCGTTGGCAATGATCTTCGATGAACTTAGTGCAGATATGCATAAATATTTCACTTTGGCTCACCTTGCAGGACACATTCATGATCGGATCGCTTTGAAACCTGGTATGCTTGTTTGGGGTGACCATCGATTTTTTTCCATTTCCGTAAAAAAAGTTGCTGTCAGCAATGACTTTTAAAATCAGTGTATTTGTGCATCAACATATTCCTTTGCCATGCCAAACAGGGCACAGTCTATGAATGGATTGCTTTGAAACTTGGTTCAAGTTCATTAAAAAATGTTGCTGTAGCAATGGCCTTTGAACTTGATGTATTTGTGCATCAACATATTCATTTGGCACGCTAAAGGCACATTTATGAATCGTCTACTCGGAAACATGGTATGCGTGTTTGAGGTGACCTCTAGATGGGTGCTATTGATTTTCTTTCATTTCCATCAAAAGGCATTGTCGTTAGCGCCAACCTTTGAACTTAGTGCATTTTTACTGCAATTTGTCCATTTTGCACTCCCTACAGGAATTATTTATGAATTTCCATCAAATACAGAAAAAAACTATTGCCACTAGCAACGACCTTCAAACTTAGTACATTTGTGTATTATCTTCCTTCAGCATGCCTCAGAGGGCTCATTCATTATCGGGTTGTTTTGAAACTTGGTATGCTTATTCATTGACAGCATTTTCTCTTGCCTCTCTTCGCTTTCTGACACTTGTACCATATCATCTGCGAAAAATGGGATCAACTACTACACCCTCGTCGCTGTGCAGGAGTTGTCGTATAAATCGTTGATATACAATGCAAAAAGAATGGGTGAAAGGATACAATCTGCTTTAGGCCTATCTCCATAGCTACCTGCTTTGTAATGATGCGGACTGGACCGCCCTGGACCGATCCGGCCCGCGGTCCATCCCGGTCCGCGGTCCAGTCCGGTCCGGACCGGGTGCCTCTGGACCGGTTTGGATTGGTTTACACTCCCAGTCCGGTCCACTATTTTACATCAAGGCAACTATCGCAAATTCATCCCGTATATATTCCAACATACAGTTAGCAACGATGTATTAATGGGTTCCAGTGGTTGATAGTCAAATATTTGATGCCATGGAAACATTGCAATCGCATATATAGATGTCACTATCCCCATACTGCGCATGTCAGCGATTCTGTTGAACGCGGCTTGTAAGCGGCCGCATGCTTTTGATGTCGCCAACTTATGGCTGCGTGCTTTGATGTTGCCTACTTCTGACTTCCCATCACTCACAACATTGTTGCAATGCCAGAAGTCTGCCCAAACAGATACCGGGGTGACTGCATGTGTCACACGAGCCTTTTCAAGGATCAAAGAGTAGAAATGATGATTGAAAGATTCCTTTTATCTGTCAATCAAATCCTAAGCACCTGATTAGTTCACGGTTCCAGAGAACAATACACCGCGTTACTGCATGGGCCATTGCAGTGTGCCCTTGTCACCACTGCCATCAGAGACAGACAATGCTTCACACAATCATCAAACATTGCATACGCACTCTTTGCAAAGCGATCAAATTTATTTTTTAATATGTAGGTTGACAACTTTGAGAAAACGGGTAATTCGGTATGCATTATCACGGGAAGACAGACACGATTTTGTAGTCGATCTATGATCTTGTTGCCCGGAGAGATGTCTGGAAAGAAAGAGAAGATTGTGGGCTGTATGCCATCATTCACATAACTTCCAGAGATCATGTCCACATTCACTTTGATGCTATTGATGGAGAGAAGGTTCACCACATTTCTGATGTCACTGTATCCCTTGTATGTCGTACGATCGAATCCCAACATCTTTCCGAAAGTGTTGTCTGCTCTGAAGTCCACAGAGCCTGTAACAGCCTGTAAGAATTCAAATCATGAACCAATCTGTTCCCTCAGATATCTGAATGTATTATTTTTATGCCCCCGACTTAAGTCGGGTGGCATATAGTGATTGAAGTGTGCGTGTGTCCGTCCGTGTGTGTGTGTGTGTCCGTGTGTGTCCGAGCCAATAACTCGAAAACTGTTAGGGCCACAGTCATCAAACTTCACACAATTATAAAGGACCATGGAAGGATGAGTCACACATCATAGCCGGGTTCGTACCTTCAAGGTCAAGGTCACATTTCAAGGTCACACTAAAAATCGGTCAACATTCGTGTCTCAGCCATAACTCAGAAATGAATCATAGTACAACTGTTAAAGTTTTTACAAATGTTAAGGACAGTCAGAAGGTGTGTTGTGTATAATAGTTTCCGCCGCATCTGCAAGGTGAAGGTCACAATTGACCTTCATATGTTCAGGGTCACAAATCGTGTCTCAAGCATAACTCCAAAAACTATTAGGGCTACAATCATCTAACTTCGCACAATTATAAAGGATAACGGGTGGATGTGTCACACACCACAGCCAGGTCCGTAAGTCAAGGTCAAGGTCACATTTCAAGGTCACACTGAAAATCATCAATATTCGTGTCTCCCCCATAACTCAGAAACGAACCAAAGTACAAATATTAAACTTTTTACAAATTTTAAGACAGTCAGAAGGTGTGTCGCGTGCATTAGTTTTCGCCGCATCTTCAAGGTGAAGGTCACAATTGACCTTCATATGTTCAGCGTCACAAATGGTATATCAAGCATAACTCCAAAGCTATTAGGGTTACAATCATCTTACTTCGCTCAATTATTTCCAAAGTTATGGCTCTTTTCACTCTTTCGACTTGAAACTTTTTGGCAGGTCGGGGGCATTGGCACACGCTTTGCGTTGCCCCTCTTGTTTTTCGTAATGTTGGGAAACGAATAGTACACCTCAAGATTTCGCCAGTGCCATCTTGTATCCCTTATCCATCTTCAATTCGATTGGCAGGTCAAATCTCGTCATTAATTGAGTCTTGTCGTCGCTCATCACGATTGAAAAAAAATCTTTTGTGGTCGTGTTCTCATTTATCCTTTCTAACAATTGAGTTTCCTATAGCCGTGACTTTTTAATTTAATAATACTTTTTAGTTTTTTGGTTTTTTTTTACTTTTATTTAATTTATTATTTTTCTCTATATTCATTATAAATTGCATCGCGCGAATTAGAAAAATCGTCGAATCAGTTCCTATATTTTCCCGACATCAACACATGAATAGACCAGACCGCCCGCTTTGGACCGGTCCATGCATGGATGCCGGACCGGAATGACCTGGACTATACCGGGCTGGACCACCTTGACAGTGGAGCGGCCCATCTTGGGTGGTCTGGTCCGGTACTCATCACTACTGCTTTGTTATGTTACCCCGACTAAGATCACATGTTCATAGAATGCATAAGGAATTCTACCAAATTCACATCCTTGGCCCAATGCATGAAGCTTTCGTCTCATACCTTTTCGTCGGGCTCTACTCTTTTTACATCCAGAAACGCTATCAACATCTTTTTCGTTTTAGCTTTCGCAGATTCTATCATTTGGGATAGCGTGAAAAGGTGGTGAGGACTCTTTCAATTGTGTGGTTTTGATTCTATCACAGCATAGCGCCCTACCAGGTGGTGACGTAAAATGGCCGCCGCCTGTGTCGAGACATACATTTCGTACAGATGTTAGAACCACTTATAGTATTCGAGAAGAGCGAGACTACGAATTTGCTGTTGTGGAGGTCATCCCACAAGCTAGTGGCACTGCATCAGGGAAACGCGCACGAAAAAGTTACTGAACTTGTTCGCGGATCCTTTTAAAACGCGAAAAAGAAAGAAGTTTTTATCTTTCAGTCGGAACTGTCCATAAATTTTGATCCGTCAGTTGAAAAGGCTTGATGGACTCGTTCCGATAAGAGCTCATAAGCTGCGGGTTGCAAAACTTTTAAAAAGATTGAGGATTTGTTGCTTAATGTTGGATAAATTTGACTGTTTCTATGTTAAAAGATTAAAAACTTATGTTGGGGATGTTAATGTAATCCAATCAACATATCTCAGAAAGATTTTGTTTCATTACTAAGCGCAGACAAAAATTACCAATTCTAACCCATAAAAAGTGGGCTAAACATTCAGGTGATTTTTCGCGATTTTCGAGCGTATGTTCTTGAGAAATCGACTATGTCCGATGCTGGCCCACTTTAGACTTCTCGCTAAAGTGGGCCAGCATGCTACGAGACGACACGCGACTTTTTCGAGTCAGAAATTGGATGGGAAATCGAATCGCCAAGAGAGACTGTGAGGATTCGTCCCGTCTTGTCGATCGAATCTCGGAGATAAAGCGAAATAAAAATCGTAGAAAATTTCCTGGATCGTCCGGTTGTGGCCCAGTCATAGAATTCATAGAATTTTCCAACAGTTTTTTTTTTAATCAGGCTGCCTGTCTGTGACAAAGAAATATACATTATGTGTTGTTTTTTTCCAAATAAAAATACATATTATTAAAAACAGAAAAAAAAAGTAAACAAATAAAAAGAAAATTAAAAGAAAAAAAAAAAAAAATCTTAAAAAATATTAAGCTTGTCATTTTTAAAGATCAAGGATCCCAAGTTGAGAGACGAGACAGTTCGTCGATTTCTAGAACTGAAGAGGAATATTCAAGAGAGCAATATGGCGAAACGAATGGGCAACATCGAGATGAAATGAGACAGCTGAGGTGTTCAAGCCTGTGACAGAAACTCAGGAAGAGATGAAAAAAGAGATCGTCAAAGAACTGAAACCCTTAAGAGAAAGCAGGACTTCTGGTTACAGACCTTCTGTTCGAACTTCTATTTACGAGCCTTATCATCCGACTTATAGTTACACACCTTCTATTCCAACTTCTGGTTACGTACCTCGTCCTATTCAGAATCAACACTTTCCTCAGATTCCTTCCGAGATACACAGAATGGAGACCGATATGGAGAGTGAAAAATCCTTGGTTACTACGAACACGATTGGCGACATGATGGTAGATGCCGGCAATATGAAACCCGAAGACGATTGCGTGAATGTATACAAGACGAATCCGTCGAGTGCACACTCTGCAATCTGATCGCCGAAGATCGAGAATACAGAGGCCCCAAAGGACTGCAATTTTCTCGTGCTGGTCAAACCTAACAATTTCAATGAAAAGGATTACAAAACTTACGGCGATCTCCTGGTTTGGACGAATGTCATGAGGAAAATGCAAAAATTCCAGAGAGATGAGACCGAAAGCTAGCATAGGTCTGAAGTGAAAGGCGGTGGTGAAACCCATATGGGATGTGAATAACGCGTTTGTTAAATCGATCACCAGACAGGGAATGACAACCACCATGATCATTCCTTGCGATCCTAACCCGCTGCCGGAGAGATTGTATCTCTTGATGGCGAGTTGAGAAGCCAGTAATATGGGAGTGAGAAATGAGTTGGTGAGCATATGCACAAAATGTTGAGACAGGTTGTTTTGCACACATATACGTACAAATCGTCCGCCGCGAATGCGTTGAAAGAAGAAAAAAATAATAGCAAATAAAATAGTAAATAAGAAAAAATATTTATTAAAAAAATAAGAAAGAAAAATGTTAGTGATAAAGAACAGTGGAATTACGAGATCTTATGTCTACGGCAGATTGGGGTTTGATGAATTCGATGATGGGAATTCTGCTGCATGCCTTCACTAGCAATGAGACAAAACAGATCACTTTGAACACCGTTAAGGTCTTAAGGAGGACCCTGGACGTAGGTAAGAAAGCCACGATGAAAGCAAGCGCTAGAATCACTTCAGAAGCCAGCAAGAGGAGTGCCATTTTAATTCAGAAGTTGATAAGACCGCCGTCTCACCGACTGAAATCATCGTCGAAATCGGAAAAGATTCTATCAAACATGAAACTTCAGGGGTTCTGGTGTCGTGCCAATACAGGAACTCGCAAAGACATTGAACAGCAGTGGGTCGGGATTGAAAATGGTTTAAAGAGAGAAAAAAATGGAATTTTATATAAAAGAAATAACAAAAATAGTTTTAAAAAACCCTGAAAACAATTTAGTCCAAAACAACTTTAAAACGAAGTTTAACCAAGAGGCCTGAAGCGCTCACGTTGAACAGAACAGAGTCTAAAAATGAGTTTAAATTAAGCCACCCATTTCCAAAGTATATATTGTCAATCCTTGAGACCCTCAGGAGTGACAAAAATAGTCCGAGCATCATGCCTTTTCTTCAGTTGACCATAATATAAAATGTGGAGCTCCCCTATGAAGCCCCTTGATACAACCTATGTGGATTAATCTTAGTTACACACCTATAGGGGGTACTGGATACGAAATTTCTAATTCTTCAGCTATATGGCCAATTCAGGCTCCCATAAGGAGCCCAAATATTAACCCAGGCTCTCAATTTGAACAAAGTTAAATCTGACCTCCCTAGAGATGTTAAATATCAAATATGAAAGCATTCTGACTGTTCGATCTGCAGAAGAAAATTTTTAAAGAAATTTCTTCATATTGCATTAAGTTAAAATTTGGGCTACCACAGCGAACCCAAATATTAACCTACAGACCTGAATTCAACAGATTTGAATTTGACCCCCCTAGAGATGTTGTACACCAAATATGAAAGCATTCTGACAAGTGGATCTGAAGAAGAAGATTTTTAAAGAAATTTCATCATATTGCACTAAGTTAAAATTCGGGCTACCATAGGGAGCCCAAATATTAACCCAGGGAACCAATTTGAACAAACTTGAATCTGACTCCCCTAGAGATGTTGTACACCAAATATGAAAGGATTCTGACAGGTGAATCTGAAGATGATTTTTGAAGAAATTCCCTCATATTGTACTAAGTTAAATTTCAGGTTCTCATATGGAGCCCAGATATTAATCCAGGCACTCGAATTGAACAAACTTGAATCTGCCCCCCTAGAGATGTTGTAGCATTCCTTTAGTGGATTTGAAGAAGACTTTTTAAGAAATTTCCTCATATTGCACTATGTTAAAATTTGGGCTACCATAACGAGCCCAAACATATACCTAGGGACCCGATTTGAACAACCTTGAATCTGAATCCATTCGAAATGTTGTATACCAAATATGAAAGTATTCTGACTGGTGGATCTGAAAAAGAAGATTTTTAAAAATTATTCCCCCTATTGAACTAAGTTAAAATGTGGGCTTCCAAAGGAAGCTCAAATATTAACCTAGGGGCTTGGTTTGAACAATCTTGAATCTACCCCTCATAACAACGATGAATACCAAACATTAAAAGATTCTGACTGGTGGTTCTGAAGAAGAAGGGTTTTAAAGAATATTCCCCATATTGCCCTAAGTTAAAAATACGGGCTCCTGTATTGAGCCCAAATATGAACCAATGGGCTTTATTTTAACAAACTTGTATCTGACAGCCTATGGATGCTGTATACTGAATATTAAAAGATTCTGACAATTGGTTCTGGAGAAAAAGATTTTTAAAATTTTTGCAAATATGCTGACTCGGCGCTTTTTTCGATGCCCTCTACAGAACACCCTAACATAACCGATGGCAATTTTTTAGCGTCCAATTCTACTGGTCCTAAAGATGCTTCATACCAAATAACAGCACTCTGTTCCGTGTGGTTTGGGAAATATGTGCGTTTGAAAATATTTCTATTTTTAGCTGCTGGTGTTACCGTGGGGATGCGGGAATTTTTTTTGCACGAGTCAAGTACTATGACCCAATAATACCATATACCGAATTTCGTTCAAATTAGATCATCGGTTCAGAAAATAGAAATTCAGGGCGGGGCCAAAAATCCTACCCCTCCCATTACAAAGCCAAATATTGCTTCACGAACTTCGTTTGAACAAATTTGAATCTACACCTTAAAAGGAAACTCCATAACCAATATCAAGTTATTGTACCCGAAGGTTCATGAGAAGATTTTAAAAATATTTCGGAGCATTTTCCCCCACCTTTTGGGGCTGAGCATATTGAGTTGAACAAATGTGCAATGCCCCTTCGGGACCATCACTCACATAAACTTTCACTTGAATTGGCCTAGTGTTTGGAGCAGAAGACTGCAACATGGTGTTGACGGACAACGGACAGACGGACGACGGACGGAGAGCGACGGGATTAGCTCAGATTGACTTTGTCAAGGTGAGCTAAAAAAAGAGATAGAAATCGAGATCTATTGTGGAACAAAACGAAGACCAGGAGACGAATTATGGACTCTTTCCCAGAAGCATAAGAGGATTAATAGTGGGAAAATCGAATTGCGGAAAGACGAATCTGTTGATGAATCTTTTGTTGTAACCCGAGTAGTTCGATTATGATAAATTGTTTATGGTCAGCAAGAATCTCTTTCAACCCGAATACGAATTATTGCAAAAAGACCGAGCACAAAATTACCGAAGGACATGATAATGAAAATCTTCAATCACCAGGACGAGTTCGAACAATGGAATGCATCGGTCGCAACGATTTTGCAAGAGACGTTGAAAGAACTCGGAAACAATAAAACATTGAATGTGGAATGTCAATTTTATGAAAACGTGGATGATGTGCCTGTTCCTTGTGACTTGAACTCAGAGCACAAAAAACTCAGGATCTTCGACGACCTACTGTTAGAGTAACAGAATCGATGTGAATCTTACTGTGTTCGAGAACGTCACAGATCTGTATCAAAATTATTTCAGATTGCCCAAACAAACTATAAGAGAGAACGCGAATTTTCTGTCTGTTTCCTCAAGATCTCAAGAATCTCGATCAAATCTACTATGATCACGTTGGCGATGACATGAACAAAAGGGAATTCAAGAGATATTGTCGAGCGGTGTAGGATAGTGAACCTTATAATTTTGTGGTCGTCGATCTAACGAGTAGCAAATAACACGGAAAAAACGGGAAAATATAGGAACTGATTCGACGATTTTTCTAATTCGCGCGATGCAATTTATAATGAATAAAGAGAAAAATAATAAATTAAATAAAAGTAAAAAATACCCAAAAAACTAAAAAGTATTATTAAATTAAAAAGTCACGGCTATAGGAAACTCAATTGTTAGAAAGGATAAATGAGAACACGACCACAAAAGATTCTTTTTCAATCGTGATGAGCGACGACAAGACTCAATTAATGACGAGATTTGACCTGCCAATCGAATTGAAGGTGGATAAGAGATACGAGATGGCACTGGCGAAATCTTGAGGTGTACTATTCGTTTCCCAACATTACGAAAAACAAGAGGGGCAACGCAAAGCGTGTGCCAATCCCCCCGACCTGCCAAAAAGTTTCAAGTCGAAAGAGTGAAAAGAGCCATAACTTTGGAAATAATTGAGCGAAGTAAGATGATTGTAACCCTAATAGCTTTGGAGTTATGCTTGATATACCATTTGTGACGCTGAACATATGAAGGTCAATTGTGACCTTCACCTTGAAGATGCGGCGAAAACTAATGCACGCGACACACCTTCTGACTGTCTTAAAATTTGTAAAAAGTTTAATATTTGTACTTTGGTTCGTTTCTGAGTTATGGGGGAGACACGAATATTGATGATTTTCAGTGTGACCTTGAAATGTGACCTTGACCTTGACTTACGGACCTGGCTGTGGTGTGTGACACATCCACCCGTTATCCTTTATAATTGTGCGAAGTTAGATGATTGTAGCCCTAATAGTTTTGGAGTTATGCTTGAGACACGATTTGTGACCCTGAACATATGAAGGTCAATTGTGACCTTCACCTTGCAGATGCGGCGGAAACTATTATACACAACACACCTTCTGACTATCCTTAACATTTGTAAAAACTTTAACAGTTGTACTATGATTCATTTCTGAGTTATGGCTGAGACACGAATGTTGACCGATTTTTAGTGTGACCTTGAAATGTGACCTTGACCTTGAAGGTACGAACCCGGCTATGGTGTGTGACACATCCTTCCATGGTCCTTTATAATTGTGTGAAGTTTGATGACTGTGGCCCTAACAGTTTTCGAGTTATTGGCTCGGACACACACACACACACACACACACACACACACACACACACACACACACACACACACACACACACACACACACACACACACAGAGTCTTGTTTTCCCTACATACCGTGGTACCCCATTGTCTGTCCTTTGTGTGGACTAACGGTTTCAACCTCGTTTTGCCGGTACAGTTCTGGGAAAACAACCGAGGTAAAGGGTTTCTTTTGTCTTTTGTACCTCGGTAAGGCGAAACACGCAAACTCTTTTGTCTAGTTACCTCGTCAAGTTGGTAAGACAAACGCACACACACACACACACACACACACACAAACACACACACACACACACACACACACACACACACACACACACACACACACACACACACACACACACACACACACACACACACACACACACACACACACACACACACACACACACACACGGACGGACACACGCACACTTCAATCACTATATGCCACCCGACTTAAGTCGGGGGCATAAAAATAATACATTCAGATATCTGAGGGAACAGATTGGTTCATGATTTGAATTCTTACAGGCTGTTACAGGCTCCGTGGACTTCAGAGCAGACAACACTTTCGGAAAGATGTTGGGATTCGATCGTACGACATACAAAGGATACAGTGACATCAGAAATGTGGTGAACCTTCTCTCCATCAATAGCATCAAAGTGAATGTGGACATGATCTCTGGAAGTTATGTGAATGATGGCATACAGCCCACAATCTTCTCTTTCTTTCCAGACATCTCTCCGGGCAACAAGATCATAGATCGACTACAAAATCGTGTCTCTTCCCGTGATAATGCATACCGTGTACAGCATTAACACTGAATTGATGGATCAAAAAGCGGAGTTGTTAGATCTTCGTGGCGAACGTGCGACAGCACGATTTCATATAACAGAAATTATAAACTGAAAGTGTTATTGACACCGTATCTCAGCTTGACAAACTTGAATTTGGTGAGTTATAAGTGAAATGGCAAAATTGAAGATCATTGGTTCCAATGTTATTTGGTGAAACTTCAGCATAACCGCATTGTGTGTGCCCAATGTTAGAGCAATCCATGCAGGTCTGGCTGGAGGAAGAATGTTCATACACAAATGTAGTAAGTTTTAAGGTCTTTGTAAACTGCAACTTTTTGAACAGAAATGAATGCTAATCGATAGCTCTTATCGAGAGGTCTCGCCTAATGAGCACACCAAGTTCTAAAACAATCCTATAATAAATGCGCTCTATAGGCCATGTTGAAAAATGTTGATGCACAAATGCACTAACTTTATAGGTCATTGCTAACAGCAACAGTTTTCGACAGAAATTAAAAGAAAAAAATGATACCTCCTTTTTAGGTGATGGAATAAGCATACCGAGTTTCAAAACAACCTAATAATGAATGCGCCCCCTGAGGCGTGCCAAAAGAAAATGTTAATGCACAAATGCACTAAGTTTGAAGGTCGTTGCTGGTTGCAATGTTTCTTTTTTCTTTTTTGATGGAAATTTATAAATATGCCCTGTAGGGAGTGCAAAAGGGATAAGTTGCTGCACAAATGCACTAAGTTCAAAGGTTAGAGTTTGGTGCTAACGACAACGTTTTTAATGGAAAAAGGTTTCAAAGCAATCCACTCTTAAATGTTCCCATTTAGGGCAAGCCAAAGGAATATATTGATGCACAAATGCACTAATTTTAAACGGCATTGCTGATGACAAGGGTCTTGGATGGAAATGGCAGAAAATTCATAGCTCACATCTAGAGATTACTCCAAACATGCACACCATGTTTTAAACAGTTCCATTCATAAATTCCCCCTGCTGGGCTTCCCAAAGGAAAATGTTGTTGCACAAATGCAGTGAGTTTAAAGGTCATTGCTAACAGCAACAATGTTTCCCGAGAGAAATTAAAGAAAATCAAAAGCTCACATCTTGAGGTCACTCCAAACAATCACACCATATTTCAAAGCGATCGAAATCGTAAACATGAATTTCCAAAGGAAATTGTCAACAGACAAAATGGCAAAGTTGAAGGTGGTTGCGAGCGACCGACTTTTTTTGACAGAACTGGAAAACAATCTATCAAAAGCTCTCATCTGAAAGTCACCCAAAACACGCATACCAAGTTTCAAACCAATCCATTCATAAATGCAGCCTGCTGAGCGTACCATCTTGATGCAAAAACAGCTAATAGCAACATTTCGCGACGTAAACGAAAGAAAATCAATAGCTCCCATCTAAGGGTTGCCCCAAACTGGCACACCAAGTTTCAAAGCAATCGGTTCATACATGTGACCTGTGCGACGTGCCAAAGGAAATTGTCAATGCATAAAAGGGCAAAGTTGAAGGATGTTGCTAACAGCAACTTTCTAAATGGGAATGAAAGCTCCCATCTGGAGGTTACTCCCCAAAATATATACAAGTTTCAAAGCTATCCATTCATAAATGTACCTTATAAGGTGTGCCAAATGAAAAATGTTGATGCACAAATACACGAAGTTTGAAGGTTGTTGCTAACGGCAACTTCTTCAACTTCTTCGACGAAAATAGAATAAAATCGATAGCTCTCATCTGGAGGTCACCCCGAATAGGCATACCGAGTTTCAAAGCGATTCGATGATAAATGCGACCTGAGCAGTGAGCCAAAAGAAATTGTCGACGTCCAAACAGATAAATTGAATCACGATGCTAATGGCAACGCTTCTCTGACGGAAATGGAATATAATCAAACGCTCTCGTCTAGAGGTCAGCCCAAACAAGCATACTTAGTTTTAAAGCGGTCCATTCGTGAATGCACCCTGAAGGGCATGCCAAAGGCCAAGGTAACAGCAACATTTTTCAACAGAAATGAAAGAAATTAATAGCTCCTATTTAGAGGCCACTTGGAACACGCATACCAAGTTTAAAAGCAATCCAATGATAAATGAGACCTGTGCAGTGTGCTAAAGGAAATTGTCAACAGACAAAGCGGATAAGTTAAACCTTTTTATCCCCACTCCCCGAAATTTTTTCCGTTCTTTAACTAAAATTTTTGCTTGGCCGACTGAAGCCAAACTTGGTATGTGGGTTATGAGTGATGAAAAAAAACACATTCATTTTGTGATTTTTAGGTCATTGTGCCAAAGGTGAAAGTCACAGTGACCTTGAACTTAAAATTTTATCCGGCCCGATTGAAATCAAACTTGACGTGTCATCAAATACAGGTGATCTTATGTATATTATTTGAGTCAATACTAACAACAATGGCTGTGTTAATTTAATGTTATATATTACCAGGTTACTGTATCAGGGTGAATTGTCGGGGAACTGACCACACCTAGTGGCTACCTCTTGTTGCTAACAGAAAAATGTCTCAACAAAAAATCAAAAGCCCCCATCTAGAGGTCACCCCAAAGAAATATACCAATTTTTGAAAGCAATCCATTCATGAATGCACCCTGCAGGGCGTGCCAAAGAAAACATTGCTCTATGACTTGAATAGTTGAATAGTCCACATAGTTTAAAAGTTGAAGCTAATGGCAACGTTTTTTCTTTGTTGTAAATGAAAGAAAATCAACAGCTCTCTTCTAGAAGTCACCCTGGACACATATACCAAGTTTCAAAGTGATCTGAGGATAAATGCGACCTATGTAGTGTGCCAAAGAAAATTGTAGACGTACAAAACGGATAAGTTGAATAGCGTTGCTAACGGCAACGTGTCTCGATGAAAATGAAAGAATATCGACAGCTCCAATCTACAGGTCACCCCACACAAGCACACCGAGTTTCAGCGCAATCCATTCATAAATGTGTTCTGCAGGGTGTGCCAAAGGAATATATTGATGCACAAATGCGCTAAGTTCAAAGGTCGTTGCTAACGGCAACGTTTTAACGGAAATGGACGAAAATCGATAGCACCCATCTAGAAATTGTTCCAAACGAGAATAAAAAGTTTGAAAGCGACCTGATCATAAATGCGACCTGTGCGGTGGGCCAAAGGAATATATTGATGCACAAAGGCACTGGGTTCAAAGGTCTTTCCTAACGTTTTTGAACGTTTTTAAACTAAAATGGAAGAAAATCGATAGTTCCCATCTGGGGATCACCACAAACATGCATACCAAGTTTCAATACGGTTCGATCATAAATGTGCCCTGTAGGGCATGCCAAAGTAATATACTGATGCAAAACTAAACTAAACTAAAGTTCAAAGGTCGTAGCCAACAGCATCTTTTTTGACGGAAATGAAGAAAGTCGATAGCTTCCATGTTGCAGTCACCCTAAACCAGCATACCAAGTTTCAAACCGATCATAAATGTGCCCTGTATGGTGTACCAAAAGAAAATATTGATGCATAACTGCACTAAGTTCAAAGGTCGATGTCAAGGGCAAGGTTTTTTGTTGGAAAGGGAAGATAATCAACAGCTCCCATCTAGAGGTAAACCCAATGACATATTCAAAGTTTCAAAGCGATCTGATCATAAACGTTCCCTGTAGGGCATGTCAGAGGAATATATTGATGCGTAACGAAACCAAGTTCAAAGTTGGTTGCCATTAACGGCAACGTTTTTTATGGAAATAGAAGAAAATCGATAGGTCCTATTTAGAGACCCCCCCCCCCCCCCCCCCCTCCCCAAACAAGCATACAAAGTTTCATAAATGTGCCCTGTAGGGTGTGCCAAAGGGAAATATTGAGATGCATAACTGCACAAAGCTCAAAAGTCGATGCAAACGGCAACGCCTTTTGGCGGAAATTTAAGAAAATCAATAGCTCCCATCTAGAGGTCACCACAAACAAGCATACCAAGTTTCAAAGCCATCTGATCATAAGTGTGCCCCGTACACTGTACCAAAGGAATATATATTTATGCATAATTAATCAAGTTCAAAGGCCGTTGCCAACAGCAACTTTTTTGACGGAAATGGAAGAAAAGCTCCCATCTAGAGGTCATCTCAAACAAGCATACCAAGGTTCAAAGCTATCCGATCATAAATGCGACCTGTCCAATGTGTCAGAGGAAATTGTGGGCGTACTGACGCCGACGGACGTCTAGTGACAGCAATAGCTAAGTTTGACTTTGTCAAGGTGAGCTAAAAAACAAAGTCTGTTATACGTATATATATTTTATTAAATAAAAAAAACATAAGTAATTTTTTTTTACATGATTTTTTTCTCGTTTTTTATCCTCTATAAACTTACGCATTATCTCTTCACATCATTTTTTAACATAGCAAGCATTTCCTCCAAATCAAAACAATTTGATTATGTATAAAAGGAAATAAAGAAAAATAAATAAAATTAAACAAAATTAAATATTTAAAAAAAATAATGACGAGATACCTAGTACAAAACGTAAACATATCTGAAGGACAGAAAGACAAACTTCATAGAGCATTAGAAAATTGGGGCGAGGACGTGAGATTCAAATTTAGTCATCAAGATTTGAGAAATTGTCGTGACAAAATCAGGTGCACAAAAACGCAAATCAAATGGACAGCGAAAGTGCAACATTATCGAGAGGATGGACCATGAGACTGAGTCCTGTTCAACTGAGATATAATTTAACAAGAGTCCCCGTGGGGCCTGAAGTGCTCACCTTGAACATTTCCTGATATAAACCGAGGCCACAAATGAATCTACATTAAGCAATTAATCTCCATAGGATCCATTGTCAATCCTTGAGCCCCTCAGTAGTGACTAAAATAGTCAAAGCATTATGCCTTTTCTTAAGTTAATCATAATGTACAAAGTGGAGCTCTCCTCTGGAGCTCCTTGATTAACAACTTATGTGGATTAATCTTAGTTACACACCTCTAGAGGGTACTTAATAAACACGGCTCCTGATAAAATTAACTTGGAAATATGTTTCTATTTTAGCACACATTGAGTCCCTCGACAGCTGTGGCTAATTTTTTTTTTAAAATTCTAATATCTGTTTCCCACCTTTGCTGCTTATCAAATTTTGTTGAAATCGGCCTAAGAGTTTTGAGTAGTGAACTAGAGATGTTGTATACCAAATATAAAAGGATTCTGTCTGGTGGATCTGAAGAAGAAGATATTTTTAAAGAAATTTCCTTATATTGCACTACGTTAAAATTTGGACTGCCATAGGGAGCGTAAATATGAACCCAGGGACTAAATTTTAACAAACTTGAATCTGACCCCCCCCCCTCCCACTACCATAGGGAGCCCAAATTTTAAACCACGCAGTCGAGTTGAAGACACTTGAATCTGATCCCCCAGAGATGTATACCAAATATGAAACCATTTGGATTGGTTAATCTGGAGAAGATTTTAAAAGTTAAAATTCGGGCTACCACAGGGAGTCCAAATATGAGCCCAAACCCCGATTTGAACAATTTTGAATTTGACCCTACTAGAGATGTTGTATACGAAATATGAATGGATTCAGACTTGTGGATCTGAAAAAGATTTTTAAAGAAATTTCCTCATATTGCACTAAGTTAAAATTCGTGCTTCTCCATTGAGCCCAAAGAGAAATCCAGGCTCTAGAATTGAACAAACTAGAATCTGATCCCCCTAGAGATGATGTATGCCAAATATGAAACCATTTGGATTGGTGGATCTGGAGAAGATTTTAAAAGAAATTTCCTCATATTGCACTAAAGTAAAATTCGTTGGGGGGGGGGGGGGGGGGGGCATAGGGAGCCCAAATATCAATTCAGGAACCCGATTTGAACAAACCTAAATCTGACCACCGAGAGATGTTGCATGCCAAATATGAAAGAATTCTGACTGGTGGATCTGAAAAAAGAAGATTTTTAAGGAAATTCCATCATATTGCACTCAGTTGAAATTTTGGGCTACAATAGAGAGCCCAAATATGAACTCAGAGACCCGATTTGAACAAACTTGAATCTGACCCCTGCAGATATGTTACATACCAATTATCAAAGCATTCTGGCTGGTGGATCTGAAGAAGATTTTTAAAGATTATTCCCCATATTGCCCTAAGTTAAAAATTCGGGCTCCTGTATTGAGCGAGCTTCATTTTAACAAACGTATATCTGACCCCATATGGATGTTGTATACCAAATATCAAAAGATTCTGATCATCCGTTCTGGAGAAAAAGATTTTTAAAATATTTGCAAATATGCTGACTCAGCATTTTTTCAACGCCCTCTACAGAAAACCTTGTTACAACCGATGACATTATTTTTTACCATTCAGTTCTATGCATCCTAAGGATGCCTCATACCAATTCCGTGGGGTTTGGGAAATATTTCAGTTAGAAAATATTTCTATTTTTAGCTCCTGGTGTTCCCACAGGGACAAGGGAAATTTTTTTTGTCATGAATCAAGTATGACCCAATAATATCACAAACCAAATTTGGTTCAAATCCGACCATCGGTTCAGAAAACAGAATTTTTTGGGCAGAGCCAAAAATCTTTCCCCTCCCATTACAAAGGCAAATACTGCTTCATGAACTTCCTTTGAACAAACGTGAATCTACACCTCAAAAGGAAGCTCCATTCCAAATATCAAGTCATTGTACCCACTGATTCATGAGAAGAAGATTTTAAAAATATTTTGGAGCATTTTCCTCCACCCCTCCCTATGGGACTGGGCAAGTTGAGTTGAACAAAAATGCAATGCACCCTCAGCACCATAACTCTCATAAACTTTCACTTGAATTGGCCAAGTGGTTATACAGGAGAAGCCCAAAACATGGTGTTCATGGACTGTGGACGACGGACGAACAGACGACGGACGGATGGATGAACGATGGACGTAGAGTGATTAGATGAGCTCTGCTTGACATCGTGAAGGTGAGCTAAAAATGAAAGGTGGTTTCTTGAGATTGTTGGTGGGCTGGGCCACCAAAGCAATACCCATTTTTACAAAGACGGCGTTGGGTATAGGAGCTCTATGAGGGCTGGACAGTTCTGGTTCACAGACAATAATTGGAACAGTCTGTTTTCGAAGACAGTATTGATGTATAGAATAAAAATGAATGGCCAAGGATTGTAGGACAGCGGTGCATTCCACACTCATAGAGACGGTCTGTATCTGAAGAGAGGAAAGAATTTGAGCGATGGTCGAGGTCTGTTATTAGGTCCAGATTCGCCTTTAAAAACGTGCCCATTCTCAGTAGGTTATTATAAGACTCTTTTAAAAAAAATAGGAGAGAGAAACAACTCATGTACAAAATATACATTTTTTTGATATAAAGTAAGAATGAAGAAAAAAAATAAAATAAATATATAAAAAAGAATCTAGAAATAATGTATATCCGGACTTACTACCAGCAGCACCACCTTTGGAAGACAGAGGCAACGTGTTTTGCATCGATCAGATGAATAAAATTCAACAGTATTTGATCACGGAAAGAGATAAACATCTTTTGTTAAACAAAAGGTACGCATGAATGATTAAATTGGTCAGCGGACTGGGTCTGACTCTCATCAGTGTACCCATGGGTTTTGGTGCTGCTGGAATTGGTCTCCTATCGACCGTGGCCATCATTTCAGCTCATAGAAGTTGTTGTTCTCGTGACCGGATTCTTAAGGACGATTGTAAAATTTGGGAGTAAACAATTAACGTTGAAGGCCAAGAAACATGAAAAGATCAAAGTGTTGGGCGATACGAAAAGCAATTCCAGAAGTGACATAATATCAGCTTTTCTGAAGGAAGGAAAGATTTCCTATTAGGAGTATCGCTGCATTCTTGATGAAAAGGATACTTTCAACGTGTTGAAAGAAGATATAAGAATAAAATTTCCCAAGATTCTTAAAGAGGAGATGAAACACAGCCTGATAGAAAAATGATGAGAAGAAGACAGGGATTCTTTTTGTAAACTCTTGGAAAAAACGAAGATCCAGAAATAGTGACAGATTTAAAACAAAAATAATGATATTATATGTATATAAGAAAACTAATAATAAAAATTAAAACAGTAAAAAAAAATAAAATTAACAAAAAAGTGTATTACATAAAAGGTAATTATAGTCTATGGACACCAATAACTTGTGAGGAAGCGCGGTGGCTCAGTAGGTAGAGGTGCAGGCTGCAAGCCGAGAGGTCCTCGGTTCGATTCCCACCTGCGGCAACTGCGTTGTGTCCTTGGGCAAGACACTTCATCTCCATTGCCCGTGTGGGGGCACGATGACGCCGTGTACTAAGGCGTACTGCACGTCGATGGTACGCATGTCTTCAACCAATCTAACCCTGCCTGTGCTACAGTGCAGTGCGGAGTTACGATGTTGGGGAGCTGGCAGCCGCTCGTCGTTGCTCGGTGGTTCTCTCCGGGTACTCCGGCTTCCTCCACCCGTAAAACTGTCACGGTCATGATTAGCTCTTGTGCATAAATATGTGACCTTAAACATCAATAAATAAATAACAATAACTTGTGAAGAGTGCAATCTAAAAATAATAGATGCTTCGTAGCACTTGTAAAGTGTGCGGTACAATGAAAACTCAATTCTTTAAAAGAGGGAAAGGAGAGGTAAACAGACTCATCAATAATCTTCCCTTCAAAATGCATTTGCCAGGACATCGATTCATGGGACCCAGTACGAAATTGAACAAAATGAATAAAGATCGGATGCCGACGTGGAGCAAACCCATCAATATAGTGGAACCAGCAGCCTTTGGTCACAATCTCTGTTACACGAAGCATCCTGACACGAATACTAGAAACGACATGTGCAACAAGAAGATGTTGAGAGATTTAAAACATAGCCAGTCCTATGCCGAGAGAGAAATTTGAACGTTCGCTCATCGGTAAGCTAATAGGTATGGGATGTCGATTTGGAATGGGAAATAAAAACAATTCACTGATGCATCAACAAACAAATTGCACAGGCTCATAATGCACAACAAATTGCACAAGCTCATAAAGAGGAGAGCATTCATCAAAGGATTGGATTACGTGGAGGCAGCTGATCTGGTGGACTTGCAACTGTTGTCGAGACACAACATAGGTGTCAAATATCTACCGACGGTCCAAGACATGTTTTTGAAATATGGATGAATGAGAGCATTGAAAAATAAACCATGAACGAGCGTGGCTGAAGCTTTGGAAAACATCTTCACTTCTTTGCAAAAACCTAAGAAGTTGTGGGAGGATAAATGCCGAGAATTTTGCAATGTTCATGTCTGCTGACTCGTCAACATTTATTCCACTGAAAAGAAAGAGGTAAACATGGTTGAACGATGGAATAGAACCATGAAGGAAAAATGTTAAGATATTTCATGGTCAACTCGACTAAGAAATACATAGACATCTTGGATGAATTGGTCGACAACTATAACAACACGTGTCACAGTTCCATCAACATGAAATCTGTGGAAGCTTGTGATCCGTGAAATGGAATGAAAGTCTATGTGAATCTCTCTTTTGAGGATGGGGGGAACGATGAAAATTTGCCATGGACAATCAAGTGAGAATTTACATGTGGAAAAGCATTTCAAAAAAGTTTACATGCCCAGATAAGCAGAATAAATCTGTGGCGTGGTTTGTGTGTTATACACTGATCCCATCACTTACAAGATAGAAGCATTAGATGTGAGGAGATCATGGGAAAGATTTACAAACAACAATTGCAAATGACTGCATTTTTAAAAAAAGTGCAGGAGCAATTTTTTTCCTTCACATGCATATCTAAACAAAATAAGAAAAAAAGTAAAATAAAATAAAATAAGTAAAAAAAATATAATTAAAAGTAGATTGAAATAAAAAATGGACATATTAGATATAACAGAAGGTGTAATGGGAGTCGAAAGTATCCAGTAGTATGAAGTACACAAAGTTTTACCCATGGAGGGAACCATTCTCAATATAATGAGGCACAGATAAGACTCAATATCGAAATGCAAGATCTCATTCTTCATCCAAGTGAAAGTTATCTTCAGAAGAAGGAAGATTGATGAAAAATGAAGGTAGAGACAATGCTGATGACAACGTCAACACTTACGCTCATAATGGCATCATGCATCTTTTCAACAGTATATCATATAAACTCCGAGGTCAAGAGACAAACTGTGGATGAAAGACACCAGCTCCGATGTGAGTGCCAACAACGTGGGTGCAGCCTTGAGATTTAAACACATTGTTCAAACATTGACACCTAGAGGAATGTTTTCGTTCAGGAAACCTTTGAAGCATGTTTTTGGATTCACAAAAGATTATGATAAATCATCTATGGATTAAAACACAACCTCACACTAGTTCGTAAAAATGACAATGATACCATCATTAGAGCAACCGATACGGATGCTGGAAAGGTGCATCTGACACAATTTATTGTGGTTCATGCCACATGTGCTACCGAACAACTGGGAAAGAATGAAACTCTTCAAGATAACTGATTCAAAAACCAGGTTACCAGTAGGATTCAGACTGAGACAATGTGATGTGAACATTACAATGTCGACTCAGTTCGAATGAAGTTTGTTGGTGAAATCTTAGGAATGACTGTGTTTCATCATAGTGGGATTTCAGACGGAACAGGATTGGATCTCAAGAAAAGAATCCACCAATGTTCCATCATTGCAACATGAGAAACATGCTGGTGTTTTTCAACTCCACGAGATATCTGACCATAGACTACAACAACTCAATCGAGAAGAATGACTTTCCCAGGAAGTATGGTGATGGCGCAGACTTCAGAACGAAACATCATCATGTGGACAAATTGATAAGCAATCCGAACATAACATCCACAGCATAAAGAAGCTCTATCCCATGTTCGACAGGAACGTACCTAGGCAAACCAATGCTTTTGCAGTTGTCATATTCAACAGAGTGTTGACATTTAAATTGAATGGAAGTAAAATGTTTGTCATTCAATAATTAAAAACATGTTTTTGATTTATCCAAGTTAAAAAACAAAAAAGCTTTTAAAAACCTTGAAAACTTAAAAAAAGACTTGAAAAAACTGAAAAAAGAAAACTTGAAATAAAGAAGTTTGAGAACATTATTATTAAATATTTCTAAAGTTCTCAAAGTTTTTCCCCCTTCAAGTACTCCATGTATTCAATTTGTTTAACAGTTTATCCATTGTTTTAATTTCCTATTATATTCTATACATTCAAATGATCGCATTTGATCAACATGGACACTATGGAAGAGGCAGCTTCAGGACCAGTCGTCTTCATCTGAAATTAATTCTATCTCCATCTTTAACTCTCAAAGTTGTTCCAGATTTACTCGTATTGGAATATTGGTCCTCCATCTTCTCAACTGTATATCTATCGTTTTCTTTATCATTCACCACCACGTTGACGACTGCTCTATTCTCCAAGTCAAGAGAAGTCCGACTGACTCGAATGATGTGTCCTATCAGCATGGGATATCCTATATGACTGTGTTGCATTCCATTCCCTCCATTTCCAAAGGACCATTCCAATTTGCCAAAACGTTATGCACCACCGTCCACGGTCCACATGGTTATCAACTGTCTTGCATATTTTATTTTTTCTATGACCCAAATAATAGGACAGGCATCCATCATCAACTGGGGATTGGGTAGATTCATGATTTGATTTCCTCCCATGTCTTGATTGCCTTCCATCACATCGCCGGTTTTCTCAATTACAGTGTCGTCTGTGCTGTTCCAGATCGGCCCTGAGAATGAATAGTTTATTACTGTTTATGTCGATGCCAGACTCCATTGTTCCCCCTGATTGTTTGTTCAGATAGAGATCACTCATGTGCTCTTTGAGATAGGTTTGAGATTTAGTCAGAGCAGAATCCATGTAGCCTTTATAGACTGGTTGATTTGGAATCATCGCCAATTTGCGCCAGATTGACAATCTTATTGAATTGAATCCAGCATTCAGATTGATCTTCATTTTGTTCTTGTTGTCATTAATAATAATCATAATAAAGAAATTTTATAAAGCGTAAAATCACAAAGTGCTCTAAAACGCTGTACAGTTAAATAATGAGCTCATGATTTTCAAGGCAATATACAGACTGCGAAAGGTGTGAAGGTCAGCAGGATCATTCACGCCATTGATGATATTTCATTCTGCGACGTCCACATATTGTTTGCTGGTGGCATCTCTGGGATGTTCTGGTTCACCTAAATTTGATATCTTGTGGGAATTCACATTGACTTCAGAATTCATGATTTTCGTAATGTAGCATTCTCTGATATTCGATGAAATGTCTGTGTCGATAGTCAGCTTACTTTTTCGTTAATGCATCGCTCGAATCCAGTGAATCCACCAGGTTGACCAATTGTTTTGATTTCAAGTCCAGATCGTTTGGACATGTTTTTATCCACATAATTATCTCTCAAGCCCCTCTCGCAATCTGCAACTCTCTGATCGGTATACTTTTTAGTTGTGGCATTGCTGAGGTCTACCGTTTCGGGAACATTATAAAGCTTGTAATTATTCATGTTCGACTGTTCCTCTCGAGGTTCACCTTCGATGACAACCTTTCTTTTTTTGCAACTTTCGTCAGTTCTTCCAAATTTATCGACTGTCATTTTTCTTCAATAATATTTTTTTTTCATAATTTATTTTTTTACCTCATATATATATATTTTTTGTCCTCAATGTACACCATTGAGGATGTCTTGAAAAAGATGTCCTGAAGACCATCTTTTAAGAACATAGAAAAACAAGTGTCTGCAAAACACTTGATCATGAGGTTGTATGCATTCAGTATTGTAAAGCATCGGCAATTTTAAATAATAAACGATCAGGAGGAATGATGGAGTCAGGCACCAACATGAATGGTAATAAACTATGTGGTCTCAAGGATGCTGTGGAATATTCGAGTACAAATCAAAATTCGATTTGAACAAACAAACATAGAAAATCCAATCACGAGTGGAGAAATATATGCATGATGAGACGAATGTTGGTCCATTTCCAGATGTTTTCCATCAATTTTTCATAAAGAGAATTGTTCATGAGTTCGAAAAAATCTTTCTGAAATTCGGTTATGGCCTGAATTCTCAAATTCATGTTGAGATCTATGTACTACTTCATCCAAGGCTCCTTGTCGAATCGGATGATGCTATGTATGTCGGCTAATTTCATGCCATAATCTGTGTAGTGTTTCTGATTTTCACAGTAGACTACGTATTTACATTTGTCATTTGAATTTGGGATGAGTTCTTTTGACTGTTGTTGATTCAATTGTTGGATATCCATGGCTGCTTTACAATATTCGTTTTATGATTTTTTTTCCCCCCACTGTAGTCAATTGAATCGAATTGTTCTTCTGTTTCTTCCTGATTTTCCACCCATTTGGTTATATTCTCCCCCATCAAGTGAACAAATAGTCTCTCAACTCGAGTCTCTTCAATGAACATGTACCTTACAAACCCAGCTCACATGCTCTCAGTTTTAATTTGGGCACTTTTTCCTGACTGATCACGGTTCGTATGCTTCCGATCATTTGTTGTTTGGTTTGATAACTTGACTATTTTGTGATGCCAAGATTCTTAACATAACTTTTCAATTAAGCTAAATTGCAAGATTCTAATGAATATGATATTGCTTGATATTATTAATGTTGTTTAATTGTTAAAATTGTTTTAAATGTTAAATTTGTTTTTTATTTCCTATATATATAATATTAAAAAAAGTAGGGGATATTGGATAAAAATGAGATATATGAAGAAATATATTTTTATTTTCATCAAAAAGACAGTTGAGGCAATGCACTGTGACATCTGGTGAATGATTTCAGCGATAGTTGGGTGTCTGACAAGCACACATTCCACGCATTGAGCTGTAGAGGACATGGACGGTCAGTCAGAGAATTTACCACATTCAGTCCAAGACCTCAATACCTTGCAAATCCTCCTCCGTTTGCGAGGCAAGCGCAGATCCGACGTGGCATACTCCTAACCAAACGTCCAATATCAGCTTGACTGATGTTATTCCATTCTTCCTGCAGTGCAGCGGCGAGTTCCCGGACATTGGTGTGGGGGGAGGGGGGGGGGGGGTGGGGGGGGGGGGGGGGGCATTGGTGTTGTTGTAGGCGCCTGCCAAGCATATCCCAGAAGTGCTCGATTGGTGTTATGCCTGGACTTAGTACTGGCCAAGGCAGTGTAAAAAATATAAATAAATGTAAACAAAATTATTTTCGTAATTAAAAGTTTATAATATCAGTATGGAGAAGTGGGGGATACGAGGACACTTTTTTTCGAAAATATGTACATGCACACATACACGTACAGGTACCCATAGGGTTCAGTATTAAAATGTACACAAAATGTACAAACATTTTTTGTACATTTTGTCCTCGTATCCCCACAAGTAGCTTATCGTGTCCTAGACGGTTCAAACAGCCATTGGCAAATTCTCTCAACGTTTACCATTGCGGGTCAGACGTCTCGATTGATCGTTGGCAATTGCTGGCAAAATGCTTTGGGGATACGAGGACAGCATCAAAATGAGTTTTGGGGATACGAGGACACCGACGTTCACGATCGTGTTCTAGACGGCGGTGGGTGCGATCCAGTCGGCAAAAACGATTGGGGATACGGGGACAGGAAAATCGATCCTAAATATTTTCTCCAACGTTCGGCAATGATCGATCGAACTGTGTAGGTTGCGATGACCAGCTTGTGGGGGATACGAGGACAGCAAAATGTACGAGATTAAGAAAACGTCGAAAAATTAGAATGGAGGAAAATTTTCTCTCCACATTTGCGATCGTGGTCTAGATGGCGGTGCGATCGATCGCGGATGAAAACATGGCGAAGAGTGGAGGGGAACAGATGGAAAAATAAAAAATTGTTACGAGTTTTGAGGTAAATTGTAAAAGAACCACGAGATTTACAAGAGGAAATAAAAAGTGATTAATATATATAGAGGAGAAAAAATATAAATAAATAGTTATTTAAAAAATAAATATCGAATCAAATCGATAATAAAATACATAAATCGTGAACGATTCCCAGATTATGAGGACATCATTTCTTATAAACGTGCTAATGAGAGCCTACACATTCTGCGTGAATGAACAACTAGATCATCTCTTGTTAGAATGATGCACGTGGTCTAGACGGCAGTGCGATCGATCGCGGATGAAAAAACAGCGAAGAGTGGAGGGGGAAGAGACGAAAAATAAAAAATCATTACGAGTTTTGAGGTAAATTGTAACAGAATCATGAGATTTACAAGAGGAAATAAAAAAGTGATTGATATAATATATATAGGAGAAAAAATATATATATATATAAATAAATAGTTATTTAAAAAATAAATATCAAATCAAATAGATAATAAAATACGTAAATCATGAACGATTCCCAGATTATGAGGGCAAAGTTTCTTTTAAACATGCTGATGAGAGCCTATGCTTTCTGCGTGAATGAACAACTAGGTCGCCTCTTGTTAGAACGATGCGTCGGGTGTCGGGATCATCTAGACTTCAATCACGAGGATCATGCGTGTATGATGATGGAAAGAGAAGATATGGTCATCAAGTATATTGAATCGGCATTCGAATGCGATCAAATCGACGATGTGATAAAGATTGGGAAGAGATTAGTCTTCTGTAGTGAGAGAGACAAGCCCACCGGTTCGGAAGAAATGAAATTGGTGCGTAGAAGTCTGACTTTAGAAGACAAGGGATGCGTCTTGAAATTATTGCTGAAGGGAGCATACGGCTAAGTTTTCTTGTTGATATAAATAAGGGGAGAATAGAAAATAAAAATAAATACAGGCGTAAATTTTATCTAATATTAGAAAGAAAAAAACACGAACAAAAAAAAAATGAGTACCAGAAATAAATTATATCCATCGTTAGATGACGATGAGAATGAAAGCCGAACAACGTTTTGCCAACGGCGCGCCGTCGTCAGAAGAAAAAAGAAAGAGGAGAGAGGTATTGCATCGATCAAATCAGTAGAATCCAATTGTATCTGACTCGAGAGAGAGACTCTCGTCATTCTCTCAAGAAGAAGTATTCGCACCTCGTGAAATTCGTCAATGCGGTCGACACGACACTCATCACGATTTCCATGGGTTTACATGCGGCCAGCATTGGATTGTTGTCGACTGCAGCCAGCCTTCCGATCGTGTTGACCATAGAAGGAGTGGCTCTCGCCGCCGGATTGTTTAGCATGGTCGGAAACTTTTTGAATAGGAAATTACATCTGAAGGCTAGGAAACATGAAAAGATTCGTGTCTTGGCCGACTCCAAGATTGACACGATATCCGAAATGATCTCGATGGCATTGAAAGATGGTAGGATATTGGACGGAGAATACTTCACAATATTGAGCGAGAAAACAAAATACGTGGCCATGAAAGAAGCCGTGAAAATCAAGACTCATCAGATCATCAAGGAAGAGGTGAAGGATTCTCTCATGGAAAGGGGGAGGAAAGAGGCCAGGGAGGAATTCAGAAAGTTGATAGAACTGAAAAGCAGCGATTGATATAATATATATACATATATTAAGAATAGAATTTAAAAAAAAAAAAACCAATTAAATTTATATATAAAAAAAAAATGAATACGAAATTATTTAAATAACCCTCCCCCAAAAAAATGTATTGCATAAAGTGTAAGAGAGTTACCGAGACGGGTAATTCTCAAGAAGTATGAACTAAAAACGACAGACCGATGCTTCACAGAATTTGCAAGGTGTGTGGTTCGATCAAGACTCGATTCGTCAAAAAAAAAACAAACCATGAGAGGCGAAGGCATCTCGAATAAAATGATCAATAATCTACCTTTCAAAATGCATCTGCCGGGTTACAGTTTCACGGGACCCGGAACGAAATTGAACAAGAGACTCAACGCCAATCTGACTCCTAAATCTTGGAGCAAACCCGTGAATAGGGTTGAAGAGGTCGTGTACGATCACGATCTGTGCTATGCCAGACATCCCAACACCAAGACTCGCAATGACGTCTGCGATAAAAACATCTTTGATGAAAATGAGAGACATATCGAATCCGACCAGGAGAGAGAAGTTCGAATGTTCGCTGGTCGGCAAAGTGATCGGTACGAAACGTTGATTCGGATGGGGCGTTCAAAAAAAAAAGCATCTCGGAAAAGAAGAAGAAGCGATTATTGATGAGCGAATTGGCCGTGGAGTTACACAAGCCCATCATGCGTAAATTTCGAAAGAGAAGGTTGTTCGTGAAGGGTCTGGACGATATTTGGTCTGCCGACTTGGTCGACATGAGATCATTTTCGAGGTGGAACGAGGGCATCAAATATCTATTGACAGTCATTGACAGTCATCAACGTGTTTTCCAAATACGGTTGAATCAGAGCCTTGAAGAATAAATCAGGACCTTGCGTCGTCGAGGCTCTGAAGAGCATGTTCGGCTCATCTTCTTGAAAACCGAATAAATTGTGGGTGGACAAGGGGAAGGAATTCTACAACAAGGACGTTCGTTGGTTGACCTCTATTCGATCAAAAACGAAGAGAAAGCCAGCATCGTGGAATGTTGGAATCGAACGACGAAGGAAAAAATGCACAGGTACTTCACGGCGAATTCGACCAAGAAATACATATACGCTCTGAACGGTCTGGTCAAAGATTACAACAACAGGTGACACAAATTGATCAAGATGACCCTTGCAGAAGCTAGCGATCCTCGAAACGTAAAATGGGTCTACGCGAATCTATATCCCGAGAGATCTAAGATTAGAAAGGAGTCTAGACCACCGCAATTTGCGGTCGGCAATCGAGTGAGAATCTACGCTTATAAGAAGCACTTCGAAAAGGGTTACACTCCTAGATGGACCACGGAAATCTTCGTGATAATCAGAATATTTCACACCAATCTGGTAACTTACGAAATCGAAGCTTTGGATGGCAAAGAGATCATCGGAAAGTTTTACGAACAATTGCAAAGACAAAGTTTTGATAAAAAAAAAATATATTTACTCTCTTTTAACATTTTCTTGTTTACACACACACATATATATATATAAAGGAAAAAAATAATAATAAATAATTAAAACCTATTTTTAGAAAAAAAAGCAAACGAATTAATAAACAAAAAAACCCCAAAACCTTCAAAAATGGTAAATATACTAGATATTGCACAAGGCATACCGAAAGACGAAAGCATCGAGGAATATGAGGTTTACGAATACAAACTGATAACTGGAACGAGTTTGAACAATGTGGGAGAGATAAGAATCAACGTCAAAACCCAAGATCTATTCGTTCATCCTAGCGAGAGTTACATAGTGGTGCAGGGACGTCTCACCAAGGAAGATGGGACCGAATACGCCAACGATGACATGGTAACTCTAGCCAATAATGGCATCATGCATCTATTCAGGAATAAAAAAAAACTTGCTATCCGGACAAGAGATAAAATCCATGTTTCATCCTGATCAGCCCACCATGATGTTCGGACTCTTGACGTATCTGGATGATTTTTTTAAATCCAAGGGACTTTATCAGTTGTGGGTGAAAGACACCATCGACCCTGTTAATGCCGGTGCTGCCACGATATTCGACTACGTTGTCAAGACGTCCAGACCCAAAGGAACGTTTTTGTTCAGGATACCTTTGAAACACATCTTCGGATTCATGGACGATTACAACAAGATCATGTATGGATTCAAACACAATCTGACGTCGATTTGAAAGGGAAACTCTCCATGACCGATGCGGCTAAGTTAACTTTACACAAGATATCGTGGTTCATTCCGCATGTGCAGCCTTCAACAGTGGAAAAAATGCGTCTCTACAAGATCATAGAATCCAAGAGTAAATTACCCGTGGGATTTAGAATGAGACAGTGCGACACGGCTAGCATTCCGCTTTCCACGAATCACTTCGAATTGGAGATTGAACTTGAAATCCACTTCCGAGACTGCGTTTCATCGTGATCGCGTTTCAGACTGACAAGGACGGGTCTCAAGAAAAGAATGCGTCGCTGTTCGATCACTGCAATTTGAGAAACATGCAAGTGTTTCTGAATACCACAAGATATCCAGCAATCGATTACAATGCATCGTTCGACAAGAACAATTTCTCCGTGGATTTTAGAAAGAAGTATCATGGTCTGGACGAATTGATGAGCAACCCTAATATATCTACCGGCGAATACAAGTCGATGTATCACATGTTCGTATTTGACGTCAGTAAACAGAGCGAACGACTCAAGAGTAGCATCTTAGACATTCAGATCAAAATGCAGTTCGACAAGAATGTGCCAACAAAAACCGAGGCCTTTGCCCTGGTCCTGTCGGATTGAGAATTACAATTTGAATCAGATGGAAATAAGATGTTGATCGTTCGATGTGAGAGATGTGAGTGGGTGAAGAAAAAAAAAGAAAGAAAGAAAAAAAAAATATATAAATAAAAAATTTAAAAAAAAAATAACTACAAAAATGAATGGTAAAGAACATATTAAAACAAAAAAAAATAAAAAGTAATGAGATCTCGAGAGATTGAACATCTTTCTAAATCTCATTACTTTTTATTTTTTTGTTTTTTTGTTTTTAATAATTACTCATTATGTTTAATTAATTATTTCCACACGTTCATTGTTTGTTCAGAGGATCCAGTTCGATCAGTAGACTGACCAAGGAAGTGGCGGCTTCGGGATTATTGGTTTTCTTAATGAAATTAATCCTGTCTCCGGTATTCACTTTGAGAGGTGTGCCGAACGTGCTGATGTTCGAGTGTTGATTCTCAGTCTTTTCGATGCTGTATCTCCTATCGCTCTCTACTCTGTTCACCATGAGATTGACGACCGCGCTGTTGTTCAAATCCGTGGAAGCCAGACCCATTCGAATGATTTTGCCTCCCAACGGCATGGGATATCCCACCTGACCGTGTTGCGATCTGCTACCTCCGTTTCCAAAAGACCATTCGGCTTTTCCCTTGTCTAATGCGTCGCTCTCCCCGGCCCACACAGTGATCAATTGCCTGGGGTATTTGACTTTCTCCACCACCGAAATCAGGGTGCAGGCATCTGACATGTGAACGGGATCCGGCAGATTCGTGAGCGCGTGTCCGCCCATGTCTAGTTTACCTTCCATGATGTCGCCCTTTCTCCAGACCAAGTTGTCGTCCATGTATTGCCTGCTGACCATGCTGGAATTGAAATCGGGATCGTGATTGAGACCGAATAAATTCTGACCATTCATGTTGGCCATCCTCCATGGTTCCGCCGAATTGTTTGTTCAGGTAGAGATCATCCACTTGCGATTCTATGTATTCTTGAGATCGTATCATGGCAGAATCCATGTAGCCCTTGTTGACCGCGGTGGAATCCTTGTCCATATCATCAATCTTCGACAGATTCAATATCTTGTTGAATCCCGCATTCAGATCCGATTTCATTTCTCGTCTACCAGACTTTCTTTATTCCAGGTCTATGTAGTGTTTGGTGGCCACGTCCTTGGGATTTGTGGGAGTGGCCACGTTCGTTATCTTGTTAGAATTGGCGTTCAATTCCGAGTGCATCGTTTTCTGAACGTATCTACCTCTCAGGTGTTCACTGAATCGTGCGTGAGAGTCGTCTGCATATTTCTTGGTCGCAGCATCGGTGAAATCTATGGGATTCGCGACGTTCACCAAACGTTTGGATTTCAGATCGAGATCATCGGTCATGGCTTTATCCACATAATTATCTAGCATGATTCGTTCAAAATCCGCGTTCCCCCTGTCGACGTATTTTTTAGTCGCTGCATCTGCGAGATTTACTGGATTGGGAAGATTGTAGAGCTTGTTATCATTCATGTTCAAAGGTTCCTCTCGAGGTTCGTATCTCTGAACATAATGTTCATCCAAGTTGGCGACGTCATAACCGTCGCTGACTTCGACCATCTTCCTCTTCTTTTTGGGGCGACTTTCGTCATCACTTTTACCAAATCTATTGACTGGCATGTTTTTGGTTTTTTAAAAACATATTTCAACACAGTTTTTAAGAATGAATTATTTTTCGCTTATTTTTATTTTGTTGTTTTATACGATTAAGTTTTTTTTTAAATAATTTTTTACCTTTACATATATATATATACTATAAAAAAATCTCTCTCTAACGTAAATCATTGAGAATGTCTTGAAACCGATCTCCTTCCGACCATCTCTTGAGAACATAGAGACACAGGTGACCACAAAACACTTGATCGGGTGATAGCACTCATTCCATGTTGTAACAAACCACCGATTCGTCGAAATAGTTCTTTATTTCTTTCAGCGGCGAGATTCTGTAACTGTCGAAATAATAATTCTTCTTCTTCCCATTCTTGAACCACGCCACCCAGTGAGTGCCTTCACCTGATAAATCATCCAGATTTAAATTTCTGCATTCCAATTCTCGTCGTCGAGGTCTTCTCTTCGGCAAGGCATCTCTGGAAAACACACCTCAAAAATCTTTGATTTTCAAGACCTTCGCAGCATTCAACAGATCAATGTTGGATAGGGGTTCATTAGGTAAGATGACACCTTCTACGGATATCCGTATTTTCTTATTCATAAATGTGTATATTTTTTTTTTATTTATTTATTTTATTATAATTCACTGAATGACGTTATTTTTTTTATCTTTTTAAACTACATCTCTCGATGTCTCTATCAACTTCCATAATCTTGAATTTGTCTAATTCCTCTTGATTTTCTGGAATCCTATCATCCTTAATCATATCCAAAACCCAATGTCCGAGCACTAAAGTGCTTATTTTATCATCTAACACGAATCTCTTATTGTCGTCGGCCATCAGCGAAATCTTGTTGACTATTTCGGTATACACGTCATGATTGTTGCTTCGAATCGATTTCATAGTCTTGTACACCGGCCCACTTCCAAACAGACCATCTTTACACTCTCGGAAAGAGATGTTTTTCTTCACCACACATGCTGTAACTCCTTTGCACTTCTTGATCTCTTCGCCTTCTAGGCGATAAGCGTACAGTTTGGGTCTCAAACCCACGAATTCGACAATTTGTTTACCGCCGCATCCTTAAATTTACCCAACACCTTCTTGTTGTTCGATTGAATGTTGGATGGGTGATCGACGGGATAACTGCTTGTGTTGAACCATGTGGGCACTTCTGGAGATATATCTCAGTAGACGTCTTTCATCTCTATCTCGTAAACCAAACTGTCCATGTCGGTGAACAGCAGTTTGGCTTTCTCGCCGAATTTTTGTTTTATGTAATCATAGTGAAATTCGGACATCAATCGCTTGCTGATATCTAAGATGATCGGCCCGAGATAATAGGGTTTGTTGAACTTCAGATGCGTCTTTTGCAAGTGGACGGCCACTAGATTTTCATCGAATATGGTGTCTGTAATTAGGTTTCGCCACTAATTTTTTAGCTCTTTTCTCGGACGTGACGAGTCAAATGTCGGTTGTCCTCCTGATGTTTTCCATCGATTTACCATACACGCATTTGTTCATGAGTTTGAAGAAATCTTTTTCGAAATCGTTCTCGGCTCGAATTCTGAGATTCGTTTTGAGATCGATGTATTTTTTCATCCAAGGCTCTTCATCGAATCAAATGATGCGATGTATGTCGAGTAATTTCATCCCGTGATCGACGTATTGTTTCAGACTCTCACTGTAGACGACGTACTTACATTTGTTATATAAACTGGGAATAAGTTTTTCGTCGTCTCCTTCGACCGGTTCCATTTGTTCGGGAGCCAGAGGATAATCGTTGTGCAGGTTGTGTAACTCTTCCGGATAGTTCAAATCGACTTCTAAAATTCAAGGATAGTCTCTCCATTTTTGCATCTCTTTTGGTTCTGTCACCCATTTGAAATTTCCAATCGGTAAAGGATGACTCATGGCCCAACCATACAGATTATTAGTGTCCCAATACTGTATGTATTTAATCGATCATTCCGAATCAAAACCTTCTTTCATGTAGGGATTGTTGGCTTCAGAATATCTGTGGAAGATCATCGAGACGCCACCTCTCATGGCCTTTTCGAACATGAGCAACATGTCCACATTGGATAATAATTCCAATTGGACTTCGGTGGTCTTCAACAGAGCGTCCCATGCCAGGCTGGGTGGGGTGAAATACCAAGCTGGATCCAGATCATAATTTCGATGACAGACGTCTCGAAAATTTTCGAACACGTCTGCCAGGAGCAGATAGAGATAGTGATAATCTCTCATGGTTTTCATATCGAACGATTTCCAACGAAATCGTTTTTGGTCACGTGAATTTCGAGATTCAACACCTCTTCGAACGTCCAATTACTACCTCTATGTTGATAATTCGCGAGAGACGTCAACATCTTGTCTTTCATCGTTTTGAAAATGTCCGATAAATCTGAACCTCGAAATATGGACACCAGATCTGAAATATGCATCTCTCACGATGCTCTCGCTGGAGTTCACGTCGATTTTATTCATCAAGCAATGGAGTATCTCGCAATTTTTAGTCCCACGTCCATGTGTTCATGAAACAAATCCAATAGTTTTTTCTTCATCCGTTCCATGAACCATTTTGGATCGACTTTCTTGAACGAGGGAACCACGTCGAAAGTTTTAAAAACGCCTTTGATCGCACTCTCCCGTTCTACGGGATTTGATTGAAATGCTTTCATGACGATTGGTCCTACATATTCTTCTCCTTTCCCTTCATCGATTGCTCATCGAATTTCGTTCAATATATGTCGTTCGTCTCGATTCTGAACCACCTCACTCATTTTCGTTTTATTTATTTTATGTTTTTTTTAAAACTTGCAGTTCTTCGATGGCTTTTCGTTTGGTCATCTTCTTATTTTTCGCAACCGGAACATTTTTTTTTTTTGCGTCGACATTTTGATTCCCTTTGCCATATTTTTCTTCTCATTTTTTGCATGCAAATGGAACGTTTTTTGACTTCCTTGCTATCGGCATTTCGTTTCCCTTTTCATCGAGCAAACTACATAACTCCTTGCGTATGATCTCTCTAAGTTTTTCATCATGCTCTGCATTTCGTTTTCTATCATTAGGTTTTACTGCCATCGGCTTATTTTTTTTTGCAGTTCGAGTCTGTTTAAGTTTGTTCACTTTCGATCTTTCGATTTTTTTTCTTTCCATCGCCTCGCGAACGATACTCCTGTATGGCTTTAATTTTTTCTTGATTTGGTTCTATGATTTCTGAAATTTGGAATTTTTAATTCTTTACAAATCTCGTTTAACTGAGGTACGGTATACTTATCTAAATTTTCCATTTTTTTTTAATTTGTTTGCTTTATTTGTAAGAATATATTTTGAATTTTTTGTTTAAATAATAATTTTTTTTGTAAAAAGTTTTTAAAAATAGTCTTTATATATATGTTTTTAATTCCCCTCCAAAAATTTTTCTTTGTGATATTAATCAATTTTTTTTATTTTCCTTAACGTGGAAAAAATTGAATTAATATGACAAAAAAAATAAAGGAAATTAAAATTTAAACTTTTTTGTATATATATAGAGAGAAAAAAACTTTTACAAAAAATTTCACTTTAAAGAAAATTAAATTTAAAAACTTTCTGTATATATATATAGAGAGAGAAAAAAAACTTTTTTACAAAAATTATTATTTAACACAAAAACACAAAATTCAAAAATATATTATTTGCAATAATTCATAAAACAAAAAAAAAATATAATCGATCATCACAACAACACCTAAAAGATGCGAATTGAAATTGAAACGAGTCGAAACGTGTAAGAAACTCGGTTGTAAAATTTATAGATTACAACGACACGACAGCATCGAATTGAGTGAGGTCAAGATGAAGGGCTTAGAGCACAAATACGACAAATAAGCATGCCATTGAAATTCGACGAAGCCATGCTCGACTCATTTTACGAGGACGAAAGCGATCTACAGAATATCGTCATCGCCGAAGACAGAGAATTTGACAAGAGCGATTTGTCATTACCCTATGGAAATTACATATCTTCAAAAATCTCTCTCGAACTCATGAACAAATCAGGTGGTGAGAGCGCGTTGACCGAAGTAAAAAAACTCGCAAAAGTGAAGATAAACATTCAACACATATGCGAAAAAGGAGAAGACACGACTGTTAACATGCTAACAACCGACTTGGAAATATTAAAAAAAAACAATAGAGAGATCGATTAGTGAAGAAGAAGGGAAAAAAAAGTAATGAGATCTAGAGATGTTCAATCTCTCTAGATCTCATCACTTTTTTTTTTTTTTTTCCTCCTTCACTATCACCCATATATAATAAAATAACGTTTCCCTCTCTCTTCACTTTTTCATTATCGATTCTTTTTTTTGTGAATATATTAGGGTTTTTATATTTACACATTTGTTCATCATCATATTTATGAACGAATGTGGTGCATCTCTTGCCAACACTCTTAAGAGGTGGTGGTGAAGAACGATTCGTTCCTCCTCTTTTCAATTTCTGCAATCTATCCCAGTTTTTTTCCACTTCTTTTTCCAGTTCTTTCCTGAGATATCCATCATTAGCATCCAATTGTTTTTCCACTTCTTTTTTCCAATTCTTTCCTGTGATATTCATCATTAGCATCCAATTGTTTTTCCACTTCTTTTTTCCAATTCTTTCCTGTGATATTCATCATTATCGTCCAAAAAAGCCCTCGAAATCCTTTTTTCGTCTATTTTTTTATATTATTTTTTATACTTTATATATTATATATTATATTATTTTTTTATACTTTATATATATATATATAATATTTTTTTACTTTATACTAACTTACCCAAAAGTGGTATACCCTTAAATGGCGAATCCTCACCAAACAGCAAACCCTTATCCTTACCGAGTTGCTCGACGTCCTGTCCTCTCTTCAGATAGAGACTGTTTCCAGTGAAAAGGTTGCCACCTCTCACAGGTTCTAGATACAATTCTTTACCATCGCCGCGACACACGACTCCTCCCTTCTTCAAAAACAGTCCACTGCCACCCATTAATTTCTCAACTGCTGAACTCGTGAGCCCCGAGAGAGCTCCCACACCAAGAGTCTTCCCGAGAACGGGCAATGCTTTTGCAGCGAGTCTTGCCAATAGTGGTAGGAAACCGCCTTTCATTCTCCAATTGTATCTCAATTGAGTGGGACTCAATCTCACCGTCAACCATCTTCCATCACGAATCACTTTTTTGGGGATTTTTTATATTTCTCTTATGTAAAATCGTATCATCACCCTCTCTCTGCGAAGATCTAAGAGCTCACCATTTTGATCCGTCTAGAGACTATACAACGTGTCTAAAATCACGGGTAGATAAACTAAATTTCGAGGTCGTTCCATGATCTTATAACCCAGCGACACATTTGGAAAGAAGGAATAGATTGTCGGTTGCACGCTACCATTCACGTAGCTTCGAGTAATCACGTCCACGTTCACCAGAATACTATTGACGGCGAGAATGTCGACCATATTTTTGGACGCCGTGTGGTCTCAATACATCTTTCGATCGAATCCCAACATCTTGCCGATCGAATTGTCCGTGTTGAAATCCATTCGAAAATTATCTTCCAAATCCAACATTGTCTGTAATGTATTAGGATTGGGAGCAAGTCTGATCTTCTTGCTTCCCTTTCCATCCATCTTCATTCGCGTCTGAATGTAATTGTTCAAATCGTCTATGTCGTAACTTCCTTTGGGAATTCGAATCTCCAACCAATCCACTCCGTCGGAATACTTGAACAAGTTATTCTTTTTGGTGACGTTGGGAAAGGAATAATAAGTCTCCAGATTCCCCAACACCATCTCGTATCTTTTCTCCCTATTCAATTTGATGGAAAGTTCGAATTTCATCATGAATCGAGTCGAATTGCCACTCACCACGATTTGAATGGACTGTTTTGCAGCCGTATTATCGGCTATCCGTTCTAACAATTCTCCTTGTTCGAACATTATTTTTTATTTTTATTTATTTTTAAAACTAAATTATTGATGAATTATTATTATTTTCTAATTTTTGTTTTCGCTCTCTATTTTATTATCATCAGAAACATAAAACTTGTCAAATCCGCTCCGATATTCTCCGCAATTAAATTCGCTAGTCAAATCAATCATGATGAAATTGTGAAGTCCTCCATCCCAAACCCTCTTGAAAAATCTCCTGAATTCTTCTCTGCTCATGTCGTTTATGACGTGATCTCCGTAGATGTGATTGAGACTCTTGAGATCCTTGCAAAAGAGACACAGGAAATTAGCGTTCTCCCTTATCGTCTGTCTGGGCAGTCGAAAATAATTCTGAGACAGGTAGAAACATTCCATGTTGCTGTGACGACCCCTAATTTAATACGATTCACATAGGTTCTGTCTCTCCAAAAGCAGATCGTCAAAAATCATGAGATTCTTATTTTCCGATTTCAATTCCCTGGGATCCGGAACATCGCTCACATTCTTGTAAAATCGACACTCGACGTTCGAAGATGCATTTCTCTTCATCAATTCCATCGCTGCACCGTCCAAAATGGTCGAAAGAGAAGCTTCGCTTTTGTCGAATTCCTCCCTACTGTCGAAAATTCTGGCTATGACATCCTTGGGCAATCTACGATCCATGCACTCTCGAAGCAATCTGTATTCGGGTTGAAACAGACTCTTGCCGAACACGAATAATCTGTCATAATCCAACCAGCCGGGTTGCGACAACAGATTCATCAACAGATTGGTCTTTCCACAATTCGATTTTCCCACTATCAAGCCTCTTATGCTTTTGGGAAAGAACTCGTTATTCGACCTCTTGGTCGCGGCATCATTCCAAGACATTTCTTTGATATTCATCTTTTTTTATTTTATTTTTTTTTTTTTTTAGATTTTCAAACTTAATTTTTTTATGTTTTTTCAAACTCGGTTTATAAATATTTATTATTATTTATTTATATTACACCGTCGCGGGTTCTCTTCAATCCCGATCCACTTGTCATTTTGGCTAAATCTTGTATGGGTACCACAGCATCCTTAAAATCGTTCCAACTTTTCGGTGATCGCTCTAACGTAGCTCGCTTCGCCAGTGGACTGATCAACTTATCGATTAATGCATCTGCCACCCTCTTGCCAGCCACCAAAGCGATCCTACCACTAGCTTCGGAAGCAGCTTTCTTACCAGCATCCAAAGCCGTCTTCTTACTGACCTCAAATGCGGTCGATGCGAGTTTTCTACCTGCATCGCTCGTGAACGCTCGCATTATAGAATCAATGATACCAGAACTGCCTTGAATGTAAGGGTATCCCCTGTTCTTTATCACCAACATATTTTCATTTTATAATAAATTTTGTATTTTCGCTCGTAAATCGTTTTTTTGTTTAAATACTTTTATTATTTTTAGTGTAGATTTACTTTTTTTATTTATCTATTTTTTTGTTTTTTCTCTCTACTTATTATATATCAGTCCTTCAATTCGTTCATCAACCTTTTATAATCTCGTCTATCCAAGACCTTCTGCCTCAATAATTCGTCGCATATACTCACTATCTGATTATTCACTCCAGTATTACCAGAGCGTCGACTAGCCATCAACAATTTCAATCTCTCGAACAAAGCGTCAGAATCACGCAGAAGAAAAGTGGTCGTCACTCCCTTTCCCGTCACCAATTCAACAAATTTCTTATTCATATCCCATATGGGTTTCACCACCTTCGTCCACTTGTACCCTCTGTTAGCCTTGGGTCTCGCCTCTCTGGTGTTGTTATTCCTCTCAATGTCATTGGTCTGAACCAGAATGTCGCCGTAATTGTCGAAATCCTGATCCGTGTAATCTCCAGGCTTGTTGAAAAGGAGCAATTTGTGCAGTCCAGAAGTTAATTCATACCTATGCGAACCGACGATTAAATCCTCACCATCCATTTCCACGGGAGCACGGTGGCTCAGTAGGTAGAGGTGCAGGCTGCAAGCCGAGAGGGCCTCGGTTTGAATCCCACCTGCGGCAACCGCATTGTGTCCTTGGGCAAGACACTTCATCCCCACTGCCCACGTGGGGGCACGATGATGCCGTGTACTAAGGCGTACTGCACGTCGATGGTGCGCATGTCTTCAACCAATCTAACCCTGCCTGTGCTGCAGTGCGGAGTTACGATGTTGGGGAGCTGGCAGCTGCTCGTCGTTGCTCGGTGGTTCTCTCCGGGTACTCCGGCTTCCTCCACCCGTAAAACTGTCACGGTCCTGATTAGCCATTGTACATAAATATGTGACCTTAAACATCAATAAATAAATAAATCCATTTCCACTTCAGTGTCGCCCACGAGTTTCCTACCGCTCGAATCATCGTGAACTCCATACAACAGATCTCTCTTTTACCACCATCGTCGGACGACGCGACGCTACTAGTGGTAATAGTCGAAGCTGTATCATCGCTCTCGTTCACATCAGTTTCGATTCTCATGGGAACGTAATTCGGTGAAGATCTTTGAAGGGAAAACTGCCTTGTAAAACTATCAGGCAACGAACCTGTTCTCAAAGAACTCTCTTTTATGGGTCTCAATTCCTCGACGATCTCCTTCTTGCTTCGTTCCTGAACCTCCGTCACAGGTTTGAATAGTTTGGTGGTCTCTCGTCTTAATTCCATCTCTCCCAATTGTCTGCTTCTGTCGGCGGATCGAATGCTTTTCTTGACTCATTCATATTCGTCGAGGAGTTCGTCCCTTCACTTGAAATCTTTCATGTGTAAAAACATTTTTGTTCTCTCGATTATTAATATGCTTTTTGGAGTGTGGTAACGTCGATTATTTTATTATTCTCAAAATGTGGTTATTTTTATGTTTTTTAAATAAATAAAATTTTATGTTTTTAATATATATAACTAAAACCAGTTGGAAAGAAAAAGAAAAACATTACAAATGAAACCATCGATAATGCATTGCTTCAAACACGCTAAATCACATCAACAGTTATTTCTGACAATGAGAAACTTAGAGTTAAAATAACATCGATAAAATACAACACTTTCAAACGCGTTAAATCATGTAGGCAGTTATTTTCCCCACACTGAAAAACAAACTTGAGATCGATCTCAAAATAAAACCACCAATAAAATGTGTGGCTCCAAACGTGTTAAAAATCGTATCAGTGGTTATTTTCTCACCATGGAGAAAACTCAAATAGTTAAAATCTCAAATAACATCGATAAATACAACGTTTAAAAACGCGTTTAAATCAGAAAGAAATTAGAGTTAATCATTTGAACTGGTTCATTTTCATTCGTGAGATGGTTTTTCGGTTTAAACAGAATTCATGTCATCAAAAAAGTAGAATGCTGTTTGAAGTAATGACACAATTTTCTGATTAACATATCTTCAAAAGAGCACACTTTTTTCTCAAACGGGACAAATGTTCTCTCGTGTTTCGGTTTGAGAAACATTAACAAAACGCCTTTTGACGAGACACACTTCTTCACTATTGTCGCCTATTAAATCAAAACTCAATTTACATCTTTAAAAACACTTTTAAGTGGAACACAATTTCACCATTTGATTTATTGAATGAAAAACCATTCATTTACACGTGCATCGTTAAACAACTAAGTGGAGATGAAAACTCAAGAAAACTGATCTATTACAATTTTCCTCCATTCTAATTTTTCAGCGTTTTCTTAATCTCGTATATTTTGCTGTCCTCGTATCCCCACAAGTTGGTCATCGCATCCTGGATGGTTCAATCGATCGTTGGCAAATGTTGGAGAAAATTTTTAGGATCGATTTTCCTGTCCCCGTATCCCCAATCGTTTTTGCCGACTGGATCGCACCCACCGTCGTCTAGAACACGATTGCGAACGTTGGTGTCCTCGTATCCCCAAAACGCATTTTGATGCTGTCCTCGTATCCCCAAAGCGTTTTGCCGGCATTTGCCAATGATCGATTGAGACGTCTGACCCGCGATGGCAAACGTTGAGAGAATTTTAAGTTGATTTCTTTCATTTTTCGTAGATTTTTCCTTCCACGCAAATTGTGCTGAATTCGCACTCGTTCGCTAATGGCTGTTTGAACCATCTAGGACACGATAAGCTACTTGTGGGGATACGAGGACAAAATGTACAAAAAATGTTTGTACAATTTGTGTACATTTTAACACGGAACCCTATGGGTACATGTATGTGTACATGTACATTTTTTCGAAAAAAGTGTCCTCGTATCCCCCACTTCTCCCTACTAATATCAATTTTAAAACAAGAATTCAATTTTTTCTCCCTATCTTCTCACGAATTGGATAATCATATGAAATCATTCTAGTCTCGCTTATTTCATTAACTAATAAAATTCTGTTGCAAATAAATGTAAAAACCTTTATTTTCGTAACTAAATGTTTATAATATCAATTTTTAAAAAAAAATCATTTTTTCTCTCTCCATCTTCTCACGGATTGGATATGGTATCATTCTAGTCTCTCTTATTGGCTCACCAACGATAGTTGTGTGAGCCTATGGCATAGTCCTCGTGTTGGCGTGGTCGGCGTCCGGATTAATTCATTTTGAACTTTTGTGTGCAGGTTTTGATTTTTTTTCTTTTTTTGCTTTTTTTTATGTCAGCATGCTTTTCAGGGATAGTAATATTTTATTCAACCCTTTCCATGCTTATTTACTTGAATTTGGTCTTTTGTGTACAGGTTTTTGACTTTTCTGTGCAGGTTTTTGACTTTTGTGTACAGGTTTTGATATTTTTTTAAGTGGAGTTTTACCTTACTGGCATATTGCCATGGTGGTTACCTAAACATTTCAGGGTATTTTTCTCAATTTTAACCCTTTGAAACAAATGTGATACTTTTTTGACTTTTATGTGCAGGTTTTGAGGTTTGTCTTTCTTTTCTTCCAAGTGGATATTTTTCAAGTAGAGTTTCACCTTACTGGCATATTGCCATTGTGGTTACTGTGACATTTGCAGAGTATTTTTCTCAATTTTAACCCTTTGAAACAAATGTGATACTTTTTTTACTTTTACATGCAGGTTTTGAGATTTGTCTTTCTTTTCTTCCAAGTGGCGACTTACCTTGTAGCATATTGCCGTGGTTCCTATTTTATGTTAGGATGCTTCTTGGGGCTAGTATTATTTAACCCTTTAGCTGCTTATTTACCTCAATTTTGGACTTTTGTGTGCAGGTTTTTGACTTTTGTGTACAGGGTTTGATAGTTTTTTAAGTGGAGTTTTACCTCACTGGCATATTGCCATGGTGGTTGCTGTAACATTTTCAGGGTATTTTTCTAAATTTTAACCCTTTGAAACAAACGTGATACTTTTTGGACTTTTATGTGCAGGTTTTGAGGTTTTTCTTTCTTTTCTTCCAAGTGGATATTTTCCAAGTAGACTTTCACCTTATTGGCATATTGCCATGGTGGTTACTGTGGCATTATCAGGGTATTTTTCTCAATTTTAACCCATTGAAACAAATGTGATACTTTTTTTTACTTTTATGTGCAGGTTTTGAGGTTTGTCTTTCTTTTCTTCAAAGTGGAGACTTACCTTGTAGCATATTGCCATGGTTCCTATTTTATGTTAGCATGTTTCTTGGGGCTATTATTATATTATTTAACCCTTTAGCTCATTATTTTATTCATTCATGTTGAACTTTTGTGTGCAGGTTTTGATTTTTTTTTATTTTGCTCTTTTTTTTATGTCAGCATGCTTTTCAGGGATAGTAATATTTTATTCAATCCTTTCCATGCTTTGTTACTTGAATTTTGGACTTTTGTGTACAGGTTTTTGACTTTTCTGTGCAGGTTTTTGACTTTTATGTGCATGTTTTGAAATTTTGTCTTCGAGTGGAGGTTTACCTTACTGGCATATTGCCATGGTGGTTACCTTAACATTTCAGGGTATTTTTCTCAATTTTAACCCTTTGAAACAAATGTGATACATTTTGACTTTTATGTGCAGATTTTGAGGTTAGTCTTTCTTTTCTTCCAAGTGGATATTTTTCAAGTAGAATTTCACCTTATTGGCATATTGTCATTGTGGTTACTGTGACATTTGCAGGGTATTTTTCTCAATTTTAACCCTTTGAAACAAATGTGATACTTTTTTGACTTTTTTTGTGCAGGTTTTGAGGTTTGTCTTTCTTTTCTTCCAAGTGGCGACTTACCTTGTAGCATATTGCCATGGTTACTATTTTATGTAAGGATGCTTCTTGGGGCTAGTATTATATTATTTAACCATTTAGCTGTTTATTTACCTTAATTTTTTACTTTTGTGTGCAGGTTTTTGACTTTTGTGCACAGGTTTTGATATTTTTTTTCAAGTGGAGTTTTACCTCACTGGCATATTGCCATGGTGGTTACTGTAACATTTTCAGGGTATTTTTCTAAATTTTAACCCTTTGAAACAAATGTGATACTTTTTGGACTTTTTTGTGCAGGTTTTGAGGTTTTTCTTTCTTTTCTTCCAAGTGGATATTTTTCAGGTAGAGTTTCCCCTTACTGGCATATTGCCATGGTCGTTACTGTGACATTATCAGGGTATTTTTCTCAATTTTAACCCATTGGATCAAATGTGATACTTTTTGGACTTTTATGTGCAGGTTTTGAGGTTTTTCTTTCTTTTCTTCCAAGTGGATATTTTTCAGGTAGAGTTTCCCTTCCTGGCATATTGCCATGGTGGTTATTGTGACATTTTCAGGATATTTTTCTCAATTTTAACCCATTGAAACAAAGGTGATACTTTTTTTTTTTACTTTTATCTGCAGGTTTTGAGGTTTGTCTTTCTTTTCTTCCAAGTGGCGACGTACCTTGTAGCATATTGTCATGGTTCCTATTTTATGTTAGCATGCTTCTTGGGGCTATTATTATATTATTTAACCCTTTAGCTCATTATTTACTTTAATTTTGGACTTTTGTGTGCAGGTTTTGGACTTTTTTTTTTACTCTAGCCACCCTTTTACATTGGCCACCTGCTGGTGAGCCACGGGGTACTGATACCCCTTCTAGTTTCATTAACTAATAAAATTCCATTACGACAATTATTGTGATAATTGTAATATTTTGAATAATCCATTTAAAAAAAAAAATCAACATATACTAAAAGTTTGCTAAGCACCAAATATTTGACACATCATTGGGAAATTTGCTTGTGACATATTTCCGATATGTTTGGTGGATATGACTGAGGAATGTATTGAGACAATCCCCAGTGTTTACATTAGCTCTCTTGACAGGCAGACTTTTCGTGACAGTCATGAAAAGCATGTACCCCTTGATTTTCATGATGTTTTCGTGTACTGTCTACATGTACATGACATGTGTAGGGTATTCAGTCTTCACTTCAGCACAAACCCTTGTGATTTAATGATTGAATATGGCAAATGCAAATGTAAGAAGACATCTGTCTGAAGCAGACATGTTGCGGGCTGTAGGGGTGGTGGAGCAAGGGGCTACCCATCGTCAGATTGGTGAAGCCCGTGGTGTGCACCATACGGTGATCACCAGAGCCTGGGCAAGATTTCAGCAGTATGGCACACCAGTAAGACGGCATGGTGGTGGCAGAGACAGGGCAACATCTGCAGCTGAAGACCGGTTTTTAATCATTCAGGCCCGTAGGAACCGCTTTGCCACGCAACCCAGCTTCGCAGTGACCTTCAGAATGCATTCAGGGTAAATGTTTCGACGCAGACTATCCGGGCAAGGTTGCACGAAGGTGGTCTCCAATCGAGAAGACCATATAATCGCATTCCGCTGTCCCAGAATCACCGCCAGGCACGATATGAATGGGAGATGGACCACTTTGGATGGATCAGAGAAGATTGGCGACCTGTCCTTTTCACAGATGAGTCAAGGTACTGCCTAGACCACACGGATTGGCAGTCTAGGGTGTGGAGAAGACCAAGAGAGTGATTCCATGCAGCCAACATTGCTGAGCATGATCGCTATGGTGGATGGTCTATGGCAGCATCAGAATGGATGGACGTACAGAGCTCTGTGTCCTTGAACGTGGATTGGCGGTCTAGGGTATGGAGAAGACCAAGAGAGCGATTCCATGCAGCCAACATTGCTGAGCATGGCCGCTATGGTGGAGGGTCAGTCATGGTCTTGGGCGGCATCAGCAGGGATGGACGTACAGAGCTGTGTGTCCTTGAACGTGGTACATTGACTGCACAGCGGTAAATTGATGAGATCCGGGATGTCCACGTCAGATTGTATGCAGATGCAGTGGGTGATAGATTCATTCTGATGGACGATAATGCCCGTCCTCATGCTGCCCATGCTGTCGGGGAGTACCGACAGAGGAAAGGGATTGAGCGTATGTACTGGCCAGCAAGATCCCCTGACCTCAATCCAATCAAACATGTCTGGAATGAGTTGCAGCTTGCAATTTCAGCCCGTCCAGTCCAGCCAAGAAGTGTCCAGGAGCTTTGTGCCATGCTGGTCCAAGAATGGAACAACCTCCCACAAAGGACCACCAGGAACCTGATTGGGAGCATGAGAAGGCGTTGTCAAGCTGTAATTAACAGTAATGTGTCTCATACTCGATATTGAACCCATACCAGTTCGCTCCGTCAACTTTTTGGCAAATTGAAAAATTTCCTCTTTTACCAAAAATATCCATTTTCCATGGTTATCGTATTCGAAAGCTAAAAAAGAATGTCAAACACAAACAAAATCTTAATTTCTGTACTTAAATCATTAAAGATATAATTAAATAAAACATATATACACTTTTCATTACAATATTTCAACTAAAACGTAAACCAGGTAGTTGGATATACCTGGTGCTTAGCAAACTCTGAGTAGTATATATATTTTTAGCTCACCAACTTTAGTTGTGTGAGCTTATGGCATGGCTCGATCGGTCGCCGTCAGCGTCGGCGTCAGCGTACGTGTCCAATAATGTTAAAGTTTCTGTTTAGGTCACTTATTCGCCCTATTTCCATATCATGGCCTTTATAATGCTGCAAAATGATGATTATTATCATTCTACCATGATTTAACCTCTCATACCCTGTCATACTCTGCATTCATTTATCTTTACATTTTTAGTTGCGTTTAGTTTTCTGTTCCGCTCGGAATTTCATGTTCAACTTAGTGTTTAGGTCATTTGCTGTGTTCCTTCTCTTCCGACAGCACTTATATTCCTCATACATGTTCCCCATTATCATTGTTCCATGATCTAACCCTTCTTCAGTGAATTTCTTCAAATTTTCGCCCAGTGCATTCTAAACCTTTTTTTTTCTTACCATTTTTTTAGCTACGATTACTTTTCTGTTTAGCTCAGATTTTAGGTTTACCTTTATGTTCAGGTCAGCTACTGTGTTCCGTCTCTCCTCATGGTGCTTATATTCCTCATACATGTTCCTCATTATCATTCTAGCATCCTTTAACCCTGGTCCACTGAAGGTCTTCAAATTGTCCATCAAATTTGTAACGCTCACACTTAAACACTTTCAGTGTGTTAAAGTTTCTGTTTAGGTCAGTTGCTGACACCATTTTCACCCCATGGCTTTTATATTGCTTCTATGTGGTGCGTATTATTATTCTACCGTTATTTCACCCTCACTCAGTGTGTTTTAAACCTTTTTCTTAACATTTTCTAGTTGTGTTTACTTTTCTGTTTAGCTCAGAATTTCATGTTTAACTTAGTGTTTAGCTCACCTGCTATGTTCCTTCTCTTCCCATGGTGCTTATATTCATCATACATCTTCTTCATTATCATTCTACCATGGTTTAATCCTTGTCCAGTGAATTTCTTAAAAATTTTCTTCCAATTTTGACCGTTTAGTTTTCTGTTTAGCTCACACTTCGACATTTTCAGTGGGTAAAATTTTTTGTTTACATCGACTGCTGACACCCTTTTCATCCCATGGCCTTTATAATGCTTCCATATGATGCTTATTATCATTCTACCACTATTTAAACCTCACCCAGTGTGTTTTAAACGTTTCTCGTAACATTATTTAGTTACGTTTACTTTTCTGTTTAGCTCAGAATTTCATGTTTAACTTGGTGTTTAGGTCAGCTGCTGTGCTCATTCTCTTTCCATGGCACTTAAATTCATCATAAATGTTCCTTAGTATCATTGTCCCATGATTTAACCCTTCTCCAGTGATTTTCTTTAAATTTTTCATAAAATTTCGGACATTAACTCTTCTTTTTACCTCACACTTACACATTTTCAGTGTGTTACATTTTCTGTTTAGGTCAGCTGTCGACACCCTTTTCATCCCATGGCCTTTATATTGCTTCTAGGTCAGCTTTGTCTTATGTTATGAGCCTGTTTGATACAGTTCTTGTGTTTACAAAAGTTACTATCAAAGAGGAATGTTGGTGAGCTAAAGGGCGTTGGCGTCCTTCTTGTTTTTCCTATTTTAATTTAATCATTATTTTTTCCATCAAGATCATTTATTCTCTATGCAGTAATAAATGCAAAATACTTCCTCAATCGTAGTTCATGAGATTTCTCAACATTTTCCAAAATCTCTGAATTTCGAAATCCAAAGGTCTCGGTCGCCCTTGACACTCGATCATTTTCCCTCCCCCAATCTATCACCTCGTCTTCGTCGAACTTTGCTAATACCGACGCAAAACACAGGACTATGGCATCTTTGTATTCCGTTGTGTAACAGGTGTGCGCTTCGATTAATGTCTCCGACATGCAACATCGGCTTCTTACACTCATCACTCTAGGAATATTTAAATCCGCGAGATGGGCACACACTATGTGGAAGATATCTCCAAGAAACTTCTCAAGCAGATGATCTGTTTTCATATTCTCCACTTTCTCCTTCGGATCCTTGATCTTTAAAAATGACATGCTTAATATTTTTCAAAGTTTAAGGGTTTTTTCTCTTTTTAATTTTATTTCTAATTTATTTTTCTTTTTTTTCTATTTTTTAATAATATATGTTTTTATTTGGAAATACAACATATAATATATATTCGTCTGTCAAAGACAGGCGGAGTGAAAAAAAAGTCACGAAGAGACACTCCAAAAACGACGAAAAAATACACGGGTTTTTTGGCATTTTCTAACGATTGGGAATTTTTCACATACGAGAGAACATCCGCCAAATGGACGAAATCCGTCGACGAGACATTTGAGAAAATCCTAAAAAATACATATTTTCCACATCTTGACGAGAGTGACGTTGGCATCGCTCACTTTAGATTTCTCGCCAAAGTTGGACTACTATGTCACGTGACGACACGCGACATTTCGACCCAAAAGTCGAATTTGGAAAAACATCGGTTATCGACCTATGATTTTCATCTCGCTTTTGAAGCTTTTGCGTATCTCCACCGCCATCCCGTGGGAAAATTTGATGAATTCACCGACTGGGCCAGTCCAGAAAATATTCTAAGATTTTTATTTCGCTCCATCTCCGAGATTCGATCGACAAGACGGGACGGATCCTCATGGTCTCTCTCTCGGAGATTTAATTTTCCATCCGATTTTTGACTCCAAAAAGTCACGTGTCGTCTCGTGGCATACTAGCTCACTTTAGCGAGAAGTCTAAATTGGGCCAATATCGGACTTAGTCGATTTCTCGAGAAAATAAGCTCGAAAATCGCGAGAAATTACCAAAATTTCTAGCCTACATTTTCTGGGCTAGAATCGGCTAGTTTCATCTACTATATGGTCATGAGATACTTTGCTATTGCCCGTTCACCCTTTTGTGTTTCACTGGAATCGTGAAAATATTGACAATATGCCAGGGTATTCCGAGAGGATGTATTTAAGTCGAGCCCTCGTCTCTGACCATATATCTTCAAATTCGAAGGACGACTCGATATATGGCCCTGTCTTTGTTGTAAGATTAAAGACTTTCTCCAGGGAATGGATTAATCTATTTTGCATTAGCTGGCAAATATTTCCTCGAATAACTGAAAATATTCATATTTTCGTCTAAAACATTTAGCTTATGACTCCTCAACACAATCGAGCTTGTTCCAACGAGGAAGTCCTAAACCATGTTTTCTAAGCAAAAACTGGGGAAAAAATTAACACGATTTTTGTGAATGGTGCTGTTCATATGACAGTTACGTTACGTTGTGGGTTAATTTAATCCCACAGCCTTTTGGAATTGTTTGGTTAATTTTTTACAAAATTATCTCTTTCAACCTATGGTCCACTTTGTTGTGTGAGCTTGTCGATTAAGAAATTACCCTCACGCAAAATATTAGGCATACCGTTTGAAAGGGTTAATACCGAAGCAGCAAAAACTAAACATTTTACTATTTGTATCTCATTAACTTGAATAAGCATCTCCCTGTCACTTACTCTTGCCTTAAGCTTGTCAGATGTCAACCTTTGCAACATATCACCAAGATTAACCACAGCCGCACCAGGTACGGGGGGTACTGGTACATATTCTTCATTCTCTGTTTGCACCTGAAATTCACCATTGATGTTACCAAATAATTTAAAATATTAATTATATGAATGGAATAGGTTATATACCCAAAGGAAAAAGTGATATGGAAACTGATTATTGTTATATAATATGCGCGAGAACCACGCGTGTCCTTTAACATGTTTGGTACCCCAGTTGATTACCCCAGTCCAGGGAAACCAACATGAGGCCTGTCTCAGCAGATCAGTCTCCCCGTGGGAACCCCGGGAAGTAAGCAGCACTTCTTTACTGTGGTAAACCAGTTCCGCTTTACTAGTAAAATAGGACCCAGTCACCAATGCTTGGGGTGAAAGTCCTCTAAAATGGGCAACATGTTGATCAACGATTGACTAAACTTGACTTCATCTCCATGTTGTGTCACGATTAGCCATGGTGCATAAATATGTGACGTTAACCACCAACAAACAAACAAACAAACAGCAGATCAGTCTAGTGAGTACATCTCTGAACTGGTATGGTAAGTTCCTTTTCAGTTTACAGTCAGTAGACTCAATATCCACTGTTAGCTATTTTACAAAACCTATCTGATCTATATTTATTTATTTTATTTGTTTATTGGTGTTTAAGGTCATATATTTTGGACAATTGCTAACTGGACCGCAACATGGATATAAAGCCCAGTCAATCATTTATAGCACTGGCACCCATTTAAGATGACTTCCACCCCAGGCATCGGTAACCAGGTTTCATTTTACCGGTAAACAGGGCTTGTTTACTACAGTAAGTACTGCTTCACCTGGGTTCCCAGGGAGAATCCGATCAAAAAGAGAGTGCTAAGTGAAGGTTGTAGTTTTCATTATTTCTCAAGCGGGTTGATTCAACTAAATTCAAACAACTTGTAGCGGGTGTTATAAGATAACGTGGTGTGCCATTTGGAGACGTCCACACAAGCAACCAAATTGGAACACACTTCATATGCGTGTACCTAGTGATTCTGTGAAATGACGGCTGTTGTTAGGGTGTAGACCAATGGTTTAGTAAATCGATTTGCTTTTTATTATCTGGCATGCTTCCTCGCTCCTCAGATTAGATTAGATTTATTCAGCAATTGATGCTTCATACAAATCAGATGGCTAGCAGTATAATAGAAGTGATAGGTAAAATAATATTATCATAGTAAAAGAGAAATCTTTGTGGGTGTCATTCTTGTTCATAATCGACACGGGTATATTCATTAATATGAGGCAGACCCTCATTAAGACAGAACACAGCGAAGGTGGTGCATCCTATGGATTAAAGGAATCGACGACCCGAGATGCAGTTTGTCCTGCATTTAACGAGCGTCAAAGATGCGCTTGAAATCTATGAAAAACACCGCCAATGATGGTTAATTCACGTCCCTCATACTCTACCCGAGATGTGTTTTGTATTTATAGTACGATTCATCTTGAACGAAGTGAATGAAGCAGATATATTTTAAGAACAGTATCTCCTTTAGCGGTCATTCTTGCTTGACACTGTTTTGTGTCGAAGGACTTCATACACGTCATAACGTCACTCAGATGCGTTCTTACGTGATGTTCTTTCACACATGCTGGATTCTGCGTGTGGCGTATCTTTTAAACTTCTCAATGTCTGTATTGTATCGGGAAAAGTTGAATACACACATCAATCGTGGTATAAAATCTGTTTCCGACTAATTAAGAATCAGTTCTCCCCTGTTACTGGAGTTGTAAGCAACTGTTGTTTAGTATTAACGGTCAACATACTGACTGCTGAACTAGAACTTATGATTTCTAATCATTAACATAAATAATTTATCGTCCATCAGATAGATTAGTGAACTCTGTAAGGTGTCATCAAATCAGAAACAGACTATAGCCGCTAAATGTTATGGTAAGACAAGTGCACCACCGACGTGCGATACACCTTAGCACAGAGCGCCATCGAGGCCCCACGTGCGAGGGATTTTCACACTTCTCCTTATAACAATAGATGTCGCGGGAGAGAGAAAACCCAATTTTTATACACCGGAGACAACTAGATGTATATCCCTCTATTCCGAGAGAACGCGGGTATGTCGTTCCCCTACCTTTGTCTGGGGGAACGGCGTTCACCTAAAATTTTAAGACCTGGAATGGCTGATCTTCACAAATATCCAACACTGCGAGCACCCACTAACTAAGAGCTAACTCTCCGAGAGAGCTTTTTCATTTGTCGATGTATCACACTTGCACACTGTTCAATAATTTAAAAGATTAACTGTGCAATCTGGGGTTCGCTGTGAATAATACAAGATGCTTTGTGAAGATCTTATGTTTAAGTAGGTATCAATAAATTTACCTTTGTCCAGTAGTGTTACTGACTCCCGAAGTCCTATTTGCAAACAGTAGCTGTTACTTTCCATTAAATGAAACCAATAGGCTACACAAGATGGGAGGGTCCGCTGAATTTTTGGCTTTGCTCTATTACGAGTAGCTTTTCATCAAAATTTAGAATTTTTCAAATAGACTTTTATGCTAAAAGACACAGTGGAACATCTTCCCAATCCAGACGGTCAGGTTCAATGCTCTTCACCGCTCCGCAATATTGAAAATTGTATGATGTCCCGGGATGGTAAAACAAGAATGATAACGCAGCATTGCTATGAGTGATAACGAGGTTTCATGAGAATTATCACGGCAGCTCAGCTGCTCGTCGTTCCTCGGTCGGTGGTTTTCTCCGGGTAGTCCGTCTTCCTCCACCCGTAAAACTATCACGGTCATGATTAGCCATTGTGCATAAGTATATGACCTTAAACACCAATAAATAAATAAATAAATAAATAAATAAATAAATAAATAAATAAATAAATAAATAAATAAATAAATAATATCGCGGCAGCTGCAGCCACTATGGTAAGGTGGAATTCAAACTATTTTAACCCATACCACACACCTAAATAGTATATTTAAGTTCTTAATATTATAAATCTCGAGCTTTCTGCAAGCAGGTTCCGGTATTTTTCAATCTTGTATAAAAAGATTTTTTTCAAATCGATCATACACAACTACAATTCACTAAGGTATAAATATGCTGCAGAACACATATTATCAAAGTGTGCTGCCCAAAAGGTATGTTGTTGAAAATGTGCTGTAAAATATAGGGGAGAATAGTCATTTTAAAACATATTTACGTCGAATTCAAATTTATTCGATAAATAATGGGATGCTGCAATCTTATATAACCGCTACTAGCTACACTAAGTGTAACTTGTTTATCTTTCCACGGGGATGATAAAGGTCGACGACATATATGGAAAATAGTAAACCGTCTAAGATCAAAAGAAGCGCCTTCAAATCAGCTGACCCAGACATAACGGTCAATTTCTTCAAAAATTTGTTTTGTAAAGAGGTTTCAACTCAGAAAAATCATCTTACAAAAACAAAAATTAATTTGAAACACCCTTAAAATAATGGAAATATGACCGCAGAAGAGATAAATACTGCTCTCCGGCAACTGAAAAACAAAAAGACTCCTGGTGAAGACCAGGGGTCAAATGAAATGCTGAAGATTCTGGTACCTTTCATGATTGACAATATTGTTGAATTGTTCAGCCAAATATTAGACTCACACCATTATCCTTTTAGCTGGAGTGAATCTATTATCGCAACAATCTATAAAAATGGAGACAAATATAATCCTGACAATTACAGGGCCATCCCCCCTGAGCTGTACATTGTGGAACCTGTTCAACAAAATTATAAACCGCAGAATTAATGGTTTTTTAGAAGATAATAACTTAATTAGTGAAGATCAATTTGGATTTCGAGAAAAACATAATACGATCGGCAGTGTGTTCTCAAGTCTGCAATCAACAAATATAAGGAGCTAAAGAAACCCTTATACACAGCGTTTGTGGACTTTAAGAAAGCGTTCGGCACTGTGGATCGATCAATACTTTTTGAAAAAATAAAAAGAATTGGAGACACGGGATCTGTTTCACAAATAATAGAATCGCTCTTTCGCTCAAGTCACTACCTCATAAAAACAAATCGGGGTTTTGGACCACCCCTGTTGTCGACAATTGGCGTGAGGCAGGGAAGTACCATTTCGCCTACTTTGTTTAAAATATTTATAGATAGACTGTGATCCAATAAACTTGAACAGCCGTAAATTGAATCACTTACTATTTGCGGATGACTTAGTGCTGACCTCAGACCCACAAAGAGGACTACAGAACTGCCTGAACAGACTAGAAGCGTATAGAAAGCAAAACAACTTGTTGATAAACATAGACAAGACGAAATATATGATTTTTAAGGCCCGAAAACTAAAGAATATCTCAAAACTTTCAGTAGGGGGTAAAGAACTGGAATGTACCTCAAAATACACATACCTAGGATTAACTCTTTCGGAAAATGGCGCCCTGAAGCATGCACAGTCTGAACTTAGTCTTGAGGGGCTCAAGGCTCTGTATAGTTTACACAGATCGTTTAAAAGAAATGCACACCAACCGTGGTTGTCTTTTCTAAGCTGTTTGATAAACTACTTAAGCCTATATTATTATACGGCCGTGAAATATGGTCGACGGAGCTGAATAAGAGGAACAGAGATACTGCACCATGTGAAAGGGCTTATATCAAGTTCTGCAAATTGATCTTAAATGTAGATAAACATTCAACCATGCGGTACGCGCGGAGCTAGGTTGGTATCCAACAGCAGTAGAAGCTTTAGTACGATTCGCAAATTATACTGGTAAATTGCTTACTACTTCCCCGGGTACCATTCTGAATGATGCTTTTGTGGAAGCTAAGAAATGTAAACTCCCTGACTCAATAAGTGAAAAGCTTAAAGGACTTGGATTTAACAGTTTGAATGAAACTGAAATTTCCAAAAATAAAATTGAATTGAACCATATTAAATTATTTAAAGAAGATAATGATAATAAGAGAATAGGAAAAAACAAACTTAGGACTTATCGATTATTCAAAGTAGATTATCAAATGGAGCCGTATCTTATTCACACTTCTTCCATTGAAGCTAGAAACCATGTCGTGTACGCTGCCCATATGAACACAGAAATTGAGACCCCACTAATTACACTACGAAGTGGGGTCTCAAAACCCCACCACGTGACTTCAATTTGTCTATAATTAACTTGTGTTTTTTGCAAGTGCGGCAATCGGCTTTATTCTTCCACCGAAAATAGTTTCAGTTCATTGTTGTTTTGTGATTGTTAGGTACTGCACTTAAGTATAAATTGAATACGTATGCTCCATACATGTTTTTTGATAATAAAAAGCATTAATATGGCAGACAAAACGATCAAAATATGAAGTTTGAATCGTGTTTTTAATCTCGCATGAATATGACAAACTGTGTGATGGGATGTTCGGCTGACGTCGGTTTATCTTTTGATCTCTCAGTTGCCGGCTCTTAATTAGATCAAATTTTTTCACAGTCAGTGAAAAATTACTTTTACTTTTATTTGAAATATTAAAAAGATAGTTCAATATTTGAAACAGTTATTAAAAGCTATTGCGATTCCGAATGTTGTTCATAAAAATCGATTCAGAACTCGAGGAATTACGAAAAAATAAATATCATACCGTACTGAAATCATGCATGTGAGTTGAAAAAATTATAACTTGACCAGCACAATATCTGGACATTCCCCCCGACGGCCTTTTACCTAACTGTAGCTATTGACGGAGAAGAATCATGTTACCGGTACTCAATTTTGAATAAATTGTGGGTTGGGGAGGAAGGGAATCCGATTTACGATTTTAAAAGTTAAGTTCAGAGTGGAATGTTAAAATGTACATGTTGAGAGTGGAATTAACATAAATAAACTGCATTAACGAAAAAGGAATGCTTGTGGTGGCCCTGGGACGTTTCAGCCCAAGACGCTTCGGAATCCATTTACTGAAGCACCTGCATGCACTAGCAAGGAAAACTGACCAAGATGGGGGGGGGGGGGGGGGGGGGGGGGGGCAATCAATGATATAGGCCTATTTGTGCGTGTGGGTTTATGGGAGTCTGGGGTCCAATTGCCTCTTTTCGGGGATGGGGAGCGAGGGGAGTATTATTTACTTCACCATTTTGGAGTGGTATGGATGACTGTATCTTACACTACCAAGACACTGACGTTTTTGATGTGCTGGCTGCACGCAAAAATCAGGGGTGGTGCCAGAAAATCTCCGATAGAGAACTAAAATCTCCAACGGGAGTGGGGTCGTGGTGGCTACGCTCTCTGACAGTAGTGTGGCCCAGTATGAGAAAATCTTAAAATAAGTCAATAAAATAAAGGCATTTCGGCTCAACAATTTTCTGAAATAGTCACTTTTCAAACATCTTAGTGCTATTCAACGCAAAACAGAACACTCCTCTATGAAGATCACAACTTTTTAGGGTGATCTGAGAGTCATGCACGGCAGATCTGTGGGATCTCCACATGATATGATCTCCCCAACGAACTGGCCAAATTCACCGATGGGGGTGGGGAGGTGGGGTGGATCTCCCCGATGAGGGAGGGGGGGGGGCTGTAGTCCCCTGATCTCATCCCCACACTTTCGCGCCACCCCTGGCAAAAATCTCAAAAACAAGCATCTAAAAATTCAAATCTTACTGACAGCAACTTTTCGTTTACATTAATTCCAATTTTCAGTATTTGACATTCCGCCATAATGTTTTGCTTGGCGTTTGAAGTTGAACAATGAGGATGGGTTCAAAAATTCACTGGCAGGCCGACGATGGACTTGATCGCAAGAAAGAATGAAAATTAGCACTCTATTTTCAAGCCATTGACAGTTTTCTACATAATAAACCAAGCTTCGTAAACTTCTGTGTAAATGTTGCATGCCATTGACAACCCACAGTTTTTACAGTAATAATGCGAGTTCATTGAGCTTCTGTTTCAAGTTCTTGTTGTTTTGATTGTAATTAAGAAGTCCTTTGTTTCTATAATCGCAACTGTCTTTTGGTAAGTGTAACATATTTTTCATTCATTGACGGAAAGTTCAATCATGATGAAATATAAAGTGTGTGGTATGTGTGGTGACTTCTGCAAGGAAATTAATATGTAGCCAATTAAATGCTCCAACAATTAAAACAGAAGCTTATTGGCTGCCGATGAGGTTTGACACCTTTCAGTTTGGGGTTACAAATACTCCCCAACGAGCTGGCAAATTTATCATCCATTCGTTTTTGATTCACCACTTACACCATTCGCACCTCTGAACTCAGAGTGCGAGCATCCTAATTAGAACCTCAATTATGGAAACACTGGAACTACCAGCGCGACTGAAGAAAACGATAGCAGCTCTGGGCGTCTCTTGCCCTGTCACCTGGACTATCCAGGAGACAGGCAAGAAAGTCCATCTGTCTCTTGAGTTCAAGATCGAGGAAGATAAGAAATCACCACCCTACTCGGGGAGAGGTAGTACCTTTGGTGAGAGGATCCCCTCTCGCACTGGTCCTCACCCGAAGAGGGAAGGAGGCCCTGAAAAGAGAAAGAGAAGAAAGAAGAGCCCGTCCACCAAGCGGAGGGATTCCCGACGCTTGGAGGCATTCTTGGAGATGAAGAAAGAGAAAGGTGAGGAAAAGAAAGAGCCAGAGGCGGTCACCACTTCCCCTCCCATTCCCACAGACAGCCCCATCCTAATGCCGGCTTCTCAGTCGGTATTGTCGGATGTGGAAGAGTCTGTGGAGACTGAGGTGGAAATGGAAGCCGCCCTCTCGCCTCTTCCTGATCCCCACTCGCCTCTTCCTTCTAAACCAGAATGCCAGGATGAGGACGACAGGATAGAGAACATGTTACGGGAACACGAGATACAAAACGACCTTCACAGACAAACGATGGACAGGCAATATGAATTATTCATGCAAAAAGTCGAAGAAACCAAAATACTAATAGACGCCAGAAATCAACAACAACAAAAGACTCAGCAATCACCCACAACCACTCCAGACTCGGCTAGGACCAGACCCTACAAAACTCAGCAACCACCATCAGGCAGCCCACCAACAACACCAATTACCACTGTCTCACCTTCCAAACCTCCACCTCTGAAAAAGAAGCAGAAAAGACACAAGCGCCGCTAACAACCCACAACTTCTCCTCCTATACCACGGTCTGACACTTTCAAATTCTACAGGTAATGAGGGTCGAAAGGGGCTTGCTCCTCATATCGTCCCAGCGCGCCTTCGGCGCGCAAAACCATTTGATTTGACCAGGCAAACTTATCTCAGAATTCAACCCGCCAATTCATTGTTAAAGCACAGCCATATTATGTGTTTTTAATTTAAACCGTTATGGAGAAAATGAGGGTATGATGTAAGGTTCGACCCCCCCCCCCCCCCACACACACACAGCCCACTATTAATTAAATTCTAAGGCCTGGTTTTTGCCAAACATGGCATGGGTATGTAGTTTGACCTACAGATTGCCCTTGAGGGGTCGAATAACGCACCGTCCGTTGTGGCTATTTTGTCCCGACTCACTTGAATGGTTGATGTGCACTTTGATTTTTATTGTGAAATATCTAGGAATTATTTTCCAATTATTTTCTGAAAACACGTTAGTAGGGGGATGGGTGTCTTGTTCGAAATGTAGAAAATGTGCAGACAATATTTTGGGAAAATTCTCTGATGCACTAAAGTCAACCCAAGTTATTTATTTATTAATTTATTTATTTATTTATTTATTTATTTATTTATTTATTTGTGTTTAACGACACTTTAACAACCAGGGTCATATCGTGTCGGTGACAGGTTTACGGGTGGAGGAAGCCAGAGTACCCGGAGAGAACCACCGAGCAACGACGAGCAGCTGTCAGCTCTTCAACATCATAACCCATGACTGTACTACACACTGCACAGCGGTACTGCGTACTACACAGCACAGACAGGGTTAGATTGGCTGAAGACATGTGCACCTTGGCGTGCACTACGCCTCAGCACACAGGGTCATCGTGCCCCCACGTGGGCAATTGGGGTAAGTTTATTTTAGATTTTAATGTGAGAGTGGGGGATGGGTGTCTGAGAACGGTAGTAGAAAATTAGTGGGTGGGTGTAAAAAGGAGCCGAATAAAAAATGGGACGTCACGTCTTGCAAATTTCTAGTGCCCCCCCCCCCCTCTGAACTATCTAGGAATTATTTTCCAATCATTTACTGAAAAGCACGGCAAGTTAATTCTACAGCATTTTATTGGTTTATCGCTTGTTAAAAGGTGAAACACTTGAATGAAATAAAATATATCAAAGCCAATGTTCTTATTGTTGCTCTGTTGTCAATGAAGATAAGTAATTAATTGTTCACGCCCACTCATAAATAGTTCCTCTATAAATAGACAGCACTAATCTAAATTTAGCATCAATAACTGGGGTATTAATTGACCAGTCTCATATGGGTACTGCACACGTAATGCAATTTCACGCGATTACGAATCAGCAACCATAAACTGTGGATCGAACGTGGAACGCATTTACAACCTCCTCGTCCGATGGAACACAGAATATGCGAAGCTTGTACAATGGGAGAGGTGGAATCGTTTGCGACCTGGCTAGTCATTTTGGAAACTATTTTTCATCATCCACATCACGAGTTAGCTCTGTCCACAACATTTGTATCGGTGATAACGCCTATTTGTATATTTTCCTTTGAGGGAATTCAGACGAATGGCCTCCTATCCTTTAAATCCTTCAATGTTCCAAGACAATCGTATCTTTCTCGTCTCTGGGTTTACGATCACGTCCAAAATCTTTGTGTTGTTCGCTCGGAGTATATGTACATCCTGACATTATTTGCAATCTCGTTGTTAATTTTAAAACAGGCGGGTCTTATATAGCCCGTTCAATGTCGGCCACACCGCTACCCCACCAACAGATTTAAGGCTTCTCTTTAATTTTTGTTCGTCGACAGATCACCCAAATTCCATCCATGAGAACATTCATGCATGAACTCTTGAGTGCCTCAGGGTTTGAGCTATCGAGCCCATGCATATGGGATAGATAGATATTAACTGACTTAGCTTAGAGGTTGTCTCCGACTGAAGAAAAGAATGGCAGCATTTCCTACAGAGCCCGGAGATGTCGACTTGACCGAAATGGAGCTGCTTAGAAGTTGTAACTCGCCTATGTGTCTTGTCACTCTCTTCTGCATATCCGGAATTTGATTGTCCAAGGGAATCTCGGTGTCTGATAAATCTATATCGCCTGTCAAGGGAGAAGCAAAGAGTTTTGCAGCAGCGGAGATACAAGAGTCCACCTTACTCGTGGAAAGAATCAAAACGGTCTCCCAGAGTCTAATGTACGGAGGACTCCGTTATTGGATCGGTGGGTGGTTATCTTTAGGTGACGCATGCTGGTCGGGCACTTCCAAATGAACAAAATCAAATACCCCACACAATAATAGTGCATGAAGGACTATATCGACAATGCAGTGCCCTATCAGCGCCATGACAATGACTAGGGCCGGGGAGAGGAAATTTGGACCCCGGGGTTAATTCCGTGACAGCCCCCTTTCTAAAGGGTCGGGATACTGATGCAGATGCCGAACGCATCTGCTGCGAGTGCCGAAGGCACGGGTGATAATGGAGGTTCTCCCCACAAGAAAATTTTAAAATCAGTTTTTAAATGAAGACTTCTGGCAGCTTTGGGGACGAAATATCACCTCATAGTTTTACCGTCAAAAATAACGTTTTTTAGCAGCATGTTTCAAATGTGCAGGTTCATCGGTGAGTATCCAGTGACCTTAGGTTATAGCTGTTGACCGCACAATTCTTGAAGTGATAACTTTATTACGCCAAGTTGATTTAATAAAGTTATCACTTGAAGGATCATACGGTTCAAACTTACAACCGTTGGTCAAGTGCAGAGCTTCATTCGCGATTCAGACCCTTTCTTAGCATTTAGTTCTACGCATCTATATAAGTAGTGGTTCTTAGTTCTGTTGTGTAGAACCAAAATGTTGATATGGTTACAATGACGCTAACTTTGGAAAGGACACTCAGTGGAAAATTGGCTTTGTTCGAAGCATTCCGTACTTGGAACACACGTCTTGGGGGCGAAACATATGAGAAGGGTAATCTAATTTGGACTCCACATGTCGCATTTTCCTTGAATCTCTGCTCGAAGTCATTTCGAACAGGGACTGAAGCACAGTGCGACGAAAATGAATGGAATTATCATTGATTCATTGCACCTTCGACGCTCAATAATCAGTATCAATAAAAGTTGGTCACCAAAACACTATTATATTATAACCAAATAAACCAAATGAACGACAACCTCGCCATATTGGCCAGTGAACAGTCAAGTAACAATAATCACGTATAATAAATAATTATGCATGTAATGCATATTCAGTAATCACAGCGCTAGATTTAGGGCGGGTCTACCGGGTTCGCGGCCTCGGCCTCAACATTTACGACCCCCCCACCCACCCACATCAGGGACCCAAAATATTTTACCATCACTTTTTAATAGTTGTTGCGGCACTAATTTTTTATGTGGCATTTACAATGCATTCTCTAGGCTGGGGTTACCAAAAGCTCTCGCTATGTACAGGTTATTGATGGGGATTGATTTCCGATGCCTTCCCGAATGTCGAAATACTGCTCAGAATGTACTTGTCGCTTGTGGTGTCAAATTGTAGTTGTGAGCGATCGTTTTCTAAACTGAAGATGACAAAGAATAAGAATTCGTTTAATAATGGGTCAATCAAGACTATCCAGTCTCAGCATTCTTGCTATGGAACCCGATGAGCTCAATACCATTGATGTTGAAGACATTGGTAAACAGTTCGCTAACGACAAAGCTAGGAAGACATTAATATATGTAATCATGTGACTGAAGATACTTTTTATGGTTTTTAGGTAATAATTGTGAACCTATTTAACTTTGGGTACCGGCCATTATAAAATATGGGACCATTTTGCAACTCAGCACCCTTAATTACACAAAACATTCACCCCTCCCATTAGACTCCACTCCCAGAACACATTTCAGAAGCATTCTCAATTTCGTGAAAGGGCCCGTCGCCCCCACAATACTCCGGCCGCGAGTCTCCATCCCCCAACCCCACAAGCTGAATCCGTCACTGAGTCATCAGCCTTTCGGGGATTTTTTCGGTGACTTCATTAGAAAGAACCATTCTAACGAAAACACTCAAACAAACGTCACCTTTCTTGCCTTCATTGCAGCGAATTTGACTCCTGCCCCAAATTTCCGGGCTCCGGAGTTACCATCCCGGGACCCCACCCTCTCCCCGACCTTGACAATAACCTTGCCAGAGACCACAAATTGTAGCAAGCACTTGAAATAGACAGAATCGCCCATGACGTGACCAACAGAACCCTAAAAGCTCACTTCAGTGTGAAAGACATTGAACCCCAAAACCCATTTCAATATGAAGGCCACCATACCGCAACAAATGTTTTAGACATAGCTGGTACTTGGTTTTGATTGTATAAATATTCAAAGCTTTCCACAGAGGAGTTAATCAAATGTCAAAAATGGGAATTACGCCATATTTTGCAGACCTTTTATTGACAAAATGATGTGTCGAATGGATGCAAATTTCGTCATCTGGGCTAAGATCTAACACTGGCACGAAAACAACATATGATTTTCCTACGTTTTGACGCTTGTGTGTGTCATCTGAATCTGTTTTGTGTAGTACCGAGCAACCAAGTAGTTTCCAAAACGGATAGAGGTTTGCTATGAGGTCTTTCTTAGGAAGATGTTAATTTTCCGAAATTCAAGTACGCAATTCTGCCTTAACTTTATGCGTTCAGTTCAATTCCCCAACCCTCTACAGCGTCATCAGGGATAACATTTAAGCGGGAAATTGACCTGTTCATTTTATTGCTTGGTGCCACAATACCCATTTCATGGAATGTTTTGGCCGTCAAGAATGCCTTGGTTGTGGTCAACAATGTCAGCCGCAAACTGAGCTAATTCTCCCGGTAAATTGCCAGGTATTTCAACGCTATCAGACTGCCGCATTGCGCCCAGAGGCTGTATTTCGAAGTACGATGACACAAAACTAAGCCGATTCAACATGTCTACAAGAAACTTGGATCTGAAGTGCTAGTGGCGGGTCACGCTACGCCCGAGCTTGAACGGTGCCATGAGAACTCTCGATCTTACAGCATCGATTACAATCTGATAATAACATATTATCATTCTACCGATCTCTGATTTTGACTATCCATCTGACCCTTGAACTCACGAGTAACAAGGTTTCGCTGACCTTTGTCAAACTTTTTGCAGTAAAACAAATTTAACAAAAAACCCCTAGAGAATTGTAATTTGTCGGACAAATTACGGGCTTTCCAAGCTTTTTAATGTGAAAAGGCAGACTACATATAGCAAAGAAAAGTGTTTCAAATTAACCCTTTCAAAAAAGATTGAAGAACGCATCCAAAGTTGATAATTTTTGGCATTTTCAAATGGTACTCTTATTCTCACCCTCATTGTGCTTGAGGGTCAAATCTGAGATTAAAAGGTAAACAGTAGTTTTCTTCTGCAATCATTGTTGCGTCCATACATACCAAAATAACTGCTACAACAACCTTGCAATTAGAGCAAAAGAATACAGAAATTTGCAAAATTCACTGAAAATGATTTTTTTTGGACAGTACTATTCTTTAAGTGGCCAAAGCATATGTTTCCTTAAGCCGCAGAGCATAACTCACAACAGTGGATTTGTTCATTAAGTATGTCTGCATATTGCAAAGCAAAGTGTTTGAAATTAACCCTTTCCAAACGGTACAAAAAAGGAACCAAAATTGGCTAATTTTGACATTTTTAAACAGTACTCTTATTCTCGCCCTCCTTGTGCTTGAGGGTTAAATCTGAGATTAAAAAGTAAACAATAACTTTCTTGGGCAATCATTGTTGCATGTATGCATACCAAAATAATTGCTACAACAGCCTTGCAATTAGAGCAAACGAGTACAGAAATTTGAAAAATTCACTGAAAATCAATATTTATTCGGACAGTACTTTTCTTTAAGTGGCCAAAGCACATGTTGGGTTAAGCCCCAGAGCATAACATATAGCAGCGGATTTGTTCATTAAGCATCTCTGCATATAGAAAATTAACCCTTTCCAATATGGTAGAAAAAAGGAACCAAAATTGGTTAATTTTGGCATTTTGAAACAGTACTCTTATTCTCTCCTTCATGTTTCTTGAGAGTTAAATCTGAGATTAAAAAGCAACCAGTACCTTTCTTCTGCAATCATTATTACATCAAAATATACCAAAAAATTGATATAACAACCTAGCAATTAGAGAAATTTGTCTTTGAAGTTGGTAAATTTTGAAGAAACAAATGCTATATTCATGTCGTTTTTGGCCAATAGGGGTTAATTTTGAAATATTTGTGTGGTGATTTTGGCGTATCATATTATGCTCTAAATGTTTGGAAAATTGAGCTAAATAACTAAACAATTTTCATACGTTTGAAAAATGGTGCAATTTTGATGGTTTTGGCAGAATTTTTTAAAAATAAGCGTTCTCGTGAATATGGCTATACCTCATTCCACTAGATTTTGTGACAATACGTAAGTATGCCAAATTTGGTTGAAGTCATACTTCTTGTTTTTAAGCTATGTAGAAAAATGGTGAAATTTTATGGTTTGGGCAGAAAATTTTTTCAAATAAGCGTTTTCACAGACATGACGATACATCTTTTCACTAGATTCTATGACATTACATAAGTATGCCAAATTTGGTTGAAATAGTACAACTGGTTTTTGAGCAGAAAAAAAGAATGAAAAAATTTTTTTGAAAAAGATTCTGAATAACAAGAGTCTTTCCCAAACTGGGTTTGGGAACGCCAAATAACAGCAGAAATCTCAGTTCCAGAAGCAATTTTTACGACATTTTGCTCGCCATTTTTGAGATACTCTCAATTAGTATTTCAAAGTTTGTCATCTATCTCCGGTGATAAGAATATATATATTTTCTGAGTCCTTCAGTACCTCCGATGCTAATCTTCTCGCACACAGAAATGAAGATAGTGCTCAGACATATGGCGAGCGAATTTCACTGGTATTGATTGTGTGCTGATTTTGGGAATGGTCCTGTCGATTAAACACCTGTATACCGACTATATATTCTCACGGGTGACACTTTTATATGTTTCGTTTAAATTATAGCCGACACCATTCGTTGAGCTCGTTCCAATGAGGCAACTTAAACCATATTTATTAACCCTTTACCTAACTTGAAAAGCAGACGACACTTGTAAAAAAATTCTTGAATAACTAATTTTTTCATTTTTTGTCTCAAGAACATTGGTTATGACCCCTCGTTGGAACGAGCTCGTCGAGCTCGCTCCAACGAGGGGTCATTACCTATGCTTTTGACGAGCTCGTCCCAACGAGGGGTCATAACCTATGTTTTTGAGACAAAAAAAAAAAGAAAAAATAATGAAAATTAATTGGCGATTTTTGAGAATAGCGCTGGCCGGTTTTGACCGTTAAGTTAGGTAAAGGGTTAAAGCAAAAATAAGGGCTTTTTATATTTTCAAGAAACTGTTTGCTAGTCTTACTTTACCTCCAATCCACCAGCGCTGTCCTGAAATAATAACGTCAAAGTTCCATAATCCGAATGCTCTCCACAACGAATCTGATCTTCCTTAAAATCTGTAACATAAAATATTCCACGATAAAACAAGCGATGATAACTAATTTAGAGTGATAAAATCCTATATTGTCCTGTACATGAATGGGTTAATGGCAGACCCGAAGCTATAATCTCAAAATTTTTTTGGCCATGGAGAGGCGAGAGGTTAAATTTTTCGATGGCGTTCACCCTCTGTCCTTTTTGGAAACCTAACTCAAGAAAACAAGTCGGAAACGTTCGTCTAATATTTTCATTTTAAGGAATTGCTGTCGTTTAATGAAAGTAATTCTTTAAAATACAGGGAATATCCACATTATCGCTACCATGAAGTGATCTGAAAGGTTTATTATATGACTTATAATTCAACATCGCATGCGCTAGCATTAACAATTCTCCCAACACTTTTTGGTAAAATGGATTGAAGTGAAAAAGAACTGTTTTTATTTACACTTATTTTTGTAACAGGTGCACACTTCCAGAGAATCCCCCGATGCGCATGAATACGATTAACAAAAATATCATGAATACGGTAAAAAACCCCGGACCTTCAAGCCCGGAGTGAATTACTCTCTGCGACCGAAACAGCTAATTATGCGAATTCGAACTCACCCGCAAATTGCCCGTCATACTACAGTGATACGGAATCGGATTCCACACTGTGGATTTTCAGGGGACCAGGAAAAGATCGTCAAACAGTAGTGATATTTAGCGGTTATATTACATAGTCATATAATAAAAAGTAAGTATCAAACTGAAATGTGCAGTAATCATCCTCATTTTGTACAGTAATAAAATGACACAATCTAAAACCATTGAGTAAGGAGACGCTGCGTGCAATAGTCCGGAGATTGGAGTATTCAGTGGTAATATTTATTTAAAATTTTCTTTGTAGCTAGGCAACCTAAATCAGAATTAAGATACAACTGTTTTGCGCCTGAAGAGTATTTAGTTGTGTCATTCTAGGTGGTTTTTGATTTTGATCCATATTTCATAACTCCAGTATCGGTCACTCTAGTAACGAAGCTTAATATTCTGGATATGGTTATGGATATATTAACCTTGTTAACAGATGTGCATGCAATTGCTAAGTATAGAATAATACTAGTGAAAGTATTCAAGTTTTTACACCTGTAATCTGTAAAAAAATCTTAACAATAAAAATTACTTTGTGTAAGATGCAGTAAACGTATTAATGTTTCAGCCAAATGTCTGTAAATTGTAATCACGTCTCCTAACTCTCCTTGACCTTTATTTGTACTTCTTGCATGTCCAAATTATTTACGCCCATTGTGAAATTTTCCCTTAATTTTCAACTATAGTTTTTTTGCTTTAGAGAACATCAGTTAGTTGTCAATCACTTACAAAATACTGTACATGTGAGTATTTTACTTAAAACCACTTTTTAGCCCGACTGTTTACAGTCAGGGGTATAGTCATGACTTTCGTCCGTCTTTCCGTCCGCCTGTCTGTCTGTTCGTCTGTTAACATATAGAGTTTTGGTTAAAGTTTGTGGTTAAAGTTTTTTAGTGAAGGTTAAAGTTTTTTGTTTTTTTTCTTTTAAATTAATATTAATTACTATTGATTGTATCATCCTCATTATGTTTCATGTTATTTTGGGAAATATTTAACCCTTTTTTGTATGGAAATTTAACTTACAACTTCCAGGTTAAAGTTTTTGGTTAAAGTTTTTTTGTTTCCAAAGTTACACCTTTAATTCTTCAAACAGTTTAGTACAATGTCACTGTCTCTCATTTGGGACAATGTCTACTGTCTACTGAACCTTTCTGCAGTGATTTTCATTAATATTGGCATGATTTTAACCCCTTTTAAACATGTTTTCAGACTTAGTTTCTTTGTATTGGAAATTAGGCTTTGCCACATACTTTCTTACCTTAATTCTTGCACAGTCAGTACAGTTTAATGATTGCATTTACATCAATGATTTCTTTTATCGGTTTTAGGAAATATTTAACCCTTTTTGGCAGTCAGTTTTACTTAGTATTTCCATCTAAAAGTTTCGGATTAAAGTTTTGCTTTTAAAATTTGTACATTTCATTCTTCAAACACTGTGTTATTGTTTTTCATTTGGGGGCAAGGTCTCCTGAACCTATATAAAGTGGTTTCAAATTATATTGGCATTATTTTAACCCTTTTCAAAACTGTTTTCGAACTTAGTTTCTCTAAATTTAAAATTAGGCTTCCACCATACTTTGTTACTTTTTATCCCCCCACAGGGGAGGGATATAGCTCAGAGCTCCGTCAGTCTGCCTGTCCGACCATCTCTCCAAACTTTCTTTATAGCATAACTCGAACAATAGTTCACAGATTTCAATTCTTTAAAGTATATGTCTCAAAAGCAGCAATGTCTATGTCAAGTTCGAAGACCACCGTTATCCATTGTTGAAGTTATTGCCCTGCTCCTCTCCCCTCCCCTCCCCCACCCCCACCAATTAGGCATTTTCTCTTTGCTCCAAAATGCATTTCGAAGTATTTGGAGTGACTACATGCAGAGAATTTTTTTTCTAACTCCACACCCATATCCCCCCCTCCCAGTGCCAATTAGGCACTTTTTTCTTTGGTCCATAATGTATTTTGAAGGATTTAGAGTGACTACATGCAGACAATTTTTTTTACTCCTCCCACCCCACCTCCCCCGCACTCCTACCCCTCCCCTCCTCCCCTGGGGCCATTTAAGCAACATTTTTTCTTTGGTCCAAAATGCATTTTGAAGGATTTAGAGTGACTACACGCGGAAAAAAATTTGACTCGTATAAACCACCTCCCCCTTCCCTTGGGGTGCCAATTAGGCATTTTTTAACCCTTTTTGACAGTCAATTTTATTTAGTATTCCTAGCTTAAAGTTTCAGATTAAAGTTTTGCTTTTCAAGGTTGTACCTTTTATTCTTCAAACACTGTGTTACAACGTCATTGTTTTTCATTTGGGGCAAGGTCTACTGACGCTGTATATAGTGGTTTCAATTAATATTTGCATTAATTTAACCTTTTTCAAAACGGTTTTCGAATTTAGTTTCTTTAAATTTGAAATTGGGCTTCTAACACATACCTTGTCACTTTTTGTTCTTACATGATCAATACAACTTTTAATAATTGCATTTACAGACATGATTTCTTTTACTTGTATGCAGCTTTTTTATCATTACCCGAGCTTCACAGTTGAAATATAAAGAAATGCCTTCTGCAGCATACTTCTGTTGTTTTAAAAAAGTAATACAGATTGGAAGGAAATGCGAGTGAGGGACTTTGCTGCTGTCTCCAAAACTTCTGGGGAGATGGGTGGAATCAATCCACCCCTCCCTCCCTCCCTCCCCTGTTATCCAGAAGATAAATCCAGTTCTAATTATACGATTCTCTTCAAATTTGATATTACATTTTTATACGCCCATTTGTAAAAACGGTCATATTATGTACATGGTCTGTCCATCCTTCCCTCCGTCCATCTTCTGTCCGTCCATCCGTCCGTCCGTCCATCCATCCGTCCGTCAACAATTAGTTTCCGACCGATAACTCCAGTTTAGGCAATTATTCCCAAAATGCATTTTGAAGGACTGGGAGTTATTACATGCAAAAACAATTGGCTCCTGTAGCCCAACAATGTTTTATGTACTGCATCTTTAACCCTTTACCTAACACAAGTTGAAGCCAACAATACAAATTATTTTTCTGAAACATCAGATTTTTTCATTTTTTACTTCTAACCATTGCTTATTAGTCCTTATTGGAATAAGCTCATCAAGCTTGTTCCATTAATAGGTCATGAGGTATGTTTTGGGGTAGAGAAATGAAAAAATAAAATTTGTATATCACGAGTGCAGATATGGCAGATTCGTTAGGTAAACGGCTAACAAAAATGGATCAGACTATTTTGTATCTAAGCATTGCCATTGCTGGGACAGTCGGGCTATATGCGTGACATCACTCTAGTTTATTACAGTGAGAACGTAAAACCAGGGATTTCACGAAATCCTTGTTTCACTCACATTTAATGAAATCCCCGTTTCACCAAGAAATTTCATAAAATCCCCCGAATCTTCAGATTCACTAAAATATCTGGCCCGAAGTTTCACGACTGAACTCTAAATCGTTGAAGCTGGGAAATCACGTAACACATATGATGGGCACTTCATGTATTTATCGATGGCATTTAAGCAAAATCGTCAGCACCAATAAGTGAACCATTAATTTCGTCCGAAGAATAGGAGTAAAAGTTTTGTCAAGTATATTTCTATTTTTTTCACATAAATAACATACAATTATAAATGCATTTATTTCACATTTGCATGCATTTCTTTGTCCCCGCCAAAGTTTGTTTGGGTGTGGGGGTGGATAATTGGCAACAGAATCTAATATCTCACCGTACTAAAATAATATCACAACCTTTTGATACAAAATGAATAGACATGTTACTAGATGTGGACCCCACCCCAACTCTAAACCCCACCCTAGAAACCGGAACTGCTGACAGCAGATGAAAACGTTTAAGAGTATATTATCAGAAGGATCAAAATAGTTTCTTGTCTTTGCGTGGAATGATTATAAAATTTTAAGAAGTCCAAAACAAGAGTGGCGACTCAAGTCCATAAAAACCATAAACATTTAGTATGTCATTCACGTGATGTATAGGATGTATAGTGTAAGTTCAAAAACATATTGCCAGTATCAGAGTGATGTTTTCCGAAATTTAGAAAGTGGAGGAACAGGGGCTTATCACTGCAGCAGTGGTCGGCGGTATGCGTTGTTGGGGAGAGCCCGAAATGCGGTATCCCCATCTGGATTTAGGGGTTGATTGAAAATTTTGAATTTTATTCCTGAAAACCTGCACTTCCGTGGATTTTCTGCCGTAAATTCTACTAGTCGGATCGCCCGATAATTAAGAGGCCCCTCCTCCCTCCGTTTTATTGAGAACAACGTGGAAATGCTCAGGTGTGACATGATTGTTACAAACCAAAACAAACGCTCGTGCAACTTTCCAAGGATGCCACTTTCCTGATGTCATCATTTGTATTTATATCCGACTATGTATATACAATTTTATAATTTGGAAAGCAAATAACTAACAGTTAACCAAGACTGGTTTAATGGTTTAATGCAGCTAGCAAGATGAAGGAGCCCTCGCTCTGTTGAACACAGCGAGCACTCTTTCGCCTTACTTGTTGCACAGTATGTTGTATATTCGTCAAAATCCAGCAATTCCAGGTCTTGATAACTGCGGTGTCACCGGTACTAGCAAGTATACATCCTAGTGGTGAAACTGGTAATTTTTATACGCCCGTTTTAAAAAAAACGGGTCGTATTATGGTATACCGCTGTCCGTCTGTCCGTCCGTCTGTCCGTCCGGTCACATGTCGTACGATAACTCAAGAACGCTTTGAGAGATTTTCGTGATTTTTGGGTAGGTGGTATATATCGATGGAGGGAAGCTCCCTTTCGTTTAGTGTCGCCGTTCGATTAGTCATTCCAGAGTTATGGGACTTTATTACTTAGAAAATTGTTGATTTTTTACACGTCGTACGATAACTCGAGAACGCTTTGAGAGATGTTCGTGATTTTTGGGTAGGTAGTGTATATCGATGAAGGGAAGCTCCCTTTCGTTTAGTGTCGCCGTTCGATTAGTCATTCCAGAGTTATGGGACTTTATTACTTAGAAAATTGTTGATTTTTTACACGTCGTACGATAACTCGAGAACGCTTTGAGAGATTTTCGTGATTTTTGGGTAGGTAGTGTATATCGATGAAGGGAAGCTCCCTTTCGTTTAGTGTCGCCGTTCGAATAGTCATTCCAGAGTTATGGGACTTTATTACTTAGAAAATTGTTGATTTTTGCACGTCGTACGATAACTCGAGAACGCTTTGAGAGATTTTCAAGATGTTTTGGTAGGTGGTTTATGTTGATGGAAGGAAGCTCCCTTTCGGTTGGTGTCGCCATTCGATTAGTCATTCCAGAGTTATGGGACTTTATTTTTCACATGTCGAACAATAACTTCAAAATGCTAAGAGCAATTTTCATGATTTTTTTGGTTGCAAGTATATGTTGATAGAAGGAATCTCCCTTTCGATTTGTGTCGCTGTCTTATTTGTCATTCCAGAGTTATGGGACTTTATTCATCAAAATATAGGCAATTTTCCACATGTTGGACTTTGAGCAATTTTCATGATTTTTTGGTGGCAAGTATATGTCACCTGACAAGTACACATGAATACTCATATTGTGTGGTTCCCTCTTGTAATTAATAACGGGCGTATCATGCGGTCATGGCGCAGCTGTTTATTTAAAATTACAATACACATCAGGTGAATGTTTACTTCATCGGTGACAGTTTTCGTATCCTGGATAGATACTGTGTCAAAATATGTTTATGTTATATGTCTATATTTGGCTGGTAGTTAGGTTAACTACATCATCAATAAATTATAGGAAAACCATTGTACATGAACTGAGTCATTTAATGGCACTCCCTAATGGACTAGAGGATAAAAGTTTGAAATGAACAAAGAGTCATTTGATGTCAACTGACCCGAAGGAAGCTGTGTTGAGTGCAATGCCACTTTAACGTCGTGGCTACCTTTTATCATAAAATTGTGTTGTTACTATTTATTGGATGGGGTCTCGGGAAACTTTCCAATAAATATAAGAAAACTGTTTTATACGGACAAAGAGTCGATTAAAGCAGAATGACCTGAAAGGAATTATGTTGAGTCCAAGGCCATTATAGTGCCTCGTAGTACTTTTCAAATAAGATCGTTTGTAGATGAGATAGATAACTCTTTATCCAACTCCATAGAAACTTTTTTTGTGTAATTTGAATGTAACTGAACACCTTTTTATTGTCATAAATACACGTGTAGTCATTAAATTCATAGTAGAGTCTCATGTAAACATTGAGATACCGCAGCATTTTTATTTGATTCCCTAGCCTCATTAATTTATACATTTATTCACTTACAATATAAGCTCTTTGATCAATACTAGTTCCTTGCCCACAAATGTGGTAGGATTAATTGGACTTATTTGTCCTGCGAAATTTAAATCATTTCTTTATTCATAGGAAAGCGTCTCTTAAAATACCAGGACAGGGCCCTTAAACGCAATAGGATGAATTGCACCATAGTCTCGCAAATTCCGCCAGTCCTTCGCATGCTGGTATATCTTATATGTGTGTGGCTGAATGTATGGAAGAAGGAACAGGGCAAGGATGGAATTAAAAACAGAGCTTCTCTCCATCCTTCTATAAAATGCTTAAATTATCTAGTGACATGAAATCTGTATATATGTTTTTCTTCATTGTGTTATGCATTTTATTTTTATATTTTCATATTTTCAACGAATACCGCCAACCACATTAAAGACTATAGATATTCCATCCACTTGTATATACAATGCCTACTTTGTCATCTCCAAAATCGTAAAGTTAGGTGAAAGAACAGTTTGATCTAGATCTGTTTTGCCCGGGATTTGAGCTGTGTTGCGCGGCCATAAGACTTGGTGATTATTCTGAGAACAGTTATGGCAGGTAATATTACTCTGGACGAGGTCGAGTCAAAAGACAACTATAACTTCCTCACTTTCTACAAAGAAATGGTGGGGTAAGCTCAGTCTAATGATGAATCCCCTTTGGAGACACCCAATACCAGAAATGTCGACATTATTAACCAACGGAAGTACCTCCAAACTGTGAAAATGTTGGTAAGAATGGGTTTTCAATTTTTCATTTAAATTACCATAGCCTTAGAGCTCATTGGGATCCATTGAAAGAGTTGTTGTATGGAAACCAGGGCTACATTTGATATTATAGGGCTGTCAGAAATATTTAATATTCTCCCAAACGCCTCCTTTACTCTGGGTGGTTATCACCCTCATGTTAAGCATTCAAGTCCAGACAACGACGATGGTAGAGGTGCAGTGGGAGTTTACGTTAAAAAGGATATACCATTCAAAGTACGCCATGGCTTATCAGTATTTATTCTTCATGTCATTGAGTCTCTTTTCATTGAAATTAAAATCAAGTAAGATACTAAAATAATTGGCATAATTTATAGGCCTAATATCCAACCGAGAGCCGACATAGACATCTTTTTGTCCAAATTAGGTGAAATTACTGATAAATTAAACAATGAAAACAATGGCTGATTTTAACATTGAGCTACTGAAGTCCGGTGTTTATTCCAAAACCAATAACTACCTTGATCTAATGGTTTCTGAAGGGTTTTGCCTCATATCAAGAAGCCCGCGAGAGTAACAGGTCATTCGGCGACTTTAATTGATCACATATAAACAGAATCGTATTAAAACATATATCTGGCATTATAATATCAGTAGTATATTGTAGAGGTTTTGACCCTATTCTGGGGGAGAGGGGCCGAGGGGGGACGAGAGGGGTCGATGACGTCATCATAATTAAAATGTTACGTAAGGTAATTAATATTACTTAATGATTTTTTTTTTTAAATCACTTTAATAATTAATGTAATTAATGACTGTTGCATAATTAATGTAATTAATGTAATTAATGAGTGTAATTAGGGTTGATTATAATAATTAGTATATTAATAAATGAATTAATATTGACGTACTGGACAGATGTGCATGCTATCGGTTGACTGACCCGCAAAAGTGAACACTGCGTGTCTGGGTATCATTAAATCGATTTTTTCTTTTCAAACGCCAACTACTGACAGATGTTGAAGCAATTAAATCTATTGTCACACTTCAACGACCGGTCATAAATATCGTTAGACTGGACATGCTATCATGTATTTAAAAATCAATGATGATCTCACGTGACAAGATGTGTCTTGCTTTTACCTGAAGACTGTGAACGACTCCATTGTGGCTATTTTTATAGGTATAATTTGATTTAATAACTTGGCGTGATTCTTACATATTAATAATGCAAGTTTATTCTTCTCGTTTTTATGGCTGTCGAAAAACTCTCATAGACCAAGATATTCTGATTTTACGCCTCACGCGATAAAGTAATTTTTTAATGGTCCAATTTCTACGTTTTGACGAGTTCTCAAAAAAAATCACAAGAGAAATCGCCATGAGACTACTGGACACGGGGAAGAGGCTATACATGGCTGTACTTTATGCCCCAATACTTTGATGAATTAACGGATCATCTGAAAACCCACCAAGAAGGTGCTTTGAACTGTCAATTTTGTGTTTCAATAGCAAATTCAACAAAAGAGAGAGGCAGTGTACATCGATGTCAAGATGTACCAGTGGACGTTTTGTCTGAAATCATATAATAGGAAAGATACATTAAAAAAAAAACATGGAGAAATGTCAAAACTCAACATTTAACTGCGCAATTTGCGGGTTTCAGCTGATTCAACTTAACCGTCATCGCGCCACAAGTAGCAGAGATGCACAACTCGATTGGCCGGTGGAGACGTTCCTCATCAAATAAGGGGGGTCAAACGAGGTTATGAGGAGGGGTGAAGGAGACAAATGTGCGGTCATATGTTTAAAATTTTAATAACCTTAATTGCTATGACGTAATCCCCTTAATAAATAGCGTATATTCATTTAATATAATATATTAATAATTTTCGTTAAATAATTCATTTTTTATTCCACACCCCTGTATCCCCTCAGAGTACTTTAATGAACTACTCTCCTCCAGGTCATCTAATACTAAAAAACTTTTGGAAACCGCTCTCCCCCGCCCCACCATAATCTTAAAAAGAGTTGCTTTGTCACAAACATACACTTTTTTAACCAATCAGACACCTCCATTATCCCTCACCCTCACCGTCACACCCCTGTAGCTCCTCACAGTACCTAAAACTTTCCTGAACTCCCCTCCTCCAGGTCATCCAATACTAAAAAAAAAAAAACTTTTGGAAACCTCTCTCCCCCCTCCCCCAGCCCTCACAATAGCTAAATTATCTCGAACCCCAGTTCAGTTCTCTAAATGTAATGGACATGTCAGACCCCCGAATATGCCTTCCCCACAATTTTGAGCGATCAAATTACCCCGATTAGGCTCCTCTCATAACTAACCACACTCTTAACCCGTATTTACTATGAGATTGTCCCCCTAATAAATAGCGTATGGTCATTTAATATAATATATTAATAATTTTCGTTAAATAATTCATTCCACAAGACACTTGTCGAAAAAACAAAATGGCGGATTAGTTTGACAGAAATACGCGTATCGATTTATTCAGGAATGTCTGTCGGCTGTGTCCTTGGGCAAGACACTTCATCCCTATTGACCATGCGGGGGCATGGTGACGCTGTGCACTAAGGCGTACTGCACGTCGATGGAGCACCTGTCTTCAACCAATGCAGACGCTGTGTAGAATCTTGACAGTTGCTTGCCATTGCTCGATGATTTAAATCTCTCTCCGGCTTCCCCCACCCGTAAAACTGTCGTGGTCATGATTAGTCATTGTACAGACCTTAAACACCAATAAATAAATATAAATAAATAGTCGGTTATCAAAACAGCCCTTGGGTGTTTAACAGTTAATTGTGGACCAGTGCGTTTAAAAATGAAAAAATTTGGGTGATAGCACTACGGACTGTGTTTAATCATAGAAAAATCACACCCGCGCTATTACTAACCCGTATGATTTATTTTTGAACGTTCACTGAAGAATAACCCACCCATCTAAGTAAAAGCATGAAAGAGCTAATATTATCTAATTACCTATGTGGGGGTGGGGTGGTCAGTAACGTTGTGAACTAGGGCATACTACCTTCCGCCAATGATAACCCAGTGTAGAACTTTGACAGTTGTTTGCCTCTGTGCGATGGTTCTTTCCGGATTGCTCCAACTGTCGTTAAATAAATGAAAAAAAAACTACAATTCTATAATAACAGGCCAAGCCAACAGTACTTTCACCCCCCTCATTTTAATAGTTGAAAAGCGCTGTTACTCGATCAAAAAAATGGTAAAAGGATATGCGACTCTGTATTAGCCACCCAAATTTGCGAGACTTGGGAAAATATAACCCACCTAGAGCTGCACCAAAGCTACGTACTCTATTCGAACTCCCGCATTGTGTCCTTGGGCAAGTTAATTTACCCCGATTATCCACATGGGAGCGCGATGACGGCGTGTAATAAGGTGTACTGCACGTCGGTGATACGCATATTTTAGAACAATCTAACCCTGCTTGTACGGATTTCCGACGTTGGTGAGATGACAGTTACTCGTCGTTGCTCTGTGGTTCTCTTGGGATATCCCGGAGTCTACCTGTAAAATTGTCACGTTTAATTATAACTTGAACTTGATGTCCGGGTGTAACGAAATAGCGTATTTTCTGCAGACATTCTAAATAAACGCAGCTGGTTTGCAGACCTGTATATATTTTTTTTTTCAATTGAGTAAAAATATATGATAGTTACTGATGTAACACGCCGATTAGTATGTTTAATGAATCTAACTACGCCATTCCGACCGACCCTTTGCCCACCATGATCACAACAAACGTTTCAATTCTCTCTCTCTCTCTCTCTCTCTCTCTCTCTCTCTCACCGATACAGTATGGGTGGAAACTAATTGCTTTCAAGCTGTTGTTTTTTTTTCTAGGTTTTACCACTCCCCTTACAGCGCAAATCGAAATGAAATCTAATTCATTGAACCACACTACAGTGGATGTCAAAATTAATTTTTGAACGCCATTTTTTCTATGTGCCACTATCAGCAGCTATGACCATAGCGTAACTTTGTGGTAAAATGCTTATTTTTGTACAAAACTCAAGACCTTTCTCTGACAAATGCCTATATAAAAACAAGATAATACGCGAGAATGCGTTGTGTACCTGCATTTTGTTGATAAAATATGGCATGACCACATTCCCGAATATTAATGATGTACCCGCTTAATAACAGCCGAATTTTTATCGGATCACAGTTTTTTTTTATTTTACATGATTTAAATCACTAAAAACCGTTTTATCGAATTGTAAAATCACTAAAAACCGTTTTATTGAATTGTAAAACCGATAAAAACCTATGAAAACCGATAAAAACCAATGAAAAACCGATAAAAACCAATGAAAAACCGATGGAAACTGATGAAAAACCAATGAAAAACCGATATGCACATGTAATTATCTGATTAAATGGATTATCTGATTAAGCAGTGTAGAGTTGGTGGTTCAGATGTGCTACCTCGGCTTGTCATGAATGTGACTTTGATGTTTCTTTTTTTTTTGAAGCAAACTTTATCAATTTGTAACTTATTTTACCTCAGAGCTCTACCACTGGAATTTCCCACAATGCACTGTGTGAGAATTTGAAGTAACCAATGATCAACAGGTTGGGGTAGAACCCACCTTATCTTGATATATAATTAGCCAATCAGCGATTGACAGGTTGGGGTGGGACCCATTCTATTCATACATATAAATGGCAGAGTGTTGGAACTGTATTGCCACTCTATTAACTCGCTTCTGAAAGTGATGAATTCACGCTACGTCTGTGAATTGTGTCAAAAATCTTACTCTCATAAAACTAATTATTATCGACACAGACGAAAATTACATAAAAATGTAAATTTTAAACACACTATAGGGGGAGCGAACTCAAATACAGCCGAGTTAACAACCAGATCTGTCTGTAACGAGCCACCCTATCCTCCAGTGCATATGAAATCAGCCTTTAGTTGGAACAATGCATTAACAAGTGGAAATATTTTGGGGCTTGCAAATAAGCTAGAGCCAGTAAAATCGCTAGTGATGGATGACTCAACCAACCTACCCTCAAGCAGAATTCAGTGTATTGAACCATGGGGGAGTGAACAGTTGCAGGAAATACGCACACCCCTGAATGCTGTAGCTGTCCCGCCCATAAACCAGGGTATGAGACCAATTCCTGAATCTTCAACATCGGGTTCTGAAGAGGAAGGGCTGCTGAACCAGACAATCTTTCAGCGTCAATCAAATTTACGCAAAGAAACCACCAAACCACACTCCTTAACGACTAGTTTTTCAGTGGAAAATCATCCGGACTGGTTAGCCGTTATACCAGATTCCATGCAGCAGAAGGCGCTTTTGTTACTCCAGATAATAAAGAATATACCCAATTTATCCTGGGATGAGAAAGATCGACTCGTGTACAACGGCATTACAATTTCGGGCTCCAATATGTGTGATCTAATAAATGATCTGCTGCGTAAAAGAAAAGATTTTCAACCAACAGGGTGGAAAATTTTGGCAAACATCCTTAAAGATCAAAATATCCCAAGGGGTCTGATCGGAAAACCAGATCATATTGCAGTTTGTCGTCCAGAAAACAATATCTCCGCAAAGTTGCGATGGACCAGCCTTTGAAGAATGGCCCCTGGAAAAGATTGCGAATGTGGAACGGACTTCGTGGAAGCTCTCATGAAACTGGACGAAAAAGCGAAAACTCACCCCAATAGGGTGCCATTCTGAACAACAGACATTACAGACAACTAAAAATGCGGCCAGCAGCATATACCAGTGTTCATTTTACTGCAAATTTCATATCTATTTGTAATTTAATTCTAATTAATTTGACTAGTTTTGATTTCTGGTTAATATGGATAATTAAAAAAAATGCAAGATATCTAAGATTTTTTATTTTGTTTTTATTTGTGGAGTCTCCTAAACTACAGAGTGCCTTTCTTGACCTTCGCCCAGTTCAGGAAATCTACATAAATTACTGAATGTGATTTAATAAAAAAAAATCGGCAATTATTCAAATAAAAAAAAACTGTGATCCGATAAAAATTCGGCTGTTATTAAGCGGGTACATCATTAATATTCGGGAATGTGGTCATGCCATATTTTATCAACAAAATGCAGGTACACAACGCATTCTCGCGTATTATCTTGTTTTTATATAGGCATTTGTCAGAGAAAGGTCTTGAGTTTTGTACAAAAATAAGCATTTTACCACAAAGTTACGCTATGGTCATAGCTGCTGATAGTGGCACATAGAAAAAATGGCGTTCAAAAATTAATTTTGACATTCACTGTAGTATGGTTCAATGAATTAGATTTCATTTCGATTTGCGCTGTAAGGGGAGTGGTAAAACCTAGAAAAAAAAACAACAGCTTGAACGCAATTAGTTTCCACCCATACTGTATCGGTGAGAGAGAGAGATAGAGAGAGAGAGAGAGAGAGAGAGAGAGAGAGAGAGAGAGAGAGAGAGAGAGAGAGAGAATTGAAACGTTTGTTGTGATCATGGTGGGCAAAGGGTCGGTCGGAATGGCGTAGTTAGATTCATTATACATACTAATCGGCGTGTTACATCAGTAACTATCATATATTTTTACTCAATTGAAAAAAAAATATATACAGGTCTGTAAACCAGCTGCGTTTATTTAGAATGTCTGCAGACAATACGCTATTTCATTACACCCGGACATCAAGTTCAAGTTATAATTAAACGTGACAATTTTACAGGTAGACTCCGGGATATCCCAAGAGAACCACAGAGCAACGACGAGTAACTGTCATCTCACCAACGTCGGAAATCCGTACAAGCAGGGTTAGATTGTTCTAAAATATGCGTATCACCGACGTGCAGTACACCTTATTACACGCCGTCATCGCGCTCCCATGTGGATAATCGGGGTAAATTAACTTGCCCAAGGACACAATGCGGGAGTTCGAATAGTGTACGTAGCTTTGGTGCAGCTCTAGGTGGGTTATATTTTCCCAAGTCTCGCAAATTTGGGTGGCTAATACAGAGTCGCATATCCTTTTACCATTTTTTTGATCGAGTAACAGCGCTTTTCAACTATTAAAATGAGGGGGGTGAAAGTACTGTTGGCTTGGCCTGTTATTATAGAATTGTAGTTTTTTTTTTCATTTATTTAACGATAGTTGGAGCAATCTGGAAAGAACCATCGCACAGAGGCAAACAACTGTCAAAGTTCTACACAGGGTTATCATTGGCGGAAGGTAGTACGCCCTAGTTCACAACGTTACTGACCACCCCACCCCCACATAGGTAATTAGATAATATTAGCTCTTTCATGCTTTTACTTAGATGGGTGGGTTATTCTTCAGTGAACGTTCAAAAATAAATCATACAGGTTAGTAATAGCGCGGGTGTGATTTTTCTATGATTAAACACAGTCCGTAGTGCTATCACCCAAATTTTTTCATTTTTAAACGCACTGGTCCACAATTAACTGTTAAACACCCAAGGGCTGCTTTGATAACCGACTATTTATTTATATTTATTTATTGGTGTTTAAGGTCTGTACAATGACTAATCATGACCACGACAGTTTTACGGGTGGGGGAAGCCGGAGAGAGCCACCGAGCAATGGCAAGCAACTGTCAAGATTCTACACAGCGTCTGCATTGGTTGAAGACAGGTGCTCCATCGACGTGCAGTACGCCTTAGTGCACAGCGTCACCATGCCCCCGCATGGTCAATAGGGATGAAGTGTCTTGCCCAAGGACAAACCGACAGACATTCCTGAATAAATCGATACGCGTATTTCTGTCATACTAATCCGCCATTTTGTTTTTTTGACAAGTGTCTTGTGGAATGAATTATTTAACGAAAATTATTAATATATTATATTAAATGACCATACGCTATTTATTAGGGGGACAATCTCATAGTAAATACGGGTTAAGAGTGTGGTTAGTTATGAGAGGAGCCTAATCGGGGTAATTTGATCGCTCAAAATTGTGGGGAAGGCGTATTCGGGGGTCTGACATGTCCATTACATTTAGAGAACTGAACTGGGGTTCGAGATAATTTAGCTATTGTGAGGGCTGGGGGAGGGGGGAGAGAGGTTTCCAAAAGTTTTTTTTTTAGTATTGGATGACCTGGAGGAGGGGAGTTCAGGAAAGTTTTAGGTACTGTGAGGGTTACAGGGGTGTGACGGTGAGGGTGTGGGATAATGGAGGTGTCTGATTGGTTAAAAAAGTGTGTGTTTGTGACAAAGCAACTCTTTTTAAGATTATGGTGGGGCGGGGGAGAGCGGTTTCCAAAAGTTTTTTAGTATTAGATGACCTGGAGGAGAGTAGTTCATTAAAGTTTTAAGTACTCTGAGGGGATACAGGGGTGTGGAATAAAAAATGAATTATTTAACGAAAATTATTAATATATTATATTAAATGAATATACGCTATTTATTAAGGGGATTACGTCATAGCAATTAAGGTTATTAAAATTTTAAACATCTGACCGCACATTTGTCTCCTTCACCCCTCCTCATAACCTCGTTTGACCCCCCTTATTTGATGAGGAACGTCTCCACCGGCCAATCGAGCTGTGCATCTCTGCTACTTGTGGCGCGATGACGGTTAAGTTGAATCAGCTGAAACCCGCAAATTGCGCAGTTAAATGTCGAGTGTTGACATTTCTCCATGTTTTTTTTAATGTATCTTTCCTATTATATGATTTCAAACAAAACGTCCACTGGAACATCTTGACATCGATGTACACTTCCTCTCTCTTTTGTTGAATTTGCTATTGAAACACAAAATTGACAGTTCAAAGCACCCTCTTGGTGGGTTTTCAGATGATCCGTTAATTCATCAAAGTATTGGGGCATAAAGTACAGCCATGTATAGCCTCTCCCCCGTGTCCAGTAGTCTCATGGCGATTTCTCTTGTGATTTTTTTTTTGAGAGCTCGTCAAAACGTAGAAATTGGACCGTTAAAAAATTACTTTATCGCGTGAGGCGTAAAATCAGAATATCTTGGTCTATGAGAGTTTTTCGACAGCCATAAAAACGAGAAGAATAAACTTGCATTATTAATATGTAAGAATCACGCCAAGTTATTAAATCAAATTATACCTATAAAAATAGCCACAATGGAGTCGTTCACAGTCTTCAGGTAAAAGCAAGACACATCTTGTCACGTGAGATCATCATTGATTTTTAAATACATGATAGCATGTCCAGTCTAACGATATTTATGACTGGTCGTTAAAGTGTGACAATAGATTTAATTGCTTCAACATCTGTCAGTAGTTGGCGTTTGAAAAGAAAAAATCGATTTAATGATACCCAGACACGCAGTGTTCACTTTTGCGGGTCAGTCAACCGATAGCATGCACATCTGTCCAGTACGTCAATATTAATTCATTTATTAATATACTAATTATTATAATCAACCCTAATTACGCTCATTAATTACATTAATTACATTAATTATGCAACAGTCATTAATTACATTAATTATTAAAGTGATTAAAAAAAAAATCATTAAGTAATATTAATTACCTTACGTAACATTTTAATTATGATGACGTCATCGACCCCTCTCGTCCCCCCTCGGCCCCTCTCCCCCAGAATAGGGTCAAAACCTCTACAATATACTACTAATATCTGATGTGTTTGACCATTTTGGAATATTCTACTAAGAATTTGAAGACACTCAGGTTTCTAAAATAAAGTCTGTATTGAAACGCATTGTAAATACAGATAATGTTGAACTTTTTAATCAACGTTTAACTCAATGTGGCTTTTCATCAGTATTCAAGGAGAACTACCCAAACGTAGCATATAATAACTTAATTAACATATACACGTCTCTATATGAACAAACATTTCAAATAAAATCTATCCCATTAAAAGGGAAATTTATCAAGGAACAACCATGGATGACTGGGACCTATTCTCTTCCTACTCTACATAAACGATATAGGTTCTTCAACGTCTTTGAATGTCTTGTCTTTTGCCTATGTCACCGTCTCTTTTGAATCTGCCACATAGGCAAACATGTCAGCAGTTCATCTCAATAGCGAACTCGATAAATTACTCAAATGATGTTCTGCTAATCACTTGGCCCTTAGTAGTAGGAGAGCGATGGATCGGCCCCGCTTGGGGGGACCCCGGAAGTGACGTTATGTCCCGTGACCTGGTGCCGCCATGTTTGGTTGTCATGGTAACCCGAGTGAGCGGCCATCTTGTGACGTCATCTCCATAGTGATGCGTGGTGTTAGTGCGCATGCGCAGCTCGTGTTGTCAGGATGATACGTGTTTCCGTCGTCCATTTTGTACACTGGAGGCCGCCATCTTGGTTTCTATGGTAGTACGCTGTTGCTATGTTACCTAAAGGCCTATAAGAAGACGGGTATGTTCGGAGGCTATGTTCGATTGGATCGGAGTGTCACGAATTACCACAAACAACCCGACAATCCCTCCAAATCACCAAAAACGACTTTATTTACTATAGATTCCCCATTTTATCGGCTTAGCACGTAGTGCTATAGTACCGAGGGGCACAGGGGGTGAGCTCGATTGAATGGGAGTAATGTTCTGGGTTGGATTTTCCCCAGAATCCTCGTTTAATTCATAGAATTACCACAAACAACCCGCCCGACAAGTTGTACTATTTCAGAATCCTTTTGAGGACCGCCATACTTTGGCTTATAATAGTAGTGCTATAGTACCGAGGGGGGCCCGTGGGTACGTTCCTTCGGAGTAGAGTAATATTCAGATTTTCTCCCAGAATCCTTATATTTGGATCCCTATTCCATGACGTTTTCTTCCAATAAAAGGCAAGTTCCTTTGGTCATTACCCAGAATCCTTTGCTTCTACCTTTTGGGTTTCTAAGAGTAGTTTCTAACCATTATTCAAAATTACAAGTAGGGCTCACATGTGTACAGGAAAGCCCGGAAGCTAACCTCAAGTCCCACAATATACTCATGTGAGGATCTACCCATATGTTAAGCTAAGAGAAGCCCTTTTTGTCGTATGAGGTCTAATTTACCATTCCTCTTAGCCTCATTTCGGTTTTTGAGGATACCTATGACATTCAATTCAATTCACTTTGTTTCACAGAATACAAATACAGTACGTTTTGAGAGAAAAATAATGTTACAAGATTTGATAAATGAGTAGATGTATACCGTGGGGAATGACATGGTCTTGAGACTGTCTTCCTGTCATCCCCTGGAAATTTTTTTTTAAAAAAACCCCAAAAACCCATGGTATATAAAACAAAATTGAACAAAAAATAAATGCCAAATACGGCGAATGACAATTTTCTTAGAAGAAAGGTGGATCTGGATAGTAGGTGGTTAATATGAATAGTTCAGCACAGTGGTGCTTTATTTGGACATTTTAACTCCACTGTTAGATAAGTTGTTATTCTGACCTTGTGATCAACTTTTTTTCCAAAGTGAATTTTTTTTACTATATTCCTCCTTTTTAGCTCACCTGACTGAAAGTCAGGGTGAGCTTTTCTTATCACTCTTCGTCCGTCGTCCTGCGTGAAGGTGGTGTTTGAGCCTCTTTCTCCTAAACCACTGGCTACATTTTAATTAAATTTCATGTAAGTAGCGATTATTATAGGGGCATTTTGATTTTTATGCAAATTAGGTTTCGGCTCATATTGAGCAGAGGGGTGGGGAAAAGATGGCCAAATTTTTTGAAAATCTTCTTCTAATGAACCACCAGTAGCAGAGACTTGATATGTGGTATACAGAGTCCTTTTGAGGTTTAGAATCAAGTTTGTTCAAGAGAAGTTTGTCGGGCATTATTTGCCTTCGTTATGGGAGGGGCAAAAATTTTGGCCATGCCTAAAATTTCTATTTTCAGAACCGTGAGGTCGATTTGAACCAAATTTGATATGAGATGATAATGGATCATAAGTAGTTGATTCATGCAGAAAAAATTTTTCTCATTGCCCCCGTGGGAACCTCGGGAGCTAAAATAGGAAAAACCTTAAAACTGCCATATCTCCAAAACTACTCGGCACAGAGAATTCTTATTTTGTATAAAGCTTTCTTTTATCCAGTAGAATAGAATGGTTAAAAAAAAATCCCTATCGGTTTGATCACAAGGAACTTTTTTCAGGACTTTGAAAAAGTGCTGAGTCAGCACTTTTTAACACTGCTGGCAATGGGAAAAAGATTAAAAAATCTTCTTCTCCAGATCCAGCAGGCAGAATCTTTTGATATTTGGTATGCAACATTGTAGGGTGAATCTGATTCAAGTTTGTTCAAATCTACCCCCTGGGTTCATATTTGGGCTCAGTATAGGAGCCCGATTTCGAACTTAGTACATTTCATGCAAATTTCTTAAAAAGTCGTCTTCTCCAGATCCAGCAGGCAGAATCTTTTGATATTTGGTATGCAACATTGTGGGGTGGATCTAATTGAAGTTTGTTCAAATCGGCTCCCTGGATTCATATTTGGGCTCACTATAGAAGCCCGAATTCGAACTTAATGCATTTCAGGCAAATTTCTTAAAAAATCTTCTTCTCCAGATCCAGCAGGCAGAATCTTTTGATATTTGGCGTGCAACATTGTGGGGTGGATCTGATTCAAGTTTGTTCAAATCGGCCCCCTGGGTGTATATTTGGGCTCAGTATAGAAGTTCGAATTCGAGCTTAGTGCATTTCAGGCAAATTTCTCAAAAAATCTTCTTCTCCAGATCCAGCAGGCAGAATCTTTTGATATTTGGTATGCAACATTGTGGGGTGGATCTGATTGAAGTTTGTCAAATCGGCCCCCTGGATTCATATTTGGGCTCACTATAGAAGCCCGAACTCGAATTTAGTGCATTTCAGGCAAATTTCTTCAAAAATCTTCTTCTCCAGATCGAGCAGGCAGAATCTTTAGATATTTGGTATGCAACATTGTGGGGTGGATCTGATTCAAGTTTGTTCAAATCGGCCCCCTGGGTTTATATTTGGGCTCAGTATAGCAGCTGGAATTCGAACTTAGTGCATTTCAGGCAAATTTCTTGAAAAATCTTCTCCAGATCCAGCAGGCAGAATCTTTTGATATTTGGTATGCAACATTGAGGGGTGGATCTGATTCAAGTTTGTTCAAATCGGCCCCTGGATTCATATTTGGGCTCACTATAGAAGCTCGAATTCGAACTTAGTGCATTTCAGGCAAATTTCTTAAAAAATCTTCTTCTCCAGATCCAGCAGGCAGAATCTTTTGATATTTGGCATGCAACATTGTGGGGTGGATCTGATTCAAGTTTGTTCAAATCGGCCCCCTGGATTCATATTTGGGCTCACTATAGAAGCCCGAATTCGAACTTAGTGCATTTCAGGCAAATTTTTAAAAAAATCTTCTCCAGATTCAGCAGGCAGAATCTTTTGATATTTGGTATGCAACATTGTGGGGTGGATCTGATTCAAGTTTGTTCAAATCGGCTCCCTAGATTCATATTTGGGCTCACTATACAAGCCCGAATTCGAACTTAGTGCATTTCAGGCAAATGTCTTTGAAAATCTTCTTCTCAAGATCCAGCCGGCAGAATCTTTTGATGCTTAGGGGGGTGAGATTCAAGTTTGTTCAAGCCAAGTCCCTGGGTACATATTTGGGCTCACTGTGGTAGCTCGAAGTATAACTTAGTTCAAAATGAGGAATTTTCTTTAAAAATCTTCTTCAGATCCAGCAGTTGGAATGTTTTGATATTTGATATGCAGCATCGTTGGGGGGGGGGGGGGGGGGGTGATTCAAGTTTGTTCAAGCCATATTCTTAGGTCCATATTTGGACTCGCTGTGGGAGCTTGAATTGTAACTTAGTCCAAAATGAGGAATTTTCTTTAAAAATCTTCTTCTTCGGATCCAGCAGTCGGAATGTTTTGATATTTGGTGTGCAGCATCCTTGGGGGGGGGGGGGGGGGCGAGATTCAAGTTTGTTAAAGCCAAGTCCCTGGATTCATATATGCCCAAATTATAACTTAGTTCAATATGAGGAATATTCTTTTAAAATCTTCTTTTTTTAGATCCACTGGTCAGAATCTTTGGATATTTGGTATAAGCTTTTCTTTGGAGGAGCAGATGCAACTTGTTGAAATCAATTCTCTGGGTTGATATTCAGGCTACCATGTCAGGTGAGCGCCTTCAGGCCCCTTGGGGCCTCTTGTTAGTAGTACGGATTATTAGGATATGTACAGTTGCAAAAACCATAGACATTTGGGGACGGGAAAAGTAAAAACCCCATAGACGAACTAATTATGTGGGCAGTCGGAACATCTCGGATTTGGGCAATTTATGTTGTCACTATAAGCGTTTAGGAACTGATTGGTCAGTGTTTTTTTAAATGACACTCGGGGAGGAATTTTAATCTTGAATCTAAGTCATTCCATAATTTCGGGGAAGAAAAGTAGGGAAGAGCGGCCGAGAACTGAGTGCGGGGTTTGTGTGTGGTTAGATTCCCACACTGTCTGGTATTTATGCCTAAGGGGCTTTCGTACACTTGGAATGTATTATTAAAAGTGACAGGGAGAGTTGTTTGAGTCCAATCGTAGATGAATAGTAGTGAATGTAATTTGTAAATATCAGTGAATTTAAGAATTTTCAAATGTTTAAATAGAGGGTCGGTATGAGAGTTAGACTTTTCATTTGCTATGATACGCACTGCTTTTTCTGCAAATTCAGAATTTGTTTTGTTGCAGGTGTGTTACCACATACATTGATTCCATAAATTAAGTGGCTTTGGAACAACGTAAAATAGAGTACACGTAGAGTGTCAACTGGCAAAACTTTTTCAGTTTATTCAGGATATAAATAGCTCTAGACAGTTTTATACAAACAGCGGCCACTTGGTGATTAAATTTTTTTTTTTAAACAATATTTTATTCTCTTGAAATGGTTCGGTAAACAGGCTGTAAGCCTATATAAATACCTTACCGTTACATACAAATACTTTTTTGAATTACAAACGATGGTGCATGAAAAAGTGTGGAAATCTGAGTAGAGTCATAGTTTACGCTGGCCTCTCATAAGGTTTGGTATTGAATCTGAATGTCTATGACATTACTTCAATAATTCCATGTGCAGGTGGATATTCAAAAAGTTATGTTTGGGAACAAAAACAATATCAGTATGAGGGAAAATGAAAAATATGATTAAATTTGAGATTTTCATCTTTGTTAACTCCTAAAAATTTTACTGATTTCATTTCGCGAGTATTACCTGCTGCTGTGATGTTTTTATTATTTATTAGTATTTGTGTCTGTACAGGGATATAATTATAATTATCATTTGTGGGATGAATAAGTAAAGCATTGGTTTTGTTAGCATTCAACGATAGCTTGTTGGCTAGACACCAGTCACTGATTTTCGTTAATTCGTCGTTTGTCCTCTCAGTCAGTAAGTTAAGATAGATTATTTCCTGATGTATAAGCAGTTGTATCACCCGCGAAGGACAAAGCATTCATATCAGTCGATTGGGATAAGTCATATATAGAACAAATAAGAGTGGGCAGAGTACAAAACCCTGGGGAACACCGGTAGTAACATTTTGCAGATCGGAGGATTCATTCGTAAATTGAACAAATTGGGACCTTCCTGATAGGTAGTTTTGAAACTAGGCGTTTGCTATGCCCCTAACTCCGTAATGTTCGAGTTTACGCCAAGTATTTCATGGTCAATGGTGTCAAATGCTTTTGAGAAGTCAAGGCATATGGATAAGGTGCAGTCCTTGCTTACTTTGTTGTTCGTTGTTGAAACGTAATAGATAAGATGCATTATTGGGTGAAAAGTTGAATGACCCCTTCTGAAACCAAACTGGAAATTGTAGATTATGTTATTTGTGTCTAAAAAGTCCATTAACCTTTTGTGCATTATCTTTTCCAGAATTTTAGAGAAAGAAGGGAGAATACTTATAGGCCTGTAATTTGCAAAGGACTGCCTATCACCAGTTTTAAAAATTGGTATTACTTTAGCAATTTTCATTTTGGATGGTACAACTCCTGTTAAGAATGACACGTTAAAAATATGAGTCAAGGGAACGGTTATCTCATGCATTATGGCTTTATGTAATTTGGGGGAAATGTTATCCAGGCCAGTGCATGTTTTTGTAGGCAAGGATCTAACTACGGATATCACTTCATCGGTACTTGTAGGTAGTATATAAAATGAGTTAGAAACACTGCTTTTAAGATACTCAGAGAAGTGGTGTGCTGATCCTTCCATGTTTTGGGTTACTCGTTTAGCAATATTTATGAAATAGTTATTGACTTTTTCAGCAAATTGTTTGGGGTTGGATAACTCCACGTTATTATCAGTGAATGATGATGGTAGAGGAGGAGGGGTGTCTGTTCCCAAGTTTTCTTAATGTTCCCCTTGTTTTCTAATATGGATTGGCTATAATAGTTTTTCTTTTGTTTTCGTAAAAGTTGGTTGAAAACTTGAGAATACGTTTTATAACGAGTAGTATTCTCGTCAGTTGGGAGTTTGTATTTCTTAGTAAGTAATTTCTGTTTATTTATTGAAGATTGGGGAAGTCCGGATGTCAACCAAGGCTCTCGTTTTATGTATTTGTTGGGGATTTTCAACGACGTCACTGGAAAGGCTTGATCAAACGCTGTGTTGAGGGTTTCGAGAAATTTCTCATCAGCTTCATTGGAATTGGACTCTTGCGATACATTGCTGAAATCTGATTCGGAGAGCAGATGTTTAAATGTATTCATATTCCTAGTGTTAAAAATTCTTTTAGGAAGACAAGTATTGTTTTTGAGATGGGTCGTTTGGAGATTTTCGATACAGAAAGTGGCAAAATGATCACTAACATCTGCAATGATTATTCCAGTAGTGTTATGATTTCTTTATTGTAGAAAATATGGTTAATTGTTGTCGCCGAGTGACTAGTAACTCTCGTCGGTTTGGTTATCCTAGGGAGGAATCCGGTAGTAAATAAAGATTCTAAGTATTGATTAGTTTTGGAATGTTGATTAAGATTGAGTAGATCAATATTGAAATGCAGTATTGGGGCGATATATAATTCCTACAGTTGATCTGTTTTTTCCTGTGAGTTCGATAAATAATGATTCAAACACATGAGGGATAAAAATACTCAAATCGTTTCTAATTTTGAAAGGTATGAAATCTTTAATAAACGCCCCAACACCCCTCTACCGTCATCGCCATCAGGGCGAGAACGTATTAAGGGTGGGTGATAACCATTTAGGACATAAAAAACGCTTTCCTTCACACTGAATGTTTCGGTCAACCCTATGATGTCGAATAAGTTTTCATCTTTTTGGAGGTCACAGATAAGGTTCTGTAGGTGTTCAAAGTTAGCATTTAAGCTCCTGCAATTAATGTTAAGGAAGGCAAAGGACTGCCTATTCATGTCGATCGTTGAGGAGAATGTTTCAGATGAGTAGTATTTGCAGCTGTTGCCATCGGACTGGACTGGAGTGGAGTAATAGGATCATTTTCGGAAACACAGTTGATTACATGGTTGAACAGAGTAACAAAGTCAAATGAGACGTCATTTTGTACTTTGTCGAGAGATACCACATTAGTCATCGCTAGAATTGACACTGAGGTGAATTAAACAATTGTACAAGTTTCCCGATCTACAGTATTCTAACAGATACTTTGTAGTTCGATTCTTCTCTGCTGTCCAGTAGATGGTGATTTGGTTGAATAAAATTATGCGAGTTTGGCTAGAGTTAGGCGTTTTCTTTCTAGTGAGTCGGATAGGGACGTACACTAAAAAGAGAATGGGTTCAGGACATGTCGAGATTTGGGCTAGACAGAGGTCTCAATATTTGACTAGTTTATAAGGCATGGCCAGAGTTACTCGTATACTTTGTAGTGGGTCGGTTAGGGATGTTCACTAAATAGGAATGGTGTTCACAGCGTGTAGAGATTTGGGCTAGAAAGAGGTCACAATATTCGATTAGTTCATAGGATGGTAAGACTTTCCTATTCAAAATTAAGTATCTTAGCAATGAGCAGAACGAACAACTAAAACAGTAAACCAAAAAATGGGTTGGCCAATGGATATGGTTAAGAGCGGACGTTGTAACAATTGGTAGTTATGTGGCTATTTTTATGGGACTACAATAAAATGCATGTCCATTATATTAAAACAAGTGATTTGGGGGAAAATTTTTGGGGTGGTAGCAAACCTTGACCCTACCCTTTACTGACCCTAACCCTACCCCCCACCCCCAATTCTAAACCCCACCCTAGACTAATGAAAATTCAATATATTCCTAGTCTATTTTAACTAAAATGCATGTCCATTGCATTACAACAACTTTTTGGGTGAAAAATTTTTTGGGGTGGTAGCAAACCCTAACCCTACCCTTTACTGACCCTAACCCCAACCCCAACTCTAAACCCCACCCTAGAATAATGACATTTAACTATGTGACTAGTCACAAAAATTGCGGTAGTCACCTAACCCCCATTTCTACCAACAAATAGCCACCTAAACCCCATATGTCTGCCCGGCAAGGTCTTACCAGTCCATTCATTCACATGTCCATCCAACAATCCAATGGATCGATGGGTGAGAATCTGAATGAGTGGATATGTCCATGCCAAAGGTTCAAACTGATGAACAATGTAGTTGATATGTAACGGTCTTTCAACATTAGAATACTATGCGACTTCAAGGCGAGAACAAAATTAATTTACCATTCGGTATCTGTGGTCGATAATGTATGCATACTTTCATCACATGACAAAGAGAAAATAAGTGAATGAAGTGATACATAAAAAGATTTGATGGATGATGGATGGATGGATGTGGATGGATGGATGGATGGATGGATGGATGGATGGATGGATGGACGAATGAACGGAATGGAATTTGCAACATGAATGAACGATGAATGGATGAATGGATGAGTTGATGGATGAATGAATGAAGTGAGAAGTACAATAATTTGGATGCATAAAATGAATGAATGAAAATGAATGAATGAATGAATGAATGAATGAATGAATGAATGAATGAATGAATGAATGAATGAATGAATGAATGAATGAATGAATGAATGTCAATTGAGTGAGTAAATGAATGAATGAACAAATGAATGAATGAATGAACAAATAAATGAATGAATGAATGAATGTAGATACACAACATTACAGTGAATAAGTGAGCGAATGAATGGATGAATGTAAATACACATCATACAATCTTACAAGGTGCAATAATTTAGACACATTTCATTCAATAGAACCAGTTTTAATACATATAAGTACTTCTATTCATTTCTGGTATTAAAGCTTTTATTTGCAAGGATGTTGAAAAATATAAAGGAGAGAGCGAGAGAGAGAAAGAGAGAGAGTATGAACAAACCAGTGATCAACTGGTCGTCAGCTCACTCAGTCATGCACACAATCAAAGAATGAATAGATGACTGGATGGTTGGATGGATGGATGGATGGATGGATGGATGATCCAGCTTGTCTGCCTCAGTTATTGGTTAAAGCCAACGATCACGGCAAGTAGGACAGGCGAATTATATCGATAACTGAATTATGTCATTCCCGGATAGGCTTGTTTACATGTCAAAGAGATGATAAGTGAATGGGGTGAGTGGGCATGTAAAAGTCATAAACTAGTGTGGTATAACGTACATTCGACATAAATATGATTAATCAATTCTAGTGTAAGTTTGTAAAGGATATTCAGTTGAAGAAAAGAAGCACATTGAATCATGCAATCTATCACACAGGCACTCAGACATCTAAATGATGTTTGAATGGGTGACAGAATAACTGGAAGGATGGGTGAAATGTTACTCTCTGAGTCCTATTTCACATAAGTTGTATTTGTCCTTTCACACAAGTTGTGTTAGTCTTATAAATGAATGAGTGAATGAATGAATGAAGATTGCAACATGAATGAATTAATGAATGAATGAATGAATGTAGTGAGAAGTACAGTAATTAAGAGGCATAAATTGAATGAATGAATGAATAAACAAATAAATTGTTGAACAATGTAGTTGATATGTAACGGTCTTTCAACATTAGAATACTATGCGACTTCAAGGCAAGAACAAAATTAATTTACCATTCGGTATCTGTGGTCGATAATGTATGCATACTATCATCACATGACAAAGAGAAAATAAATGAATGCATTGATACATAAAAAAGATTTGATGGATGATGGATGGACGAATGGATAGATGAAAGGATGGACGGTTGGACGAATAGATGGAATGGAATTTGCAACATGAATGAATGAATGAATGAATGAAGTGAGAAGTACAATAATTTGGATGCATAAATGAACGAATGAATGAATGAATGATTGATAGATTGCTTGGGTGAATGAATGAACAAATAAATAAATGAGTGAATGAATGAATGAATGAATGAATGTAAATACACATGGTATTGTATTGTTGGAGGATATCTTTTCAGGGTACCTTTTATAATTTATGGATACCTTTGGTATTGTACTACTCATTGATAACACAATTTTTACAATTTACTTTCTTTTATTCAACAACAAAAATACAACTTTTTATGGAAACGTCTATGGTATGTATATTGTCAGATATTCATAAACGGTCTTTCTGCAGATTGGACATCTTCTCAGTGGTTTACAACAGTCTTTGCACAGGCACAAATGGTTACATGGTCGCAGAGCGACATTGGCTTCAGCTAATAAACACACACTACATTTCGTCCTCCGTGAATCTTCTTCTTGAAATGATGTGTCCATTTCTTCTTTGATGGCCATTTCTTTTTCTTGAAGTTGTTCAACGTCAATGAATTCAGGTGGTAAATTATGAATGTAATAACAGTCTGGAGAATATTTTTTGTGTTCTTCTATAACATCATCTTCTGTTTCCCAGAAACGAACAATAATACCACAATGAAAACATTGAGTTCTGTCTCCTGTCCCCAAGTAAAAGAAAATCCAGCTTTTGTCAGTTCATTTGGGGTTTTCACACTTTCACTTGGTAACATGAATTGAAATGACTTGAGACGATTTTCCTCCAATGCATACTTGATGTGTTTTGGTGGTCTTTGTTCTGGTGCCTTTCTTATTTTCTCTTCTCCACGTAATAACTGCTCCAGTACTGGTGGTGGAACATCACGAAAATACGTTTCGAATGAAATGCTTATTCTCTCTACAAAGTCCTTGGATTTCTTGTTTCTTGGTTTCGTGATTGATAATCATTCAATACCATCCTGATCAAACATGGAATAGTGAACATTCTTCAATCCTTTTTATCTTCATTCTTCTTTAGTTTTCTTTCTCTCTTTGGTTTGGGTTCTCCTATTTCAAGGCTTCTCTTCTTTGCAATATCCACTGCTTTGGTCACTAGTTCCCAATCTCTTGAGGTAAACTGGAACCCAAAGTCGTTCTTGAACAGCTGAATCTGTAAATCGTTGTTAAGTTTTAAGATGGTCACATCCTTCTTCTTTGGCTGTCGAAACACAAATGAGCTGAACACCAAGTGCAACCTTTTTTTATAGTTTTTCTTTAATGCATCTAGTGGCTGGTTTCCTCTATGACGTCATTAACCAACACATCATTATCCATTAGATCAGTCGTAAACATGTCCATCGGTACACCGCGACAGCGATGTTTCAAGTACAACAGGCAGTATTGTCCACGCACTGGTAATGGTCCTTCAAGGCGTTTTGTATTATATACTTCCAATATCTGGAATTCTTCTTCAGGAAATTCTCGAATGGTCTGTATTGTGGTGGTAATCTATAGGAATCGAAGTACTCTGCATTGTGGTGACTCACAAAGAGGGCCAACCAGTGTTCTCCTTTTCTGTGGTCTGGATCCGTGTTGGCTATCTTCTTGGTAATCTGTTTCTTGCAAATACACCAAACATATTCTCTTCAAACAACTATCTGATCGAAGTGCATTCTCTAACTGCAACGTGTTCATGTTGAGTAATCGAAGATTACTTTCTATTCTTATCCACTTCTATGATGATCTGGAATTCTGCATACACCAGTACGTTGATTGTGATTGGTAATTGGTTTTCGAAATGGACTTCTAGTCTGAAAGTTCCTCTCTTCACTAGATCGAAGTGTTGTCCATGTGATAGGTCTGGAGTCATGTCGAATACGAATAGGGTGTATCCATTTATGTACTCTTCTTGGCTGATGTGGTTTCCTTCATTCTCGTACATTTGTCCAGTCCCTTGGAACAGGGTCGCATAACATCTGGCCACTTCTTAATAATAATAATAATAATAATAATAATAATAATAATAATAATAATAATAATAATAATAATAATAATTTTAAAGCCTAGAATCCCCACACGGTGCTCAATGGCTGTTCAATAATTGCATACATACATATACACACATACACATACATTCTCTCACAGATACATTGATACGTGGATCACTATTATCATTTATTGGTGCCCAACGTCACATCAGCAACTAAGGCTATATCATGGCGATAAGCGACAAAACCTAAAAGAAAAAGGGTATTGAATTAAAACAAAATAAAACAAAAACAAAACAAACTACAACTTTACCAAAACAAGTATGTGAGTGTAACTTGATGAGTAACGAGGCAATCCTCACTGACTCAGTCACACTCACACACCCGGTAATGTCAGTTTATGACCAAAATTAAAAGACCACTGAAGGAAATGCCCTTCGAAAAAGGTAGGTTTTAGGACCAGACTTGAATGATTGAAGTGATTTACTATTTTTTTATGTCGATTGGAAGAGAATTCCAAAACCTTGGGCCAGCAACCGCTAAGGCCCTATCACCAGCACTAGTAAATTGTTGTTCGAATCGAGGTTGTAATGGTTTGGCTGGAATCTGCTGGCCATCCATGTACAAAGCCAAGTAATTGATTTCGTAGTTCTTGAAATTATATGGATTCTTTGAAAAATTTCCATTGAAAGCATCGTTGTCAACACATCCCACCACGATGCGTTTAGGTAGTTGGCCTAAAAATAAATTTTCTTGTGTAATGCTCAGATTTCCCTTCGGCACTGAAAACACCTTGGTTTCCACACGGTCGATGGGATATTTTGCAGTTGCTTTTGTTAGTGCTTTCTCGTGAGGCATTCTCACGAATGATTGGAGCCTCTCTTTGCTATAAACATGGATACATCTAGAATTTTGATATTGTATGTATCGGCATCAGCCATCAATGCGAAAGCATCTTTGGCTCTGTTCATTTTAACATGAACATTAACTCCATTCAGCAAGTAACGAGTTTGGTAAAACATGTCCATATGTAATCTCCCAGTCATGTCCACGATTTTACTTCTCTCGCTAAATTTCTTTCAAAGAAGAAATCCCTTGTTATCATCTGTCAAATCTTCCATGTGTCCGGCCGTATCCTTGTACCATAATACATTAGTCAGTTGTGACTTCTTGACAGCTGGTCCATAACTCAACAAAGTTTCTATGAAAGCTCTGTAGTGATAAGTGTTATTGGAAGGAGATTTTTCATTCAAGCTGATATCGATTTGATTAAATAAGGAATGCATTCATAAATTGACTGGGCCCACATTGGCATCGGGTGCAACTGATGCCCCATTGGAATCGACAACCTTTGCTTTAACAAACAAATACGTCTGTGCCAAATTCAAATAATCATCTCCCAAGCCTGCAATGTGGAATTCTATTGGACCACTTTTTCCTATGATCGCCAAAGGCCTGTGTGCTACCCATTGCCCATGTTCCACACTACTATGTGTTGGTGGTATGGAAAATAAGTCGAGTTCGCTGTTAACACACTCACAAGATTTTCATTGAGGAGAGACATCACACACCGAGAAAGTTTTGTGTCTGTACATTTCTTCTTCTTTTTGTCGATTTGCCAGTTTTACGTGGTGCAGGCCTTTTTATACCTTTCCTGCCAGGTGGTTTCGAACCACCAACCACTTCCTTCCAAGCTCCTGCACCAGCCTCTTCGACTCTTTTGATTGCTGCCTTTTTAACATTTTCCCGTCAATGACATCTTCGGCAAAGGCTGTTCCTTTTCTCACGAGCTGTTTTCCCACGGCCCTGGCTGTAGTTTTCAATAAAGGTAACACCATATTCTTCAGTCCTCGCAATATACTTCCCAAACCATAACCTCTCTGTATTTGAGCTCCAGAAAAAGCTGGTAGACCTTTCCCAGCTTGTTTCGTGTACTCTTCTTCGTAGAATTTGGACTTGCAACAGTAAGTCATGTTTATGTCAAATGAAGAGATCTACGATTTCTGAAATGAAGTGTCACTGTCACTTTCCCGAACTCGAATGGTACTATGGCTCCTGTGTCGTCCCTTATATACATCTGGACGGTACTGACTTTTGTTGTTCCACTGGTACATAATACACATTCTCAAAAGTTTTAGAGATGATATTCCCATATTTTCCACGTACAGGTACGATACGATGAAGGGGTATTCTTGTATCTCCATGAACCAAGTCACAGTATACATAGAGTGAATAAAATCCTTGGCTGACATCAGAAACTCTGGAAGAATTGTAAGTTCCTGATTTAAAAACACACTCATTAAATCCCAAAATATTTTGAAGAGTAGGGTTCAATGTGACCACGACTCCACCACGTACCATGATACGAACTTTACCAGTCACTTCATCCAATTCAAAATCTACCTTATTGTGACGATGCAAGAGTAATTCTTTAACACCATTGATAGACCGTATCACATCAGTGGGATCCGAATAACGACCTTCTTTCTGAGTATGTCGATAATTCTTTTTCGAAGACCAGAACACAGTAACGAAAGCTGCTTCCCCACGAATATTGAACCAAGTATTTGGATACTGAATCTCTGCCAGACCTACTTCCCAGTCCCCCGTGAGATTCACTGGTTGTGATAACTGAGTGGTGTGCATAGTCAATGGGTTTTCAGGAAACACGTTCATAGAACTATTACTTGGTAGAGTCAAATAAAACATTACTTTTTCTTCATGGTTGGATTAGGCAACAAATATCCTATGCTACTACTCAAGAGAGCAGCCCACAACTTGCTGTCTGTGTTCTCGAGAATGAGATTAACGACACTGGTAATGATGATGATGTACAAAATGACTATTTGTGAAAAGTAATTGATCTCGCTCCTTTGAATTCTTTTTTCAAACAGAGGCCAAGATCCGTTCGATCCGTCTTCCATTTTGGAGAAACCTCAGAGGTTCATTTTCTTTTATTGGCAAGCTGACTCTGCTGGATCAACGATTTGAACGAAGCAGGGTATCCTAACCACTTTACGAACAGTTCTTTGTTTTTACCATGACCACGTCTCTTCAGTACGTGTTCGATTTTGTATATAATTTTGTGTGCAACTCGCTGAAGCTCTTCATTGTCGAACGACCCTTTCAATATGTCCCCATTTTCATCTTGTAAGACATATGTGACTAGATGACCTTTTTTGACAGATGCCACCGTGAATAACTCTTCGGTCCAATTGGGCAAATAACCTTTCTCAAAAGTTTTCTTAACTTTACTGATTCTCACTCTCTCTCCCACTTTGAATTTTGGGGTCTTGTGTTTTATGGATTTGTCATAAAGTTTTTGCCAAACCTCTTCTTGATTTGCAAAGTTCACGACAATTGGGATCATACCAATACCACGATGATGAGACTGATTATAAGATTTCACCAAGTTTTGAAGTGGAAAAATTAGTGTATCGTTCGTGGTAAAATATTTCCACATTTTGGTTTTCTAAGTTCTATTGAATCTTTTTACTATTTAACATTTTGTTTCCACATTTTGTGTAGTGAAAAATTCAACTCCGTGTAGTTTGAGAAAATTCTGAAATTTTCAGTTTAGAAATTCTTTGCCTTGATCAGTTTGTAATTTTTCTGGTTTATGGCCTTGTTTAAAATCTTCAGTAAAAGCTTTGATGATGGAGTCACCAAGTTTGTTTTTGAGAGGTATGACCCAAGCATATTTACTAAACACATCTATACACGTCAACAGAAATTTTGTGTCTTTATTATATTTACTGATATTTGCTAAATATACCAAGTCAGCTTGCCATTGTGCATTGATACCACAAACTATCACTTTCCTTCTAGGAAATGTACGATGAACAGGTTTGTGGAGAGTGTATGTGTCTTGAGTCTCTAACCATTTCACAACTTCTTTGGTCTTTTTCTTGGATGCTCTACGAAGAGCGTATATACCACCAAAACTTCCAGGAGCTTCAGAATCATAGTATAATGCTTCCATGACTGCTTTTTTCATGTGTCAACTCTATTTATACCCTTCTTCACTCCACTTTGGCGTTTTTATTTTCTTTCGTTGTTTTGCTTCCGACTTTGTCGGGGCCTGTTTCATAAAATCCCAGCGTTCTTTATGACCAATCAATTCTTGGGGTATGTTACTATCTCTCAAAGCTTCGGCCAACACTTCCCATCCTTTAAGATGGAAAGATTTTCGTCTTCTAAGTGAATCGTTTAAAAGATCTGTTACATTCGACCTTACCACTGTTTGATCTTTGTGGACAGTTCACCCTTCTCATTCCAAGATATATTTGGGTCATTTCTAATACGATTCAACAACAACTTTGCCTTTCTCTTCATAGTCATAGGTACAGAATCGAGAATGTCTTGGTCTTCATTATCTTTCTCAAGTTCGACTTCAGTAGGACGGGGAGCCACTACCTTTTGTTGAAATGTCAAGTATCTTTGTAAGACTCTCTCATTTCTCGATCCAATGATGAAACAGCCAATTCAGTTCATTCGGTTGTCTTGGAGTCTCTTGTAGACGTTCCAATAACCTTGGTTCTACTAAAGCCATCTTCTTTGCATATTCCATCATCATCCAAAAACACCTTTAATAGCTCCCAATCCCAATACTACATGAGGTAGTAATGCCCCCAAGAATCCCCCTTTCTGCAAGATTTGTCTCTGCCTTTTGTCAGAGGTACCTTTATTTGCCACTGCCCTCTCTAGTTGTTTCTGACGAACGAGTTTGGTTCTCTGAGCTTTGGTCAGAGGTACTGCCCCCTTCAAGGTATTCGAGACACAGTCACACAAACAAATAACCAATTCTTTGTCTGCATGTGTTAGTATTGATTTGACGAGAGTGGGTTTCGATTTATTAAGAAGCTTGAGAAGAGCGATGTTGCGATTGAGATGGTCAGACATACTTCTGACTTGAGGCAAACTTGTTGCTCCCCTTTTATATTTTTCGGAGGTACATGTACTGGGTTTCCTCTTGGAAAATTTGACTTCTTAATCTCATATGTTCAGAAGTATCTTGTTTGAGATCGATTAAAAGGTAACCATATGGGGTCGAAGTAGCATCTTCAAAAACTTCTCTCAGAAACTTGGAATGACCACGATACATCTGTACTGCCAAATGTGTGATCTGAGAACGATCCCTGGGATTTTTAAACAAGATCATGTAATGACTACTGAGAACTACAGTCTTATGGAGTTTATTTTTGTCGAATAAATTTTGAACAATGTACATCACACTAATCTTACGGTGATGACTACCTTTAGTAAATAATCTAGACACTCGAATATCTGCATCGAGCATCAGATCATCCAATATGACTAAACTATCAGATTTTAATTCTTGAGGGAGACCCTCTACAAATTCTACTTGGGATAAAGTATTGTATAATGGTTGCCATTCACTATAACACCAAATGATGTGACTTGGAACAGGTGAAATAATATCTTGAATGTTTTGAATAACTCGATTTACAAAGAATGATTTACCACTACCCATGGGACCACACAATAAACAAGTAAATGGATGCTTCCAACGAGGATCCATCTTTGTTGTTCTATGTGGGTACTTCTCCCCTTTTATACCTTTGGGGAGCAGTGGCCACTGAACGTGGGTGCTGCTCCCCCATTTTATACCTTTTGGGGAGGAGTGGCCACTGAAGGTGGATACTGCTCCCCATTTTATACCTTTTGGGGAAGAGTGGCCACTGAACGTGGGTACTGCTCCCCTTTTATACCTTTTGGGAAGGTAGTTTTTTTTACCACCCTCCAAAAATATACACAGCATTGGTGGCCCTCTGACTTATTGGCTGGGGACAGGTCAAGTTTGTCTGATATTTGTCAAGAAGATAAACATCACATAACTTAAGCGCCATGACCATTTTTTTAAATTTTTTTTCTCCATTTTTATACTTTTTTTTTTTTTTACTTTTATTAAAACAAAACATCTATTTACATCTTCTGACTGGGTGGTTTCTTGAAGGTCATGGATTCAATCACCAAATCCATAATATAACATCTCTGCTCATTTGTGAAAGGTTTCTCGAACATAACAAATTATCTTCATACTCTTTCTGTACTGGTGGTGGATTCATTCTAGAAGTATTATGGTGCCACAGTAGATGGACAACATTCTTGTTAACTCTTTCAAGTGCTTCATTAAAACATGTTATAATCCTCTCTTCTTGAGACATCATGAGGCATACATTATGCTGAATCTGACTTGGATGATCGACTGCACATCCATAACATTTGTCTTTCACTACAGTGTCAATGTTCTCTTCCACATAATGAGCATATGCCAAACAAAATTCATGTTGCAAGCGAACTTGCATGAGTTCACTATCAATTTCATCAACGATCAATGGTAGTGGTTTGGTTCCTCTCACTGTGATCTTCTTCTTCTTCAAACGTGGTTCCATTGGTCTTTTGAAGTCATCATGATTAGAAGGTCCTGGTGTATTTTCTTCAGGTTTTGTATCTTCAGTTAAAGCTGTTTGTTGGGTGTTGATGGCTGCATCTATTTCTTCTATTTGGGATTCCATTCTTCTAAAGATAGTGCAATCCCAGTCTTCGTTGGATAAGGTTTCTGGTCTTTACCATCAAAGTATCTTCGAACATATATCTTCAGTTCACCCTGGTACTGGGTGACATTAGTCCAAGTCTGCTTGCTGCCAAGTCGGAACATCTTCTCTGGTCAATGGTTTGAACGTGAATGATGCCAAGTCCATTCTTCATCTAATCTTATATATCTTAGACGGACGTGTTTGAAAACACCGCCACAGTTCAGCTAATTTTGATCGACTTTTTGATTCTTGGTTGGGGTTTGTGTTTGTTTCCTGTAGGATTATAGGTTAAAGTTAGAAAAATTAGAAAATTAGTAGAGAAAGTAATGGAAAAGAAACACAATAGGAATACATTAATCTGATTGGTTGATTAAGTTCGATCTGATTGGTCAGTTTGGCGACGACCAAACTGCAATCTTGATCCTTAAACTGTAGGATATGGCCCTCTGCATTTTATACTGACTTGGGACAGGTCAAGCTACCCTCTGTCCAATGGAGATAAGTCAAATAGCTCGAGTGCATTCCCACTCCCTACAGTTCGTACTCTTTGCTATTTCAATCTGATATCCTGTAAGAAGTGTCCATCTGCATTTTGTACTGAACTTGGGACAGGTCAAGTTTATTGATCATTGGCCAGAAAATAACGATCAAATAACTTGAGAGCATTACCACCCCACAACAGGAAATTTTTTGTTTGTTTTGTTGTTTTTTTTTCTTTGTTTTTTAAATTTTCTATAAAAAACTAGAGGTACTGTGATCAAGCTCACAAAGTGATATCCCCGCGCCTGAAATGTATAAGTTAGATTATCTCCCCTTGGAAATGTCAGAACGGAATTATATTGCTTCAAGCACATCTTCATATGGAGTTCTTCCATTGTGTAAAGTTTCATGAAAATTCTTCAAACAGTTTAGGAGGAGTTGCGCTTATAAGGATGGACAGACGGGCGGACGGACGGACGGACAGGGTGATTCCTATTTACCCCCCCCCCCCAAAAAAAAAAACTTTGCGGCGGGGGGGGGGGGGGGGGGTGGTATAATTGGAAGGAAATTTATTCTTTGTTCAACAGAGAATGATGATATGATGAATTGACAACATGAATTACTCCATTGGTAAGGATAACCAAAACATTTTTTTGTTAACTAAATATAATTGGGTATCATTCGGTTCCAGTAGGGGTAACCTGAGGGATACCAGGAATCAATATTGTAAACTAAACATGAATTTTTGAGTATTGTGAAAATAAATATAATTGGGTGTCATCCGGTTCCAATAGAGGTAACCTAAGTGATACCAGGAATCAATATTGTAAACTAAACATAAATGTTTGAGAATTGGTTGTACTTAGCCAACACCAGGAGTGTACAACATGAATGATATTTGTTGAAGAACAAATTTCCTTCCATAAACTATTTACAAATATGTACAAGTAATTACTTTCTCGTCGGGCCTGTGATACTTGATCACCAAATGTTTGAAAGCACGCCTTGGGCTGATACTGGATGACTTGATACATCCGACTGACTACCAGTCCGTGCTCCAAATACCATTGCAATAATGGTGTAGCCAGCAAGATTTTTTCGCCGAAGTAGCTACCAATGAGACTACGACGAGGTTGGCGCATAATATTGTTGGCTTCAGCGTAAGCCTTCATATGTGGCCCAATATTTGTATTTTTGAAGATTGATGTCATTTCTTCAAACTAGGGCTTCAGTTTGTCCGGTATAGAAATGTCGCACTCCACTAGGCCAAAGGTATTGCCTGTGCGAATCTTCTCGAAAAGTTCGCTGGATGTCATCGAACCATGCACCGAAGTCCCAAACTTTTCCCGAAGAAAGGTCTTTAAGGCTGGATCGGTCTTCTTCTGCTGATGCCACTCGCATTCCCAGATTTCTATTACATCATACCCAAGGCTCTGAAGGTACTGGGTGGTACTCTTAGTTTTTTCCCTGAGCTCAGACATGGACTTCCCCCGTACTGCATTGTGAGCGGGCAATGTACCATCCTTCATATTCAGATAAAATTCATGACCGTGCCAGAAACATCCGTGAAACCCATAAACAGTTTTGGTGCCTTTACACTAACCATCTACGGACACTTGACGTCTACCAATCTTCTTTTCTGTATCATTGTATTCGTGTCGGATGTGGACATCGTCCCTGGTGGACATAAATTCCAGCCACTGATGGGCCATCCTACCGTACTTGTGTGAATACTCTGGTTTAAAGCCCGCCTCCTCCTTGCGTCTAATGTAGCAACCCATTGGAATTTCCTGCATTAATGACCATAAGTACAAGGCGTTGGCACATACAACACCCCCACTTCCCTTTGCTGCTGCGCCATACTTAAATTCTCTTATGCTGGTAATATTCATCTTGTGATAACAATTGAATATGATAGAAGGCCTCCCTACAATGTTGTCCTTGATGAGACGAGGAAGATCCTTGTTCTTCTCGTTGATGTTCTCGAAGGATGTATCTTCGTCGACGATACTAAACAAATATTTTAGCGTCAGTCCTGGAACGCAAATGCCATCCTTAAACATATCGATCCCCCTTTCCAAGTAGAATTGTGATTGTTTCTCAATGGCTGGACATCTCTATTATTGTACCAAATCAGGAAGTCCCTAAATGTAATCATCCCATTTTCCCCCAAACTTGCTGGCAGTAAGCATATTCTTCTTCAGAAATGTTTTCCCTTTTGAAAGTGCTATAAAAGGAAACATGGGGAGGTAATTCGGTAGTATCCAATTTATCAATACAGTCAATCCATTCATAGGGAAAAAATCCTTTAGTAATTGAACACCCAAAAGCCTTGAGAAATTTATTATAACTAAATCCAGGGGCTAAGTAATTGCAAATATCCAAACATTTCAAAAGATCTGTTTTCAAAACAATAAAGTTGTTACTCTTTTTTACTACAAAAGACAGTGGGTCATACTTTTTCAGATAATCCATCAATTCTCGTTTAATCACGTTCACATCATATTTTCCAGAATTAAAACCCAAGGCGGGCATTTCCTTCATGTAATGATCAAATTATGCAGCTAACTTTTCAAATGGGTGGGGTTCAGAATCATCTGCACCCTCCTGTGCTAAAGCATCTTAAATCATTTGCCTGATGGGATAATTTGGTGGCCATGTGAATCTCTTGCATGAGAGAGTAACTTTTCTGAGAAATTTCCATTAAATGACTCATCATATTTTCAACCAATGCCTGTGTGTCACCATCAGTAATAAAACATTTGGGACTATCAAAACCGGAGACATTACTACATACCCTAACACTGAGGGGTTTGTGTTGAGCTTCCCAGACAAGAGTATCAGTTGAAGTTGGAAGAGAAGTTTTATCAAAATAACATTCGAAATCAAATGTAGCGCTATAGGGATATGACTGTAAGTGTTCTGGAATAACAATACCTTCTTCATGTAACTTTTCAAAAATGGTCTTTGGGGTGTGATATATACCACCAACATACCTATAAGACACATCATCAGTACAAGTTCTTTCGTGTTCATTGAGTCTAAATCCTGTTTTCCACAATTTACCACATTAACGACAAGCAAAGGATTTACAATATTGATTAATGTCAGTGATGTAACTAAAATGGTTCTCATACAAATGGACATACATCGTATTCTCAAAATTTCTATAAGACCTATGTACAATTTTAGCCGCCTTCCAGTAAGAGTTCAAATACTTCAATATTCACTTCAAATACCTTTTCAACTTTGGGGAATTCATCTAATTTCACACCAGGAAAGTTATCTTTTGATTCATTTGTGTATTTACTATACAGGGTCTGAGTTGTAGTATTCAAAGAATGGCGCTCACTTCCGCTCCAGAGGGCTAAATACCGGAATAAACATAGATTGTCATTATAAACAAAATGGTCGTGTTCATCACTGACAAAAGCAACAATTGAACGATTTTTCAAAATATACTTGGGAAGATTTTCAGGGACCCCACCATTTGGATGATTTTTAATCTTGTTTACATAAAAAGTTACATTGGTCAATTGATGGAAATCCATTTAGAGTTGGGTCTTTGCTGCCTAGCCCATTCCAAAATGCCTTCCTGTTCAAGATCTTCAAGAAAATTCCCCAAATCTACAGCATTTTCAATAAGGGGTGGCCTATCAAGAACCCGGGCATTATTTTGTGAAGGATGATAAAATCTTAGTTCTTCTGTTTCATTATTACGTAAAATGAAGCCCAAGCTTAAATTAATTTTGAATTTATTTTTTTGAGATTCAAAGATTGTTTTATTTTATTCATAGTTCATGGTAGATAAATCAGTTGTGTCTAGTCAATAATTAAAAATGTCCTGTATTTTCCTATTGGTTATGCGATGGGTCCGAATGGTGTTCCAATTCCTACGAAAAATTTCCGAAATTTCATCATTTGTTTCTGCCAAAAGGTCCTGATCAAAATCAATGAGGTCAATGTCCAAAACAGTACGGGTTTTTTAGGGTCGTTGCCGGTCGTTCAGAATTCCGTTTCTTGGGAAGGGTAACAGGGAGATGGGTGGTGTTTTTATGCCTATTAAAATGTAAAATTTGATTAAATTCCTGTCCACATTCCAAACATGTATATAAATCTTGGCAAGTTTTTTTTATGTTTATCTAATTTATCTTTTCTAGTAAATGTTTTATAGCAGTTGTTACAGTCAAATATCTTACCATGTCCATGAGCTGTCCGTTGATGTCTATTCCTGTTCCGTCGATCCGTGAATATTTTCCCACAATCCTCGCATGAAAATCCAGAAGTCTCCATAATCCTTAGAATAATGAATGTACAAAAATAGCACACACAAAACAATTGAATAATTTGAGTACACAGAGATGATCCTTTTCCGCCAAGAGATGAAAATGGAATGAAGCCGACGCCACAACGTCACTGAATTTATTTATACGTGACCGACGTTTTTGAAAACGTCATGACGTCACAGCGTTTTTTAATCGATATTTTCATTCTTGGTTGGGTTTTGTGTTTGTTTCCTATAGGATTATAGGTTAAAGTTGGGAAAATTAGAAAATTAGTATAGAAAGTAATGAGAAAGAAACACAACAGGAATACATTAATCTGATTGGTCGATAATTCTGTTATTTCATTGGTCAGTTTGGGGATCCGAAAAGGAATCTTGATCCACACATTAAAATATAAAGTTAATGAACTTATTAAATTAGTGAAGGGGTTATTAAGGATGTTACTAAAAGTAGGAATTTATATAATAAATAGAGGATTGTGGGTAATGACTCTTATACAAAGGAATTTGTCCTGTAGCACTACGTGCTCTTCTCATACAAAGGAACGTGACTTTTTTTTTTTAGAAAAAAACGTCATGGAATAGGGATCCAAATAAAATGACTCTGGGAGAAAATCTGAACATTACTCTGGTCCAAAGGAACGTACGCACGGGTCCCCCTCGGTACTATAGCACTACTATTATAAGCCAAAGTATGGCGGTCCTCAAAAGGATTCTGAAATAGTACAACTTGTCGGTGGTTGTTTGTGGTAATTCTACGAATTAAACGAGGATTCTGGGGAAAGTCCAAGGCAGAACATTACCCCTATTCAATCCCCACCCCCCGTGTCCCTCGATACTATAGCACTACGTGCTAAGCCGATAAAATGGGGAGACCATAGTAAATAAAGTCTTTTTTGGAGATTTGGAGGGATTGTCGGGTTGTTTGTGGTAATTCGTGATACTCTGATTCAATCGAACAACCCTCCGAACATACCCCTGTCCTATAAGAAGCCTTTCGGTCACATAGCAACCACGTGCTACCATAGAAACCAAGATGACGGCCTCCAGTATACAAAATGAACGACAGAAACACGCATGCGCAGTCACACACGTATCACTATGGAGATGACGTCACAAGATGGCCGCTCACGCGGGTTACCATGACAACCAAACATGGCGCCACCAGGTCACGTGACATGACGTCACTTCCGGGGTCCCCCAACCGGGGCCGATCCATCGCTCTCCTACTACTGCCCTTAATGCAAAGAAGACAAAATATATGATTAATATCCTAGTCAAAAGCGAACTTGGACATTTACATAAATAATACAAAAATTTCCTACAATTCTTGGGTATTGGCTTTGCTGAGAATCTAACATATCGTCATCACATCTCGCGGCTTAGTGCTAGGGTAGGAAGAGCAAATTACGCCCTGAACAAAGTTAAAAATACTACCCCACAATGCTATGAAGACGCTCCATTGTTCTCTAGTTCACTGCCATCTAGTATATTGCATCTAGATATGGAGAAACGCAAATGCAATTAGCAAGCTTCAGACCCTACAGAAACGTTCTCTCCGAATTATTAATGTATATATAATACACACACAGACCCACTCTTTGCGAAAGACAAAATCCAAGCGTGTCTCTTTGTGTTTGATTGGGAAAATGGCTATCTTCCTGATTCCTTCAACGATCATTTTGACACATCAAATTCCTTGAACTTAAATACTAGACAGTCTCAACTATTGTACGTCGGAAGAACCCACACAAAATCATTAGACAGATTGCCAATGTTTGCTTTCCCAAGACTATGGAATAATCTAAATCAGAATGCACACAATATCACAAATAGAGCAGGGTTTAAGGAAAATACTCACATCACAGTTCTTATCTTCATATTCCACAAGCTTCCAGTGTGATATTCACTGTTGTCAAGAGTGTAATCTCTAATATCCACGCTGCTCTCCAAGCAGCCAACCCCCACAAGACTGAGATAATAACAAACCAACTACAAAGGATTTGTACAGTAGCAATTTTGTTATACATTGCTATCTGCAAATACCACTGTAAGATTACCAAGCTTACACGATTGTCTAACTCGTCCTGGGATGTTCCCTGTCTGCTGCACGCAACCGAGTCTCGTTTAATTTGCTGCGTATGATTGTAAATAACGTTACATACACCAAATGCGTTTTCTATGGTCTCTACACATATATATTTCTTATTACTCATTTTGTGAGGAGTTGCCAGGTAGACAACCAATCTGGCAATGACACCTCCCAATGGCAAAGCATACGTATAAAGGATATTTACCATTTTGATTTGTGTAGTACTGTAAACGCTTATACCCTTAAATAAATTTTCTATCTATCTATTAACTATCTATCTGAAAATGCCACACTGGTCTCGTTGAACGCTTGAACAAAAACGTCCTGGAGATATCCCGCTCAACCAGTGGCGACAGGGGAGGGGCTGGTAATGGACAAGTTCCCCGTGAAGGGGGGGGGGGGGGAGTCCGTTAGTGGCTTTAAGGATCATGGCACCATGCTACTGCATTCAGATATCGCAGACATCTACGCGAGTTCCTATGGCACGACCAATTATAAGACGTTTGTTAGAGTTTTTTTTCAAGGCTGGGGATTTCATATTAAGCCTTCTGTTGTCTTTTGGCGTCGAAAATGAAGATATGCGAGTACGATGGCGCAACTTTCAGGTGAAGCTATGACGGAAGGTATGAAGCACAGCAGGGATCCAAGTTAGCTCAGTGAGCTCGGGGAGTTCCCCTTACAAGAACAGAAATTTGTCCTCAGTTTATAAATTTAGTGGTCAGACTTTTGAGATATTTCACTATCTGTTCAGTCTCCCTGTACTATAAGGCATGGTGACCTTAGGAGCCTTTGGTTGGAGTGACAGTTCCCCTACCACTGGTGCAGAGAGTCGCCATGCTGTATATTCCACTCTGCAGTATAAACCGACCACTGGATTAGAGTCGGCTAAAGTAAAGTGATGTGCAGATTTCAGTTTTATATCTATTGAACAAGAAAAAGAGCAACACGAACTTCACGAAGCGTTGTATATGCCTCCTTTTGCAATACCACGCATAGTGTACTATTCCCAAAAAGTAGGGGATATCCAAACTGATGTTGATATTTTGGGAAAATGGTATTGGATACGTATGATTGGACACATCAATATGTTACCAAGTTTAGTGTGAATGACAACGGCCCATGAAAACTTCGTGCAGGTGATTCGCACGAGCGCCACGTTAATGTCTGTGTGGAACGTATTGGAATTTTCATTTTTACTGGACGGGCTTTTTCGGAGGTCTCGTCGTTCTTTTCTTGGTATAACCTCGTTCATCAAACGTTTCTGGTCGAAACGTAACTTTTGAGGTATGCGAAGACTGACACGTGTCGAACGTTTACGTGCCGTTGGCATGTTAGAAGCTGGCAACATAAGACTGCAGTGGTTCAAATTCTTAACGGTACTTAATCGGTGATTAGCAGGTTGTAGTCACGCTACCGTCAGACAGGCAATGTTGATGACAGAATCAGACAGATGTCGGCCAGGTCGTCCAAGGGCGACAACTGTTAACTAGGATCGTTTCATCCAAACCACAGCATTACGTAACCGCCTTCAAAGTGCCTCAGGAATTGGACAGCAATTGCACCGAGCGACAGATATGCGAGTCAGTGGTCAGACTGTCCGAAATCACCTGCACAGCTGAAATTTGTACGCTCGACGACCTCGAATAATTCCACGTTTGACTGAACGTCACATCGCAGCAAGGCGTAATTGGTGTGGAGCGCGACGGCGCTGGGACAATCGTCGTTGGAGCAACGTCATGTTTTTCGATGAATCGAGGTTCACTCTCGACTTCCACGACAGGCAAAACAGAGTGTGGCGGCGGCGGAACGAGAGATACCATGACGTAACCGTTAGGCAGCACGCTTGTTTTGGTGGTGGATCAGTTATGGTGGGGGGGGGGGGGGGGGGGCATAACCATGACAAGCAGAACAGCATTACATGTCATCCAAGGGCGTGTCACAGGGTACCGCGACAACATGTCAGCAGCTCGTGTGGTTCCATTTGCACGACGTCACGACCATCGATTCATTTTCCAAGACGACAATGCAAGAGCACACAGGGCCCTTGCCATAGAGTTCCTCCATGAGCAGAACATCGCTGCACTGCCTCGGCCAGCACTAAGTCTAGACCTTTCACCAATCGAGCACGTCTGGGATATGCTTGGCAGGCGCCTACGACAACGCCAACAGCCCCCTACCAATGTCCACGAACTCGCCGCTGCATTGCAGGAAGCAATGAATGGAATTACATCAGTCAAGCTGATATTGGACGTTTGGTGAGGAGTATGTCACGTCGGATCCGCGCTTGTCTCACGAACCGAGACAAGGTATCGAGGTCTTGGACTGAATGTGGTAAATTCTCTGACTGAGAGCACCCTATATATTTCCTGTTCTCTGATAACTTAGTTATGCTGTAACTGTCTGTCCTTTGACTGTTTTAGTGTTCCCAAAGTCTGTTTTTCCTATTGGTACATGTTCCAAAATTAAGCCGTGGAAATAAATAGTAGATTAATGTATTGGTATATTAGCTTGGAAAGAGATTGCGATTTAGGCTTTTGTCACTGCGGAAGTGATTAGTCAGTTCATGTTAGTAGCAGATGTGGAGATCGGGCCCGATTGGGAGTACTCCCTGGAAGTGACGCCAGGTCACGTGACACAGCGGCGACATGTTTGGTTGTCTTGGTAACCCGCGTGAGCGGCCATCTTGTGACGTCATCCCCATAGTGATACGTGGTGTTAGTGCGTATTCGCAGTGCGTGTTGTTAGGGTGATAGTGTTTCCGTCGGCCATTTTGTATACTGGAGGGCGCCAGCTTGGTTTCTATGATAGCACGTGGTTGCTATGTTACCCAATTTTCTGCAGTGGGGCGGGGACATGTTCGGAGGGTATGTTCCTTTGTACAAGAGTAATTTCCCGATTCGTAAAATTACCTCCAAAAAACCTAGACAATCCCTCCAAATCACCAAAGACGACTTTATTTACTACGGATTCCCCATTTTATCGGCTTAGCACGTAGTGCTATAATACCGGGGTGAGTTCGATTGAACTAGAGTAATTTTCTGGCTTGGATACTTCGTAGAATTACCCAAATAGACCTGACTACCCCTACAAACCACCAAAATCTACCCCAAACCACCAAAACGGACTGGCGAACCCCTATATTGGGCAAAAAAAAATAACACGTAATGCTAAAGGACCGAGATATCTCCTTGGAGTATGTTCTATTTTATATGGCTACTGGACCTGATTTTACCAGAACCTGCAGATGCTACTCTAACACAAACAGTCTGTCCAGTCCAAACTATCTCTGATTCTCTCATCCAAGTCTTATAATCACCAATGCTTCATTTTCCTTAACCTGCATGCGGAGTTATCTCCCTTGTGTACAACAAAGGTCTATATCATTCCAAAAGCCAAGAATCTATCTTAGTTACTGCTAAGTCATTGCTCGAACGACTCAACTCCAATCGAGCAAATGAGCTTTAAAGCAATTGCTCGATCGAGTGACTCGCTCGTACTGCTCGATAGCAATCCCATTTACGGAATCCCTTTTTTGGAAAACGTGTGTGGCTATGGAATCCCTTTTTTCAGAAACGAGTCGAAGAGTCGTATGTGCGAGTCACTCGAACGAGCAATTGCTCCAATTGCTCTATAGCTCATTTGCTCGATGGGATTCGAGTCGTTCGAGCAGTATGTGCGAGTCACTCGATCGAGCAATTGCTCTAAAGCTCATTTTCTCGATGGGCTTCGAGTCGTTCGAGCAATGACTTTTCAGTAATTGTTCGATGATTTTTTAGAGGAATTTGGGATAGGTATGTCCTGGGGTGGCCTAGAAGGCTAGGCCAAACAAGTAATAGTTTCCTTGAGTAAGTATCCTATAAAAGGTATCCTCAAATAATAATGCAATGCCCGGCCATAGGTATCCTCAAATACTGAAATGAGTCGAGAGCAATATGTGCGAGTCACTCGATCGAGCAATTGCTCTAAAGCTCATTTGCTCGATAGACTTCGAGTCGTTCGAGCAATGACTTTTCAGTAACTGCTCGATGGCTTATAGGGGTAATTTGGGATAGGTATGTCCTGGGGTGGCCTAGATAGTTGGGCCAAACAAATAATAGTATGCTTATGTAAGTATCCTATAAAAGGTATCCTCAAATAATAGTACAATACCTGGCCATTGATATCCTCAAATACCGAAATGAGTCGAAGAGCACAGTATGTGCGAGTCACCCGAAAGAGCAATTGCTCTATGGCTCATTTGCTCGATGGGATTCGAGTCGCGCGAGCAATGACTTAGTAGTAACTGCTCGATGGCTTATAGTGGGAATTTGGGATAGGTATGTCCTGGGGTGGCCAAGACGGCTGGGTCAAACAAGTAATAGTATCCTTATGTAAGTAACCTATAAAAGGTATCCTCAAATAATAATACAATACTAGGCCATAGGTTTCCTCAAATACCGAAATGAGTCGAAGAGCAGTATGTTCGAGTCACTCAAACGAGCAATTGCTCTATGGCTCATTTGCTCGATGGGATTCGAGTCGTTCGAGCAGTATGTGCGAGTCACTCGATCGAGCAATTGCTCTAAAGCTCATTGGTTCGGTGTGGTTCGAGTCGTACGAGCAACGACTTAGCAGTAACTACTCGATAGAGTCTTGGCTTTTGGGATGATATAGGCCTTTGTTGTACACAAGGGAGATAACTCTCTGCATACAGGTGACGGAAAATGAAGCACTGGTGATTATAAGACTTGGATGAGAGAATCAGAGATAGTTTGGACTGGATAGACTGTTAGTGTTAGAGTAGCATCTACAATAGGCATAAAAATGGGGTTCTGGTAAAATCAGGTCCAGTAGCCCTATTAAATAGAACATACCACCAGGGGATATCTCGGTCCAAAAGCATTACGTGTTATTTTTATATGCCCCAAAATTGGGGTTCGCCTGTCCGTTTTGGTGGTTTGGAATAGATTTTGGTGGTTTGTAGGGGTTGTCAGGTCTATTGGGTAATTCTACGAATTATCCAAGCCAGAAAATTACTCTAGTTCAATCGAACTCACCCTGTGAGGTCCCCTCTGTACTATAGCACTACGTGCTAAGTCGATAAAATGGGGGATCCGTAGTAAATAAAGTCGTTTTTAGCGATTTGGAGTAATTGTCGGGTTTATTTGGGTAATTCTGTGAATCGGGAAATTACTCTTGTACAAAGGAACATATCCTCCGAACATATCCCCGCCCCATTGCAGAAAACTGGGTAACATAGCAACCACGTGCTACCATAGAAACCAAGATGGCGGCCCCCAGTATACAAAATGGCCGACAGAAACACGTATCACCCTAACAACACGCGCTGCACATGCGCACTAACACCACGTATCACTATGGGGATGACGTCACAAGATGGCTGCTCACGCGGGTTACCAAGACAACCAAACATGGCGCCACTAGGTCACGTGACATGACATCGCTTACTGGGGTTCCCGCCAGGGTCCCCCAATCGGGCCCGATCTCCACATCTCTTACTACTCATGTTTTTGTAATTATGGGATATGAATCTGTAAAATAAAAACAACGTTGAGTCTATAGCCCTCTTGTCTAGGTCATTGTTTTAATTCGGGCTCCTTACTGTATTACTGGAACCATCAACTGCCAGGTAGTAGTTATTGTCGATGACAAGATAACATTTTGGGACTCTCCAGCTTATTAACTCCGCACAAGCATAGTTAGCAGTGGTTGAAGGCAAGTTTACCATCGACAGACTGTGCGCCTTAGTCAGAGGCGGTGGAACCATTGGGGCACAGGAGACACGTGCCCCTCCAATTTTCCATATATACAATGAATTAAAATGGGCGCATGGAAAACGTGTCAATATACGGGCATTCCTGTAATAAATTATTTGCAAATCCAAGCAACAACTGGGAGAGGAATCGGTCGCTTTGGTCTGTTTCGTCTACTTCACCCACCTTCCAACCCGAAGGCTAGCCTTCAGATGAGAAGATGATTGAAGTAGAAGAAATGGACAGAACAGTGACCACACCGCGGAATGCCCATCCAAACAAGAGACAATAGTATGTCACTGTACATTTACTGATATACGATTGTAACTTTTCTCCCACTGGGCCAAACTGTGGTGGCCTTGAAAAATTGTGCCCCTCCACTTTTATCGAGCTTCTGCTGCCCCCGGCCTTAGTACACAGCTTCACCATGCTCCCATGCGGGCAATCGGGATAAGTGTCTTTCCGCGGGACACAAGGCAATTATCGCTGGACGAACCGCGAACCTTTCGGTTTGAAATTCAGCACTCTAACCACTGAGTCACCGTGCACCCCTGTTATTGCAATAAAGGGAGAAAATATGTAAAATAAAAACAACGCCAAGTCAAAAGCTGCCTTGTCTATGCCTTCGTTTTAATTTGCGTTTCTTACGGTATTACCTGAAATATCCACTGCAGGGTAGTAGCTATTACCGATGATAAGATGACATTGTGGACTCTCGGGTGTTTCGAGTGCTTTATGGCAGCTGCGTATCACATCAGTGTCCTGCAAATTACAAGACGAAATGAACATTTAATCATAGGTGTGTAATATTCTGTTCAGTTTAGTGAATAAAATTACCGATATGGGCTCGGGGTGGGGGGTGCTTAAACAATTCCTCTACACACATGCTACACAGGGCAGGAAAAACTTTTTTACGCCTCGAAACCAACCACCACCTTTTCATGTGGCGACCCACCTCCTTCAACCCAGTGCACCCCCTAAGATGACTCCTCAACGTAAAAACTGCCCGGTTTTAGTCATATTACTGATGCGTTTCTGCTATTCCACTTTTTTAACAACACAACAAGGGAGATAGTTAACGATAAAATGGAGAAAAAAACTGGCGTAGATTTTGAGCAAAATCAGGGATAACCTAGACTTTCTGATTGTGGAGAATCATGGCTTTACTCGACGAGATTCCGTGATTTTTATGATCCCAGATTGTCTGAAGAATTGTTTTTAACTGTATCACTAAAGTGTCTTTATTCATGCCTTGAGAAAACTGGGTATAATAGTCTCAAATGACCCAGTTTGATAAAAGAAAGTTTAGGTTAAAATCATCATTATTGGTGGACAGGGTTAATATCAATATTAGCGTCTGAGAAGTCTGTGTCTGACAAAGGAAGTTATGTTTGTTTGCCACAGACTCATTAAGTGTTGTGGCTACCTGCAAACAGACTATTATATCTCAAATTTATATAAAATTTTGATGCTTGTCTCTTTGTGGAGGGTCAATGAACGCCTGCGAGAACAGTTCTTCTCAAGAGTCTATTTATTCTTGAAAATCTGTAAGAACCACTTGAAGAAATCCACAGAGAATGTGAACTGTAAGTTCTTAAGAGCTATCTGTCTTTAATCCGGTAAAACGGGGTTAAGGCTTGGTTTTTGAATACCCTTAATACTTTCAAACATTATCCCCCGTGATCTCTACGTCTGATAAAAGGGGTTCTGTTTATCTGTTACATACCCATCTGTGCTGTTGGTGTCCGAAAACAGCCAATTTTATCAAAACTTGGACGTTAAGCAGCCTGTAGAGGGGTTAATAAAAGTTTAGTGAAATATTCTATCCATGCAACTTATAATACCACACTAAGACCTGCCATTGTCCAATTGTTCTTGAAAATCGCCAACAGGCAGTTAGCGAAATCCACGGAAAATGTAAATTTTAAGCTTTTAAGGGTTATTTCTCCTTAACCAGTCCAAAATGAATTAAGCTTCATTAGCCCGTGGAGGGTTCACAAACGCTCAACTGAATATTTTGTTTATGTAAAATGTAAGGTCAGACAAAGACCTGCTAATGGTCATTTTTTTCTTCAAAGTCTGCAAGAAGTATTTGGAGAAATCCACAGAAAATGGGAATTTTAAGATTTTAATGGGTATCTGCTTTTAAGCAACACAAAATGGGTTAAGACTTGTATTTGTGAATACCCTTACTACATACAAACATTTTTCCCTATAAATTTTAGTCTGATAAAAGAAGTTCTGTTTCCCTGAGACCAGTGAATTGGCACTTTTTCTTAAAATCTACAAGGTGTTTTTAAAGAAACCCAGGGAAAACATGAATTTTTAAGCTTTTGATGGGTATCACTGTTTAACCAACCCAAAACGGGTTAAGGCTTGGTTTTTTGAATACCCCTATTACTTACAAAAGCTATCTTCGGTGAATTCCACTTCCAATAAAGGAAGTTATGTTTATTTCTCAGCTACAGGTTGGGTGCTGTGTGTGGCTGAAACAGTCTATTTAATCAAAGATGATGATTTTTGAGAGCCTGTGGTGGGTTAACAAACGCTTATCAGAATAGTTTGCTCTTGCAGCTTGTAATGTCACACCAAGACCTGAAAACGACCAGTTTTTTCTTGAAAATCTACATGACATTTTAAGAGAAATCAACGTAAAACATGAATTTTTAAGCATTTGAGGGGTATCGGTCTTTAACGAGCCCAAAATGGGTTAACGCTTAGTTTTTTTAATAACCTTATTACTTATAATAAAATTGATCCTCGGTAAATTCCACTTCCAACAAAGGAGATTATGTTTATCTCTCAGGAACACATTGGGTGCTGTGGTGCCCCAAAAACAGTTCATTTTCTCAAAATTACGATGTTTGGCAGCCTGTAAAGGTTAATAAACGCTCACCGGAATATTTTGTCCATGCCACTTGTAATGTCACACCAAGACCTGCGAATAGTCAATTTTTCATGAAAACCTACAGGATGTTTTTAGTGAAATCCACAGAAAATGGGAAATTTAAGCTTTTAAGGGGTATCTCTCTTTAACCGGCCCAAAATGGTTTTAGACTTCGACTTTTGAATAACCTTACTATTTGCAGAAATGCAGAAAAACAAGAGTCTTTCCAGAGGGAAAAGCCTAATAAGATAAATACTTCATGTCTGCAATAATTTAATGCTACTTAATAGTTCCAAATTATATTTTATAGTGTTTTAGGATGGGTTACTGAGCTGATCAGCTCAACTATATTCACTAACTTGAGTAGATGTATAGGATGTTGCTCCCGGATACAATGTGTCAATGTGTTTTTGAGCCCTCATGTAATATACAACAAAACATAGCAATATTAAATCCTCCTTAGAATACTTGGGAATGACCATTATAATCGAACTTAGATTCAATGGAATCTTGGAGGTGAGTTGAAATGGGATGATGGGGTAGAAAAAGGCAATAGCCTTTAGAGCATACATGTACACTGTATTGTTGTCATCTTTCACCAACGCCAGCACAATGATTTTGTGAAGGAATTTACAAACTTGATAATATACCCTGACTTGAACCAAACGAAATATCATATTCATCGTGAATCATGCATGGTTCCTGGTTCGGCACAACTTTGTGGGCGACCGGAGGAACGCTTAAATTTGTAGTGAAGCACCGTGCAGTTACCGAATTCAGTACATTTATGTAGTGCAGTAGTGGATCCTTTTTTACTTACACAAGCTGGCAGACCGCTCAGGGTAAACTCTAATGAAGTTCGGTGCAGGTTTTAATCTGCTACCTGACTACCAGAGGTGGGCCTATTATACCCGAGCATTATGCTGATTCCATTTGATAGCCTTTTCGTTTATCACATTTTCAGTATCAAAAGTACTGATTCAACAAATTTCAAATCCGTATTAGTGTAAACATATACTGTGAATATGAAGAATATTAGTCCTTGCATCTTAGGGATGTAACAGGATATGAAATTAATTTCTAACAATTCAATTTTCTAATACATTCTCATTTTGCAATGAACCAAAAGAACTGTTCATAATGCAATGCGCAGAAATCAGAGGTGTAATGTAGAACTGCGGTGTATTGGACAAGTATCAGAAGACTAAACCCTCGGGGCAAAATATAATCCTATTTTCAGGTTTTCACAAGTGTCTTTCCTCATTTAGCGCACATACGCGCGCGCGCGCGTATATTAGGGTATTAATTGCTCCAGATCTCGCGGTACTGAATTATTGGGTCGATTCAATTAACTTGGAAAAAAAGAGAAAAATGGAACTGTATATATATATTGGATTCACTAATAAGCGGAATTCGTTATTTAACTGGGGTTCACCGTATTCAATGTTATCAATATTCATGTTGTATTGTGCAACCTCCAAACTTATGAGTATTTTTAAAACCATTTTTGTTTTGATACATCCACCCTTCATTATACAGGTGAGATGTCTACGTGAATATTTTCTCTTAATTCGCGATATGTTTGAAGCCAACATTTAAGTATTCTGCTTTGTTTATTCGTGTGGAGAGGTGCGGTAGTTGCCCAAGTTTTTTTTTGATTTGAGATCTTAACCCATGGTGTACCCCCCCCCCCCCCCCCCCCCCCCCCCCGTCTAGTAAGCTTGAAATTCTTTAAAAAAAAGTTTCGAGTAACCCCACTGACAATACTTGGAGATGGTGCCGGGCAGTTCCTCTCAAAGTCACCTCGGCACGGCGTTTTGTCCCAAGTCGAATTTCGTGCCAGGACGATTCATCCAGAAAGATGATTTTTGGGGGAGGTGTGTGTATGTATGAGAGGGGTGCCCTTTCAGATGTTTTCGAAGGAAGATATTAAGGTGCTATATAAGTAATGAAATTTTGTTATTTTGAAAATTCTCACCTCTGATATTCCTTAAATTCAAATTAAATATACACAAATTGTACATCAAAATGAAGATTGAGACGAAAAGAACACGAAATCATACAGTCGACCGTAGGCACCACTGATTCCTGGAAGTCTGCTACCGTATTCGTACCAGAACTGATAATTTAATAATATTTCACGAGATCAATTTGTGGCCAAATGTGCTTTACATATCCAAGAACAAAGCTAGGGCATCAAAATTCTTCAAAACACAGCGACAGAGCTGCAATGTGGGTAAATTCCAAAACCTTCGGTTTTGTTTACAAATGAATTTACTTTCGATTTCCGGTCGAGGTCATCGAACGGAAAAAGCATCGATTTTCCACGCCGTCTAAAATCAAATAATGAGAAAGATCGCCTTAATACAGTATACTATTATTATATAGAGACTGCACAGTTGCCATTTTCATTACAATGTATCATGATACCTGCTGAAATTTCTTAGAATTACGATTTTGTTTTTAGATGGAAATTCGTGGTATCGAGTGATTTGCGCGTCTGTCGAACATGGAAACCATCTTCAATTAAAAATGCAGACAGTGTTGTCCTTTTCCAAAATGCAGTCCTATCGCTGCACTCGATAGTATTTTGAATGTCCATTTTTGTTTTTAAATATCTGAAGCACATTTGGCTACAAGTAGTTCTGACGAAATATTATTTTTATTATCAGTTCTGGTACGAATACGACAGCAGACTTCCAGGAGCCAGTGGTGCCTGCTGTCAACTCTATGAGTTGATTGCATATGTGTTTCGTGTTCTATATATCCCAACCTTCATTTTGATGTGTAATTTGTGTATATTCAATCTGAAGTTAAGGAATATCAGAGCTGAGAATTTCAAAATAAACAAAATTCCATTACTCATAGTCTGGAACATTATGCAATAAACTTTAAATTATTTTAAACTAATTTCTTGTGAATCACCCAGTCACAGTGCTTTGAGATGTGGTATTCACCTTCTTTTAGTGAGAGAGATTCAATGTTTACAGAATGTTTCTTGTTTATGTTCTAATACGAAGAGATTGCATGATATATGCAAAAAGGAGTGTTTCGTGGGCTTTTTCTCGCGTCATTGTGCTTGCACAAAACGTTTTTCTTGTTATTTGTTTGTTCTTATTGTTTTTTGTTTCATAAATGATTTGTTTGATTGAATATTTTATTGTTCTTTAAGCAACACTGGCTCGAACACCTTGGGAGCAGGTTAAGTGTAGCGATACTCATCACCAACCGTTTGATGTTCATCATGTTACCAATTATGAGTTACAACAACTGGTTATCAGTCATGCTACTATGTCACGTATGCACTAACTACCCTAAACACCATTAAATCACCAAAGAGTGTATTTAACAGAAAAAGTTTGATGAGAGGAAAAAAGTGACTTTTTTTCGCATCGGGACCACCCACCACCCCGGGCTTGTGTAGAGGAATTTTTTGAAGCCCCCCCTCCCCCCCACCCCCCCCCCCACACCCCCCCGCCAATTCGAGTCTGGAAATAAAGAACTTACATCATAACTCGTTATAAGATGATGTCACATAACGTGGTGGTAACCTTACAGGAAAAAAATAGTAGTGCTGCTTGTTCTCTTTTTGGTTCTACTAAGACAGCCATGCTTAATGTATTCACAGAATTTCAGCCCAAAAGAAATAGCAACAATTAACTTCTTCATGCTGCTGGTGGATGTTCCTGTCCAGCTCACAAAGTCTTTTGCCACTGAAATAAGAATAATTGGAGCCCATTTTACCAAACTTGCACCCTGTAAATTGAATGGACTTTCTGACAATGATTTCTTGAGTTAAACAGAGATATTTTTCAACAGATGTAGTCATGGCTGCATCATAGCAGCCATGAGTATATTTGATGAAAAATATTTCACAAAAACTCAACGGGCTAAGAGTTAACAGTTAACATGTTATCTCGCCACTGCGAGGTCGCGCGTTAGTGGTGGCTATTTATTTCAGCGATTCACCGTATTCAATGTTATCAATATTAGGAATTTAATTTATGCTGCATTGTTTTGTCGTACCGGTAAACTAAAAAGGGAACAACAACAGAGAATACAGATAAGAAACGTGATAGCTCTGTGATAACGATCTGACAACATAGAATGATGAAATATCACAAGTAAAAGACTGCAAACTGAAAGGTGAACAGATGGGTATGAAAAGAAGCTTCGTTGAGACGTGAAGATAAAGAAAAATCAAGGGAAAAGCTTAATTATACGTACAGTATAAAGAGGTATTCGAGCTCACTGAGCAATGCATTTCGAGCTTTCTAAAAATAAGCTTGAAAGCAATGGTTAAGTAGCTTGAAAACTGTTTCGAGCTCAGCTTAAAAAAATTACTCAATTTCCGCCTGAGCTCGTATTCGCATTCGCGGAGAGATGGGCTAAGGTTAATCCAATGGGGATTATTTAAAAATAATAATAATTAAACTCAAAGTGAGGTCTGGACTTAGTGCTGGCCAAGGCAGTGTAATGATGTTCTGCTCCTGGAGGAACTCTGTAGCGACACTGGCCCTGTGTGCTCTTGCATTGTCATCTTGGAAAATTAATCGACGGCCGTGACGTCGCGCAAATGTCACCACATGAGCTGCTAACATGTTGTCACGGTAGTACTGCCATGTGACACGCCCTTGGATGACATGTAATGCTGTTCGGCTTGTCTTGGTTATGCCTGCCCACACCATAACCGACCCATCACCAAAACGATCGTGCTGCCTAACGGTTACGTCATGGTATCGTTCGTTCCACCGCCGTCACACTCTGTTTCGCCTGTCGTGGAAATCGAGAGTGAACCTCTTTTCATCGGAAAACATGACGTTGCTTCACCAACGATTGTCCCAATACTCTCGTGCTCCACACAGTTACGCCTTGTAGCGATGTGACGTTTAGTCAAACGTGGAATTATTCGAGGTCGTCGAGCGAACAAATTCCAGATGTGTAGGCGATTTCGGATAGCCTGACCACTGATTCGCACATCTGTCGCTCGGTGCAGCTGCTATCCAAGTTCTCGGGACTTTGATGGCGGTTATGTAATGCTGTGGTTCGGATGAAACGATCCTGGTTAGCAGTTGTCGCCATTGGACGACCTGACCGGTGCCTGTCATCAACATTGCCTGTCTGACGGTAGCTTGACCACAACCTGTTATCACCGCTTTGAGTGAGAATTTGAGCCACTGCAGTCTGTTGTCAGCTTCCAACATGCCAACCGCACGTAAACGCTCGTCACATGTCAGTCTTCGCAAACCTCAAAAGTTACGTTTCGACCAGAAACTATTGATGAACGAGTTTATACAAAAAAAGAACAAATGATACCTCCTAAAAAGCTCGTCCAATACAAATGAAAATTTCAAAACATACCCCACAAACATTAACGCGGCGCCCGTGCGGAAAACCAGCAGGTCGTTTTCATGGGCCGGCGACATCCATGATTCACACTAAACTTGGTAACATATTGATGTGTCCAATCACGCGTATCCAATACCATTTTCCGAAAATAACATCAGTTTTAGTACCCCCTACTTGTTTTGATTAGTTTATTTGCGAAAATGATTTTTTTTCCATCATCGCCTGATGAGTATTACGCCTAGGGGAATTTTTTTTGAGAATTGTAAAAAGGTGGGTTTTCCTCCTTTCATTTACTCCTTTGGAGGTCACGACATCCCTCAGCTGTCCAATTTTAGTCATTTTGCTCAGTGTTAATCCAATGGAGACGTTTTGAAGAATTGTAAGAAACGGTGTTTTTCTCCTTCGAGACGTCGAGAAATCTCTCGAGACATCGCAAGAGCAGTAACGTCTCCATCGCCACAAAAAATGAAAAAATAGATTCAAGGTAGTGAAATAGAAAGAAAAAAATATCACCTGTTTTTTTCTTAATATTTTAAATAGAAAAAAGAAGAAAAAAAGAAAAGAAAAGTAAAACCAGAGGCTCAAGTGATCCTAAAACGCTCTTCTGGCTCAAGTTGTCAAAAGAGATGAGTGTGTCAGTAAGTGATGGACAGTAAGAGCCAGGACACAACGAAAGGCAATTTTTTGATCATTCATTTCTGCTGATCCTAGGAAAGCTTCCAAGGCAAAAACAAAGCTGTGTTCTGTGAAGTCTAAAAAAATATCCATACTAATTGTTTTTTTAACTTCTGTGGTTCTTTCTACCCCCCCCCCCCCCCCCCCAAAAAAAAAAAAAAAAAATTGCGGGGGGGGGGGGGAGGGGGCATAAATCAAGTACTTATGACCTCGTACTTAGTAGCCTTAATCCCACCTCAAGGAGCATAGTAACTTTGGGAAAAAAGTCAGAAGAGTAAACTCCACCAAGATGCTTTGTACCAAATTAGTTTAGTCTTGGCCCAAAGGTTCTACAGAAGACTACTTAGTTGATATAGTACAAGAAAGATTATGACTCGGCATTTTCCCATTGCTAACAGTGTTAAAATAGGCATCCCTGCACGGCACTCCATGACAAAATCGATAGCATCTGATCCATCTGATTCCACTGGTCCCAAGGAATCTTCATACTAAAAACACAATATTCTGGTCCATGCAATTTTTTTTGTCTCCCACTTTGTTTTTCCAACATTTAGTGCAAGTTGGTTTGCACAACACCATTCGTGAATTTTGGTGAGTTCGAGATTGAAATTCGTGTCCACCGAATGGGTTTCCGTTTGTGGGATAGAGTCATGGACAGTAGTATCATCGGCAAAAGACAGAAGGTTCAGGGATGTCGACCAACTAATATCATTTATATACAGGAGAAATAGAACAGGTCCAATGACAGATCCCTGGGGAACACCACATTGCATTTCAGTTGTTTGATTCATGTTCGCCATATTTGACATATTGTGCCCTGTTTGAGAGATAGCTTCTGAATCAATTGTAACTAGTACCTTTGAAGCCGTATCTCTCAATTTTCTGTAATAAAATGCCATGTTTAATTGTATCGAATGCCTTTGAAAGGTCTAGAAATGCCGCTGATGTGCTATTTTTACTTTCCTTGTTGTTGTCTGTTCCCATTACTTTTAGTAATTGCATAATCGGATGTACAGTGGAGTGATTTTTCATAAACCCATATTGATGGTGATATAAAATATCGTATTTTTCCAGATAAGATGTAATTCTATTACACATTAATTCTTCTAGTAATTTGGAAAAGACTGGTAGAATGCTCATTGGCCTGTAGTTATTGAATTTACACTCATTTCCATTTTTAAAAATCAGAATTACTTTAGCTACATTCATTCTGTCTGGAACAACGCCACTGCTAAAGGATATATTGATAATATGAGTTAAAGGCTTTAGCATTAATTGTATACTTAAGTCGTTTTGTTGATAAACCATCACAACCCTCGGTTTTCTTCGACTTCAGTGGTTTGGCAACAGCAACAACCTCATATTCAGTTGTTGGAGTGATATAAAAACTGTTTGGGCAGGTCGTTGCCCATGAAGTTAAGGAAGTGTTTATTGGGTCTGCAAATCTGTTCATCGGTGCGTTTTCCAATTTGGGCAAAGTAGTTATTAAATTGGTGTGCAATTTCTCTCGCGTCGTTTATTTCTTTATTATCTTCTGTTATAAAGAATGTTCGTAGAGTAGCAACATTCTTTGACTTATCTAAGGCATTATTTATTATTTGCCAAGTTCGGCGTGGGACAGTTTTGTTTTCTTCTAGTACCTTTGAATAGTACATTGCTTTACTTTTTTTTTATCTTATTAAATAATATTCTACAATAATTTTTGTAGTTTTTAATGTTATTTTCCGTCGGATATTTTTAATTTTTTATTATAAAATTTTGATTTGTTATTTGAAAACACTAAGAGTCCTTTAGTCATCCACGGATTTCTTCTCTCGAATTTTTTTCTCAACCTGCTAGTTGCTAGGGTAAATGCCTTTTCGTATGCCGACCGGAAAATATCCTTAAAGGTATCATATGCTGCATTGGGAGAGTCAGATTCGAAAACGGCGGAAAAGTCCATTTGAGGCAGGAACGTTTCAAATTGGGGCCATGCTATCTGCGTTTATTTTCCGCGTCAAGCTAACTGCTGAAGGTTTATCACCTTTATTATGTGTTATAAAGTGGAAGATGCCAAAGTGGTCCGAAACATCTGCAGTAGTGATACCTGATCGATGTGACGGGCCATAATTATTTGTAAAGGCGTGATCTATCAGTGTAGCCGAATGGCTCGTTAATCTGGTCAGTCTGGTGATATACGGTAAGAAATCTTGACTAATCATTATATCTAAATATGAGTTCGTCTTGGTTTGTATATTTGATTTCAAGAGATCGATGTGAATATGTCTCTTTGTGTTCCTGATTGAGTTTGTCGGTTATTACATTTAGTTTGTCTAAGAACAAATCAATTTCTGCCTTAGGTTGTATATTAGGCCTATAAATTATCATCCCTATCAACTTCGTACATTTACGAAATTTAATTTCAATAAACAGGGATTCGAAGACATGCGAAATAAATACCGAGAGATCTCTACAAATCTTGAAGGGTATATTTTCTTTGATGTATATGCCAACACCACCTCGACCGTCGTCTCCTTCTGGTCTATTGATAATGGGATGGTAGCCGTGAAATGTATAGGAACATCCAGGCGGGATTTGAAATGTCTCTGTTAGACCAATAACATCAAAATTGTTGCAGCGACCCCGTGTTTTAAAGAGCATCTCGCTGAGAGAGTCCCAATGAGCCTTGAGGCTTTGACAGTTTAAACGAAAGACCGAGAATTGTTCCTCCGAACTGTCTAATAATGGGGAAATTTCTTCAGCTAGGTAATATTTGCAATCACTTTTTATAAAATTGGAAGGGAACTCATCACCAGAGGACGTTCGTTTAGTTTCTCATTAAAAATCCCTTCAAAATCATATTCCGAATTATTCTGGATCTCGTCCAATGAGATATTATGCGCCATTTTGATTGTGGTCACCAGGTCTCTGTAATTCAAATAAGTTGTATTCTATAATTGCACAGGTTGATAGTTGACATTCTTTAACACCAAAGTTAACCTTACTGACTGAGTGATCGTCGCCCGTCCGTCAACACCATGTTTTGGACTTCTCCTCCAAAAACGACTGGGTCAATTCAAGTGAAAGTTTGAGTAAGTGATGGCCCCGAAGATGCATTTCATTTTTGTTCAACCCAACATGCCCAGCCCCATACGGAGGGTGGGGGAAAATGCTTCTTCTCATGAACCAGTGGGTACAAAGACTTGATATTTGGTATGGAGCTTCCTTTTGAGGTGTAGAATCAAGTCCGTGGAGCAATATTTGCCTTTGTAATGGGGGGCGGGGGGGGGGGGGGGCGAGATTTTTGGCCGTGCCCAAAATTTCTATTTTCTGAATCGATTGCCTTTTTTGAACCAAATGTGGTGTGTGGTATTTTTGGGTCATATTTAACTCATGAAAAAAATGCCCATGTCCCCGTGGGAACCCCCAAAGGCTAAAAATATAAATATTTTCAAACCCCAATATGTCCCAAACCATACGGACCAGAGAACTGTTGTTTGGTATGAAGCATCCTTAGGACCAGCAGAATTGAGTGATAGAAAACAATTGCCATCGGTTATGTCCGTGTGTTCTGTAGGGGGGGGGGGGGGGGGGGGGGGGGGGTCGATATATTGGTGAGTCAGCATACTTGCAAAAATTAAAAAAGATTTCTCCAGAACCAATGGTTAGAATCCTTTGATATTTGGTATACAGCAGTCAGCAGCACAGCGGGGTCAGATACAAGTTTTTTAAAATAAAGGCCCTTGGTTCATATTTGGCCTCAATATATGAGCCCGTATTTTTAACTTACGACTATATGGGGAATAGTCTTTAAAAATCTTCTTCAGGACCACCAGTCATAATCTTTTAATGTTTGGCATACATCATTGTTTTGAGGGGAAGATTCAAGATTGTTCAAACCAAGTCCCTAGGTTAATATTTGGGCTTCCTACGGAAGCCCAGATATTAACTTACTACAATATGGGGGATAATTATTAAAAATCTTCTTCAGATCCGGCAGTCATAATGCTTTCATATTTGGTGTACTACATCTCTAGGGGGTTCAAATTTCAGTTCGTTAAAATCGGTTTCCTGGGTTAATATTTGTGCTCTCTATGTCATCTGGAATTGGCAGTGCGGCTACAGAATAAGAATTTTTTATTTAGTACCCGCCAGAGATGCCTAACTAAGATTAATCCGCATAGGTTGTATCAAGGGGCTCGCTCCATATGGGAACTCTATTTTTTACATTTTGATTAACTGAAGAAAAGGTATGATGCTTGGACTATTTTAGTCACGCCTGGGGGGGGGGGGGGGGGGGGCGCTCAGGGATTGACAATGGATCCTATGGAGACTGATTGCTTAATGTAGATTCACTCTTGGACTCTGTTTATATCGGGCTCTGTTCAATGTGGGCGATTTAGGCCCCGTGGGGCCTCTTGTTTAAGGAACTCTTTGAGAATTTCATATTTACTTGACGCTTTCCCGATTTTAGTTCACCGAATACGAGGCTCAATACATTTCCTTCACCTCTTTTTACAATCTGGTAGGGTCCCAATGTCTCACTGCTTATCATTTATCTTTTCCTAGGGATGTAAAGATGCACCGGTTTACCGACAAGTACCGCTTCACCGCGAGATTTGGCTTAACGATGCGCAAAAAGGTGCGAGCAGTCAAATATCGGTTAAACACGATACGTGCAAACTGAGTTCAGTGAAGGCCCCCAAAATTACCGGTGTTTAGAGGAATCCGGCCGACCCTAAAAGTATGCCAACCCTAAAACTTTTAATGAGTGAAAGTCGTCCATTTAATTCATTGTAACCCCACATTTAAACTCCAGGCAGTTTTCAGTTTCCTGTTAAATACAAAATTTGGTTGTCTGCCTTTACAATGTCACGAACACCACGTGTCGTGTTGTCTGTGGTGATAGATTCATGTTTTCTTCTTACGCGAGGCAGCAGTAATGGTTTTGGAGTTTGAGCTTTCAAAATTGCGTGTAGAAATGTATCGGAGAGTTTCAATGTGGAGCAAGTGGCCAGTTCCAGTTTAGCAAAGGAAACAACAACAGTGTTACAGACGAAGCGACAACTGTGGATCAGTGGCAGATATTAAAAAGACGCACTGGCAAGAAACTTTGCATTAATTTTTCCAACGCTACACTCGTTGTGTTGACAGGTCACGAACATTAATTACTATCTTGTTCTTGAATTTCGTGTATTGATAGTGGAAGCCCAAAAACAAGACCAGCTGCCTTAAAATATGTCATTGGTGCAAGTATAGCGTACAAAACATCAAAAGCCTTTTAAATTCCATTCAAAACGCATGCTAAATATTCCAATAAAAAGTCTTAAGTTCTGTTGGATAAACTGAAAATAGGTGACATAAAAAATATAGCGTGGCCCGTCTAAGTTAAACATAACACATCAAACACAAAGATATATCAGTCTGTTATCAGTTATATTTTTAGACTTCATACTATGTAGTAAATGTCCATATGATGAGAGATAAGTGACTTTTGAACATTTTTGCAAATGTCACATTAAATGTTGGGTTACTTATACTTTCGAATAGATTCCGGAAAAATAATTTGCAGTAAGGTACAGTGATAGTAGTATAGGTGCCTCCGCCATTTCCAACAAACGGAATCACAATGCAAACCCAGAATACAAAATGAAAAGACAAGTTGCCATTCATGTTATTCGTGTAAAAAATGGCTACCGAATAAGAGGTAACGCTCATAATATTTTGTTAGAGATATTAAACAACTTTATTATATTATCATTTGGTGGGTCATGTTTCTTTATGAATGAAAAATGGTATGATATTTGGGTCATTTTTGTAAACTTCAGAATCATGTTAACAACATTTCCAGAATGCCTTTGGCGATTTTATGGAAAGTCAGGTGATACACGACGACGTTTTTATGTGACCAATGGTTCTTTCATACAAATTGCATTTGATAAATGTTTTAAGTTATTTTTTTACATTTAGACACCATCATGGAATGGAAAACTTATGTAAATAGATGTAGTACGGTTAATTATCTGTAAAGAAATTAATTAACAAATCTCGTTTATCAAGATGACACAATATTAGGCACTTTGGCACAGCCGTTATCGAGATATCAGTTCAAGTTCATTTGAAGGCCAAAGTCATCCCGCACATGCCAATCAACCTACCAACACATTCCCTATGTCAGATATCCGAAGTTAACAAATTTCAACCCAATCAGACCGATAGTTTCCGAGAAATGAGGTCAATATCACCCGTTTTAAGATCAAGGTCAAATCACACGTGCAATCCGATTGACCAGAAGAACTCCCCGGGTCAAGATATCGACCATGTACAAAATGAAAGCCCGATCCGTTCAACCGTTTTCAAGCCTATAACCAACAGACAGACGAACACAAACGGACAAGATGTCAAATACAGTATAGATGATGTCAGTACTTCTACATCTCAAGGTATGTTATTTCCTGATTTCTAGTTTACAAGTACTTTGAGTGATTTAAGTGCGTGTTTTTCTATTTGACTTATTTCGTTGATGTTAGAGAATACAATGAAGATCATAACCTTTCTGCTTTCCAAACTTTGAAAAAGTGAAAATAGTTCAGCCTTCTCAAAATTGCAAACCAAAACAAAAGATTTAGTCATCAAATTTACGTATTAACTATATCTCTTTTAACAGTGCACGTGAAGTTTGCCCTATTTGAAGTAATGAAGTTTACACTAGTGTTTTTGTTTTTCAGGTTTGACACTACTATTCATGTTATAGCTCTTGAAAAATTCCTCCTAAATAATTTATGGTGAGTTTTTTCGTGTACTGTGTTCTTTATCATTCACTTTCAGGTAGCAACTGATAACTTTTAGTTGCAAAGTTGATATTCCCTAAAACACCATGCCTCTATATTTTAGTCACCTATTTTTGAAGGTCAACAACTTCTAATTTTCCATTGGTTGTCAATTGTGTACGGTATTTGTGTTTGGGATGATTTTTCATTGGTTGTAAATTGTGTCCTCTATTTGCGTTTGGAATGGAGTTCCCTTCCTCTGTTTAGCAGGTTTTACTATATGTTAGACCAACACATTTTTTTCACTTCGTTTTCCTACAAGGGACAGACTGTTTTCACCGGGGACGCGAGGTATCAAACAAGAAGTAAGTGTGTGGGATCACAATCTTAAAAAAATGTGGGAGGTCATCAAAGAGAGGATGAAGCCCATATTCCCCTTTTCTTATTTTTCTTCTTGGGGTGGTGGAGGGGGGGGGGTGAGTGGGGTGCGGTGCGGTGCGGTGTTGTGAGTGGGGGCTTATTAGAGAACACTGACAGAAAAATATAGTGAACCCGAGCATGGAAGAGGTTGTAGCATCTTGTGTCCCCCTCCCATTAGTGATGATCACCCCCCCCCCTCCCATCAGTTTGCATATGTGGTGACTTTTGGGGAGAGATATAGGTGAAATTCAACACTTGAAAGTAAATAATTTCACAGCATCGAGGGGAAATTAACACGCTCAAAATAGTTCGAGTTCACTTGGAGTACATTTCGGGAAAAGGTGTGTTCTAAAGCATTCTGCTTACTTTTTATAAATATTACATTATATTATATTTATAATCCCTATTTTATACACTTGGTGATTCTTTTTTACAAGTTGTCCATGTTATTTTTAGATTCAGATTTTCATCAACAAATAGTGCGAAACAGCAACTAAATATTGGATGACGGTTGAGGGAATTTCAAAGCAAATATCTGTAGTTATGACATTATGAGCTAAAGTATTTGATGAACTTGATTGCGAATTCCTTCATACAATGTCTCGAACAAGTGAAAGGCGTGATCACGTCCCTGCATTCTTCAGATCATCCAAAATGCATATTCCTGCAAGAACCACGTTGCAATCACATGACCGTATTCAAAATGGCCACATTCGGAACATCCCAATTTCGTGTTGGTGGTATTGCATTACAACATTCCCAACACACCGGAGGGTCTGTCATAAAAATAATTTCTACGAGTCTGTAGTATATTATCATTACCTTGAGGACAAAACTTTCGAATTACCGATCATTTTGTGGTTCTACGGGTTCGTTACTTATGCCGTTGGCAAATTAATCTTCTTCAAAATTATAAAATTCACCTTTTCCCTGAAAAAAAATGTATATTTACCTTTTCTATGCACTTTACTCATTATTTTGATGTATAATTTGCCTTTCTAAAATCTCGTATCTGAGACATTAGTAAACATGTCAACAAATTGACCAAAGTTTTGTTGGACGACCCCTTAACTCCTGGTACAGTTTGTGATATACGAAATTGAACCTTACATCAGGGTTACGTATATGTATACAGATGACGGAAACAATACTTTTTCACAGACTTAATATCCAGTGTTTAAAGGCTCCAAATCCCCACTTCCGGGCGATGTTTGGTTCAGGAGACTTGATGACAGAAGTAGTGTTCAAGCAGGTTCCCCTTCCGAAACTCTTATAACTCCATAAGAAATATTCCGCTTTCTTGCTTGACTTGCCCAAACAAAAAAGTCTGTATTGAATACAATACTGTAGTGAAGATTAGCAAAATCTACATTTGAAAGAAGGTGTGATATTTACATTTTAAAAAGCCGTAAGATTCGGTTCGAGATTCGATTCGAGATTCGATTCTGCCCGACTCCTTTCGACCAGAAATGTGATATTCGTAGGGCCGTATACGCAAATGTGGTTTAAACTACTAAACGGGACCCTTGTCCTCAGTTTCAACATTTCCGATTATCTGAAACAAATGTGACCACGATAAATGAAATGTTTTAACATTTATCAGAATTTGAACATAAAGTGGTTTTAATTGATTTTTTCTTCTCAGCGTTCACATTTTCTTCACAATGAACACCATCATTTATGATCAATTTTTCACCCGATAGCTCCCTATACACATACGTCTGTATTCACTGACGTAACTTACCTGTTTGTTGAAACTCAGAGAAATGGCATCCAAGACGCGTAAAGCAAGCTTCTTTGCGGAATTATTAAATTCGATCATTGTTGGTTTCAAGTCGGGAATTTCTTCAGGCCATATCTGGAAAATGATTCAAAAATGAGAAAAAAGAAACAACCGTTGTTTATCATAAGCACAAGATCTCCATCTACCAAGTAGAACAACTAACTAAGCCCACTTCATACTATTCCATTTCTTTACCAAGAAAAGGATTTTTTCAATCTTCTGGCGCATTCTTATCATATGAGACCTGGTTTACAGGTTTAGGCTCAGCAAAAAGAGATCAAATCCGTGAGCACACTCAACAGAAATCCAGACCAACATTGGTTCCAAGCAGAAGCAAACCCCATCGAAGAAGCAAAACAAATAAATCTTCTTGAGATCTAGAACCAAACAATTCCATATAGAGTTGCCAGTCTTGTTTATATGAAACATCGCTGTTGTCTCGCAACTTAATCCTTCAGCTACGAATCGGCCGTATATGTCCGCGTAATTTACAAATTAAGTAGTTGAAAAAAATATATTTGTCAGAATATTCCAACAAAATTATATTATATGACCTCTCGTCGAGCTCGATCCAGTGAGGAATCACATGATACGGTTTTGTTGAAATATCTTGGAAACTCTTTAAAAAAACATAATTAAAATAAAAAAATCACTATCGTTACGTTAGGTAAAGAGCTAACGCATGTGTGATGGAGCAATTGAAAACGTATTTCTGACGTTTTGGTTCGCCGAGTAACCAAAACTCCTCTGTGTGCAGACAAGGAAGGGTTGGTAGACAGTTTAACGTTTCTCTTGTTCAAATTATAAATGTGAATCAAACGGGACACAATGTGAGATCTATTAAGATTGTTAGGAATCGTTTGTCAGCAATTGTGTTTTGAAAGAAAACAGTTTCATACGAATACATTGCTTGCTTTTACCAAGGTCAAACTCGGTAAGGAATTCGACGTTATTATGGCCAGGAAACAGTCCAACAATTAAAGAGTCCATCGCCTGTGCTCAGATTCACTCGTCTGGAATATTTCAGTCGGTCGGAAAATCGAACCTATGGTTTGCTTTTCCGACTAACTGATATATTCCAGACGTTTAATCTATAATAAGCATAAGCAGTCATTTTCTTTGAGTCAACGCAAGAAATGTTAATCAATCCACACTTTTGTTGATATTACCATGAGCTACGAAGACTCACCCATCCTTTAGTTTATTTTATGATTACGCCGCGTAGTTTTACTGGTCGTGTTAATATCTTGATGTTTTTAGGGTGAACTTAATGAGTATTGACTGGAATATCCATAACTACGATAAGAAAGGATATCTGTATAACTTATGAGTAAACAAAGAATACATTTCATCAACGGTAGTCTGCTTATAACCTCCACGAAAAGTGAGTAAACGAACAGCCCATAACAACGTCGGATTCGTTACAGATTTAGACTGGTGGCCTGAGAGCTTGGCGGAACACGTGAACGTATTAGCGTTCAACCAACTGTTAACTGGTAGATGCTACATTTATCTTCGCCATAGATTTCATTTCACCGTTTATTGACATGCTATATTTGATTCGATAGTGCCAATAGGCTTTCTGTCCAATCAAATGTAACCGATAAATGTGTCAATCACAATATCTGATTCTGCAGGCTCAATATGAAGTCTTCTCTATATTGTAGTCACAATCTTTGATATTTTGAGAAGCTCAAATATGGGCTTCCAGGACTCTACCATTTAACAGAGTACTCATAGTGGTTTTTAACGCAGACATTTAGGAAATTACCAAGCACATCTACTCTCAGGAACAGGGCATGGAACAGGAACGGGAACGGGTACCTAGTCTCAGGAATGCAGGAACATGAAAAAGAATATTATTGTACGTGATTGAACAAACTACATTTAAATGTTTGTCAACAATCATAAAACATTAATTCCAATTTTTCATTTCCGCGAGCCATTAGATAATATACATTGTTGGAGATGTGTTTTTCTCGGCGTTTTCAATTTATATTGAATTCACAGGAACAGTTACCGGTGGCGGCACGGACGTTCTCCCACACCTTTTTTCCGTACAAATTTCCTGTGGAAAATTGTGAAAGTGCGAGGATCGCCTCCCTCAAATATTTGCAAAAATGAATTTTTATCTCTTCATCGCCTTTTTACTCAGTGTTAATCCAATGGGGAAATTGTGAAGATTTATAAAGACGGTGTGTATTTTTTGTGTGTGTGTTTCTCCTTCGTGACGTCGAGAAATCTGTGAGACACAGCGAGACTGGGAGGAATAATAACGTCGCTATCGCCACTACAAAAATGGATACGGTTTTCGAGGTAGTGAAATAGAGAGAAAAAAATCACCAGTTTTTTTCTTATATATTTGAATAGAAAGGAATAAATAAATAATAAATTAAACCAGAGGCTCAAGTGAGACTAAAACGCTCACCTGGCTCAAGTTGTCAAAAGAGATGTATGTGTCAGAAAGTGATGGGCAGCAAGAGTAATATTTTGATTTGCCATGACGCATCGAAAGGCAATTTTTGGGCCTTTCATTTCTGCTGGTCCTAGGAAGGGTTCCTAGGAAAAAACCAAAGCCGTGCTTTGTGAAGTCTCCAAAATATGTCGAAGCGATTTTTTGTTTTTGGGTTTTCAACTCCTGTGGTTCTCCCTATCCCCCCGCCCCCTCAAAAGAAAATTCGGGCATAAATAAAGTACTTATGACCCAGTTATACTACATGACAAATTTGGTTCAAATTAGCCCATTAGTTCCAGAAATCCAAATTTTGATTGGAGCCCAAATTTGGGAGCCCAAATTTTGACCTACTGAGTTCCTTTGAAAAAAGTGGATCGGCATCACTAAAGTAAGTTCCATACCAGAAATCTAAGCATTATTGCGACTGGCTTATGAGAAGATGATTTTAAAGTGTTTAATGCTTATGGAGCATTAACCTCACCCCAAGGAGCATAGCAACGTTTTGGGAAAGAAAATCCGAAGAGTAAACTCCACCAGCCCGAAGATGGCAACATCTTCATTTGCACAGAGTAGAAAGGGTATACTCCAAAGATGGCCTGTGCCGTTTGTGGATGAATTTCGCCCAGTGGTTTTAAAGAAGAAGACAACTTTCAAATTAGTTGATGGAGTACAAGAAAGATGATGACTCAGCATCTTCCCATTACCAACATTGTTAAAATGGGCTTACGGCACCCCAAAACAAAACCGATAGCAATTTTCTTGGTCCATCTGAATCCACTGGACGTAAGGAAGCTGCATTGGGGCCACATCTAGGACGTTTTTGTTACCGGTGTACCGGTTTGGGCGACCTAACTTCAGTCACCCAAACTCGGTGGTTCTATCCGGGTACTCCGGCTTCCTCCTCCACCTGTAAAACTGTCAAGGTCACGATTAGCCATTGTGCATAAGTATGTGATCTTAAACACCAATAAATAAATAAATAAATAAATAAATAAATAAATAAATAAATAAAAACGGTGCGCTCAGTACGGTAATCCCACTTTCAATTTCAGTCTTTACTGCCTGCGGCCTTCGGTTATGTCTGTGGCATATATGGACAGGTGTCCCCCAAATTTCATTGAATATGGCCCATATACCAAATATGAAAAGATTCGGACTGGTGGATCTGGAGAAGAGAAAAAAAAGTTTCCTCATGTTGCATTAAGTTAAAATTCGGAATAGGAAGCCCAAATATTAATACAGGAACTTAATTTGAACAAATTTGAATCTGAACCCCCCAGAGATGATGTATATCAAATATCAACCGAATCTGACTGGTGGGTCTGAAGAAGATTTTTAAAGATTCTTCCTCTTATTGTACTAAGTTAAAATTCGGGGCCCCATAGGAAGCCCAATAATAACTGAGGGACTTGATTTGAACAAACTTGAATCTGACACTCGTAACAAAGGGGTATACCAAATATTAAAAGATTCTGACTAGTGGTACTGAAGAAGAAAATGTTTAAAGCTTGTTCCCCATATTGCCCTAAGTTAACATTCGGGCGCCTGTATTGAGCCCAAATATGAACTGAAGGGCTTAATTTGAACATACTTGTATCTACCCCTCCCCTGTGGATGCTGTGTACCAAATATCAAAAGATTCTGATCTTTGTTTTTTTTTACTTTACAAATATGCTGACTCATCATTTTTTCGATGCCTCCTACAGAACAACCTGACAAAACTGAAGGCAATGTTTTACCATTCCATTTTACTGGTCCTAAGGATACTTCAGACGAAATAACAGTTCTCTGTTTCGTGTGGTTTGAGAAATATGAGCGTTTATTCTTTTCTAATTTTAGCTCCTGGGATTCACACAGGGCTGTAAAAAATTGTTGGGCATCAATCAAGCACCTATGACCCAATTATACTACATGCCAAACTTGGTTCAAATCAGCCTATTCGTCCCGACTCTATCAGTTTAGAATGGACACGGGCAGTGTTGTACACGACTGTAGAGCTGCGATTGAGCATAACGTCCCAGGTTTCGGTGCCACATTGCCTAACCAGCTCCAAAAGAGCGGCGGGGGAGGGGTATCCTGACACTATCTTTAAAACTTAGATAATCGTCAGATGTTGAAGTGAAAAGAAATCGGCGGTGAGTAGGTTTTTTGGCGGGAAACGATTATTGAAAATTTGCCAATTAGACATTAAAATTGCACTTCTCACAAACATGAACCGTGTCTAGACCGCTGAAGGCAGCGACTTCTAATTTTCATAACTTGTTCTACGCACCCTGGCTGACAGTTTGGCATCTGTTGCGAGTGTCGAGGCCGCGTGAAGAACACCACGCATCGCGTGGAAAGTGAGAGTACTATTCGTCCCGACTCTATCAGTTTGGAATGGACTTGGGGACTGTTGTAGACTACTGTAGAGCAGCGATTGAGCATAAAGTCGGAGTTTTTTGTGCCAAATTGCCTAACCGGCTCCAAGGTATTATTTTTCGTCTGTACATCGCCCAGATCGCCTGTAGTTTATACCGTCACCATACGTTGACGTAGCCTTTTGTCATTTTCGCCACTTTCGACCCAGATTTGAGGGTACCTTCCTTCAACCCCATTTTATAGCAAAATCTAGCCATGCTCCCAACAACGCCCTCTCCCCGTCGGCCTGGGTGCTTCTAAAAATAGAAAGGTCAATGGGGAGGGGCCCGTTAGCAAACAAACGGGGGCAGGGCAGGTGTACTTGGTGAACAAACAGTTGTGTGAACATCCCCAGAAGTGAAAACCTTTGCTCAGTGGCTGTAATCAAGATGTTAATTTAGACTCCCATTACGGCCAAGATACTACAGAATGCAAATGGGTGGGTGGCGGGCATCATCACTGGATCTAATGTTGTATTTCATGTTTTCTTTTTTTCTTTATATTCTATTTTTTTATATCTCTCTCTCTCTCTCTCTCTCCCTCTCTCTCTCTCTCTTTCTCTCAGTTTATTTTGTGTTTGTCTATAATGTTTATAATATTTAGATTTTGCTAGATTCTGTTATTTATGGAATACGTTCCGCCATATTGTAAATTATTAGTCACTGTACAGGAACGGAGGGGGCTTCTAAGTGGTAAGCACTTGTCCTCCAATCCTAATTTGCATTGTCAAATGGCAAATAAAATATGTTTAATCTAATCTAACAGTAGGGGGGAGGGGCATGTGTCCTAGGTAAAAAAAACAGCAGGGGGCAGGTGTCCTAGGTAAAATAAACAGCATATGGGGGGGGGGGGGGGGGGGGGATGTCCCTGCTAATTAATTTTAATAGGAGGCAGTTGTTCATGGGGCAGGTGTTCTATCCCACTGCCCAGTATTCAAATTTTCTATGGTACTTGGCCTTGACGGAAATAACATTTCAACAAGAAACAATTGGAAACCTATTTGCAATAAAGCTGCAAATATAAACTTGATTTTAGGACCATTCCATGGACATTTTAAAGCCTACTGCGATATCAGCGTTTCTTACTCTCGTCCTATCACTACACCGCAGTATTTAACCCGAGTCGAGTTCTGACGTCATGCAAGTTTGACCGACATGCTTTCAATTCTGTTATTGACAACAACATATTTATAATTTCGTGCTTACTGATCCGAATTTTGAAAACGACACACGCAATCGCGAAAGCGTTTTCTGAAAAACACGATTCTGTAAAAGGTTTCAGTGAAATTTGATTATTTTTTTTATTTTCAATTTCGATGGCTCTTGTCGAAAAGGTGCTAATCACTGATCGTCCCAAACGAGATCAAAGACACGCCGTAGTTTAATAACAGACAGAGATTCTTCTAAGAATATACATGCGCAATCCTAAAATGCAATAAATCAAGTGTTTTTTCACGTTTTATGAGAGAAATATGTCCAATTGTATCATTGAATCATTTTTAGGTATATATGGGTGAGAAATTTTCTATACGGACAAAATACAGGCTAAATAAAATATTTGCCATTATTTTCCGCAGACGTATTTTTGTCTTTGCTTCTTGGGGAAATCCATGCTGCTAAATACAACGAAGGTGTGTTATTTGATGTGGTCAGAACCGTCAGGTGGTCGGGTCCGAAACCGCGCCTCGCAAAAGATTTAGTGGGGGGTGTCGATTTTACAAGTAATGTAGGCAGCGGACACGGCATGGGCTGTCTGTCTTTAATCCTATAAACAGGGTTAAGGCTTGGTTTTTGAATACCCTTATTTATTTATTTATTTATTTATTTATTTATTTATTTATTTATTTATTTATTTATTTATTGATTTATTTATTTATTTATTTATTTATTTATTTATTTATTTATTTATTGGTGTTTAAGGTCACATACTTATGCACAATGGCTAATCGTGGCCGTGACAGTTTTATAGGTGGAGGAAGCCGGAGTACACGGAGAGAACCACCAAGCACCGATGAGCAACTGTCAGCTCCTCAACATTCTAACTCTGTTCAAGCTCCGCTCAAGCAGGGTTACAGAGGGTGAAGACATATGTACCATCGACGTGCAGTATGCCTTAGTACACAGCGTCATCGTGCCCCCATGTCGGCAACCGGGCTAAAGTGCCTTGCCCAAGGACACAACGTGAGTCGTCCCGGACGGGGATCGGACTCTGGACCTCTAGCATAGAAGTACAACAGTCTACCACTGAGCCACCACGCTCCCTTGAATACCCTTAATACTATCATACATTATCCCTCATGAATTCTGAATCTGATAAAAGAGGTTATGTTTACCTATTACATACCCATTTGCTGCCCGAAAACAGCCGATTTTATCAAAATATTGACGTTTAGCAGCCTGTAGCGGGATTAACAAACGACTAGCGGAATATTCTATCTATGCAATTTGTAAGACCTGCCAATGTCCAATTGTTCTTGAAAATCGCCAACAAGCAGTTAGCGAAATCCACAGAAAATGTAAATTTTAAGCTTTTAAGGGGTATCTCTCCTTATCCAGTCTAAAATAGGTTAAGTTTCATTCTTTTAAATACCCTTACTACTTACAAAACTGATCCTCTGTGAATTCTACGCGCAGTAAAAGAAGTTATATTTCTCTGTTACATATCCATTGGGTGCTCTTGGTGTCTGGAAACAATCCATTTTATCAACATTTTGATGTTTAGCAGCTCGTGGAGAGTTAACGAATGATCAACGGAATATTTTGTCCATGTAACTTGTAATGTCACATGAAGACCCGTGAATGGCCATTTTTTCTTGAAATCTACAAGATGTTTTTTAAGAAATCCAGGGAAAGCATGAAATTTTAAGTCTTTGATGGGTACCGCTGTTTAACCAGCCCAAAACGGGTTAAGACCAGCCCTAAATGGGTTAATGCTTGGTCTGATGAATTCTACTTCCAAAGAAGGAGGTTATGTTTATCTCGCAGGTACAGATTGCGTGCAATGGATGCCCAAGGACAGTCCATTTTCTCAAAATTTCTATGCTTTGCAGCCTCTGGAGAGTTAACTAACGCTTACCGGAATATTTTGTCTATGTAACTTGTAATGTCACTCCAAGACCTGCAAATGGTCAATTTTTCTTGAATACTTACTAGATTTTTTGGAGAAATCCACAGAAAACTGGAATTTTAAGCTTTTAAGGGGTACATCTTAACCAGGCGAAAATGGGTTAAGACCTCGATTTTTTGAATACCTTTACTACTTACTAAATTTTTCTCTGTCAGTTTTGCATCCGGTAAAAGAAGTTATGTATCTCTGTGGCATTCCCATTTGTTGTTGTTGGTGTCCAAAAACAGACTATTTTTTCAAAATGTTGACATTTAGCAGCCGATGGAGGGTTAACAAGTGCTTACTGGAATATTTTATCCATGCGACCGGTAATGTGACTCCAAGACCTATCAATGGCCATTTTCTGTTGAAAACTTACAAGATGTTTGTAACGAAATCCACGGAAAACATGATTTTTTTTTAGCTTTTGATGGTCTTGCTAATAACCACCCCAAAAGGGGTTAACGCTTGGGTTTTTGAATACCCTTATTACTTACAAAAATGGTCCTCAGTGAATTCCACTTCCAACAAAGGAGATTATGTGTAACTCTCGGACATACATTGCGTGCTGTGTGCGTCCGAAAACAGCCCATTTCAACAAAATTATGATGCTTGGCATTCTGTAGAGGGTTAATAAACGCTCAGCGGAATATTTTGTCCATGCCACTTGTAATGTCACACAAAGACCTGCAAGTAGTCAATTTTTCTTGAAAACCTATGGAATGTATTTAGAGAAATCCACAGAAAATGGGAATTTTTAGATTTTAAGGGGTCTCTCTCTTTAGCCTGACCAAAATGGGTTAAGACTTCGTTTTTTGAATACCCTTACTACTTACAAAAATGTTTCCCTATAGATTGTGCGCTCGATAAAAGAAATCACTTTTCTTTGTGGCGTACCCGTTGGGTGCCGTTGGCGTCCAAAAACAGCCCATTTTATCACAATTTTGACATTTAGCAGCCCGTGGAGGGTTAACAAATGCTCACCGAAGTATTTTGTCCATGCAAATTCTATTGTCACATCAGGGCCTGGGAGTGACAATTTTTTCATGAAAATCTACAAGACTCGTTTAGAGAAATCCACGGAAAACCTGAATTTTTTAGCTTTTTGGGGGTATTGCTGTTTAACCAGCCCAAAACGGGTTAATGCTTGGTTTTTTGAACACCATTATTACTTACAAAAATGATCTCTGGTGAATTCCACTTCAAATAAAGGAAGTTATGTTTATCTCTCGTGTATCGTTTGGGTGCTCTGGGGGCCTGAAACCGGCCCATTTCATCAAAATTTCGATGTTTGGCAGCCTGTGGAGGGTTACCATATGCATCGCCTGATATGTCATGTGTATCAAAGGTCGTGGCACAGACAGGTCTATCAATGATGAAAGTTTAAAAAAAATCTACAAGACGTGTTTCGAGAAAGTGCCGATAAACCCCAATTTTGACAGTTTTTTGCCAACTGTGACGAAATAAGGGTTAAATCGAAAATTCCGCTTCGGTACATTTTTAGATTTTGTGCCCCTCTATACGTGTGCAAAATTTTGTGAAAATCGGTCCGAAAATGGCTTCGGAATCGTGCGGACAAAATGTGTGGAAACCCCCCCCCCCCCCCCCCCAAAAAAAAACCCCAAAAAACTAGACTTTATGATTCTGGAGAATCATGGCTTTTCCCGATGAGATTCCATGATTTTTCATGACCCCACAGTGTCTGATGAATTGTTTTTAACTGCCTCACTGAAGTTCCTTCATTGATGTTATGAGAAAAGTGAAGATAGTAGTCTCAAATGACACAGTTTGATAAAAAATTGTTTAGGTAAAAACCATCCTTAACGGTGGAGTGAGTTAAGGTCAATATCGTCGTCCAACAAGTCAATGACCGACAAAAGGAGTTATGTTTGTTTGACACATACTCACTGAGTGCTGTGTCAATTTAAAAATGGTCCATTTTATCTCAAATGTATCCAAAATATTGATGTCTGGCAGCTTGTATAGGGTTAACAAGTGCCAACAGGAATATTTATTCATGCAACTTGTAATGTCACACCAAGAACTGTGAATGGCTATTTTTTCTTTAAAATCTACAAGATGTTTTCAGAGAAATCCAGGGAGAACAGGAATTTTAAGCTTTTGATGGGTATCATTGTTTTTCCAGCCCAAAACGGGATAAGTGTTGTTTTTGGAATACTCTTATTACTTCCAAAAATAATTCTCAGTGAATTCTACTTCCACTTATTTTGATCTCTCCTCCCAACTTCAGGTGCTGTGGGTACGCAAACACAGCCTATTTTATCAACATTTTGATGTTTGAGAACCTGCATAGGGTTAACAAATGTTTACAGGAATATTCTGTACATGCAACTTGTAATGTTACACTAAGATATGAGAATGGCCATTTTTTCCTGAAAATCTACGGGATGTTTTTAAAGAAATCCTCAGATAACATGAATTTTTAACCTTTTGAGGGGTGTCTCTCTTTAACCAGCTCTAAAGGGTTAATGCTTGGTTTTGTGAATATCTTCATTACTTACAAAAATGATCGACGGTGAATTCCACTTCCAATGAAGGAGGTTATGTTTATCTCGTAGGTACACATTTGGTGTTATGGTTGCCCAAGAACAGCCCATTTTCTCCAAATGTCAATGCTTGGCAGCCTCTGGGGGGTTAACAAATGGTTACCGGAACATTTTGTTCAGGCAACTTGTAATGTCACTCGAAGACCTGCGAATGGTTAATTGCTCTTGAATTTTTTTTTGAGAAATCCACAGAAAACTGGAATTTTAAGCTTTTAAGGGGTATATCTCCTTAACCAGTTAAAAATGGGTTAAGACCTCGATTTTTGAATACATTTACTACTTACAAAAATGTTTCACTGTCAGTTTTGCGCCCGGTAAAAGAAGTTACGTTTCTCTGTTGTATTCCCATTTGATGTTGTTGTTGTTCAAAAACAGACTATTTTTTCAAAATTTTGACATTTAGCAGCCCATGGAGGGTTAACAAATGCTTACCGGAATAATTTATCCAATCAATTGGTAATGTGACACCATGACCTATCAATGGCCATTTTCTCTTGAAAACCCTACCAGATGTTTGTAAAGAAATCCAGGGAAAACATAAATTTTTAAGCCTTTGATGGGTATCACTATTAACAACCACAAAATGGGTTAACGATTGATTTTTTGAATACCCTTATTACTTACAAAAATGGTCTTTGGTGAATTCCACTTCCAACAAAGGAGATTATGTTTATTTCTCAGGTACACGTTGGGTGATGTGCGTGCCTGAAAACATCCCATTTCAACAAAATTACGATGCTTGGCAGCCTCTAGAGGGTTAATAAACGCTCACCGGAATATTTTGTCCATGCAACTTGAAATATCACACAAAGACCTGCGAGTAGTCAATTTTTCTTGAAAACCTACAGGATGTTTTTAGAGAAATCCACAGAAAATGGGAATTTTAAGATTTTAAGGGGTCTCTCTCTTTAGCCTGTCCAAAATGGGTTAAGACTTCGACTTTTGAATACCCTTACTACTTACAAAAATGTTTGCGTATAGATTGTGCGCTCGATAAAAGAAAGCACGTTTCTTTGAGGCGTACCCATTGGGTGCTGTTGGCGTCCAAAAACAGCCCATTTTATCACAATTTTGACTTTTAGCAGCCCGTGGAGGGTTAACAAATGCTCACCGCAGTATTTTGTCCATGCAGCTTCTATTGTCACACCAAGGCCTGGGAGTGACAGACTTTTCTTGAAAATCTACAAGACTCGTTTAGAGAAATCCATGGAAAATACAAATTTTTGAGCTTTATGGGGGTATTGCTGTTTAACCAGCCCAAAACTGGTTAACGCTTGGTTTTTTGAACACCCTTATTACTGACAAAAATGATCCTCGGTGAATTCCACTCCCAGCAAAGAAAGTTATATTTATCTCTCGTGTATTGTTTGGGTGCGGTGGGGGCCTGAAACTGGCCTATTTCATCAAAATTTCGATGTTTGGCAGCCTGTGGAGGGTTATCATATGCATCGCCTGATATGTCGTGTGTATCAAAGGGCGTGTCACAGACAGGTCTAGCAATGACGAATGTATAAAAAAAATCTACAAGACGTGTTTCGAGAAAGTGCCGATAAACCCCAATTTTGGCAGTTTTTTGCCAATTCTGAGAAAATAAGGGTTAAATCGAAAATTCCGCTTGGGTACATTTTTAGATTTTGTGCCCCTCTATGCGTGTGCAAAATTTCGTGAAGATCGGTTCGAAAATGGCTTCTGAATCGTACGGACAAAATGTGTGGAAAAAAAAAAAAAAAAAAAAAAAAAAAACCCCAAAAAAAAAAAAAAACCCCAAAAAAAAAAAAAAAAAAATAATAATCCGTACAAAAACAATAGTCTTTTCCAGAGGGAAAAGCCTAAAAAAAAAAAAAAAAAAAAAAAAATAATAATCCGTACAAAAACAATAGTCTTTTCCAGAGGGAAAAGCCTAAAAAAAAAAAAAAAAAAAAAAAAATTAATAATCCGTACAAAAACAATAGTCTTTTCCAGAGGGAAAAGCCTAAAAAAAAAAAAAAAAAAAAAAAAAAAAAAAAATAATAATCCGTAGAAAAACAATAGTCTTTTCCAGAGGGAAAAGCCTAACTAGATTTTTCCATTTCAAGAAATCGAGAGATTCACCTATTCCGCTTGTCTTTTTAGGCAGCGACGAAATAAGATTGCATATAGAGCTGGTAGTTTTTTAGGCTATATTAAGTGCATAGCCGATAGAAAACTCCCTACAGTGTCTAACAATTCTTTCGCCAATACTCTTTCACATTGGCGTGAATGCTGTATGCTTAATGTCCAAGTTAGGGCTAAATAGCAAACCCGTTGAACAGATCGCGTGTACTTAATAATAACAACATGTGCATGTGTGACACCATAGATTGTGGCGAACGTTTTCGCAGCAGCCATCCCAAACATTCAGCGTTTGTACCTGAAGCTCGCCCGAACTCGGTCATATTATTAGAAAGTCCCGAAACCAAGCATGGGCCTCGAGGCAGCCGCCCCTCTCTCTCAACCCACACCCCGAACGTGCACATACCCTCTCCTGACATTCAACATGATAGAATGGGAAATTGGTGTCGCTCTTTGTGTGAAAAGATGCGGTAACTATTTGTGAAGAATGAGTGAAAAAATGATGGAAATCGGCCAAGAATTGGCCGAGATATAGCGTTTTAATGAGTTGAGGTAATTGTTTGAATTTGGTCCCGTTCTAGCCGGTGCGACCTGACGCTGGGTATATGTCTGGGGTAGTTCCGCTTGAAATCGTGGATTCTCAGTTTCTGGTCGAGAGACGCTGGTGACTGAAAGATGCATTGTGTACACTGGCGCCAAATGGACCTCGCCAAGCTGGTAACAGTTAGATATTTGTCAGAAATGAAAAGTGGACAGTAATCGCGCATGGGTTAATGGCGAATAGGCGGTAATCTGGCTAATTTGACATTAAAACTGAACAGACAGCAGTGTCGCTCATACGCCCACTACGTCCAGACCACTGGAGGCAGCTACACGAAATTTTCAGAAGTTGTTCTACTCTTCCTGCCCGACAGGTTAGTATCTTTGTCGAGTGGCGTGACCGCGTGGGAACAATGTGGATCGCGTGGAAACCGAAGGGACGATTCGTCCCTCCTCTATTCCCAATGCAACGACGTTTCCATTCACTATTCACCTGTCACCCGTCGAGTTTGGCATTATTTCTGTCTATTTGACGAACTGTTCAGCTTTCAATATTCACACGTTCACGTGGGACTGAAAGTTGGAGTTAAACTGCTTATTTCAGAGCGTACCGGCAGAAACTGACAACTCGACCCGGTGGCGAAAAAGCCGTCGTCTGGCTAATTTGACATTCAAACTGAACAGATACAATGTCGGATACACGCCAATTATGTCCCGACCATACAAGGCAGCAACTCCAGATTCTCAGAATGTTTTCTCCTGTCCCTGCCCGACAGTTTAGTATCTTTGTCAAGTGCCAAGACCGCGTGGAAACACCGTGGATCAGGTGGAAACCGAGGGGACGATTCGTCCCTACTTTCTTCTCAATTCAACGACTTTCCTATTCATTATTTACCTGTCACCGGCTGAGTTTGGCATTATATCTGTCTATTTGATGAACTTTTCAACCTTAACTATTTGCGGCCTCGTGTTTCACCACCGAAAGGCCACTGCACGGTTACCAATATATTCAGGGACTGATTTTGCGAAAAAAAAACAATTATTCCGACTGTACCCACATGGGAACTCCTAAATCTGTAAGGGTTACATTTTTAATAATAACGTATAAAACAGAAGTTGTCGTGCTACGCTTGCTGCATGCAGGCATAGAAAACATTCAGCGCTCAATGAATTAGGAATGGAGTAAATTGTCACTTAAACCAGCGAAATTCTGAAAAAAATGAGAGTTTTTTTTCGACGGCACCTACCTTTATGCATCCGAGACAGGGACTGCGTTAAACTTTACAGCAACCTTATAACAGAAAATATTCTTGGAATTGAACTGTGAATCCGAATTTCGAAAGCCTACAGAATGCAAATGGGTGGGTGGCGGGCATCACCACTGGATGTAATGTTGTATTTCATGTTTTCTTTATATTCTATTTATTTTTTTGATCTCTCTCTCTCTCTCTCTCTCTCTCTCTCTCTCTCTCTCTCTCTCTCTTCTCTCTCTCTCTCTCTCTCTCTCTCTCTCTTTCAGTTTAATTTGTGTTTGTCTATAATGTTTATAATATTTTGATTTTGCTAGATTCTGTTTTTTATGGAATACGTTCTGCCATATTGTAAATTATTAGTCACCGTACAGGAACGGAAGGGCTTCTAAGTGGTAAGCACTTGTCCTCCAATCCTGATTTGCATTGTCAAATGGCAAATAAAATATGTTTAATCTAATCTAACAGTAGGGCGGGGGGTGGGGGGGGTGGGGGGCATGTGTCCTAGGTAAAAAAAACAGCAGGGTGCAGGTGTCCTAGGTAAAATAAACAGCATGGGGGGGGGGGGGGGATGTCCCCGCTAATTAATTTTAATAGCAGGCAGTTGTTCATGGGGCAGGTGTCCTATCCCATTGGTACTTGGCCTTGATGGAAATAACATTTCAACAAGAAACAACGGGAAACTTATTTGCAATAAAGCTGCAAATACAAACTTGATTTTAGGACCATTCCATGGACATTTTAAAGCCTACTGCGATATCAGCGTTTCTTACTCTCGTCCTTTCACCACACCGCAGTATTTTACCCGAGTCGAGTTCTGACGTCATGCAAGTTTGACGGACATGCTTTCAATTATGTTATTGACAACAACATATTTATAATTTCGTGCTTACTGATCCGAATTTTGAAAACGACACACGCAATCGCGAAAGCATTTTCTGAAAAACACGATTCTGTAAAAGGTTTTAATGAAATTTGATTATTTTTTTATTTTCTATTTCGATGGCTCTTGTCGAAAAGGTGCTAATCACTGATCGTCCCAAACGAGATCAAAGACACGCCGTAGTTTAATAACAGACAGAGAATCTTCTAAGAATATACATGCGCAATTCTAAAATGCAATAAATCAAGTGTTTTTTCACGTTTTATGAGAGAAATATGTCCAATTGTATCATTGAATCATTTTTAGGTATATGTGGGTGAGAAATTTTCTATACGGACAAAATACAGGCTAAATAAAATATTTGCCATTATTTTCCGCAGACGTATTTTTGTCTTTGCTTCTTGGGGAAATCCATGCTGCTAAATACAACGAAGGTGTGTTATTTGATGTGGTCAGAACCGTCAGGTGGTCGGGTCCGAAACCGCACCTCGCAGAAGATGTAGTGGGGGTGTGTCGATTTTACAAGTAATGTAGGCAGCGTACACGGCATGGGCTGTCTGTCTTTAATCCGACAAAACAGGGTTAAGGCTTGGTTTTTTGAATACCCTTATTTATTTATTTATTTATTTATTTATTTATTTATTTATTGGTGTTTAAGGTCACATACTTCTGCACAATGGCTAATCGTGACCGTGACAGTTTTAGAGGTGGAGGAAGCCGGAGTACCCAGAGAAAACCACCAAGCATCGACGAGCAACTGTCAGCTCCTCAACATTCTCACTCTGTTCAGGCTCCGCTCAGGCAGGGTTACAGAGGTTGAAGACATGTGCACCATCGACGTGCAGTATGCCTTAGTACACGGGGACATCGTGCCCCTATGTCGGCAACCGGACCAAAGTGCCTTGCCCAAGGACACAACGTGAGTCGTCCCGGACGGGGATCGAACTCGGGACCTCTAGCATAGAAGTACAACAGTCTACCACTGAGCCACCACGCTCCCTTGAATACCCTTAATACTATCATACATTATCCCCCAGGAATTCTAAATCTGATAAAAGAGGTCATGTTTATCTATTGCATACCCATTTTGCTGCCCGAAAACAGCCGATTTTATTAAAATTTTGACGTTTAGCAGCCGGTAGAGGGATTAACAAACGACTAGCGGAATATTCTATCTATGCAATTTGTAAGACCTGCCAATGTCAAACTGTTCTTGAAAATCCCCAACAAGCAGTTAGCGAAATCCACGAAAATGTAAATTTTAAGCGTTTAAGGGGCATCTCTCCTTATCCAGTTCAAAATGGGTTAAGTTTCATTCTTTTAAATACCCTTACTACTTACAAACCTTAAACACCAATTAGATTCCATGATTTTTCTTGACCCCCCACAGTGTCTGATGAATTGTTTTTAACTGTCTCACAAAAGTTCCTTCATTGATGTTATGAGAAAGGTGAGTATAGTAATCTCAAATGATTCGGTTTGGTTTTGATAAAAAAATGTTTAGGTAAAACCCATCATTAATGGTAGAATGGGTTAATATCAATATCAATGTTTCCCTATTAGTTTTGCGTCCGGTAAAAGCCCATGAAGGGTTAACAAATGCCTACCAGAATAATTGATCCATGCAACTGGTCATATGACACCAAGACCTATCAACGGCCATTTTCTCTTGAAAACCCCACAAAATGTTTGTAAAGAAATCCAGGGAAAACGATTTTTAAGCTTTTGATGGGTATCCCTGTTAACCTCCCCAACAGGGGTTAACGCTTGGCTTTTTGAATACCTTTATTATTTACAAAAATGGTCCTCTGTGAATTCCACTTCAAACAAAGGAGATTATGTTTATCTCTCATGTATACATTAGGTGCTGTGCGTGTCTGAAAACAGTCCCATGTTAACAACATTACGATGCTTGGCAGCTTGTAGATGCTTAATGTCACATAAACACCTACGATTTGTCTTGAAACCCTACAAGTTACCGTTAGGGAAATTCACAGAAAATGGGAATTTAAAGCTTTCAAGGGATATATCTCTTTAGCCTGCCCAAAATGGGTTAAGACGTCGACTTTTGAATACCCTTACTACTTACAAAAATGTTTCCATATAAATTGTACGCGCGATAAAAGAAGGAACTTTTGTTTGTGGTGTACCCTTTGGGTGCTGTTGGTGTGCAAAAACAGCCGATTTTATCGCAATTTTGACCTTCAGCAGCCCGGGGAGGGTTAACTAATGCTGACCGGAATATTTTGTTCATGCGACTTGTAATGTCACACCAAGACCTGCAAATAGCCGATTTTTCTTGAAAACCTACAAGATGTTGTTAGAGAAATCCACAGAAAACGGGGATTTTAAGATTTTAATGGGTATCTCTCTTTAACCAGCCCCAAATGGGTTAAGACGTCAAATTTTGAATACCCTTACCACTTTCAAAAATATTTTCCGATCAATTTTGCGTCCGATAAATGAAGGCCCCTTTCTCTGTGGTATATCGTTTGGGTGCTGTTGGTGTCTAAAAACAGCCCATTTTATCACAATTTTTACGTTTAGCAGCTCGGGGAGGGTTAACTAATGCTGACCGGAATATTTTATCCATGCAACTTGTAATGTCACACCAAGACCTGAGAGTGACCAATTTTTCTTGAAAATCTACAAGACTCGTTTAGAGAAATCCACAGAAAACATGAAGTTTTGAGCTTTTTGGGGGTATTGCTGTTTAACCAGCCCAAAACGGGTTAACACTTGGTTTTCTGAACACCCTTATTACTTACAAAAATGATCTTCGGTGAATTCCACTTCCAATAAAGGAAGTTATGTTTACCACTCGGGTATCGTTTGGGTGTTGTGGGGGTCTGAATCCGGCCGATTTCATCAAAATTTCGATGTTTGGCAGCCTGTGGAGGGTTACCATATGCATCGCCAAATATGTCGTGTGTATCAAAGGTTGTGTCATAGGTAGGTCTAGTAATGATGGATGTTTTAAAAAAATCCTAAAGACGTGTTTCGAGAAAGTGCCGATAAACCCCAATTTTGGCAGTTTTTTGCCAATTCTGGCGAAATAAGGGTTAAATCGAAAATTCCGCTTCGGTACATTTTTAGATTTTTTGCCACTCTATGCGTGTTCCAAATTGTGTGAAAATCGGTTCGAAAATGGCTTCTGAATCGTACGGACAAAAATGTGTGGAAAAAAAAAAAAAAAAAATGAATCTAAAAAACAAAAAAAAAACAAAAAAAAAACAAAAAAAAAAAAAAAAAAAAATAATAATCCGTAGAAAAACAATAGTCTTTTCCAGAGGGAAAAGCCTAAAAAAAAAAAAAAAAAAAAATAATAATCCGTAGAAAAACAATAGTCTTTTCCAGAGGGAAAAGCCTAAAAAAAAATAATAATCCGTAGAAAAACAATAGTCTTTTCCAGAGGGAAAAGCCTAATTAATGCCGCTGACAAAGAGAAGATTCAAATAGCTGCTGCCAGATTCGTCACTGTATCAGCCCTGAGCTCAAGTAAAGCCCTATTTTTTCTGAAACATGCTTGGATACCCTTCAGGATAGACGTCGGAAACACAAGCTTTAAAATGAACCACCACATAACACCCCCATATCTCGCAAGCAGAGTGCCCCGTTATATCAGCAATCAACACACGTACTGCGTACCCAATTATACCAGTCTTCATTTATTCCCACTGCGACTAAACTGTGGAATAACATTCCGTTGCCTGTTCGACAAAATAGATGGATTAGAAATTTCAAAAAAATACTGTATCGTAATAACCAACGTCCACTCTCATTCTTTAGTAATGCTAAGTGTCGTGCGGCACAGATATACAAGGCTGCAGGCTGCATCTGTGTTGTAGTACTCTAAATTCTCATCTGCGTGCAAACCGCCTGACATTATCGCCTAACTGCCAATGTGGTCCAGTCGAATCGTATGACCATTTCTTGTTGTCATGTCAGCTCTACTCGAAGGTCCGGGTCTACACTATTGGGACTATACCGTTTCCTGTGAATCTCACTGTACTACCGTACGGATCGGAGCAATTAAGTGAAGAAGCAAATCGCCTCGTATTTTAAACGGTACACGAATACATTGTGGAAACGAAACACTTCAAGTAGATGAATTGCATTCCTGGCCTTATCGAGGTGATTTGTGGTTATACAGAACAGTGTTGATCGTGTGTATCGCCGTCACCATTCTTTAAGATTCAGCCTTAAATAAAAAGGTTGAATCTGATCTGTTGTTAGGTAAGTTATCTCGTGATAGCGCCATCTCAGTGCTAGCTATTCCTGTTATGTACCCCCCCCCCCAAGGGTCTGTGTGCTGCGTCGACAAAGTGTTAACCCTTAAGTCCTCAGATTAATTTTAAAGTATTTATGGCCTTTTTCTGCTTTCATAGTTATTGATGACTTGGCAGTGGTTCTACATCACTGCTGGCTGCCTATACAGGCAGCCAGTAGTGATGTAGAACCACTGCCAGGGAAAATTCAGTCTACACACAAGAGTAATAAAAAAGATTACACAAGGGAGCGCCTGCTTCAATGCAATATAAAAGTGGCGGTTTGGGGCTATATGGGGGCTTAAGGGTTAACTCAGAGTCCTCTTATCCGTTTTCTGAACTTTGTTCGACTTTCGACATGCTTATATTTGATTTCAGTTTTGTTTCTTATACTATCTTATATCTTTTATTATCACTGTCTAATTCCTTTCTTCTTTCACAGTATTTGTCTATATATCTAAATATCTTTCAACATACAGTTTAAATAACTTGCATTTAGTGTTCCGCCAGCAGTTCCAGATATACTTATTTTATAACTCAAAGACCGAAGGGTGACGACCAACATAAGCATCAAGCTTTCAGTTGAATCCCTTCATTATTCAGTAATTACTCGAATGGGTGACTCCCCAAACGACTCTTGTGCTCACCTGAGTATTGGAGGACACTTGTGCCATGGTGATGTAGTGCTGGAGGATACCTTTTGGAGGATACTTATAGGGGGATATCTATCTGAAGATAGTTAAGGCTCCAGTGTCTGTTCAGTTCCTGGCATCTAGACCACCAACAACTTCATAGGTCAAAGACCATGACATGCCCAATACCACCATCGCCTGTCTAAACTATGATTAGCCTCTACTGTGGTCACCCAGTCCTATAGTCTTCTATTACGGTTACAACCTTGTCCGAATACTATTGCTTGTAACACTTCTAAAAGACTAGTTAGCTACATCAGATTGCTCAGATTGCCGCGAGTCCCCAACCCCAATGGGCGATCCATCGCTCTGCTACTACTTCCCTTCCAGGGTCCCCTGCGAGGACCCCCCTCCCCCAATGTGGGTCCATCCATCGCTCTCCTTCTACTTCCCTTCGATGGTACCTTGCGAGGTCCCCCACTGTGGGTCGACCCATCGCTCTCCAACTACTTCCTTTCCGTGGTCCCCTGCGAGGTCACCCCAATATGGGTCGCTCCGTCGCTGTCCTACTACTTAGGGAACTCGAATGGTGACCACCACATCAGTTGGATCCTTCAGCACCCACGGTTGTACATCCACCCAGATAGATTCACATTGTTTTGAGAGTCAAAATAAAACGTGAATAAGAAAGAATGGAACGTCTGGGCGTAATCGTAAAAGTTTATGGGTAAACAGCAACAGTGGCCAGCCCCAACAAGCTAGGCATTTGTTTACATCAAAAGTATCTAAATGAGGCAATCAAATGTGAACATTATGCAACTGAAGAAGTTATATAAAGAGTGACAAATGCTAAAGATTTCACAAACCTGAATGCACAGATATGCATCTTCAATTTACCCTTTGGAAGATACCATTTTAATCGTTTTGCTTTTGGATTTTCCAGCGGTCCGGAAAAATTTCAAAAAGCTCTTTCGCAAGTATTTGATGACATAGAATGGATAGAGTGCATCATGGATGAAAAATTAGTATGGAAAGAAACTGTGGACTAACATAATCAACGACTAATTAAAGTTCTTGAAGGGCAGGGCAAGAAAATCTGAAACAGAACAAAAATGCAGATAAAAACAAACAGAAATAACTTACATTGGATATTTTTTAATCCTTCACCCAACCCGATCAGCTGAAGACACTCACAAAAAATGCGGACTAAACATTTCATTATTTTGTTACAAAAACATAACTTATGACCCCTCATTGTAAAAAGCTCGTTGTGCTCGTTCCAATGTTTTTGAGGCAAAAAAAATAAAAGTTAATAAAATCTGAATGGTGATTTCTGTGAAAAGCGCTGGCCGTATGTGGCCGTTACATTGGGTAAAGGGTTGAGTGTTGATGGGCTTAAACCTGACCGATCTAAAGTTGAAGCAACTGAGCGGATGGAAGCACCGCACGACAAAGCTTCTTTTCGTAGATTTATGGGAATGAGTACGTAATTGTCGACACTCATTTACCAAGTGCCAGTTCACTACTAACCGAACGATACAGAGCGGTACTGGTCAGATCACTAGACACAAGCTTCAAACAACTAAAATACGCAGTTACAAAAGCACTAGTTTTAAATATTTTGATGTAAATCAAACAGAAAAATTGTCAGTTGACAGACAGTTCAAAAGGCTAAGGAGCAGTACTATTGCGAAAATAAATATAAACAAACAATTGCAAAATCTTCTACACCATTATCTGACTGTCAATAACGCTACGCTCAAATAGAGAAGGAACTGTTTGCAATTGACTTCGGATGTGAAAAGTTTCATGAATTCATGTACAGACAAAAAACACTGTCTCGATATAATCCCACCACAAAACTCCAGAATGCATTTTTCAAAAGTCATTGCATCAAAATTCCACGCGTCTTCCAAAATGCCCATGAAATTACAAAAATCCAACTTATCTGTCATATTCAAACCAGGAAAAGTGTTTTTCATATAAGATACGTCAAGTCGGATACTGGAAACTCCATTTTTCTTATCAGATTGAGCACACCTTCACTTATCTATATTATGATGCGATGACATCACAAAATGATTTTTATTCCCCTTCCCCTGTCTTTTCTGTTGTATTAATTAATATGATCTATCATCCAGTCTCTAGCATGGCGCCTGGGAAGGGGGTGTCAGGGTCTAGTGGGGTGCGTTTCAGTCCTTGAATGAAAGCATGGTAAAACTGCTGATGAGATGTTGAGCGAGATGGTAAAACATGTAGCCTAAATGTAATGCTGGGTTCAAATGGCAAAAACCACTAAAGGAATTCCCACGTGAATTTTCAAGGCATTGTTGGGATTGTTGTTTCCGCTTGACAATCAACAACAATCACCCCTTCTCTAACACTTGTTCCTGCTGTGGCGTTGTTACGGGGAGGGGGGGGGGGGGGGCTGAAGGGTGCTTCCCCCATAAAAAATCCCTGGCAACCCCCCCCCCAAAAAAAAACAAAACAAAAACAAACCAACAACAACAAAAAAAAAACAATGGCTCAATGCAATGTTCACACAGCGTAGAGCCCGAAAATGGTCTCCAATATAGGGGCTGCACACGCTACAAATGCCCCAGCTTCGCTCTTAGAGCACGAAACTTCGCAAAACGTTTTCGGGAGTAGGGGTGAAGCGAAGTGGGAGGAGGAAGCAACAACTCGAGGGTCCTAGTTAGGACTAGATGAGACGCCATAACCCCACAGAACGGCATTTCAAACATCATCTTTGCCCCCCCCCCCCCACACACACCCCAAGGAAGAAAAAAAGAACTGACTAGAGCACTCTTATTTATAGAATCCTGCGCCTGCGTTCCAGTGAAATTCACCCAAATTTCATTCAAATATAAGAGTGATAACTATTAACCCTCCGCACACTGATGTCAAAGTACTAACATTTTACGTAACAATGTTTTTCCATAATGCAACTAGGAGTTCAACCAATTTAATCTTGTTTGACAGAGCTCATTGAGTTCAGTCAAACAAAATTGAACTTGTTAAATTCCTAGCTGCATTATGAGAAAAATTGCAGGTTGCAATTTTGATATTTAGACATCCACGTTCAGAGGGTTAACAGTGCTATTAGGCACTGGAACTGATTTATATCATTCGGAGCTTATCTGGGACTAAAACTTATTCAAAATTTGAATAAGAAGAAAAGAAAAAATGATCTTAGAAAACACATTTTTCACATGCCGAAATCAACCACCACCCCATTTTGGTCGCGTTCTTTGTGAAAGTAGAGCAAAGCGCATTAAACTGGATAACCGACCAGTTCGCCTCAACATGAAGAATGTGGCGAAGTGGTGGCCGAGTGGATAAGTGAGCTGGTCTCCCATGCCTGAGGGCCCGGGATCAATCCTCGGTCGGGGAAAGTTCCCGAGGTGTCCAAACACTCTCTGTCAGCATCAATTGTGGGGTTAATACTGCCACAGCATACCTTCCTATCGGGTGGGGACGTAAAATGACTGTCCTCTGTGCGGAGAGAGACACTCTCCGTGCAGGCTAGAGATCCCTTCATAGTATTCGAGAAGAGCGAGGCCACGAAGTTGCCGCTACGAAGGTCACCCTGCACACCAGCGACATTGGGCCAGGGAGAGGCGTTAATATAAGGTAATGCCCCGATAACAACCGCAATACCTTGCAGTGATTGGTCAATTCCTCGTTGATTTTATTTTGTCGCCGGGCACGCGCATATGTCTACTGTCAGCGATTCTTATGTCCACTGTCAAGGAAAGCGTCTCGTTGCAATGAGCAACGGTTCATCGCAATGTCTTTTTTCAATTTAAATCAACTGAGACAAATACATTTAACTGAAGTAAAATACACACAAATGTACCGTTATTACGTACAAAAAGATTAGTTATGGAAACATGGATAATTATTTATGAAACCGATTAGATTATAAGGTCTCTTTTCATCAATTTACTGTAACATAAACTGAAATCGCTTCATTCGAATCATTTTAAAATTTGTTGTTGTACAGCGAATATTAGAAAGCAGACGTTGTTTCGCTAAGGTGTTAAATTTTAGCAATTTTTCCAATTCAGTTTTACTTTCGTAAGAACGGGACATATACGTTATTCTGTTTGTTGACAGGGGACATGGTCTCACGTTCCCTGCATGAAATTTATATTCAACCGAGGCGTCAGCCGAGGTTGAATATATGTTTCATTCAGGGAACATATGTCTGTCAACAAACAGAATAACTTACAATATACGTGACAACGTAACTGTCCCAAGACATTTCTTTAAGAAATAACTGTTGTTTTCTTTCGGTTTATGCGATATAAACGGAAAATTTTCAGCACAAGCTTCATAACTCGCGTAGCGAGTTATGATTAAGCTTGTGCTGAAAATTTTCGGTTTATATCGCATAAACCGAAGGAAAACAACAGTTATTTCTTATAATTTAATCCGACTGTAATATTAAAATATAAAAACTATGTGTACGTGAACGAAAAACTTTTAATTTTCGCAAAAGACAACAGTCAAACTCAGGAAAGTGTGCCGCAAACAGGTCACGTCAATCATTGTTAAATTGTTTGTTGTTTTGATTTTAGATCGCAGGCGACAGATATTTAGCAAGTCACGTAACAATATCATTAAAAACATTTTTTTAAAGTTCCCCCAAAATCATGTTTGGGTGTATCATCTTTTATTCGTCTCCCACTTCGGTATATTTTATTAAATTCAATTTATTATCATAATATTCTCGCTGACTGGAGGCGATGAAAAATCGATCATTGATCTTTGTTTACAAGCTTGTTATCCATCTATCAGTCTGCCGTCACGCCCTCACGGTGACAATTGGATTGAGTGGGCGAGGCTTCCAGAGTCTTCAAAGTTGGATCGGATACATGTGCGAACGTGTTGACATTCCAAATCATGACGTGATTTGGTTTATATGATTTTGACGACTTTCACGCTGTATGCTTTCAACCAATCAAACGCAGAGGCGGGGCAAATGATTAAATTATTTCGGTGTAATATTAGATAAGACGTGCAAAAGCTTTCGGTGTGATATATATACAGAACCACACTTATGTTTGAATGGGTTAACGATTACTGGACTCGAGCGTGTGGCGCTGGGATAACCACTCGAGCCTACCGGCTCTCGTGGTATCCCTGCGCCACACGCTCGAGTCCAGTAATCGTTAACCCATTCAAACATAAGTGTGGTTCTGTATTTATTACACACCCAACCATGAAAAAGAATTCACTGTAATTAATCGCTAATTTAATTGAATAGTCGACAATTTGAACGGTTGAAAGAATTTTAGAGAGAAACGGGAAATTTTGTCAGAGAGCCAGTCTTAAGTCTTTGACCTTGCCACCTGTAGAATCGCTGTTGATTCATTTTATTCGCAAAAGAATGTCGATCCGAACATTCAAAACTCAAAAGATTGCGTTCAGCATTCAGACGTCACAAATTATGAGGTCTCAAATGTGTTTTCAAAATTGTGCAGGCATCATTATATCTGGAGGATGGAAAATGTACAAGGATTTTAATTTGAATACGGTGCGAACTGGCCGCTCTGTTTAAATTTCGTGCTTTTTATACTGAAACTAAAAATATAAGTTTGAACTCGGCTTGACGATACATGCACTACTGCCACAAGGCTATCGCATGTGGACATCGCTCATTTCTGGTCTGCAATGTAACAAACGTACACACTGGACGAGAAAAGACATTTTGTGCAATAATTAACCTTCCGGGGCATTCATTAATGATGTTCATCAAATATAACTAACTTCCACTGCAAGATAGGTAACCTGCACGTGCAAGATAGCTAACCTGCACGTGCAAGATAGAAATAATACTCAACTGGCGCCTCAACGCTTCCCGCGTATCTTGTCTTATCTTATCTTGTATTATATCGAAAATGTCCCAGCTGCACGTATTATCTATCATTACACAATCGTAACTATATTTGGGACACGACAACATGTCTGGAAAATTTTCTATTCCAGTTATAGATTTCAGTGTTTATAGTTTGGGTGAAAATGTTGAAAACAACGAAATTTTGCTTCCACTTTCACAAGAAATATACAATGCTTTCAGTAACTTTGGATTCTGTTATTTGAAAAACCATGGAATTCAACAGGAAATGGTGAGTGAAAGCGATCGATTTGACAGGTCACCATTTTCACTGAAGATCCTCCCAAAAGGGAGGCCAAATCAGTACTAACATTTTCCCATAGGCGACCATCATAACGTTCGTGGGGAAAATATGATGGCATCATTTAGCATCCGTTCGCTCGTATGACTTGGGACAGTTCTTATAGTTAGAGATCCCAGAGGGTTTTAATTACAGTATCGCGTACGAACATTTTGATTAGTTAGTCAGTACCTTTAAACTATTGGAGGAAATCTATTTCTTAAGCTGTGCATTCCTGGCGATTGGGGTCTGTGGGCGCCCAAAAAACGCCCGAAAGTAATTTTATTTACACATTCGCGAACGTCTATGATTTTCAGCTCGAACATTATCTAATGTTCACTGACCACAAAAACGTTATAAGTAAGAAACGAATTTTCCTTGCGTTTTTAGATAAGGGGTCTTTCTTTCCCTTTCCCTAAGCCCTATTTTACTTTCAATTACAATTACGATTGTTCAAATCGAGTGCTTGGGTTAATATTTGAGCTCCCTATAGCCCGAATTTGAACTTTGTGGAATATGAGGAAATTTCTTCAAAAATCTTCTCCAGATCCACCAGGCAGAATACTTTCATAGTTGGTATACAACATCTCTGAGGAGGGCAGATTCAAAATTGTTCAAATCAAGCGGCTGGTTTAGTATGTGGGCTCCCTCTGGGAGCCCGACTTTTAACTTAGTGCAATATGAGGGAATTTCTTTAAAAATCCTCTTCTCCAGATCCATATATAGAGGACCTGTAATGAGTTTCTCTTTGATATAAGATTTATGAAACGAGTGTAGACAATTTTATTTTAGCGAGCCTCTGGCGAGCTAAAATAAAATTGTCGAAACGAGTTTCATAAATCTTATGTCAAAGTGAAGCGAATTTCAGATTCTTTTTATCACATGACACACACAAACGAACTTGAACCGATTTATTTTTAACGAGTCTGTGTTCCCATACATGGAAAAAGAAAATTAACCTACTTTCTCCATGTTGACTGAATGCATTCAATACTTCCGCTTTACAAAATAGTTCTCAAAACAAACGGTCTTGTTGACATTTAAAAAACAGACTGCAACAAACCCCTCATTAGTAATTCAATTGTCAATAATAAGAGAAGCAAATCAAACTAGACTTTATGATTCTGGAGAATCATGGCTTTTCCCTAAGAGATTCCATGATTTTTCATGACCCCACAGTGTCTGATGAATTGTTTTTAACTGTCTCACTGAAGTTCCTTCATTGATGTTATGAGAAAGGTGAGTATAGTAGTCTCAAATGACTCAGTTTGATATAAAATTGTTTAGGTAAAAACCATCATTAACGGTGGAGTGGGTTAATATCAATATCGTCGTCTGACAAGTTAAAAGGAGTTATGTTTGTTTGACACATACCCACTGAGTGTTGTGTCTATTTGAAAATGGTCCATGTTATCTAAAAAAAAATAATTATGTTTGTTTGACGCATACCCACTGAGTGCTGTGGCTATTTGAAAATGGTCCATTGTATCTCAAATGTATTCAAAATATTGACGTCTGGCAGCCTGTAGAGTGTTAACAAGTGCTAACAGGAATATTTATTTATGCAACTGGTAATGTCACACCAAGAACTGTGAATTGTCATTTTTTCTTTAAAATCTACAAGATGTTTTCAGAGAAATCCAGGGAGAACATGAATTTTAAGCTTTTTACGGGTATAATTGTTTATCCAGCCCAAAACGGGTTAAGAGTTGTTTTTTGAATACTCTTATTACTTCCAAAAATAATTCTCAGTGAATTCTACTTCCACTTATTTGGATCTCTCCTCTCAACTTCGGGTGCTGTGGGTACGCAATCACAGCCCATTTTATCAACATTTTGATGTTTGAGAACCTGTATAGGGTTAACAAATGCTTACTGGAATATTTTGTACATGCAGTCTGTAATGTCACACTAAGATCTGAAAATGGCCATTTTTTCTTGAAAATCTACGAGATGTTTTTAGAGAAATCCTCGGATAACATGAATTTTTAACCTTTGGAGGGGTATCTTTCTGTAATCAGCCCTAAACGGGTTAATGCTTGGTTTTGTGAATACCTTCATTACATACAAAAATGATCATCGGTGAATTCCACTTCCAATGAAGGGGGTTATGTTTAGCTCGCAGGTACACATTTGGTGTTATGGTTGCCCAACAACAGCCCATTTTCTCCAAATGTCTATGCTTGGCAGCTTCTGGAGGGTTAACAAATGCTTACCGAAATATTTTGTCCATACAACTTGAACTGTCACTCCAAGACCTGCGAAAGGTCAATTTTTCTTGAAATTTTGTTTTGAGAAATCCACAGAAAACTGGAATTTTAAGCTTTTAAGGGGTATATCTCTTTAACTAGTAAAAAATGGGTTAAGACCTCGATTTTTGAATACATTTGCTACTTACAAAAATGTTTCCCTGTCAGTTTTGCGTCCGGTAAAAGACGTTATGCATCTCTGTTGCATTCCCATTTGATGTTGTTGGTGTCCAAAAACAGACTATTTTTTCAAAATTTTCACATTTAGCAGCCCATGGAGGGTTAATAAATGCTTCCCGGATTAATTTATCCTGTCAACTAGTAATGTGACACCAAGACCTATCAGTGGCCATTTTCTCTTGGAAACTCTACCAGATGTTTGTAAAGAAATCCAGGGAAAACATAATTTTTTAAGCTTTTGATGGGTATCATGATTGGCAACCACAAAAGGGGTTAACGCTTGGTTTTTTGAATACTCTTATTACTTACAAAAATGGCCCTCGATGAATTCCACTTCCAACAAAGGAGATTATGTTTATTTTTCAGGTACACATTGGGGGCTATGCGTGTCTGAAAACAGCCCATTTCAACAAAATTACGATGCTTGGCAGCCTCTAGAGGGTTAATAAACGCTCACTGGAATATTTTGTCCATGCAACTTGTAATATCACACAAAGACCTGCGAGTAGTCATTTTTTCTTGAAAACCTACAGGATGTTTTTAGAGAAATCCACAGAAAATGGGAATTTCAAGATTTTAAGGGGTCTCTCTCTTTAGCCTGTCCAAAATGGGTTAAGACTTCTACTTTTGAACACCCTTACTACTTACAAAAATGTTTGCGTATAGATTGTGCGCTCGATAAAGGAAGACACTTTTCTTTGTGGCGTACACATTGGGTGCTGTTGGCGTCCAAAAACAGCCCTTTTTATCACAATTTTGACTTTTAGCAGCCCGTGGAGGGTTAACAAATGCTCACCGCAGTATTTTGTCCATGCATCTTCTATTGACACCCCAAGGCCTGGGAGTGACAAATTTTTCTTGAAAATCTACAAGACTCGTTTAGAGAAATCCACGAAAAACATGAATTTTTGAGCTTTATGGGGGTATTGCTGTTTAACCAGCCCAAAACGGGTTAACGCTTGGTTTTTTGAACACCCTTATTACTTACAAAAATGCTCCTCGGTGAATTCCACTTCCAATAAAGGAAGTTATGTTTACCTCTCCGGTATCGTTTGGGTGCTGTGGGGGTCTGAAACCGGCCCATTTCATAAAAATTTCGATGATTGGCAGCCTGTGGAGGGTTACCATATGCATCGCCTAATATGTCGTGTGTATCAAAGGTCGTGTCATGGGCAGGTCTAGCAATGCAGAGTGTTTAAAAAAAATCTACAAGACGTGTTTCGAGAAAGTGCCGATAAACCTCAATTTTGGCAGTTTTTTGCCAATTCTGGCGAAACAAGGGTTAAATCGAAAATTTCGCTTTGGTACATTTTTTAGATTTTTTGCCCCTCTATGCGTGTGCCAAATTGTGTGAAAATCGGTTCGAAAATGGCTTCTGAATCGTACGGACAAAAATGTGTGGAAAAACAAACAAAAAAAACCCAAAATAACTAGACTTTATGATTCTGGAGAATCATGGCTTTTCCCGATGAGATTCCATGATTTTTCATGACCCCCACAGTGTCTGATGAATTGTTTTTAACTGTCTCACAGAAGTTCCTTCATTGTTATGAGAAAGGTGAGTATAGTAGTCTCAAATGACTGTTTGTTAAAAAAATTGTTTAGGTAAAAACCATCATTAACGGTGGAGTGGGTTAATGTCAATATCGTCGTCCAACAAGTTAATGACCGACAAAAGGAGTTATGTTTGTTTGACACATACCCACATAGAGCTGTGGCTATTTGAAAATGGTCCATTTTATCTCAAATGCATCCAAAATATTGATGTCTGGCAGCTTGTAGAGGGTTAACAAGTGCTAACAGGAATATTCATTCATGCAACTTGTAATGTCACACCAAGAACTGCGAATGAACATTTTTTCTTTAAAATCTCTGAGCTGTTTTCAGAGATATCCAGGGAGAACATGAATTTTAAGCTTTTGACGGGTTTCATTATTTATCCAGCCCAAAACGGGTTACGTGTTGTTTTTTGAATACTCTTATTACTTCCAAAAATAATTCTCAGTGAATTCTACTTCCACTTATTTTGATCTCTCGTCTCAAATTCGGGTGCTGTGGGTATGCAAACACAGCCGATTTATCAACATTTTGATGTTTGAGAACCTGCATAGGGTTAACAAATGCTTCGAGGAATATTTTGTACATGCATTCTGTAATGTCATACTAAGATCTGAGAATGGCCATTTTTTCTTGAAAATCTTCGAGATGTTTTTAGAGAAATCCTCGGATAACATGAATTTTTAACCTTTTGAGGGGTATCTTTCTGTAATCAGCCCTAAACGGGTTAATGCTTGGTTTTGTGACTACCTTCATTACATACAAAAATGATCATCGGTGAATTCCACTTCCAATGAAGGGGGTTATGTTTATCTCGCAGGTACACATTTGGTGTTATGGTTGCCCAAAGAACAGCCCATTTTCTCCAAATGTCAATGCTTGGCAGCCTCTGGAGGGTTAACAAATGCTTACCGAAATATTTTGTCCATGCAGCTTGAACTGTCATTCTAAGACCTGCAAAAGGTCAATTTTTCTTCAAAATTTGTTTTGAGCAATCCACAGAAAACTGGAATTTTAAGCTTTTAAGGGGTATATCTCTTTAACGAGTCAAAAATGGGTTAAGACCTCGATTTTTGAATACACTTTCTACATACAAAGATGTTTCCCTGTCAGTTTTGCGCCCGGTAAGAGAAGTTATGCATCTCTGTTGCATTCCCATTTGATGTTGTTGGTGTCCAAAAACAGACTATTTTTTCAAAATTTTCACATTTAGCAGCCCATGGAGGGTTAATAAATGCTTCCCGGAATAATTTATCCTATCAACTGGTAATGTGACACCAAGCCCTATCAGTGGCCATTTTCTCTTGAAAACTCTACCAGATGTTTGTAAAGAATTCCAGGGAAAACATAATTTTTTAAGCTTTTGATGGGTATCACTATTGACAACCACAAAAGGGGTTAACGCTTGATTTTTTGAATACTCTTATTACTTACAAAAATGGCCCTCGATGAATTCCACTTCCAACAAAGGAGGTTATGTTTATTTCTCAGGTACACATTGGGTGCTGTGCGTGTCCAAAACAGCCCATTTCAACAAAATTACGATGCTTGGCGGCCTCTAGAGGGTTAATAAACGCTCACCGGAATATTTTGTCCATGCAACTTGTAATATCACACAAAGACCTGCGAGTAGTCAATTTTTCTTGAAAACCTACAGGATGTTTTTAGAAAAATCCACAGAAAATGGGAATTTTAAGATTTTAAGTGGTCTCTCTCTTTAGCCTGTCCAAAATGGGTTAAGACTGCGACTTTTGAATACCCTTACTACTTACAAAAATGTTTGCGTATAGATTGTGCGCTCGATAAAGGAAGCACTTTACTTTGTGGCGTACCCATTGGGTGCTGTTGGCGTCCAAAAACAGCCCTTTTTATCACAATTTTGACTTTTAGCAGCCTGTGGAGGGTTAACAAATGCTCACCGCAGTATTTTGTCCATGTAACTTCTATTGTCACCCCAAGGCCTGTGAGTGACAAATTTTTCTTGAAAATCTACAAGACTCGTTTAGAGAAATCCACGAAAAACATGAATTTTTTAGCTTTATGGGGGTATTGCTGTTTAACCAGTCCAAAACGGGTTAACGCTTGGTTTTTTGAACACCCTTATTACTTACAAAAATGATCCTCGGTGAATTCCACTTCCAATAAAGGAAGTTGTGTTTACATCTCTGGTATCGTTTGGGTGCTGTGGGGGTCTGAACCCGGCCCATTTCATCAAAATTCCGATGTTTGGCAGCCTGTGGAGGGTTACCATAATATGTCGTGTGTATCGAAGGTCGTGTCATGGGCAGGTCTAGCAATGATGAATGTTTAAAAAAAATCTATAAGACGTGTTTCGAGAAAGTGCCGATAAACCCCAATTTTGGCAGTTTTTTGCCAATTCTGACGAAATAAGGGTTAAATCGAAAATTCCGCTTTGGTAGATTTTTAGATTTTTTGCCCCTCTATGCGTGTGCCAAATTGTGTGAAAATCGGTTCGAAAATGTCTTCTGAATCGTACGGACAAAAATGTGTGGAAAAAAAAAAAAAAAAAAAAAATAATCCGTAGAAAAACAATAGTCTTTTCCAGAGGGAAAAGCCTAATAATCCGCAGAAAAACAATAGTCTTTTCCAGAGGGAAAAGCCTAAAAAAGGGATTTGCAATTTCTATATTTTATAAACTTTAATCCGAGTCGCTGTCGGACACAATGATGCACCTACCTTTCTGAGCAGGTTGGGCTGATGATGTTTCTGGGTTATGAATGTGTATTTCAAAGTGCCCACCATAAATGTTGCCTGTGAACATATTCTGTAGTCTATCCGCAAATTGTGTGTTTTGATCAATGGAATTTGTGTTCGAAATTGACTGGTTTTAATAAACTACATCTGTGTCCATGGATTTAGGATATTGAGGCCTATTTTCAGTTTGAAGATTGGAGTTAGATAACACACGAGAAATTTGTTTGTGTTGTTGTTCATTGATATGGCTGTAATTGTTAATTGACTGGATATTCTTGTGTCCTGTGATTTGCATAGTCTGGTGAGCAGGGATGTTATTAGGCTTTTCCCTCTGGAAAAGACTATTGTTTTTCTATGGATTATTATTTTTTTTTTTTTTTTTTTCCACACATTTTGTCCGTAGGATTCAGAAGCCATTTTCGAACCGATTTTCACGAAATTTTGCACACGCATAGAGGGGCACAAAATCTAAAAATGTACCGAAGCGGAATTTTCGATTTAACCCTTATTTTGTCAGAATTGGCAAAAAACTGCCAAAATTGGGGTTTATCGGCACTTTCTCGAATCACGTCTTGTAGATTTTTTTTATACATTCGTCATTGCTAGACCCGTCCGTGACACGCCCTTTGATACACACAACATATCAGGCGATGCATATGGTAACCCTCCACAGGCTGCCAAACATCGAAATTTTGATGAAATAGGCCGGTTTCAGGCCGCCACTGCACCCAAACAATACACGACAGATAAACATAACTTCCTTTATTAGGAGTGGAATTCACCTAGGATTATTTTTGTTAGTAATAAGGGTGTTCAAAAAACCAAGCGTAACCCGTTTTGGCCTGGTTAAACAGCAATACCCCCATACAGCTCAAAAATTCGTATTTTCCGTGGATTTCTCTAAACGAGTCTTGTAGATTTTCAAGAAAAACTTTGTCACTCCCAGGCCTTGGTGTGACAATAGAAGTTGCATGGACAAAATACTGCGGTGAGCATTTGTTAACCCCCCCACAGGCTGCTAAATGTCAAAATTGTGATAAAATGGGCTGTTTTTGGATGCCAACAGCACCCACTTGGTGTACCATCGAGAAAGGTTCCTTCTTTTATCGGACGCAAAATTGATGGGGAAACATTTTTGATAGGGGTAAGGGTATTCAAAAGTCGAAGTCTTAACCCATTGTGGACTGGTTAAAGAGAGATACCCCTTAAAAGCTTAAAATTCCCATTTTCTGTGGATTTCTCTAAAAGCAACTTGTAGGTTTTCAGGAAAAATTGTCTATTCGCAGGTCTTTATGTGACATTACAAGTTGCATGGACAAAATATTCCGGTGAGCATTTATTAACCCTCTACAGGCTGCTAAGCATCGTAATTTTGTTGAAATAGGCTGTTTTCAGACGTGCACAGCACCCAATGCATACCCGAGAGACAAACATAGTCTACTTTATTGGAAGTGGAATTCACCGAGGACCAAATTTGTTAGTAATAAGGGTATTCAAAAAACCAAGCATTAACCCCTTTTGGGATGGTTAATAGCAATAACCATCAAAAGCTTAAAAAATCATATTTTCCCTGAATTTCTTTACAAACGTCTCGTAGGGTTTCAAGAGAAAATGGCCGTTGATAGGTATTAGAGTCACATTACCACTTGCACAGATAAAATATTCAGATAAGCATTTGTTAACCCTCCATGGGCTGCTAAATGTCAAAATTTCGAAAAAATAGTATGTTTTTGGACACCAACACCATCAAATGGGAATGCTGCAGAGAAACATAACTTCTTTTACCGGACGCAAAACTGATAGGGAAAATTTTTAGTAAGTAGTAAGGGTATTCAAAAATTGAGGTCTTAACCCATTTTTGCCCGGTTAAGGAGATGTACCACTTAAAAGCTTAAAGTTCCCATTTTCTGGTGATTTCTCAAAAAAATTCAAGAGAAATTGACCATTTGCAGGTGCTGGAGTGACATTACAAGTTGCATGAACAAAAGATTCCGGTAAGCGTTTGTTAACCCTCCAGAGGCATCAAATTTTGAAAAAATGGGCTGTACTTGGCCACCCATTACACCCAATGTGTACCTGCGAGATGAACATAACCACCTTCATTGGAAGTGGGATTCACCGAGGATCATTTTTGTAAGTAATGAAGGTATTCATAAAACCAAGCATTAACCCGTTTAGAGCTGGTTACAGGGTGATACCCCTCAAAAGGTTAAAAATTCATGTTATCCGAGGATTTCTCTAAAAACATCCAGTAGATGTTCAAGAAAAATTGGCCATTCTCAGATCTTAGTATGAATTACAAGTTGCATGTACAAAATATTCCAGTAAGCATTTGTTAACCCTATGCTGGTTCTCAAACATCAAAATGTTGAAAAAGTGGGCTGTGTTTCCATACCTGCCGCACCCAAAGTTAAGAGGAGAAATCAAAATAAGTGGAAGTAGAATTCACTGAGAATTATTTTTATAAGTAATAAGCGTATTAAAAAAACAATCCTTAATCCGTGTTGGGCAGGGTAAACAATTATAAGCCCATCAACAGCTTAAAACTGATTTCTCCCTGGATTTCTCTGAAAACATCTTTCATTTTCAAGTAAAAATGGTCATTCACAGTTTTTGGTGTGAAATTACAAGTTGCATGAATAAATATTCCTGTTAGCACTTGTTAACCCTTAACAAGCTGCCAGACATCAATATTTTGGATACATTTGAGATAAAACGGACCATTTTCAAATAGATACAGCACTCAGTGGGTATGTGTCAAACAAACATAACTCCTTTTGTCGGTCATTAACTTGTTGGACGACGATATTGATATTAACCCTCTCCACCGTTAATGATGGTTTTTACCTAAACATTTTTTTTATCAAACTGAGTCATTTGAGACTTCTGTACTCACCTTTTCCATGACATTAATGAAGGAACTTCAGTGAGACAGTCAAAAGCAATTCATCATACACTGTGGGGTCATGACAAATCATGGAATCTCATCGGGAAAAGCCATGATTCTACAGAATCATAAAGTCTAGTTTTCACTAAGTTTCTGAACAAGATGTTTGCGAGCACTGTGATTTGTAAGTTTCTTTTCCGGTGACAGACCAGCTGCTTTTGCCATGAGCTTCATGATGGAGGTAAGTTTATTTATTCCAATCGGCTGTCATTTAAACCACTGATCACCGACATTCATAATATCTTGTTTAGTATGTGTTGCTATATAAAAAGGGTCTCTTTCGTCACTGTAACCAGAGGGCCTTAAAAGAGAGTATTTTTTATAAATATTCACAGGCCACCTTTCTGGTAAATCAAAGTTACACCACATTCTGGGTGGCACACTTCGAATATCTCTCACATTGTCACCAGGGCGAGTTTTTGTTTGTCTTTCCATAAACTGTAAATATTCCTCTCCATTTGGGTCCTTGTGCAAACTAACATCCGACAACACATTTTACGGGGCTCATCTGAGCCCCGTAAACCAAAGTGAATAGTGTTTAAAAACCACAAGGAGTTTATTATAGATTCGGGTGTCGAAGAACCCAGTTGACCGCTTTGCCACAAAATGTCAATTTCATTGTCACTTATTGGCTCCGCCTTCATTTCCCGATTGCCCAAGCCACTTCGTTTCAGTTGTCGTTGTTTGGCCTTCAATATGTCTCTCACTTTCACAAATTCTACACTGCTAACTATTGTGTGGCCATAATTAAAACGTTTTAAATTTCTGTCAATACTGGAAATAAATCCACGCAACGAGTTTGCTTCATATTCAGAGCCGTCAGATTTTCTGACTGACAGGATAAATTTGCATAAAATAACACACAGTTCACTGGGCGGTATGTTGTGAATTTCACGATGCTGATTTATATCATTGCTTTGAAGAAAATTTCTTACTAACTTCATATCATAAAAGGTCTTGCTTAAAGTGTTTTTATTTGTTTCTTTTTCAACAAATCCATCAAAATCTGCACCGCTGACATTAACAAAACGACGCTGTTGAGTAGCGTCCGTTTGCTTAGCAATGCCAACAGTTTCTTGGCAATCTAGCGTCTGGTAGCGTTCATCGTGCGATGGGCTCAAACGTTCTGCCGAGAGAGTCACTTCAAAGTCGATACCTATTATTTTCACAGAGTATAACAAGCCTTTTGTGGAATCAATGATCTTAACAATTTCCCCTTCTCCTTTTCCATCTATTTTCACAATTTCGTTCACTCGATAGTTAAGTACACGCGACATGTTTTGTTTGTAAACAATGGAGTGGTACAATATGAATATTAATTAGGTGATGAGGCTTAAAATTCAGCCACTGAAAATCCTTGCAGGTCATATTACACGTGTTCTCATATAGAAGAATATCAGATGGACTTTTTCATCGAGTTCTGATTAAGCTTGCACTGAAAATTTTCGGTTTATATCGCATAAACCGAAGGAAAACAACAGTTATTTCTTATAATTTAATCCGGCTGTAATATTAAAATATAACTAGACTTTATGATTCTGGAGAATCATGGCTTTTCCCGATGAGATCCCATGATTTTTCATAACCCCACATTGTCTGATGAATTGTTTTTAACAGTCTCACTGAAGTCCCTTCATTGATGTTATGAGAAAGGTGAAGATAGTAATCTCAAATGACAGAGTTTGATAAAAAAATTGTTTAGATAAAAACCACCATTAACGGTGGAGTGGTTTAATGTCAATATCGTCGTCCAACAGGTCAATGACAGACAAAAGGAGTTATGTTTGTTTGACACATTGCCCTCTGAGTGCTGTGTCAATTTAAAAATGGTCCATTTTATCTCAAATGTATCCCAAATATTGATGTCTGGCAGCTTGTAGAGGGTTAACAAGTGCTAACAGGAATATTTATTCATGCAACTTGTAATGTCAAACCAAGAACTGTGAATGGCCATTTTTTTCTTTAAAATCTACAAGATGTTTTCAGAGAAATCCAGGGAGAACATGAATTTTAAGCTTTTGATGGGTATCATTGTTTATCCAGCCCAAAACGGGTTAAGTGTTGTTTTTTGAATACTCTTATTACTTCCAAAAATAATTCCCAGTGAATTCTACTTCCACTTATTTTGATCTCTCCTCCCAACTTTGGGTGCTGTGGGTACGCAAACACAGCCCATTTTATCAACATTTTGATGTTTGAGAACCTGCATAGGGTTAACAAATGCTTACAGGAATATTTTGTACATGCAACTTGTAATGTCACACTAAGATCTGAGAATGGCCATTTTTTCTTGAACCAGCTCTAAAGGGTTAATGCTTGGTTTTGTGAATACCTTCATTACTTACAAAAATGATCGATGGTGAATTCCACTTCCAATGAAGGAGGTTATGTTTATCTCGTAGGTACACCTTTGGTGTTATGGTTGCTCAAGAACAGCCCATTTTCTCCAAATGTCTATGCTTGGCAGCCTCTGGAGGGTTAACAAATGTTTACCGAAACATTTTGTTCATGCTTGTAATGTCACTCGAGGACTTGCGAACGGTCAATTGTTCTTGAAATTTTTTTTGTTGAGAAATCCACAGAAAACTGGAATTTTAAGCCTTTAAGGGGTATATCTCCTTAACCAGTCACAAATGAGTTAAGACCTCGATTTTTGAATACATTTACTACTTACAAAAATGTTTCCCTGTCACTTTTGCGTCCGGTAAAAGAAGTTACGTTTATCTGTTGCATTCCCTTTTGATGTTGTTGTTGTTCAAAAACAGACTATTTTTTTCAAAATTTTGACATTTAGCAGCGCATGGAGGGTTAATAAATGCTTACCGGAATAATTTATCCAATCAACTGGTAATGTGACACCATGACCTATCAATGGCCATTTTCTCTTAAAAACACTACCGGATGTTTGTAAAGAAATCCAGGGAAAACATAAATTTTTAAGCCTTTGATGGGTATCACTATTAACAACCACAAAAGGGGTTAACGCTTGGTTTTTTGAATAGCCTTATTACTTTCAAAAAATGGTCCTCGATGAATTCCACTCCCAACAAAGGAGATTATGTGTATTTCTCAGGTACATGTTGGGTGCTGTGTGTGTCTGAAAACAGCCCATTTCAACAAAATTACGATGCTTGGCTGTCTGTAGAGGGTTAATAAACGCTCACCGGAATATTTTGTCCATGCAACTTATAATGTCACACAAAGACTTGCGAGTAGTCAATTTTTCTTGAGAACCTACAGGATATATTTAGAGAAATCCACAGAAAATGGGAATTTTAAGATTTTAAGGGATCTCTCACTTTAGCCTGTCCAAAATGGGTTAAGACTTCGACTTTTGAATACCTTACTACTTACAAAAATGTTTCCATATAGATTGTGCGCTCGATAAAAGAAGGCACTTTTCTTTGTGGCGTACCCATTGGGTGCTGTTGGCGCCCCAAAACAGCCCATTTTATCACAATTTTGACTTTTAGCAGCCCGTGGAATGCTAACAAATGCTCACCGCAGTATTTTGTCCACGCAACTTCTATTGTCACACCAAGGCCTGGGAGTGTCAAATTTTTCTTGAAAATCTACAAGACTCGTTTAGAGAAATCCACGGAAAACACGAATTTTTTAGCTTTATAGGGGTATTGCTGTTTAACCAGCTCAAAATGGGTTAACGCTTGGTTTTCTGAACACCCTTATTACTGACAAAAATGATCCTCGGTGAATTCCACTCCCAATAAAGGAAGTTATGTTTATCTCTCGTGTATTGTTTGGGTGCAGTGGGGGCCTGAAACCGGCCTATTTCATCAAAATTGCGATGTTTGGCAACCTGTGGAGGGTTACCGTATGCATCGCCTGATATGTCGTGTGTATCAAAGGGTGTGTCACAGACAGGTCTCGCAGTGACAAATGCATAAAAAAGTCTACAAGGTGTGTTTCGAGAAAGTGCCGATAAACCCCAATTTTGGCAGTTTTTTGCCAATTCTGACGAAATACGGGTTAAATCGAAAATTCCGCTTCGGTACATTTTTAGATTTTGTGCCCCTCTATGCGGGTGCAAAATTTTGTGAAAATCGGTTCGAAAATGGCTTCAGAATCGTGCGGACAAAATGTGTGGAGAAAAAAAAAAAACAAAAAAAACAAAACAAAACCCCAAAACAACTAGACTTTATGATTCTGGAGAATCATGGCTTTTCCCGATGAGATTCCATGATTTTTCATGACCCCCACAGTGTCTTGTTGTTTTTAACTGTCTCACTGAAGTCCCTTCATTGATGTTATTAAAAAGGTGAAGATATTAATCTCAAATGACAGAGTTTGATAAAAAATTGTTTAGGTAAAAACCATCATTAACGGTGGAGTGGTTTAATGTCAATATCGTCTTCCAACAAGTCAATGACCGACAAAAGGAGTTATGTTTGTTTGACACATTGCCCTCTGAGTGCTGTGTCAATTTAAAAATGGTCCATTTTATCTCAAATGTATCCCAAATATTGATGTCTGGCAGCTTGTAGAGGGTTAACAAGTGGTAACAGGAATATTTATTCATGCAACTTGTAATGTCACACCAAGAACTGTGAATGGCCATTTTTTCTTTAAAATCTACAAGATGTTTTCAGAGAAATCCAGGGAGAACATGAATTTTAAGCTTTTGATGGGTATCATTGTTTATCCAGCCCAAAACGGGTTAAGAGTTGTTTTTTGAATACTCTTATTACTTCCAAAAATAATTCTCAGTGAATTCTATTTCCACTTATTTTGATCTCTCCTCCCAACTTTGGGTGCTGTGGGTACGCAAACACAGCCCATTCTATCAACATTTTGATGTTTGAGAACCTGCATAGGGTTAACAAATGCTTACAGGAATATTTTGTACATGCAACTTGTAATGTCACACTAAGATCAGAGAATGGCCATTTTTTCTTGAAAATCTACGGCATGTTTTTAAAGAAATCCTCAGATAACACAAATGTTTAACCCTTTGAGGGGTATCTCCCTGTAACCAGCTCTAAAAGGTTTATGCTTGGTTTTGTGAATACCTTCATTACTTACAAAAATAATCGACGGCGAATTCCACTTCCAGTGAAGGAGGTTATGTTTATCTCGTAGGTACATATTTGGTGTTATGGTTGCCCAAGAACAGCCCATTTTCTCCAAATGTCTATGCTTGGCAGTCTCTGGAGGGTTAACAAATGTTTACCGAAACATTTTGTTCATGCTTGTAATGTCACTCGAAGACCTGCGAATGGTCAATTGTTCTTGAATTTTTTGTTGTTGAGAAATCCATAGAAAACTGGAATTTTAAGCTTTTAAGGGGTATATCTCCTTAACCAGTCAAAAATGGGTTCAGACCTCGATTTATAAATCCATTTACTACTTACAAAAATGTTTCCCTGTCAGTTTTGCGTCCAGTAAAAGAAGTTACGTTTCTCTGTTGCATTCCCTTTTGATATTGTTGTTGTTCAAAAACAGGCTATTTTTTCAAAATTTTGACAATTAGCAGCCCATGGAGGGTTAACAAATGCTTACCGGAATAATTTATCCAATCACCTGGTAATGTGACACCATGACCTATCAATGGCCATTTTCTCTTGAAAACGCTACTAGATGTTTGTAAAGAAATCCAGGGAAAACATAAATTTTTAAGCCTTTGATGGGTATCACTATTAACAACCACAAAAGGGGTTAACGCTTGTTTTTTTGAATACCCTTATTACTTACAGAAATGGTCCTCGGTGAATTCCACTTCCAACAAAGGAGATTATGGGTAATTCCCAGGTACACGTTGGGTGTTGCGCGTGTCTGAAAACAGCCCATTTCAACAAAATTACGATGCTTGGCAGTCTGTAGAGGGTTAATAAACATCCATGATTTTTTATGACCCTGGAGTGTCTGAAGAATTGTTTTTAATTGTATCATTAAAGTATTTTTATTGATGTCTTTAGAAATGTGGGTATAATAGTCTCAAATGACCCAGTGTGATAAAAGAACGTTTTGGTTAAATCATCATTGTTTGTGGAGAGGGTTAATATTAATATCAGCGTCTGAGAATCAGCGTCTGATGTAAATGGCCCATTGTATCTCAAATTTACCTAAAATTTCGATAGTTGTCGGTTTGTGGAGGGTTAATGAAGGCTTGCGAGAATACTTCTTCTCCAGGGTTTATTTGTTCTTAAAAATCTGTAAGAACCAGTTGAAGATATCCACAGAAAATGTGAACTTTAAATTCTTGAGCATGTCATGTATAGTCCCTGTATCAATTATCTCCTATTAGACCACAGTTGTTATGCATGATTATGTCATTTTTTCACACCTTGTAGAGCTCACCTATCACCTGTCTGTTAATAGCAGAAGTAAATTTCTCTCCAATTGGTTTTTCCCCGTAGGATTAGTTTTATTTACTACAATGAAGATATCCATACATACAACGACAAACATGAAGTTATAAACTACAATAATTACATATGAAAATAGGAAGTGTTGTTTGTACATATGTGTAGATAAAATATACCCTGGGACGGAGAAGGGGAGTATAACCGTCTTACAAACTAGTATATATCTAGCCCCACTGCCGGGGGAATGTTGGCGCCATGCACCACTGCATTTGATAACCTACAGAGTAGTAAATATACCTGCCCCCCCCCCCCTTCCCATGTTGGGGATCCCCACCTTTTATTGTATGGTTCCTTAGGCACAACATAGCGTCAGTAAGATAGATATATACTGCCACGTCGCCACTCTGGGGCGGAGGAGGGGCAGTGTATAGCCGTTTTACAGACTATTATATACCTGGACCCTCTGTCGGGGAAACGCTATAGTGTCAACACTACTTGATATTATAGGTAACTGATCCCATTGTAGCTAACCTTATGTACTGCTTTCTTATCATGCAGTGGCGGAGCGGTGGCATTGTGGTAGCCGGTTCTCGTCAGATCACCGAAGTTAAGCAACGTTGAGCCTGGTTAATCATTGGATGGGTGGCCGTCTTAACGATCAATTCGGACTCCCACGCTGTGTCCTTGGGCAAGGCACTTAACTCTGATTCTCCATATGGGGGCACGATGCCGCCATGTACTAAGGCGTACTGCACGTCGACGGTACGCATGTCTTCAACCAATCTAACCCTGCCTGTGCTGCAGTTCGGAGTTACGATGTTGGGAAGCTGGCAGCTGCTCGTCGTTGCTCAGTGGTTCTCTCCAGGTATTGCGGCTTCCTCGACCCTTAGATTAGCCATTGTGCATAAGTATATGCCCTTAAACACCAATAAATAAATAATAAATAATATCATGCAGGGCAGTGTGGAATACGAGGTGAGGCGAACCTTTGAATGTGTGTTTGGTTGGAGAAAGAGGCAGGGGAGGTGGTAACCTTGGTAATTTTGTTTGGATAAATCGACCGCTGGCGACCGATGAAGCGGGACACGGTGAGAGTGGAACTTATGGGCGGTTATTCTTGATGATAAATAAATATACACTTACTTTTGAGTTCATACAAGGTGAGTAGAGTAGTCTCAAATGAGAATGGCCAGTATTTGTCTTGAAAACCTACGAGAGGCTTTTAGAGAAATCCTCGGAAAATATGAATTTTTAACCTTTTGAGGGGTATCGCTCTGTAACCAGCCCAAAACGGATTAATGCTTGGTTTTGTGAATACCTTCATTACTTACAAAAATGATCCTCAGTGAATTTCACTTCCAATGAGGAAGGTTATGTTTATCACGCAGGAACACATTGGGTGTTATGGGTGCCCCAAAACAGCCCATTTTCTCAAAATGTCTATACTTTCCAGGCTCTGGAGGGTTAATAATTGCTTACTGGAATATTTTGTCCATGCAACTTGTAATGTCACTCAAAGACCTGCAAATGGTCAATTTTTCTTCAAAACGTGCTAGATTGTTTGGAGAAATCCACAGAAAACGGGAATTTTAATCTTTTGAGGGGTAGATCTCCTTAACCAGTCGACAATGGGTTAAGACCTCGATTTTTGAATATCCTTACTACTTACAAAAATGTTTCTCTATCAGTTTTGCGTCCAGTAAAGGAAGTTACGTTTCTCTGTGGCATTTCCATTTGATGTTGTTAGTGTCCAAAAACAGACTATTTCTTCAACATTTTTTACATTTAGCAGCCCATGGAGGGTTAACAAAAGGAGTTATGTTTGTTTGACACATACCCACTGAGTGCAGTGTCAATTTAAAAATGGTTCATTTTATCTCAAATGTATCCCAAATATTGATGTCTGGCAGCTTGTAGAGGGTTAACAAGTGCTAACAGGAATATTTATTCATGCAACTTGTAATGTCAAACCAAGAACTGTGAATGGCCATTTTTTCTTTAAAATCTACAAGATGTTTTCAGAGAAATCCAGGGAGAACATGAATTTTAAGCTTTTGATGGGTATCATTGTTTATCCAGCCCAAAACGGGTTAAGTGTTGTTTTTTGAATACTCTTATTACTTCCAAAAATAATTCCCAGTGAATTCTACTTCCACTTATTTTGATCTCTCCTCCCAACTTTGGGTGCTGTGGGTACGCAAACACAGCCCATTTTATCAACATTTTGATGTTTGAGAACCTGCATAGGGTTAACAAATGCTTACAGGAATATTTTGTACATGCAACTTGTAATGTCACACTAAGATCTGAGAATGGCCATTTTTTCTTGAACCAGCTCTAAAGGGTTAATGCTTGGTTTTGTGAATACCTTCATTACTTACAAAAATGATCGATGGTGAATTCCACTTCCAATGAAGGAGGTTATGTTTATCTCGTAGGTACACCTTTGGTGTTATGGTTGCTCAAGAACAGCCCATTTTCTCCAAATGTCTATGCTTGGCAGCCTCTGGAGGGTTAACAAATGTTTACCGAAACATTTTGTTCATGCTTGTAATGTCACTCGAGGACTTGCGAACGGTCAATTGTTCTTGAAATTTTTTTTGTTGAGAAATCCACAGAAAACTGGAATTTTAAGCCTTTAAGGGGTATATCTCCTTAACCAGTCACAAATGAGTTAAGACCTCGATTTTTGAATACATTTACTACTTACAAAAATGTTTCCCTGTCACTTTTGCGTCCGGTAAAAGAAGTTACGTTTATCTGTTGCATTCCCTTTTGATGTTGTTGTTGTTCAAAAACAGACTATTTTTTTCAAAATTTTGACATTTAGCAGCGCATGGAGGGTTAATAAATGCTTACCGGAATAATTTATCCAATCAACTGGTAATGTGACACCATGACCTATCAATGGCCATTTTCTCTTAAAAACACTACCGGATGTTTGTAAAGAAATCCAGGGAAAACATAAATTTTTAAGCCTTTGATGGGTATCACTATTAACAACCACAAAAGGGGTTAACGCTTGGTTTTTTGAATAGCCTTATTACTTACAAAAAATGGTCCTCGATGAATTCCACTCCCAACAAAGGAGATTATGTGTATTTCTCAGGTACATGTTGGGTGCTGTGTGTGTCTGAAAACAGCCCATTTCAACAAAATTACGATGCTTGGCTGTCTGTAGAGGGTTAATAAACGCTCACCGGAATATTTTGTCCATGCAACTTATAATGTCACACAAAGACTTGCGAGTAGTCAATTTTTCTTGAGAACCTACAGGATATATTTAGAGAAATCCACAGAAAATGGGAATTTTAAGATTTTAAGGGATCTCTCACTTTAGCCTGTCCAAAATGGGTTAAGACTTCGACTTTTGAATACCTTACTACTTACAAAAATGTTTCCATATAGATTGTGCGCTCGATAAAAGAAGGCACTTTTCTTTGTGGCGTACCCATTGGGTGCTGTTGGCGCCCCAAAACAGCCCATTTTATCACAATTTTGACTTTTAGCAGCCCGTGGAATGCTAACAAATGCTCACCGCAGTATTTTGTCCACGCAACTTCTATTGTCACACCAAGGCCTGGGAGTGTCAAATTTTTCTTGAAAATCTACAAGACTCGTTTAGAGAAATCCACGGAAAACACGAATTTTTTAGCTTTATAGGATTATTGCTGTTTAACCAGCTCAAAATGGGTTAACGCTTGGTTTTCTGAACACCCTTATTACTGACAAAAATGATCCTCGGTGAATTCCACTCCCAATAAAGGAAGTTATGTTTATCTCTCGTGTATTGTTTGGGTGCAGTGGGGGCCTGAAACCGGCCTATTTCATCAAAATTGCGATGTTTGGCAGCCTGTGGAGGGTTACCATATGCATCGCCTGATATGTCGTGTGTATCAAAGGGTGTGTCACAGACAGGCCTCGCAGTGACAAATGCATAAAAAAAATCTACAAGATGTGTTTCGAGAAAGTGCCGATAAACCCCAATTTTGGCAGTTTTTTGCCAATTCTGACGAAATAAGGGTTAAATCGAAAATTCCGCTTCGGTACATTTTTAGATTTTGTGCCCCTCTATGCGGGTGCAAAATTTTGTGAAAATCGGTTCGAAAATGGCTTCAGAATCGTGCGGACAAAATGTGTGGAGAAAAAAAACAAAGAAACAAAACAAAACAAAACCCCAAAACAACTAGACTTTATGATTCTGGAGAATCATGGCTTTTCCCGATGAGATTCCATGATTTTTCATGACCCCCACAGTGTCTTGTTGTTTTTAACTGTCTCACTGAAGTCCCTTCATTGATGTTATTAAAAAGGTGAAGATATTAATCTCAAATGACAGAGTTTGATAAAAAATTGTTTAGGTAAAAACCATCATTAACGGTGGACTGGTTTAATGTCAATATCGTCTTCCAACAAGTCAATGACCGACAAAAGGAGTTATGTTTGTTTGACACATTGCCCTCTGAGTGCTGTGTCAATTTAAAAATGGTCCATTTTATCTCAAATGTATCCCAAATATTGATGTCTGGCAGCTTGTAGAGGGTTAACAAGTGGTAACAGGAATATTTATTCATGCAACTTGTAATGTCACACCAAGAACTGTGAATGGCCATTTTTTCTTTAAAATCTACAAGATGTTTTCAGAGAAATCCAGGGAGAACATGAATTTTAAGCTTTTGATGGGTATCATTGTTTATCCAGCCAAAACGGGTTAAGAGTTGTTTTTTGAATACTCTTATTACTTCCAAAAATAATTCTCAGTGAATTCTACTTCCACTTATTTTGATCTCTCCTCCCAACTTTGGGTGCTGTGGGTACGCAAACACAGCCCATTCTATCAACATTTTGATGTTTGAGAACCTGCATAGGGTTAACAAATGCTTACAGGAATATTTTGTACATGCAACTTGTAATGTCACACTAAGATCAGAGAATGGCCATTTCTTCTTGAAAATCTACGGCATGTTTTTAAAGAAATCCTCAGATAACACAAATGTTTAACCCTTTGAGGGGTATCTCCCTGTAACCAGCTCTAAAAGGTTTATGCTTGGTTTTGTGAATACCTTCATTACTTACAAAAATAATCGACGGTGAATTCCACTTCCAGTGAAGGAGGTTATGTTTATCTCGTAGGTACACATTTGGTGTTATGGTTGCCCAAGAACAGCCCATTTTCTCCAAATGTCTATGCTTGGCAGTCTCTGGAGGGTTAACAAATGTTTACCGAAACATTTTGTTCATGCTTGTAATGTCACTCGAAGACCTGCGAATGGTCAATTGTTCTTGAATTTTTTGTTGTTGAGAAATCCATAGAAAACTGGAATTTTAAGCTTTTAAGGGGTATATCTCCTTAACCAGTCAAAAATGGGTTCAGACCTCGATTTTTGAATCCATTTACTACTTACAAAAATGTTTCCTTGTCAGTTTTGCGTCCAGTAAAAGAAGTTACGTTTCTCTGTTGCATTCCCTTTTGATATTGTTGTTGTTCAAAAACAGGCTATTTTTTCAAAATTTTGACAATTAGCAGCCCATGGAGGGTTAACAAATGCTTACCGGAATAATTTATCCAATCACCTGGTAATGTGACACCATGACCTATCAATGGCCATTTTCTCTTGAAAACGCTACCAGATGTTTGTAAAGAAATCCAGGGAAAACATAAATTTTTAAGCCTTTGATGGGTATCACTATTAACAACCACAAAAGGGGTTAACGCTTGTTTTTTTGAATACCCTTATTACTTACAGAAATGGTCCTCGGTGAATTCCACTTCCAACAAAGGAGATTATGGGTAATTCCCAGGTACACGTTGGGTGTTGCGCGTGTCTGAAAACAGCCCATTTCAACAAAATTACGATGCTTGGCAGTCTGTAGAGGGTTAATAAACATCCATGATTTTTTATGACCCTGGAGTGTCTGAAGAATTGTTTTTAATTGTATCATTAAAGTATTTTTATTGATGTCTTTAGAAATGTGGGTATAATAGTCTCAAATGACCCAGTGTGATAAAAGAACGTTTTGGTTAAATCATCATTGTTTGTGGAGAGGGTTAATATTAATATCAGCGTCTGAGAATCAGCGTCTGATGTAAATAGCCCATTGTATCTCAAATTTACCTAAAATTTCGATAGTTGTCGGTTTGTGGAGGGTTAATGAAGGCTTGCGAGAATACTTCTTCTCCAGGGTTTATTTGTTCTTAAAAATCTGTAAGAACCAGTTGAAGATATCCACAGAAAATGTGAACTTTAAATTCTTGAGCATGTCATGTATAGTCCCTGTATCAATTATCTCCTATTAGACCACAGTTGTTATGCATGATTATGTCATTTTTTCACACCTTGTAGAGCTCACCTATCACCTGTCTGTTAATAGCAGAAGTAAATTTCTCTCCAATTGGTTTTTCCCCGTAGGATTAGTTTTATTTACTACAATGAAGATATCCATACATACAACGACAAACATGAAGTTATAAACTACAATAATTACATATGAAAATAGGAAGTGTTGTTTGTACATATGTGTAGATAAAATATACCCTGGGACGGAGAAGGGGAGTATAACCGTCTTACAAACTAGTATATATCTAGCCCCACTGCCGGGGGAATGTTGGCGCCATGCACCACTGCATTTGATAACCTACAGAGTAGTAAATATACCTGCCCCCCCCCCCTTCCCATGTTGGGGATCCCCACCTTTTATTGTATGGTTCCTTAGGCACAACATAGCGTCAGTAAGATAGATATATACTGCCACGTCGCCACTCTGGGGCGGAGGAGGGGCAGTGTATAGCCGTTTTACAGACTATTATATACCTGGACCCACTGTCGGGGAAACGCTATAGTGTCAACACTACTTGATATTATAAGTAACTGATCCCATTGTAGCTAACCTTATTTACTGCTTTCTTATCATGCAGAGGCGGAGCGGTGGCATTGTGGTAGCCGGTTCTCGTCAGATCACCGAAGTTGAGCAACGTTGAGCCTGGTTAATCATTGGATGGGTGGCCGTCTTAACGATCAATTCGGACTCCCACGCTGTGTCCTTGGGCAAGGCACTTAACTCTGATTCTCCATATGGGGGCACGATGCCGCCATGTACTAAGGCGTACTGCACGTCGACGGTACGCATGTCTTCAACCAATCTAACCCTGCCTGTGCTGCAGTTCGGAGTTACGATGTTGGGAAGCTGGCAGCTGCTCGTCGTTGCTCAGTGGTTCTCTCCAGGTACTGCGGCTTCCTCGACCCTTAGATTAGCCATTGTGCATAAGTATATGCCCTTAAACACCAATAAATAAATAATAAATAATATCATGCAGGGCAGTGTGGAATACGAGGTGAGGCGAACCTTTGAATGTGTGTTTGGTTGGAGAAAGAGGCAGGGGGAGTTTGTAACCTTGGTAATTTTGTTTGGATAAATCGACCGCTGGCGACCGATGAAGCGGGACACGGTGAGAGTGGAACTTATGGGCGGTTATTCTTGATGATAAATAAATATACACTTACTTTTGAGTTCATACAAGGTGAGTAGAGTAGTCTCAAATGAGAATGGCCAGTATTTGTCTTGAAAACCTACGAGAGGCTTTTAGAGAAATCCTCGGAAAATATGAATTTTTAACCTTTTGAGGGGTATCGCTCTGTAACCAGCCCAAAACGGATTAATGCTTGGTTTTGTGAATACCTTCATTACTTACAAAAATGATCCTCAGTGAATTTCACTTCCAATGAGGAAGGTTATGTTTATCACGCAGGAACACATTGGGTGTTATGGGTGCCCCAAAACAGCCCATTTTCTCAAAATGTCTATACTTTCCAGGCTCTGGAGGGTTAATAATTGCTTACTGGAATATTTTGTCCATGCAACTTGTAATGTCACTCAAAGACCTGCAAATGGTCAATTTTTCTTCAAAACGTGCTAGATTGTTTGGAGAAATCCACAGAAAACGGGAATTTTAATCTTTTGAGGGGTAGATCTCCTTAACCAGTCGACAATGGGTTAAGACCTCGATTTTTGAATATCCTTACTACTTACAAAAATGTTTCTCTATCAGTTTTGCGTCCAGTAAAAGAAGTTACGTTTCTCTGTGGCATTTCCATTTGATGTTGTTAGTGTCCAAAAACAGACTATTTCTTCAACATTTTTTACATTTAGCAGCCCATGGAGGGTTAACAAAAGGAGTTATGTTTGTTTGACACATACCCACTGAGTGCAGTGTCAATTTAAAAATGGTTCATTTTATCTCAAATGTATCCCAAATATTGATGTCTGGCAGCTTGTAGAGGGTTAACAAGTGCTAACAGGAATATTTATTCATGCAACTTGTAATGTCAAACCAAGAACTGTGAATGGCCATTTTTTCTTTAAAATCTACAAGATGTTTTCAGAGAAATCCAGGGAGAACATGAATTTTAAGCTTTTGATGGGTATCATTGTTTATCCAGCGCAAAACGGGTTAAGTGTTGTTTTTTGAATGCTCTTATTACTTCCAAAAATAATTCCCAGTGAATTCTACTTCCACTTATTTTGATCTCTCCTCCCAACTTTGGGTGCTGTGGGTACGCAAACACAGCCCATTTTATCAACATTTTGATGTTTGAGAACCTGCATAGGGTTAACAAATGCTTACAGGAATATTTTGTACATGGAACTTGTAATGTCACACTAAGATCTGAGAATGGCCATTTTTTCTTGAACCAGCTCTAAAGGGTTAATGCTTGGTTTTGTGAATACCTTCATTACTTACAAAAATGATCGATGGTGAATTCCACTTCCAATGAAGGAGGTTATGTTTATCTCGTAGGTACACCTTTGGTGTTATGGTTGCTCAAGAACAGCCCATTTTCTCCAAATGTCTATGCTTGGCAGCCTCTGGAGGGTTAACAAATGTTTACCGAAACATTTTGTTCATGCTTGTAATGTCACTCGAGGACTTTGAACGGTCAATTGTTCTTGAAATTTTTTTTGTTGAGAAATCCACAGAAAACTGGAATTTTAAGCCTTTAAGGGGTATATCTCCTTAACCAGTCACAAATGAGTTAAGACCTCGATTTTTGAATACATTTACTACTTACAAAAATGTTTCCCTGTCACTTTTGCGTCCGGTAAAAGAAGTTACGTTTATCTGTTGCATTCCCTTTTGATGTTGTTGTTGTTGTTCAAAAACAGACTATTTTTTCAAAATTTTGACATTTAGCAGCGCATGGAGGGTTAATAAATGCTTACCGGAATAATTTATCCAATCAACTGGTAATGTGACACCATGACCTATCAATGGCCATTTTCTCTTAAAAACACTACCGGATGTTTGTAAAGAAATCCAGGGAAAACATAAATTTTTAAGCCTTTGATGGGTATCACTATTAACAACCACAAAAGGGGGTTAACGCTTGGTTTTTTGAATAGCCTTATTACTTACAAAAAATGGTTCTCGATGAATTCCACTCCCAACAAAGGAGATTATGTGTATTTCTCAGGTACACGTTGGGTGCTCTGTGTGTCTGAAAACAGCCCATTTCAACAAAATTACGATGCTTGGCTGTCTGTAGAGGGTTAATAAACGCTCACCGGAATATTTTGTCCATGCAACTTATAATGTCACACAAAGACTTGCGAGTAGTCAATTTTTCTTGAGAACCTACAGGATATATTTAGAGAAATCCACAGAAAATGGGAATTTTAAGATTTTAAGGGATCTCTCACTTTAGCCTGTCCAAAATGGGTTAAGACTTCGACTTTTGAATACCTTACTACTTACAAAAATGTTTCCATATAGATTGTGCGCTCGATAAAAGAAGGCACTTTTCTTTGTGGCGTACCCATTGGGTGCTGTTGGCGCCCCAAAACAGCCCATTTTATCACAATTTTGACTTTTAGCAGCCCGTGGAATGCTAACAAATGCTCACCGCAGTATTTTGTCCACGCAACTTCTATTGTCACACCAAGGCCTGGGAGTGTCAAATTTTTCTTGAAAATCTACAAGACTCGTTTAGAGAAATCCACGGAAAACACGAATTTTTTAGCTTTATAAGGGTATTGCTGTTTAACCAGCTCAAAATGGGTTAACGCTTGGTTTTCTGAACACCCTTATTACTGACAAAAATGATCCTCGGTGAATTCCACTCCCAATAAAGGAAGTTATGTTTATCTCTCGTGTATTGTTTGGGTGCAGTGGGGGCCTGAAACCGGCCTATTTCATCAAAATTGCGATGTTTGGCAGCCTGTGGAGGGTTACCATATATATGATATGTCGTGTGTATCAAAGGGTGTGTCACAGACAGGTCTCGCAGTGACAAATGCATAAAAAAAATCTACAAGATGTGTTTCGAGAAAGTGCCGATAAACCCCAATTTTGGCAGTTTTTTGCCAATTCTGACGAAATAAGGGTTAAATCGAAAATTCCGCTTCGGTACATTTTTAGATTTTGTGCCCCTCTATGCGGGTGCAAAATTTTGTGAAAATCGGTTCGAAAATGGCTTCTGAATCGTGCGGACAAAATGTGTGGAGAAAAAAAAACAAAAAAAACTAGACTTTATGATTCTGGAGAATCATGGCTTTTCCGATGAGATTCCTTGATTTTTCATGCCCCCACAGTGTCTGATGAATTGTTTTTAACTGTCTCACTGAAGTTCTTTCATTGATGTTATGAGAAAGGTGGTTATAGTAGTCTCAAATGACTCAGTTTTATAAAAAAATTGTTTAGGTAAAAACCATCATTAATGGTAGAGTGGGTTAATATCAATATCGTCGTCCCACAAGTTAATGACCGACAAAAGGAGTTATGTTTGTTTGACACATACCCTTTGAGTGCTCTGTCTATTTGAAAATGGTAAATTTTATCTCAAATGTATCCAAAATATTGATGTCTGGCCAATTGTAGAGGGCTAACATGTGCTAACAGGCATATTTATTCATGCAACTTGCAATTTCAAACCAAAAAGTGCGAATGGCCATTTTTACTTAAAATCTATAAGATGTTATCAGAGAAATTCATGCGCATGCACTCTTTTCGAATTCGACGTGACGAAATGCGAAATTCGTATCGCTCTTCATGGAAAGTGATGCCGCAACTATCCATGAACAACGAGTGAAAATTTCATGGAAATCTGCCTAGAATTGGTTGGGATAAAACGTTTTGAAGAGAGGAGGTAACTGTCTGAATTTGGTCCTTTCTTTTCAAGCCAGTTCGAAAAAAGACGTCGTGAATGGGCGCAGACTCCTTTAGAGCCCCCCCCCCCCCCCTCTCTCTGTAAATGGAAGTTGCTTCTTTAAGACCGCCACCCAGGGATCCCAACACAACCTTTAAACCTAAGAGAATCGTCAGAAGTTTAAAGTGAAAAGAAATTGGCGGTGATTGGGTTTCTGGCAGGCAGGAAAAGATTGACGAAGATTTGCATATTGGACATTAAAATAGCACTTCTGACATACACGAACCGTGTCCAGACCACTGGAGGCAGCGACTTGAAATTTTCAGAACTTGTTTTACGAACCCTGGCCGACATTTTGGGATCTGTTTGGAGCGTCCGAGCCGCCTGGAAAACACCGCGCATCGCTTGGAAGGAGAGAGTACTTTTCGTCCCGACTCTATCAGTTCAGAATGGAAATGGGCAGTGTTGTAGACGACTGTGGAGCTGCGATTGAGCATAAAGTCCCAGGGTTCGGTGCGGGGGGGGGGGGGAGGGGGTATCCCGACACTATCTTTAAACCTTAGATAATCGGAAGAAGTTGCAGTGAAAAGAAATCGGCGGTGAGTAGGTGTTTTGGCGGGAAACGATTAACGATAATTTGCCAATTTGACATTAAAATTGCACTTCTCACAAACACGAACCGTGTCCAGACCCTGGCCGACATTTTGGCATCTGTTGCAAGTGTCGAGACCGCGTGGAGAACACCACGCATCGCGTGGAAAGTGAGAGTACTATTCGTCCCGACTCTATCAGTTTGGAATGGAATTGGGCACTATTGTAGACTACTGTAGAGCAGCGATTGAGCATAAAATCGGAGTTTTTTTTGTGCCAAATTACCTAACCGGCTCCAAGGTATGATCTTTCGCCTGTACATCGCCCAGATTGTCTGAAGTTTATACCGTTACCATACGTTGAAGTAGCCTTTTGTCATTTTCGCCACTTTCGACCCAGATTTGAGGGTACCTTCCTTCAGCGAAATATAGCCATGCTCACAACCACGCCCTCTCCCCGTCGGCCCGGGTGCTTCTAAAGATAGAAAGGTCAATGGGGAGGGGCCCGTTAGCAAACAAACGGGGGCAGGTGTAGTTGGTGAAAAACAGCAGGGGGGGGGGGGGCACGTGTCCTAGGTTAAAGAAGCAATAGGGCAGGTGTCCTAGGTAAAAAAACAAGAGGGGGGGGGGGGGGGGCAGATGTCCCCGCTAATTAATTTTAATAACAGGCAGGTGTTCATGGGGCAGGCCCACTGCTCGGTGTTCCAAATTTTCTATGGTACTTGGCCTTGACGGAAACAACACTTCAAGAAGAAACAACGGGAAACCTATTTGCAGTAAAGCTGCAAACATAAACATGATTTTAGGACCATTCCATGGACAGTTTAAAGCCTTCTGCGATATCAGCGTTTATTACTCTCGAACTTTCACTGCATCACTGCAGTATTTCACCCGAGTCGAGTTCTGACGTCATGCAAGTTTGACGGACATGCTTTCAATTTTGTGATTGACAACAACATATTTATAATTTCGTGATTACTGATCGGAATTTTGAAAACGACACATGCAATCGCGAAAGAGTTTTCTGAAAAACACGATTCTGCAAAAGGTTTTAGTGAAATTTGATTTTTTTTTTATTTTCAATTTCGATGGCTCTTGTCGAAAAAGTGTTAATCACTGATCGTCCCAAACGAGATCAAAGACTGACGCTGTATATTAATAACACACAGAGAATCTTCTAAGAATATACACGCGCAATCCTAAAATGAAATAAATCAAGTCTTTTTCAGGTTTTACGAGAGAAATATGTCCAATTGTATCATTGAATCATGTTTAGGTATATGTGGGCGAGACATTTTCTATACGGACAAAATACAGACTAAATAAAATATTTGCCATTATTTTCCGCAGACGTATTTTTGTCTTTGCTTCTTGGGAAAATCCATGCTGCTAAATACAACGAAGGAGTGTTATCTAATGAGGTCAGAACCGTCAGGTGGTCGGGTCCGACACCGCACCTCGAAGTAGATTTAGTGGGGGTGTCGATTTTACAAGTAATGTAGGCAGCGTACACGGCATGGGCTATCTGTCTTTAATCATATAAACAGGGTTAAGGCTTGGCCTTTTGAATACCCTTATTTATTTATTTATTTATTTATTTATTTATTTATTTATTTATTTATTTATTTATTTATTTATTTATTGGTGTTTAAGGTCACATACTTATGCACAATGGCTAATCGTGACCGTGACAGTTTTATAGGTGGAGGAAGCCGGAGTACACGGAGAGAACCACCAAGCAACGACGAGCAACTGTCAGCTCCTCAACATTCTAACTCTGTTCAAGCTCCGCTCAAGCAGTGTTACAGAGGGTGAAGACATATGTACCATCGACGTGCAGTATGCCTTAGTACACGGCGTCATCGTGCCCCCATGTCGGCGACCGGGCTAAAGTGCCTTGCCGAAGGACACAACGTGAGTCGTCCCGGACGGGGATCGGACTCGGGACCTCTAGCATAGAAGTACAACAGTCTACCACTGAGCCACCACGCTCCCTTGAATACCCTTAACACTATCATACATTATCCCTCATGAATTCTGAGTCTGATAAAAGAGGTTATGTTTACCTATTACATACCCATTTGCTGCCCGAAAACAGCCGATTTTATCAAAATTTTGATGTTTAGCAGCCTGTAGCGGGATTAACAAACGACTAGCGGAATATTCTATCTATGCAATTTGTAAGACCTGCCAATGTCCAATTGTTCTTGAAAATCGCCAACAAACAGTTAGCGAAATCCACAGAAAATGTAAAAATTTGAAGCTTTTAAGGGGTATCTCTCCTCATCCAGTCTAAAATAGGTTAAGTTTCATTCTTTTAAATACCCTTACTACTTACAAAACTGATCCTCTGTGAATTCTACGCGCAGTAAAAGAAGTTACATTTCTCTGTTACATATCCATTGGGTGCTCTTGGTGTCTGCAAACAAACCATTTTATCAACATTTTGATGTTTAGCAGCTCGTGGAGAGTTAACGAATGCTCAACGGAATATTTTGTCCATGTAACTTGTAATGTCACATGAAGACCTGTGAATGGCCATTTTTTCTTGAAATCTACAAGATGTTTTTAAAGAAATCCAGGGAAAACATGAAATTTTAAGTCTTTGATGGGTACCGCTGTTTAAGCAGCCCAAAACGGGTTAAGACCAGCCCTAAATGGGTTAATGCCTGGTCTGATGAATTCCACTTCCAAAGAAGGAGGTTATGGTTATCTCGCAGGTACACATTGCGTGCAATGGGTGCCCAAGAACAGTCCATTTTCTCAAAATTTCTATGCTTTGCAGCCTCTGGAGAGTTAACTAACGCTTACCGGAATATTTTGTCTATGTAACTTGTAATGTCACTCCAAGACCTGCAAATGGTCAATTTTTCTTGAATACTTACTAGATTTTTTGGAGAAATCCACAGAAAACTGGAATTTTAAGCTTTTAAGGGGTACATCTTAACCAGGCGAAAATGGGTTAAGACCTTGATTTGTTGAATACCCTTACTACTTACTAAATTTTTCTCTGTCAGTTTTGCATCCGGTAAAAGAAGTTATGTATCTCTGTGGCATTCCCATTTGTTGTTGTTGGTGTCCAAAAACAGACTATTTTTTCAAAATGTTGACATTTAGCAGCCCATGGAGGGTTAACAAATGCTTACTGGAATATTTTATCCATGCAACCGGTAATGTGACTCCAAGACCTATCAATGGCCATTTTCTGTTGAAAACTTACAAGATGTTTGTAACGAAATCCACGGAAAACATATTTTTTTTTTAACTTTTGATGGGTATCGCTAATAACTACCCCAAAAGGGGTTAACGCTTGGGTTTTTGAATACCCTTATTACTTACAAAAATGGTCCTCAGTGAATTCCACTTCCAACAAAGGAGATTATGTGTAACTCTCGGACATACATTGCGTGCTGTGTGTGTCCGAAAACAGCCCATTTCAACAAAATTATGATGCTTGGCATTCTGTAGAGGGTTAATGAACGCTCAGCGGAATATTTTGTCCATGCCACTTGTAATGTCAAACAAAGACCTGCAAGTAGTCAATTTTTCTTGAAAACCTATGGAATGTATTTAGAGAAATCCACAGAAAATGGGAATTTTTAGATTTTAAGGGGTCTCTCTCTTTAGCCTGCCCAAAATGGGTTAAGACTTCGTTTTTTGAATACCCTTACTACTTACAAAAATGTTTCCCTATAGATTGTGCGCTCGATGAAAGAAATCACTTTTCTTTGTGGCGTACCCGTTGGGTGCCGTTGGCGTCCAAAAACAGCCCAGTTTATCACAATTTTGACTTTTAGCAGCCCGTGGAGGGTTAACAAATGCTCACCGAAGTATTTTGTCCATGCATCTTCTATTGTCACATCAAGGCCTGGGAGTGACAATTTTTTCATTAAAATCTACAAGACTCGTTTAGAGAAATCCACGGAAAACCTGAATTTTTGAGCTTTTTGGGGGTATTGCTGTTTAACCAGCCCAAAACGGGTTAATGCTTGGTTTTTTGAACACCATTATTACTTACAAAAATGATCTCCGGTGAATTCCACTTCAAATAAAGGAAGTTATTTTCATCTCTCTTGTATCATTTGGGTGCTCTGGGGGCCTGAAACCGGCCCATTTCATCAAAATTTCGATGTTTAGCAGCCTGTGGAGGGTTACCATATGCATCGCCTAATATGTCGTGTGTATCAAAGGTCGTGTCATGGGCAGGTCTAGAAATGATGAATGTTTTGAAAAAATCCTAAAGACGTGTTTCGAGAAAGTGCCGATAAACCCCAATTTTGGCAGTTTTTTGCCAATTCTGGCGAAATAAGGGTTAAATCGAAAATTCCGCTTCTGTACATTTTTAGATTCTTTGCCCCTCTATGCGTGTGCCAAATTGTGTGAAAATCGGTTCGAAAATGGCTTCTGAATCGTACGGACAAAAATGTGTGGAAAAAAAAAAAAAAAAAAAAAACCAAAAAAAAAAAAAAAAAAAACCCCCCAAAAAAAAAAAAAATAATAATAATCCGTACAAAAACAATAGTCTTTTCCAGAGGGAAAAGCCTAACAAAACAAAACCCCAAAACAACTAGACTTTATGATTCTGGAGAATCATGGCTTTTCCCGATGAGATTCCATGATTTTTCATGACCCCCACAGTGTCTTGTTGTTTTTAACTGTCTCACTGAAGTCCCTTCATTGATGTTATTAAAAAGGTGAAGATATTAATCTCAAATGACAGAGTTTGATAAAAAATTGTTTAGGTAAAAACCATCATTAACGGTGGACTGGTTTAATGTCAATATCGTCTTCCAACAAGTCAATGACCGACAAAAGGAGTTATGTTTGTTTGACACATTGCCCTCTGAGTGCTGTGTCAATTTAAAAATGGTCCATTTTATCTCAAATGTATCCCAAATATTGATGACTGGCAGCTTGTAGAGGGTTAACAAGTGGTAACAGGAATATTTATTCATGCAACTTGTAATGTCACACCAAGAACTGTGAATGGCCATTTTTTTCTTTAAAATCTACAACATGTTTTCAGAGAAATCCAGGGAGAACATGAATTTTAAGCTTTTGATGGGTATCATTGTTTATCCAGCCCAAAACGGGTTAAGAGTTGTTTTCTGAATACTCTTATTACTTCCAAAAATAATTCTCAGTGAATTCTACTTCCACTTATTTTGATCTCTCCTCCCAACTTTGGGTGCTGTGGGTACGCAAACACAGCCCATTTTATCAACATTTTGATGTTTGAGAACCTGCATAGGGTTAACAAATGCCTACAGGAATATTTTGTACATGCAACTTGTAATGTCACACTAAGATCAGAGAATGGCCATTTTTTCTTGAAAATCTACGACATGTTTTTAAAGAAATCCTCAGATAACACAAATGTTTAACCCTTTGAGGGGTATCTCCCTGTAACCAGCTCTAAAAGGTTTATGCTTGGTTTTGTGAATACCTTCATTACTTACAAAAATAATCGACGGTGAATTCCACTTCCAGTGAAGGAGGTTATGTTTATCTCGTAGGTACACATTTGGTGTTATGGTTGCCCAAGAACAGCCCATTTTCTCCAAATGTCTATGCTTGGCAGTCTCTGGAGGGTTAACAAATGTTTACCGAAACATTTTGTTCATGCTTGTAATGTCACTCGAAGACCTGCGAATGGTCAATTGTTCTTGAATTTTTTGTTGTTGAGAAATCCATAGAAAACTGGAATTTTAAGCTTTTAAGGGGTATATCTCCTTAACCAGTCAAAAATGGGTTCAGACCTCGATTTTTGAATCCATTTACTACTTACAAAAATGTTTCCCTGTCAGTTTTGCGTCCAGTAAAAGAAGTTACGTTTCTCTGTTGCATTCCCTTTTGATATTGTTGTTGTTCAAAAACAGGCTATTTTTTCAAAATTTTGACAATTAGCAGCCAATGGAGGGTTAACAAATGCTTACCAGGATAATTTATCCAATCACCTGGTAATGTGACACCATGACCTATCAATGGCCATTTTCTCTTGAAAACGCTACCAGATGTTTGTAAAGAAATCCAGGGAAAACATAAATTTTTAAGCCTTTGATGGGTATCACTATTAACAACCACAAAAGGGGTTAACGCTTGTTTTTTTGAATACCCTTATTACTTACAGAAATGGTCCTCGGTGAATTCCACTTCCAACAAAGGAGATTATGGGTAATTTCCAGGTACACGTTGGGTGTTGCGCGTGTCTGAAAACAGCCCATTTCAACAAAATTACGATGCTTGGCAGTCTGTAGAGGGTTAATAAACAGCCATGATTTTTTATGACCCTGGAGTGTCTGAAGAATTGTTTTTAATTGTATCATTAAAGTATTTTTATTGATGTCTTTAGAAATGTGGGTATAATAGTCTCAAATGACCCAGTGTGATAAAAGAACGTTTTGGTTAAATCATCATTGTTTGTGGAGAGGGTTAATATTAATATCAGCGTCTGAGAATCAGCGTCTGATGTAAATAGCCCATTGTATCTCAAATTTACCTAAAATTTCGATAGTTGTCGGTTTGTGGAGGGTTAATGAAGGCTTGCGAGAATACTTCTTCTCCAGGGTTTATTTGTTCTTAAAAATCTGTAAGAACCAGTTGAAGATATCCACAGAAAATGTGAACTTTAAATTCTTGAGCATGTCATGTATAGTCCCTGTATCAATTATCTCCTATTAGACCACAGTTGTTATGCATGATTATGTCATTTTTTCACACCTTGTAGAGCTCACCTATCACCTGTCTGTTAATAGCAGAAGTAAATTTCTCTCCAATTGGTTTTTCCCCGTAGGATTAGTTTTATTTACTACAATGAAGATATCCATACATACAACGACAAACATGAAGTTATAAACTACAATAATTACATATGAAAATAGGAAGTGTTGTTTGTACATATGTGTAGATAAAATATACCCTGGGACGGAGAAGGGGAGTATAACCGTCTTACAAACTAGTATATATCTAGCCCCACTGCCGGGGGAATGTTGGCGCCATGCACCACTGCATTTGATAACCTACAGAGTAGTAAATATACCTGCCCCCCCCCCTTCCCATGTTGGGGATCCCCACCTTTTATTGTATGGTTCCTTAGGCACAATATAGCGTCAGTAAGATAGATATATACTGCCACGTCGCCACTCTGGGGTGGAGGAGGGGCAGTGTATAGCCGTTTTACAGACTATTATATACCTGGACCCACTGTCGGGGAAACGCTATAGTGTCAACACTACTTGATATTATAAGTAACTGATACCATTGTAGCTAACCTTATTTTCTGCTTTCTTATCATGCAGTGGCGGAGAGGTGGCATTGTGGTAGCCGGTTCTCGTCAGATCACCGAAGTTAAGCAACGTTGAGCCTGGTTAATCATTGGATGGGTGGCCGTCTTAACGATCAATTCGGACTCCTACGCTGTGTCCTTGGGCAAGGCAATTAACTCTGATTCTCCATATGGGGGCACGATGCCGCCATGTACTAAGGCGTACTGCACGTCGACGGTACGCATGTCTTCAACCAATCTAACCCTGCCTGTGCTGCAGTTCGGAGTTACGATGTTGGGAAGCTGGCAGCTGCTCGTCGTTGCTCAGTGGTTCTCTCCAGGTACTGTGGCTTCCTCGACCCTTAGATTAGCCATTGTGCATAAGTATATGCCCTTAAACACCAATAAATAAATAATAAATAATATCATGCAGGGCAGTGTGGAATACGAGGTGAGGCGAACCTTTGAATGTGTGTTTGGTTGGAGAAAGAGGCAGGGGGAGGTGGTAACCTTGGTAATTTTGTTTGGATAAATCGACCGCTGGCGACCGATGAAGCGGGACACGGTGAGAGTGGAACTTATGGGCGGTTATTCTTGATGATAAATAAATATACACTTACTTTTGAGTTCATACAAGGTGAGTAGAGTAGTCTCAAATGAGAATGGCCAGTATTTGTCTTGAAAACCTACGAGAGGCTTTTAGAGAAATCCTCGGAAAATATGAATTTTTAACCTTTTGAGGGGTATCGCTCTGTAACCAGCCCAAAACGGATTAATGCTTGGTTTTGTGAATACCTTCATTACTTACAAAAATGATCCTCAGTGAATTTCACTTCCAATGAGGAAGGTTATGTTTATCACGCAGGAACACATTGGGTGTTATGGGTGCCCCAAAACAGCCCATTTTCTCAAAACGTCTATACTTTCCAGGCTCTGGAGGGTTAATAATTGCTTACTGGAATATTTTGTCCATGCAACTTGTAATGTCACTCAAAGACCTGCAAATGGTCAATTTTTCTTGCAAACGTGCTAGATTGTTTGGAGAAATCCACAGAAAACGGGAATTTTAATCTTTTGAGGGGTAGATCTCCTTAACCAGTCGACAATAGGTTAAGACCTCGATTTTTGAATATCCTTACTACTTACAAAAATGTTTCTCTATCAGTTTTGCGTCCAGTAAAAGAAGTTACGTTTCTCTGTGGCATTTCCATTTGATGTTGTTAGTGTCCAAAAACAGACTATTTCTTCAACATTTTTTACATTTAGCAGCCCATGGAGGGTTAACAAATACCTACCAGAATAATTTATCTATGCAACTAGTAATGTGATACCAAGACCTATCAACGGCCATTTTCTCTTGAAAACCCTACAAGATGTTTGTGAAGAAATCCAGGGAAAACGATTTTTAAGCTTTCGATGGGTATCCCTGTTAACCTCCCCAACAGGGGTTAACGCTTGGTTTTTTGAATACCCTTATTACTTACAAAAAATGGTCCTCTGTGAATTCCACTTCCAACAAAGGTGATTATGTTTATCTCTCGTGTATACATTGGGTGCTGTACGTGTCCGAAAACAACCCATGTCAACAAAATTACAATACTTGGCAGCTTGTAGATGGTTAATAAACGCTCACCGGAGAATTTTGTCCCTACAACTTGTAATGTCACATAAAGACCTACGAATAGTTAATTTTTCTTAAAACCCTACAAGTTACTGTTAGGAAAATTCACAGAAAATGTGAATTTAAAGCTTTTGAGGGATATCTCTCTTAGCCTACCCAAAATGGGTTAAGACTTCGACTTTTGAATACCCTTACTACTTACAAAGATGTTTCTGTATAAATTGTACACTCGATAAAAGGAGGCGCTTTTCTTTGTGGTGTACCCATTGGGTACTGTTGGTGTCCACAAACTGCCAATTTTATCACAATTTTGATGTTGAGGAGCCCTGGGAGGGTTAACTAATGCTGACCGGAATATTTTGTCCATGCAACTTGTAATGTCACACCAAGACCTGCAAATAGCCGATTTTTTCTTGAAAACCTACGAGATGTTTTTAGAGAAATCCACAGAAAGAGGGTATTTTAAGGTTTTAATAGGTATATCTCTTTAACCAGCCGAAAATGGGTTAAGACGTCGAATTTTGAATACCCTTACCACTTTCAAAAATATTTTCCGATAATTTTGCGTCCGATAAATGAAGACCGCTTTCTCTGTGGTATACCGTTTGGGTGCTGTTGGTGTCCAAAAACAGCCCATTTTATCACAATTTTTACGTTTAGCAGCTCGGGGAGAGTTAACTAATGCTGACCGGAATATTTTGTCCATGTAGCTTGTAATGTCACACCAAGACCTGGGAGTGACAAATATTTCCTGAAAATCTACAAGACTCGTCTAGAGAAATCCACGGAAAACATGAAGTTTTGAGCTTTTTGGGGGTATTGCTGTTTAACCAGCCCAAAACGGGTTAACGCTTGGTTTTGTGAACACCCTTATTACATACAAAAATGATCTTCGGTGAATTCCACTTCCAATAAAAGCAGTTATGTATATCTATCGTGTGTCGTTTGGGTGCTGTGGGGGACCGAAAACAGCCCATTTCATCAAAATTTCGATGTTTGGCAGCCTGTGGAGGGTTACCATATGCATCACCTGATATGTCGTGTGTATCAAAGGTCGTATCACAGGCAGGTCTAGCAATGATGAATGTTTAAAAAAAATCTACAAGACGTGTTTCGAGAAAGTGCCGATAAACCCCAATTTTGACAGTTTTTTGCCAATTCTGACGGAATAAGGGTTAAATCGAAAAATCCGCTTTTGGTACATTTTTAGATTTTGTGCCCCTCTATGTGTGTGCAAAATTTTGTGAAAATCGGTTCGAAAATGGCTTCTGAATCGTACGGACAAAATGTGTGGAAAAAAAAAAAAAAAAACCCCCAAAAAACTAGACTTTATGATTCTGGAGAATCATGGCTTTTCCCGATTAGATTCCATGATTTTTCTTGACCCCACAGTGTCTGATGAATTGTTTTTAACTGTCTCACTAAAGTTCCTTCATTGATGTTATGGGAAAGGTGAGTATAGTAGTCTCAAATGACTCGGTTTGGGTTTGATAAAAAAATGTTTAGGTAAAACCCATCATTAATGGTAGAATGGGTTAATATCAATATCAATGTTTCCCTATCAGTTTTGCGTCCGGTAAAAGAAGTTATGTTTCTCTGTGGCATTTCCATTTGATGTTGTTGGTGTCCAAAAACAGACTATTTTCTCAATTTTTTTTACATTTAGCAGCCCATGAAGGGTTAACAAATGCCTACCAGAATAATTGATCCATGAAAATGGTCATATGACACCAAGACCTATCAACGGCCATTTTCTCTTGAAAACCCCACAAAATGTTTGTAGAAATCCAGGGAAAACGATTTTTTAAGCTTTTGATGGGTATCCCTTTTAACCTCCCCAACAGGGGTTAACGCTTGGCTTTCTGAATACCTTTATTACTTACAAAAATGGTCCTCTGTGAATTCCACTTCAAACAAAGGAGATTATGTTTATCTCTCATGTATACATTAGGTGCTGTGCGTGTCTGAAAACAGTCCCATGTTAACAACATTACGATGCTTGGCAGCTTGTAGATGGCTAAAAAACGCTCACCGGAGTATTTTGTCCATGCAACTTGTAATGTCACATAAAGACCTACGAATAGTCAATTTGTCTTGAAACCCTACAAGTTACCATTAGGGAAATTCACAGAAAATGGGAATTTAAAGCTTTCAAGGGATATCTCCGTTTAGCCTGGCCAAAATGGGTTAAGACGTCGACTTTTGAATACCCTTACTACTTACAAAAATGTTTCTGTATAAATTGTACGCGCGATAAAAGAAGGCACTTTTCTTTGTGGTATACCCTTTGGGTGCTGTTGGTGTGCAAAAACAGCCCATTTTATCGCAATTTTGACCTTCAGCAGCCCGGGGAGGGTTAACTAATGCTGACCGGAATATTTTGTTCATGCGACTTGTAATGTCACACCAAGACCTGCAAATAGCCGATTTTTCTTGAAAACCTACAAGATGTTGTTAGAGAAATCCACAGAAAATGGGTATTTTAAGATTTTAATGGGTATCTCTCTTTAACCAGCCCAAAATTGGTTAAGACGTCAAATTTTGAATACCCTTACCATTTCAAAAATATTTTCCGATCAATTTTGCGTCCGATAAATGAAGGCCCCTTTCTCTGTGGTATATCGTTTGGGTGCTCTTGGTGTCTAAAAACAGCCCATTTTATCACAATTTTTACGTTTAGCAGCTCGGGGAGGGTTAACTAATGCTGACCGGAATATTTTATCCATGCAACTTGTAATGTCACACCAAGACCTGAGAGTGACCAATTTTTCTTGAAAATCTACAAGACTCGTTTAGAGAAATCCATGGAAAAGATGAAGTTTTGAGCTTTTTTGGGGTATTGCTGTTTAACCAGCCCAAAACGGGTTAACACTTGGTTTTCTGAACACCCTTATTACTTACAAAAATGATCCTCGGTGAATTCCACTTCCAATAAAGGAAGTTATGTTTACCTCTCCGGTATCGTTTGGGTGCTGTGGGGGTCTGAAACTGGCCCATTTCCTCAAAATTTCGATGTTTGGCTTCCTGTGGAGGGTTACCATATGCATCGCCTAATATGTCGTGTGTATCAAAGGTTGTGTCATAGGCAGGTCTGGTAATTATGAATATTTAAAAAAAATCTACAAGACGTGTTTCGAGAAAGTGCCGATAAACCCCAATTTTGGCAGTTTTTTGCCAATTCTGGCGAAATAAGGGTTAAATCGAAAATTCCGCTTCGGTACATTTTTAGATTTTTTGCCGCTCTATGCGTGTGCCAAATTGTGTGAAAATCGGTTCGAAAATGGCTTCTGAATCGTACGGACAAAAATGTGTGGAAAAAAAAAACCCCAAAAAACCACCAAAAAATTAGGATTCTGGAGAATCATGGCTTTTCCCGATGAGATTCCATGATTTTTCATGACCCCACAGTGTCTGATGAATTGTTTTTAACTGTCTCACTGAAGTTCCTTCATTGATGTTATCAGAAAGGTGAAGATAGTAGTCTCAAATGACACAGTTTGATAAAAAATTGTTTAGGTAAAAACCATCATTAACGGTGGAGTGGGTTAATGTCAATATCGTCGTCCAACAAGTCAATGACCGACAAAAGGAGTTATGTTTGTTTGACACATACTCACTGAGTGTTTAAAAATGGTCCATTTTATCTCAAATGTATCCAAAATATTGATGTCTGGCAGCTTGTAGAGGGTTAACAAGTGCCAACATGAATATTTATTCATGCAACTTGTAATGTCACACCAAGAACTGTGCATGGCCATTTTTTCTTTAAAATCTACAAGATGTTTTCAGAGAAATCCAGGGAGAACAGGAATTTTAAGCTTTGGATGGGTATCATTGTTTTTCCAGCCCAAAACGGGTTAAGTGTTGTTTTTGTAATACTCTTATTACTTCCAAAAATAATTCTCAGTGACTTCTACTTCCACTTATTTTGATCTCTCCTCCCAACTTCGGGTGCTGTGGGTACGCAAACACAGCCTATTTTATCAACATTTTGATGTTTGAGAACCTGCATAGGGTTAACAAATGCTAACAGGAATATTTTGTACATGCACCTTGTAATGTCACACTGAGATATGAGAATGGCCATTTTTTTCCTGAAAATCTCTAGGATGTTTTTAAAGAAATCCTCAGATAACATGAATTTTTAACCTTTTGAGGGGTATCTCTCTTTAACCAGCTCTAAAGGGTTAATGCTTGGTTTTGTGAATATCTTCATCACTTACAAAAATGATCGACGGTGAATTCCACTTCCAATGAAGGAGGTTATGTTTATCTCGTAGGTACACATTTGGTGTTATTGTTGCCCAAGAACAGCCCATTTTCTCCAAATGTCAATGCTTGGCAGCCTCTGGGGGGGGAGGGGGGGGCTAAAAAATGTTTACCGAAACATTTTGTTCATGCAACTTGTAATGTCACTCGAAGACCTGCGAATGGTTAATTGCTCTTGAATTTTTTTTTTTGTTGAGAAATCCACATAAAACCGGAATTTTAAGCTTTTAAAGGGAATATCTCCTTAACCAGTCAAAAATGGGTTAAGACCTCGAACTTTGAATACATTTACTACTTACAAAAATGTTTCCCTGTCAGTTTTGCGTCCGGTAAAAGAAGTTACGTTCCTCTGTTGTATTCCCATTTGATGTTGTTGTTGTTCAAAAACACAGAGTATTTTTTTCAAAATTTTGACATTTAGCAGTCCATGGAGGGTTAACAAATGCTTAGAGGAATACTTTATCCAATCAGCTGGTAATGTGACACCATGACCTATCAATGGCCATTTTCTCTTGAAAACCCTACGAGATGTTTGTAAAGAAATCCAGGGAAAACATAAAATTTAAGCCTTTGATGGGTATCACTATTAACAACCACAAAATGGGTTAACGCTTGGTTTTTGAATACCCTTATTACTTACAAAAATAGTCTTTGGTGAATTCCACTTCCAACAAAGGAGATTATGTTTATTTCTCAGGTACACGTTGGGTGATGTGCGTGCCTGAAAACAGCCCATTTCAACAAAATTACGATGCTTAGCAGCCTCTAGAGGGTTAATAAACGCTCACCGGAATATTTTGTCCATGCAACTTGTAATATCACACAAAGACCTGCGAGTAGTCAATTTTTCTTGAAAACCTACAGGATGTTTTTAGAGAAATTCACAGAAAATGGGAATTTTAAGATTTTAAGGGGTCTCTCTCTTTAGCCTGTCCAAAATGGGTTAAGACTTCGACTTTTGAATACCCTTACTACTTACAAAAATGTTTGCGTATAGGTTGTGCGCTCGATAAAAGAAGGCACGTTTCTTTGTGGCGTACCCATTGGGTGCTGCTGGCGTCCAAAAACAGCCCATTTTATCACAATTTTGACTTTTAGCAGCCCGTGGAGGGTTAACAAATGCTCACCGCAGTATTTTGTCCATGCAACTTCTATTGTCACACCAAGGCCTGGGAGTGACAAATTTTTCTTGAAAATCTACAAGACTTGTTTAGAGAAATCTACGAAAAACACAATTTTTTCAGCTTTATGGGGGCATTGCTGTTTAACCAGCCCAAAACGGGTTAACGCTTGGTTTACTGAACACCCTTATAACTGACAAAAATGATCCTCGGTGAATTCCACTCCCCATAAAGGAAGTTATGTTTATCTCTCATGTATGGTTTGGGTGCGGTGGGGGCCTGAAACCGGCCTATTTCATCAAAATTTCGATGTTTGGCAGCCTGTGGAGGGTTACCATATGCATCGCCTGATATGTCGTGTGTATCAAAGGGCGTGTTACAGAGAGGTCTAGCAATTACGAATGTATAAAAAAAATCTACAAGACGTGTTTCGAGAAAGTGCCAATAAACCCCAATTTTGGCAGTTTTTTGCCAATTCTGACGAAATAAGGGTTAAATCGAAAATTCCGCTTCGGTACATTTTTAGATTTTGTGCCCCTCTATGCGTGTGCATAATTTCGTAAAAATCGGTTTGAAAATGGCTTCTGAATCATACGGACAAAATGTGTGGAAAAAAAAAAAAAAAAAAACCCAAAAAATAATAATCCGTAGAAAAACAATAGACTTTTCCAGAGGGAAAAGACTAAAAAAAAATAATAATCAGTAGAAAAACAATAGTCTTTTCCAGAGGGAAAAGCCTAAAAACTATGTGTACGTGAACGAAAAACTTTTAATTTTCGCAAAAGACAGCAGTCAAACTCAGGAAAGTGTGCCAGAAACAGGTCACGTCAATCATTGTCAAATTCTTTGTTGTTTTGATTTTAGATCGCAGAGGACATATATTTAGCAAGTCACGTAACAATATCATTAAAAACATTTTTTTAAAGTTCCCCCAAAATCATGTTTGGGTGTATCATCTTTTATTCGTCTCCCACTTCGGTATATTTTATTAAATTCAATTGTTCCCGAGAAATTATCATAATATTCTCGCTGACTGGAGGCAATGAAAAATCGATCATAGATCTTTGTTTACAAGCTTGTTATCCATCTATCAGTCTGCCGTCACGCCCTCACGCCCTCACGTTGACAATTGGATTGAGTGGGCGAGGCTTCCAGAGTCTTCAAAGTTGGATCGGATACATGTGCGAACGTGTTGACATTCCAAATCATGACGTGATTTGGTTTATACGATTTTGACGACTTTCACGCTGTATGCTTTCAACCAATCAAACGCAGAGGCGGGGCAAATGATTAAATTATTTCGGTGTAATATTAGATAAGACGTGCAAAAGCTTTCGGTGTGATATATATACAGAACCACACTTATGATTGAATGGGTTAACGATTACTGGACGAGAGCGAGTGGCGCAGGGATACCACGAGAGCCGGTAGGCTCGAGTGGTTATCCCAGCGCCACACGCTCGACCGACCGACCACTCGGACACACGATTGCGACACCATGGACACACTTCTGTTAATTTGTTCAAAACGATTATTCATTTGTCAAAACATGAATTAGATTGTTATCGAATTTGTGTTTGCCTATCCCATTTATTAATAACAAAAGAGAAAATGTTGAGACAACTTTCTATACCAGTTATAGATTTCGGTGTTTATAGTTTAGGTAAAAATGTTGAAAACAACGAAGTTCTGCTTCCGCTTTAACGGGAAATATTCAATGCTTTCAGTAAAGTTGGATTCTGTTATTTGAAAAACCACGGAATTCGACGGGAAATGGCAAGTAAAACTCCAGCGGCAGAGTGGATGTTTCCTTTGCAGTTTGATATCCACGTGACGCTAACCAATTCTCGTCAAAACATATTGATTATGATATTCGACGAATCTCTGAATAACAGAGGCATCTTATTTTGTACCAAACTGAAGGTCGTGTTGCATCGAACCCAAATTATTTTTAAAGCTATATCCACGTAACGCTAATATAATTGAGACAAAACTTCTTGAAATTCGACCAATCTCTGAATAATTTGGCCATGTTAAGCATCAAAGGCAGGCTGTGTTGCATAGAACACGAATTAATACAGAGCTAAATTAAACTGGCAGGGTTCCACTGATCCTGAAAATCTGCTACCGCATTTTGGAGATGGTTGTAAACGGAAGCGAGTTATTTTACAATATCTATGGCTGAAACTTGGTATGTGGTTTTACTGAGTAATGAGTACTTGATGCATGCAAACATATCCCGTGTTGCAGTGGGAATCTCAGGAGCTAAAAATAGAAATATTTTCAAACGCCCACTGGAGCCCAAAAGTTAACTTACTCCAAAATGTGAATATTTTTGAAAATCTTCTTCTACAGAACCACTAGTAACAATCTTTTGGTATATGGTATACAGGCCCCGTATGGGGTCAGATTCAAGTTTGTTCAAACCAAGCCCTTTGATTAATATTTCGACTCCCTATTGGAGACCTAAGTCTTACTTAGTGCAATATGGGGAATATTCTTTAAAAATCCTCTTTTCACGAACCTTCAATTAGAATATTTTGATACATGGCACACACCATCCTTAGGATGTCAGATTCAGGTTTGTTAAAGTCTCGCCCCTGTGTTAGCATTTGGGCTCCCTATTGGAGCCCAAATTTTAACTAAGTCCAATACTCTTAAAAATCTGCGTCTTCAGAATATTTTGTATACAACATCCTTAGAGGGTTCAGCTGAAAATCAACGTGACTTTCTTGAGCGACGTGTTCGAAAATTATCGAGTCCGTTGAAGAAAATACGGTCTAGATCCGGCTTTGTATTACACAGCTCCCAGCCTGACGAGGGATGCTCTACTGAAGACGACTGAAATCCATTTAGTATTATTATCCTACGTGGAAATGTTGCTTATGTGCGAAAAGGGCGAGAGGCGGAGTGTCGATATCTCAGATATGTGAAAGCGAACAATTGTTACATGGAAGAGGATTCGATGCACGAGAACCGAGTAAGTACATAACATATCGTCGCCTGAGTGCTAGAATGTCCCCTACGGGACATAGAACGTTCTAACACTCAACCGACGATATCTAGATGCTAATAATTTATACGGTTGGTCTATGAGCCATCCGTTACCGACGAGAAATTTCAAGTGGTTGAGAAACGCGAGGAAACGGAAAAATGGAGACACTATCCTTGTCTTCTGGAGGTGGATCTAGAATATCCAGAAACTTTACACGATCTACACAACTATTATCTATTGGCATCCGAACAATTGGAAGTGAACAAACTCATTCCACATTTAGACGACAAACATAAAAATATAGTCTCATGCAGAAATTGGAAACTCCCCATGGATTATGTTATAAAATTAATCGAAGTACATCACAACATCCAATTTGACGAGGGGCCTTGGATGAAGGAGTACATAGATCTCGAATTTGAGAACGCAGGCCGAGACGGAGTTCGTGAAAGATTTTATCAAACTCATGAACAATTCCGTGTACGGAAAATCAATGGAAAACATCGGGAAAAGGACCAACATTCGTCACGTCAAGTCAGAGGGACAGGCCAGAAAATCCATTTCAAAACCGAACTACAAACATCAACCATCGTTGATGACAATTTAGAGGCCGTGCGCATGAAAAAGATGCGGCTGGCTTTCGACAAACCTTCATATTTGGGAACGGGCATGTTAGACATTAGCAAGCAGTTGATGTATCAGGGCTTGACAATTGGGGCAACCTATAGGACGGGTTGCCTACAGGTTACGCAAAAAGATTTTTTGGAGACCTCTTTATTGGTTAACCAAAAAATAGTTTCATAATTGGAGATTTCATTGGAAGGTAATGACATAAGAAGACATGTAACAATGATAAAAGATAAATTATTATAAATCATAATGACTTTTATTTCTCAACAACATTCACATCCCCAAATCTGTCAATTACAATGGTTAACCAAGAGGTTAAGCCTTTACACATCACACATCATGGCAATTTCTCAATAAATCCATATCAATATGGAAATCATTGGAACCAGCTGAATCAGCTGGTTCCAATGATATCCATATTTGTATGCTTCTATTGAAAATTTGAGACAAAGGTTTTAATCATGAAGTTCAGGATATTTGGGGGAAAGCTATGTGAGGTAAAGGGTTAATCCCCAAAAATTGGGGCAAAAGATCAAAAGGTTAATGAACATGTGATGGGGCAATCTTCAAATGGATCCATCAAAATTCTGAATTGTCTAGCCCTGGTGTATCGATTTCAAAAGGTGTATCAAAAGGAAATACGATTCGAAAACTAAACTGTTGTTCACCGACATGGATAGTCTGGCTTATGAGACAGAGACCAGAGATTTTTTACTGAGACATGTCTCTGGACATCGAAGCGTGGTTCGACATGAGCAACTACTATCCCAACAATCACAAATCTAATAATCCGTTGGGTGTGAATAACAAGGTGGTGGGAAAATTCTAAGACCAGACGGGGAGGAAGACAGATCATGATCATGGAATTCGTGGGTTTGAAGTCGAAAATGTACGCTTACCTCTTAAATGGGAATGCGATCAAGAAATGTAAAAGTGTCAGAAGAAACGTCATAGATAATGACATCACTTTCGAAGAGTATAAAAAGTGTCTGTTCGAAAAATGATCGTTTCACAAATCGATGAACGTGATTTGAAGCGGACAAGCATGATCTCTACATAGAAGTATTCGATAAAATTGCCTCATCGGCCGATGACACAAGATAATCACGCAATGGGACAGAATAAACACGCTAGCTCACGGTCATTATTCCACAAAGTCAATGATTCCTCAAAATTAAAAGGGATTAAACGAGTACACGGGACTGCAAATTGATAAGGACGTAGAACATCTGGAAGATAAATCGTCTCCTGAGTTCCAATGTGTTCTATGTGCCCACTGACACATAGAACACATTGGAACTCAGGGGACGAAATACTAAAAAAACAGTGAAGCAAAACAAAATGTACAATCATATATATTTCTCCACTCGTGACAGGGTTTTCTTTGTTTGTTCGTTCTTCTCGAATTTCGATTTGCACTCAAGTCGTATTCTGGATCGTCCTCAAGACCGAATAGTTTGTTACCGTTCACGTCGATTCCAAATCCATTGTTATTCCTGGTAGTTTCTTCAGATAGAGACTGTCCACGTGCTCTTGGAGTTAGGGCTGAGATTTCATCAGGGCAGAATCCACTTGGGACAAAACGCCGAGGTGATTTTGAGAGAAACTGCCCCGACACCATCTCCTAGTATTGTCAGAGGTGGTTCTCTAAAAAAAATTAGAAGAATTTCAAGCTTATTGGACAAGGAGGGTGGTGGCTACACTTCGGGAGTTAAGATTTCCACTCAAAAAAAAAATTGGAAAACTACCTCACCCTTTCACACAAAATAAACAAAGCAGAATGCTTAAATGTATTCTACAAACATATCGTAAATTTTGGGAAAATATTCACGCAGACATCTTATCTAATATAATCGGGGGTGGATGTGTCATAACAAAAATGACTTTGAAAAGTACTTCTAAGTTTGAAGGAGTACATCGCGAATATTGATAACATTGAGTACGATAAATCCCAGATAAATAACGAATTTCGTACATCAGTGGATCCAGGATATACACGGTTCCATTTTTCATTGTTTTCCAAATCAATTGAATTGACCGAATTGATTCAGTAACGCATGATCTGGAGCAATTATTGCCACAATACATACGCACCCTCAAATTAAACAAGGCGGGTTAATTTATTTATTTATGTTTAAGGTCACATATTTATGCACAATGGCTAATGATGACCGTGACAGTTTTACGGGTGGAGGAAGCCGGAGTACCCGGAGAGAACCACCGAGCAACGACGAGCAGCTGCCAGCTCCCCAACATCGTAAATCCGCACTGCAGCACAGGGAGGGTTAGATTGGTTGAAGACATGCGTACCATCGACGTGCAGTACGCCTTCGTACACGGCGTCATCGTGCCCCCACGCGGGCAATGGAGATGAAGTGTCTTGCCCAAAGACACAACGCGGTTGCCGCAGGTGGGATTCGAACCGAGGACCTCTCGGCTTGCAGCCTGCACCTCTACCTACTGAGCCACCGCGCTTCCCAGGTGGGTGAATGCGGTCGAGTATTTAGGGATGACAAAGGAACACTTAGGTTCCGCAGTGTAGACAAATGGATCAGACTTTCTAGTCGGATTCTTTTCATGTCACTGTTGCAAAATACTTTAGCAGACGGCATAAAGGCATATATATGTATTCTGGATTGTCTTGTTTGTATAGTTTAAAAACAAGGCGCAGGAATGAAAATATCAGATAAAGGAGAATTACAAATATGCGTTTCAGATTTTTACACTCGGACGTCGATTTTTTTGTTCTCCAGTCAATTGAATCTTCCTGAGAATTGAAGCCACCGTGAACTGTGTGTGCCAGTTATTGCTCCAAATTGTATGCATACATTTGTGCTAAATAACTGACTATTGCATCCCAACATGAAAAATGCTGACCTAGTCAACTTATAACATACATAAATAGCTGGAAATGTTTTTGAGGTCGCGTGAAAACATCACAGTCTTTAAAGATTTCACTTGCATAATAGATAAGACGTTCAGATGCAAAGTATCTGAGACACGACAACATGTCTGAAAAATTCTCTATCCCAGTTATAGATTTCAGCGTTTATAGTTTAGGTCAAAATGTTGAAAACAACGAAGTTCTGCTTCCACTTTCACGAGAAATATACAATGCTTTCAGTAATGCTGGGATCTGTTATTTGAAAAACCATGGAATTCAACAGGAAATGGTAAGTGAAAGCGACAGATTTGACGGGTCGCCATTTCCACAGATGATCACAGGTATAATAGTACTGAATATTTCCCCGTAGGCGACTATCATAAGGCTCGTGAGTTCTAAAACATTATCGCATCAGTTAGCATGCGTTCGCGCGAATGACCTGGGGGCAGGGATGTGGTGACAGGGGGGGGGGGGGGGGGGGAGTGCCTCACCCCCCTCTCCAGCTAGGAGTATTTTTTTCAATAGTTGGAAATTCCGAGGTCAAAAATCAAATAGTTGGAAATTCAATAAATTAACATTGTTCATGAAAAATATTAAAATTCCAACTAATGATGAAAAATTTTGATCTTTTATTTCCAACTGGAAACTTGAGTTTCAAATTTCCTACTCTAAAATTGACATGGCCTCAAAATTTCGACTCTGACATCAATCCGGTAAATTTTCTGACCCAGACACATTATAAATGATGCTTTTTCCGTCTCAGGACTAGTGAAAATTTTCAGAAGGGTTCATAAGCATGTGTATATATATCTATAATCACTTTAACCTTCTACCCAACGCAAACGTTTTCAAAATTCATTATTTTAAACATCATTTTTTAAATTTTTTAAAAAAATTTCAACAAAACCATATCATGTGACCCCTCTTTGGAACGAGCTCGTTCCAAAGAGGGGTCACATGATATGTTTTGTTGAAATTTTTCGAAAAATAATATTTTTTCAGCAGCTGTATTTGATATTACGCGGGCGGATGCGGGCGATTCGTTGGTTAAAGGGTTAAAAGATATCACCCAGCGGTGCAGTGCAACCACCTATCGAAACTACTCACAGCTGGAATTTACACCGGTGCCCCCCCCCCCCCCCCCGCCCCCCCCCCCCCCAGTTGAAACCCTCTAGCCACATCCCTGCCTGGGGTGGGGGGGGGGCTCTTCTTACAGTTGGAGAACTCACTGAGAACCTCTCGTGTACCAAAGGTTTGATACTCTTGCCTTATTATTACCAGTGAACTACTACTGGTAACTATTACCAGGACACCTGAGGCCCCGTAAGGCCTGGGCTGACGTGGGGTTATTTAGTCCCGCTGATGAAATTGCGGGAAAATTAGACCAACGTGGAGGGTTGGAATCCAAGTGTCGCGAACTCGGCGCTGGGAGCTGAATTAGACCGACGCCGTGATTCCTTCTCTGCCAAATTGGCCCGAAATAGGTTCGATTTCCGTTAGGTGTGATTCCTAATCACTTCAGGCTGTGTAATGGAAAGAATGATTTAAAGCAACAACGATTCTTTTATTTACACATAAAAATAAAGCCGCTTCAATATTTCAACAATAAACAATTCGATTCTTTTCACAGAAAATGGATTGTTAGGGTTAAACAATTCTCAATTATATAGTCATTCTATAGCCCTGTACTGGCACTATAGTCTACACACTGGAAATGTTACTACCGTGAGCTCGCCATAAGAGCTTCACAAATCTGAAATGTTATTATCGTGAGCTCGCCATAAGAGCTTCAACCGCTTAGGCTGAAATGTCAACGTCTGCGCGTAACTGTACCTCTGGCTGTCGGAGAGTTCCGACCAGCAATGTTCGTCATCTTTTAAGCCACCGTATACTTCTGATTTGGGTCAGATATTGTCTATTCATACCTTATGTGCCTTTTGAAAGTCCTCCGTGAAAGTCCTATTGAAATGTTCAATGTTCCTGGTTGAATTCACGATTCACAAATGCCCCTTTTTGTGCTAGGGCGAAATTGTCACTCACACCGATCTCCAGTCGGTATTACGATGCTTCGACAGCAAAACAAACTACTCACAACGCAATCGGTCTGACGCTCCAAAGGGTTAATACGCACAATAAATTAACCTACACTTCTGACTATTGCAGGCTGATAGCTGCTACTCGACAATCTAAACTTTAACGTTTCACCTTGGGTTTTCCTTCTCGAATTTGGCACTGTAGCCGCCTATCAACCTTAAGCTAAATCAATCGTGGAATGCCCTGTCTGGCGATTTCAGCCGTTTCAGGGTCCTGTGATCGAAGGTACCCCTATGCCAGGAAACAGAGTCGCCTGCCCTGGACTTCACAATCGTGTGTGTGACCCCAAGTGTGTGTCTAATGCTCTGCTCTTCAAGGTATATATACTTTTTACCCTAAACTGTCAGGTGGACAGACGCTCATCTGTCCATCTGTCAAAACGGTGGGAGATGACGTATATCGAGGCAGAATCAATACAAGTCATCATCTCGCGCGTGACTTAAGGTGATTTCACTTGTCGAGAAAACCGATTCGTTTCTGCCAGTCATTGCAAAACTAATGATCAGGTGACGACACGACAGACATTTCTATCTTTTAGAATCTCGTTTCTCAATTGGGCGTGACGATATCCTGCCACCAACGTAAGACTCACGACTACTGTATAAATTAAATGAGATTAGACCTTATCTAACATACCGTTTCTCCCCTGGGTCCCTGCGCTGAAACTGGATATACACCACGTGTGTTTTTTCCATGTCCAGCTTCACAGAGAAGTGAAATTCACGTAGGGTTTTCGCCTCGATGCGGAATATCTTTTGAACTTACACTATCTTTATATATGAGGCCCCTTGCCCCTATATTTAGGCTGGCTTTACCCTAACAGGAGGTATTCCGTGCCACCCTTTCCTAGGTCCGAGTTTTTACTTTCAATGACACCTCTGCGTACAACAATGCAAATTGGCGCGATATTATATCTAGGTTGAGACATTCAGAAAATACTTCTTAACAAATGAAAACTCGTACCGTTTTCAGATAAGAGGAGGTTTTCTGTACTAACGCCCTCCACCACAAGTGCAAATTTCACTTTTAATTAAATTTCTGCATACAACCATATGACTCGGCACTGTACTGTTTTAAATTCATGTGTGAACTTTTAGAAAATGCATTTTAAGTGGAAAATGTTCCTGGAATTTTTTAGATAAGAAGGTTTTCAGGTGACCCGCTACAACAGGCAGAATCCAGACTGAACGACGGGCTGTGTGGAGGTTTTTATTGTGCTGGATTTCTCCACATTTTGAGACAGCGGAACAATCAATTGGAGTCTTTTGGACAGGACGAACATCTTCTGAACCCAGGGTCGTAAATACAGGGGGAACCGAGAGAATCGACGCCTCATCAGACATTTTGTCGGAAAATTTGTGGCTTGTCGCAAATAAAATGGACCGTATTTTCGGCTAATTTGCAAACTAGGTGGACAATTCTTTATGTGACAACAAAAAGCATTTTTAGGTCAAAAGTTTCAGCAAATAACCCCCGTGTGGTGCCATTTGGTGCCAAGACAGAAAAGATGTGATGTCAACCATTCTTAAATTTTCCTGAAATTGTTTTCTCCTGTCGGATGCCACCGCCGCCTCCGGAAAATTTAGGACTTTTTTCCAGCATCCCCTATCATCTATAAAGAGCAAAAATGTTGATAGTATGATACAAATGGGACCTATAAACGGTCGGGGGAAGATGTGTCAACAAAATAATGTTTACTCGTTTACTTAACGACCCAAGGGGTGTAACTCTATCTTGATGTTTTCTGCGTTTGTAGAAACAAAACAATTAACCAACTGAGAAACGCGTCCGCAAATTTATTTCCACTGTGTTTCTATTGTATTTCAAACGGGACGAAAATATTATCTCCACCGACATGTATGGTATATGGAGATTTCCTTATTTATTGGTGTTTAAGGTATTACGAGTAGAAAACTTGACTGTTCCGCAGTGCTCGGTGTAACAATGCCGGAATAACGTTTTTAGCTCAACTTTGGCGAAGCCAAATTTGAGCTTATGCCATGGCCCGTCGTCCGTCTGTCCGTCTGTCCGTCAACAATTGGATACGGCTCGGGCTAGAGGTCGTATTTATGAACCGATCTTTACGAAACTTCTTGGGTACCTTTGTTATTACCGTGGGATGAGAACGAGTGTTTTTGGGTGCGGTCCGAAATTCAAGATGGCTGCCAGCTGCCATTTTGTACCGACGATGCAGAAACCTGTTTTTTGTACAGAACTTCCATATGAAAGCTCTGATTTGAATAATTTTTTGTATGAATGTTTAGTACCATGGGATACATCACATATAATACGGTTTTTTTTCTCGTGCGTAAATTATGCAAATTAGACTAACTTTGATGTTTTTGGTGTTACTTTCAGCACTGTAAGTGCAAATGCCAATACGGCTCGGGCTAGAGGCCGTATTTATGAACCGATCTTTACGAAACTTCTTGGGTACCTTTGTTATCACCGTGGGACGAGAACGAGTGTTTTGGGGTCCGGTCCGAAATTCAAGATGGCCGATGGCAGCCATTTTGTACGAAATTTGGTGCAATCAGATTTTTGCACAGAACTTCCATATGAAAGCGCTGATTTGAATAATTTTTTGTGTGAATGTTTAGTACCATGGGATACATCACATATAATACGGGTTTTTTTCTCGTGCAGAAATTATGCAAATTAGATGAACTTTGATTTTTTCAGTGCTGCTTACACACAGTAAGTACAGATGTCAATACGGCTCGGGCTAGAGTCTGTATTTATGAACCGATCTTCACGAAACGTCTTGGGTACCTTTGTTATCACCTTGGGACGAGAACGAGTGTTTCTGGGTGCGGTCCAAAATTCAAGATGGCTGCCAATGGCCATTTTGTATCGAAATTAGGTCTAATCAGTTTTTTGTACACAACTTCTATACGGCTCAGGCTAGATGCCGTATTTATGACCCGATCTTTACGAAACTTCTTGGGTACCTTTGTTATTACCGTGGGATGAGAACGAGTGTTTTGGGGTGTGGTCCGAATTTCAAGATGGCCACCAGCAGCCATTTTGTACCAAAATTAGTGCAATCATTCTTTTGTACAGAACTTCTGTATGAAAGTTCTGATTTGAATACACTTTTGTATGAATGTTTAGTAACATGGAATACATCACATATAGTACTGTAGCCGCCTATCAACCTTAAGCTAAATCAATCGTGGAATGCCCTGTCTGGCGATTTCAGCCGTTTCAGGGTCCTGTGATCGAAGGTACCCCTATGCCAGGAAACAGAGTCGCCTGCCCTGGACTTCACAATCGTGTGTGTGACCCCAAGTGTGTGTCTAATGCTCTGCTCTTCAAGGTATATATACTTTTTACCCTAAACTGTCAGGTGGACAGACGCTCATCTGTCCATCTGTCAAAACGGTGGGAGATGACGTATATCGAGGCAGAATCAATACAAGTCATCATCTCGCGCGTGACTTAAGGTGATTTCACTTGTCGAGAAAACCGATTCGTTTCTGCCAGTCATTGCAAAACTAATGATCAGGTGACGACACGACTGACATTTCTATCTTTTAGAATCTCGTTTCTCAATTGGGCGTGACGATATCCTGCCACCAACGTAAGACTCACGACTACTGTATAAATTAAATGAGATTAGACCTTATCTAACATACCGTTTCTCCCCTGGGTCCCTGCGCTGAAACTGGATATACACCACGTGTGTTTTTTCCATGTCCAGCTTCACAGAGAAGTGAAATTCACGTAGGGTTTTCGCCTCGATGCGGAATATCTTTTGAACTTACACTATCTTTATATATGAGGCCCCTTGCCCCTATATTTAGGCTGGCTTTACCCTAACAGGAGGTATTCCGTGCCACCCTTTCCTAGGTCCGAGTTTTTACTTTCAATGACACCTCTGCGTACAACAATGCAAATTGGCGCGATATTATATCTAGGTTGAGACATTCAGAAAATACTTCTTAACAAATGAAAACTCGTACCGTTTTCAGATAAGAGGAGGTTTTCTGTACTAACGCCCTCCACCACAAGTGCAAATTTCACTTTTAATTAAATTTCTGCATACAACCATATGACTCGGCACTGTACTGTTTTAAATTCATGTGTGAACTTTTAGAAAATGCATTTTAAGTGGAAAATGTTCCTGGAATTTTTTAGATAAGAAGGTTTTCAGGTGACCCGCTACAACAGGCAGAATCCAGACTGAACGACGGGCTGTGTGGAGGTTTTTATTGTGCTGGATTTCTCCACATTTTGAGACAGCGGAACAATCAATTGGAGTCTTTTGGACAGGACGAACATCTTCTGAACCCAGGGTCGTAAATACAGGGGGAACCGAGAGAATCGACGCCTCATCAGACATTTTGTCGGAAAATTTGTGGCTTGTCGCAAATAAAATGGACCGTATTTTCGGCTAATTTGCAAACTAGGTGGACAATTCTTTATGTGACAACAAAAAGCATTTTTAGGTCAAAAGTTTCAGCAAATACCCCCCGTGTGGTGCCATTTGGTGCCAAGACAGAAAAGATGTGATGTCAACCATTCTTAAATTTTCCTGAAATTGTTTTCTCCTGTCGGATGCCACCGCCGCCTCCGGAAAATTTAGGACTTTTTTCCAGCATCCCCTATCATCTATAAAGAGCAAAAATGTTGATAGTATGATACAAATGGGACCTATAAACGGTCGGGGGAAGATGTGTCAACAAAATAATGTTTACTCGTTTACTTAACGACCCAAGGGGTGTAACTCTATCTTGATGTTTTCTGCGTTTGTAGAAACAAAACAATTAACCAACTGAGAAACGCGTCCGCAAATTTATTTCCACTGTGTTTCTATTGTATTTCAAACGGGACGAAAATATTATCTCCACCGACATGTATGGTATATGGAGATTTCCTTATTTATTGGTGTTTAAGGTATTACGAGTAGAAAACTTGACTGTTCCGCAGTGCTCGGTGTAACAATGCCGGAATAACGTTTTTAGCTCAACTTTGGCGAAGCCAAATTTGAGCTTATGCCATGGCCCGTCGTCCGTCTGTCCGTCTGTCCGCCAACAATTGGATACGGCTCGGGCTAGAGGTCGTATTTATGAACCGATCTTTACGAAACTTCTTGGGTACCTTTGTTATTACCGTGGGATGAGAACGAGTGTTTTTGGGTGCGGTCCGAAATTCAAGATGGCTGCCAGCTGCCATTTTGTACCGACGATGCAGAAACCTGTTTTTTGTACAGAACTTCCATATGAAAGCTCTGATTTGAATAATTTTTTGTATGAATGTTTAGTACCATGGGATACATCACATATAATACGGTTTTTTTTTCTCGTGCGTAAATTATGCAAATTAGACTAACTTTGATGTTTTTGGTGTTACTTTCAGCACTGTAAGTGCAAATGCCAATACGGCTCGGGCTAGAGGCCGTATTTATGAACCGATCTTTACGAAACTTCTTGGGTACCTTTGTTATCACCGTGGGACGAGAACGAGTGTTTTGGGGTCCGGTCCGAAATTCAAGATGGCCGATGGCAGCCATTTTGTACGAAATTTGGTGCAATCAGATTTTTGCACAGAACTTCCATATGAAAGCGCTGATTTGAATAATTTTTTGTGTGAATGTTTAGTACCATGGGATACATCACATATAATACGGGTTTTTTTCTCGTGCAGAAATTATGCAAATTAGATGAACTTTGATTTTTTCAGTGCTGCTTACACACAGTAAGTACAGATGTCAATACGGCTCGGGCTAGAGTCTGTATTTATGAACCGATCTTCACGAAACGTCTTGGGTACCTTTGTTATCACCTTGGGACGAGAACGAGTGTTTCTGGGTGCGGTCCAAAATTCAAGATGGCTGCCAATGGCCATTTTGTATCGAAATTAGGTCTAATCAGTTTTTTGTACACAACTTCTATACGGCTCAGGCTAGATGCCGTATTTATGACCCGATCTTTACGAAACTTCTTGGGTACCTTTGTTATTACCGTGGGATGAGAACGAGTGTTTTGGGGTGTGGTCCGAATTTCAAGATGGCCACCAGCAGCCATTTTGTACCAAAATTAGTGCAATCATTCTTTTGTACAGAACTTCTGTATGAAAGTTCTGATTTGAATACACTTTTGTATGAATGTTTAGTAACATGGAATACATCACATATAGTACGGGTTTTTTCTCGTGCAGAAATTATGCAAATTAGATGAACACTTTGATTTATTCAGTGCTACTTATACTCTGTAAGTGCACAGGTCAATACGGCTCGGGCTAAAGGCTGTATTTATGAACCGATCTTCACAAAACTTCTTGGGTACCTTTGTTATCACCTTGGGACGAGAACGAGTGTTTCTGGGCGCAGTCCAAAATTCAAGATGGCTGCCAGTGGCCATTTTGTACCGAAATCAGGTCCAATCAGTTTTTTGTCACAACTTCTACACAGCTCATATTTGTGAAATGATCTTCACGAAACTTCTTGGGTACCTTTGTTTTCACATTGGGACAGGAATGAGTGTGTTTTGGGGTGCCTTTGTTATCACTGTGCTATGAGAACAAATATTTTGGGGTTCAGTCAGACCCACTGTGGGACTCAAAGATTTTTTTCTAGTTTTGCATCTGACTGTCACCCACCTTTACAATACTTTACCTATACATTTGTTACAGGCAACGCTCAGTATTTATGTACAGACCGTTACAATACTTTATATGTACCTTTGTTATCAGGTCATTACCTAGATGTTTGTCATTGCTGTGTCACATACTATACATGTACATGTCTTTGTCTTGACAAGTTGAGCTACAGTGTCATTGACACTTTCATTGTACATAGTATGCCACAGTAGAATTACGTTAAATCAAAATACATAATATGGTATCAGAAATCAAGTTAACCGTCTGCACTCTGATGTCAAAATGGCAAAGTTTTCAGCAGCAAATATTTCCCATAATGCAGTTTGTTATTTAACCAAATATACATTGCTTGACAGAGCTCAGTGAGATATAATTAGTTAAATTCACAGTTAAACAAGAGAAAAACAGAGTGGCTGGAGAATATTTTATTGCAGTCTCAGAGTGCTAGGGGTTAAATTAAAGTGAAAAAGTGAACCATTCTAACAAATTAATAAAGGATCAATTGAAAACTCCTGGACATTTAAACTTAGATGGCAATTTAGCTGAAAACTGGCGGAAATGGAAACGGAGATCTGATTTATTTCTGACAGCAAGCGGCATCGGAGAACAATCCTACATGTGATAGAAGATGCACTGGAAATCTTCAATGCGTTCGAATTTGGCAGTGGCGACGAAAAAGAAAAAGAAGACCCCAGTAAAATAATGGTAAAATTCCAACATTACTGCAATCCGCGAAAAAAAACCTTACATGGAAGAGACACAATTTTTTCTACAGAAAACAGAAGCTGTCGGAGATCTTTGATGAATATGTCACAGAGCTACGAAATAAAACAAAGCATTGTGAATTCAGAGAGCTCAATGATAACCTAATTAAAGATAAAATAGTTTGTGTCATCAAAGACAATTCGGTTCGTTCAAGACTATTACGAGTAGAAAACTTGACATTAACTAAAACCATAGCTGTATAAGGCGCAAGTGAAATGAGCAATTACGGATATGATGGGTGACAAGTTGACTGTACATACAATTTCAAAAAGGCCACAGGCTGGCTAAACAGGCGTCAAAACGTGATCTTGGAGAAAATACTGGAATAATGTTTTTCGAAACAAGAAAACTTATTCCAAACAACGCTTTTTTGTGTAGCAGTTCACATGACATTAATCGATTTCCAGCATTTGTCGATTTCCAGCATTTGGCAAGCGATGCCCTAATTGCCAGAAACAGAACCACTTTGCAAAAATGTGTCAGTCGGTCTCTAAACCAGGACACTCTCGGAAAGTTCACACAGTAGCAGAGGATGGTGACCTTGAAGAGGAAAACCCAACAGCTCGATTCATGCTATTTCTGGTAATGAGCAAACCAAGAAAGACAGGACAATCCAACTGAACGTGGGACAACAATTTATCTAACAATGATATACATTTTTGCTTGAAAACCACGAGTACGTATCGCATAATGTGTTCCGATTCCGTATCATATAGACGACTCATTCTGATTCCGTATCGTATAGATGACTCGTTTCCGGGAACGCAACGGGCTATCATAACAGGCGCATGAATACATTCTATGTGCGTTTCAGTGATCAACTCAGCTGATCGCTTACAAAACAAAACAAAACAAAATTCCTTACAATTAGCGACAGAACTACCAATAGCCAATGACCCTCCCCCCTCCACAATAAATAGAAACTGCACAATTAAATATTACACACTTGTAAATTCAAGCGCACCATCATGGGAAGTGACATTGAGAGTGAATGGAATATAGTTGAGTTGCATGTGGAAGTTATTTAGAAGAGACAGAACAGACAGTGCTTCAGACTGTGGTTATCAGATTTATTTTCAAGGAGGTCACTGTCAAAACAAGTAAAGTGATGCGGAGTATAACTGTGAGAATCACTAAAAATTAAGACTGTATGATAAGACATATTACATTAAACTGATGTGAAAAGTGTTAACCAACCTGTAAAGCTTGTGATTGGAAGTTAATGAAACATTGGAAGTGATGTCCAGATAATATGGTGGTCTGTATATGGTACTGGGAGAGTCTGACTTTGTAGAGTTGCAAAAGAAGTTATGATGAAGACATATTCTGGTCTCACTATGATAACAAAGATACACAAAACTTTCTTGAAGATCGGTTCATAAATACGGTTTTTAGTCCGATGTGCGTTGATGCATGGGCAGACGGACAGATTTTCGGCACAAAATTTCCCACATTCGAACTTGACCTTGGTATTGATAAAAGTAATCCATATATGAAATTTCATTGAAATCGGTTGACTCTAAGGAAAGTTAGAGTCTGGAAACCATTATCCAATCAAATTTAAGCAACCTAATTAAATATGCGCGGAATATGCCCATATTCGAGCTTGGACCCACAATTGATGAAAGTGATCTACTACCCAAATTTCATCGAAATCGACTGACTGTAAGGAAAGTTAGAGTCTGGAAACGAAAAACACGGAAGGTGTGCACTTACTGTGTATTAGTAGCAGCACTGAATAACTCAAAGTTTCCCTAATTTGCATAATTTTTGTATGAGAACAAAACCCGTATTACATGTGATGTACTGCATGTTAATAAACATTCATACAAAAATGTATTCAAATCCGAACTTCCATATAGAAGTTCTGTACAAAAAACTGATTACACTCAATTTCGGAACAAAATGGCTGCTGGCGGCCATCTTGAATTTTGGACCAAACCCCAAAACACATATTCTGGTCTCACAAAGATAACAAAGATACCCAAGAAGTTTCGTGAAGATCGGTTCATAAATACGGCTTTTAGTCCGGGGTGTGTTGGCGCACGGGACAGAGGGACAGGCAGACGGACAGATTCTGGGTACAAAATTTCCCACATTCGAACTTCACCTAGGTATTGATAAAGGTAATCCACATATGAAATTTCATTGAAATCGGTTGACTCTAAGGAAAGTTAGAGTCTGGAAACCATCAGCCAATCAAATTTAAGCAACCTAATTAAATATGCGCGGAAAATGCCCATGTTCGAACTTGGGCCCACAATTGATGAAAGTGATCAACTACCCAAATTTCATCGAAATCGACTGACTGTAAGGAAAGTTAGAGTCTGGAAACGAAAAACACGAAACGTGTGAACTTACTGTGTATCAGTAGTAGCACTGAATAAATCAAAGTTTCCCAAAACCCGTATTATATGTGATGTATTGCATGTTACTAAACATTCATAAATTTTTTTATTCAAATCCGAACTTTCATATAGAAGTTCTGTACAAAAAACTGATTACACCCAATTTCGGAACAAAATGGCCGCTGGTGGCACTCTTGAATTTGGACCAAACCCCAAAACACATATTCTGGTCTCACAATGATAACAAAGATACCCAAGAAGTTTCGTGAAGATAGGTTCATAAATACGGCTTTTAGTCCGAGGGGCGTTGACGCACGGGGCAGACGGACAGGCAGACGGGCAGATTTTCAGTACAATTCCCACATTCTAACTTGACATAGGTATTGATAAAAGTAATATATGAAATTTCATCGAAATCGGTTGATTTTAAGGTCTGGAAACCGTCAGCCAATCAAATTTCAGCAACAACACCAATAACCACTACCATAACAACTACTAACCCGACTATCATAACCCTAAAAAACTAGTACACCGACCTCAACAAGATTAACAATTAACAACTACTGCACCACCAACTGCAACTTCAGCACCAACACAATTCTGCACCCACAACTCCAACACTAGCATTGACAATACCAACATTTCCTATATTAACAACTACTACACAAACCTCTACTATACAAACCATTATAAAACCAGCAAGTATTAATCAAACAAAAGCGAAACAATACCAACTATAACAACACCCACTACATCTAATACACCAACACCTCATCTACAACAAAAAAAAACATGATAACATTGTAAACCACTACTTTACAATAAAAATGATTACCATGGCAACCACTCCTATGCCAGAAACTACTCCTTGAATTTCACCAACAGCCGAGACAACACTATCAACTACTATAACATCAATCACAACTACTACATCACAAATACTACACCAACTACCAACAACCTCAACTACAGCAACAGACACTACAACCACTACACCAACCACTACCATATGAAATCCACCAACTACCTGGACAACACGACCAATCACTACATTGACTAAACCAACCACTATAACTACGACTCTACAAACACCACAGCAACCACTAAAACTACTACACCAACAGCTACTACGCCACCAACCACTTTCGTCGTTCCCCTATAGTACTTCCCAAAAGCCTAGAACGAATTTTAAATCTAGAAGCCATAAATACCATGGTATATGAGATAGGAATCATATAGGAACTAGGAACCATGAAGGTTATCACCTTATGTCATATAGTAGCTTGGGGGCCATCGAGTTTATAATCTAGCAACCGTCTAGCAGCTAGAAGATATATATTTTGTTGTCTATATTGGAGCTTGGAGCCATAAAGCTTATAACCTCTTTTAAAGATACTCTTGCCAAACATGAATAAAGTATCATAATCCAACCACGTGGGTCACAGCAGTAGGTAGAAAAGGCGGATTCTGGACCACTTTGTACATGTACGTACACGTACATGTACATGGTGCGTTTACCATCGTAGGATTCAGTGTTAAATCGCGTGCACGTTCACAAAAATGTCGTTTTTTATGGTGGTCCATAATCCGCTATTGTTTTTGAGGCTCACAGATCGCACTTTTAACGTTGAAACACCCGTTGGCGAACGAGTCGAATGTACACGTTTCTCAAAAAGTGAAAAATGTACGAAATTGTACATAAAAATTTTCTTAAAAATTTTTGTCGACGTTCCCATCGTGGATTAGACCTTCAATCTATCGTTGGTGAACGCGAGCAAAAAATGCTTTGCGGATTCTGGACCAGCATCAAAAAACGGTTTGCGGATTCTGGACCAGTGGTACAGAATCCGCTATTGTTTTGAGGAGGCAAACCCTTTTAACGGATGTAATTATTCTCAAACGCGTTAAATCAGAAACCGGTTTCTTATGCGCTAAAACTTTCAAACTTTTCAAAGTTCTCCAGTTCGTCACTGAGTGAATAAATCTGTGATACGATTTTTAATGCGTTCAGAGGCAAAACGCATTTATAGAGGTTCTATCATGTAAAATGTTTTTTCCTCAACTGGTTTTTAGTTATTACATTAAAGACAGTAGATTTTTATTTACTTAAAACATAAAAATAATTATACATTTAATTTTGAAAATAATAAATAACTCACATTAGCATACTCAAAGGAAATATTAATAATTTAAAAACGAAACAAATGTTTTTACAGATGGATGGTAAACGTCGAGATCAGCTTTTAAACGAATATGAACGTGCCAAGAAGAGCATCGGCTGACAGAAGCAGACGTCTTGGAGAGATGGAACTTAGATGCGAAGCCACAAAAATATTTAAACCCGTGAAGGAGGTTCAAGAGCGAAGCAAGAAGGAGATAGTTGAAGAATTGATACCCATAAAAGAGAGTTCTTTGAGAATGGGTTTGTTGCCCGGTAGTTTTACAAAACAGTATTCCTTTCAGTCTACACCGGATTACGTTCCCATGAGAATCGAAACCGACGTGAGTGAGAGCGATGATACAGCTTCAACTATCACCACTGATAGCGTCGCGTCATCTGAGGATGGTGGTAAGAGAGATCTGTTGTATGGAATTTATAATGATTCGGACGGTAGAACTTTTGTGGGTGACACAGAAGTGGAAATGGATGATGAAGATTTAATCGTCGGTTCGAATAAGTATAAAATAACTGATGGACTGTGCAAATTGCTCCTTTTCGACAAGCCTAGTGATTACACGGAACAGGATTTCGACAATTACGGCAACATTCTGGTTCAGACTCACGCCATGAAGAGAAATAACGATGCCAGAGAGACGAGACCCAAAGCCTACAGAGGTTACAAGTGGACGAAAGTGGTGAAACCCATATGGGATATGAATAAGAAGTTCGTCGAATCGGTGACTGGCAAAGGGGTGAAAACCACTTTTCTTCCGAGCGATTCTGACGCTCTGTCTCAGAGATTGAGTTTGTTGATGGCAAGTAGACGTGCTGGTAACACAGGATTAGATAATGAAATAGTTAGTATATGTGACGAATTGTTAAGACAGAAGGTTTTGAATAAAAACCATTATAAAAGGCTGATGAACGAATTGAAGGATTGATGTATATAATAAATAGAGAGAAACAAACAAACAAAATATATAAAATAAAAATAGTAAATTTTACACTAGAATAATAAAAGTATTTAAACAACAAACGATTTACCAGTGAAAACAAAATATATATTATAAAATAAAAATATGTTGGTGATAAAGAACAGGGGATGCGTTAGAACTTACGTTCAAGGCGGTTCTGGCATCGTCAATTCTATAATGCGAGCGTTCATGAGCGATGCAGGTAGAAAACTCGCATCGACCGCATTTGAGGTTGGTAAGAAAACGGCTTTGGATGCTGGTAAGAGAGCCGCTTCTGAAGCCAGTAGTAGGATAGCTTCTGTGGCTGGCAAGAGGGCAGCCGACGTGTTGATCGACAAGTTGATCAGTCCACCGGCAAAGCGAGCTACGTTAGAGCGAACGCCAAAAAGTTGGAAAGATTTTAAGGATGCTGTGGTACCCATACAAGATTTAGCCAAAATGACGAGTGGATCTGGATTGAAGAGAACTCGCGACGGTGTAATATAAATAAATAATAATATTAAAAACTGAGTTTGATAAAACATAAAATTGTGTTTGAAAAAATCTAAAATAACAAAAAAAAATAAACAAAGATGAACATTAAAGATATGTCTTGGAACGATGCCGCGACTAAGAGGTCGAATAACGAGTTCTTTCCCAAAAGCATAAGAGGCTTGATAGTGGGAAAATCGATTTGTGGAAAGACCAATCTGTTGATGAATCTGTTGTCGCGACCCGACTGATTGGATTACGACAGATTGTTTGTGTTTGGCAAGAGCTTTTTTCAACCCGAATACAGATTGCTTCTAGAGTGCATGGATCGTAGATTGCCTAAGGACGTCATAGCCAGAATCTTTGACAGTAGGGAGGAATTCGACAAAAGTGAAGCTTCTCTTTTGACCATTTTGGACGGTGTGGCGATGGAATTGATGAAGAGAAATGCATCTTCGAACATCGAGTGTCGATTTTATGAGAATGCTAGTGACCTTCCAGATCCTAGAGAATTGAAATCGGAAGATAAGAATCTCATGATTTTCGACGATCTGCTTTTGGAGAGACAGAACCGATGCGAATCGTATTACGTTAGGGGTCGTCACAGCAACGTGGACTGTTTCTACCTGTCACAGAATTATTTTTGATTGCCCAGACAGACAATAAGGGAGAACTCTAATTTTCTATGTCTCTTTCGCCAAGATCTCAAGAATCTCAATCACATCTACAGCGATCACGATGCAAACGACATGAGCGCAGCGGAATTCAGGAGATTCTGTAAGAGGGTTTGGGATGGAGGACTTTACAATTTGTCATGATCGATTTGACTAGCGAATTTAATCATGGAAAATATCAGTGCGGATTCAACAAGTTTTATGTTTCTGATGATAATAAGACAGAGCGTAAAAATAAAAAATTAGAAAATAATAAATCTTCAAATAATTAGTTTTGAAAAAAAATAAAAAATAAAATTAAATATAATGTTCGAACAAGGAGAATTGTTAGAACGGATAGCCAAGAATACGGCTGCAAAACAATCCATTCAAATCGTGGTGAGTGGCGATTCGACTCGATTTGCGACGAAATTTGAACCTTCCATCGAATTGAATAGAGAGAAAAGATATGAGATGGCGTTGGTGAATCTGGAGACTTATTCCTTTCCCAACGTCACCGAAAAGAATAACTCGTTCAAGTATTCCGACGGAGTGGATTGGTTGGAGATTCGAATTCCCAAAGTAAGTTATGATATAGACGATTTGAACAATTACATTCAAACGTGAATGAAGACGGATGGAAAGGGAAGCAACAAGATCAGACTCGCTCCCAATCCTAATACCTTACAAATGATGTTGGATTTAGAAGATAATTTTCGAGTGGATTTCAACACGGACGATTCTATAGGCAAGATGTTGGGATTTGATCGAAAGATGTATCGCGGCCACACAGCATCTGAAAATACGGTTGACATTCTCGCAGTAAATAGCATTCTGGTGAACGTGGATGTGATTGCTGGAAGCTACGTGAATGGTAGCACTCAACCGACGATCTATTCCTTCTTTCCAAATGTGTCGCCGGGTTATAAGATCGTGGAACGACCTCGAAATTTAGTTTATCTACCAGTGATTTTAGACTCATTGTATAGTCTCAAAACCACGTTGATGGATCAAAATGGTGAACTGTTAGATCTTCGCGGAGAAAGGGTGACGATAGGATTTCACATAAGAGAAATATAAAAGCAAAAAAAAAAAAAAAAAATTGTGTGTATATATATAAATAAGAAAATAAAATAACGCAATATTAATTTACAAAATTATTCAATATATATAATTATCATTAAAACAAAAAAAACAATTGAACAAAATATATTTTAAAAAAAGAATTATGACACAATACGTGGTTAAAAACGTGAACATATCCGCAGGACAGAGGAAGAAACTTAAGAGAGCGTTAAAAACTCGATGTGAGGCGGTGAGATTCAAATTCACTCATGAAGATCTGACGAGTGGCGGTCAGAATTCGATCGCCTGGACCAGAAGTCAAATCAAAAGGATGGAGAAAGCGATTCGTGATGGAAGAGGGTTGACGGTGAGATTGAGTCCCGCTCAATTGAGATACAATTTGAGAATGAAAGGCGGTTTCCTACCGCTATTGTCAGGAATCGCTGCAAAAGCATTACCCTTTGCCGCAAAAGCATTACCCTTTCTCGGAAAGACTCTCGGCGTGGGAGCTCTCTCAGGACTCGCGAGTTCGGCAGTTGAGAAATTAATGGGTGGCAGCGGACTGTTTTTGAAGAAGGGAGGAGCCGTGTGTCGCATCCACGTAGACAACAGCGGTAAAGGATTGTATCTAGAACCCATTGGAGGTGACAACTCTTTGAGTGGAAACGGTCTCTATCTAAAGAGTGGACAGAACATTGAGCGACTCGGCAAGGGTTTGTTGTTCGGTGAGAATTCACCATTTAAGAATATACCGATTTTGAGTATGTTATTATAATGTAAAAATTATATAATTATATAAAATATAAATCATAGAAAGTATAAAAAATAATATAAAATGGATAAAAAGGTAGAAAAACAATTAGCCTATAATGATGAATATCGCGAGATAGAGTGCGAAAAAGATGGGGAAAAACGATTAGATGCTAATGATGGATATCTTAGGAAAGAACTGATAAAAGAGTTAAATAAAGATCGGGATAGATGGTTGAAATTTAAAAGAATGAGACGTTTTCCACCGTCACCACTACCTTCTGAAGAGAATGGCAATGATGCGAGTGTTACCGAGAGATGTACAACATTCGTTCATAATAATGATTCAGATAAACAAATGTGTTCTTATAAAAAAAAGTGTAACATATCACAAAAAAAAGAAAAGAATTGATGCTGAAATTTGAGAAAAAAGGAAACGTTATTATAATATATGAGTGATAGTGAAGAAGGAAAACAAAAACAAAAAAAAGAAAAAAAAAGTAATGAGATCTAGAGATGATCTCATTACTTTTTTTTCCTTCTTCTTCGCTAAAAAATCAATCTCTCTATTGTTTATATTTCCAAGTCTGTTATTAGCATGTTGACACTCGTGTATTCTCCTTTTTCGAAAATGTGTTGAATGTTTATCTTTACTTTTTTGAGTTTTTTTTACATCGGTGAATGTGCTCTCACCACCCGATTTGTCCATGAGTTCGAGTGAGATTTTTGGATATATGTAACTTCCATAGAACAATGACAAATCATCCTTGTTGAATTCTCTATCTTTAGTGATGATGATTTTCTGTAGATCACTTTGGTACTCGTAAAACAAATCGAGCATGCCTTCATCCAATTTCAAAGACATCTTATATTTCTCGTATTTATGCTCTAAGCCCTTCATCTCGACCTCGTTCAATTCGATGGAATCGTGTCGTTGTAATCTATAGATTTTAAAACCGAATTTCTTAAACGTTTCGACTCGTTTCAATTTCAATTCACATCTTTTAGGTGTTGTTGTTGTCATGATTGATTATTTGTTTTTTTGTTTTATGAATTCTTGCAAATAATGTATATTTTAAATTTTGTATTTAATAATTTGTTAAAAAAGTTTATTTTTTTTTTTACTCTTTATATATATAAAAAAAGTTTTTTTTTAATTTTTAATTTTCTTTAATGTAAAAATTTTTTTATAAAAGTTTTTTCTCTTTATATATATAAATAAAAAGTTAAATTTTAACATCCTTTTTTCTCATATTAATTCAATTTTTTTCACGTTAAGGAACATAAAAATAGATTAATTTCATCAAAAAAAAATTTTTTCACATTAAAGAAAATTAAAATTAAAAAAAACTTTTTTTTTATATATAAAGAGTAAAAAAACAAACTTTTTTAACAAATTATTTAAATACAAAATTCAAAAAAAAAAAATTCTTACAAATGGAGCAAACAAATAAAAAAATGGAAAATTTAAATAAGAAAACCGTACCTCAGTTAAACGAGATTTGTAAAATATTCAAAATTCCACATTTCAGAAATCATAGAACCAAATCCAAAAAAATTGAAGTCATACAGGAATATTATTTGCGAACCGATGAAAAGAAAAAAATCGAAAGATCGGAAGTGGATAAACTTAAACAGTCAAAAAATGCATCGATTGTGAAAAATAAGAAGACGACTAAACGAAAAGCCGTTGAAGAACTTCAAGTTTCAAAAGAAAAGAAAAAAAAAACCTAAAACGAAAACGAGTGATGCACTTCAGATTCTAGACAAACGAGATATATCGAGCGAAATTCAACAAGCAATCAACGAAGGGAAAGGAGAAGAATATGTAGCACGACTCATCACAGAACTATTCCAATCGAATCCTGTAGAACGGGAGAGTGCAATCAAAGGCATTTTTAAAACTTTCGACGTGGTTCCCTCGTTCAAGAATATTGATCTGAAATTGTTCATGGAACGGGTGAAGAAAAAAGTATTGGATTTGTTTCGCAAACACATGAACATGGGACAAAAAATTAAGATGATACTCCATTGCGTGATGAATAAAATTGACGTGAAGTCTGGTGAGAGCATCATGAAAAATGCATATTTCAGATCTAACGTCAAGCCCATATTTCGAGGTTCAGATTTATCGGACGTTTTCAAAAAGATGAAAGACAAGATGTTGACGTCTCTAGCGAATTATCAACATTAAGGTAGTAATTGGACGCTCGATGAGGTGTTGAATCTCGAAATTCGTATAACTAAAAATGATTCATTGAAAGGGTCTTCCTACGTGGAATTACCGTATTTCTTAGCTATAAAACACTCCGTGGTCAACGTGAGAAATAAAGATGATCAGTGTTTTAAATGGGCAGTCACATCTGCTTTATACCATCAAAATGCATTCCGATAGAGTTTCTCATTACGAGCAGACTTCTAAAAATCTCGATTGGACCGGAGTGACTTTTCCAATGCAGTTAAAACAAATCGAACGTTTCGAGGCTCAAAATCCCACCATAGCGGTGAACGTCTTGGGATACGCCAATGAAAAACGAACGATCTATCCTCTCAGACAGACTTCGTATTTCGAAAGAGAAAAGACGATTATTTTATTATTGAATTCGAATGGTGACAATCGTCATTATTGTTGGGTTAAAAATTCGAGCTGATTAGTGTCGAGACAAAATAATAAACATAAAGGAAAGATATGTTTATGTTGCAACTGCATGAACATGTTTCAGAGCGAAAAATCGTTAGCGAAACATCAGGAATATTGCAATGAAAATCAAGGTGTCGCCATCGAAATGCCCAAACCCAACACTATCATGAAGTTTGAAAATCACAATAGAAGGTTAAAAGTACCATTCGTCGTGTACACCGATTTTGAATGCTTCACCGTGAAAACAGTGCGAAGACAACGACGTGGCTCAAAGGTTCATGGAAGAGTTAGAATCGAAAATTCAAATGTTATACATTAAATTCAAAACTCAGGCGAAAATGATCATCACGCGAGAGCAGCAGGACGAAAATAACAGAGCCACCGAATGTCACATATGCAGACAATCGTTCGATGAGAATTCAGAGGAAAATAAGAAGGTCAGAGACCATGATCATTACACGGGTCTGTATTGCAGTCCGGCTCACAGCAAGTGTAATTTAAAATATCGAGACACCGTTTTCTATCCAGTGATATTTCACAATCATCTGTTCATGAAAAAGTTGGCACTTCCCACGAAGAATTAAATTGCATCGCGAACAGCAAAGAAAGATACATTTCCTTCACGAAATGGAAGCTCATGGAGAAGAAAAGAGTAATCGACAGAGAGACGTTGAAAGACAAAACGAAATTCATTCATAGAGGCATACATTACGTTCGGAGATACGAACCTCGAGAGGAACCTTTGAACATGAACGATAAGAAGCTCTACAATCTTCCCGAACCAATAGATCTCGCAGGTGCTGCGACTAAAAAATATGTTGACAGGGGGAACGTGGATTTCGAACGAATCATGCTAGATAATTACGTGGATAAAGCCATGACCGACAATCTCGATCTGAAATCTAAACAATTGGTGAACGTCGCGAATCTCATAGATTCCACCGATGCCGCAACCAAGAAATGCGTGGACAACTCTCATGCGAGATTCAGCGAACATCTGAGAAATAGATACGTTCAGAAAACGATGCACTCGGAATTGAACGCCAATTCTAACAAGATAACAAACGTGGCCACTCCCACGAATCCCAAGGACATGGCGACCAAACACTACGTAGATCTGGAACAGAGAAAGTCTGATGGACAAGAAATGAAATCGGATCTGAATGCGGGAGTCAACAAGATATTGAATCTGTCGAAGGTCGATGACACAGATGCAGACTCAATCGCAGTCAACAAGGGCTACGTAGATTCTGCTGTGATGCAATCACAAGAATACGTAGAATCACGTGGATGATCTCTACCTGAACAAACAATCTGGCGGAACCATGGAGGGTGGTATCAACATGAACGGTGAGAATTTATTCGGTCTCAATCACGATCCCGAATTCGATTCCAGCACAGTCAGCAGGAAGTACGTAGATGACAACTCGGTCTGGAGAAAGGGCGACATCATGGAAGGTAAACTAGACATGGGCGGACACATGCTCACAAATCTACCAGATCCCGTAAACATGACGGATGCCTGCACCCTGATTTCGGTGGTGGAGAAAGTCAAATATGCTAGACAATTGATCACCGTGTGGGCTGAGGAGGCCGGCACGTTAGAGGAGGGAAAAACCGAGTGGTCTTTCGGAAATGGATGTAGTGGATTGAAACATGGTCAGGTGGGATATCCCATGCTGTTGGGAGGTGAAATCATTCTAATGACTCTGGATTCCTCGGATTTGAATAACAGAGCGGTCTTCAATCTCGTGGTGAATGGAGTAGAGAGCGATAAGAGATACAGCATTGAAAAGACTGAGAATCAACACGCAAATGTTAGCATGTTCGGCACACCTCTCAAAGTGAACGCTGGAGACAGGATTAATTTCATTACGAAAACCAATAATCCCGAAGCCGCCACTTCCATGGTGAGTCTACTGATCAAACTAGATCCTTTGAACAAACAGTGAACACGTGGAAATAATTAATTAAAAAAAAATAATGTGTGATTATTAAAAACAAAAAAAAAGTAATGAGATTTACAAAGATGTTCAATCTCTCTAGATCTCATTACTTTATTTTTTTTTCTTGTTTTTTTCTTGTTTTTAATAATTACTCATTACTTTTTTTATTTTATTTTTTATTTTTTTTCACACACGTCTCTCAATGAATGATCGACATCTTATTTCCATCCGATTTGAATTGTAATTCTCTGTCCGACAGGACCAGAGCGAAGGCTTCGGTTGTTCTTGGCATGTTCCTATTGAATTGCATCTTGATCTGAATGTCTAAGACGCTACTCTTGAGTCATTCACTCTGTTTACTGACGTCGAATACGAACATGGGATGCATCGACTTGTATTCGCCGGGAGATATATTAGGGTTGCTCATCAATTCATCTAGACCGTGATACTTCTTTCTAAAATCAGCGGTGTCGCCGTACAGTATGCAGAAATCGTTCTTGTCGAACGACGCATTGTAATCAATTGCTGGATATCTCGTGGCGTTCAGAAACACTTGCATGTTTCTCAAATGGCAGTGATCGAACAGCGACACATTCTTTTCCTGAGACCCGTCCCTATCAGTCTGAAATGCAACCACGATGAAATGCGGTCTCTCAGAAGCAAATTTCACCGTCAATCTCCAATTGAAGTGATTCGTGGAGAGTGGAATGCTAGCCGTGTCGCACTGTCTCATTCTAAATCCCACAGGTAATTTACTCTTGAATTCTATGATCTTGTAGAGACATGCTTTTTGCATGATCGAAGGCTCCACGTGCAGAACGAACCACAATATCTTGTGTAGAGTTAACTTACCTGCATTGGTCGCAGGGAGTCTCACTATTGCATCGTTGTTTCCTTTTCGAATCAACATCAGATTGTGTTTGAATCAGTACATGATCTTGCTGTAATCGTCCGCGAATCCGAAGATGTGTTTCAAAGGTATCCTGAACGAAAACAATCCTTTAGGTCTGGATGTCTTGACAACGTAGTCGAATATCACGGCGACGCCGGCGTTAGCAGGGCCGACGGTGTCTTTCACCCACAACTGATTAGTCCTCTGGATTTCGAAAAATCATCCAGATACGTCAAGAGTCCGAACATCGTGGTGGCCTGACCGGGATGAAACACAGATTCTATCTCTTGTCCGGATAGCATGTATTTTATATTACTGAATAGATGCATGGTGCCATTATTGGCTAGAGTAACCATGTCGTCGTCGGCATAGTCGCTCCCATCTTCGTATTCTTGAATACTTTCATCTTTCACTATGCTTTGTGCTGTGTCTAGTATATTTGCCATTTTTAAAGGGTTTTTTGTTTTTTGTTTTTTGTTTATTAATTAGCTTGCTTTTTTTTATCTAAAAATAGTTTTAATTATTTTTTATTATTATTTTTCTCTCCTATATATATATATATATATGTGTAAACAAGAAAATGTTAAAGAGAGTAAATAAAAAAAAATTGTTTTCTTTATCAAAAATTTGTCTTCTGTAATTGTTGTTCGTAAAACTTTCCGATGATCTCTTCTCCATCCAAAGCTTCGATTTCGTAACTCACCGGATCGGTGTGAAATATTTTGATTATCATGAAGATTTCCGAGGTCCATCGAGCTATATAACCCTTTTCGAAGTACTTCTTATAAGCGTAGATTCTCACTCGATCACCGACTGCAAATTTTGGCATTCTAGACTTCTTCCTGATCTTAGATCTCTCAGGATATAGATTCGCGTAGACCCGTTTTTCGTTTCGAGGATCACTAGCTTCCACGGGAGTCATCTCGATCGATCTGTGTCACGTGTTGTTGTAATCTTTGACCAGACCGTTCAGAGCATATATGTATTTTTTGGTCAAATTCGCCGTGAAGTATCTGTGCATCTTTTCCTTCATCGTTCGATTCCACGCTGGCTTTCTCTTTGTTTTCGATCGAGTAGAGGTCAACTAATTGATGAACGTGCTTGTTGTAGAATTCCTTCCCCTTATCCACCCACAATTTACTCGGTTTTCGAGAAGACGAGTCGAACACACTCTTCAGAGCCTCGGCGACGCAAGGTCCCAATTTATTCTTCAAAGCTCTGATCCAACCGTATTTGGAAAACACGTCGATGACCGTCAATAGATATTTGACACCCTCGTTCCACCTTGAAAACAATCTCATGTCGACCAAGTCGGCAGACCAAATATCATCCAAACCCTTCACGAACACCCTTCTCTTTCGAAATTTATGCACGATGGGTTTGTGTAACTCCTTGGCCAATTCGCTCATCAATAATCGTTTCTTCTTCTTTTCAGATGCGCTTTTTTTTTAACATCCCATCCGAATCGACGTTTTGCACCGATCAAATTGCTGATCAGCGAATGTTCTATCTTCTCTCTCCTGGTCGGATTCGATATACCTCTCAATTTCGCCAACATGTTTTTATCGCAGACATCGTTGCGAGTCTTGGTGTCGGGATGTCCGGCATAGCATAGATCATGATCATACGTGGCTGCGTCCACCCTATTCACAGGTTTGCTCCAAGATTTAGGAGTCAGATCAGCGTTGAGTCTCTTGTTCAATTTCGTTCCAGGTCCCGTGAAACTGTGACCAGGCAGATGCATTTCGAAAGGTAGATTATTGATCATTTTATTCACGATGCCTTTACCTTTGCTCGCGTTCTTTTTTTTGATGAATCGAGTCTTGATAGAACCACACACGTCGCAAATTCCGCGAAGCATCTGTCTGTCGTTTTTAGTTCGTACTTCTTGAGAATTACTCGTCTCGGTAACTCTCTTACACTTTACACAATACATTTTTTGAGAGTTATTTAAATTAATTTCGTTTTTATTTTATATATAAATTTATTTCTTTTTTAAAAATTCTGTTCTTATTATATATATTTTTTTTCAATTGCTGCTCTTGAGTTCTATCATCTTATTGAATTCTTCCCTGGCCTCTTTCCTCCCCTTTTCCACGAGAGAATCCTTCATCTCTTCCTTGATGATCTGACGAGTCTTGATTCTCACAGCTTCTTTCATGGCTTCATATTTCGTTTTCTCGCCCAATATCATGAAGTATTCTCCGTCCGATATCCTACCGTCTTTTAATGCCATCGAGATCATTTCGGATATTGTGTCAACCTTGGAGTCGGCCAAGACACGAATCTTGTCATGTTTCCTCACCTTCAGATATAATTTCCTACTCAAAAAGTTTCCGTGCATGCTAAACAATCCAGCAGCGAGAGCCACTCCTTCTATGGTTAACACGATCAGAATACCGACCGCAGTCGACAACAATTCGATGCCGGCTGCGTGTAAACCCATGGAAATCGTGATGAGTGTCGTGTCAATCGCGTTAATGAATTTCATGAAACGGGAATACTTCTTCTTGAGAGAATGACGAGAATATCTCTCTTGAGTTAGATACGCTTGGATTCTACTGATTTGATCGATGCAATACCTCTCTCCTCTTTCTTTTTCTTCTAGCGACGGTGCCATTGGCAAAACGCCGTTCGGCTTCTCATCCTCGTCGTCATCTAACGTTGGGTACAATTTATTTCTGGTTCTTATGTTTGTGTTTTTTTTCTTTCTAATATTAGATAAAAAAATTTATGTGTTTATTTATTTTTATTTTCTATTCTCCCTAATTTTATATCAACGAGAAAACTTAGACGTATGCTTCATTGAACAATAATTTCATGATGCATCCCTTGTCTCCTAAAGTCAAACTTCTACGCGCCAATTCCAGTTCTTCCGAAACTGTGGGCTTGTCTCGATCCTTACAGAAGAGTAAACTCTTCCAAAACGCGATCACTTCATCGATTTGAATGCGTTCGAATGCCGGTTCGAAATACTTGACGACCATATCTTCCCTTTCCATCGTCAGACATGAATGATTCTCATGATCGAAGTCTAGGTGATCCCGACATCCAACGCATCGTTCTAACAAGAGGCGACCTAGTTGTTCATTCACACAGAATGCGTAGGCTCTCATCAGCATTTTTAAAAGAAACCTTGCTCTAATAGTCTGGGAAGCGTTCATGATTTACGTATTTTATTATTATCTATTTGATTTTATATATTTATTTTTTTAAATAACTATTTATTTATATTTTTTTTTTCTCTAATATATATATCAATCACTTTTTTTTATTCCTTACTATTTTTTTTATTTGAATGAAACAAATTCTACAAAGTGTTTTATTAAGATTTATTTCACAAAATTTGCAGTGACAAAACGTAAACAAACGATTTTCCCATCGATTTTCTAATTTTCTAAAACTCAATTTTTTGAAAAGCCTCAAAAACAATAGTGGATTCTGTACCACTGGTCCAGAATCCGCAAACCGTTTTTTGATGCTGGTCCAGAATCCGCAAAGCGTTTTTTGCTCGTGTTCACCAACGATAGATTGAAGGTCTAATCCACGATGGGAACATCGACAAAAATTTTTAAGAAAATTTTTATGTACAATTTCGCACATTTTTCACTTTTTGAGAAACGTGCACATTCGACACGTTCGCAAACGGGTGTTTCAACGTTAAAAGTGCGATCTGTGAGCCTCAAAAACAATAGCGGATTCTGGACCACCATAAAAAAACGACATTTTTGTGAACGTGCACGCGATTTAACACTGAATCCTACGATGGTAAACACACCATGTACGTGTATGTACATGTACAAAGTGGTCCAGAATCCGCCTTTTCTACCTACTCACAGCAGTACATTCAACAACAGAGGTGCAAACATGACACAGCGGAGGTTCTATGCACAACATGGAGGCCTCTCGGAACAACATGTGTTGTGCACCAACCTTACTCACTTTTGTAATAACTGGCGAGCTTTGTCACAGCTCCCATTTTTGGATTAAAAATTGCTAGGTTTTGTCATGGCCTACCACTTTTGTAGTAAAATCGCCAGGTTTTGTCATAAACCGAAGCTACGAGTTTTGTAAAAAAAAATCGATATATTTTGTCATGAAAAACTGACATTAATGTCTTAGAAATCAACAGGTTTCGAAAGAAATAACTCTTTTTCACTTCCATCAAAAACAGTCTTCACTAAATACAACTAACTCACCTAGTGCCTTAGGCCATCATGTTGTTAATAGTTTGCGGTGGTTGTCTGGCAGGGTAGTGTAATATGGACCGCATTTACCCCGTCCCTTGTTGGTGTACTGTTAGCCTTTGGTACTACTTACACCTTTTACTATCCTCCGATTGCTATGGGTAGTATGTAATGGTATGCATAGGGCATAGGGTATAGTGCTTTCTCCATGAAAACTCTGAGAAGTGAAGCAGTTCTAGTTTACTGTTGTAACCAAGACCAGGGGTGGAAGCCCTCTAAATGGGTTACGTTGGTACAAACGAAACGCTGGATTTGACTTTATATCCCTGGTGCGGTCACAACTAGCCACTGAACAGAAATATGTGACATTAAACCCCATAAATAATGTTAATAAATAATGTGGTGTTGAGGGGTATGCTTGGTTGTCTGGATTGATAACATAGTATGAGTGGTCTATATCTATTTTATTACATTTTTGCCTTGGGGACATTCATTAACCTATCTAGAGCCTATTTTGTATCCAACCCCCCCCCCCCCCCTTCCCGGTAAATTGTATGCTATTTTCTTACCATTTACCTAGCTATGCCCGATTGTCTTGGTAACAGTTCGAACACAACCTCCGAACATACCCCGTTCTTTGAAAAGCGTCCATGCTCATAGCGACCACGTGTTACCATAGAAACCAAGATGGCGGCACCCAGTATACAAAACGGACGACTGAAATATGTGTCACCCAAACAGCACGCGCTTTCCTGCGCACCAACACCACGTATCACTGTGATAATTACGTCATAACATGGCCGCTCACGCGTGTTACCATCACAACCAAATATGACGTCACTTCCCAGGTCTCCAACCGACCCCCCCCCCCTCCCCCTTGACGGGGGATTAAGTGTGCGAGCTATACTACTATCATGAATCTGTTATCAGGGTTGAGTTTATCTGGGTGGGATGGGTGGCTTTAGTCCAGTTGGCTTTTCGGCTCTTACCTTTTTTTTTTTGCTGGGATACGTGAACTCCTGCATTTAAAGTGATTGGGCCGAAATATTCAAGAATCCGATAACTCCTAAGCCTGGATCGACTTTTCGCGTAGGACGAGTTTGGTGTTGAGATCACAATGGGCCGTGTTTTGGGCGAATCTTTTATTATTATTTCCTCCGGTATGCATTGTAACAGTAGCTCTTCTTACTTTTTCAGATAGACCGCGTTTTCAGCGTTGCCAAAAGATTCTTTCAGCTAGACAGAGATACCAAGTTAAAATACAACAGACCTGTAGACCCAGATGTGTTCCACGGTTATCTAGAGCGTGAGAGAGAATGGTAAATCAACATACCAATCTTGCAAACTCATATTTTTTTCTGCAGGCATTATTCAAGCCAGAAATAATCCCATAACGAAACTAATAATATACAGGTCATTAGTTTTTGTACACCTTAGTGAGCGAAACACTCAAATTCTCACAACACTGATCAACTAATCAGGCTACATTTACCGCTCTCCGGCCTTACGTCATCCAATGTCTGACCATGAAATCTTCCAAAACCTCTGGAGTAGTGGGCCCCTCGTAACCCTCCCTGTAAGTGATGGCCACTGATGGGAAAAACATTTTATTTTTTTCTGTATAAACCACCGATCCAAAATCTCCCATGTTTGACATTTAGCATCTTCGTAACAATGATTTCCAAGTTTGCTAAACCTTCTGCACGAAAAGCTTACTTATTTGGAATTTATTATCAGTGCCGGGATAACTACAAATGAAGTCTCTTTGATCCTATTTCATACAGGGGTATTATGGACTCGCGGATGCTAATACTTGGGATAATGAGGAAAACACTTAATAAATCTTCTCACAAACGACAAAGCCAAACCTGTTCGTATTCAGCATACAACACCTCTGTGGTGAAAATTTCTATTTTTGTTCAAATCTATCTCACCGATAGGGTCATGAGATCCTCAGATTTTAACAACGAGAGTGGTTGAAATAACAAGGAAAAAGGTTCTGTTACCAAACTACAGCTTCAAATGTGTCCATGTTAGAAAGAAAACATCTTTGTAAAATATATTTTTTCGCGTTTCGTAGAAGAGCGGAAAAGTTTTGTCTGGACGCTAGATTATTCCGTATAGGGGTACGGGTATTTTTTGACCAATGACTGATTGGAAATTTAGGACATAACAGTTGTTTGAGATCGAATATTAGTGTGTGTTGAGTCTCACACGCTCGTTATTTTGATTTTTGTTGCTGTTTGTGTGATATATACTGAGTCAAAAAAGAAAGTATAATAAAAACAAATGTGAAAAATAGCATAAAGGATGAAATATAATAGTTCTGATGCTGCATGTTTGTGGACAAGAAGTCGTGCAAAGAGTTTAATGACATGTTGTTGTTGTCCACCCAACCGTATACAATTTTGCTACGGATTTCAAAATAGCACGTGCAACCCGAGAATGTCAAATTGAATGGATGACCGATGATTTTCTTTGTGTTATGTTGTGCTGGAGAGCCTGGGTTATTGAGAAAGCACGCTAGTTTTTGTATTCCGATATTTTAAAAAAATGCCAAGGTTAACCGAAAATCAGAGGTTGCGAGCCATTGGTATGCATGAGTCTGGGATACCTCCAGATGAGCTCGTTGCTGAGTTCGGAGTCACTGTGGCCACTATTTACCATCTCATTGGAAGGTATAGAACCACTGGATCTACTGCCGACCGACCGACCGTGTTCAGGTCGACCAAGAGTTACGACCCCTACACAAGACCGACACATCAGGACGTCTCACTTGCGGGATCGCTTCCTTCCGGCGACGAGGACAGCAGCAATTACTCCTGGTAGAACTAACAATAGAATCATTGCACAAACTGTCCGCAACAGACTCGCTAAACACGGCATCCGAAGTAGGCGTACATACTACGGACCAATCCTTACCCAACGTCATCGTGCCGTCAGAATGGAATGGGTACGTCAGCGTGTTCGCTGGACTCAGTAGCGTTGGAGCACAGTTATTTTTAGTGATGAATCCCGAGTTTGGCTACGGTGCGCTGATGGTAGGGCAAAGGTGTATCGCCGACGAGGAGAACGGTTTTCTGATGCTTGCATGTGGGAATGCGACCGTTTCGGCGGGGGTAGTGTAATGGTTTGGGCAGGAAGTTCCTTGCACCATCGAACGCAGTTGATCTTCATCAATGGTAATCTGAATGAACAGCGATATAGGGACGACATTCTTAACGCTGTTGTTGTTCCATTGTTTAACGCTCACGTCGGAGTGCAGTTATTCCAGCAAGACAATACCCGATGTCACATGGCGTGTATCTGTCGTGACTTTCTTGAGGAACAGAGCATTGAACTTCTTCCCTGGACCCCACTTTCGCCAGATTTGTCGCCAATCGAGCATCTTTAGGATCAATTGGAACATCGAGTATGACTTCATGATCTTCAGACGTTAGGCGATTTACGTAATATTCTAAGGTAGGAGAGGAACGCAATACCACAGGGTGACATCCAGCGACTTATCAGGTCCATGCGAAGTCGATGTCTTGCCATCCAAGAGGCAAACGGTGGACATACATGCTATTGACTGCATGTGTGAACTTTTCATTTCACCTCATGTCTGAATTGCGACATCCTGACGTGACGCTGGCAACATTAAGAACATGAAATTATGCAAATTCATACAGCTAGACTCGAAATGTGAATTTACAATAATTTGTTTGGGATTAAAGTCGATAATACTAAAAAAAAATGGCTCCTCGAAGTTTATTATACTTTCTTTTTTGACTCAGTATATCTATCCTTTGAGAATATACGTCTATTCAAAGCGGATGAAAACTAGGGTTTAATCACGAGATTTGTTTTCTCTTCCTCATCAGTATACTGACAAGTCCAAGTGGGTTCTCCCCACAGAACCCGATTTTAATATACTCTACGAAAATTAAAAGGAACTTTAGAAATTTCAAGATACTTTCATGTATTACATGGATGATTTAAAACAATTTGTTTGCAGTTCGTCGTCTTAAAATTCACCAAGTAGCCCGCTAAGAGGACATTTTAGAGTTTGGTGTTTTTCTAGCTGGTGCGAAACGACCTGGGAATGTGCTGGGACTGCCCCTGCAAAGGGATAGTGCCACTAAAGGCTTGTTATTCACTATTACTGGTGCTGAAAAGCGACTAAGTAAAACTTGCATCTACAAGACCATTGCTAGTGGATTCCGACGCTGCCTAAAACACTTAGATGGTCGCCAAAAATTAAAACTGAACATACGTCGCGGTAGGATTAATGGCGAAAAATGTGTAAATATGCTAAAAAGAACATTGAAGATGATGAAACTAGTAGCGTCGGACAAAAATAAAAATGCGTCCAGGCAGCTGAGTGCAGTTGTTTGAAATTTACGGAATTAGTACTGCGAACCTTGATTGACAGTTGCGTATCTTTGTCGAGTGCATAGACCGCGTGAAAACAACGTGAATAGCGTGAAAACCGAGAGGGCAATTCGTCCCTGTTTAAGAATAATTTGAATTTGAAGTTCTGTTGAGACCGAGAGGTCTATACGCGCAAAGCTGTTCGATCCACAATGTTTCCCGAGCGGCGCGCTTAGATTTTGTCCAATCGGACTTGGAATCAATGATGAAGGTCTAAAAAGAAGTGAAAGGGTGACGCGTTGACATGCGGTGTCGTGTAATAGCACGGTCATTAATATATTAATCGGGCCATATTCCAATTATGATAACTGTCACTACAACAGAACATCTCCCCTAACCTACAGTCTCTGGATAAACTTGAAAGTTACTTTATAAATACCTTCGTCGTTGTTTGAAAGCAAGTCATGGTTGCCTTCTAGGGATATAGATTGACATTGTGTAGCGAAAAGGTGTACCAATTGCTAGGCCCTTTAGGCTTAACCCTTTACCCAACGTAACGGCCAAACCGACCAGCGCTATTCTCAAAAATCGCCAATTAATTTTCATATTTTCATTTTTTATCTCAAAACTATAGGTTATGACCCCTCTTTGGAACGAGCTCATCGAGCTCGTTCCAATGAGAGATAATAGCCTATGTTTTTGAAACAGAAATTGAAAAAAAATTAGTTATTCAAGAATTTTGTTTGCAAGTGTCGTCTGCTTTTCATGTTAGGTAAAGGGTTAAATCACTTTTTATGAAACGGAACAAAAAGCATAAAACACAAACCATGTATGTGCTATGCTCTCTAATTTAGGGCCATACTTTGTCAGTATGATTTACAAGTTGGTACAATACAAGTATCTTGGGTCATATCTGAACGTGACATGGAACGGTCACTTTACGAGCTAGCTAGGTCACTGGGCCCAAGATTTTAACAAGTTGGGTAAAAATTAAAACATTAAAAATCTTCCAAATCACTGGTCCAAAGGCTTTCATGCTCAGCATCGTTGTTGTGAATAATAATACAATCGTCAAATTGACTCTCTTGAGGTCATATTTAGTTAGTTATGTCTATTTTAAAGTTGTGTGTCATACAGAAACATTTTAAAACCGTCGTCTAACAGACCAGACCATTGGGCCAAATGCTTTCATTTTCAGCATAAATTGTGGCGTCTTTATAGATTCACATATTGGTCAAAATCAAACTCGCGTGGTCAAATTTAGGAATGTCTGATTTTAAAATTGTGAGCGATGGAGAAAACACTTCCACCTCTCAAACCACTGTTCGAAAACTTCAATATTTGATTTTCAACATCTGTGTAAGAAACATATTCATGGGTGACCCGAAGCCCCTAGATTTTAATATTGTGAGAAATGGGGAAAAGATTGATTGATTGATTGACTGACTGATTTGTTAAACGACAAACATAATATACAAAAAAGTACTGAAATGAGTATAGAATTGTATTATTAATAAAAATTATTTTACAAAGATTATAAAATTAGGATTAAAATTATGGATATCGTAAGGGGGAAACATGGCCAGATTGGCTGTCTATCTGTTTCCCCCGAAAAAAGAAAAAAAATTGAAAAAAAGAAACATACCAGAAGGAAAAAAGAACAAAAAAACAAACAAAAAAATACAAAAAAAAACAAAACAAAGACAAAAAGTAAATAGTCAAGAAGCAAAACAGAAGATATAAGTTTAGCAGTAATCTAATTCAGAATTAGTTATATTAGTTATGCCCAGAAGGGGTTGCGGTGCATGAATAGAATATTGTTTGCACATACACAAATATATCCGTTTTTTTAACTTTACAAGTTCCGTGTATCTATGTCCCACGTAACTATGTCCAGGACTGTTGTTTTTAACAATTTTTCAAGTTGTGTTTCAACGGAGACCGTTGCAACAATCTATTAATACAGAAGGCAACGAATGGGAGATGTCAGATACTGGCCATGGCTACTAACTATATGTACGATTAGTTTGGAGACGAATATTGGAGAAACTTATCAAGCGGATACAATATCATGACACATTCAAATTTTGAAATTAAACCTCAGATACGATTCTAATTATTTTAGTTACTAATTAATTTCAGGGCGCAAAGTTTGCCTGCGTTCGACGCAACAGGTGTTCAGGCATCGTACTGACAAAGAATAGGAATTAATTGATAACTGAGTAATTAATTTCTTGAATACTGATCGCGGTCTGACATCTTTTATTTGATTACTCAAACGGTTCCATACTTTAGGATATGGGAGTGGGAGCCTTTGAGTAAAGTTTGTCCTAGGTATACCTCTTACAACTTGACCCTTTCGCCTAGTGACCATACAAGTTCGATCGAGATTCCTCTCGAAAAAATTCTCAAAGCTTATCAGTAGATTTCCATTATACCAGGCGTACATAAATAACAACACGTGTTGTTTGTATAGGTCATGGAAATTTAATATTTCTTCGTTCTTAAAAAGTGGATCCGTATGAGAATTAACTTTTTTGTTGTTAATTACCCGTAATGCTCGTTTTTGTAAGAGGAAAAGTTTATTGGTACCATTTGCATGGCCCCATACTTGAATGCAGTACAGCAAGTGAGTGGCTATACACAAGTGAAAAATATAACGATTTCAAAGCATCATGGGTAAGTATTCTCTTTACTCTGCTGATGGCATATGATGCTCTGGATATTTTTGAGGCAATGTGCGAAGTGTGTTGACTGAAACTCAAATTTTCATCAAAATAAACTCCTACGAACTCCACGGCTTTTTCATGGCACGAATTTGTAACTCGCTCCAATTGTCTGCCGTTCATCAACAAATTTATCAAAAAATTATTATTATTTCGCGATGGATTAAAAAAGATGTACTTAGTGTTTTTGGCATTTAGCGAAATTTTATTTGCTTTCCACCATTCACCTAGCTTCACAATTTCTCGGTTAAAATCACTACACAAAAGTTCGCTACTGCTGTTTGACTCATATCCATTTGTGTCATCGGCAAATGAAAGGACATTTAGTTTTGTGCAATTACTAATATCATTGATGTAAACTAAAAATAGCAAAGGGCCTAGAACAGATCCTTGGGAGAACCCCACTCAAAGTGTCTTCCGCATTAGATTCAGTATCATTAAACGCCACAAACTGAACACGCCCCTGTCGGTAACTGCGAAACCATGAGTTCGCCATGCCTCTAATACCATAAAACTCAAGTTTTTGTAATAAGATTTCGTGGTTAACAGTATCGTATGCTTTTGAAAAATCTAAAAATAGCGACAATGTAGAGTCTTTGTTGGGTTTATCATAATTTGTTGTTGCAATATAATTAAGAAGATGTAACATAAGATGAAAAGTTGAGTGTTTCTTACGAAAACCATATTGATGTTGATATAATAAATTATATTTCTTTAAAAAACTACAGAGTCTTTTGAACATAAGTTTTTCAAGAATATTTGAAAGTATCGGAAGAATACTTATCGGCCTGTAATTATCAACTTTATGAGCATCATCAGTTTTGTAAAGAGTCAGACCTTTAGCTATTTTCATTTCACCAGGGACTGTTCCATTCATGAAGAAGTATTTATAATATGGGTCAATGGGTCGGCTATTCCCTTTATTAATGTTTTAATTAATTAATTAAATTAGACGAGATGCCATTGCAGTATCTGCTTCATTTTCCCTTCATTGATTTTATTGTGAATATCACTTCCTCTTTTGTTGTTGGATTAATGAAAGAATTATCAGAATTACTACCAATCAGAAAGTCAGAAAATGTTTCGATGTACTACCTATACTGTCATTATTTGTTTGACCAATTTTCGAAAAATATTTACTGAAATGATTAGCTATCTCATTTTGGTTTGATTCTTGTTTACCATTAACTGTAAAGTCTGTAGGGAATATTTTTGGACTGTTGGATCTATTAATAGCATTTCGGAGAATTTCCCAGGTTTTTCTCATATTGTTTCTATTTTCATATAATATTTCTTTATAGAATTTAGCTTTGGCTGCACGTTTTTCTTTATTGAATAAACCACAATATTATTTATACTTATTAATATTAAGGTCAGAGGAAAATTTTTAGTTTTCTGAGATATAATTTATTATTATTCAAAGATGACTGCAAAAGGCCATTTGTCACCCAGGCCTCGCGCTTAATGAAGATTAAAGAATCATTTTCTCTCAAACCACTTTCCGGAAAGCTTCCATGTTTTGTCATATTACATTTTAGTAAGAATGATTTACAAGTTTGTACAGAACAAGTTCCCGGCGTGTGTCATGGGTTTCCAGAATTTGACGTTGTGAGTTGTGAAGAAAACATTGAGCAAATGGATTTCTCCAAAACCACATTTAATATAGAATATCTTTGCATAGATGATTTACCACATTGTGGAATCAAGCCCATGTGGTTTTTAAGAGTGTGCCTGAACATTTTAACACTGCTCTTCATGGTGAGAACATTTAACAAATCTCCTTACCAGCGACGAGTCCAATATTTAGTATAGAACAAATTTGTCAGGATGATTTAGTAGTTCTGAAGCCCACCGGACTATAATTTGCCCAGCCAGTACTCAAGCTATGAACACTGCCGATTTTTTGCAATGATACAGACGTAGTCGCGTCTGAGGTCGCAGACAATTCAATCATCACTAGTATAAGAGCTCCAAACATGCTCATATATCTCTTCTGCAGCCATACACCAACTGGAAACATTAGAAAGAATTTTATTCTCATAAACCATAGGTCTTACTATTTTCATGACTAGCTTATAACATCTTTGTGGGGGATTTGATTTACAAATTTATTAACATCAAGACTGTGTGGGAATCGTTAGGAGTCTCTTGGGGCCCTCAGATTTTATTGAGCTCGATTTAGACACATTTGTAAATCATTTTTATAAAGACGAATATGTCAAGTAGCCTGGTTACCAACAGCGAGGAACTTAATGAGTATGAACCATTGTATCCCCGTGTTAATGACCTCGAGGGATTATTTTGGAAATGACGTTATACCGCGTGCAGCTATTCATACTGGGTGTCGCGTGTGTTGTTATGGTAACGGGTGTGTGTAATCAGGTTGTGGGTTGTTACCATAGTGATCCGTGTCATTAATGTGCATGCACAGTGCGTGTTGTCAGGACGACATATGTTTTCGTCGACGTGATGTATATGCCGTCACCTTAGCATTCTTCGGTGCGACGTGGTTGTAGGAACTAATGAGTGTAGGAAGGAGTGGTGTGCGCTCTCAAGGTGTGTCGATTATAAGGAGGTATTTTAAGGCTCACATTACTGCCAATAACGTTTACTTTGTTGTTCGCGAGGCCATTGTTCTCAATTGTCGGTGTGTATTTATGGAATTTCACTACGTGTTTTTTGAAGCGGTATCGCTTCGGCAAAAGTATTGTTGCAGTACACATTTTGGCTCAATTTATATCTAGTACTGTTCATTCGCCTAAAGCCTTATACAATTAAACCCAACAGCTCTCTTTAAGTAAAAGGTAATGAGCTGTTTTATAAAGTTGTTTAAAATAATTTGCAAATTCCGTGTTCAAGTCATGTTATGTAAAGTCTTTCCAAGTGTTTTAACCCCCCCCCCCCCCCCCCCCCTGCACACAGATTGCCTTATGAGGAATTTTGCTGGTTGAAATTTCAATATTTCGACAATGGTGTGCAAGGGTTTTTTAAAAGGTTTGAGAGTTATTGCATGAATTGAAATACTGCTGGGTGGCTGTTCTAGTGGCGATCCATTTTTCACGTACTGTGCAGCAATTCTCTACACTATGATCAGTGTATGTGTTCTATTCTCCAGAAAACATTGGGAGTAAGACTGAACGTTCCCTGATATAGCGGTACCTAGTAAACAATGCTCGAAGTGAGAATCCTAGAAAATGCATTGGGCAGCTCAATTATAACGTATCGGCTATATCTGTGTTGTGGTCACGATACAGCCATATACTGAAATAATTCTTAAACCCAACTAAACTAACTAAGGAACCAACAGTATTTTAGTTTTCATTTCAACAGACGAATTGGTAACTCACCTTCGATTTTATTAAAGTTAATTGCCAAAATGTGAATAAGACTTATATACTCCAACCATCCTTAGAATGCTATATACTCCAACCATCAGTAGAATGCTATGTTATTAAAACTGTCTTTCTTGTACTTCAGTTTGAACCCAACTCGACATGCGAGAGACCTAAGAGAGGCTTACAATATTCACTTCGCCTCTGCATCGGTTAGTAGAATAGATTTATTGGGTTTTTTTTCTTTTCATTTACTCAATGCGACGTAAATAATATCACACAGTACATCGTCAGTTCAGTTGCAGAGTACACGCAACGCACTCAATGTGGAAGCCGCGGTAAAGATAGAATCCTGTTCCTTTTTCTGTTCAGATTGCAAAATGGACACTTTATTTTCTCGTTCCATTTGTGTGCATTTGAGTTGTAAGGGGCCCCTCCTCTCTCTCTTCCAAGCTCCAACAGTACACCACCATGTCATACGTATCTTAGACACCAAGATGAGTTGAAGTAATTTCTCAACCGACTTTTCAGCTCTTCATAGTTCTTAGCTGTAGCAGACAGCAAGCATAGAACTGAGCGGAGACAGCAGTAATATGATTAACAGATGCTAGTTAGTAGCTAATCAAATAGTAATGATGTTACTAAAATCTCTCTCACAGAATCCCTTCCAAAGTCTGTAGAGTTTCAAGAAAAGTGTCAGCTCGCTATACAAATCTTGTATCGTACACCCATATAGTATGAGAAAAGCCATGTATATACATGGCTGTACCATGGCTGTACATACTATAGCATACTACTGTATACATGCCGTAATATACCCCAAGTCGGAGACAGTTTTTAATAAAGTGAAAACACGTCTCATGTCGGCCCCGGCAAAGTCCGGTTTTACTTCAGTGAAGCTCCGGGTAATTACGTTAGCTCGGCAACATGATATACTGCTGATTATGAAAGTGTAATAACGAATATCATCCAAACCACCCCAGAGAATTCGACCTGTCGAGCTAACAGTGGTAAAACTTAGGCTCCTTTACCCCGGGTCCATTTTATATGAGCATTGGAGCTGTAAAACCAATCCCCAAAGCCAGTGCGAATGGAATAGAATATTTATTACAATAAACACCTTCGGTAGCATTAATACAAAATGTAACATAAAAGCAACAGTAGAAACAGTGGACTCCAATTGGGTTCATATTCATTCAAACCAGATAATTTGTGTTGATTTTCAGCCCAGCTGATTTTAAAGTGCAATAGCGACATTGCTGAAAATTTGTCATTCAATACAATCAGTTCAGGTTGCCTATTATTAGCAACTTACACCCTTCTATGGCGCTAACCAATTGTTAGGTCTTAGTTTTGATGCCGCCGTGTTGAAGAAAACCTGGATCATGTTACAAATGGTATTGTATAGCGTCGAGCTTTTATGTGCCATAAAGACTTTGAATTTGACCATTTTATAAAGCTAAGAGAAGTTAACTGAAAGTCAACTGAAACTGCTTCAAATAATTCCTCTCTCAGAGATGAATAGACTGGATATCACACAATGAATCCCATCTCCATCTCTTCCATTCTCCATACTTAGCATATCCCATGTTCGATAGAGAATGGGATGCTAATGCCTTCCGCGTTTAGTTCACAGAGGAGGGTTGCTGATATGCCATCGCGTGAAACTGTTTCTAGCCCCAGATTGGGATGTGTGAATGTGATAAGACTAAAAATTATGATCGACTTTAAATAGACGATAAATTGTAAGTTTACTTTTCCTCCGCTTTATTCTCATCTTGTACATATTTATTAACCCTTTACCCAACGGAACAGGGCCAGCACTATTCACAAAATTTACCATTCAATTTTCATTATTTTTTCATTTTATGTCTCAAAAACATAGCTTATGAGCCCTCATTGGAACGAGCTCGTTGTGCTCGTTCCTATAAAGGTAATAAACTATGTTTTAGCCGCTAAAAATGAAAAACAAATATTTATTCAAGACTTTTGTTTGGAAGTGCCGTCTGCCGTTCGTGTTAGGTAAAGGGTTAAATGATTGGAAATGATCTGATTTGAGTTTGGCTTCTAAGTAATGAAACGCCAGATTACTCAGAAATATAAATAAAGTTACCTTAGCAAGAACTCCACAGAAGAATGTGACAAAAGCAGACCAACTCATCGGTAATACCACTTGTGTGGTCAATGGAACGAACTTGGTCCCAGAAGCAAAATGTGGCCAAGCCATGTGTGGAGATGTTGGCACCACATGTACGATGTTGACCATGGCACTCAGTGGAGGGTACCAGAGCAGCAGAATAGAATGTTAAGGGAGCGTTCTACGAAGAACACCAATAGATCAGTACAATGTGAAGAAGGTCAGTGAGTGGAGGAAGTATGAGTGCAGAGAGAAATTACGTGAGAAGATTCTTTATGTGGCGGTGAATGAAAAGGCTACATAATCACATACCAGGATAGTTTGCAAGTTCTCAGGCCACCAGTATAATTCTGTTTGGAATTCGAAGCTATTGTGGCTATTTGTTTACCAACTTTTCCTAGAAATAGGTGCGCAAACTACCGTTGATGTAATGTGATGCCCTTTTAATCTCAGACATATTCAGATTTTCTTTCGTGCTCCAGTTATAGATAAATCAGTCAATAAATATTTAATCCACCTTGACACCATCAAGATATTAATACAAATAGTGGAACTACGCGACGTGTAATGATAAAATAACGTCTGTTGTGAATCTTCGTTGTTAGTGGTAATGTCATTAAAAATCGGCCCAGTCAAGTTTCCATTGGGGAGCCATTATTAAGTTGATTCACAGAAAATAAATGTATATGGTATTTTTAGATTCAATCGTGCAGTTAAATGGTCTGGAATATTTCAGTTGGTTGGAAAAGCGAATATTCCAAGCGATTGAAACTTAACTTGGGCGATGGACTATTTAAGGACTGGACTGGATCAAGGCCATAACAGCATAAAATCCTTACAGAATTCAACTGGCGACTCGAGAGCTTGAGGTCCACCAGGCTTTAGTGATCTGCTAGGACAGAAATGTCTTCATCTCATATACCACATTCCATGACAAAATGGGAATCCCATTATTCTAGATATATGACACCAGAACCACCATCAGAGTGGTTGATTTCTGACAGCTGCTCGCCGTTACTCGGTGGTTGTGTCCGGGTACTCCGGCTTCCACGACCCATAAAACTGTCCGACGCGAGATGAAAGTGTCGTAAAACACCAATAAATAAATAAATACAGAGTGGTTGATATCACGAAAGTCGATGCCACTCTTGGTATGGATGTATGTAGGGCTCTTATTGGAATGCATTCATAAAGCGGGTGTGACACTACGAGTGCAGCAGATGTCCTGGAATTCTTGATACTCAAGAGGAAAATCAAGGATGTGTTCTTGGAGCTGGGCCAGGAATGGGATATATGCCCAGAAGTGATATACAAATTGCAAACCTCATATGCCTCATGTACGCTTCCAAAGAATCATCTACCAGGGCCAATGAGCTCAGTAATCACTTGTTCGGCACTGAGAAAGGCAAGATTGAGTTATCAATTTCTGCAATGCAGAGACGGTTTGGGAAACATGCACAGAGGCCAACTACAAAGCTGGAATATGGAGAAAATGTCTGGATTGAAACAGATAGAGCTGAACCAGCGACCTTGAATCTACCGGACTGCCGATAGCCTTCAAAGGGAGCGTACATTTCTCAGCTTCCACAAATGTGTCATTTAGAATAGTGTCTCGTGAAGTTGCTTGCAGTTCCAAAACGTACTTTCCAATCCGTAATAAAGCGTAACATTTTATTGCGTATCGACCAAGTTCTGTACGTACATTTCATTTCTCTTACTCGGCTATGTCGACCACATCTCAGTGCCGTTTAATAATATCGGCTTAATTAGTTTATTAAAAAAAACTTGGACAACACAGTCACGGGTGGGGAGTGCCTTTTTTGGAACGAACTGTGCATACTGTATATTTCGGTCCCTTGAGATTAATTTCATATTGCGCATGCTTCAGTATACCATTGTCCGAAAAAGTTAACCCAATGTACACTCATTTAGAAGTATATTCAAGTTTGTTCCTTTCCAGTTTTATGAAGACTAAGAATAAGCGTTTTTTTTCTCGCCAAAACAATCCTTTACTTTGTCTTATCTGTATTTATCAAAAGCTTGTTCTGCTTTCCGTATGTGTGTAATTTGAGTACTCAGTTTGCATTCCTTCTTGAGTATCTGAGATCCACACTAAGTCGTCCACAAATAAACGGTGAATCGCTTTTCGGCAATTAAGGTCTATAGGAGCACAGTTTTTTTTGACTCGTCTTTTAGTATCTTAAATAATGTCGCCGAAAATATACAACCCTGACTCACATCGATCGTTGATAGCGCGGGTAGACCAATTTCCCGGTTTGGTTTTGAGCCCAGGCGCGAGGGGAGGGGTATCACATGGGACTTGAAGGCGAGGGGTTAAGAATCTGATTGCCGTAGACATATCACGAGGATTGAAGTCTTGCGTTGGAAAAGGGTATGAAGTGGTACTCCTCTCGCTTTGATGAGACCATGAAGAGTATATTTTTCAAAAATTTGTTCCACCAGAAATTTTTTTTAAAATAGGTCGCAAGTGACCCTATCTGGGATACTTTGAGGCTCAGAAGAACGTCAAACGTGGCGTGTCATCATACAGATCGTAGAATTAAGTATTTCTAGGAGTGAGGGAGGTGGGAAGTTTAGGGCCACTCACCTCCCCAACCCCTTAGCTACGCCACTGTCTGTGACTAGTAACTGGAGCGATAGATTGATTCTAAAATTTGAGAAATATGTTCCAAAATTTCAATATTCTTTTCATTTTATCAATACGGTAAAATGAGTTGAATTTGCAGAGTGGGACGATTTCGACAGATACATCAAAAGTTTTGTTTCCATTCTCCCGACTTACCTGTCAGTTTGTCCCCACAGTCTAAATTCGGGACCATTTTTGCAGTGCGCTGGGGTCTTTTTCGGTATCAAAATGTACATTTCTCGACTTTTGGCCGTCGTGCTAGCCTACATAGCTCTACTTTCCGAATTCACCTCGGGTTACGATATTCAGACGCAAGCGTTAATCCACTTGCTTTTAATCAAGAACACAGTATTGACGTTTGGCATGTTGAAGGAGTGGTCAGCATTAATTTAATCAATTCCTCGTGGGAGGTATCATCCACTTAAAACAGAATCCATTTTGGTACTTCGTCACATGCAGATTGCATTTTGCAAACAAACAAAATAGTTTCAAAGAGAGGATTGTGTTTTGTGACTGGTGGTGATATGAAATTGTACTTACCGGGAAATTCTTGGATTGAACGTATACACAGAGGTTACCTACTGTTTTCAAGCTGGTATCAGAATTCTCTCATGAGCGACTGAAAGAATAAATAACTTGGATTTTAGTCATTCGGGAGATACACTCTGAATTCAATTGGGTTAAAAATTAACCGAAATCAACTGGGTTGAGTGAATATGAACCCAACTGGGTTCCGTAGGTTCGCTTTTCTGACCGGCTGAAATATTCCAGACGTGTGAACCTAAGCACAGGCGATGGACTATTCAAGGGCTAGTTCTTGGCCATAATAACGTCGAATTCCTTACAGAGTCTGGCCGGTGGCTTGAGAGCTTGATAAAAGCAAGCAATGTATTCGCGTGAAACTGTTTTCTTTCAAGTTATTGAAGAGAGTGCGTTGGTATGTCACCTCCAAAAAATAAAAATACAACAATTGCTGACAAACGATTCCTGACAACCTAAAAAAGTCTTAAATTGTGTCCCGTTTGATTTACATTATTTGAACTTGAGAAACGTTAAACTTTCTGCTAACTTTTCTGCACACAGAGATACTTTGAAACTTTCCTCAGGGAACCAATACTATTTTTTTCAGTTTATCCTTGAGAATTGAATTTGGTTATAAGGGACCAAACATACACATGTATCCTTGAGAATTGAATTTGGTTATAAGGGACCAAACATACACATGTTTTGTTCTCCAATACGTCACATTAAACCTCTGCACTCTGATGACAAAATATTCAGATTTCAAGGTCCAAGTTTTCACACAATGCAACTTGGAATTTAGCCAATTCAGTCTCGTTTGGCAGAGCACAATGGGCTCTGTCAAACAAGACTGAATTGGTTAAATTCCTAGTTGGATAATGGGAAAAATTTGCAGGTTGAAATTTTGATTTTTCTACATCACTGTGAAGGGAATTAACTGGACTGTCAAGGCCTCTGGACAATATATATATATATATTGTGAAATATAAAGCTGCGCGAAGTTGAAGTTATAAAATGTCGAGGAAGCAACTTCAGAAGCACGTTTTCGGTTGCTTCATTACGCATCAGTGTGAAGGGAATTAACTGGACTGTCAAGGCCTCTGGACAATATATATATATTGTAAAATATAAAGCTGCGCGAAGTTGAAGTTATAACATGTCGAGGAAGCAACGTCAGAAGCACGTTTTCAATTGCTTCATTACGCATGCGTTAACCCTTTACCCAAACTACACGATATCAAAAATTATTATTTAAATCATTGTTTTAATTTTTTTCAACATATTTCAACAAAATCATATCACCTGACCCCTCATTGGAACGAGCTGGACGCACCCCTTCCATTGAGAAGTTGTATGATATGGTTTTGTTGGAATATTTTGACAAATATACCTTTTTCAACTGCTTAATTACGCGGGCGTATACGACCGATTGGTTTGGTAAAAGGTACAATTGCGCGACAACGGCAATTTCTCATTTTAACAAGACAGGCAAGTCTGTATGAAATTACCTGGTTCTAGATCACACGAAGACTCATTTCTTTTGGTTGTTCGATGGATTTTGGTTCTGCTTGGAACCAATGTTGGCCGAGGTTTCTCTGAGTGAGCTCGCATTTGATCTCTTTTTGCTGAGCTTAAACCTGTAAACCAGATCTCATATGATAAGAATTCGCCAGAAGATTGTATAAATACTTGTTCTTGATAATGAAATGGAATAATTAGAAGTGGGCTTAGTTTGTTGTGCTACTTGGTAGATGGAGATCTTCTGTTTATGACAAATAAAGGTCGTTTCGTTTTATTATTTTTGAATTATTTTCCAGATATGGCCTGAAGAAATTCCCGACTTGAAACCAACAATGATCGAATTTAATAATTCCGCAAAGGAACTTGCTTTACGCGTCTTGGATGCCATTTCTCTGAGTTTCAACAAACAGGTAAGCGCCGTCAGTGAACACAGACGTATGTATATAAGGTGCTATCGGGTGGAAAACCGATAGTTTCATTGCAAACAAATATGTGAACGTTGGGAAGAAAAAACAGAATTAAAACCACTTTATGTTCAAATTCTGATAAATTTTAAAACATTAAAACAACATTTCATTTATCTTAGTCACACATTTTTTCCGGAATATCGGAAATGCTGAAACTGAGGGACAAATGCCCCGTTCAAAAGTTTAAACCTCATTTACGTATACAGCCTGCGAATATCAAATTTCGGGTCGAATCGAATCGGACAGAGGATGTCGAATCGAATCTCGAATCGAATCTTACGGTTTTTCAAAACGTAAGTATTACACCTTCGTTCAAACTTAAACATTGCCAAACTCCACTCCAATATTGCATTCAATAGAGACTTTTCTGTTTGGGCAAGTCTATCAAAAAGGCGGAATATTTCTTATGAAATTAGGAAGTTTCGGAAGGCGGACCTGCTTGATTTCTACTTCTGTCATCAAGTCTCCTGAACCAAACATCGCCCGAAGGTGAGGAATTGAAGCCTTAAAAACATTGGACATGTTTAAGTCGATAAAGGGCAATAAGTCTGTAAAAAGTATTGTTTCCGTCATCTGAATACATTTGCGTAACCCTGCTGAAACGTTTCAATTTTCTACATCACAAACTGCACCAGGAGTTGATTACACCTTGAAGGCACCCAGCAGGTAGTCATTGAAAAAGTCGATAACAGGCAATAACTGTCGAAAATGATCCTTTTTTGTCATCAGTATCTGTTTTGTGCACCTTGAATATGTATGTAACAATGCCTACCTATTGAATATCTACAATTAAAAGCGTAGGAGACGTTGATTATATCATAATTAGACCAGAAATTCAAATCAAAATTTTCGAAGTCGATTAATCTGTGACAAATGATTTTTCAATCACCCAGAAACATGTTGTACATCATCGCTTTTTAAGGAAACGGCGTCCAGAAGTTTCAAATTGCCACGTTCAAAACTGTAGGAGAAGTTCGCACCATAAACGTAGCCCGACTTTCAAAACATTGGACGTATTCAAAACATTGGATATAGCAGGACGGAGAGAGAAGAGTGGATGTAGAGGCTGGAACGAGTCGAACCCACGACTCCTACCATTTAAAGTGACTGATTTACCACGAGACGAAAAGATCGGTACCAGCCAGGTTGGTTGGCTGTGCCTCGACTACTACACTAAGTCACTAAATGGCAATAAATCGGTCCAAAGTAATTTTTCCGTCATCTGTATGCATGTTGCACATCTTTGATCTGAGTTTAACCATGCCCTAAGTTTCAATTCTCTACACTACAAACTGTAGCAGACGTTGATTGCACTATGAAGGCACCCAGCGTGCGTATCCATTCATACTTTTCTATGCCGATAAAGGGCAGAAACTCTGCCAAACATTACCTTCTCCGGCATATATATCTATATCCATGTTGCACATCTTCAATATGTGGATAACAAAATGTCCAACATTTTCAAATCTCTGCATTTAAAACAGGATGAGAAACGTACCGAAAAATCCGAGCACGTGGAGACACTGATGGAGCACATTTCTATAGTCCACCTCCTGAACGTATTGGTACAATGACTCTGTCCCAGTCACATCGATTTTGAAAATTATTCGATTTCGATCTGCAAGCTTCAATGCATAGAACAGGCTGCCTTCGTAGGCAATTTCCACTAACAACATTAAATGAAAGTATCAATGACACTGTAGCTCAACTTGTTTAAGACATGTACATGTATAGTATGTGACACAGCAATGACAAACGTCTAGGTAATGACCTGATAACAAAGGTACATGTAAAGTATTGTAACAGTCTGTACATAAATGCTGACCGTAGCCTGTAACAAATATATAGGTAAAGTATTGTAAAGGTGGGGAACAGTTAGATGTTAAACTAGAAAAGAAATCTTTGAGTCCCAGAGTGGGTCTGACTGAACCCAAAAATATTTGTTCTCATAGCACAGTGATAACAAATGCACCCAAATACACTCGTTCCTGTCACAAGGTGATAACAAAGGTACCCTTAGAAGTTTCGTGAAGATCGGTTCATAAATACAGACTCTAGCCCGAGCCGTATTGACATGTGCACTTTCTGTGTATAAGTAACACTGAACAAATCAAAGTTCATCTAATTTGCATAATTTCTGCACGAAAAAAAACCCCGTATTATATGTGATGTATTCCATGTTACTAAACATTCCTACAAAAATGTATTCAAATCAGAACATTCTTACAGAAGTCCTGTACAAAAAACTGATTGCACTAATTTTGGTACAAAATGGCTGCTGTCGGCCATCTTGGATTTTGGACCACACCCCAAAACACTCGTTCTCGTCCCACGGTGATAACAAAGGTACCCAAGACGTTTCGTAAAGATCGGTTCATAAATACGGCCTCTAGCCTGAGCGGTATAGAAGTTGGTTACAAAAAAACTGATTAGACCTAATTTCGGTACAAAATGGCCACTGTAAGTAAGTAAGTAAGTAAGTAAGTAAGTAAGTAAGTAAGTAAGTAATAACTTTATTTAACAATACACCATCAATTTTACAAGAAAACATTTTACAAGGGTTATTGAACATCAAAATGGAATATTGTTCGGGGAGAACATAGCCATGTTGGCTGTCGTCCTGTTGTCCCCGTAAAAATTAACGGAATAATAACATTCGAATGGAGTATAAATTTACAGAAATGGTATACGGGTACCACTGTCTTTGGCTCATCGGTCTGGTCTACGAAAAGGAGACCCCGAATCGATAATAGATGCTATAATGCGATTTGTACGGGGTGGGTAAGACTTACGGTTTCTGTTATTGTCTTTTGTTAATGACTACCGAGTGACAATGACAACGATTATATATTCATTGCTGTTTAAAATCACCTTACTGCTACAATGGCTAATTGTGGTTGCCAAATCGGTAAAAGATTTTCTACAAAAAAAGTTCGTCTAATCACTCATGTCCATGCTGCTTGTTCCAACGGATTTGCACCTCAGGCGTTAGTGGTCGAATCCTATTCAACCCTATAATGTGGTTGGGGTTGATGGTTGTAGTTGATCGATTCGAGGTCGGTTTGGATGAGATAACAGATAGAGTCACTATGTAAGTCCGGGTATTTATTTTATATAATTTTATTGGTGTTTAAGGTCACTGTTCTACATTTATGGCTAATTGTGACCGCAACATGGGAATGAAGTCAAGTTTGCCAATCGCTCATACACATACTTGTTCAATTTAGGGAATTTGTACCCCGAACGTTGGGGACCGGGTCCCATTGTACCAGCGAAGCGGGGCGTGTTTAACGCAGGAAAACATGAACTGCTTAACCTCCTACGGGGTAGGGTCTGAGTGGGATGGTCAATTGCCAAATAACTGTAATTCATCTATTGGCACTTGGTCTGCAATCTGGACACAACTGATACGTGCAGGAAACGGAAGAACTATAACGCTGTAGGCAGTTAATCGTCCCAAAGTGATAACAAAAGTACCCAAGAAGTTTCGTAAAGATCGGTTCATAAATACAGACTCTAACCCGAGCCGTATTGCCATTTGTTGTTACAGTGCTGAAAGTATCATTAAGTAGCACTGAATAAATCAAAGTTCATCTAATTTGCATAATTTCTGCTCGAGAAAAAAGACCCGTATTATATGTGATGTATTCCATGTTACTAAACATTCATACAAAAACTTATTCAAATCAGAACTTTCATACAGAAGTTCTGTACAAAAAAACTGATTGCGCTAATTTTGGTACAAAATGGCCGCCGCCAAAGCATTCGTTCTCGTCCCAAGATGATAACAAAGGTACCCAAGAAGTTTAGTGAAGATCGGTTCATAAATACAGCCGCCAGCCCTAGCTGTATTGACATGTGCACTCACAGCGTATAAGTAGTACTGAATAAATCAAAGTTCATCTAATTTGCATAATTTCTGCACGAGAAAAAAACCCGTATCATATGTGATGTATTCCATGTTACTAAACATTCATACAAAAATTTGCTCAAATCAGAGCTTTCATACAGAAGTTCTGTACAAAAAAACTGATTGCACTAATTTTGGCACGAAATGGCTGCTGGCGGCCATCTTGAATTTTGGACTGCACCCAAGAACACTCGTGCTCGTTCCACGGTGATAACAAAGGTACCCAAGAAGTTTTGTAAAGATCGGTTCATAAATACAGTCTCTAGTCTGAGCCGTATAGAAGTGGTGTACAAAAAACTGATTGGACCTAATTTCGGTACAAAATGGCCACTGGCAGCCAACTCGAATTTTGGACGGCACCCAGAAACACTCGTTCTCGTCCCAAGGTGATAACAAAGGTACTCAAGAAGTTTCGTGAAGATCGGTTCATAATTACAGACTCTAGCCCGAGCCGTATTGACATGTGCACTTACTGTGTATAAGTAGCACTGAATAAATCAAAATTCATCTAATTTGCATAATGTCTGCGGGAGAAAAAAACCCGTATTATATGTGATGTATTCCATGTTACTAAACATTCATACAAAAATTTATTCAAATCAGAACTTTCATACAGAAGTTCTGTACAAAAAACTGATTGCACTAACTAAAGTACAAAATGGCTGCTGGTGGCCATCTTGAATTTTGGACCGCACCCAAAACCACTAGTTCTAGTCCCACGATGATAACAAAGGTACCCAAGAAGTTTCGTAAAGATCGGTTCATAAATACAGCCTCTAACCCGAGCCGTATTGGCATTTGTAGTTACAGTGCTGAAAGTAATATTAAATAGATCAATGTTAGTCTAATTGGCATAATTTATGCACGAGAAAATACCCGTATTAGTTGTGATGTATCCCATGGTACTAAACATTCACACACAAAATTATTCAAATCAGCGCTTTCATATGGAAGTTCTGCGCAGAAATCTGATAGCACCTAATTTTGTACAAAATGGCTGCAAGCGCCCATCTTGAATTTCAGACCGGACCCAAAAACACTCGTTCTCGTCCCACGGCGATAACAAAGGTACCCAAGAAGTTTCGTAAAGATCGGTTCATAAATATGGCCTCTAGCCCGAGCCGTATTGGCATTTGCACTTACAGTGCTGTAAGTAACACTAAATAAATAAAAGTTAGTCTAATTTGCATACTTTACGCACGAGAAAAAAACCCGTATTACATGTGATGTATCCCATGGTGCTAAACATTCATACAAAAAATATTCAAATCAGAGCTCTCATATGGAAGTTCTGCGCAAAAATCTGATTGCACCTAATTTTGTACAAAATGGCTGCCAGAGGCCATCCTGAATTTCAGACCGGACCCCAAAACACTCGTTCTCGTCCCACAGTGATAACAAAGGTACCCAAGAAGTTTCGTAAAGATCGGTTCATAAATACGGCCTCTAGCCCGAGCCGTGTGTACGGCGCGACAGAAGGGCAGACGGACAGACAGGCCATGACAATACCTCAAATTTAGCTTCGCCAAAGTTGAGCTAAAAATTACCATTTCTTGTATATTGAAGTTCGAACACGGAACGTATTTTAAATATAGATCAAAATACTTGTTGAACTACTGCCATCCTTTGTTGGGGCTCCCTGAAAGATTAAAATCAAATCTCGAGAATATACACATCAAGGGCAGTGTCCAGGGAATAGAATATCTATGCCATAATAACAAATTTGACGAAGGCAGCGAAAGAGAGTATTAGAAAAGTAGGGCTCCAACACAGGAAGTGGTATATAGAGTGAATGATAATAAACAAGAGCGCACGTATCGCTGAAGCAATACAATGTCCCCTACCGGACTAATGAGTATTAATAATTATACAAATGTTATAACCTAGATGTGATCAGCAAGAATTCCGTTGAAGCATTTCCAAAAAAAGTCCAGAAAACTGATATTTTGGCGCTTTTCCATATTTCCAAGGGCCATAACTCACACAAGAATAATGCAATCGGCATGAAACTCAAACTTGATCTGTAAGTCATCGTTCTATAGTAGATTACCAAGAATGAAATCATTCGGTTGAAGCATTTCCAAAAAAAGTCTGGAAAACTAAAGTATGACTGACTGACAGACTGACGGATGGACAAAGTGCAAATGAAACTTGATCTGTAAGTCATCGTTCTATAGTAGGCTACCAAAAATGAAATCATTCCGTTGAAGCGTTTCCAAAAAAAGTCCGGAAAACTGATATTTTGGCGCTTTTCCATATTTCCAAGGGTCATAACTCACACAAGAATAATGCAATCAGCATGAAACTCAAACTTGATCTGTAAGTCACCGTTCTATAGTAGTTTACAAAAAAATGAAATCATTCCGTTGAAGCGTTTCCAAAAAACTCCGGAAAACTGATATTTTGCTGCTTTTCCATATTTCCAAGGGCCGTAACTCACACAAGAATAATGCAATCAGCATGAAACTCAAACTTGATCTGTAAGTCATCGTTCTATAGTAGTTTACCAAAAATGAAATCATTCCGTTGAAGCGTTTCCAAAAAAAAAACTCCGGAAAACTGATATTTTGGTGCTTTTTCCCATATTTCCAAGGGCCGTAACTCACACAAGAATAATGCAATCAGCATGAAACTCAAACTTGATCTGTAAGTCATCGTTCTATAGTGTTTACCAAAAATGAAATCATTCCGTTGAAGCGTTTCCAAAAAAAACTCCGGAAAACTAAAGTGTGACCGACAGACTGACAGACTGACAGAACGACAGACTGACAGACTGACGGATGGACAGAGTGCAAACCTAGAGTCCCATCCGGCTTAATTTTAACAAACTTGTACCCCCCCCCCCCCCCCCAGAACACCTTAACATAACTGATGACATTTTCTTCTGCCATCCCATTCTACTGGTCCTAAGGATGCCTCATACCAAATAACAGTTCTCTGTTCCGCGTGGTTTGGGAAATATGTGCGTTTGAAACTATTTCTAGTTTTAGTTCCTGGGGTTGTCACGGTGACCGGAATTTTTTTTGCATGAATCAAGTACTTATAACTCAATAATACCACATATCAAATTTGGTTCAAATCGGACCATCGGTTTAGAAAATAGAAATTTGGGCGGGGCCAAAATTCTTGACCCTCCCATTACAAAGGCAAATATTGCTCCACGAATTTCGTTTGAAGAAACTTGATTCCACACCCCAAGAGGGAGCTCCATACCAAATATCAAGTTATAGTGCCCACTAGTTCTTGAAAAGAAGATTTAAAAAAAATTGGAGCCTTTTCCCCTATCACTCCCTATGAGGCTGGGCAAGATGATTTGATTAAAAAAAAACAAAAGGTGATGTCACCTCAAATATAACTGAAATCGGTTCAGAGGTTTCGTCGGAGAAGGTTCAAACACCATGTTAACGGACGACTGACGATGAGTGCTCACTATAGCTCATCCTGACTTTCAGTCAGTTTAGCTAATAAATATACTATTCAAAAAAGTAGGGGATATTCGATAAAAGTGAGATATATGAAGAAATATATTTATATTTTCATCAAAAAGACAGTCGAGGCATTTTACTATGACATCTGGTGAATGATTTCCGCGACAGTTGGGTGTCTGCGCTTTGAGCTGTAAAAGACATGGATGGTCAGTCAGAGAATTTACCACATTCAGTTCAAGACCTCAATACCTTTTAAATCCTCCTCGGTTCGCGAGACAAGCGCGGATCCGACGTGGCATACTCCTCACCCAGCGTACAATATTAGCTTGACAGGATGTTATTCCATTCTTCCTGCAGTGCAGCGGCGAGTTCCTGGGCATTGGTAGGGGGCTGTTGTCGTTGTTGTAGGCGCCTGCCAAGCATATCCCAGACGTGCTCGATTGGTAAAAGGTCTGGACTTAGTGCTGGCCAAGACAGTGTAGTGATGTTCTGCTCCTGGAGAAACTCTGTAGCGACACGGGCCTGGGTGCTCTTGCATTGTCATCTTGGAAAATGAGTTGACGGCCGTGAAGTCGCGCAAATGGAACCACATGAGCTGCTAACATGTTGTCACGGTAGTACTGCCCTTTGACACGCGCTTGGATGACATGTGATGCTGTTCTCCTTGTCGTGGTTATGCCTCTCCACACCATAACCGATCCACCACCGAAACGATCCTGCTGGCTGAAGGTTACGTTATGGTATCGTTCGTTCCGCCGCCGCCACCACACTCTGTTTCGTCTGTCGTGGAAGTCGAGAGTGAACCTCAATTCATCGGAAAACATGACGCTGCTCCACCGACGATTGTTCCAGCGCTGTCGTGATCCACACCAATTACGCCTTGCTGCGATGTGACGTTCAGTCAAACGTGGAATTATTCGAGGTCGTCGAGTGTACAAATTCCAGCTGTGTAGGCGATTTCGGATAGTCTGATCACTAACTCGCACATCTGTTGATCGGTGTAGCTGCTGTCCAATTTCTGAAGCACTTTGATGGCGGTTACGTAATGCTGTGGTTCGGATGAAACTATCCTGGTTAGCAGTTGTCGCCCTTGGACGACCTGATCGACGTCTGTCATCAACATTGCCTCTCTGACAGTAGCGTGACCACAACCTGCCAATCGCCGATTGAGAATTTGAGACACTGCAGTCTTGTCTGTCTGTTGCCATCTTCCAACATGCCAACGGTACGTAAACGTTCGTCACGTGTCAGTCTTCGCATACCTCAAAAGTTACGTTTCGACCAGAAACTATTGATGAACGAGTTTATACCAAGAAAAGAACAATGAGACCTCCGAAAAAGTCCGTCCAGTACAAATGAAAATTTCCAAACTTACCCCACAGACATTAACGCGGCGTTCGTGCGAAAAACTTGCACGAAGATTTCGTGGGCCGGTGATATTCATGATCCGCACTAAACTTGGTAACACATTGATGTGTCCAATCACGCGTATCAAATACCATTTTCCGAAAATATCAACATCAGTTTGGATATCCCCTACTTTTTTTTGAATAGTATATAATAAACATACACTGCATTTTGATCAAGCTTTCTTGCAAACAGGTGCAAATAAACATACATCTGTAACAGGGGGTGGGTGAACGACTCCCCAGGGGCTAGAACCCTGGTCAAAATCTCCCTGTTGGTCTTCCGATTCGTGAGGATCTGGGTCAACTGGCAAACCATGGATAAAATATAACTCAACTCTAGAGGAAGGATAATCATAAAGTTAAGTATTGTTGTCTGGATGAATACACAATAAAATAGGAACAACAGTTTATACGTGGTTTCATGATTAAGAATCCCAAAATAGTATGATATGAAATGGACAGAAATATGAATGATGGATCAAAAACCACGGGCCCACTACATTTTCACCCACAAGAGGTTTAAATTCCACCCAACATTTGTTCAGTAAATATGGATGGTTCGCACAGAACTCGGACCTGGAGAGAATCACTGTCAGAAACGTTGATTCTCACCAGGGCCGAGTTGTACGGGTCAAAAAATTACGGTACCCATTGTGGATAACCTTTTATGGGTTACAAAGTGTCCCCATAACTAACCTAGTGTATGATTTAAGTTTGGCCAGCTAGATCAAAGCTTTTTTGCCGAACATAAAGTGAACGACGAATTATAAGCGAGACCGCTCTTTGTTTTATTTTAATAAAATCTTTATTAAAACCAAATCAACGTCTGCACCGGCATAAAAACAAGGTACCACAGCAAGGACCGGCGCAGAGCGGTGTAGCAAACGAGTATTTTCAAAAAACACCTTTGAGAAGCAGGCACGATGAAATAACGGGGAGTAAAGAAATTAACCGGGCTACACGGGTAATTGGGAATAAAAACCAGGTTACACAATCTGAATATGATTAACCGGGTTAGACCATTTTCATAAAAGTACTGGGAATTTTTAAACAGGCACTAGTGAAAAGAAAACAATAAAGTATTATTGGATACGGAGCAAATATCTGAAGTCTGAGTCCAATAACGGCAAAAAACCTCCCGAGGAAGACGATAAAAATCAACAAATAAGCGGAATCTAAATCTTTCAAGGAAGGAGTAAACAATTGCCTGGGAAGTAATTGAAACAACAGACGAACAGAGAAGGATGTCATTTCTTCTAAACCATATAGCCCTAATTGCTTCGGTGATTAGACAAAATAAAGACGCTCTTGCAAAAGCTGGACAAGAGGGAGGAAGCGTCAAAAAAAATTGTGACTGGATTTAGAGAAACAACAGCCCCAGTGAGACCTGAAATCCAGCGGAAAACAAGATCCCATAGAGGCTGAACCCAAGGACAGTCGCGGGGGGGGGGGGGGGGGCGGTAGCGTTGTGGTAACCGGTTCGCGTCAGATTACCAAAGTTAAGCAACGTCGAGCCCGGTTAATCACTGGATGGGTGACCGTCTGAGCGATCAATTCGGGCTCCCGCGTTGTGTCCTTGGACAAGGCACTTAGCCCCGATTGTCAACATGGGTGCACGATGACGCTGTGTACTAAGGCGTACTGCACGTCGATGGTACGCATGTCTCCAACCAATCTAACCCTGCCTGTGCGGAGTTACGATGTTGGGGAGCTGGCAGCTGCTCGTCGTTTCTCTCCGGGTACTCCGCCGGGCTTCCTCCACCCATAAAACTGTCACGGTCATGATTAGCCATTGTGCATAAGTATATGACCTTAAACACCAATAAATAAATATAAATAAAGGACAGTCGCAAAAAAGATGTTTGTTACTTTCAGCAGCGATATAACAAAACAGACATTTATCGCTACCACGTAACCACACCATGCGTGCAGTCACAGGAAGAATATTGTGTAGAATCTTGGTGACGCGGGGGAAATGGTCAATGGAAAGCATGAAGTAGATTTTTCCACGCTGAGTCTACGGAACAATTTTTTGCAACCACTAACGGGGTACTAGTGTAAGGGGAGAGCATAATGAAATACAATTGGCGTTTGGGAACGATAAGAAAGTCATTGATGTCATTATTCGAGGTAAATAGCCTAAAGGCTAGCCAGCATTCAATATAGAAAACTGGCTTCCAAAAATAATGGGGAACGTTATTTGATGCCAAAGAAGAATCAAAGTGGCGCAAATGAAAGCCCATCCAATATGTGGTAAGTGGCTTCCATTTAGCCATGCAATCGATATCCAAAAAGTATCGAAGATAATGTAATCTAAGATCTCTAATCTTAGCTATCATATTAATAAGCCACATACCACCTTCACTTTCAGGCAGATACATGGTGGATCTAGCACGGGGTTCGTTATCGCGATAACCCCAAATAAATTTTAAAATTGCACGTTGGAACAAAATAAGGTATCGTACACTCATTGGAATAACTGAGCATATATACAAAACTTTGCTAGCAACATAACAATTACCCAAACGTACACGCCCCAAAAAGGATATGGAACGTTTTTGAAATAAACGGAGGGACGTTGTTATTTTTAAGTACAAGAAATGATAGTGATCATCCATCGTGAGAGACGTGCCGAATTTGACTCCGAGAATCTTCAGATTGTCCACCCACGATATTCCGAAGGGATGATCTTCACGGGTACGCCATTTGCCGAAAAAGAAACCTTTAGTTTTTGTCATATTTAATTTTGAGTCTGAGACTCTACCAAAATGTTAACATAAATGAAATAATCATTTCGTAGAACTATCATACGTCAAAATACAAGTACTATCATCGGCGTATAATGATATTTTAGCAACATCAGAGGTGCCTGGGGTGGACAAGCCTTTTACTTCAGGATCCTTCCTTACCTGAATGGCAAAAGGCTCCAGGCACATTATATACAACAAGGGAGATAAAATGCAGCCCAGACGGACCGATCTAGTGACAGGAAAGAGTTCGGAAGGTGAGCCATTCACTACGGCCCTCGCGAAATATGACAACGCCATTCCAACTCGTTATGTAAAACACCCATCGATTCAAACACACGTCGCGTTCTGTCTATTTACACCATTCTAAGATAGTGATCAGTTGTTAGTTCTTTGTTCTGTGGCGTACCAAGTCCACTCTGGAAAAAGAAGAATTGAATCCTGTTACAAATGACATTGCATAGTGTCGGGTTGCTATTATTCTCTCTTTGGCTTTGACTTTATTCATTTTATCCATGTGAGAGAACTCAACTATTTCGCAAATAATTGTTGCTTCAATCACACCTGGTCATTTTGTCATTTCAGTGTTAGTCAGTAACAGTTGCGATAAAACTGAATAAATTTAATGAATTTGAACAATCCGCTCCGTGCGGTGAGTGACACAGAGCTGTTTAGCTGCGAGGGGTTACAACACAGGTCAGGTTGTTCATATTCATGAAATACGGCCAGTGGAGTTGGTAACTGGCCTGCACCCTGTTCTTAGTACAATTCAACGAAACGAACAGACTCGGATGTACTCAGCAGACCAAACATATTAAAGTGACGTCACTTCACTTGAATCCCCAGTCCTGTGTTTTGTCAGGTATTTCAAGCTACGAAATGACGAAAGGTCAGGGTGTAACCAACACACATGCACATGGATCCTAAACTTATTCGATCTAGTTGTATAAAACTGAGTTTATCCTCGACCTTTATGTTTCGATTGTGAGATATGCATTGTAAGTCCATCCTTTCCCATTGTTTGAACTCATTCTAATATTTTTCAGATAAACCTTTGCCGCAGAATTAATTTGTTTTAGATGTTCATCGTTACAAGTATGACTTTACTAAACATTTGAATTAGAATTACCCGTCTTGAAAAATTGCAAATGAAGTCGAAAATGATACACTCTTCGAAACTAAACAACCTTCGGAAAATATATGGTTTCAACAAACGTTTGAAGAATTCTATTGACATCTTGCAATATTATTAGCTACACCGTTTGTTGGTGGCCTAATATGGTATATATGGTGTCAGTTAATTCCATATTGGAATCGAGCGAAGCTCGAGTCCAATTCGCTCGAGTCCAATATGGAATTAACTGACACCATATATACCATATTAGGCCAACAACAAACGGTGTAACGAATATATCTTACCGACTGCTGCATCGATGCACAGAACTAATGACAACAGCGATCAAAATTAAATGAGAGAATTCTCACAATGTGTTCACGTGTCTTTGCCTTGTTACAATTTAGGCACTCTCCCATAAATTGTAACAAGGCAAATTCATACATACCAAACAGTTTCATTTCGAAGGTAACATAAGTAACATCCACAGAATATGAAGCCTTTTAAGTTGCCTAACCTTCACTTCAGACCAAATATGGGCTTCCAACACTCAATCTTTCAATTTGAAGCGTTTATCGGCTGCCGCCATTTTGAATAATCAATAAACAAAGGTGAGATTACCCATAGCTGTCAGCGTATATTGATGTTGACAGGCAGTATATGGTTTTACATGCAGTCTGCATATGACGTCTTTGAACCAATGAAATTCCCAGATACTTGTAGGAGGTAAGATATTGTTGAATATTCTAGATAAATAAAGAGGGTGATTTGATGACCTTTTGTACCTAAAAATACAATTGACAATTGGTGTGTTTTTGTTGGAAATTCCCTGAACAATATGTGCACGTGAATGTACGTTCCTTCCTATCAGTTTTTCTCTCTTATTTGTTGCATGACCCCATATTTTCTAGTCAGAAAAAGTTGTGTGAAGGACTCTACTTGACAAACATATTTGAATGCCAGAATTATGGTGGTATATAAGTAAGAGCAGTTTGTTTACTTTGAGATTCTCATATGCAAACTAAATATACACAAATTATGTAGCAAAATGGAGATTGTGATGTATAGAACACAAATTTATGCAATCAATTCACAGAGTTCACAGCAGGCACCAATGGTTCCTGGAAGTCTGCTTTCGTATTCGTGCCAGAACTGATAATAATATAATTTATTATATGCTAGCCTGTGAATTATCGCATATCATCTAAAAGATATTTCTCGATATCTATCGACTTGATGGAGCTCGAGGAATATCGGCGCATGACGTCGCCTTGAACGTCGCCTTGAAGGAACGATCAGCTTTGTTATTGTTTTGAAACGTACGTGTTTGCAGTTGAATTGAGTTGAATATTGCGTATTAAAATGTCACGTAGCATATAATAAAAAGAAAATCTACGCTATTTTAGAGAACATCGAGAATTATCCCATAAGTGTGGGACCTGAAAGTTTTATTTTTCACGAGCGCTTGCGCGAGTGAAAAATAATATTTTCAGATCCACACGAATAGCGTAGATATCCTCTATATTTCAGGAGATCTGCTCTTGGCCAAATGTGCGTCAGATATCAAAGAAAAAGCTTAGAAATCCTAATTCTTCAAAACGCAGGGATAGAGCTGCCAACAAAAATCTAATCGACATTGATTTTTTTTCTTGAAATTCACGACAATTTGCTCTTGTTTTACTGCTTCTATATCGATATCAATCAAATTTTCTCTGTATATTTGTATTCGATTCTCATGGGTGGCCTCATCTCTCAATTATTACTCAAATTTACGAGGAAATTTTATGATTGTCTACATCCAAAAAACTGGTCGAAATTGATTTTCTTCAAATGTTTGGACAATTTTCTCTCATTTTACTCTTAATGGAGTTTTTTCTATATTTATACCCGTCTGGTGTGGGGGTTATATTATCTACGGCCTGTACATCCATATGTCCGTCTGTCCGTCCGTCCATCCAACTTGTGTGTGCAACTCCTCCTACATTATTGGACCGATTTTGATGAAAGTTCTCAAACATTATGACTAGCAAGTGAACATGCGCATATTCTAAAAGTTTTCATTTGCGACAATTTTAACTAGGTTATCTCCCCTGAACTTAGATTTATTATCGATTTTCAAATGAAATTCTTGTGTGCACAACTCCCACATTATAGAAACGATTTCGATGAAACTTTTCAAACATTTTGTCTAGCAAGGTATTATGCGCATATTGTAATTTTTTTCCTCTGTGACAATTTTAACCCAAGTTATCTCCTGGAACTTAGATTCATTAGGGATTTTCAAATTAGATTCTTGTGGGCCCATCTCTTCCTACATTATTGAAACAATTTCAATGAAACTTCTCAAACATTATGACTAACAAGTGGGCATAGGCATATTCCAAAATTTAGAACTGCAACATTTTTAACCAAGTCATCTCCCATGAACTTGGATTTATTATTGGTTTTTCAGCCTCAGCATTCAGAGGTGCTTTCTAGTAAGCCGGAAGCGGGGGTATTAATCACCTTCAGTGATAGTGATAGTTTTCTAGTGAGTTCTCATGAGTGGTCTCAGTACTAAAATGTAACACAAGTTTATGTCTACTGAAAGCCATTTCATGCTTGTTTGTGGCAAAAAAGCAGTTGAGACTGAGTTTTTTCTTCAACTTTTGTGCTCCCGTGGGGAGCTCAACATAGATAACTGAACTTATAGGTTCCAAATGTCATTCAAACTATTTATTCCACCTAATAGCTGTGGCTTACATCACATTCTGTTGAAATATGTTATTCAAATATGCAGATAAGGGTCTAGTGTAAAATGGTATTTTTCATAAGTAATATGTGCAACATTCAAGCCCCGCCCCATAACCCTAGGATCCTTCTAAAAGACTGAAATATGGTTAAAACTATGTACATGTAGTAAAACCCATAGCAATTTAATTTACATGATATTGCAATATGCAATCAACTTAAATAAATTTAAAGCTAATACTCCAGATACAACTATATTGTGTGGACTATATGGTCGGTCCATAACCCCTATTTGGGGTTCAGCTGTGGCCCTTAATGATCAAATCCGTGATGTTATTGTAACCAAACTACCCAGAAGACCCCAATAATACATAAACCACATCAAATGTTTTGAGAATTACCATTTATATGGGAATTATAAGCCATAATATACCAAAACCCGAAAATTTGGGTTTAGACCCCTAAAACCTTAATTTGGGCACCTTTTTTCAATTTTCTAACCATACCATCGGATTCCTCATCGAAAATTACTCTAGAAACCATTTTCAACATAAAGTGAACACCATTTCCCTAATGTGCGCAATTCTGAGACCGACTATCAGGGGAAAATAGATGACCAAAAAACTTGAGATTATGTTCGGATGACATGTTTGTTATGATCACGTAGGTTTTGGGCAAAGTTGGGAAATGATTTGATTTCCCAAGATCTGAAATCTTCAAACATTTCACAGCTGTTTTTGAATCTGGGAGGCGATGTAATGTACAACTCGCGATACATTTATAGTAAAATATTCAACTGACAATATAATAATTGCGAGATACAGTCCTTGGTGACCAGAAAGGTTCCTTCCTGTTCACCAAATATAGCGAAATGTTGTACCATCGTAAATTTAAATATCTTCTTCGCATAACCGCATTGTGTGTAAGATGGATCAACGCCGATTTTGAACGCTGTTGGCACCAAAAGGTTGCGAAAATCTTTGTGTGTTGACACTCCATGAACAGAAATGGAACAAAGCCGCCAGGCAAACAAAAAACACATAAATTACCGAAATGAGACCACAACGTGTCATAAGTGTTTAGAAAAATGAATTTAATAACCAACATAATTCCGATATTGTTCAGGCCTGTAACCCTCCGCCTATAAAATTAGCATTGGTAAGCAGATCAGTTATTAATGTTCTTAAATCTGACGAGAAAACAACAGTCAAGCCTCCCCAAACAGCAACTACAGAAGGCCGGTAGTTCCGAAACAAATGAAGCATACCAAATCATGTACATAAATAAATTAGAAGCCAGGATTTCTAACTTAGTGTAGCCAATCGATGAAAGTATTCTGCACGCTGGACAGGTCATTTTTTGTTGTTTTTGACCACACTTGAGCATTCAAATGACACTCTTGGCAGCTGTCATTGCTCATGCAACCCCAGAAATGGATACATATAATACCACATGAAGAAGTTTGGCAGTTTGTCCTTTTTTGGTGTATCAATCTCATCGTCGTTCACCAATTTGACACAGATCTCATGCAAAATGGCACATATTTTGTGGGGGTATGGTCACAGCGGACTCACAAAAGCCACATTGGACATTCTTCATGTTTCATTGATGCACTCTCTCATGACTCCACACTTGTTCTTCTGAATTGTGTGGATTTGACCCTTGGTGAACTTCATAAAAGGTAAACGAAAACAAGAAAAATGGCAGCCTTTTTGAAATGTAGGCATCCTAAATTACAACTGGTCTCGCAGTCCGTTCCTTACAAGAATGAGAAAAAGATTTCTGAGGGTCTGTACTAGATGGGTTGCAGAATTTAACTATTCGGAAAATTTAAGGTATTTTATTGAATGAAATCTGATCTCTTACTTATGCCAAAGCAGACTTTCAGGCAGTGCTTTCTGCCACATGGTAAGGGTTCCATGGCAAATATTAGTTTCCACAAAATCTGTGTTTCATTACGAACAAACTGATATATAATTTATTGGGGTTATTCCTTTCTGACCTTCTCTGGACTTTGGAGAAAATTACATGAAAACTGACCAACGTCAGGTTGGTCGTCCACTTAAGTACCGCAACACACACGAGGCGCAATCGACCTTCAAGAATTTGTGAGCGCTTTGACTATCGAAATATAGGCTAATAAGTCAGCATTTTTATAAAAATAAGTCACAAATGGAACCTCTAAATAATAAAAAAAAAAAACAGAAAACAATAATTAGTTATCAAAATACCATGAAAATTCATTGTCACTGGCTCGGACACTCTGAATAGGCAACCACAAATGTCTAAGCGATACTTAAAAAACACAAAAAATTTGCATAATCTTCACGTGACATTCATTCCACAAAATAGTCAATATATTTTCAAGCAAAGTACATTCGCCCATCTTCTTTTTGCATTATACTTTTAACTGCCTAATAATAGTGATGGCTGAAAAATGGTGAGATCATGCATTTTTGATGAAAATGAAAAGTAGCGATGGCATTTTTACCTTTGGGCTCTTTCTAAATAATAGTGGGGACTAAAATTTCTCTTCAAATCTTCATATATAATAGTAACTCACAGTTATTTGACAGGTTAAGGTATTCTAAAACTCTTACTAATAACGCAGGATGGATGGAGTCACTTCATTAAGAAAAAGGTTTAACGAAGAAAATTCTGGCAAAGTTCATATATTCTCCCGTGTTCAACCTGGTAGTCATGGATTAAACACAACTTTTTATATGCATTAATTTGGCTTCATGGGATAAAGAACCTTTTTGTGTCTGTGGGTGTTGAGATTACAATACAGTCCGGAGAATAAATCCTTGGGGTTGTGTGGGAGTGGGGGTGTCATACCCCCCCCCCCCCCCATTTATTTATAGGAATTAGCAGTTTAGATGACATACCAATTGTGTGGGTATTATTGGGGGAGTGAACTATCACCAGGGCAATACAAGGCCACAACAACACCCCCTCCCCCTAGATATTTAGGGTTAGTTATGCCTCCAAATGCAGTGATACGTACATGTTCTGTACAATACCACATGCGGGTTGGGCAATACAATGTGCCAGTGTGACATACAAGTACAAATGCATGATTTCCAACACTGTATCTGAAAAAACAGAGTATGTGACCTGCATGTACAGTTCAGGATTTGATGCAAGTGAACTGGGAAAGGGGCTTTTTTCGTGGTCTTGGGGAAATTATTCATTGGTCATCTAAACATGCATCCACCTGGAGCCAATACTATAAAACTTTCACAATTGTATTTCTAGAATTGTATTTTCTGTCTATTAATATAACTGACTAAAATGAAACATTAACATTTTAAAAGATATAGCAATTTGCCAACTGGCAAATTGCCACATCTTTGAAAATGCTAATGGCTCATTTCAACCCATTTCAATGCATAACTAGAAAATACAATTCTAGAAAATACAATTGTAAAAGTTTTATAATACTGGCCCCTGGAAGCTTTTTCAGAGAGGATACATGTTAAAATGGGTATCGGATAATTTGAATTAACTATCAGAAAAACACGGTGGTTTTGTAACCTGATAATGCTGTATTAGTTCAGGGGTAATAGTGTTTTGTGTCAGAAATTGGGAATTTTACAGCATGTACCCCATTTGGAATGGGGCCTTATTTTGGCAACAGAAAGTGTCCACACGAAACTCTGAGGTACGGGGCATACCAAAGCAGCACCATTCCCCAACATATTGATTTTTTTTCTTTTTCCATACCTACACCTCAACCAACACCTCATTTGGTTGGCGATGGTAAGGTTTGATTAACCTTTACATAATGCAGAGGAAAGGCGGCAGCTCATAATCCCCCGCTTGAACGGATTCAGTAAGCTCATCACAGATGAAGATCATAATAACTGTGTTCACATGCTATGTTTGTGTTGCAGAGTTTGTACAAATAATAAATCTGAGATGGACATTTATCTGATCAGCAATAGTGATTTGATCAGTGTGTTAACCCTTTACCCAACGTAACGACCAAAAGCGGCCAGCGCTATTCTCAAAAACCGCTAATTAATTTTCATTATTTTTTTCATTTTTTGTCTCAAAAACATAGGTTATGACCCCTCGTTGGAACGAGCTCGTCGAGCTCGTTCCAGCGAGGGGTCATAACCTATGTTTTTGAGACAAAAAATGAAAAAGATTAGTTATTCAAGATTTTTTTTGCACGTGTCGTCTGCTTTTCATGTTAGGTAAAGGGTTAAATAAAATGCTTTGGTTGAGAGAAATTTATCATAATATTGGCTTCTAGTTATATTGAATACGTGTACTCACAGTACAGTCGCCATGGACTGATCATAATCCACGCGTGGGCAGTGATGTCCCACGCATGTGTCTACCAAGTGATGAAAATCATAATCAGCAAAATTTTAATTAACGAAGCACCGGATTGTGGTGCTTCAGTAACAAAATGTTTGATGATTATTCCTATAATTCGTGTTTGGAATCTAATATTATTTGCGTCCGTGGAAATATTGCCCACTTCTGGAAAGAGACCAGTCCACGGCGGCCGTACTTTAGTTATAAAGAGTTAAGAGATTGTTGTTTCATGGGAATCTTCAACATCTTGAACGGGTGTTTTGTAACACTAGAGGCTATAACCTGAACTCACTGATTACAATATTTACTGCTCGGGGTTCACACTGTGCATGAGAGGGCACAAGAGAAAGCCGTTGTGAAAAATATCGAATGTATGTAAAAAATGGAGGTGGTTTTGGAATGCTGCATGATTCCAGTCCAATCAGGAAAGGTGCCACTTTTCAAAAGGGTCTTTGTTGTGGATGGGATGTGAACCAGCATTAAGCACTGAGTTGGTCTATTGCTGTTGCAGGTGATATTAATATCAACTTTTTTTGTTATAGGGATTTGACGATACACTTTCGACAGACAGGGTCCCCTCATGTCGGACAGTTTTACGGGTGGAGGGGGGCAGAGTACTTATATCACTGGTATGGCTAATATTTGCAGGAGAGGTAAACTAGATTACTGATCAGTGTGGTGTGGCATACTTTTGAACTCTAAATCACCAAGTGACTACCAACTCTTTCCAAATTTGAAGAAACACTTAAGTGGTCAAGGTGACTGCCATCTCTTTCCAAATTTGAAAAAAAAACACTTACGTGGTCAAAGATTTCAAGATGATGAAGAACTTACTCTGCTGTGAAGGCTTGGCTACAGGACCAAGATATGGACTTCTACAGACGGGGCATCAACGACTGCAGACCAGATGGAACAAGTGTATTGAATTACAAGGAGACTATGTTGAAAAATAAATATGTTCTGTACCGATATTCCAGCTTTATTTTTGTTAGGCTCAAAACTTTCTGACATCCCCTCGTAGTTCCCTGTCGAAAATGGCTGGAGCAGTGCATGCCGTGCTCCTTCAAAAATTCAAATTACATGCAATTGGATTTATTTTTAAAGAGTTATGACTCGACTGTTGTTCTCTAGTGTACATAGAAAACATTTCCTTCAATGTCAGATTCATATTTTAAGTTTCGGTGTCAGGAAGTTGATCGGGAGTTAAGGATTTCAAAAGCATTTTGTTAGTGAGTAAATTTCTTTCTCTCAATTTTTATCACATTTTGTAATCTATTTGGTAGGTAGCAATAAGTCATGTATTAACCTTTTACCCAACGTAACGGCCAAAACCGGCCAGCGCTATTCTCAAAAATCGCCAATTAATTTTCATTATTTTTTTCATTTTTTGTCTCAAAAACATAGGTTATGACCCCTCGTTGGAACGAGCTCGTCGAGCTCGTTCCAACGAGGGGTCAAAACCTATGTTTTTGAGACAAAAAATGAAAAAAATTAGTTATTCAAGAATTATTTTTGCAAGTGTCGTCTGCTTTCTACATTAGGTAAAGGGTTAAATAACCATTACTATTGAAAAGTAATGACAAGAAACATCATGTTTTCCACCTGTCCACTCAAAATACAATCTTCAGCTTAGAATCACCTTATTATTTATTTATTTATTGATTGGTGTTTAAGGTCACATATTTTTGCACAATGGCTAATCATGACCACAACATGAGTATCAACTCAAGACCAGGGGTGTACGTTAATAAGCCATGTTGCCCATTTTAGAGAGGGTTTGCACCTCCCAAGCATTGGTGACTGGGTCGTATTTTACCAGTAAAACAGAGCCTGTTTACCGCAGTGAACAGGCACTGCTTCACTTCCCGGGGGTTCCCGCGGGGAATTTAGAATCACCTTAACTCGCTGTGTATTTTTGAAATATCATCAAATCTACACATGGCTGCGATGAAGATTTGTTGAAAAATTATCTCCATTTAACACAAGAAATCATTGTTAGAAAGTCCATTCAATTTACAGGGGGCAAATTTGGTAAAACGGGTCTCAATTATACTTATTTCGGTGGCAAGAGACTTTGAGTGCTGGGCAGGAATATCATCCGTCAGCAGCATGAAGAAGTTAATTGTTGCTATTTATTTTTTATACAATTCTGTGTTCAGCATGGCTGCCTTAGAAACAAAAAAGCGAAAAAGCATCATTACACTTTTTTTCTACACGTTACCACCATGTTGTATAGGGTAAGCGTTTAACCCTTTACCCAACGCAGACGATATCAAAATTTATTATTTTAAATAGTATTTTTTCAAAAAATTTCAACAAAACCATATCATGTGACCCCTCGTTGGAACGAGCTCGACGAGCTCGTTCCGAGGGGTCACATGATATCGTTTTGTTGAAGTTTTTTGAAAAATAATATTTTTTAAACTGCTGAATTTGCATATTACACGGGCGGATGCGGTCGATTCGTTGTGTAAAGGGTTAACGGGGTATGATGTAAGTTCTTTATTTCCAGGCCCGTACAGGTAATGGTTGCACTAAAACCTTATTTCCTGAATAGAATATTACACGCCTACATTTAAATGTTCATTTTGTCTTGTAACTTGTAGGACATTAATATGATACGCAGCTGCCATAAAGCACTCGATACGCCTGAGAGTCCACAATGTCATCTGATCATCGGTAATAACTACTACCCAGCTGTGGATATTTCAGGTAAGTCCGCAAGAAACCCGGATTAAAACGATGGCGTAAAAAAGGCGGCTATAGACTAGGCCTTGTTTTTATTTTACATGTTTTCTCCCATTATTACAAACAGGGGCGCACGGTGGCTCAGTGGTTAGAGCATTGGACTTCAAACCGAAACGTTCACGATTCGACCAGCGATAATTGCGTTGTGTCCCTGGGAAATACGCATAATCCCTATTGCCCGCACGTACTAAGTAAGGCTAGAGGCAGCGAGAGCCCGATAAAAGTGAAGGGGCACAATTTGTTCAAGGCTACCATAGTTCGGCGGGAGAAAAGTTACAACCATATATTAGTAAATGTACAGTGACATACAATTGTCTCTCGTTTAGATGGCCATTCCGCGGTGTGGTCACTACCCAGGCCATTTCTTCAACTTCAGTCATCTGGGTGAAGTAGACGAAACGGACCGAAGCGACCGATTCTTCTGCCTAATGTTTGTTTGGATTTGCAAATAATCCATTACAGGAATGCCTGTATATTGACACGTTCGCGTTCGCCCATTTTAAATCTTCGTGTAACCGCGCAACATGTGGGTGGAAAAAGTGGAGGGACACGCCTCACCTGTGCCCCCATGGTTTCGCTGCCTCTGACTAAGGCGCACAGTCCGTCGATGGTACACATGCCTTCAGCCACTGCTAACTATACTTGTGCGGAGTTATTAAGCTGGAGAGTCCCACAATGTTATCTTGTCATCGGCAATAACTATTACCTGTCAGTTGATGGTTCAAGTAAGACCATAAGGAGCCCGAATTAAAACAATGACATGGACAAGAGGGCTATAGACTCAACGTTGTTTTTATTTTACAGATTCATATCCCATAATTACAACAACATGAACTGACTAATCAATTCCGCCGTGATAAAAGCCTGAATCGCAATCTCTTTCCAAACTAACATACCAATACATGAGTCTACTATTTATTTCCACAGCTTGATTTTGTAACATGTACCAATAGGAAAACAGGCTTTGGGAACACTAAAACAGTCAAAGGGTAGACAGTTACAGCTGAAAAAAGTTGCCAGAGAGCAGAAATATATAGAGTATTTTGAGGGGTACCCATTCTCTCGGCATCAACATCCGTATAGTGTAGTTCTTTATCAACTTTGTGACATCCGCCATGAAATGGGCATCTCTTCAGAATTAATTGTTTGAAACTTGAAACGAAGTCTTTATTGTTTTAATTCTCTGATTAAAAATGGAAAGTGTTCTGTTTCAGCCATTGGGAGAACATTTTTCGGATACCAGATTATTTATTTATTTATTAGTGTTTAATGTCACATACTTATGCAAAATGACTAATCGTGACCGTGACAGTTTTACGGGTGGAGGAAGCCAGAGTACTCGGAGAGAACCACCGAGCATCGACGAGCAACTGCCAGCTCCTCAGCATTCTAACTCGTTTCAAGTTCCGCTTAAGCAGGGTTACAGCGGTTGAAGACATGTGCACCATCGACGTGCAGTGCGCATTAGTACATGGCGTCATCGCGCCCCCATGTAGGCAGCAGGGATAAAGTGCCTTGCCCAAGGACACAACGCGGGTCGTCCCGGACGGGGATCGAACTAGGGACCTCTAGCATAAAGTGCAACAGTCTACCACTGAGCCACCGCGATCCCCGGATACCAGATAGATAGTAAGATCACTTAGAAGCTTCATCTGCAATTTCGGAGATTTTTACAAGGAGCTTTTAACAGTATTTAGTGAAGTAAAAATATGTGAAACCCATCGCTGTTTCAAGCTTTAAACTTCGCGTCGATTCGTGAGAATTAGTGTTGATTTTCGCGAACTCCTTATGCGAGAATCAATTTTCAGTTCTTAACTCTTTGAACCCTGGTGGTATCTTCCATATCAGTTCAACGGCAGCAATTAGAAGATTCCATATTTATTATTTGTGGTAGATGGTTGTTGGCAGAATTTGACCCCCATTCCCCACGCACGCACGCACGCACGCACGCACGCACGCACGCACGCACGCACGCACGCACGCACGCACGCACGCACGCACGCACGCACGCACGCACGCACCATTTTGGGAAAACAATATTTTTCCGACTTATTACAAGAAAAAAAGTTTCCTTTTACACACACTCGCCCTCACACAACCCCCCAAACTGTCTCTCTTTTTCTGTATTGCCATTCACACGCGGACTGGGAGATCAACCGCGAAAGTCTGTAGTTTTTGAAGTCTCCCTGGAACTAAGCTGAAGACGATGTTAAGACTTATTAGGCGTCGTTCTATTTTGTAAAGTGAGCGTAGGTGTTTTCCCTTCTGAAACTGGGATGTGTAATTCTGAATTTGTAGATATATGCACACGAAAAGAAAGCTAACTTAAGTTTAAAAACATGCAGAAATTTAACCTTCTACTTCACTGCTATTATTACGACCCAAATCTACAGAGGAGGTTCGGTGAAGATCTAGTCGCCCCGTCCGTCCATGCATGGTGACAGACCGGCATTGGGGAAAGGAAATCCACACACTGTGGGTTTCATTCACGCACACGTACCAAAGCTATGGCCCTGGATATGCTTAGATAACTTTCCTCGCGAACGTTTTACTTTATAACGCAATCATCGGTAGTTGGATTTTGATGTGCTTTGGTGTGCTGAGAGACCAGCATTGGGAGAAAGGATATTCACAGAAAACTTTCTGTACGAACGTTTTGCATTTTTACTCAGTTATCCGTTATCAGATTTTGATATATTTTGGTGTAGTGAGGGGCTAGCATGGGGGAAACATTCTGTACTAACGTTTTGCATTAAAACTCGAGCATCGTTTGTCGCATTTTTATGTCTTATTTGTATGGTGCAAAACTGGCGCGAAGGAAAGGGTATCCACGTATTGCGGGTTATACGCGACAGAGTTATGCCACTCGTTATACTTACAAAACGGCTGAATGTTTTGCATTATAAATCGAGCATTGGTTGTCCGGTTTTTGATGTCCTTTAGTATGGTGATAGACCAGTATGGGTGTGTGTGTGTGGGGGGGGGGGGGGGGGGGTATCCACGTGTTGCGGGTTCGGCCATTCATACTTACCACAATTATGTCGCTTATTAGACTAAGAAAAACTATCGCTACGAACTGTTTACATTTTTTTGTCCATGGGACAAATTTTTATTGAATGGAGCGGACAATTGATATTTTTTATCACTGCTACTGACTGGATATGCAGGGGGAGTTTAACAAAGTTCGTTTGTTTGCCTGTTCAAAATGGCAGACATTTATGCAATCATGAGAAATGGAATCACACCAATGAGCAGCATATAATATGCGTGGGATTTCAGAAGGAGGTTTTAACTTTACCCCGTAATGATATGGGAAATTTAAAAAAACTAATGACTTTTCCATTGTAACTTCATAAAAAGGAAAGTTTGATTGATTGATTTACTTCGATCTGATTGGCCAGTTTGGTGATTGGGGGGGGGGGGGGAGAGTCATTTTTTAAAGATATATTCGGCGAAGAAGATGCCTTAGGCAATTCATTTGTATACTGTGAATGGAATAAATATGAATGCAATGTTGAATATTGTTGTTTTTCATCAACTACCCAACAAAAGTACCCGGATGTAAAAACCTATATGACAAGTATTCTGTAAAGGATATCATCAAATGGTGTTTGATAAAGGGTATCCTCAAAAGGTATCTTCAAATGATGTACTGCCATGTCATAGATATCCTCAAATGTCAAGATCAGGCTAAGAGGGATGGCAAATTATCCCACATTGAGGGACTTTCTCATGGCCCTCATGGCTTCATACGACAGAAAGGGATTCTCCAAAAGGTATCCTCAAATGGTATCCTCAAATAGTACGTCGCCATGTCATGGGTATCCTCAAATACCGAGATGAGGCTAAGTGGGGTGGTAAATTAGACCTCATTGGGGGATTTTCTCATGGCCTCATACGATAAAAAAAGGATTCTCCAAAAGGTGTCCTCAAACGATATTCTCAAATAGTACGTCGCCATGTCGCAGGTATCCTCAAATACCGAGATGAGGCTAAGAGGGATAATAAATTTGACCTCATTGAGGGATTTTCTCAAGACTCTCATGGCCTCATACGATCAAAGTGGATTCCTTAACCACAGACGTTTTCCAAAAAGAGATTTTCAAAAAGGGATTTCATTTAACGTGGTCATCCGCTACCAAGATGCGGCTAAGAGAGATGGTATATTAGACCTCATTGGGGGATTTTCGCATGGCCCTAATGGCCTTATACGATGAAAAAAGGGGTGCCGAAGGACAAATGTTTTCGAAAAAAGGATTCTCAAAAAGGGATTCCCCAGAAGATGGCCATCCGATACCGAGATGAGGTTGAGAGGGATGGTATATTATACGTCATCCATGGATTTTCTCATGGCCCTCATGACCTCATACGATAGAAAAGGGGTGCCGAAGGCCAGTTGTTTGTTAATCAGGGGTCCTGGAATTGGGGTGTCACTGGTCGTTGTGGTAAAGTAAAGTGGAGGTAAAGTGTTCTGCTTAGACGAACCGGCTAGAGGAAACGAACCAAGAACAGGAGTACTCGGAATAGGGTTAGAACAAGCCTGGACAGGACAGAAAAGCTAAAAATAGTAACAATAAGCTAAATCTACCTCAACTGAAAGGCTGCTCTACGTTTCTGAGGTATATCCCAGAAAAAAACGAACAACAAGGTCGGATAGACTGCAATTGTAGCATATATACATATAGAGAAGCAGACGATTCCGAAGGAATCCAAAAGCAGGTAGAAACCGAGGGTTTCGGAAAAATTTGAACTCATAAAATAGATGTCGGGTTGTTTGTGGTAATTTGATTTACTCATATTCAGTCCAATTTACCCCCAGGAGACTTTTCAGTCCTATAGCACCACGTGCTACTCTACTGAAAGGGATTCTAGAGGAATTCGTAGCAAATAAAATCGTTTTTGATGATTTGGAGAGATTGTCGGATCTATTTGGGTAATAAGATATACTCCTGTCGAATCGAACATACTTGATGAACATACCACCTTTCCCAATGTAGGCCTTTCAGGCCCATAGCAGCCACATGATACCCTAGAAACCAGGGTGGCGGCCTCCAGTGGGATATCTCCATGATTTTTTTTATTAAAGTGTTCAACGAGACCAGTATGGCATTTTCACTTGATGTGTATGGAAATTCTAAAACCATGTTACCAGTGCCACCACAAGGGCGAATACTTGCAAGAATATGTCCTACCGGTGACAGTGCAGTGATGTTTTCCCCGGGAACGTGGGGGAACGGCGTTCCTCTACTTTTTTCTGAGGGAAGGGCGTTTCCTCACAATCCCAACCCTTGGAATGGCTTGATCTTGATGAATATCTAACAAACTGTGCAGCGAGCAAGATGAAAGAGTGCTCTCCGTATTTAACACAGCTAGCATCTCGCGTCTTGCTACCTGAATTAAACCACCTTTAGTTATCTGTAAGTTATTTGCTTTCCAAATTATAAAATGGTATATATACAGTCTGATATAAAAACACAGAATGAGGTCATGAAAGTGACATCCTTAGAAAGTTGCACGCGCGTTTGTTTTGGTTTTAGTTTGAAATAATCCTGTTTCACTTGAGCATTTCTACGTTATCAATAAAACGGAGGGAGGCCACGTATCTTAATTGCCAGACAATCATACTAATAGAATTTACAGAAGAAAATCAACGAGAATTCTTGTTTTCAGGAATAAATTTCAAAATTACCCGCACCCCTTAAATCCAGAAGGGGATATCCCTCTCAGGTTCTCACCAACAACGCATATCGTCGACCGTTAGTGCAGTGATAAGGCCCTGTTCCCTCAGTTCTGAAATATCAGAAAACATCACTCTGACACTGGCTATATGTTTTTGGACTTACACAACACATCACGTGAACGACACACCAAATGTTTATACTTTTTCGACTGACCCAATGAAGTAATGGAATGATCCAATTATAGAAAAGATTAAATGACTTAAGTCGCCACTCTTGTTTTGGACTTTTTAAAATTTTATAATCCTTCCACACGAAGACAAAAAAAAACTATTTTCATGATACTGATAATATACTCTTAAACGTTTTCATATGCCGGCAGCAGTTCCTGTTATTTTATTTCCTTTCACGAGCTGGAACGGTGTGTTCTCTCCCAACCTCCACATGTTGAGCAGTCTACATCTAGTAATATGTCTATTCATTATATATCAAAAGGCTGTGATATTATTTTAGTTCTATACAGCTGTACGGTGGGATATTGGATTATGTTACCAATTATCTAACTTTGTTTGGGCGGGTATGAAGAAATGGGTCCCGGCCGCCCATGTGTGTGTACACCCGCCGGGCCGCTCGAAGATCTGTCTGTTCTTCAGCAAATTTGTGAACACTATAACCCGAAGACATAAAATCCGATTTTGATAAAAACTTGTTACTTGCAGACATTGTGGGCGAACTTCAACCAATTTCGTCGATTTGTGTAGGAGTTATGCCCATTTCTGTGAACAAATGGTGTTTGTTTCATCGTGGCGTTCTGAACGCGACAACTTGGAATAAATATAACTGGTTTTTGATAAAAGCTGATATAGGCTTACATTGCTGCATGGTCTCGTTCTGGTTGGATATTCGGCCACTTTTATCCTTTTTTAGGAGTTCTGTACCTTTTGATGAAAGTTTGGTATTTGTATAATGACCTTTTTTTATAATATCGTATATTATTATTACTCTAACCCTTTACCTAACATGAAAAGCAGACGACACTTAAAAACAAATTCTTGAATAACTAATTTTTTTCATTTTTTGTCTCAAAAACATAGGTTATGACCCCTCATTGGAACGGGTTCGTTCCAATGAGGGGTCATAACCTATGGTTTTGAGACAAAAAATGAAATGAAAGTGTCAATGGCACTGTAGCTCAACTTGACAAACTTGAACTTGGTAAGTTATAAATGAGATGGCAAAATTGAAGATCATTGGTACCAATGTTATTTGATGAAATTTCAACATATCAGCATTGTGTGTGCACAACATCAGAGTAATCCATGCATTTTTAAATGTAAACTGTAAGACTGGCTGAAGGAAGAATGTTGATACACAAATGCAGTATGTTCAGAGGTTATTGTAAATGGCAACTTTTTTCACAGAAATGAAAGCTAACTCTTATCTAAAGGTCTTGCCTAATGAGCACATCAAGTTAAAAAACAATCCTATGATAAATGTGGCTTGTAGGCCATGTCAAAGAATGTTGATGCACAAATGCAATAAATTCAAAGATTGTTGCTAACAGCAACAGTTTTTGATGGAAATGAAAAGAAAATCAATAGCTCCTATCTTTGTCACCCTGCATAAGCATACAAAGTTTCAAAACAACCTGATAATAAATGTGCCCTCTGAGGTATGCCAAAGGAAGATTTTAATGCACAAATGTACTAAGTAGAAGGTCATTGCTTGTGGCAATAGGTTTTTGGGGTTTTTTATGGAAAATCATAAATATACTCCGTAGAGAGTGCAAAAGGAATAAACTGATGCACAAATGCAGTAAGTTCAAAGGCTGGTGATAACGACAATAATTTTTTATGGAAATGAAAAAAGCAATAACTCACATCTAGAGGTCACCTCGAACACACATACAAAGTTTCAAAATGATCCGATCATAAATGTGCCCTGAAGAGTGTGTTAAAGGGAAATATTTAGGACTGACTAAACTAAGTTCAAAGGTCAGTGGCAACATTTTTGGACAGAAATGAAAGAAAGTTGACAGCTCCCATATAAATGTCACCCCACACAAGCACACCAAGTTTACAAGCGGTCTAATCATAAATGTGCCTTGCAGGGTGTGTCAAAGGGAAATATTGATGCTTAACTGCACTAAGTTTTTACTAAGTTCATGGAAGGTCATTGCCAGTGGCAACATTTTTTGACGGAGATCGCAGAAAATCGATAGCTCCCATCTCGAGGTAACCCCAAACAAGCATACAAAGTTTCAAACCGATCTGATCATAAATGTGCCCTGTAGGGCATGCCAAAGGAATATATTGATGCCTGACTGAACTAAGTTCAAAGATCGTTGCCAGTGGCAACATTTTTTGACGGAAATCGCAGAAAATCGATAGCTCCCATCTCGAGGTAACCCCAAACAAGCATACAAAGTTTCAAACCGATCTGATCATAAATGTGCCCTGTAGGGTGTGCCAAAGGGAAATATTGCGGTCTGACTAAACTAAGTTCTAAGAACGTTGGCCGCGGCAACATTGTTTGACGGAAATTGAAGAAAATCGATAGCTCCCATCTGGAGGTCACCCAAACAAGCATACCAAGTTTCAAAGCGATCTGATCATAAATGCGACCAGTGCGCTGTGCCAAAGGGAAATATTGAGGTCTGACTAAACCAAGTTCTAAGAACGTTGGCCGTGGCAACATTTTTTGACGGAAATGGGAGAAAATCGATAGCTCCCAGGTTTCAAATCAATCCGATCATAAATGTGCCCTGTAGGGTGTGTCAAAGGGAAATATTGAGGTCTGACTAAACATAAGTTTTAAGAACGTTGACTGCGGCAACATTTTTTGATGGAAATGGAAGAAAATCGATAGCTCCCATTTAGAGGTCTCCCCAAACAAGCATGCCAGGTTTCAAAGCAATGTGATCATAAGTGTGCACTGTAGGGTGTGCCAAAGGGAAATATTGAGGTCTGACTAAACTAAGTTCTAAGAACGTTGGCCGTGGCAACATTGTTTTGACGGAAATGGGAGAAATTCGATAGCTCCCATCTAAAGGTCACCCCAAACAAGCATGCCAGGTTTCAAAGCAATCCAATCATAAATATGCCCTGTAGGGTGTGCCAAGGGAAAATATTGAGGTCTGACTAAACTAAGTTCTAAGAACGTTGGCCGCGGCAACATTTTTTGACGGAAATTGAAGAAAATCGATAGCTCCCATCTAGAGGTCACCCCCAAACAAGCATACCAAGTTTCAAAGCGATCTGATCATAAATGCGAACTGTGCGGTGTGCCAAAGGAAATTGTGGACGTAGTGATGGCAATAGATCAGCTTGACTTTGTCAAGTTGGGCTAAATAAAAAATAATGAAAATTAATTGGCGATTTTTTAGAATAACGCTGGCCGGTTTTGTACGTTACGTTGGGTAAAGGGTTAAAGGATTACTTTCGTTAAACGAAAGAAATTCTTTAAAAAAATGATAGTCGACGAACGTTTCCGACTTGTTTTCTTGAGTTGGGTTTCAAATTAGTACTGGCGGTTAACGCCGTCAAAAAATGTAACCTCTCGCCTCCCCATGCCCTAAAATGTTGAGATTATAGCTTCGGGACTGCCATTAACACATTCATGTAATCACTCTACATTAGTTATTATCGCTTGTTTTATCGTGGAATGTTTTATGTTACAGATTTTAAGGAAGGTCAGATTCGTTGTGGAGAGCATTCGGATTATGGAACTTTGACGTTATTATTTCAGGACAACGCTGGTGGATTGGAGGTAAAGTAAGACTAGAAAACAGTTTCTTGAATATATATATATATAAAAACTTATTTTTGCCTTTATAAACATGGCTTATGGCCCCTATTGGAACGAACTGAACGCGTGGTCATGTTTTGAAGGAAAATATACAACTGGATTGCTGGAATGTCAGAGATATCTATACAACTGGATTGCAGGAACGTCAGAGATAAACTGCACCCACAACCCCTCCTAAGATGCGTCAAGTCAGACAACGCGGGAACTCTTTAGCCTTCAGTCCAGGTAAAATACGAAAGCCCCTGAAAAACTTTGCACAGAATTGGTTTTAATTTTTTTTCAACTGTTTGAATCTTCCCAAATAATAGAAAAAAAATCAGAGCGCGAGAGAAACTGCATATGTCTTCTAAGATGGCCGCCACTATCACGTTTTTCGTCCCAAGTCTCTCGTATTCTCTAATATGCCGCTACATTTTCCATGTAAATGCAATTACGCAAAATCATCGAATTTGGCTTGTACTGTCCTTTCTTGTGGTACTAAAAATGTGTGTTCATATTCAAAATGGCGGCTGGTAAAAAAAAACAAAAACTTTAGAGATACATTTCGTCAATTAAGCACAATTTTCGAGGAGTACAGAGTCAGTATCGGCTATAATTTCAACGAAACATATAGAATGGTCACCCGTGAGAATATATAGTCGGCATACAGACGTTGAATCGATAGGCCCATTCCGATTCAGCGCACATTTAAATTCGATGAAATTTGCTCGCCACATGTTCATGCACTATCTCTCTCCATTTTTGTGCGCGAGAAGATTAACATCGGAGATACCGAAGGCCCCAGTAAATATACATATTCTTATCACCGGAGGAAGAGGACAAACTTTGAAATACTAATGGAGAATATTTAAAATAAATGGCGATCAAAATGTAAAAATTGCTAAGGGAACAGAGATTTCTGTTATTTTGTTTGCTAAATTTGTTTTACTGCATACAGTTTGACCCAGGTCAACGATAACATTATTACTCGTGAATTAAATGATCAGCTGAACAAATCAGTGACCGGTAGAATAGCAATATGTTATTACCAGGCAATAGTTCAAGCTGTAAGATCCATGGTTCTCATCGCACTGCTTGAGTTCGGGCTTGGCGTGACCTGCCACTAGCTCTTCAGTTCTAAGTTTCTAGCAGACATGTTAAATCGCCTTAGTTTTGCGTCACCATACTTCGAAATATAACCTTTTGGGTGCAGTGCGGCAGTCTCATAGCGCTGAAATACCCGATAATTTACCGGAAGAAAAATAAACCATAGTACTTTGAAAGCCTTTCCCATAAACAATCTTCAGTCGAAAATTTATTACGGTCGAATACCCAAACCAGAGATACGAGGCGAAGAGACAAAAATGGCTATTTTACGAGGCAATCAGCGACATTATTGTCTTTGTTTTACAGTAAAAAAATCACCCTGAGGCAATTTTGAAGGCCAGAAACACCTGAAGTGTAGTGACGATCAGAGTATCCACATAAGAGAAAATAGACCAAAGACATAATGCCACATGTGGGGAGGTGATTTGCATGCATGTAGTGACAACGCACATTGAGATCGGCGTTTATAACACCATGAAATGTTTATATGTTACTTATAGCGACGTTACACAGTCTGGATGAGCACTGTGCATTGCTCAGGTTGAGCCGTATTGACCCTTTACCTAACACAACGTTTTGATATGTTGTTGCCTGCAGAAAACAAATTTTTCCTTCCAGGCCACGGCCTCTGTCCCGTCGGTGGAGCGACCGCGATGAGCTCGCCCTAGTGATGGGTTATGGGCTGTGTTCTTGAAGAGAAATATTTGAAAAAATAACGAAACTCCAGATTGTCTTTTGCATATGGTACTGGTCAGTTTTAATCATTATGTTGGGTAAAGGCCTAACGTATTTCTGGTAATTTCACGCAATTTCAGTTAAACAGTAAGGTGAACAGTAAATGCGTGTAATCCACTAGTAGTATAGAATTGTTCAGTCTGTGCATGTTTTGGTTCGTGTTAAAAGGTGTCTCGCTCGAGTCCCCGCACAGAACAGACTATCAACCTACAGAGGTCAAAACAGAGATCAGTACACGACAGCAACACAACCACTCTTACAATTTTTGCTAGAGTGGAGAGGCTGCGACACCGGATTTTATACAAAATGACAATCATGCACCGACGTAGTCACATCTTTGTACATGTACGTAAATTGATACGCAGGTACCACCTCGATCCCATACCAAAACTCAGACGGCAGCTTCCTGCAACACAGTGCAGCTACAAATAATACGTCATATCACTATAACAAACTTTGTTATTTTTCTTTCCGTGTTATGTATAAAACCGCTTTGTAAAATTATTTCATGAAATATGCCTTTAAATGTAAGTAAAAACCATGCAACAAATAAGAGAGAAAAAATGGCACGAAGGGAAGTACCGGTCACGTGCACATATTTTTCAGGGAATTCCCAACAAAAACACACAAAAAGTAAATTGTATTTTTTAGGTCCAAAAGTCATCAAATCACCCTCTTTTTATCAGAAATATTCAACAATAATGCAAGATGTCAATAGAATGCTTCAAACGTTTATTGAGACAATATATTTTCCCAAGGCTGTTTATTTTAGTGATTGCGTCATTTCCGTGTGCAACATTTCAAGGCGGCTAACTCTAATTCAAATATTTAGTTCAGCGATACCATATTGAAATGAGTTTTGGGGTTCAGTGGCTTTCACATCGAAGTGAGCTTTTAGGGTTCTATTGGTCGCGTTATGGGCGATTCCGGTCAATTTCAAGCACTTGCTACAATTCTATACTCTCTGTCAAAGCTATTTTCAGGACAATGAGAGGACACGGCATTGTCGATATCGTCCTTCGTATATTATTGGTGTGTGACTCAGTGTGAGGTATTTTATTTTGTTCTTTTGGAAGAGCCCGACCAGCATGGATCTCCTAAATATAACCACCCGCCGATCCAATAACTGAGTCCTCCATATATCAGCCCCTTGAAGGCCATATAGATTTATGAGTCACAGAGATACCATTGGACAATCAAATTCCGGATATGCAGAAGAGAGTGACCAGACACACAAACGAGTTACCTGAATACAAGACAGCAAATTTGTGTGCGGCTCCATTTAGGTCAAGTTGACTCTCCGGGGTCTGTGGGAAATGCTGTCATTCTTTGCTTCAGTCAGAGACAATCTCTAAGCTAAATCGGTTGATATCTACGTATCGTATATGCATGGGCTCGAGAGTTCAAGCCCTGAGGTGCTCAACAGTTCATGTCTAGATGTTCTCAACGATGAGTGGAATTAGGGTGATCTGTCGACGAACAAAAATTAAAAAAAAGCTTAAAGTCTATCGGTGGATATGAGTATTCTCTAGACCCGCCTGTTTCAAAATTAACGACACGATGCAAATAATGGCAGGATGTACATGTACACCGAACGAACAGCACAAAGATTTTGGATGTGCTCGGAAAACCAGATACGAGAAAGATATAACTGTCTCGAGACATTTGAAGGATTTGAAGGAAAGTGGTGGGGGCACGCGTATGTAGTTCTGTGTATATCTTTCATCGAATAGTTAGCTCTTAATTGGTGGGTACTCACAGTGTTGAATATTTGTAAAGATCAAGCCATTCGAGGTCTTAAAATTATAGGGGAACGCCATTCCCCCAAACAAAAATAGGGTAACGACTTTCCTGCGTTTTCTCGGGAAAGTACCACTGCAATTAAAAACATGGTTATAAAATGAGATATACACGACTAAGTGGTCTCGGGTAGAGTACGAGGGACAGGAATTAACGACCCTTGATGAAGTTTTTCATGAATTTCAAGCGCACGTTCGCCGTTCGTGAAATACAGAAAAAAACGCACCTCCACACTAAAAACTAAAGTGTTAAAACTGACACTTTCAATGTGTTAAACCCATTCTAACTCTTAGGGTTTAATTTTAACACTCAAAGTGCAATGCTTTAAGCACTTAGACATTACAATCGTCAGACATCTGAAACTTGAATGGATGGCACTTCCCATGTGTCTAGCATTGGTGGTTCTTCCAGAATCGTCCATAATTTGATTTGCGCTTGGTGGGTACATAATTAAAAGGACACAACGCAGATGACGCGGATCAGGCTCGAGAGTTCGAGCCTGATCCGCGTCATCTGCGTTGTTTCCTTTTAAATGTCGCGACATTACACTTGTTAAGTGATATTATTGTAACACCTGTCAAGTTCTGGGATATCTACACTTGAACAAAGTGCTAGTTCAGCACATAGTAAGTGTTAAATACAGCTCTTCAAGTGTAGTTTTTAACACTTTAGTTTTTAGCGTGTCGTGTCGTTGATTTCAGTACCCCGTAGAATACTCCACCCTCGCTGTGTTCTGCCTTAACAAGGGTGTACCTCTAATAATGGACATATTCGTGTCCGCTATGAACAAGAATGACAACCAAAAAGATTGTCTCTTTTACTATGTTAATATTGTTATTTTGCCGATCACTTCTATTATACTGCAAGTCATATGATTCGTATGAGGTATCAATTGCTTAATAAATGTAATATAATCTGAGGGGCGAGGAAGCATTCTAGAGAATTAAAAGTTAATCGATTTGCTATACCACTGGTCTACACCCAAACAATAGTCGCCAATGCACACAATCACAAGGTATACGCAAAGGAAGTGCGTCACAATTTCTGTGGACTTCTTCAAATGGCAAACCATGTTATCTTATAACACACCGCCAGAAGTTGGTTGAATTTATTTGAATGAACTCGCTTGAGAAACCATGCGACACAACTTGAAACTACAACCTTTCACTTAGCACTCTCCTATAGGTCAGGGAAGTAAAGCAGTACTTTTTTTCTTGTTTTTATTTACAGTTTTACATTAACACATAAAATGGACAAAAATACAATGTGTAAAGAATAAGTACAGTCTTCCGATCTAAATTCAACATAGGCCTGCGTTGTTATAAAAGACATATAGATTAAACTAAATATTTTAGATATTGTTTCCAACCTCAATGTGATTGTGTTTTCCTTGCTGAACGAGTACAAATAGACTGAGTGTATGTCAGTAGCTCCCTAATTCATTAAAACTTCTGTATACACGGTGTAGTTGGGTAGCCGGTTTTCAGGACTCCATGCATATATATATTTGTTTAAAAATTTATAGACATGTATTCAATATGTCGGATAACTAAGGTTCTATTTGCATTCGTAATATTACTTCCTTAACACTGACTTGAACATTTGAATTACAAACAATATTGACCTTTTCTGTGAGTAAGAGTAAAACCGTTTTTGATTATTAACAATAGTAAAAGAGATTTGTTTTTTTGTTTGATTATTTTGAGTCAAAACAAAAGCTACAGAGCCGAGTTTCTGAAAGACCACAACGATATAGTTTAGAATTGGTGTCTAGGATACGGTGATTTATTTTGAACTGTAGTGTCTGTAAATATGTGTCACTGGTAGAAGTGAATGTTGTCTTGTGTACGTATTGCCATTCGTCTGTGCTTATATCATATCTAAGTTCATCGCTACATGTTGTTTCGGATTTTCTTGCAGGTACAGCTATCTTGTTCAGAAAAAGACTGTAAAAATCTTTATTAACTTAGGCAGTTGACTTTAAGCGAGATACTAATGAATTTTCCATATAATTTTTTTTTTGTGTACATTCTTGGATTATTTTTATTTCCAATTTTGGGGTATTGCATTTATCACTCCCAAATATGTAGTGAACGGGATATCTAAGATGTATTTGGTTTTAAAAGCACCGTATGTAAAGAAATTTCTGCTGGAATCTACAATATCGTTTATAAAAAAACACGCCAGCTTCAAATCATTTTTCTAAATGATAGCATACATTGTTTAGTTTGATACTTTTATTATAAAATATTGGTTGTGACAAAATATCTTTATGTGTTGATATAGAACAGTCTTGAAGGGGTGACCACGAAATTACAACATTTCGCCAGAGTGGATGCACTGATTCCGATAATTTTTGTAAACCGTCTTTTGTAAAATGCTAAAAATTGTTAAATCCAAATTTTTCAAGTTATCAAGTGTTTTCCACTGTGATGAGTTTACGGGATCTAAGAGCTTCTTAGCCTAAACAATATTTAATGAATTACATGGGGTTTTAATATGTGGGATTTTGAGACCACCTTTCTCCACTGGGCTTATCATGGTAGAGCGTTTGACTTTGTCTTTCTTTTGTGACCAAAGGAATGTGAAAACTGTCCGCTGAAGTTTATCGATAATCCAGTCGGGTGGGTTGGGTAGGATTGTGAGGCAGTGGATGATGATTGGAAGAGCAAGAGTTTTTAACACCGTGGCTTTTCCAACAAGAGTAAGATTTATTAATGACCAACCATTTGATAGTTTCTGCATTTTTTCTATAATTTTTTTTTCCAGGTAGTTTGTTGCACTTAAGTTGTATTTTATTCCCCAAATGGCAAAATCTCCACCGTGACTCCATTTTATCGGTTTGTCCATTTTTAGTTCCGCCCGCAATCCTTACGAGAACCAATCCATACTATATAAGTTTTGTCTAAATTTACTTTTAGACCTAATAAGTGAGAAAAATCGTCAACAATATTTGAGGCCGCGTTGAAGGGAAGCAGTACTAGTACTGTAGAAAACCAGCCCAGTTTTACAGGTAAAATGGAACCTGGTAACCGATGCCTGGGGTGGAGGTCATCTAAAATACGCGACACTGGGCATAAATGAATGGTTGGGCTTGACTTTATATCCATGTTGTGGTCACGATTAGCAATTCTGAAATATGTGACCTTAAACACCAATAAATATCAGATAAGTTTTGTAAAATAGCTCACAGTGGGTATTGAGTCTACTGACTGTGAAAAGGAACTTACCATGCCAGTTCAGACATATACTGACTGGATTGATTTGCTGAGGCGGGCTTCATGTTGGTTCCTTTCAATTGGGGTATTACTAAACCTGTTAAAGGAAACATTTGGTTCTAGCGCATGTTATGTAACAATGGCCAGTATCCATATTACTTTTTCCTTTGGACATGGGCGGCAGACGCTCGATAAAAGTGGAGGGACACAAATTTACAATGCTACCATGGTTCGACCCAGTGTAAGAAAGGTTAAAATCGTGTATCGGTAAAAGTACCATGACTCGCTATAGTCTCTCGTCCAGATGAACATGGCGCTGTGTGGTCACTGTCTTGTCCGTTCCTTCTACTTCAACCGTCTTCCAACCAGAAGGCCAGGCTTCGGGTTAGAAGATAGTTGAAGTTGAAGAAACGGACCGAAGCGATCGAAAGTGGGATTCTTTGGCTAAATGTTGTTTGGGTTTGCAAATAATGTTACAGGAATTCCTTATATTGAAACGTTTGCATGTGCCCATTTTTACTCATTATGTAACGAAGAAACATATCTGCGGGAAAAGGTTGAAGGGCACGTGCCCCCCCCCCCCCCTGTGCCCCCCTCCCGTCTCCGCCGCCTCTGTCTTTTGATATATAACATATTCCATTCATATAATCACAAATTTTAAATTATTTGGTAACATTAATTGCGCATTTCAGGTGCAAACAGAGAATGGAGAATATATACCACTACCACCCATACCAGGTACGGCTGTGGTTAATCTTGGTGATCTGATGCAAATGTGGACATCTGACAAGCTTAAGGCAAGAGTAAGTAAAGGGAGATGCTTATTGGAGTTAACGAGAAACAAATAGTGAAATGTTTCGTTTTTACTTCTTCGGCATTAACACTTTCAAACGGTATGTCTAATATTTTACGGAAGGGTTACTTCCTGGTCGACAAGCTCACATAACAAAGTGGACCAAAGGTATACAGATAATTTGAGACAATTTAACCCAACAGCCCCATAAGGCTACCGGATTAACATCAACCCACTACGTAACATAACGGTCATAGATTAGATTATATTTTAACCAGAGGTGTGACTGTCCCAGATAGGCCTGTCCATACCACCACCCCCCCCCCCCCCCCCAGACGCCCCGCTGCCAAGATTATTCTAAGACGAAAAGGGGAACAACTCTGGAACAAAAGTCCGATTGAAACTATAATAGCAGGTGCACAATTTCCCATGGTAATGAACATCCATACCAAGATTCAAAGGGGTCGACCCTTAAACATCTGAGAAAATATCTCCGGACAAAATTCAAGCATTCTAAGATAAAAGGGGGCATAACTCTGGCAAAAAGAGTCCGATCAAAACTATAACCACAAGTGCACAGGTTCCCATGGTAGTGAATATCCATACCAAGTTTCAAAGAAATCAACCTATAAACGTCTGAAAAAATCTCCGGACAAAATTCTAGGCAATCCAGGCATTCTGAGACAAAAGGGGCATAACTTCGGCAAGAAAACTCCGATCAAAACTATAATCGCAGGTGCACAGGATCATATGGTAGTGAACATCTGTAAGAAGTGTCGAAGGAATAGACCAATAAACATCTGAGAAAATTTTCGGACCATATTCAGACATTCTAAGACAAAAAGGGGAATAAATCTGGCAAAACGTCCGATCAACACAATAATAGCAGGTGCACAGGTTCCCATAGTAGTAAACAGCCATACCAAGTTTCAAAGGAATCGACCCATTAACATCTGAGAAAATCTCCGGACAGAATTTCAAGTCGAAAAGGGGCCTAATTCAGGCAAAAATAATCCGACCGGAACTATAATCGCAGGTGCACAGGTTCCCGTGGTGGTGAACATTTATACCAAGTTTCGAGCAGAGTGGTCTATTAACGTCTGAGAAAATCTTCGGACGGACGGACGGGGGGACGGATGGACGGCCAAGGTGATTCCAGTATACCCCCTCCCCAAAGCTCGTTACGGGGGGGGGGGGGGGGTATAACGGCAACTTACACTCACGAGGCGGTTGATGCCATATCAAAAATACATAGGTGATATAATATTACCTAAGAATTGTAATTTGTTGGAGAAATTACGGGCTTTCCCAACTTTTAATGCGAAAATGCGCGCTGTATTGTACACGAAACTATCAGTCATATTGATTATCTTCACATCTGATTTTTGGCACTGGCATGAGAAATCGTCAGGTTAACGCCTCCTTTGTCTCACACAAATTAGCCCAGTCATTTTAGCTTCATATCTGTCCAAACTTAGAACAAATTGCAACAGAATTTTCTTCACAACGGTGCATTTCTTTGAGGCCCCCAGAACACCATACTAAAAGTCCCAAAATATCCAAATTGGGGAAAGACGTCTAATTTGCATAAATCCAAAATGGCCGCCAAAATTCAATATTTTGACATATTGGGACTTCTAGATGGCCTATTTGAATGTTTTAAAGTTCCAGAATGGGGTATTTGTCAATGGGATTTTATTTGGAAAAGGTTACAATTTGATTATATGAGTGGTTCATTTGCATAGTAATTAGCTTATTTTCAAAATGGCCGCCGAATACCTATATTGACCATATTACTCGCTGGTTTTCCTACACATATTTTTAAATTCACTTTCCAGTAGAAAAGTATCATGTGTCCTTGGAGGTACAAGATATATCTAGCATGTTTAGAATGTTCAGTTATTGTCATTAAAGGGATGTTCAGTGATTCTATTATCTTTTTTATGATATCAAACATCCTTGTACACAGGATAAGCCCTGGACCCAGTATAAAAGGAATGGAAGTCCATAGGAAAATTAGTCCCTCGACTATTATTCCGCGGGACTATAGTCCTAAGTCTAACATTTCTAGGAATAGTAGTATGGCGGTCATCTATTTCTACGAATGTTAGACATAGGACTATTATTCCGCGGAATAATAGTCCAGAGGGACTAATTTTCCTACGGGCTTCCATTTCTTTTACATCGGTACTTCATTGTGTTTTTTAGATTGTCCTTTGGTATTACCGTAGGTCTGTTGATCATTGCATCTCTTGCTCAGATAGCGCCAATCAATTGTCACTTAAGTCTGGTATCTCGGAATTCCTGCAGCTTATTCGCTTATTCCTCTGCATTCTGTGCACACATCACTGCAGAATAGGCCATGGTGACGGCATGTACACTTATTTGTGTTGCACTGAGTCTTGCAGCCACAATAGATGACATTCAGTAGTTCAGATGGTGCTGGAGATTTATCAGTCTGCTTAGGTAGATATTTACCGTCTACGACATGCGAACCACATTCTTCTGGCTTCATATTTCTGTTTGTTCCTTTCCACTGCATTATCTGCAAATACATTCGAAGGCTGTGATAAACAGCAGCTGCACAAGTTAGTGGCAATTTTTGCGGCTCCACGTGAGATGTTCCCTTTGAGATTTTCTCGGAAAACTTTATGTAGCGTAGAGCGTCGAGTCGTTCTCCATGCCTACCACCATAGAGGGATACAAGTGCCTTTCCCCCTGCTTCCACCAGCTCACCTTTTGCTGCTTCAGTACAGTTGAAGACCTCTGCTTGTTCACGAAATTTCACTTTCTTTATCTCCTTAACGGCTAAGCCTTTCCCCAATCCAAATGGACGCGACGTCACATCGCAGCCAAGTAAGGCGTGGATGAAGAGTATATTACCACATATATGAGGGCCTAGTGACTCCTTTGTTTGCTTTATGCACCATGATCTGATTTGTTGTGCTGATTTCTTTGGCTCAGATCTCAGGAGCAGCCCGTGTGCATTCATTTCAGCATGATGAAGTAGAAGAACCAGCAAGTCTGTGTCGTCTCCTATTACAACAGTATCCTTGCTTCTGGCGGATGCAACAGCTGTCTGGACAATAAGGACATCAGCATCGTCCTTCGCATGGTATACGCTGCAGCCTGTTATTTCTAGTTTGTCACTTACAAAGCATATGAAGCGCTGCTTGTTTGACTTTGTTGTTCAGAAATTCATCCTTCTTCGATTGGAGAACCATTCCACCTGTAAAGCGCACTGTAACGCCTGCACAATGTGCTGTTCTCCTTAGGTGGGTGGCGTCTTTGATCGTGGGATCATCGCTATATCCATCAAACACAATGGCAGCTGGACCATATTTTTGTGTCACATACCTCACATTTAGCTGGCTCACACTCTCAAAAGTAGATCCCAGAGGCCATGTCACTCTATGGAGCAATGCTCCGCCATCCAGAACATACTGGACATCTTCACTGGGTTTGCGTTGCTCTTCTGGTATATCTTTCCAAAGGGTATCAGCAAGGACTGCCTTCTTTGGCTGCAGAGGGAGACAAGATGATTCAAACAATGCAGGGGATAACTACAGTGTTCATACTGGAGCAGAGATGGCACATCTTAGTAGCGGTCTCGAACAGTAAACAGTCGCTGAAATACAGCTGGGGATCAACCGAAACAGATTTACCTGAGACCTTTACAGTTGGCCGTGATGCTAGTGTGACTGCTTGGTCAGCTTTTCGGAATTTGAAAGCTTCTACAGATTTGCCAACCATTGAGGAAAGAATCTTTTCTCCAACTTCTCTTGATCTCTCAACGTTGACTCCTTCCTCGGCTGTCATGCCATTAGCTATGTTAAACAGTGACTCTTTCTCAACAAAAGGACCCCTCTCTGTCTGGTAGGTGATAAGCTGAAGTGTGTCACTCACATCTCTGGCTTGTCTAGTTGCTGAAGTATCCTTGTGCTGATCACTAGTTTCATATGACACAACACTCAACTTTTGCATGGCTTCATTAGTGCTTGCGCATGCTGGCATTGACAGAACCCATACCAGGCGCTGATTTTCTGTCATTCCCTTTCCTCTTGTGAGCCCACCATCAGTCTTAACACTTCTCATCAGTACTTGTTCCATAATTAAATCTGATGATAAGCCTGCCCAAAACCTGTCACTCCTTCTCACCACATGATAGCCTTCCTGAAATTTTCGTTAGACATCTGTATGGGTTTCTGATAGATAGAGCATTGCTTGCAGGTATACATGTGCACATTTGGCATAAAGAGCATGACCAGAGACTGCTAAGTATGGCAACATGTCTTGAACTGTTTGGAGATGTTATCCCCAATTTCCGGTTCGTTCAGCCTTGAGGAACCGTTGAAGGATGCTCACCATATCCATGTATTGGAACCAAAGTAAGGCTGTCCTGATTGTCATTGTTTGCCTGAGATCTTCAAGTTTGCATCTGATTCTCTTCAACACATCTGCTTTACACACTTTCTCTGCTGACAATGCAAAAGACATTGCCTCGTCATAGAGTTGTTTTGCTTCTATCAAGTCGGTGGTGTCAAGGATGGTGTCAACATCAGTCCCTTGCTGTGTAAACACTGGCCTGTCATCAGCATTTTGACTAACAGTATCTCTTATTCCACAGATGCTAGACCTGCCTTCTCCGTGCATTCACCATCTATTTCTTTTGTTGTCACTTGGGCATTGTGAAAGATTTCTTGATGTTTTACATCTACCTCAGTGGTAGGCATCGAGACACTTTCTTCCAACCTGTCAAGATGAAGATCCACATCCACGGTTGGGGCATTGCCACTGTCTACCGTCCTCTCAGAATCAACATCTACCTGGATGGTTGGCATCTGGACACTTTGTGCCATTCTGTCAATGTCTATATCCGTGGTATCACTACTGTCTACCATCCTCGCAGAATCAACATCTCCCTCCGCGGTGGTTGGCATCTGGACACAGTGTACCATTCTTTCACCTTCATCTACCTCTACGGCTCGCATGTGGACATTCTCTACCATCCTGTCAAGATCAACATCTACGCCTACAGCTGTTGGCACCTGGACACTGTCTGCCATCCTTTCAGCTTCAGCACCTGCATCCATGGCTGGCACTTGGACATTGTCTGTTATGCCCGCGTGTTCAACATTTACTTTTATAGCTGGTGGTGTAACATTGTAGGCCTTTGCTGCAAGAATAGTGTTGAATGCTGCATCAACTAACATGTGACCACGGACTGCTCTGGAAACAGCTTTGCCAGTCAGCATATGGCGGACAGCATTGCATGCATACACAACCACTAGGAGCTCTTGCAATCCTGAGACTGCCATCAGGTGTCCATTACTCCCTAGGAAACTCATTTCCATGTGGAACCCACTGAGTCTGAGAACCATACGCTAATGAGCAACTCATGTTATCATTTGTAAACCTATTCCAAATGAAATATCGTGCTCACAAACCCCACTCTGAAACTTTAAATCATTCAAATAGGCCATCTAGAAGTCACAATATGTCAAAATATTGAATTTGGCGGCCATCTTGGATTTATGCAAATTAGACGTCTTTCTCCTATTTGGATATTTTGAGACTTTTAGTATGGTGTTCTGGGGACCTCAAAGAAATGCACTGTCGTGAAAAAAAATTATGTTGCAATTTGTTCCAAGTGAAAAGTTAAAATGACTGGACTAAATTGTCTGTATGGTCCAAGTAGCAAAAGTACAGCCATTAGCTTGTTGGAATGTTAGATGCAACTTTTCTATTTGAAAAAATGAGTACAGAAAATTGCAAAACTCACTTGAAATCGAATTATTTTGTTGGACGTACTATTCAACAAGCACTCATAGCAGATATTGGGTTAAGCCCTACTTCAAAACTTACAAAAATAAAATTGTTCAATTCTCTTGAAACTCCGGTTCTGAGAGTTTATCCACTACCAGACGCCACTTCTAACACCAACTGTATTTAGCTAGATTAACTTTCTGCAAAACATTCAATAACACCTGGGTCACTTTGCGATCATTATAGCAGTTCCATCATTTGGAACATCCCTTACACTCTGATATTTCATAAAAATAATAGATTCCAGGTATCAATCTCTGGTCATCATGACGATTCATACTTTTCAAAAAGTATTTAGGGCCAGTCCCTTTTCTTTTTTCACTCTTTAACCATCGACTTTACCTTCATCTTGACCGAACTCTAAAATTCCAGCAATCAACCAAACTTGCTACCTCAGTCACACGAGACACCCCTTTGTTTTTATTCCATCACAGTAATTTATCCCTTTGTCTTCAGTTTTACTTTGTTTGTCATATAGTTTACATTTTCACCCCACCATCACCCGACACACCACCATCAAGTCTATACTGGAAAATGGAGACCCATGTGATACCAGTTTTTCCTTCTATTTCATTCTCCTTAACCTCTCTTTCTCTTTCTGTGGGCGTCCGGCGGACTTCGTATCGCAGCTCCACGGTGGGAGGCGTACTTTGCATTGAGTACCTTAGCCACCCAGTTTGCATAACAGGAGAACGAGGAGGACTAGCCATTCCTGCATTGTATTTTCTTCCAGTCTCTCCACTCAGGGTTTAGAGCTTTCTTTCAGTCCTCCACCCAGGACTGTCTTCACCACCATACGTGTAGGTATGCAGGCTTTCTTCCCGACCCCATTCAGGGCCGACTTCACCACCATATGTGTAGATATGCATCAGAGAATCAGGGGCTGCTTAGGAACATTCTGTCTATCAATGCCCGTCCCCAACAATGTTGATTAAAATAATATCTTACGCGAAAATGATCTCCCTTGAGATTACTGAACTTGCGAGACGAAATCCAATTTAGAAGGCAGTGAATGTGGGTGGTGAGGTGTGAAATTTCTGAGACTTGATGTGCGTGGATGAATGACAATGAGGTGCGAAATGGCGACACCAATTAATGCAATTACTATGTAATTTCTCACCCGAGCATTGATCGTGTCGAACGGAATGAATAAGTCTGGATTCGTTTGTATTTTCATAGCAATTTGGAAGTTTAAATTCATCAGAGGAAACACATTGGAAAACCACATCTGACAGACTTTTAGATTATTAAAAAGAACAATGTCTGTATTTTATGCAACGATGCGCACGCTGTTGATACAATGAATATAAAAAAGTTATAGATCACCAAAAGGGTCTGAAAAGGCAGTTTTCTATTTTTTTAAATGGGTTTCAACTGGGAACAATAGTCCAATGTTCAAATTGATTGGGGGAAAAAGTGTAACAAGATAGCTTTTATTTGCTTATACTTCGCGACAGGAAAAGAAATGTAGTTTGTGAAATGATGCGCACATCGATGATAAAAATACACGAATATTAACAAAAATAAGTTTTTATACGAAGTTCCCATCTCTCTCAGTGTTAAATGCCTGAACAGCTTTTCCAAATTAAGGGAAGGTAATGTGATAGAGAATCGCATCAAGAGAAACATTTTCTTGGCCATGCATTCCTGGATCCGTACTTTCCAGTAAACCCAAGATATACAGACCCTTCTGGTACCAGCTTCATGAATCCACATTTTCTCCAGTAAGTCTTGCATATTCACCTGCTGAAACCTGTGTATATTTTGCAGCATACAAACTGTGTATGTTATCGATCTGTAATAAAATAAGCCCTGCATATTCACCTGCTGAAGCCTGTATATATTGCAGTGTACACGCTTCGTGCTTGTGAACCAACTGCTATAAATTAAGCAGGCGCCAGCGGGGAGGGGGGTGGGGGGATTATGAAACAGTTTTTGACTGAATGCTTGGAGATTAGGAGGGAGAGTGGGAGATAAATACCCCGATGGGGCAATGGGTTAATGTAGGCCTCCTCGTCGGAGAACCACGATAATCAACGGAAGGCCGAAGATTTATTATATTCTCCTGCTGAAACCTGTGTATACATTGCAACATGTACGCTACGTGTATGTGATCCTGCTGCGTCAAATAAATATTTGCTTTTGGCATGTCATGTTTGTCTTATTCTGGGTTATCCATAAAAGGGCTATTGTACACACATGAACGCAAAGTGTTTCAAGTTTACCCCTTCCAAACTGATAGAAAAAGGTTACCAAAAATAGGTATTGAGCAGTACTCTTATTCTAAGTTCCAACCCAGTATTCTTAAGTGTTATTTATTAGTCTTGTCGACATCTAAGCTATATCATGACACAACAAAGTATAAAGTCAAGTTTTGTCAATTGTTTATGCTTATTTTGCCGACCTACCGAGGGATTGTACCCCAGTGGCATTAGTTACCAGGTCCTATTTTACCACTGGAGGAAAACAAATATACTTCAGTGGACATGCAGATCTTCACTTCTCAGGCACCCACGGGGGCTCTTAAGGCTAAAATCAGACACCAAAACATATAACACAAAATTTGTTCCCCATTCATTTTTTAATGCCGTTATCGAAAGCACAGCGAGCTCTTTCCTTTTTGTTTTTGGACAATTAGTCCAGAAATTCACAAAATTCATTAAAAATCATTTTTTGCGGACAGTGCTTTTTTAATTGGCCAAAAAACATGTTGGATTAAGACCCAGAGCATAACTTAAAGCAGCCGATCTGTTGATTAAGGATCTCTACATATAGCAAAGCAAAGTGTTTCAAATTAATCCCTTCCGAAATGATAGTAAACACCAACCAAAGTTGGCTAATTTTGGTATTTCAAAATGGTACTGTTATTCTCGACCTCATTGTGCTTGCTGGTTAAATCTGAGATTAAAAAATTGTACCAATCCTACCCAGGGAAACTGGGTACAGAAAAGTACGAAATTAATCGGAAAATGAATTTTGTCTAACGGTATATTTATACGACAAAAAATGGCACTGGATAAAGCGGATCACCAAAACATTGTACACAAAATTTGTTCCCCACCGAATTTTAATGCACTTATGGAAAGCACAATGAGCTGCTTCATTTTTATTTCTAGATAAAGGAGCACAGAAATTTGCAAAATTTACTAAAAATCAATTTTTTCGGATGGTACTATTCTTTAAGTGGCGAAAACACATGTTGGGTTAAGCCCCAGAGCATAACTTACAAAAAGCGGATTTATTCATTAAGCATGTCTACATATAGCAAAGCAAAGTGTTTGAAATTAACCCTTTCCAAAATGACAGAAAAGAGTAACCAAAGTTGACTAATTTTGGTATTTTTAAATGGTACTCTTATTCTCGCCCTCATTGTGCTTGAAGGTTAAATCTAACGCTAAAAAGTAAACAGTACCGATTTTCTGCAGTCAGTGTTGCATCAACAAATAATTGTTACAAAATCCTTGCAATTAGACAAATTTGCCCATGAAGTTATTCAATTTTGAAATTCATATCAGTTAGTCCACTAGGGGATAATTTTGAAATATTTGTGCGGTGATTTTGGTGTATCATATTATGCTCTAAATGTATGCACATCAGTCACAGACTGAGTGTCTGATGAGAGACACGAAGAAAGCTTGAATCTTGGTATTTCAATGAACATGTACAAGTTGAGGGCACTCCAGTTCAAGGCAACTGGGTGAGGGTTATAACTTTGAATGAAACATATAACAGAAAAATTGTTCTTGGATGAAAGCCCTATCTTCTCATGGGAAACGTTTGGAGAAACTATGGCCCCAGTGCTGAGAAATCGCATGAAAAAGTTGGCGAAGATAACAATTACTCCGACAGCACACTTACGCAAGGTCTCAAATAGTTAAACTTTTAATAATAACATATAAAACAACATTTGTCAAACTTTGACTGCTGCATGCAGCCATAGAAAACATTCAGACCTCAATCAATGGAGAAATGGAGTAAATTTTCACTTAAACTTACCAAATTCGGAAAAGAATTTTGGACGGTACCTACTTTTATGCAACAAGAATGGGCGAGGGTTAAATTTAACAACCAAACTTACAACAACAAATATGGTCGGTAATCAATTGTGAATACAGACATGCAAAGTGGTTGAATTTAACCATTCCAAAATGATAGAAAAAAGCAACCAAAGTTGTTTAATTTTGGCATTTTCAAGCGGTACTCTTATTTTCACCCTCATTGTGTTTGAGAGTTAAATCTAAAATTAAAAAATAAAAATAAACAGTAACTTTCTTTTGCAATCACTGTTGCATCTATCCATACCAAAAAAATTATTACAACGGCCTTGCAATTAAAGAAATTTGCCTTTGAAGTTGGTCAATTTTGAAGACAAACATTCTATATTCTTTTCATTTTTTGGCCAATAGGGGTTAATTTTGAAATATTTGTGTGGTGATTTTGGTGTATTATGTTATGCTCTAAATGTTTGAAAATTTTGAGCTGGATATCTGTAAACAATTGGGAGACTTTTGAAAAATGGTGAAATTTTGATGGTTTTGGCAGAGAATTTTGAAAATACGCGTTTTCACGAATATGACGATATCTCATTTCACGAATATGACGATACCTTATTTCACTAGATTTTGTGGCAATAAATAAGTTTGCCAAATTTGGTTGAAATCGCGCAGCTTGTTTTTGAGGGGTGTTGAAAAATGGTGAAATTTTGAAGGCTTTGGCAGAATATTTTGAAAATACGCACTTTCACAGATATGGCTATACCTCACTTAATTAGATTTCATGACATTACATAAGTATGCCAAATTTGGTTGAAATCGTACAGCTTGTTTTTGACGTGTTGACAGCGTACAGCTTGATTTTGAGCTATGTTGATAAATGTTGAAATTTGGAAGGTTTTGGCAGAATATTTTGAAAATAAGCGTTTTCACAGACACGACGATCCCTCATTTCACTAGATTTTATGGCATTACATAAGATTACGAGATTTGGTTGAACTCGTACAGCTTGTTTTTGAACAGTGCAACAGACAAAACAGACAGCGGAAAAAAATGACAAAGAAGAATAACAAGAGTCTGGGTTTGGGAAAGCCTAATAAATGAGTAACAATGAGTAATAAATTAATAACAATATATCATATATTATTTATTTGTGATGACCTTTTGTCGGTGAAACACCTAACCATGTTACAGATGATTCTACATAATTCGGATTTGTCATTTCTCATAACAAAGACAAATTTTTCTTTGTCATTTAAATGCTTAAATTTTATTTCCTTCGATTCAATTTGTTCAAAATATAACTTGCGATCATCATACATTTAGGGCTGAAACAGTTGGCTCATTTTCACAACCGACTAACCGAGAGCTATAACCGGATAATATCCGCTTAACCGTAGCCATTATTTCACCGAGTCCGGGATCAAAACTATAGGAATTGGAAAGCAGTATTCTCAGAAACTTTTCCGAAGTGTGTATACAAACGAACGTTGTTGAGTACTCGACAACCTTCGTTTGTACACATACTACGGAATAGTTTCTGCGGTTACTCAGAACTCACGGAAATTTCCAATCATTAACAAAGTCTTGAACGTCAAAGACGATTATTTCTCAATATACACAGTGCTGCTTCGAGGTGTAATCTCCCAAAGGAGAAGGGGCAGATTTACTACGTTTTAACAGTGGAATGAAGATCACTATCGATATTTCGGATAACCGGTTGACGTTTTTTTTAATCGGTTAGGTAGGTAATCGGTTTCAAACCGGGTATCCCGTTAACCATTTCAGTACTACATATTTTTAACCATTTCATTATAAAGTGTTTTGATTCTACTATATTATCATTACAATTCTTGCATATTCGTTGTTCATATGGAATCTTGGGGCACAGATGTCTCCCTATTTCTATTTCTAGCTTATGAAGGCTGATTCTTAGTTTACTGAACATGGTCCGCTGACTATAATTTTTAACTGAGATCAAGTGAGGCTCTAAATCTAAATTATCCTTGAATGTACGATATGTGCTATATGACACAGCATCATTAACCCTTTACCTAACCTGAAAAGCAGACGACACTTGCAAAAAAAAATCTTGAATAACTATTTTTTTTTTCATTTTTTGTCTCAAAAACATAGGTTATGACCCCTCATTGGAACGAGCTCGACGAGCTCGTTCCAATGAGGGGTCATAACCTATGTATTTGAGACAAAAAATGAAAAAATAATGAAAATTAATTGGCGATTTTTGAGAATAGCGCTGGCCGGTTTTGGCCGTTACGTTGGGTAAAGGGTTAACAAAGACTTCTTAATTGTTTTCGGTGTTTGCCTCGAAAACATGGTTTTGGACTTCCCCGTTGGAACAAGCTCGTTGAGATGAGGAGTCATAAGCTATGTTTTTGGGGCGAAAAAAATGAATATTTTCAGTTATTCCCGAATTCTTTTAACAACTAGTGCAAAATAGATTCACCCATACTCGGAGAAGGTCTTTAATCTTACAACAAGTCCATATTTTCGGCAATACAAGTGGAAACGTCTAATTGCAACTTTCTACGAGTCTGTAATACGAACGACCCGGATGATGCATATAATACGTTTTTGAATTGCTTCAAAAACGCCTTTGACCAAGCTTTCTCCTCTAGAACTACTCCAGTTCCAAAAAAATTTATAAAACGTGAACCTTGGATGACGAATGGTTTGTTGAATTCGTCTATCAACAAAAACAAACTAGATACAAACAAATTGAAATCCCCTTCTACCCAGAATACTCAACGTTATAAAGCCTTCTGTGTTACGTTTAATAGAGCCAAACGCGCGTGCAAAAGGGAATACTACTCTCGGATTCTAGCAGAAAACAAATATAATGTTAAAAAATCATGGGAAATTTTAAAAAAGGCCATTAATAAATCGAGCGACAGAACGCCTGTGCCTACTAGTTTTGTAGAAAGTAACAATGAACTGACTGATCCTAAACAAATTGCAGATGGTTTCAATAACTTTTTCGCCAACATTGGACGGAGTCTAAGTGAGCAAGTTCCTGTCTCACCCCAAAACTTCACAGATTATTTAAATCACAATAATACTCAATCCATGTTTATTTCGCCAACCACCACACAAGAAGTAATAACATGTGTCAAGAATCTAAACTCAAAATCTAGTAGGGACTGTGATGATTTGACCACTAAGCTTCTGAAAGAAATAATTTTTGACATTGCAGAACCTTTAACTCATATAATCAACTTGTCATTTTTAACTGGGATAGTTCCACTGAAAATGAAAATTGCCAGAGTCATCCCCATTTTCAAGTCTGGAGATACCCAGTTGTTTAACAATTACCGACCTATAAGCATTTTACCAGTTTTCTCTAAAGTTTTAGAGAAAATAATGCATATCAGAATCTCAAAGTTTTTCAATGAACACAATATCATCTATCAGTATCTATTCGGATTTAGAAAGGCCCATTCCACGGTGCACCCAATACTGCATCTTCTAAACAACGTTGCCCTAACGAACGATAAATCCAAAAGACTGCACACTAGCAGCATTTGTGGATTTTTCTAAAGCCTTTGACACTATAAATCACCACATCACCACATCTTGTTAAAAAAATTGGAATATTACGGCATTAGGGGTCATGCAAATTCCTGGTTTGAAAGTTATCTGAATGGAAGAAATCAATATGTATCGTTCGCAAACAAAAACTCCGACTTCTTACCCATAACAACAGGCGTACCGCATGGATCAATTCTTGGTCCCTTGCTCTTTATACTATATATAAATGACATAAGCCAATCGACATCACTTAACATATTGTCGTTTGCAGATGACACCACAGCCTTCGCCTCTGATAATAATCTAGATAATTTGACTGAAAAAGCAAACAACGAGCTTACTAACATAAGCAGATGGTGTTCTGCTAACAAGCTAGTACCAAATCCAACCAAAACAATATTTCTTCTCCTTCATCCCCCAGGTGATTTATATCAGATAGAGAACAGGATTATTTCCATAGACGATACCAACATTACATGCGTTGGCAACTCTAACCCTAACAACGAGACAGCTGTTAGGTTTTTAGGGGTTAACATGGACGAAAATTTGACCTTTAAACTACATATATCTGTTGTTTGCTCAAAAATGTCAAGAGCTATATACTGTATTAACAAGGCCAAAAATATACTTCCGAGGGATGCTCTAAAGACATTATACTTTTCTCTGGTACATTGTCATATTCTTTACGGCATCCAAGTTTGGGGTCACTCACCTTCGACGTCCAGAATTTTTAACCTACAGAAAAAAAGCAATACGCATAATAGACAACAAAACATACAATTCACATACCGACCCCCTGTTCAGAAAACTTAAAATTCTGAAATTCAAAGATCTATAAAAACTTAACGTCCTTCTTTTTATGTACGACTGGTTCCATAAAAGACTGCCCGTGAGTTTCGAAAGTACCTTCAAGCTTTATACAAATCCATCAGGAATGGATACAAGGCAATCAGGGAAGATATACGTTCTCAAACCTCGTACTCAGTTTTCAGCTAATCTCCCATTCCACTCTTTTCCAAGAATGTGGAATGAAATTGAACCATTGGTTCAAAATCTCAATAGATCTGAATTCAAAAGAACTCTAACGGACAGGATCCTCAGCTTATACTCCATTAATGTTGCCTGTAGTAATCCTGCATGCCCAGACTGTAGTAATGGCCGAAGTATCGTCATGCTTGTAATTAATTGTTCTGTTACCGCGCCCAGTGTTAAACTGAGATGCCTCAATATTGGGTAACACGGTGGACCACGGTGCTGACCCGAGGTACTATGTCTTCACCACGTACAGCGGGGTGGCACCGTGATGGACTGTGGGCTCTCAAGTCTCAATAGGTGGAAATCTGTCTTATTTTGTTTTTTCTTACTAGATGCTGGTCAATATTAGTCTTTTTCAGTGAATCAAAATGTAGGTGAAATCTGCTGTGAAGATTACATTTAACTTTCACGTGGGGGACGGCAGGAAGACAGTCCTTGTGACTATGCTGTCTCCCCGCAGTATAATAGAATTAATATTTTGCTGATGCATGTACACTATTATAATATTATGCTGCGAAATAAAGTATCCATTCATTCATTCAACGTCGAGACGAAATCCAAAGCTGCACTGAGAGTAGCAACGTTCCACGCACTTGTGGACTTGCGAAGGAAGAATTTCGTAGCTGCATGTACTCAATAAAAGTAATCAAATTCCCAAGTCTGTGAACAAGTTGAAGTCACTATTTTTGGTAATACAAGTTTGATTAAAAAGTTACCTGTTTTATGCATAACAACGTCAAGCGCACAAGGAAATCCATTGTTTTACGTAAACGGTTATCAAGTTGGCAACCATCGATGTGCTGGACTCGAATGAATGAAAAGTTTCAGCGCGCGGAAGGTACACATGGACGATATGTGATTGAAATCCCATGCGACCCGAATAACTTTATTTGCTTATGAATCCACAAGAGTCGAACGCGAGAGCCAATAATCTTATTTGGTTCGAGATCCCCGAGAACCTCGAACTAGAAGATGACTAGGAATTGCGCATAACTACAAGAATTCTGCTCTGTGTTTGCTCAGAGACGTGGGCATATTTATAGTAATAATGAAACAGCAGTTCGATGGTTGATTTAGAAAAATGAAAAAGAAACCCCAAAACAGAAGCTGGTTTAGGAGCAGCCCCAACGTTTTATTCATAACGGTTACAAAGAGTCACCCATCAGCCTATAACGTAGAGTGGATGCTGAGCTTTGTCCATCTGGTCTGCCTTCAGTGGGAACAGATGACGGGTGATGGGAGGACGAAGAAAAAAGAACAAAAATACACGCACGCACGCACGCACGCACGCACGCACGCACGCACGCACGCACGCACGCACGCACGCACGCACGCACGCACGCACGCACGCACGCACGCACGCACGCACGCACGCACACAAATAAAAAACACAAACACAAACACAAACACACACACACACACGCACGCACGCACGCACGCACGCACGCACGCACGCACGCACGCACGCACGCACGCACGCACGCACGCACGCACGCACGCACGCACGCAAATAAAAAACACAAACACAAACACACACACACACACACACACACACACACACACACACACACACACACACACACACACACACACACACACACACACACACAAACCCACACACACACACACACACACACACACACACATACACACACACACACACACACAGGCCCGTGTTGTCCCTCTACCCCAACGCGAAAAGCAAAGTAAGAAAAGATCAAGGCAAAGCACTTCTCCCTCTTCTTTTCCTTCTACTTCTTTCTCGCAGAGTAAGCGCCTCAATTTGCAAACATCTCCGGTCCATATTGTGACTGAAAATGCTCGCAAATTGAGTAACGATGTCTCGCATCGTCTTGTTCCTCTACCTCCTACTCCTCCTCACCCTTTCTTCTCTGGTTCTCCTAGTGCTCTCACTAGAACTCCTCATCCTCCTTCTGTTTCTTCTCCTGTTTCCTCTCCTGTTTCTGTTTCCTCTCCTGCTTCTGTTTCTTCTCCCCCTTCTCCTGCCTCTAGTGTGGTTCAACCAGGTATATCGTACTCAGAGAAAGTCATATCACCGAGCCGCAACTCGGGCCGCTCATTTGATTCTAAATTCTCCCAGTTTCGGCATAAAAGCGGAGTTAATTTTGAAAAAAGGAATTGGCGCCTCCCCGATGTTTGTAAAAACATCCTTATGATTGGAAGTTCAAATTTAGGACGCATTGATCGAAATCCCCATCCGGACATCCAGGTGGAGTGTTACCCCGGCGCAAAATTCAATCATCTGCGCTCTCTGTTTAAAGGGCACAGGGGCCAGTCCAGTCCCCAAAAAATATTAGTAAATATTGGCGTGAATTCTCGAAACGATAATTCTGATCTCGTAGTTAAGCAGTTGCGGAATATGCTTAGCGATATCAGGGTCAAGTTCAGATCAGCAAAAATTTATTTCGCTGAACTAAACTTTTCGCAAAAACTCCCTCAGGCTGAGAGGAGAACCCTGAGCATCATCAACGAAACCATTCGGAAAGTTAAGGACGTTAACGTTATACCAAAAATTGGTGACGCGAAGTTTGATGTTGCTCAGGATTTAATCCATTGGACCACGAGAACCGCCAATATTATGTACGATCACTGGTTGAACCACCTAAATTTAAACTAAGTAAAGGCAAAGGTAACAGCCGCCTAACAGATGTGGGATTAGGAACTAATGTGGTTAACCTGTCTGGCACCAATGACCTAACAACCCAAGAGAAATCGCTTTTAGGCCGCGGTTTAACTTTTGTACCAGCACCAAAGCCTAAAACTGATAACCAAACAAAACTGTAATTTTCTAGGCAAATGAAATTAGCAGACCGCTTTAGAACTCCAGCGGTCGGAAACTTCCTTTTACAGAATCATCTGGTTGGTCACCTCCAGATAGTGAAGTAGATCCCGAAATTATTGAGGCTAGCAAACGAATCATCCAGAAGGTGTTCAGCATGAACATACTCTCCGATAAAGACAATTTAACAGCTGGTGAACGGAGAGCCCTCACGAAACTTCGAAAAAATAAGAAATTAGTAATTAAACCAGCCGACAAAGGTGGGTCGGTAGTTGTTCTATCTCGGGATAATTATATAAAGGAAGCCATGAGACAACTCAGCAATACTAAACATTATAAGAAAATAGATTCACTTATTTGGCCTAGTAATATCGAAAAATTCAATAAGATCTTAAAATTTCTCCTCGACGAAGGTCACATTACCAAAAAACAATTGAAATATTTAACAACTAAGCTCAGTGCTCAAACAAGACAATTTTATATCCTACCAAAGATCCACAAGGACCGTTCTTCGTGGACGGATGACTTAACTCCACCCGGGAGGCCAATTGTATCAGATTGTAATTCGGAATCTTATGCGATCTCGGAATTAATTGATTATCATCTGAAACCTATAGCAAATAGACATCCGAGCTATCTAAAAAATACACAGGATTTCCTGTCAAAAATTTCGAAATTGAAAATATCAAAAAATGCAATTCTGGCTACTTTGGATATCGACAGTATGTATACGAACATTGATATTGATAAAGGTGTTAAATCAGTTAAAAATGCATTTGAAAAATATCCGGATGCAAAACGCCCGGATGAACAAATTTTGGATCTTTTAGAGCTGAGCTTAAAAGGTAATGACTTTCAATTCAATGGAGAATATTTTCTACAGATAATGGATTGTCCTATGGGTAAAAGATTCAGTCCTAATTTTGCAAGCATTTATGTAGCGGAATGGGAGGAAAATGCCTTAAGCAAATGTGCAAAGCATCCTCTCGTATATCTCAGGTATTTAGATGACATTTTTATTATTTGGGAACATTCCAAAGAAGATTTTGATGAATTTTTAGAAATTTTGAACAATCACGATCCAAATATTAAACTGAAAGCTACTATTAGTGAAAATTCTGTTGATTTTCTCGATGTGACCGTACATAAAGGCAAGCAATTTCAGGCGTCCGGTCATTTAGATTAAAAAGTATATTTTAAACCAACTGATTCACATCAATTGTTGCACACAAAATCATTTCATCCTCAACATACATTTAAAGGTATCATCAAATCACAACTCATTCGTTTCCACTGCAATTCAAGTGATAAGGTAAATTTCAGTGAGGCTTGTTCTACTCTATTTGGCGCCCTCAGATCGAGAGGATCACTGCGCTTTTTGCGTACCTTAAAATCTCAAACTCTGAAAAAGCTCGAAGGTCCAGCTGAAACTACGGATTTCGAACCACTGAAGATTGAACACAACAGACCGTTGCAGAATGGTAGTGGCGCGGTATTTAATTGCAAAAAGCCTCGATGTAGATTGCATACTTTTATGCCTGATCAGAAAGAGGAATTTTGCTCCGAACATACGAAAAATCATTACCAGATCCGTTACCCCCTCCATTGTGATTCACCAAACATTATTTACCTTATCACATGTAAGCGCTGTCGGAAACAGTATGTTGGTCAAAGTCAAAATTCTTTCCGAGAACGTGCTACTAGACACAAACAGGATATAAAACATAATGCTGATGCCCCAGTAGCACAACATTTTAACCTTCCTGGCCATTCTTTGGACGATTTCGAAATCCATCCTATTGAACAACCACCAATTAAAGACACATTAGAAGAAACGGATGAATTTAGAAAAAAACGTGAAGCTTTTTGGATCAATACGCTCCAAACCCTCTGGCCATTTGGTATGAACATATCAGAGGGCGAATGCGAAAGGACGTCCATCATTCCTTTCACTTTAACGTACAACAGAATGAATATCGAAATAGCAAAAATGTTAAAAGATGAATTCAATTTTACCCATGCTAAATTAAATGAATCTTTGAATCTTCGACCTGTCATCGCCTATAAGAAAAACAAAAGCTTGCGTAACATCCTTGTAAGGACTACATTAGAGCCCATCAATGAATAACATCAATTATTGCCAGTCAGTTTAACCAGTTCCTAAGCTCATCACTTAGTTTAAATCAATTTTATGTAATTTTTTGTCATGTTTGAAACCCATCAGGGTTCAGTAAATGAAAACAATTTTTCGGCGGCATATTAAAAGAAAAAAAACGTTTCAGTAGGAAATGTCTGTGCCAGTGCGATTTTTTAACCTCAAACACACACACCGCACACGCACACACAAATATTTTCTACAAATAATGGATTGTCCTATGGGCAAAAGATTCAGTCCTAATTTTGCAAGCATTTATGTAGCGGAATGGGAGGAAAATGCCTTAAGCAAATGTGCAAAGCATCCTCTCGTATATCTCAGGTATTTAGATGATATTTTTTTTATTTGGGAACATTCAAAAGAAGATTTTGATGAATTTAAAAAAAAAATTAACAATCATGATCCAAACATTAAATTAAAAGCTACTATCAGTGAAAGTTAGTGAATGGGCTACCAACATCCTCGAATAGAAGATACCACTCCATTTGGCAGATTTTGATGATCTGCGAAAATACGAACATGTATTGAAGCTGCTGACAGATGATGGAATTTCTACAGATATAAAAAGAAGTATATTACGAAAGAGTTGCTTTCTCTCGGCGCTTATCACACCCGTCCTAGCCCCGAAAAGGGTATAAAAGGGGTGTACCAACACCAAATGCTTATTTGTTCTACGACCACAAAAGAGTAAAGACATGGTAATTCATCGTTGCAGATATTGTGATAAAGAATTCTCCAGAAGCTTCACACGTAAGAGACATGAGGATGATTACTGTCCCATAAGGAAGTCGGAAAAGTCGAACAACACTGCAAGACTAGACAGAAATTCAGATACACTGCGAATCCTTTCTGATGCGGGTCGACATGAAGCCAAGACTATGATCCAGACGGCCAATGATGATTTGATACAATATGTGATTGTGCCTCGAATATCTTGAAGGGGGCAGTACCTATAACCAAATCTGAGAGAGCTCAGCTGATCCCTTACAAACCCCAGATTAGGAAAATTGCCTTACCAAAGAGAGAACTATCTTATCGGAAAAAAGACGGATCATACAGACATGAGGATTTTTAGAAAAGTTAATCAAACCCATCATCAGTGTTCTGTCCGATATCCTATAAAAGGGTCGTGCTTGTAAAAAAACTTTGACGAGAGCGGACGCAATGCAATCCTGTTGTGCACTAAAAAAATGGTCAAGAGATTCGATCGCCGATGAGTCGTCGGAACTATCAGAAGATATGGAGTATGCAGAAGAAGAATAGGAAGAAGAAGACGTTTCTATGATAGAAAATATCGTTCAAAGTGCCTACGAGAAATACCAAGACGATTTTGACAGTTTCATGAACAAGTATATAGAGGAGAGAATGGATAGAGAAGATGCAGTTGAAACAGTATATAGAGCACTTCAAAAGAGTGTCAGAGAAGCCATTCGTGCGAAATACATTAATACCCTAGTGTACATTAGAAATGATTGCAACGACTCAATACACCAGGAAATTCATGAAACAGCAAAACGTTTTCGTGAACAAGAGGACTTTGACTTTGAAGAATCCCAGAAATATGCCTTGGAAAAGCGAAGATTTCTGTTCGACAATCTTATGACAAATTACTCATTCAGAGGGAAGAAGAAGACGATTAGAGAAAAAAAAGAATAAAAGGAGTGTTCGAATGAAAATAAACTCATTTCCGTCTTTGAACGTTGAAGAGTGAAGATGTCTGTGTTAACAACAGTGCTCAGATTCAAAGATGACTTACACATACAGATCTTCAAGAACGATGCTGGATTAAAGCTGATTTCTCAAGAACTCTCCAAGTGAATCGTGTAGTAGATGGAGCCAAGAGAAAAAATTTAGACATGGGTGCTGCTGATGGAAAGAAATAAAGATGTGTAGATACTGGTAGATTTGCAGGCAAGAGAACGAAGACAAAAGAACTGACTGATGCTTCCACTACAAACAAGAATGAAGTTACTAGTCAAATTACGAAACGGCTTGACTAAAAGAGAGCGATGCCAGCTCCCATAAAGATTGATGTTTCCACTACGAATCAGTCTGAAGACAAGAGAATGATAACAGATTCCATCAAGAACGATGTTTCCACTCAAAGTACAAATGGGCCACGAGCTGCGAAAAGGGACCTTAGGGGTCAAAAATTTGAAATTGAGTTAGAGTTTCATCTCTACTCTCCGGAAATCAAGGATTCCAACAAAGTTTACTTTAGGTTCATCTGACATTTATAAATGGGCCAACGCGACGTGTAAAGTGGGATGTCCAAGAGCCCCATAACTTGAATCGACCGTTTGACGTTTCAACGTAATACTTATATGATGCATATGTGCAACGTTATCTCTCGTGAAAATGTGAACGTCTAGCGAACAGTAACAAGTTATTTCTTTTTCGAAAAAAATGCAATATTTAAGAGTGAAGGAAGATAACAAACTACCATCTGAGCTTTAATTCACCGTGGATGTGGTTCAATTCGTGGTGTGAGAGGAGCAATCTGCAAAGAAAGTTTTGAAAAAGATTTGTTTTCCTGAGATGTCAGGTTTTTCATTTTTGTTTATTTTCTGTTCATTTTTTTTGTTTTTTGTTTGTTTTTTGTTGGGGGCGGGGGGGGGGGGGGAGGCGGAGGTGATGCTTTTTGCACGTTTTCGGTTGCTTTCCATGCATCGGCAAATTGAATAAAGAAAATCCATCAACACACGACCCTCTTCACCAATATAACTAGTAGGCTGAAAACAGACAATAATACAGCAAAAAACAACAAAAAAAGCAGAAGAAGAAGAAGAAGAAAAGAAGAAGAAGAAGAAGAAAAGAAGAAGAAGAAGAAGAAACGGGAGCAACAGAAATTTTACAGTGCTATCTCCTGTAATGGCAATACGGGACAACGTGCACAAAGTCGGAAAGGCATCAGAGCATGGATGACAAATTTTTCTCGAGAGAACTACAGTACGTGGAGAGTGAATTGTAACTAAATCACACGCGGAGTGAAGTTATCACCCAAATTATCACTTTCAAATTCTGTACATATGGACATAAAACACAAGCCGCGAATGTTTCAGCTAATGGACCTCTGGGTTTAACCCGGAGGTCCATTGGCTGGAACTTTGCTTGTGATGGTTATGCTTTCCAATAAATGTGTAATTATTGCTCGGGTGGAATCTCCACTCTGCGGGTGATTTAATGATAATACACTCTCCACGTACTGTAACACCGAATCTCCAACCAACGGTAGTGCGTACTCACTCCCACCGCCGTCCAGCCAGCGTGATATATTATGTCTATAACATATCCCGTCCAACTTAATGACGACTTCAGGAAAACAATTCTTAGAGATTTATTCATGGATGGATTCACATACAACACTACTGCATTAAAATTCACCCTGATAATTTTGTGGTAAAATCTTATTATTCTCTATGCAGTACCAGTGACTCTTAGTTCTTCCATTTGCACAGCTCTGCATAGAGAATTATCTAAATGTGCCACCCTAGCATACAAAACATACATTCGTTCGTATATTTTGCCCCCCACCCCCCCCCCCCCCCCAATTAAAAATCCTGGCTACGCTAGTGAGTATTTATCCCCCCCCCCCCCCCCCCCCATGCGCATAGGCCTATTCTCGGACCACTATTAAAATTATTAAACAAATACAGGCTGGGTTTTTGTTTGTTTTTTGCTAAATATTAATGTGTTACCCATTAATTTTAAATTGTTATTTTCTCCTTTTTTGTCCCCTAACACGCTTTAGATTAATTGATATTCACAGGACAAAGATATGATTTCTGAGTGTCATTTATGCAAAGCACGTATTTCGATTTGGAATTTAAACACCAAAATGCAATGCTTACAAAATCTCGTTTTCAATTTCTAAGCACCTCTGAAGTGCAAGGATTATGTGCAAAGGTGTTTTTTCTTGTCAGTTTGTGTCCAATTCCGGAACGTGTTAAGATATTCAGTTGCTCCAAAACACAACTTCTTGTGGAATTTATAAACGCATTTAGTTGTGGTGAAGCGTAACTCTAAAATGCGTCTCGATTTTAAACATAACATTGAAACACGTTTGGGTCTGAACATGTAGGCCCTGTTACAACCGATAATGTTACAACGCCGCATAATGTTACACCAACGCATAATGTTACAAAAAATGTAGTAAACAACCGATAATGTTATGAACTCCGCATAATGTTATAACTTTTTTCAACCCGTTATGTTATAAAAATCGACGCATAATGTTATAACTTTTTTCAACCCGTTATGTTACAACAAATTAACCGATAATGTTATAACTAATGTATACTAATTCCAGTTGCAGCTTTTGTAGATGGACTTTACCACTTACCATTTATTGCCACATAAAGGTATGTAATATTTATACTAAGAGTTTATGTTCTGGTTAAGGCGAGGAGACCCCCCCCCCCCCACCCCAACTCCCCGGGATTTATCATAGAATGACCTAGTCACATAAGATAGACGCGGATTATCCTGGTAACTCAATCGTGTGACGTCATTACCATAGTCATCCAGTGCCCAACATGGTGAAGGCGGGGGTGGTGGAGGAGGGGTGCTATTTTATCCGATTGGTACGTTTACCAACATGCGTAATCTCCGCTTCCAGAAATGTAGTGTACCATAGTCCCCTGACGCCTTTAGGGATGGGCAAATGCCTGTGTTTCTGCTTGTTTTGGGCATCTAAAACTCATTTGTCGCATATTTCTTAGTCATAAGAATATCTTATTGTTCATTAATTTGACATTTTAACAACTAACAGTGAATAAAAATGAGGTGGAGTTAAAAGAGGTCAAAAAGTTGGATGGAGCGAGGCACATATGGTGGATGTGGCGGGTTGGTAGTGTCACACGGAAGCCAAAGAATAAGATGCGAGACTGGGTAGGAAGAGGAATAAGGTTTAGGAGGATTGGAAGGGGTGGGCAGGGATTAGGCTGAGAAAGAGAGGAGGTCATGGATTAGTACATCAGGGTGATTGTGCAGAGAAGGCTATCTGAGAATACTATAAGAGAGTAGTGTTAGACGTATGATAATATAGATAGTGGAGATGTTGGAAGAAGTGGAAGTGATGAATTTGGGATTACAGGTTCTGCATAAGGCGGAATCACTAGAACAGGCAGTATAGTGAGAAGGAGGAGATTGTGAAGGAGGAGTTGTGTTGATGTTGTGGCGGTGTTGGTGATGGTGTTGAGTAGTTATGCATGTTGAAAATCAGCCATTTTGTAGGACCCCGGAGCAGGACCCCGGAAGTGACGTCATGTCACGTGACTGGGCGGTCATGTTGGGTTGTCATGATAGTGCACGTGGGTGGCCATGTTGTGATGTCATTATTATGACAAAAGGTGGTAGGAGTGTGTATGCACAGCGCGTGTTGTTATAGGGATACGTGCTCCGTCTTATCCCTAACAACCCGACAATGATATCGAATTAATCCAAACAACCCGACGATCTTCAGGAAACTGTCAAAAACTTTCCCGAAAACACTCCCGAATCCTGCCAGTACCGATTTAGTAACTCGCCAGAAACTCGAGGGACCGGGACTTCAGGAGCTCCAGGGGCAAGGGACAGTAGGGCTCCGGGGACAGAGGCGGCGCCCCCCCCCCCCCCCCCTCCAGTTTACCTCTGAGTTAAAAAAAAAACACTATTGTAATAAACCAACCATTATTGTAATAAACCCATTTCTGTGATAAATTATGTGTCCATTATGTGGTCGGACATTAGGTAACGATACTATCCTATATTTTAAGGATACTAAACCCACGGAATACCCCTTTTCGTCGTATGAAGCAATGAAAGCTATGAAAATGAGCACGATGCGCGCAAAATCATACGTCTCAAAATGAAAGCTATGAAAATGAGCGCAATGATTACCTCTTCATACGTCTCATACCCTCATTAAGGATACTATCCTACCTTTATTTGGGAGTGTTTTCTGGAGTGTTTGGGTCAGTTTGTCGGGTTGTTTGGATTAATTCGATATCTATTGTCGGGTTGTTAGGGGTGAGATGGAGCACGTGTCCCCATAACAACACGCGCTGCGCATACGAACTCCTACCACCTATTATCATGATAATGACATCACAACATGGCCACCCACGTGCACTATCATCATAACTCAACATGGCCGCCCAATCACGTGACATGATGTCACTTCCGGGGTCCTGCCCCGGGGTCCTACAAAATGGCTCATTTTCAACATACGTAACTACTCAACACCATCACCAACACCGCCACAACACCAACATCAACACAACTCCTCCTCCACAATCTCCTCCTTCTCCCTATACTGCCTGTTCTAGTGATTCCGCCTTTTCCAGAACCTGTAATCCCAAATTCATCACTTCCACTTCCACTTCTTCCAACATCTCCACCATCTATATTATCATACCGTCTAACACTACTCTTTTATAGTATTCTCAGATAGCTTTCTCTGCACAATCACCCTGATGTACTAATCCATGACCTCCTCTCTTTCTCAGCCTAATCCCTGCCCAACCCTTTCAGTCCTCCTAAACCCCATTCCTCTTCCTACCCAGTCTCGTATCTTATTCTTCGGCTTCCGTGCGACACTACCAACCTGCCACATCCACCATATGTACCTCGCTCCATCCAACTTTTTAGCCTCTTTTAACTCCACCTCATGTTGTTCACTTTAGTTGTTAAAATGTCAAATTAATGAACAATAAGATATTCTTATGACTAAGAAATATGCGACAAATGAGTTTTAGATGCCCAAAACAAGCAGAAACAGAGGCATTTGCCCATCCTCAAAGGCGTCAGGGGACTATGGTACACTACATTTCTGGAAGCGGAGACTACGCATGTTGGTAAACGTACCAACCGGATAAAATAGCACCCCTCCTCCACCACCCCCGCCTCCACCATGCACTGGATGATCATGGTAATGACGTCACACGATTGAGTTACCAGGATAATCCGCGTCTATGTAACGTGACTAGGTCATTCTATGATAAATCCCGGGGAGTTGGGGGGGGGGGGGTGTCTCCTCGCCTTCACCAGAGCAGAAACCTTTAGTAAAAATATTATATACCTTTATGCGGCAATAAATGGTAAGTGGTAAAGTCCATCTGCAATAGCTGTGACTGAAATTAGTATTCAGAAGTTATAACATTATCGGTTAATTTGTTGTAACATAACGGGTTGAAAAAAGTTATAACATTATGCGTCGATTTTTATAACATAACGGGTTGAAAAAAGTTATAACATTATGCGGAGTTTATAACATTATCGGTTGTTTACTACATTTTTTGTAACATTATGCGTTGGTGTAACATTATGCGGCGTTGTAACATTATCGGTTGTAACAGGCCCTATATAATTCGTGGAACGGGCCATCCAACTGAACAATTTCAATTTTAAAATGTCTTGAAATCAAATGTAGATTCAGCCAAGACCTATTTTGAGTTTCCTTCGAAAGTTGCCTGAGTGTCATTAGTCTCAATCTTTGCCGGGAGGGGTTATCAAGCTCAGTGTGTTTGACCGCATGATGGGGTATGTGTATCAATCTCAAAACTTCTTCCCGTGGCCCTCCCACGATATAAAAGTCTGCATGTCCACCTATGTAGATTGTTCTCCTCCACCTGTCTCCATTGGTAAAATAGGACTTGGTAACCAACGCCACTGGGTGCCATCCCTCAGTAAGTGGGAAACATAGGCATAAATGATTGGCAAGACTTGACTTAATAGTTATGTTGAGTCATGATATAGCCTTGATGCTGGCACCAATAAATAAATACATGGATCGCAAATTGTATTTAATCATAGTTAGGTTCAGCTAATGGTCCGTATGAGACTTCTATATACAAGAAACCTAAAATGGTGACTGATATATACTGTCACAAGTTTTACTCCTTTTGTCGGGAGAGGCTGTTTTAGGCCACAAGTAGGTCATATATCCCTTTATTCGATGAGAAAAACTGAAACAAATATTCCCAGAGCAGTCAGGTAACCTTAGGGCCGTATTTAAGAATGGGTAGACTGGGCGGACGCACAGGGCCTCACATTTGAAGGGAGCCCACATTTGGCAGGGAATTTTGTCATATTGTTCAAAATACCCATTTTCCTGTTGAAATGTTCCACATTCTGGAGCTCAGAATGCGTTCAGAAACTTTCTGAGAGCCTCCAGAAATCCAGATTTACCTGGGGTAACACAACTCCCCCCCCCCCACCCCCAAGATTCCAATTATGCCAGCCGTCGGCCAGACCACTTCGGGAGCTGGATGTTATGAGTGTAAGAAAAAATTGAGCTTCTACTCGAGGCTGCCCAGGCTACCCATATTTCTGAAACCTGACGTTTCTGGACAGGTTTGGTTTTTTTTTTGTTTTTTGGGTTTTTTTTTTGGGGGGGGGGGGTTCACTGACACTTACTCTAAAGTTAGAAACAATGTGTGGGAATGAGCAATCGCGTATCTCATCTTGGTGACAACATTTCTTCTATTAATTTCTCAGTATCAACCAATAAATTACATGTAGTATGGGAAAAAAAGGCGTTATGATTTTTCAGTAAGCATATTTGTCGGAGGCTCTAAACACGAATCTGTAAGTGGATCGAGGGGTCAGGATCAACCAATACACGCATACATGTACAGAGAGGCACTTGTAATATTTTGTTGCCTAGGTAAAACGTTGGCTGACAAACGCCATCATTTTCTTTGAAATGAAATGGCATGAAAAGAAATCTTGAAGACAACAACATAATTTTAGTCAAAAACTGATTTATTTATTTGAGCTTCCATTAACAAATTATCTTGAAGTACAATGTACTGCAAGACTGTTTTCCCAATTCTAAATGTTGTTGTCATTCAGTACTTTTTGACACCTCCATTAACACTTTTTGCAGAATCACAATTCACATGTACAGTCTAAACTTGAAGTTTACGGGACCGACCTATAACTTCGACTTATCCCGGTCTTCGAGTTATGCACTTCAGATGTATTTGAGGGATTTGGAAGCCTTGAACACAAGAACACAGAAACTTGTAATCTGGACAATGGAACCACCTCCACACCTCCCAGAAAATAAATATATAACAGCGACAGTCTATATTTCCTGGGAGGGGTGGAGGGGGACTGCTAACCCCTGATTGCTAGGACCGATTGCCAACTTCGAGTTATCTCATATATTCGAATCATCCGATTTCGAATTATCTACTTCCGACTGTAGTTTTTTAGTTTTTCAAGGCAACTCCCATTCCCAACCACCTCTCGCTGGTTCCAGGAGAAAAGGGATCAGTGAACAAGACACGCAAAAAAACCTAAACAAGCAAACAAAAACAATACTGTGCAAAATAAGTTATATTACACCATAACGTGGTAAGTATTGTTTTTGTTTTTGCTTCTCGGTATTCCCAGGGGTGGGGTGGAGGGAGAGAGGGGGTTGATCAGTTGTAAAAAATAAATAAAAACACGATTTGTTGGGGGGGGGGTGGGCGGATAAAAACTGCAAGGTACAGGGTCCCGGGGAGCGGGGGTCCGCCGGGGTCGAAGCATTTTTTCAAATCAACTTTTTTTTACATTCAGTAATAGAAGACTTTTGAGAATTGTCATGCATGTCGTTAGTGTCTTTTAAGAACATGACGGTTTCATTTACCTTGAAAGATATTTTTTTAAAGGTTATCGTACATCAAGATTGAAAAAAAAATTGAAATCCCCTCCCGCCCCTTGCCACCCCCCCCCCCCCCCCAAAAAAGACAATTTTTGTTTATGCTCAAATTGTTTTTCTGGATAGTCCAAGGCAGAACATTACTTTTCGGACCTAGTGTATTATGTTTACCCCTCCCACCCCCACCCCCCCCTCCCCACCCCCCACCCCCACCGCGCTCACGGGTTTTCCATTCTCTGTTGTTGTGTATGCGTGTTTGTGATAGTGGAATCATGCTGCAGTGAAATTACATCATCTAATTATTTCAGGCTTATATGCATTGTACCTTACCACCCAAGCAATCATTCGAACAAGATTATTCTTTCATGTTTCATCAGAAAAAAGAACTCAATTGCCACCAAGGGACGTCAATTCATGAGGAATGGTTGGAGGTCAGCTGTAAAAAAAAAAAAATACACGAGGCAACATTCCGCCCCTGGACTACCTAAAAATAAAATTTGAGCCATTTTGTGTGTGGTTGTGTGTGCAAAAATCCAATTTTGATGAGAAATATGAAAACAGAAGAAGTAACTTTCAAAGCAAATAAAACCTATATCTTTTACCAATCATGTTAGTAGGTGATAATTGAGAATACAAACACACCTGTACATGTACGTGTACGTGTACACGTACATTCGTGTACACCTCCATAGGAATTGGTGTTAAAATCGTGTACCTGTACACGATTTGAACGTTTTTTAGGGTGTGTTAGAATCCACTTTGAGAATTCAAACACCACTGAATTGTATCCTAGAGCAAAAAAAAGGCCCGTAGTTTTACGTACACGTACATGTACCATTTTGATTGAAATCGACAAATGGATTTCTCCCATAGGATTCAGTGTTAAATTGCGAGCAAAAAAACGTTTTGTCGTTTCTAAAACATCATCTTGTCGATTCTAACAATCCGCGTCCGTACACGATTTTAACACTGAAACCCTATGGAGGCGTACATGGAGATCCACTTGCGGATTTTAGGTCGGAAATTGACTCGTATACAGACGTTGTGTTAGAATCCGCAAACCCACTGTCGCGTTTCCCAAAGTAAGACTAACGCACGTTATTGCGAGGTAATCTTAATAAGCACTTAATGGAAATGTTTTGAATGAAGAATGTTGTCGGGGTGTTAGAATCCGCAAACCCGCTGTCACGTTTTTATTGATATACAGGACAGAAAAAAAATATAAATGAATAGTTATTTAAAAAAATAAATATATCAAATCGAATAGATAATAAAAAATACGTAAATCATGAGCGATTCTCAGACTATTAGAGTAAGGTTTCTTTTAAAAATGCTGATGAGAGCCTACGCATTCTGCGTGAATGAACAACTAGGTCGTCTCTTGTTAGAACGATGCGTCGGATGTCGGGATCACCTAGACTTCGATCACGAGAATCATTCATGTCTGTGGATGGAAAGGGAAGATATGGTCGTCAAGTATTTCGAACCGGCATTCGAACGCATTCAAATCAATGAAGTGATCGCGTTTTGGAAGAGATTACTCTTCTGTAAGGATCAAAGCAAGCTCACAGTTTCGGAAGAACAGAAGTCTGACTTTACGAGATAAGGGATGCATCATGAAATTATTGTTCAATGAAGCATACGTCAAAGTTTTTTCGTTGATATAAAATAAGGGAGAATAGAAAATAAAAATAAATACACATATAAATTTTTATCTAATATTAGAAAGAAAAAAACAAAATGAGAACCAGAAATAAATTGTATCCGACGTTAGTGGACGACGAGGATGAGAAGACGATTGAGGTTTTGCCGACTGCACCGTCGCTAGAAGAAAGAGAGAGAGGTATCGCATCGATCAAATCAGTAGAATCCAAGAGTATCTAACTCGAGAGAGAGATTCTCGTCGTTCTCTCAAGAAGAAGTATTCGCGTTTCATGAAATTCGTCAACGCGATCGACACGACACTCATCACGCTTTACACGCGGCTGGCTAGACATCCCGACACCAAGACTCGCAACGACGTCTGCGATAAAAACAAGTTGAGGAAATTGAGCGGCATATCAAATCCAACCAGGAGAGAGAAGATAGAACGTTCGCTGGTCGGCAATCTGATCGGTGTGAAACGTCCATTCGGATGGGGCGTTCAAAAAAAAAAGCGCATCTGAAAAGAAGAAGAAACGATTATTGACGAGCAAATTGGCTGAGGAGTTACACAATCCCATAGTGCGTAAATTTCGAAAGAGAAGGGTGTTCGTGAAGGGTCTGGATGATATTTGGTCTGCCGACTTGGTCGACATGAGATCGTTTTTGAGGTGGAACGAGGGCGTTAAATATCTATTGACGGTCATCGACGTGTTTTCCAAATACGGTTGGATCAGAGCTTTGAAGAATAAATTGGGACCTTGCGTTGCCGAGGCTCTGAAGAGCGTGTTCGACTTGTCTTCTCGAAAACCGAGTAAATTGTGGGTGGATAAGGGAAAGGAATTCTACAACAAGCACGTTCATCGATTGGTAGACCTCTACTCGATCGAAAACGAAGAGAAAGCCAGCGTGGTGGAACGTTGGAATCGAACAATGAAGGAAAAGATGCACAGATACTTCACGGCGAATTCGACCAAAAATACATATACGCTCTGAACGGTCTGGTTAAAGATTACAATAACACCCGACACAGATCAATCAAGATGACTCCCGTGGAAGCTAGCGATCCTCGAAACGAAAAACAGGTCTACGTGAATCTATATCCTGAGAGATCTAAGATCAGGAAGAAGTCTAGAACGCCGAAATTTGCAGTTGGTGATCGAGTGAGAATTTACGCTTATAAGAAGCACTTTGAAAAGGGTTATACTCCTCGATGGACCTCGGAAATCTTCGTGATAATCAAAATATTTCACACCGATCCGGTGACTTACGAAATCGAAGCTTTGGATGGAGAAGAGATCATCGGAAAGTTTTACGAACAACAATTACAGAAGACAAACTTTTGATAAAGAAAACAAAATTTTTTTTATTTACTTTCTTTAACATTTTCTTGTTTACACATATATATAAGAGAGAAAAAAATAATAATAAAAAATAATTAAAAACTATTTTTTAGATAAAGAAAGCAAGTTAATTAATAAACAAAAAACTAAAAATCCTTTAAAATGACAAATATACTAGATATAGCACAAAGCATAGTGAAAGATGAAAGTATTCAAGAATATGAGGTTCATGAATACGAACCGGTAACCGGAACGAGTTTGAACAATGCGGGAGAGATAAGAATCAACGTTGAAACTCAAGATCTATTCATACATCCTAGCGAGAGTTACATAGTGGTGCAGGGACGTCTCACCAAGGAAGATGGAAGCGACTACGCCGACGACGACACGGTTACTCTAGCCAATAATGGCATCATGCATCTATTCAGTAATATAAAATACATGCTATCCGGACAAGAGATAGAATCTGTGTTTCATCTTGGTCAGGCTACCACGATGTTCGGACTCTTGGCGTATCCTGATGATTTTTCGAAATCCAGAGGACTTAATCAGTTGTGGGTGAAAGACACCGTCGGCCCTGCTAGCACCGGCGCCGCCTTGATATTCGACTACGTTGTCAAGACGTCCAGACCTAAAGGAACGTTTTCGTTCAGGATACCTTTGAAACACATCTTTGGATTTGCGGACGATTACAACAAGATCAGGTACGGATTCAAACACAATCTGACGTTGATTCGAAAAGGAAACGATGATGCAATAGTGAGACTCACTGCGACCAATGCGGGTAAGATAACTCTACACAAGATATCGTGGTTCGTTCCGCACGTGGAGCCTTCGATCGTGGAGAAAGCGCGTCTCTACAAGATCATAGAATCCAAGAGTAAATTACCCGTGGGATTTAGAATGAGACAGTGCGACACAGCTAGCATTCCTCCCTCCATGAATCACTTCGATTGGAGATTGACGGTGAAATCTGCTTCCGAGAGACCGCGTTTCATCGTGGTTGCGTTTCAGACCGATAGGGACGCGTCTCAGGAAAAGAATGCATCGCTGTTCGATCACTGCCATTTGAGAAACATGCAAGTGTTTCTGAATGCCATGAGATATCCAGCAATCGATTACAATGCGTTGTTCGACAAGAACGATTTCTGCAGACTGTACGGCGATGCCGCTGATTTTAGAAAGAAGTATCACGGTCTAGACGAATTGATGAGCAATCCTAACATATTTCCCGGTGAATACAAGTCGATGTATCCCATGTTCGTATTCGATGTCAGTAAACAGAGTGAACGACTCAAGAGTAGCGTCTTAGATATTCAGATCAAGATGCAATTTGATAGGAACGTTCCGAGAAAAACCGAAGCCTTCGCCCTGGTCCTGTCGGATAGAGAATTACAATTCGAATCGGATGGAAATAAGATGTCGATCATTCGATGAGAGACGAGTGTGAAAAAAAAAATATATATAAATAAAAATTATTGTAAAAATGAATGATAAAGAAAGAGAATACTTACGAAGAAACAGACGTGTTGTGATTAAAAATATTTCACAAGATTCGTTAGCAATAATTCTAGACACTTCAGTCGAAACAGAACCTTTAATATTGACTGATTATATGAGACGTGAAATCGAAAGTAAAATCTTGATAGAAAATAAAATCAGAAAACTTTTAGACATGTTGACGTATAGAGGACCGACTGCTTTTCGAGAATTTACAAAAGCTCTTCGAAATGCTAAAATAGATGTCGACGCGTGTTTCGAGATAGGTGATCCAATTTCATGAGATGAAACATTATGAGAAATAACGTATTAAAACAAAACCCCCCCAAAAAAACAAAAAAAAATAAATAAAGTAATGTGATCTAGAGACATTGAACATCTTTCTAAATCTCATTACTTTTTTTTTTGTTTTTTAATAAATCACACATTATTTTTTTTTTATTCATTATTTTCCACGCCTTCACTGTTTGTTCAAAGGAACTAGTTCGATCAGTAGACTCACCACGGAAGTGGCGGCTTCGGGATTATTGGTTTTCGTAACGAAATTAATCCTGTCTCCGGTGTTCACTTTGAGAGGCATGCCGAATGTGCTAACATTCGCGTGTTGATTCTCAGTCTTTTCGACGCTCTATCTCTTATCGCTCTCTACTCCATTCAACATGAGATTGACGACCACTCTGTTATTCAAATCCGAGGAAGCCAGACTCATTCGAAGGATTTCACCTCCTAGCGGCATGGGATATCCCACCTGACCATGTTTCGATCCACTACCTCCATTTCCGAAAGACCACTCAGCTTTTCCTTCATCTAAGGTGCCGGCCTCTTCGGCCCACACAGTGATCAATTGTCTAGCACATTTGACTTTCTCCACCACCGAAATCAGGGTGCAGGCATCCGTCATGTTCACGGGATCTGGTAGATTCGTGAGCGCGTGTCCACCCATGTCTAGTTTACCTTCCATGATGTCACCCTTTCTCCAGACCGAGTTGTCGTCCATATACTTTCTGCTGACCGCGCTGGAATCGAATTCGGGATCGTGATTGAGACCGAATAAATTGTGACCGTTCATGTTGATGCCACCATTTATGGTTCCGCCAGATTGTTTGTTCAGGTACAGATCATCCACTCGTGATTCTAGGTATTCTTGTGATTGTATCACGGCAGAATCTACATAGCCCTTGTTGACCGCGGTTGAGTCTGCATCCGTGTTGTTGATCTTCGGCAGATTCAATATCTTGTTGAATCCCGCATTCAGATCCGATTTCATTTCTCGTCTGTCAGACTTTCTCTGTTCCAGATCTACGTAGTGTTTGGTTGCCACGTCCTTGGGATTCGTGGGAGTGGCCACGTTCATTATCTTGTTAGAATTGGCGTTCAATTCCGAGTGCATCATTTTCTGAACATATCTATTTCTCAGGTGTTCGCTGAATCTCACGTGAGAGTCGTCCGTGTATTTCTTGGTCGCGGCATTGGTGGGATCTATGGGATTCACGACGTTCACCAAACGTTTGGATTTCAGATCGAGATCGTCGGTCATGGTTTTATCCACGTAATTATCTAGCAGGATTCGTTCGAAATCGGCGTTCCCCCAGTCAACGTATTTTTTAGTCGCAGCATCTGCGAGATCTATCAGCTCGAGAAGATTGTAGAGCTTCTTATCGTTCATGTTCAAAGGTTCTTCTCAAGGTTCGTATCTCCGAACGTAACGTTCATCCAAGTTGGCAATGTCGTAACCATCGTCGACTTCGAACGTCTTCCTCTTCTTTTTTGGGTTGACTTTTTCATCGTCACTTCTACCAAATTTATCGACTGGCATATTGTTGTAGGGATTTTTTTTGTTTTAGAAAAAATATATTCAAAACGCAGTTTATTAAAAATGAACTATGTTATTTTATTTTTCGTTTTTATTCGATTAAAATTTTTAAAATAATTTTTTATCTTTATATATACTATAAAAAAATCTCTCTCTAATGTAAATTATTGAGAATGTCTTGAAATCGATCTCCTTCAGACCATCTCTTGAGAACGTAGAGACACAGGTGACCGCAAAACACTTGATCTGGTGATTGCACTTGTTCTGTGTTGTAACGAACCATCGATTTGTTGAAATAGTTCTTTATTTCTTTTGGCGGCGAGATTCCGTAGCTGTCGAAATAATAATTTTTCTTCTTCCCATTCTTGATCCACGCCACCCAGTGAGTGCTTTCACCTGATGAATCGTCTATATTTAAAATTCCGCATTCCGACTGTCGAGGTCTTCTCTTCGGCAAGGCATCTCTGGAAAACACGCCTAGAAAATCTTTGATTTTCAAATCTTTTGCCGCATTCAACAGATCGATGTTGGATAGAGGTTCGTTAGGTAAGATGACACCTTCTACGGATATCCTTATTTTCTTATTCATAAATGCGTATATAATTTTTTTTATTTATTTTATTATAATTTACTAAAAAATGACGTTATTTTTTTTTTTTAAACTAACTCTCTCGATGTCACTATCGATTTCTATAATTTTGATTCCATCTAATTCCTCTTGATTTTCTGGACTCTCGATGTCTCTATCAATTTCTATAATTTTGATTCCATCTAATTCTTCTTGATTTTCTGGACTCTCGATGTCACTATCGATTTCTATAATTTTGAATCCATCTAATTCTTCTTGATTTTCTGGAATCCTATCATCCACAATCATATCTGGAATCTTATCATCCACAATCGTATCTGGAATCCAATCATCCACATTCATATCGTCTCTAATTAGATCCACAGTCCAATGTCCGAGTGCCAAAGTTCTTATTTTATCGTCTAACACGAATCTCTTATCGTCGTCGGCTGTCAGCGAAATCTTGTTGACTATTTCAGTATACAAGTCGTGATTTTCACTTCGAATTGATTTCATAGTCTTATACACGGGACCACTTCCTAACAGACAATCTTTATACTCTTGGAAAGAGATGTTTTTCTTCACCACGCATGCTTTAACTCCTTTGCACATCTTGATCTCTTCATCTTCTAGACAATAAGCATACAGTTTGGGTCTCAAGCCCACGAATTCGACGATTTGTTTACCACCGCTCTCGTCCTTAAATTTACCCAACACCTTCTTGTTGTCGTTCGATTGAATGTTGGATGGGTGATCAATGGGATAATTGCTCGTGTCGAACCACCCGGCCACGTCCTGAGATATATCTCGGTAGACGTCTTTCATCTCTATCTCGTAAACTAAACTGTCTGTGTCGGTGAACAGTAGTTTGGCTTTATCACCAAATTTTCGTTTGACGTAATCGTAGTGAAACTCGTACATCAATCGCTTGCTGATATCTAAGATGATCGGTCCGAGATAATATGGTTTGTCAAACTTCAGGTGCGTCTTTTGCATGTGAACAGCCACTAGATTTTCGTTGAATATGGTTCGGTGTTTGTAATTGGGTTTCACCACTAATGTTTTAGCTCTTTTCTCAGACGTGACAAGTCGAACGTCAGTTCTCTTCCTGATGTTTTCCATCGATTTACTGTACACGCAGTTGTTCATGAGTTTCAAGAAATCTTTTTTTGAAATCGTTCTCGGCTCGAGTTCTGAGATTCGTGTTGAGATCGATGTATTTTGTCATCCAAGGCTCTTCGTCGAATCGAATGATGCTATGTATGTCGACTAATTTCATCCCGTAATCGGCGTACTGTTTCAAACTCTCGCTGTAGATGATGTAGTTACGTTTGTTAAATAAATTGGGAATGAGTTTTTCCTCGTCTCCTTCGTTCGGTTCCATTTGTTCGGGAGCCAGCAGATAATCATTGTGTGGATCGTGTAATTCTTCCGGATAGTTCAAATCGACTTCTAAAATGCAAGGATAGTCTCTCCATTTTTGCATCTCTTGCGGTTCCTTCACCCATTCGAAATTTCCAATCGGTAAAGGATGACTCATAGCCCAACCGTACAGATTATTGGCGTCCCAATACTGTATGTATTTAGTCGACCGTTTTGAATCGAAACCTTCTTTCATGTAGGGATTGTTAGCTTCAGAATATCTGTGAGAGATCATCGAGACGCCACCTCTCGCAGCCTTTTTGAACATGAGCAACATGTTCATGTCGGATAATAATTCCAATTGGACTTCGGTGGTCTTCAACAGAGCGTCCCACGCTAGACCGGGTGCAGTGAAATACCAAGCGGCATCCAGATCGTAATTTCGACAACCGACGTCTGGAAAATTTTCAAACACGTCTGCCAAGAGCTGAACGTCGGTTTTCAGATAGAGATCATGATAATCTCTCATGGTTTTCATATCGAATGATTTCCACACGTTTTTAGCGTGTTCGTAATTCTCGTCGGAAATGTCGGATTCGTATAATTTCGAATAAAAATCTTCTTTCGAAGGTAGTGCGGTGTCTTCGAATCTCTTTAGATCATTCATGTAATTGTAAGGATAGACTCCTTTCCTCAACATGACGTCTACTCGTTCTCCGAAATGTTCGCTCGTGATTTTAAATTTATCCTTGCTCATGTTATCGACTAATTTTTCCAGAGCGGCCGACATGAATTTAAAACTGTCGATGAAACGTATGGCTCTACGAATGAATTTCGTTTTTTCTTCCAACGTCTCTCTGTTGATTACTCTTTTCTTTTCCATGAGCTTCCATTTTGTGAAGGAAATGTATCTTTCTTCGCTGTTCACGATGCAATTTAATTCTTCGTGTGAGGTGCCGAGATTTTTCACGAACAGATGACTGTCATAACCCGAGAGATTGTGAAATATCACCGGATAGAAAACGGCGTCTCGATATTTTAAATTACACTTGCTGTGAGCCGGACCGCGATACAGACCCGTGTAATGATCATGGTCTCTGACCTTCTTATTTTCCTTCGAATTCTCATTGAACGATTGTCTGCATATGTGACATTTGGTGGCTCTGTTATTTTCATCCTGCTGCTCTCACGTGATGATCATTGTCGCTGGAGTTTTGAATTTGTCGTATAACATTTGAATTTTCGATTCTAAATCTTCCACGAACCTTTGAGCCACGCTGTCATCTTCATACTGTTTCGTGTAGGTGAAGGGACCCATGTCGTGTTGCGAGTCGAAAGCGCATTTCACGTAAATGCAATAGCCTGAAGGTATGTGTTTTTGATATCTTTCGACGTAACTTTGAAGAGCATTGGGTTGACAGGAACTCATTTTCGCGGTGAAACATTCGAAATCGGCGTACACGACGAATGGTACTTTTAACCTTCTATTGTGATTTTCAAACTTCACGATGGTGTTGGGTTTGGGCATTTTGACGGCGACACCTTGATTTTTGTTGCAATATTCCTGATGTTTCGCCAACGAGTCTTCGCTGTGAAACACGTTCATGCAATTGCAACATAAAGATATCTTTCCATTATGTTTATTATTTTGTTTCGACAGTAATCGGCTCGGATTTGGAACCCAACAATAATGATGATTGTTACCGTTCAAAATCAATAATAAAATAATCATCTTTTCTCTTCCGAGATACAAAGTTTGTCTGAGAGGATAGATCGTTCATTTTTCCTCGTCGTATCCCAAGACGTTCACCGCTACGGTGGGATTTTGAGCCTTGAAACGTTTGATGTGTTTTAACTGCATTGGAAAAGTCACTCCGGTCCAATCGATATTTTTAGGAGTCTCCTCATAATGAGAAGCTCTATCAGGGTTCGTTTTGACAGGGTATAAACCGGAGGTGACTGCCCATTTAAAACACTGATCATCATTATTTTTCACGTTGATCACAGCGTGTTTTTTAGCTAGGAAATACGGAAATTTCACGTAGGAAGACCCTTTCAACAAATCGTTTTTAGTTATGTGAATTTCGAGTTTCAACACCTCATCAAACGTCCAATTACTACCTTCATGTTGATAATTTGTGAGAGACGTTAACATCTTGTCTTTCATCTTTTCGAAAACGTCCGATAAATCTGAACCTCGAAATACGGGTTCAACGTTAGATCTGAAATATGCATTTTTCACGATGCTCTCGCCGGACTTCACATCGATTTTATTCATCACGCAATGGAGTATCATCTTAATTTTTAGTCCCACATCCATGTATTTGCGAAACAAATCCAATACTTTTTTCTTCACCCATTCCATGAACCATTTTGGATCGATTTTCTTCAATGAGGGAACCATGTCAAAAGTTTTAAAAATGCCTTTGATCGCACTCTCCCGTTCCACAGACTTCGATTGAAATAGTTCTGCGGCGAGTTGCGCTAGATATTCTTTTCCTTTCCCTTCGTCTATTGCTCGTCGAATTTCGCTCGATATATCTTGTTTGCCTAGAATCTGAATTGCATCACTCGTTTTCGTTTTAGGTTTTCTTTTCTTTTCTTTGGAAACTTGAAGTTCTTCTTTAACGGCTTTTCGTTTAGTCGTCTTCTTATTTTTCACAATCGAAACGTTTTTAGTTTTTTTTCCCCCCCCCGGGGGGGGGGGGGGGGGGGGGAATTTTTATCTGTTTGCTTCATTTTGTAAGAATATATTTTTTCAAATTTTGTATTTTAAATAATTTGTTTATAAAGTTTTGTTTTTCTTTAATGTGAAAAATATTTTTTTTGATGAAATTAATCAATTTTTTTATGTTCCTTAACGTTAAAAAAAATTGAATTAATACGAGAAAAAAAGGATGTTAAATTTAACTTTTATATATATAAAGAGAAAAAAAAAAAAACTTTTTTAAACAAATTATTTAATACAAAAATTTAAAATATACATTATTTGCAAGAATTCGTAAAACAAAAAAAACCAAATAATCGATCATGACGACAACATCCACGTTGGAATCTCGACATAAACATCGACGTTTAATAAATCGTTATTTTAAAAAAAACCAAGAAGAAAAAAATCGTAATTTATATTTATGCGTTTCGAAAGAAAACGATACGATTTGCAATAGAAAATTGAATCATAATACTATTAGTGACCAAAAATTAATCGACAATGTCGTTCGAACTATTAAAAAAGAAGAATAAGGTTCAAGACAAATAGAACTCTTACGACTTTTACGCGAAGTCTCGCACGAGGTTCAAAACAAATTTCTGCGAAGCAGACGTGTGTTCATGTCACCCGATTCCTTCTCAATAGATGATAACTGCAAGATGTGAAGGCCAATTTTTAAACGTTCGAAGTCTTGCACGTTCTAAAAACTCGTGAAAAAAAAATTGAATTAATACGAAAAAAAAAAAAAGGATGTTAAAATTTAACTTTATTTATATATAAAGAGAAACTTTTTAACAAATTATTATTTAAATACAAAAAAGAGAAAAAAAACAAACTTTTTTAAACAAATTATTTAATACAAAAATTTAAAATATACATTATTTGCAAGAATTCATAAAATCCAAATAATCGATCATGACAACAACACCTAAAAGATGTGAATTGAAACAAGTTAAATATTATACGCTATCAAATATTTATATCTATACAATAGAACATGATCCCATCGAATTGAATGATGTTAAAATGGAAGACTTAAAGCACTACGACAACAAATATATAATGTGTTTGATATTGGATGAAGCCATGCTCGATTTGTTTTACGAGTACCAAAGCGATCTGCTGAATAATATCATCACCAAACACACAAAACCCTCATACGAGATCTATTTGAAGATGTTCTATGGAAAAAAAATATTTGCAATGATCTCACTCGAACTCGTGGATAAATCGGATGGTGAGAGCGCGTTCACCGATGTAGAAAAACTCAAAAGAGTAAAGATAAAAATTCAAGAGATTTTGGTAAGAGGAAAAATAATGCATGTCGACATGCTAATAACGGACTTGGAAATACAAACAATAGAGAGATTGATTTTAGCAAAGAAGGAAAAAAAGTAATGAGATCACCTTTAGATCTCATTACTTTTTACAAAAAAATTTTCACATTAAAGAAAATTAAAATTAAAAAACTTTTTTTTTATATATATAAAGAGCAAAAAAAAAAAAACAAAACTTGTTTTAAACAAATTATTAAAATACAAAATTTAAAATATACATTATTTGCAAGAATTCATAAAACAAAAAAAAACAAATAATCGATCATGAGGACAGCAACACCTAAAAGATGCGAATTGAAATTGAAACGAGTCGAAACGTATAAGAAATTCGGTCATAAAATCTATAGATTACAACGACACGATCCCATCGAATTGAACAAGGTCGAGACGAAGGGCTTAGAGCATAAATACGACAGATATAAGATGCCTTTGAAATTGGACGAAGCCGCGCTCGATTTGATTTACATTTTGATCCGTCAACGTGGTTTTGAGACTATACAACGTGTCTAAAATCACTGGTAGATAAACTAAATTTCGAGGTCGCTCCACGATCTTCTAACCCGGCGACACGTTTGGAAAGAAGGAATAGATCGTCGGTTGAGTGCTACCATTCACGTAGCTTCCAGCAATCACGTCCACGTTCACCAGAATGCTATTGACTGCGAGAATGTCGACTGTATTTTCAGATGCCGCGTGGCCTCGATACATCTTTCGATCGAATCCCAACATCTTGCCTATAGAATCGTCCATGTTGAAATCCACTCGAAAATTATCTTCCAAATCCAACATCGTCTGTAAGGTATTAGGATTGGGAGCGAGTCTGATCTTGTTGCTTCCCTTTCCATCCGTCTTCATTCGCGTCTGAATATAATTGTTCAAATCGTCTATGTCGTAACTCCCTTTGGGAATTCGAATCTCCAACCAATCCACTCCGTCGGAATACTTGAACGAGTTATTCTTTTCGGTGAAAGGAATAATAAGTCTCCAGATTCACCAAAGCCATCTCGTATCTTTTCTCTCTATTCAATTCGAAGGAAGGTTCGAATTTCGTAGCGAATCGAGTCGAATCGCCACTCACCACGATTTGAATGGATTGTTTTGCAGCCGTATTCTCGGCTATCCATTCTAACAATTCTCCATGTTCGAACATTATATATTTAATTTTATTTTTTTATTCAAAACTAATTATTTGAAGATTTATTATTTTCTAAATTTTATTTTCATGCTCTATCTTATTATCATCAGAAACATAAAACTTGTCGAATCCGCACCGATATTTTCCGCGATTAAATTCGCTTGTCAAATCGATCACGACGAAATTGTTAAGTCCACCATCCCAAACCCTCTTGCAGAATCTCCTGAATTCCGCCGCGCTCATGTCGTTTGCGACGTGATCTCCGTAGATGTGATTGAGATTCTTGAGATCTTGGTGAAAGAGACATAGAAAATTAGCGTTCTCCCTTATCGTCTGTCTGGGCAATCAAAAATAATTTTGTGACAGGTAGAAACAGTCCACGTTGCTGTGTCGACCCCTAACGTAATACGATTCGCATCGGTTCTGTCTCTCCAAAAGCAGATCGTCGAAAATCATGAGATTCTTATCTTCCGATTTCAGTTCTCTAGGATCCAGAACGTCGCTAGCGTTCTCATAAAATCGACACTTGACGTTCGAAGTTGCATTTCTCTTCATCAGCTCCATCGCCGCACCATCCAAAATGGTCGAAAGTGGAGCTTCACTCTTGTCGAATTCCTCCCTACTGTCAAAGATTCTGGCTATGACGTCCTTGGGCAATCTACGATCCATGCACTCTCGAAGCAATCTGTATTCGGGTTGAAACAAGCTCTTGCCAAACATGAACAACCTGTCGTAATCCAACCAGTCGGGTCGGGACAACAGATTCATTAACAGATTGGTCTTTCCACAATTCGATTTTTCCCACTATCAATCCTCTTATGCTTTTGGGAAAGAACTCGTTATTCGACACGGCGTCGTTCCAAGACATATCTTTAATGTTCATCTTTGTTTTATTTTTTTTGTTTGTTATTTTAGATTCTTTTCAAACGCAAATTTTTTATGTTTTTCAAACTCAGTTTTTAATGTTATTATTTATTTATATCACACTGTCGCGAGTTCTCTTCAATCCAGATCCACTCGTCATTTTGGCTAAATCTTGTATGGGTACCACAGCATCCTTAAAATCTTTCCAACATTTCGGCGTTCGCTCTAACGCAGCTCGCTTCGCCGGTGGACTGATCAACTTGTCGATCAACACGTTGGCTGCCCTCTTGCCAGCCACAGAAGCTATCCTACCACTGGCTTCGTAAGCGGCTTTCTTACCGGCATCCAAAGCCGTCTTCTTACCGACCTCAAATACGTTCGATGCGAGTTTTCTACCCGCATCGCTCGTGAACGCTCGCATTATAGAATCGACGATGCCAGAACCGCCTTGAACGTAAGTTCTGACGTATCCCCTGTTCTTTATCACCAACATATTTTATTTTTATAATATATTTTGTTTTTTCATTGGTAAATCGTTTTGCTGTTTAAATACTTTTATTATTCTAGTGTAAAAATTTACTGTTTTATTTTTGTTTGTTTGTTTGTTTCTCTCTACTTATTATATACACATCAATCCTTCAATTCGTTCATCAGCCTTTTATAATGGTTTTTATTCAAAACCTTCTGTCTTAACAATTCGTCAGATATAGTAACTATCTGATTATCTAATCCTGTGTTACCAGACCGTCTGCTCGCCATCAACAAACTCAATCTCTGAGACAGAGCGTCAGAATCGCTCGGAAGAAAAGTGGTTTTCACCCCTTTGCCAGTCACCGATTCGACGAACTTCTTGTTCATATCCCATATGGGTTTCACCACTTTCGTCCACTTGTAACCTCTGTTGGCTTTGGGTCTCGTCTCTCTGGCATCGTTATTTCTCTTCATGGCGTGGGTCTGAACCAGAATGTCGCCGTAATTGTCGAAATCCTGATCCGTGTAATCGCTAGGCTTGTCGTAAAGGAGCAATCTGCGGAGTCCATCAGTCAATTCGTATCTGTTCGAACCCACGATCAATTCATCATCGCCAATATCTACTTCTGTGTCTCCTACAAAAATTCTTCCCTCCGAATCCTTATAAAATCCATACGACAGATCTCTCTTACCGCCATCATCATCAGACGATGCGATGCTACTAGTGGTGATAGTCGAAGCTCTATCATCAGACTCGCTCTCTGTTTGAATTCCCGTGGGAACGTAATCCGGTGTAGATTGAACGGAATACCGATTTCCAAAACTAAGAGGCAACGAACCCATTCTCAAAGAACTCTCCTTTATGGGTCTCAATTCTTCGACTATCTCCTTCCTGCTTCGCTCTTGACCCTCCGTCACGGGTTTAAATATTTTTGTGGCTTCGCGTTTGAGTTCCATCTCACCAAGACGTCTGCTTCTGTCAGCCGACTGAATGCCCTTCTTAGCACGTTCAAACTCCTCTAAAATTCGATCTCGGTGTCTAGAATCCATCTGTAAAAACATCTTTCGTTTTTAATTGTTTTATTATTTTCAAAATTAAATGTTTAATTATATTTTTATGTTTTAAGTAATAAAAATCTTTCCGTCTTTAATATAATAAACTAAAAATATTCACATCTCAACTCAATGTCGATTGAATTGGAGAAGTTTCAAAATACGTTAAGCAGTACATGACAAATCGGTTTCTGATTTAACGCATTTTGATAGTAATTACGTTTTCTCAAACGAATTTCATTCACATATCAAAGAACCATTCACTCAGTGTCGAATTAAGAGAGAATCCCTTTGATGACTGTTAAAACATTTCAACACACAAAAGAAAACTAGTTTTCTAATTTTAACGCTTGAGGAACTTATTCATTTTCAAATCTCTCTGATTGCTATCGTGAATATATTAAAAATTTTACCACTCAAAACCTAATTGAGCGGAAAATGCGTTTAAACATTCCGTTAAGTGTTTGACTCTTTTGAACGATATCCCTAAACTCAATTTCTCTTCTTTACATCAAGACAAGCCATGAATCTCTATAATACAGATCATATTCATAATTGACTCTTTTTGAACGAAAACCTCATTCATTCATAACGATAACATGTGTTAGTTTTTACTTCAGGAAAACGTGACTGGGTTTTCGGATTATAACACCCCGACAACATTCTTCATTCAAAACATTTCCATTAAGTGCTTATTAAGAGTACCTCGTAATAACGTGCGTTAGTCTTACTTCGGGAAACGCGACAGTTGGTTTGCGGATTCTAACACAACGTCTGTACACGAGTCGATTCCGACCTAATATCCGCAAGTGGATCTCCGTGTACGCCTCCATAGGGTTTCAGTGTTAAAATCGTGTATGGACGCGGATTGTTAGAATCGACAAGATGATGTTTTAGAAACGACAAAACGTTTTTTTGCTCGCAATTTAACACTGAATCCTATGGGAGAAATCCATTTGTCGATTTCAATCAAAACGGTACATGTACGTGTACGTAAAACTACGGGCCTTTTTTTCGCTCTAGGATACAATTCAGTGGTGTTTGAATTCTCAAAGTGGATTCTAACACACCCTAAAAATCGTTCAAATCGTGTACAGGTACACGATTTTAACACTAATTCCTATGGAGGTGTACACGAATGTACGTGTACACGTACATGTACAGGTGTGTTTGTATTCTCAATTATCACCTACTCATGTTCTTAAGTGACCACCAAAGATATAACAATGCTCAAAGGTCTTTTATCAGCGAAATAAATGTGGAAAAAGTGGATTTGAAAAAAATGGTTCGGCTTCGGAAACGGGGGGGGGGGGGGGGCTCGAGGGGGTGACCCCACGGGGTTTAGTGACTTGCAAATGTGTTTTTCTGACCCCACCAAAGGTTATTCCAAGGGCTAAATTTTTGGCCTCGTGTATTTTTGTTCACAGCTGACGCCCCCCCCCCCCTGCCTCCTATGAGGACTGGAAAAAAGTGAAGGGGTTTTTTTTTTTTAACTTTCTACTTCTTTGAAACGCAAATCCCTTCTGAAAACAAGTTTGGGAAAATGGAAGACATTATTGGTCCCAGCATCAATTACCAGAACCGAGAAATGTTTCTCGAACAGCTTCGAAGGAAAGTTTTGATAGATACTTGAATTTTGTCATTTTTAAGAATTTTGTTAAATAAATATAGTTGAGTTGCATCATGATCTCAAAATTAATAAGGCTCCAATTGAAAGAAAAACTGATACAATTGTGAGCTACCTAAGTTGACCAGTAGCAGGGGCGGCGCTAGAAATTCTGGCATGGGGGAAGGGGGGCAATTAAAGGACATGACATGCTCCCCATGGGTGAGGCGGTGGGGGTAGAGGTGCATATCAATAATTTTTAAGGCAGAAGCCATAGTTGAAGATTTTTTATTGGAGGGTTTTATTTTTATTTATTTATTTATTTATTTGTTTAAATTATTAATTTTTTTTTAGGGGGAGGGGAGGGTGGTGAGGTGATTCAATTCTTCTCAAGCTTCCAGATCTCTCCTCCCAGATAAAAAACAGACAAAAAATTGTGCTTTCGGACTATTCTGGTGGCTTTTGAAGGTTTACACAGTTTTTGAACGTTGAAAATAATGAGGTAGGGCCTACGACCCATATTTTGAGGGTAAGATTCACAAACTGTGTAGCCTAACTGCATTTGAATTTGAAAAAAAAGCAGAGTCAATGTTTGTGTGAGAGAGGGTGTGTGAATGTGTTTGTGATGAATGGGAGAAAGGGGATGGCTGGCAAAATCTATGTTTGGGGACCGGGTATATGCCCTTCACCTCACCCCCACCCGTAGCATCGACACTGGTCACAAGTTACTGCGCTTGACATGAGGTGTTGTGGCTTTTGAGGTTGTAAAGAATGTAGGCTGTGGACATGCTGTAGTCAGGGCCGTAGAAAATAAATCAAGTTCAATTTCACAGTCCAACTATGCTGTTAGAGAATAGAACACCGCAAGGCTTTGTCAGTAGTATGATCTAGTGACGTAGAGTAGAGCTTGAATACAGAACAGACAACTTCAGTCATTTTTACGCCACACGGGAACTTCAAATAAGAACAAAAACAACAACAACAACAACAACAACAACAACAACAAAAAGCGTTCCAACATTAAAAATCATTTTATTCCAGGCACCTAAAATTTGTAACTTGTTTTCAGAAGGATTACCGCACGAACATGATGAATTCGTGTTAGAATAAGTAACGGAAACAAAGATGATTTTGAATCTCGAGATAAAAAAAAGTATTGAGGGTGGCCTAAATCAGCCACCGTACTTTTCGATGTCAGTGGTTTAAAAATAGAAACACTCGTTGATGTAAACAATTCAGCGAGTGCGAAACGTTATTTAAACAGGTCAAACCAAACAGAGTGAAGCGAAAAATCAGTCGTTTCACATCTGCTGACAGCCCATCGAACTCTCTTAGCGGGGGAGGAATTCGCTAGAATTGTGCACTTGGTGATACCTTCCTGAAATTTGGCATGATGTAAGGGTAGGCATCAGAGATTTCAAAATCGATCGGCTACAAGTTGGCACCATCCTCTAGCCACCACTAGCAGCGAAATCCAAAATGGCCGCCAAGCGGATCGAAAAAAAGCTATTTTCGCCGATCGCACAACTGAAGCTCCAAACCTAACACCATACATGTGCTGTAATTGATGTGAATGATGGAGTGAAGCCCTTGGAACAAGTTGGGGGGAAGATTAATGGATAATGGGATCAGAATTTCCGTCGATGTGTGCGTCTGTGTGTCTGACTGTCAGTATGATCGTCCGTCCGTAGATAAATTAGTGTTGAATGTTTCTCGGGAATGCAATGGTCAAATGAACATGGTATGAGAGATTCCTGTCAACACATGAACAAGGGTACTCGATAGTATGCAGCAGTGGGGATACTTGGACATTTGATAATCCAATTAAAGTGACAGTCTATTCTCAACTTCCGGCATTTTCGATAGATTTATTTTCAAAGAAAATAAAACTATCAAATTTCTAGAGGAGTTCTGGTTCAATCTCAACACCATAGCGACACGTCTGCCAGCAAGGGCAGTGCTGGAATGAACTCGGGATGCATTAGTTCCCGTTGTTAATTATACAATGTTATCTTGCCAGTATAGAACATTGGCAAAATGGGACTAGAAGGGGTGAGTGTATGTTTGCAGTCATTCGAGGTACAGGAATATTTTTTGACTACAAGTAGTATTCTTCATTTTCGGCCAGTTAAGATGTGGTGTGTTCCAAGTCAGGATTAATGTTGCCGACACTTAATGCCCATCCCTCATGGTATGCTACTTTACCAGGGATATAGAGATATAGCCACCACTGGGAGCCAAAACATGACCTTTGATGTCGATGAGTGGTCGAAATGTTTTAGCGAATAACTTATCGAAATATGATCCGGTATGGCAATTTGATACCTTACGTTAGATTTATTAGATCAACTCAGGTATGGATTCATTGAGACATGAGTGCGCTACAAGATGAAGGATTTCCAAGTTGATTTGCTATGGAGTAGGAACTGACTAGTCACATGTGGCCTGTGGCCAGAGAAAGACAAGGATACCATAGATGAACACACGGGTGAACGAAGGTATCAACTGTTGTACAGAGGCAAAATAGTTGGGGATATTGTATCATGCTATGCATGAATTAACACCGTCTTGTGCAGTAAATAACAGACTATTTTCCGAAATCTAAAACTGTATTCCTATACCCCGGACAATGTAGCAAGCCACATGGGATGAACATTTGTTAGCAAAATCAACTCAACTAGAAACATGACATGTGTTAACTGGCCGAAAATGGAAAAAAAAATACCAGAATAGGAGATGACTGGTCCTAACATGACAGTATACTACTCAATATTGTTACAACAGCCACCTTCACACTTACACAAAGGTGTGCACCTTAATCCAGCTTTCAAGCATTTGCAATTGCCCTTGCAGGCCTTGGCATGTTTCCCACCAAGTAGGGATGATGCTACACCGGGTGTGAATATCTTTGCGAGGTGAAACATTCGCTCCCAACCAGAACCACCCATAAGCTTACCACCAGCTTCTTGGGTGCACATTTCAAGATGCAGGAATCCAATCATACACACCATTCGATCCTCACCTATCTCCTCTGGGAACAGCCATTGACATTTTTTCTGCCTGGCATACAACGGACAGTCACCTTCAATGACAGGTATCTGGCCGGGGTTTACGAAAGCAGTAGCTTCCCTGACCACATACATAGCATGCTTCTGCATACTGAGTGAGTCCGCTTTCTGCTCACTGAAAACAGGGAATACCCCAATAACTGCACGAGGTTTGACATTGTCTTGATCTTCATGTTTTGAAAAGAAGCCTGAAAAGGTCACAGGGACTTCATCAAGCTGCCAGCTGCCATCAACCTTCCCTTTATTGCTGATCTGTGACACATGAGACAACCAGTCATTCTCTCCCACGTTCAAATCTGCATATTCATTGGGCCGTACATTACATTCATCTGGAGATTCAAGCCTGATGTCCCCACCAAAGTCTTCAACGAAAGGAACAAATGCATAGTCGTCTGGGAGTTCAATTTGTGTGTCTTCTGGAACATCTAAACTCAGTGGTGGGGGATCAGTACCCACATTGTCCCTGCTCAGTTGACCAATGAGTGTGATGGACGTACCATGCATATCAGATCTACCAGATACATCAATGTTATCAGTGGTTCCTATCGAGAAAACATTACGTTTGCAGTTAGCTGGGACTACAACACCTTCGTTCTTGAACCGCAGTGAAACAGCTCTCGCGAAACTCCTGCGAACATCCATTACGCGATCATAAGAGACAGAGAGTCCCATTTGATGAAAATCTCTGATAAGATTTTTCATACGATCATGGGCATGCAACTTCAAACCCACATAAAGAGGCATTGGAGTTTCTCTGTCACGTCTCTGGTGAACATTTTGTGCATGTTCGGAGCGTTTCGCTGAATTGCTGATCAACATCTGTGAAATAGTACAAGCCACTCGAGTCTTGGCATTAACAGTCTCATCATCGCCTAAGTTCTGTATACTACATGTGCCCTCAAGTAGAACTCTAAGAAGAGTCAGGAGTGAGTTGGGTACAGGCTCGCTCAAGCAATAAGATGAAAATGATCCCGTGAAAGGAGCTTGAGATATGAGTATGTGTTTACGCAGAAGAAGACCCACATCAACTATCTTTTTTGCCTCTTCCTCAGACACTATACGAGTTAAAGATTCGGACAACAAGGAGCCAACTCGAAACCTACTTGAAATAAACACATCTCTACCCTGTGTGAAGGCGTCCCAGCCATCGCCCAATTTCTGCAACAAATGTTCTTTGAATCGAGTGGAATGTATTTCTTCACTAAGCCAATCAGAACCGACTTGCTTCAACCTCCGACTGTACAGATTCTTGAGATCGACAAGCTTCATCGCGGAATCGTTGTGTTCAACAAATGTTATGAGCTCTGCCATAACGAGAGGGTCATAGGGCAGGCCTGACGCGGAATGTTCGGCGTTCTTCGACTTTTTAGATTTAGCCGCTCGTGCTTCATTGGCAAGCTTACAATAACAGGTTTTGTGATAGTAAAGATCACTAGCAGCGGAATCAAATGCTGCATTGACCCGAGAAAAAACAACCCAGTTCTCGGCTTCCTTTGCCATAATTTTGAGTTTATTGTTATCAGACATTGATCTGCAAATAGGCTCACTGCTGTCACCTTCGCGTTTGTGACAATAAACACACTGGGGCAGTTTCCTGTCACAGCCAGATTCAAAACTTGTCCGTGTTCTTTTAGGACTCAGCGTGGAGCAGGATGCCACTGCCTCATTTCGCTCTCGCTTGTGTAGCACGCGCTGTACGATGTGAGTCCGAATACTGTCACGGCATGTCTTATGATATATTGCCTTATTCGTCAACAGTGACATCGACATACACTCATCACTCTCTCTCATCAAACAATCAATGGTCAAATTATATGGAAGCTCAACGCCATTATCTAGGAAGCGCGTTATGTCTTCCTCAATAGCTTTATAGGCGTCATGAAAACGAGATTCTCTATACGGACGCATCAATTTCTTGGAACTGTCTTGCTGGCAAAAGCAACAACGTTCCCAGTCAGTACTAGTCCGTACACGAAGAGGATTCTCACTCATTCTGTGAATGATTTTTGTGAACAATCGCGTTCTCGAATTAATTTCGACAGACAAATCAGAATTGCTTGCGGAATTACGCCAAACAAGAGATTGTATGGCAAAGAGACTGCTTCATAAAGAGCGTTGTTTCTCCGGGATCAGCGTCATTCAGGTTTGCCTGAATGACGCTGATCCCGGAGAAACAACGCTCTTTTCAAGTTCCAAGAAATTGATGCGTCCGTATAGAGAATCTCGTTTTATTCTACATCATCTCCCACGTCTGTTTCCAACACGTGCGTGGATCAGAGTTCACTTTCGCGCCCTTACAATCGGATGTATAGTCGGTAGACCGTCGAAAAGGAGGTTCCCTTCAGCCGCTGGCGGCCATTTTGGATTGTGCCGCTACTGGTCGCCACCGGTCGGTGTCAACTTGTAGCCGATCGTTTTTGAGAACCTCATAGCCTACACTAACAGTGTGCCAAATTTCAAGAAGGTATCACCAAGTGCACAATTCACCTGTATGTGACGAATTCCTCCCCCGCTATCTTGAAAAACAATGAATTCGGTGTGTTTTTGTCAATATATCTTTTGTGGGTGTTATTTTTCATCAGAAAATGCTGTGTGCCTCGAAGTTTTATGACATTAATGTCATCGATTAATAGGAAACATGTAAAGTCATATGGAAACAACCAAACAATTGGATACGCCTGACGCTGGTTTGCTACACAGTAAACAACACGTCTTCTTGAAAGTCAAGAACCCGTGTTGCACTGTCGCCTCGGCCATTTCGTTTTGAACTGTTCAATTCATCAGAATTCAAGAGGATGTTTTGAGAGTCTGATTCTATCTCTGACAAAAAACATTTATTTAGTTATGGTAACCAGTTTTAATTTATTAAATGCATCAAATCAATGCGTATGGAAAGAAAAAAAATAAAAAGCCGCGTGTGTTTATAAAACTTATTTGATCACGCCCACAATTTTTACGTCGTTCGTTTTTGACGTCTTTCTCTGTATTCATTGGATATCCTGCAAGGTCCCTTTTCGCAGCTCACGGCCCAAATGAAGTTACTACTCAAACTACGAATCAGTCTGAAGACAAGGGTATGATGCCAAATCCATTAACAACAAAGCTACCACTATGAAACAGCAAAAAGACAAGAAAGAGGAATCCAAAAAGAAGAAAGATTCCAGACAAAATAATGCAACCAACAAAGCCAAGCTACCAGCGCTAAATTGGAGAACGTGTTTTATCAAGAACCTAGCCAGACGATGGGAAGAAGCTCCAACACACAAAGAGATGAGATGGTTTGCCCATGAATGGGGATAGAAAAACGACAAAGACGAAACTGATGCCTTGAGAAATTGAATTGTAAACTGTAAACTCGAATTAAAATGAATGAAATGTTATATACTGTTGTTTGTTTTTATCTACTATTCCAACAGAAGAACCCGGATGTAGCATGAAATACCCGAATGTAAGGTTTCCTCAAATACCCGTATGTGCCTAAGTGCTATTGCACAATGTGTCACATTGTGCATTTTCACATAAGCACACAGCGGCAAATCCAGCATGCACTAATGTGCTACAGGTAATGTGAACACATTGTGATGCAATGTGTAATAACAAACAATCACATTCCACTAAACACCCAAGTTCCCTGGAATTCCTGTTTTTAAAAAAAAACGGTTGGGGTTCGGCACCCTCTTTTTATCGTATGTGCCTATGTGGTAGTGCACAATGTGTCACATTGTGCATTTTCACATAAGCACATATCAGCACATCCAGCATGTGCCTATGTGCTACATATAATGTGCACACATGACATAAAAAGGTCGTCGTAATACTTATGTAACAAGGTAGTAATGGCACAAGAATGGTACAAAACTATACTATTTTTTGACTAAAATAGAGCCAAATGATAGGACAGATAGTTGGAGATAAGATGTAAGATAAACTGTATAGGACCTTGGAATCCCATTTATGGAGTGCCTTTTTGGAATCCCTATAGACTCCCCTTTTGGGGAAACGTCTGTGGTTATAGAATCCCTTTTGGTCGTATGTGCCTACGTGGTTATGAACAATATGTCACATTGTTCCTTTTCACATAAGCACATATTGGCACATCTAGCATGTGCCTATGTGCTGCCTGTAATGTGTACAATAGAACATAAACATGTTTACGGAAGTCAGAATAAATAGAACAAAGAAGTCATGACAGAGCTTGTAGATACATAGGTAGAAACCGAGAATTTATTGGGATATCAGAGGCAAGTAAACAATTATCGGGTTGTTTGTAGTAATTCTACGAAGAATTCGAGGATTTGGAGAATTTCCGAACCTGAAAACAACTCTAGTTCAATCGAACTTACCGCCCCCCCCCCCCTCAGAGGGGGGGGGAGGGGCTCTCGGTACTACGAGCTAATATTATATGCCCAATCTGGGGTTTCATAACAAATAAAATTTGATTTGGGTGATTCAGACAGATTCTCTGGTTTATTTGGGTAAGAATTGGGAAATTACTCTTGTGCAAAGGAACACACCCTACGAAAATGCCCCTGCCCTATTGTAGGCCTTTGGGTAACATAGAACCCAAGATGGCGGCCTCTAGTATACAAAATGCCGACGCAAACACGTATCACCCTAACAACACGCACAGCGCATGCGGACTAACACCAAGTATCACTATGGGGATGACGTCACAAGATGGCTGCTCACGTGGGCTACCATAACAACCAAACATGATGTAATTGGGTTACGTGACCCTGACATCACTTCCGGGGTCAGGGCCGGGGTCCGGCCAATGTGGGGACGGTTCATTCCTTTCCTACTACTTTCGTCTACTATTTCCATGCGTCTCTTGATAGGAGTCTTGCAAGAAAATTAGAGCGTGTTCAATGAGAAAAGTTATAAGTAGAGAAAGGGACAGGAAAACATCAATGTATATTATGACTGTTGTGTGATTGTTGCTATGGATGAGGCGAGGGGTGGGTTTCTTTGGAGCCCACTTCCCATGCGCAGAGGTGCGATGCAGTCCCCACAGATTCGATCCTAGATTTCTTAATGAGTAGCAAGGCAATCCTCAAATCCTCACTGACTCCACTCCGCCATATCTTTATTAGAGAAAGATAGAACTCCGCTATCGTATTTTATAGCTGTTGTATGATTGTTGCTATTGCTGGGGCGAGTGGTGGGTTTCTTCGTAGTCCACTCCGCATGCGCACAGTTGCGACAGACTCACTCCTAAAGTTCTCAATGAGTTACGAGGCAATCTTCACCGACTCCATCGAATTTAATTCTAATGAATAATTTTAATTTTCTGTGACTTATTTCGTTTTTCTGTTAGGGATTCGGTGTTCGTTCAGCTCTACCATTAATTCACTATCTTGGGGTCTTTTTTGAATCAGGGTTTAACGACACATTAACAGCCAGGGTCATCTCAAGTCGGTGACAGTTTTACGGGTGGAGGAAACCAGAGTACCCGGGGAGAACCACCGAGCAAAGACGAGCAGCCGTCAACTCCCCAACACCGTAACTCTGAACTCTGCACCGCGGCACAGGCAGGGTTAGATTGGTTGAAGACATGTGCACCATCGACGTGCAGTACGCCTTAGTACACAGCGTCATCGTGCCCCCATGTAGGCAAGCGGGTGAAGTGCCTTGCCCGGGGACACAACGCGGAAGTACGAATCAGTCGCTGAAATGGTCACCCATCCAAGTACTAACCGCGCTCGACATTGCTTAACTTCGGTGATCTGGCGAAAACCGGTTACCGCGACGCCACCGCGCCCCATCCTGGGGTCTGTTGAGGGTCTTGTTATGTAGGTCTTTTAATCAATGTTGTTTTTAATCGACGTGAATATATTTCCTCGAATGGCCGAACCACTCATCACAAAAGAGCCGTGTTAAGGTTTCCATACAATAAAATAATTCCTTATTTAAATGAAAATTCGAATACTTGTTATGGGGATTTATTTATTTATTTATTTATTTATTTATTTATTTATTTATTTATTTCGGTTTAACGACATTTTCGACAGCAAAGGTTTACATTGTGTCCGACAGTTTTAAAGGTGGAGGTGGCCGGGGCACCGGAGAGAACCACCAAGCAGCGGGGAGTAACTGCCAGACCCCCAATGTGAAAACTAGGGTTGCTGTTCAGCGTCACTATCAAGAGCAAGCATCTTTGGAATAACGAAAATTGTACTATTTGTCAACAAGTGGCGGTAATTAGAATCGGGTTCAGTGCTGTGTTGTAGGGGATCCGAGAGCGTCTGCTTTCACCCATCTTCAACAGAATAGCATTGAACACTGCTGATGGGCGTCCCAGCTAGGATTAAATGTTTCCATCTTCATTTCTAGCGGACCTCCTGTTATAGTAAACCTCGCCTCTGTCTTTCGAAATTCCTTATCATCCATGGTAAGGCACTACCAGGAACGCGCTCAACTGTCTTTCATGATTAAAAATCTGCTACCAGTGCAAATGGCTTAACATGTAAAATACTGTCATATTTTACATGTCTTTTTAAAATTTTTGACATGTTATTCACGTTCTTTTTCCAGAAACATCGTGTAGTTGCCCCAGACAAACGATTTGCTGGAGTGGAACGCCAGTCAATCGGCATATTCTACGGGTCAGACATGGATACAGTATTAGAATGTCTCGATGGATCCAACAAGTTTGAGCCGATCTCTGCCAGAGATTATCTTTTGCAAAAGTACAGGAAAACAAACTCTTACTAGATAAATTATATGGAACACATATTTTGATGGATTATGTGCTTTAGCTCTTAACCCGCTGGGTATTTTCAAAATATTTTTTATCAAATTTCATGAAAATTAATCTATATGTAACACAAGAAATCACTGGTGAAAAATTCATTCAATTTACAGAGGGAAATATGATTAAATGTGTCAAAATTACACATATTTCAGAAACAAAAGAAACCCTGTGCTGGGCAGGAATATCCGCCAGCAACATGCAAAGAATTAACATGCAACAACATTTGTTTGTACAAACTCTATTAATCAGTTTTTTGGCCAGGGCCATTACACGCACCCCCTTTTGGTGGAAGATGGCAGCACAATTTCAGTACTGTATTTTTTGTGGAACGCCAAAGTTAAAAGTATCTTCTCTTCAATAAGCCCGCTGCTATGGGTTGGGGATCGATACCTCCTTGCCCAAGTTCATCTGTAAAAAGCAAAAGTAGCTTGTACAAATAGTTGTTGATAACAAAAAGGGAATTTAATCATTTCCTAAACGATCTTAAGGAGAAGCTTATTTGACGAGATACAAAGAGTAAACTATTTTGTTTTTACTTATTCGACGTTCACCATTTTGAATGGTATACCTAATACTTTGCGGAAAAAGAAATTTCCTAATCGACAAAATGGATCACAGCTAGGTTGAAAGAGAGAATTTGTAACAATGTAAGGTTGCCGGGTTAACCCATTGCCAAACGTAACTGCCATAGATAATCGGCGCTATTCACAACAATCATTTGAACTCCCCCCCCCCCCCCCCCCCCCACACACACACACTTCGCGCAGGGAATAGATGTAGTGAAAATTTCCGTTCCAGGTTTCAAATAGCAGGCCTGCCATTAGTTAAAATGTGTATCTGTCGGGTGGGGAATTCAAAAGTTAGCTTTTTCAATGACTTGAACAATAGTTATATCAGATTCTAGTTCATTTTGGTGTGTTGCTTTATGTCAACAATGGCATGTGCAAGTTCGCAAACCACCATTCGATAAAAATTAAGGTAGTTACTGCCCTTTGTTTTTTTTTGTTAATTTTGCCTGAAATGTTTCATTGTTCATGCAATAACTTTAACTCTAGACCTCAGATTTCAATCAAATATGACAGACTGTAGACCTGTCGGAAAGACTGAACAACTTACCAAACTCCCAAGTTTTCAGAGCAGAACAAGACTACAGCTTACTGAGTGCACTCTTCTACTGAATTCAAAAGGTTCTATAACCAACTGATGCTTGATTTTTGATTTCATTAATTTTAATCATTACTTCTGTAAGGCGTTAAGTGACGTTCCAGGTCTGGTCTCCATGGCCCATAATATCTGACCAGACAACAGATGCGGTGGGTACTATTCTTCTTTAACGCGTATCACATACTGTGGTTATACTTTTTGTAAAATGTCGAAGTTAAACCCCAGCTAACACGCTGGTTTGGCGCGGCGATTAGGTGCCTTCATGGGTCACAATTACTGTTGTTGTTATGCTACACTACAACAACGTAGCCCATGACTGTTGGTATGGTTTACACGGTGCGTCAAGGATGCATGTGTGGGACCTACGCTACGCCCAAAGGGGCTAAACTGTAGTTGACTACACAAGTTAACAAACAATAGACACACAGACTGCGCTCGAACAGGTTGCATTTGTTCCCATGGAAACGCTTTGTGTTCATGTATTTGTTCCCCTCGGGTTCTACATCTCATTATTCTCTCTCTCCTTTGCTCCTCTTTCTCTCTTCTGCTCCACCTTCCATTCCTTCGTCTGTATGCTAAGGTTTAACCCTTTACCTAACTCGAAAAGCAGACGACACTTGCAAACAAAATTATTGAATAATTAATGTTTTTCATTTTTTCGTTAAAAATATACCTATGACCCCTCATTGGAACGAGCTCAACGAGGGTCATAAGCTATGTTTTGGAGGCAAAAATGAAAAAATAATGAAAATTCAATGGCATTTTTGTGAATAGCGTTGGCCGGTTTTGACCGTTACGTTGGGTAAATGGTTAAACAATATTACTTTCAGCGTATGACCAAATACTTCAATTTCTGAAGTACTTTGTTTAGGGAGACGGCTCAAATAAAGCTCCTAGCTTCCTGCCGAATCCTGTCTATATATATGTAATTTCTTTCATTTATCTTGGTGTTGTTACATACTTTGTTAACCGGCAAAATGTACAGTTACTTTGATTATGTGTTTTAACTTACATTGTAGTATGTACGAGATAGTCTTCTGAATAAATATGGTTTCAACTAGACTGTAGACCTCAGATTTCAATCAAATATGACAGTCTGTACACCAAAGATTTCAATCAAATATGACAGACTGTAGACCACAGATTTCAATCATATATGACAGATTGTAGCCCACAGGTTACAATCAAATATGACAGATTGTGGACCACAGATTTCAATCGTATATGACAGACTGAGGATCACAGATTTCAATCAAATATGACAGACTGCATCCCACAGATTTCCATCAAACATGGCAGGCTGCTTTATATTAACATTGTGTTGGGGTCAAGTTGGAGAAATTCGAAAACCACGGCGATTTCTAAAGAATTGATAGAGTTACAGGCCTGAAAATAAGCAGTCTGACATTTGCAGAATGAGATCCCCAGAGGGAGAATTTGATGATGCTATTCCATACAGTGGGCCAATTTATCCCCTGGGTACCTCTTTCTGTTTCGTTTTGAGACTCTGATATCAGATTGAGGTTCACAGGGGGTAAATTTAGTGATGCTACCCTGCTGTGCAGGGTAGCATCACTAAATTCACCCTCTGGGGACCTCATTTTGCAGATGACAGTCTGCTTATTTTCTGGCTTGTAGAGTTATTACAACTTGTTGAAAATTGAAAATGTTTTGCTCGAAATTTAATTTTAATGCAATACTTTCAACACTAAACATCCTATTTCGGTAACATTTGATATCATACTTTTTTTCTTCTTTTTTTATTGTTTTTCAGGTATACAAGTATAAGTCACATGTGAAATACAATTAAACAAGAGAACATTTGAGGTGAAGAACTAACATTTAAGTACATACCAGAGAGGAGAACACACACACACGCACACGTACACGTACACAAAACTAGATCCAGATCCGACAGTCCCACTCCCCAAGCCCCGGTAGCCATGAAAGACCGGTGGTCGCTTTTGGTGGCTTTGACAAAAAAAGGTTGACGCGAAACGAGCAATTTCTTTAGGATGATAGATGATCTATGTCCATCACCAAACGTAAATTTAGTGTTGGGCACCGATCATCCGTTACAATACTGAAAGGTTCGTTCACATTGCAACCCCTGGCTTTTGCACGAATGTACCGTGGGAACATCGCATCCCACAGCCACCGGGCCAGATTCGTGAAGCCGGCCGATTTAAAAAAAAAATCCAGAATGTGAAATGGAAAGCTTTTTGTTATGTTCTAATTTTGCAAATGAGACTATTTTTTACGGCATTGGTTGTTTGAGAGAGAGAAACTAATTTTTCGGATGGCCCCAGTCTCGACAGTATGTCTCCGCAATCAAAATCCCTGGAGAGATGCCAAATCGTTTTACAGCGAAGTTGAGGCGAAGACCATTTCTAACAAACCAGGGTACGGCATTAATAGATTTATGTTTCAAAAATCAATGCATGGTATTTAAGAGTTGGTGATATTCTGTTTGCCATGTCAGTGGCGTACATATGAGTGGAGTACAACTTTGTGGTTTCATGTTTTTTCAGATTTTCTCTATATGCTATAATGGTTGGAAGACGCTCTTCCCTGCTGTGCAAATAGATGTACGTCTTATACATTATTAGGCACATATTCAGCAGATCACAGGATTCAGTTGCCGAAAGTGACCCTTAGATGATATAACGCTTAGCTGGATTGAGGTTGATTTAAACTCCCTAGCATTGAAATAAGAACAGTTTTGGAAACTGCGCAATCAAAAAACAAGTCGGATATTGTTTTGTCAATGTGGGATTGACTGACCCGTTTGCAACCGCCCGTTTAAAGTCATTGTGTAACCGCGTAACCTGTCTGGAAAAAGTGGAGAGGCGCATGTCCCCTGTGCCCCCTAGTTCCGTCGCCCCTGGACTTCTGTACATTTTAAACACATCTATGCAATGCCTTTGGGTTGAATATTATTTGCTCTTTGAAGAGCCCGTGTTTTCGTGGAATATCAAGCTGATATGTGCGCTAGAAGAGGGATTAGAAATGTTGGTGTAACATTCTTGTCCAAAAATGGGATCAAATGGATCAGGATCAAATTCGTACTCTCATTCACATTATGAGGCAGAGATGTGTAGCGTGTTTACAAGACTAGTAACAATGTGTCTTCTTGTGTACCGACCACTCGAACACACGATTGCGACACCATGGACACACTTCTGTTAATTTGTTCAAAACGATTATTCATTTGTCAAAACATGAATTAGATTGTTATCGAATTTGTGTTTGCCTATCCCATTTATTAATAACACAAGACAAAATGTCGGGACAACTTTCTATACCAGTTATAGATTTCGGTGTTCATAGTTTAGGTCAAAATGTTGAAAACAACGAAGTTCTGCTTCCGCTTTAACGGGAAATATTCAATGCTTTCAGTAAAGTTGGATTCTGTTATCTGAAAAACCACGGAATTCCACGGGAAATGGCAAGTAAAACTCCAGCGGCAGAGTGGACTTTTCCTTTGCAGTTTGATATCCGCGTGACGCTAACCAATTCTCGTCAAAACATATTGATTATGATATTCGACGAATCTCTGAATAACAGAGACATCTTATTTTGTACCAAACTGAAGGTCGTGTTGCATCGAACCCGAATTATTTTTAAAGCTTTATCCACGTAACGCTAATATAATTGAGACACAACTTCTTGAAATTCGACCAATCTCTGAATAATTCGGTCATGGTAAGCATCAAAAGCAGGCTGTGTTGCATAGAACACGAATTAATACACAGCTAAATTAAACTGGCAGGGTTCCACTGATCCTGAAAATCTGCTACCGCATTTTGGAGATGGCTGTAAGCGGAAGCGAGTTATTTTACAATATCTATGGCTGAAACTTGGTATGTGGTTTTACTGAGTAATGAGTACTTGATGCATGCAAACAATCTTTAAAAATCTGCTTCTTCAGAATATGTTGTATACAACATCCTTAGAGGGTTCAGCTGAAAATCGATGTGACTTTCTTGAGCGACGTGTTCGAAAATTATCGAGTCCGTTGGAGACAATACGGTCTAGATCCGGCTTTGTATTACACAGCTCCCAGCCTGACGAGGGATGCTCTACTGAAGACGACTGAAATCCATTTAGTATTATTATCCTACGTGGAAATGTTGCTGATGTTCGAAAAGGGTGAGAGGCGGAGTGTCGATATCTCACAGATATGTGAAAGCGAACAATTGTTACATGGAAGAAGGATTCGATGCACGAGAACCGAGAAAGAACATAACATATCGTCGCCTGAGTGCTAGAATGTCCCCCACGGGACATAGAACGTTCTAACACTCAACCGACGATATCTAGATGCTAATAATTTATACGGCTGGTCTATGAGCCATCCGTTACCGACGAGAAATTTCAAATGGTTGAGAAACGCGAGGAAACGGAAAAATGGAGACACTATCCTTGTCTTCTGGAGGTGGATCTAGAATATCCAGAAACTTTACACGATCTACACAACTATTATCTATTGGCATCCGAACAATTGGAAGTGAACAAACTCATTCCAAATTTAGACGACAAACATAAAAATATAGTCTACTGCAGAAATTGGAAACTCCCCATGGATTATGGTATAAAATTAGTCGAAGTACATCACAACATCCAATTTGATGAGGGACCTTGGATGAAGGAGTACATAGATCTCGAATTTGAGAACGCAGGCCGAGACGGAGTTCGTGAAAAAATTTTTTCAAACTCATGAACAATTCCGTGTACGGAAAATCAATGGAAAACATCGGGAAAAGGACCAACATTCGTCACGTCACGTCAGAGGGATAGGCTAGAAAATCCATTTCAAAATCGAACTACAAACATCAATCATCGTTGAAGACAATTTAGAGGCCGTGCGCATGAAAAAGATGCGGCTGGCTTTCGACAAACCTTCATATTTGGGAACGGGCATGTTAGACATTAGCAACCAGTTGATGTATCAGGGCTTGACAATTGGGGCAACCTGTAGGACGGGTTGCCTACAGGTTTCGCAAAAAAAAAAACCCAGAAATTAGTTTCATAATTGGAGATTTCATTGGAAGGAATGACATAAGAAGACATGTAACAATAATAAAAGATAAATTATTATAAATCATAAGGACTTTTATTTCTCAACAAAATTCCTATCCCCAAATCTGTCAATTACAATGGTTAACCAAGAGGTTAAGCCTTTACACATCGCACATTATGGCAATTTCTCAATAAATCCATACCAATATGGAAATCATTGGAACCAGCTGAATCAGCTGGTTCCAATGATATCCATATCTGTATGATTTTATTGAAAATTTGAGACAAAGGTTTTAATCATGAAGTTCAGGATATTTGGGGGAAAGCTATGTGAGGTAAAGGGTTAATCCCCAAAAATTGGGGCAAAAGATCAAAAGGTTAATGAACATGTGATGGGGCAATCTTCAAATGGGTCCATCAAAATTCTGAATTGTCAAGCCCTAATGTATCGATTTCAAAAGGTGTATCAAAAGGAAATACGATTCGAAATCTAAACTGTTGTTCATCGACATGGATAGTCTGGCCTATAAGATAGAGACCAGAGATTTTTTACTGAGACATGTCTCTGGACATCGAAGCGTGGTTCGACATGAGCAACTACTATCCCAACAATCACAAATCTAATAATCCGTTGGGTGTGAATAAGAAAGTGGTGGAACAATTCTAAGACCAGACGGGGAGGAAGACAGATCATGGAATTCGTGGGTTTGAAGTCGAAACTGTTCGCTTACCTCTTAGATGGGAAGGCGATCAAGAAATGTAAAAGTGTCAAAAAAAACGTCATGGATAATGACATCACTTTCGAAGAGTATAAAAAGTGTCTGTTCGAAAGTTGATCGTTTCACAAATCGATGAACGTGATTTAAAGCGGACAAGCATGATCTCTACATAGAAATATTCGATAAAAGTGCCTCATCGGCCGATGATACAAGATAATCATGCAATGGGACAGAATAAACACGCTAGCTCACGGTCGTTATGTCGTTAGCGTATACTGTGGGGAAAATTAGCTCACTCAAGGCACTTGTTAACTTTATACATTTATTCACATTTAGCGGCGGAATAACCAACCGTACTTCTTTCTCAGCCGGTATAGTCAGACTGTTGAATTCAGGAAATACACACATTTTATAGTAAAACAGTTACTCATAACAACGGTTGCTTATTAACATAAATTCTAAACAATAATTAAACCCTTTTGGAGAACAGGACTTGTTATCAAGCAGCTTGTATTATTATAGAAGGACAATTGCTGATGACCAGCTTATGTATACATTCTAATATACTCGACAACAATACAAACACTGAAATTACTGCTTAATCACCAAAACAATTAGCACCTGGGTATTCATAATAATTTTAGAAAAGCATCTTGGGATTTTGTTCTTTTGAATTTCACTTCAAAACCAACCTATGACAGTTATTCCACAAAGTTAACGATTCCTCAAAATTAAAAGGGATTAAACGAGCACACGAGACTGCAAATTGATAAGGACATAGAAAATCTGGAAGATAAATCGTCCCCTGAGTTCCAATGTGTTCTATGTGCCTACTGACAGCCTACTGACACATAGAACACATTGGAACTCAGGGGACGAAATACTAAAAAACAGTGAATCAAAACAAAATGTACAATCATATATATTTCTCCACCCGTGACAGGGTTTTCTTTGTTCGTTCTTCTTCTCGAATTTCGATTTGCACTCAAGTCGCATTCTGGATCGTCCTCAAGACCGAATAGTTTGTTACCGTTCACGTCGATTCCAAATTCATTGTTATTCCTGATAGTTTCTTCAGATAGAGACTGTCCACGTGCTCTTGGAGTTAGGGCTGAGATTTCATCAGGGCAGAATCCACTTGGGACAAAACGCCGAGGTGATTTTGAAAGAAACTGCCCCGACGCCATCTCCTAGTATTGTCAGTGGTGAGTCTCTAAAAAAAATAGAAAAATTTCAAGCTTATTGGACAAGGAGGGTGGTGGCTACACTTTGGGAGTTAAGATTTCCAATCGAAAAAAGAACTTGGAAAACAACCTCACCCTTTCACACACAGGCCCGTCGGAACGAAATTTATATTGGGGGGGGGGGGGGTGATATTGCTAATTTGGGTGAACTGGCTAATACTAAATGGGTATGGGGTATCCAGATGCCGAAGGCATCTGGCACGAGTGCTGAAGGCACGAGCTTTTTGAGAGGGGGGAGGAGGGGGGGGGGGTTACTCCCCCAGAAAATTTTTTGAAAAGGGCAATCAAAGGAAGCATTCTGGTAGCTTTTGAAGCAAAACCTCTTGATTTTTTTAAACGGCAGAAGTTGTTTTTTTTAACACAATGTTTCAAAAATCCCAATAGAACCCCATAACATTTGGGGACGGTTCTCACACCGGGCTCACCAGCAGGCCGTGGCCGTATTCCGTCATGCTAAAAAACAGTCAGGCCTTATGGTGGATTCATTAGTTTTATCATTACGCCAACGGTTGTCGTGGTCTTCTAAGCTGCCAAAGGAATTGCTCAAAACGTTTGCACATCAACATATATATGCAGGTGCATGTTATACATTCAGTGATACGTTCATAATTCTAATCCAGGGGCGTAGTAAGCTAATTTTTTTTTTTTTTTCATTTTTTTATTTTTTTATTTTTTTTTTTTTGGTGGGGGGGGGGGGGGGGGGGGGGGGGTAGGACCTATATTCCCATGACGCGACGCGTCATCCGAGCGGCGAGTGGGGGGGGGGGGGGGGGGGGTCCGGGGGCCTCCCCCGGGAAAATTTTCGAATTTAAGATGTAAAAACATGCATTCTGTTGATTCTGAGCAAATAAATCGTATATTCCTATGACGCGAAGCGTCATCCGAACCGCGAAGAGGCGAGTGGGGATGAGCACAAGAGGGGGTACCTCCCCGTCTCGTTGATGGGGGGAAATTTTTTTAATTTAAGATGTACAAATATGCATTCTGAGTGATTCTGAGCAAATACATCGTCAATAAGGAAATACGTCAGCTCTCTGATCAATTCAGCGTGATTTCCGAGCAGAATGACAGGAATAGTTAACATGCAATGAATTACCCTGTGGTTGGTTGGGGTTTAACATCGCTTTCCACAATTAGGCGAAACCACGACTGTCAGTTTTATTGGTGGAAGAAAGCCCACATGGAACCCACTCAATCCAGTAATCATTAACAGCAATGTCGGAATATGGTAACCAGTGGGCATCTCGTGTGGAGAAACCACCAACCCAGCCCAGTAAAGCCTACTTTTGACAAATTTGTGGGGGTGGGGGGATATCTCCCTTACCCCCCCCCCCCCCCCGGTTCCTACGTCACTGTTCCAATCTGAGTTAAATACTGTAATGTCCAGTTTTATTCAGATTGCATCGGTTGCTCCCATCATGAATAAACTAACGACGAAATATGAGCAAATTATTGGGAGGGCTGCAGTCCCCCTCCCCCCCAGCCCCCCCCCCCCCCCTCCCCCCCCCCCCGGTTCCGACGGACCTGACACAAAATAAACAAAGCAGAATGCTTAAATGTATTCTACAAACATATCGTAAATTTTGGGAAAATATTCACGCAGACATCTTATCTAATATAATTGAGGATGGATGTGTCATAACAAAAATAATTTTGAAAAGTACTTCTAAGTTTGAAGGTGGAATGACACATTGCGAATATTGATAACACAGAGTACGGTAAATCCCAGATCAATAACGAATTTCGTATATCAGTGGATCCAGGATATACACGGTTCCATTTTCCATTGTTTTCCAAATCAATTGAATTGACCGACTTGATTCAGTAACGTGTGATCTGGGATGAATGAATGAATGAAGAATGGTTTCGCGCGCCGAAGGCGCGCTGGGACGATATAATGAATGCCCTTTCGACCCTCGATTACCTTGTAATAGTGTTCCTTTTGCTTTTTCGTTCCCCATGTCTGAGCGTGTTAAAGGAGGAAAAGGATAGAGTCTAGCGGCGTCTGTGTCTTTTGCTCTTCTTTTTGGCGTCTCCAGCTGTGAGGCTGGAGGCAAGATGGGTGAGGCTGAGGGAGTGGGAGTAGAAATGGTGGCTGCTTCCTCTTCTACCCTTTCCTCACCTTTTTCCCCCTTCCTTTCCAGGAAGGCCTCCAAGCGCCTGGAATCCCGGCGCTTGGTAGACGGGCTCTTCTTTCTGTTTTTCTCTTATTCTTTTCCTTTTCAGGGCCTCCTGACCTCCCCGGGTGAGGACCAGTGTGAGAGGGGATCCTCTCACTAAGGGTGCTACCTCTCCCCGAGGAGGGTGGTGTAGTGATGTTTTCTTCTACTTCTACTTGAAATTCCATATTCAGGTGGACGCTCTTGCCTATTTCCTGGATAGTCCAGGAGGTGGGGCAAGAGACGTCCAGAGCTGAAATGGCTTTTCTCAGACGAGCTGGTAATTCCAGGTTTTCCATTTCAATCAAGGTGTGAATCAAGGTGTTCACACTCTGAGATCAGAAGTGTGAATCCGTGTGATCTGGAGCAATTATTGCCACAATATATACGCACCCTCAATACATTAAACAACTTGAAGGTGGGTTAATGCGGTCGAGTATTTAGGGATGACAAAGGAGGCTATTTTTGTTCTTGGAATACTAAGGTACCGCAGTGTAGACAAACGGATCAGACTTTCTAGTCGGATTCTTTTCATGTCACTGTTGCAAAATACTTTAGCAGACGGCATAAAAGCATATATATGTATTCCAGATTGTCTTGTTTGTATAGTTTAAAAACAAAGCGCAGAAATGAAAATATCAAATAAATGAGACTTACAAATATGCGTTTCAGATTTTTACAGACGTCTATTTTTTTTCTCCAGTCAATCCTATTTTTAGACACCCAATTATGTAATCGACAAGTGGAGAGGAGAGAATATTTCAAATGGCTGCACACGTAATGTGAATCTTCCTGGGAATTGAAGTCACCGTGACCTGTGTGTGCCAGTTATTGCTCAAAATTATACGCATACACGTGTGCTAAATAACCGACTATTGCATTGCAACATAAAAATGCTGACCTTGTCAACTTATGTGCAGATGCAAAGTATCTGAGACACGACAACATGTCTGAAAAATTCTCTATCCCAGTGATAGATTTTAGCGTTTATAGTTTAGGTCAAAATGTTGAAAACAACGAAGTTCTGCTTCCACTTTCACGAGAAATATACAGTGCTTTCAGTAATGCTGGGATATGTTATTTGAAAAACCATGGAATTCAACAGGAAATGGTAAGTGAAAGCGATAGATTTGACGGGTCCCCATTTCCACAAATGATCGTAGGTATAATAATACTAGTAGTATGTCTCGTATGTTTGGGGCCATATTTGGGGGATCTCATCGGGGGATCTCATGTGACGTCATAGTCACGTGACCTAGTGACGCCATGTTGTGTTGTCATGGTAATCCGCGTGAGCGGCCATGTTGTGACGTCATCCCCATAGTGATACGTGGTGTGAGTGCGCATGCGCAGCGCGTGTTGTTAAGGTGATACGTGTTTCCGTCGTCCATTTTGTATACTGGAGGCCGCCATCTTGGTTTCTATGGTAGCACGTGATTGCTATGTTACCTAAACCCTTCTTATAGGACAGGGGTATGTTCGGAGGGTATGTTCGATTGTAGAAGAGTAAATCTAATTACCACAAACAACCCGACAAGTTGTGTTATTTCGAATTCTTTCAGAACCATATTTAGGACCGCCATTCTTTTGGCTTATAATAGTAGTACGTAGTGCTGTAGTACCGAGGGGTCCCGGGGGGGGGGGGGGTTCGATTGAAGTAGAGTATTTTTCTGACTTACAATTCTCCCAGAATTCTCGAAGAATTACCCAAATAGACCCGACCACCCTTACAGACCACCCAAATCTCCACCAAACCACCCAAACGGACATGTAAAGCCCCATTTTGGGCATATAAAAATAACACGTTATGCTATAATACCAAGGGGTACAGGGGGTATGTTCTATTGAGTAGGAGTACTGGGCCAGATTTTCCCAGAATCCCATTTTTAATGCCTATTGCATATGTTTCTCTATCACTAACAGTCTATTTAGTCCAAACTATCTCTGGTTCTCTCGTCCAAGTCTTATAATTACTAGTGCTTGATTTCCCATAATGCAGTTATCTCCCTTGTGTATATCAAAAGCATTCCCAAACCCAATAAGCAATTGAGCAGTTACTGATAAACCATTGCTCGAATGACTCGATTCCCATCGAGCAAATGAGCTTTAGAGTAATTGCTCGATCGAGTGACTCGGCATATTGCTCGAACGACTCGAATCCCATCGAGCAAATGAGCCAACGAGCAATTGCTCGTTCGAGTGACTCCTCGAACGACTCGACGACTTATTTCAGTATTTGAGGATACCTATGGCCCGGTATTATATTACTTGAGGATACCTATCGAGGATACCTTTTATAGGATACTTATCTGAGGATACTATTACCTGTACCACAAGACATACCTATCCCAAATATCCCTTATAAGCCATCGAGCAGTTACTGAAAAGTCATTGCTCGAATGACTCGAATCCTAGCGAGCAAATGAGCCAACGAGCAATTGCTCGTTCGAGTGACTCCTCGAACGACTCTTCGACCCATTTCATTATTTGAGGATACCTATGACATGGCTACGTATCAGTTGAGGATACCTTTTGAGGATATTAAATTGAGGATACCTATGGCCTGGTATTGTTGGAGGATACCTGTTGTAGAAACCTTACATCTGTGTACTTCTGTGGGGTGGGGGTAATGCTTGGTAGTTTAGAACGGTAGTATAGCATAGGCTGTACATATCCCTGTAGGTGTCTTGCTGGCCCTTGGTACTACTGATCCACCAGGTGCTTCATATTATTGAGCGGTATTCTGGGGTGGGTGTCAATGCCTGGTAATACAGAATGGCAGCAGAGTATGGTTGATATATTCCCCTGTAGGTCCCATCCTAACCGTTGATAATATTAACCTACCAAATACTTTGTATCACCCTGTTACTGGTAAGGTGGTACGTAATACCAGTAGTTCCTACCCTATTCCGAGTACTTTTGTTGTTTCATTTATCTAGACCATTTATATAAATTACAATTAACCAATTAGATTGCTTGATTTCCCATAACCTGTACTTAATTAATCGTACAGAGTAATCTCCCTTCTGTATAATAAAAACCTATATTAATGGCAATATCCCGGGCACCCCAATTTCGGCACCCCTTTTTTGAAAAACATTTCGCCTTCGGCACCCCTTTTTTCTGAAATGAGGATAAGAATCGTATTAAAAATCCCTCATTGAGGTCTAATTTAATACGACACTTATCCTCATTTCAGAAAAAGGGGTGCCGAAGGCCATATGTTTTTCAAAAAAGGGGTGCCGAAATTGGGGTGCCTTCTGGAGAATCCCTTTTTTCCGAAATGAGGATAAGAGTAGTATTAAAAATCCCTCAAACAAATTAATAACGGATCAATTGAACCGCCTGGACATTTAAACTTAGATGGCAATTTAGCTGAAACTGGTGGAAATGGAAACGGAGATTTGATTTATTTCTGACAGCAAGCGGCATCGGGAAACAATCCTACATGTGATAGAAGATGCACTGGAAATCTACACACTAAAAACTAAAGTGTTAAAACTGACACTTTCAAGGTGTTAAACCCATTCTAACTCTTAGGGTTTGATTTTAACACTCAAATTGCAGTGCTTTAAGACATTACAATCGTCAGACATCTGAAACTTGAATGGATGGCACTTCCCATGTGTCTAGCATTGGTGGTTCTTCCAGAATCATCCATAATTTGATTTGCGCTTTGTGGGTACATAATTAAAAGTACACAACGCAGATGAGGCGGATCAGGCTCGAGAGTTCGAGCCTGATCCGCGTCATCTGCGTTGTTTCCTTTTAAGTATCGCGACATTACACTTGTCAGGTGGTATTATTGTAACACCTGTCAAGTTCTGGGATATCTACACTTGAATAAAGTGCTAGTTCAGCACTTAGTAAGTGTTAAATACAGCACTTCAGGTGTAGTTTTTAACACTTTAGTTTTTAGCGTGTACTTCAATCCGCGAAAAAAACCTTACATGGAAGAGACACAATTTTTTCTACAGAAATCAGAAGCTGTCGGAGATCTTTGATGAATATGTCACAGAGCTACTAAATAAAACAAAGCATTGTGAATTCGGAGAGCTCAATGATAGCCTAATTAAAGATAAACTAGTTTGTGTCATTAAAGACAATTCGGTTCGTTCAAGACTATTACGAGTAGAAGACTTGACATTAACTAAAACCATAGCTGTATGTCGCGCAAGTGAAATGAGCAATTACGGAAGTGATGGGTGACAAGTTGAGTGTACATAGAATTTCAAAAAGGCCACAGGCTGGCTAAACAGGCGTCAAAAAGTAATCTTGTAGAAAATACTGGAAATAATGTTTTTCGAAACAAGAAAACTTATTCCAAACAACACTGTTTTTTGTGTGGCACTTCACATGACATTAATCGATTTCCAGCATTTGGCAAGCGATGCCGTAATTTCCAGAAACAGAACCACTTTGCAAAAATGTGTCAGTCGGTCTCTGAACCAGGACACTCTCGGAAAGTTCACACAGTAGCAGATGATGGTGACCTTGAAGAGGAAAACTCAATAGCTCGATTCATGTTATTTCTGGTGATGAGCAAACCAAGAAAGACTGGACAATCCAACTGAACGTGAGACAACAATTTATCTAACAATTATATACATTTTTGCTTGAAAACCACGAGAAACGGTACGTATCGCATAATGTGTTCCGATTCCGTATCATATAGACGACTCATTCTGATTCCGTATCATATAGATGACTCGTTTCCGGGAACGACGCAACGTGCTATCATACCAGGCGCATGAATACATTCCATGTGCGTTTCAGTGATCAACTCAGCTGATCGCTTACAAAACAAAACAAAATTCCTTACAATTAGCGACAGAACTATTAATAGCGAATGACCCCCCTCCCCCTCCCCCTCCCCCCTCCCCCTCCACAATAAATAGAAACTGCACAATTCAATATTACACACTTGAAAATTAAAGCGCACCATTATGGGAAGTGACATTGAGAGTGAATACTTTTACAAAGCAACTTTGAAAATTTGCGGTGACCGCGTTACTCATTGTTTGTTAAAGTGCACAACAATATTGTTCCATAAAATATGGGTTTTTTTAAAAACTTTTTCTTGCCCAACATTATGTCCCAAAACTGTAATAATAATTCAAGATTTAGTCTGTTTATGCGACAGAATTGTTAGATAAATGAGTTATCATGATAATGTGCATGTCCTGTGATTTGCATCAGATTCTCAGTTGTGTCCAGAATGGGATCAGAACTTGCCGGAAAGCCAGCTCGTTGAGATCCTATTCTGGACACCACCGAGAATCTGATACAAATCACAGGACATGCACATTATCCTGATAATCTGTATTTATCACATTAAAAGTCGATACGTGCGCACAGTGTAATGTAATGTTCGCTGGGCGTACCCTTGATACATGCGGTAAAACTAGAGCTATATTCGACTACAATTGCAATCAATATGAACTTGAATTCCAAATTATAGACAAAAAAAGTACTAAATGTTCCAAGTCTGAATACCACCAAACGCCTAGGGCCCATTCAAGATATACATACAATGGACACCTCAAATGATGACATTTTAAATAAATATCCTGATGTTTTTATGGGACTTGGATGCACCAGAGGTGAACATCATATCACCTTGGCACCGTCAGTGTCCCCAGTTGTACATTTGTGGAATGCGTTACCTGACGACATCAAAAAACACAGTCACTCGAGTCCGTCATTTAAGAGACACTTAAAAACACACCTGTATAAATTGGCTTATTGCTGACCTGCTTGTATTATATAAAATGCACCTTTAGTTTTGTGTGAAGCCTGTGAGCACTTATGTGGATACTCGGTTCCAAACCATATTATTAGGCTTTCCCAAACCCAGTTTGGGAAAGACTCTTCTTATTCTTCTTTTTCAAAATTTTTCTTCTCTATTTTTTTTTGTATTTTTTTTTAGGCTTTCCCAAACCCAGTTTGGGAAAGACTATTGTTATTCTTCTTTTTCAAAATTTTTCTTCTCTATTTTTAGGCTTTCCCAAACCGAGTTTGGGAAAGACTATTGTTATTCTTCTTTTTCAAAATTTTTCTTCTCTGTTTTTTTTTTTTTTTTTCAATTTTTTTTTTTTTTTTTTTTAGGCTTTTCCAAAGTTTGGGAAAGACTATTGTTATTCTTCTTTTTCAAAATTTTTTTTCTCTATTTTTTTTTTTTTTTTTTTCCTCCCTAAATTTTGTCTGTTGAACTGCTCGAAAACAAGCTGTACGATTTTGACCAAATTCGGCACACTTATGTAATGTCATAAAATCTAGTGAAATGTGGTATCGTCATATCTGCGAAAATGCGTGTTTTCAAAATATTCTGCCAAAAACTTCAAAACTTCACCATTTTTCGAATGTCTCAAAATTGTTTACAGTTATTTAGCTCAAATTTTCCACACATTTAGAGCATAACATGATACACCACAATCACCACTCAGATCTTTCAACTTTAACCACCACTGGCCAAAAATGACATGAATATAGAATTTTTCTTCAAAATTGACCAACTTTAAGGGCAAATTTCTCTAATAACAAGGTTGTTGTAACAATTATTTTGGTTTGGATAGATGCAACAATCATTGCAGAAGAAATTTACTGTGTATTTTTTAATCTCAGATTTAACCCTCAAGCACAATGAGGGTGAGAATAAGAGTACAGTTTGAAAATGCCAAAATTAGCCAACTTTGGTTGCTTTTTCCATCATTTTGGAAAAGGGTTAATTTCAAACACTTTACGTGTACGTATTCACAATTGACTACCGAACATATTTACTGTTGTAATTTTGGTTGTAAAGTTTAACCCTATCCTATTTTGGTTGCATAAAAGTAGGTACCGTCCAAAACCAAAAAAAACTCCAATTTTTTCAGAATTTGGTAAGTTTAGGTGACGATTTCCTCCATTTTTGATTGCTTGAGGTCTGAATGTTTTCTCTAGCTGCTTGCAGCAGTCAAAATATGACAAATTTTGTTCTATATGTTATTACTAAAAGTTTAACCCTTGGCAGATTTGAGACTTCCCATAAGGGTACTGTCGGAATATTTGTTATTTTCGCCAATTTCAAGAGCAAATTTTTCTAATTACAAGGTAGTTGTAATAATTATTTTGGTATGGCTATATGCAACAATGATTATGGAAGAAAGTTACTGTTTACTTCTTAATGTCAGATTTAACCCTCTAGCACAATGAGGGCGAGAATAAGAGTACCGTTTGAAAATGCCAAAACTAGCCATTTTTTGGTTGCCTTTACTATCATTTTGGAAAGGGTTAATTTCAAACACCTTTCATGTACGTATTCACAATTGACTATCGAGCATATATGCTGTTGTTAGTTTGGTTGTAAAGTTTAACCCTATCCCATTCTGGTTGCATAAATGTAGGTACCGTCCAAAAAAATTCCAATTTTTTCAGAATTTGGTAAATTTAGGTGGCGATTTACTTCATTTTTAATTGCTTGAGCTCTGAATGTTTTCTCTAGCTGCTTGCAGCAGTCAAAGTATGACAAATTTTGTTCTATATGTTATTATTAAAAGTTTAACCCTTGGGAGATTTGAGACTTCCCATAAGGGTACTGTCAGAATAATTGTTATTTTCGCCAACGTTTACATGCACTTTCTCAGCACTGGAGCCATATTGTCTCAAAACCTTTTTCATGAGAGGATTGGGCCTTCATCCAAGAACAATTTTGCTGTTATATATTTTATTCAAAGTTTTAACCTTCACCCAGTTTTCGGGCCTTGAATTGGAGTGCCCTAAAATTCTTCATAAAATTGGCTAATTTGGAGCTCACTTTTCTTCCATTTTCGAAAGGAATATGGAAAAATGATTTACATGTTCGTATTTACACTTGCCTACCGAGCATATTTGCTGTTGTAATTTGGTTGTAAAGTTTAACCCTATGCTCGTTCTGTTTGCATAAAAATAGGTGCAGTCCAAAAAAACTATCGTTTTTACTCCATTCCTAATTGATTGAGCGCTGAACGTTTTCTATGGCTGTATGCAGCAGTCATAGTATGACAACTTTTGTTTTATATGTCATTATTAAAAGTTTAACCGTTGGAAGATTCGAGGCTGCCCATATGGGTAGGGTCGAAATAATTTTAATTTTCATAAAATCACTGAATATTGATAAGCGTGCAGTGGTAGTTTGGAATAGAATATCCGAAAATTCACAGTTCAATTCCAAGAATATTTCCTGTTATAAGGTTGCTGTAAAGTTTAACGCAATCCCTGTCTCAGATGCATAATGGTAGATGCCGACGAAAAAAACTCATTTTTTTTCAGAATTTCGTAGGTTTAAGTGACAATTTACTCCATTCCTAATTCATTGAGCGCTGAATGTTTTCTATGCCTGCATGCAGCAAGCATAACATGACAACTTCTGTTTTATACGTCATTATCAAAAGTTTAACCCTTAACATATTTAGGAGTTCCCATGTGGGTATAGTCGGAATAATATTTATTTTCGTAAAATCAATCCCTGAATATATTGGTAACCGTGCAGTGGCCTTTCAGTGGTACTACATGAAGCCGCAAATAGTTAAGGTTGAAAAGTTCATCAAATAGACAAATATAATACCCAACTCAGCCGGTGACAGGTAAATAATGAATGGAAAAGTCGTTGAGTTGAGAATAAAGTAGGGGCGAATCGTGCCCTCCGTTTCCACCTGATCCACGGTATTTCCACGCGGTCTCGGCACTTGACAAAGATACTAAACTGTCGGGCAGGGACAGTAGGAAACATTCTGAGAATTTCAAGTTGCTGCCTTGTATGATCGGGACATAATTGGAATATATCCGACATTGTATCTGTCAGATATATTCCAATTATGTCCCGATCACTTCACCCCGTTTGTCCGCATGGGGGCACCATGACGACGTGTACTAAGGCATACTGCACGTTGATGGTGCGCATGTCTTCAACCAATCTAACCCTGTCTGTGCTACAGTGCGGAGGCACTATGTTGGGGAGCTGGCAGCTGCTCGTCATTGCTCGGTGGTTCTCTCTGGGTACTCCGGCTTGCTCCAGCCATACAACTGTCATCGACATAATATGACCTTGGCTGTTAATGTGTCGTTAAACCCTAATAAATAAATAAATAAATAAATAAATAAATAAATAAATAAATAAATAAATAAATAAATCCAGTACCAATTTTGCTCGTACAAATATTAGAACCATCAGACAAAATTCATTTTCTGATTAATTTCGTACTTTTCTGTACTCACCTTCCCTGAGTAAGATTGGTATACCTTTTCAATCTCAGATTTAACCCTCAAGCACAATGAGAGTGAGAATAAGTGTACCATTTGGAAATACCCAAATTACCCAACTTTGGTTACTCTCTACTATCATTTTGGAATGGGTTAATTTGAGACACTTTGCTTTGCTATATGCAGAGATGTTTAATCAATAAATCTGGCTTTAGTTATGTTCTGGGACTTATGAAACATGTGCTTTGGCCACTTAAAAATAGCACTGTCTGCAAAAAATGACTTTGAGTGAATACTCACTCATAAAGGAAAGAGCTCTTTGAGCTTTCGATAACTGCTTTCAAAAATCAATGAGGAACAAATTTTGTGTTATATGTTTTGGTGTTCCGTGTTATCCAACACCAGTTTGGCTGCACAAATATTAATACCACCAGGAAAGAAAGCACATTTTATCAGTGGTAGACTGTTTGACTTCTATGATAAAGGTCCCGAGTCTGATCCCTATCTGGGACGACCCATGTAATGTCCTTGGGCAAGGCACTTTATCCTGGTTGCCAACATGGGGACACGATGATGCCATGTACTAAGGCGTACTGCATGTCAATGGTGCACATGTCTTCAACCGCTGGTACCCTGCTTCAGCGGAGCTTGAACGTAATTAGAATGTTGAGCTGACAGTTGCTCGTCGATGCTCGGTGGTTCTCTCTGGGTCCTCCGACTTCCCCCACCCGTAAAGCTGCCACGGTCACGATTAGCCATTGTGGATAAGTATGTGACCGCAAACACCAATAAATAAATACCGCCAGGGAAACCCTCCGTGAAATCCTTCTGTCAATAAATAGGAAAGTAGTAAGGTAATGCAAGAAATATTAACAAGCTGTTCAACATCCCTTTAATCAACTCATTTTGACTTGAACTGTACCCATCACTGTGTATACTAGCTCTCTAGATGGTTTAAACCATATCAAATAAACAACTAATTTGTGTGTGACAGTAACTCATATTACATGTATTTCATTGTATCTGAAAGAGATATGTTGGAAAAATTGTGAAATCATGGAGTAGGAAGCTTACCCTCGTTTGTTGACAAATCCCACACATTCACAAACAGACAGAATGATAGAGAATAAATTAATTATTGATATTTAAGGTCACTTTCAGCATCTACAGCTATATCATGACCATGATATAGGTATTTAAGTCCAGGTATTCATTGCATAGGCGTACAGGGCTATTTTTCAGGGGGGGGGGGGGGGAGGGGATGAACCTTTTTAGCCCGAAAAAGTTGAATCTCAGGAGGAAATGCCAAATGTGGGTATGGGAGGGAGGGGGGGGGTGTCTCCCTCCCATCGAATACCTGGAGAGAACCACCGAGCAATTTCAAGCGACTCAGACTCCCCAACATACTAACTCCACAAAAGCAGGGTTAGCATTGGTTGAAGACAAGTACACCCTCAAAGTACCCTTAGTACACATCGCCATCATGCCCCCCCCCCCCCCCCCCCCACACACACACACACACGTGAGAAATTAAATTGGGATGCAGTGTCTTGCTCAAGGCCACAATGTGGTTGCCACAGGCGGGATTCGAACCGAGGACTTCTTGGATTGCAACAATCATCTCTATCTTCTGAGCCACCGTGCTCCCGTAATATGCAGTAATAGAACTCTATATGTACTTGTGTGATTATAAAAGAATAATATTAACGTGGATACGGTTCCGCTGAATCAACTTGTACAGTATAATGGTCAGTTTATTTGCTACTTCTAAGTGATGAGATAGGAAAACAACATTTTGTGTGGAAAACCAAAATGTTTAGTGGTCATAGCTGGCAACTAAATTGTCCGAAATTTTCTGGCATATTGGCTGAAAAATCGGCTCCTTCCTGACTCAGGGGTGGGTTTGGGGCACAGTCCTTCATGAAACCCCGGCCCGTACGCCCATAATTCATATGTACTAGTTTTTTCCAAAGCAGAAAGGACATCGCTTGTTTTGCTTTCTATGAAAATATTCTGTAATTATTGAAGAGCAAATCTTGTGTTAAATGTTTTGGTGTCCTGCTGTATCTCAAATATCTGTTTTGGCTGCATAAAAACTAGTAGCATCACAAAAACTTTGATTTCCACTAAATTTTCTGTTTTCAAAACTGATCGATAGTTTTGTGTACAATACAGTTTGCCTTTTCACATTAAAAAGTTGAGAAAGCCCGTAATTTGTCCAACAAATTACAATTCTCTAGTTTTTTTGTTTTTTTTAAATTTTTTTTTCCACCCTGAATTTTGTCTGTTGAACTGCTCGACAATAAGCTGTAAGATTTTGACCAAATTTGGCACACTTATGTAATGTCATAAAATCTAGTGAAATGCGGTATCGTCATATCTGTGAAAACGCATGTTTTCAAAATATTCTGCCAAAACCTTCAAAATTTCACCATTTTTCAAATGTCTCAAAATTGTTTACAGTTATTTAGCTCAAATTTTCCACACATTTAGAGCATAATATGATACACCACAACCACCACTCAGATCTTCCAACTTTAACCCCCACTGGCCAAAAATGACATGAATATAGAATTTTTCTTCAAAATTGACCAACTTTAAGGGCAAATTTCTCTAATAACAAGGTTGTAACAATTATTTTGGTTTAGATAGATGCAACAATGATTGCAGAAGAAAGTTACTGTTTACTTATTAATCTCAGATTTAACCCTCAAGCACAATGAGGGTGAGAATAAGAGAACTGTTTGAAAATGCCAAAATTAGCCAACTTTGGTTGCTTTTTCCATCATTTTGGAAAAGGGTCAATTTCTAACACTTTTCGTGTACGTATTCACAATTGACTACCGAGCATATTTGCTGTTGTAAGTTTGGTTGTAAAGTTTAACCCTATCCCATTCTGGTTGCATAAAAATGAGGTACCGTCCTAAAAACCTCAAACGTTTTCAGAATTTGGTAAGTTTAGGTGACGATTTACTCCATTTTTAATTGCTTGAGCTCTGAATGTTTTCTATAGCTGCTTGCAGCAGTCAGAGTATGACAAATTTTGTTCTATATGTTATTATTAAAAGTTTAACCCTTGGCAGATTTGCGACTTCCAATAAGGGTACTGTCGGAATATTTGTTATTTTCGCCAACTTCAAGAGCAAATTTTTCTAATTGCAAGGTATTTGTAATAATTATTTTGGTATGGCTAGATGCAACAATGATTGTGGAAGAAAGTTACTGTTTACTTCTTAATCTCAGATTTAACCCTCTAGCACAATGAGGGCGAGAATAAGAGTACCGTTTGAAAATGCCAAAATTAGCCATTTTTGGTTGCCTTTCCTATCATTTTGGAAAGGGTTAATTTCAAACACTTTTCATGTACGTATTCACGATTGACTATTGAGCATATTTGCTGGTGTTAGTTTGGTTGTAAAGTTTAACCCTATCCCATTCTGGTTGCATAAAAGTAGGTACCGTCCATAAAATTTCCAATTTTTTCAGAATTTGGTAAATTTAGGTGGCGATTTACTCCATTTTTAATTGCTTGAGCTCTGAATGTTTTCTATAGCTGCTTGCAGCAGTCAAAGTATGACAAATTTTGTTCTATATGTTATTATTAAAAGTTTAACCCTTGGCAGATTTCAGACTTCCCCTAAGGATTCTGTCAGAATAATTGTTATTTTCGCCAACGTTTACATGCACTTTCACAGCACTGGAACCATATTGTCTCAAAACCTTTTCCATGAGAGGATTGGGCCTTCATTCAAGAACAATTTTGCTGTTATATATTTTATTCAAAGTTTTAACCTTCACCCAGTTTTCGGGCCTTGAATTTGAGTTCCCTAAAATTCTTCATAAAATTGGCCAATTTGGAGCTCACTTTTCTTCCATTTTCGAAAGGAATATCGAAAAATGATTTACATGTTCGTATTTACAATTGCCTACCGAGCATATTTGCTGTTATAAGTTTGGTTGTAAACTTTAACCCTATGCTCTTTCTGTTTGCATAAAGATAGGTGCAGTCCAAAAAAACTCTCGTTTTCAGAATTTGGTAAGTTTAAGTGACGATTTACTCCATTCCTAATTGATTGAGCGCTGAACGTTTTCTATGTCTGTAAGTAGTAGTGTATTTTCCCCTTCACCCCCATTCTGGGGGACACCGGTGGGGGACCCCGGAAGTGACGTCATGTCACGTGACCTAGTGCCGCCATGTTTGGTTGTCATGGTAACCCGCGTGAACGGCCATGTTGTGACGTCATCTCCATAGTGATACGTGGTGTTAGTGCGCATGCGCAATGCGTGTTGTTAGGGTGATACGAGCTTCCGTCGTCCATTTTGTTTACTGGAAGCCGCCATCTTGGTTTCTATGGTAGCACGTGATTGCTATGTTACCAATGGCTTCTAACAAGACAGGCAGGGGTATGTTCGGGGGTGTGTTCCTTTGTAGAAGAGTAAATCTGATTACCACAAACAACCCGACAATCCCTCCAAATCACCAAAATCAATCCCAATTCACCGAAATTGACTTTATTTCCCCAATTTATCGGCTTAGCACGTAGTGCTATAGTACTAAGGGGTACAAGGGGAGGCATTCTATTGAACAGGAGTAATGTTCTAGATTAGAATTCTCCCAGAATCCCTTTTTGGATCCCTATCCCATGACGTTTTTCCCGTTAAAAGACAGGTTCCTTTGGTAATTACCCAGAATTCTCCGCTTCTATCTATATATGCAATAGTTTTCGTCTATCTGACCCTGTTCCTTTGTTCTAGAGTATACTCCAGTAGCGTAGAAGAGCCTATCAGTTGGAACAGCTTTGCTTATTATTACTATATTTAGCAATTTCTGGTCTATTCTTGTTAGTTCTGACCCTATTCCAAGTACTCTTGTTGTTTCATTTATCTAGATAATAACTAACCAATCAGATTGCTTGATTTCCCATAATCTGTATGCAGAGTTATCTCACTTCTGTATAACAAAAGCAGTCGCAAAGCCAATAAGCTATCGAGCAGTTACTGATAAGTCATTGCTCGAACGACTCGAAGCTCATCGAGCAAATGAGCCTTAGAGCAATTGCTCGATCGAGTGACTCGGCATATTGCTCGAACGACTCGAATCCCATCGAGCAAATGAGCCAACGAGCAATTGCTCGTTCGAGTGACTCCTCGAACGACTCTTCGACTCATTTCAGTATTTGAGGATACCTATGACATGGCCACGTATCAGTTGAGGATACCTTTTGAGGATACTAAATTGAGGATACCTACCGAGGATACCTTTTATAGGATACTTATCTGAGGATACTATATGAGCTGTACATATCCCTGTAGGTCTCTTGCTGACCCTTAGTACTATTAATCCACCTAATGCTTCATGTTATCCCATGACTGGTATAGGTAGTATGCAATGCTAGGCATAGGGGTATTGTGGGTAGGGGTACTGCCTGGTAGTTTAGAACGGTACTATAGTATGGGCGGTATATACACCTATAGGCCCCTGTTAGTGCTTGGTACTATTAACCAACCGATTGCTTTGTTTTATTATATGGCTGGTATATGTAGTACGTTATGGTAGACCTAGTGATTTTGTGGGGGTGGGGGTAATGCTTGGTAGTTTAGAACGGTAGTATAGCATAGGTTGTACATATCCTTGTAGGTCTCTTGCTGGCCCTTGGTACTACTGATCCACCAGATGCTTCATATTATTGAGCGGTATTCTGGGGTGGGGTCAATGCCTGGTAATACAGAACGGCAGCTGAGTATGGTTGGTATATTCCCCTTTTGGTCCCATCCTAAAAATGAGGGATTTTTAATATGACTCTTATCCTCATTTCAAAAAAGGGGGTGCTGAAGGCCATATGTTTTTCAAAAAAGGGGTGCCCAAATTGGGGTGCCTTGTGGAGAATCCCTTTTTTTCTGAAATGAGGATAAGAGTCGTATTAAAAGACTCTTATCCTCATTTCAGAAAAAAGGGGTGCCGAAGGCCATATGCTTTTCAAAAAAGGGGTGCCGAAATTGGGGTGCTGGGGATATTGCCATTGATATAGGTTTTTATTATGCAAAAGGGAGATAACTCTGTACGATTAAGTACAGGTTATGGGAAATCAAGCAATCTAATCGGTTAATTATAATTTATATAAATGATCTAGATAAATGAAACAACAAGAGTACTCGGAATAAGGTAGGAACTACTGGTATTACGTACCACCTTACCAGTAACAGGATGATACAAAGCATTTGGTAGGCTAATACTATGAACGGTTAGGATGGGACCTATAGGGGAATATACCAACCATACTCTGCTGCCGTTCTGTATTACCAGGCACAACACGCATTGCGCATGCGCACTAACACCACGTATCACTATGGAGATGACGTCACAACATGGCCGTTCACGCGGGTTACCATGACAACCAAACATGGCGGCACTAGGTCACGTGACATGACGTCACTTCCGGGGTCCCCCACCGGGGTCCCCCAGAATGGGGGTGAAGGGGAACATACACTACTACTGCTGTATGCAGCAGTCATAGTATGACAACTTTTGTTTTATATGTCATTATTAAAAGTTTAACCGTTGGCAGATTCGAGACTGCCCATATGGGTATATGGTCGGAATAATTTTAATTTTCATAAAATCACTGAATATTGATAAGCGTGCAGTGGTAGTTTGGATTAGAATATCCGAAAATGCTTTCAAAATTCGCATTCACAGTTCAATTCCAAGAATATTTTCTGTGATAAGGTTGCTGTAAAGTTTAACGCAATCCCTGTCTCAGATGCATAATGGTAGATGCCGTCGAAAAAACCCATTTTTTCAGAATTTCGTAGGTTTAAGTGACAATTTACTCCATTCCTAATTCACTGAGCGCTGAATGTTTTCTATGTTTGCAGGCAGCAAGCATAGCATGACAACTTCTGTTTTATACGTCATTATCAAAAGTTTAACCCTTGGCATATTTAGGAATTCCCATGTGGGAAAAGTCGGAATAATTGTTATTTTCGTAAAATCAATCCCTGAATATATTAGTAACCGTGCAGTGGCCTTTCAGTGGTGCTACATGAAGCCACAAATAGTTAAGGTTGAAAAGTTCATCAAATAGACAAATATAATACCTAACTCAGCCGGTGACAGGTAAATAATGAATGGAAAAGTCATTGAGTTGAGAATAAAGTAGGAACGAATCGTGCCCTCAGTTTCCACCTGATCCACAGTATTTCCACGCGGTCTCGGCACTTGACAAAGATACAAAACTGTCGGGCAGGGACAGTACGAAACATTCTGAGAATTTCAAGTTGCTGCCTTGCCTGATCGGGACATAATTGGAATATATCCGACATATATCGGATATATTCCAATTATGTCCCGATCACTTCACCCCGACTGTCCGCATGACAGTGGCGGATACAAGAATTTTCAAAGGGGGGGGGGGGGGGGAGGGGCGAATCTTGCAGATGCCGAAGGCACGAGCTTTTGTAGGGGCGGGGGGGGGGCTGGGGGGGGGGGGGTTCTCCCCCAGACAATTTTTGGAAATGAGCGACCAAATGGGGCATTCTGGTGGCTTCTGGGTGGAAAACCTCTTGAATTTTTGAACGGCTAATTAACACTTTTTAAACAGCATGTTTCAGAATTTCAAATTCTGTCATACGTTCAAGACACAATTAGAAACTTTGAAATATGCTCTTCAGATCCGTTTACCATAATATTGTATTTTGGACACACTGTTTACAGTCATAACCGACTTAACCACAGGAGAACATTGCGATCTGCCAGCGTTTGAAAGTTTTCAGCAGTTAGCCCTCTAGGCTTAGGTACCCCATGACTATGCCGATTAAGATCCTGACCCATAATTGGCCTAGCCATGGGGTACCTGAGGCTAGGGGCATGTAACACCTCAAAATCATGCTGTGTCGGTGACGCTATAAATGAAGGCGACCAGTAGATATATTTTGCATAATTTCAACGGTATATTTGTTTTCCATAGCGAATGGTGATGAAGGAAATAAATGTCGTTGTATGTTTTTACTACATAGGATACAAGCAGGGGCGGCGGAAAGTTCCATAAAGTCATCTGCAACGAGTGCCGTGGGCACGAGTTGGATGAGGAGGGTTGGGGTGGGGGGGGGGGGGGGGTCTGGTCTCTTCTCCCCAAAAAATGTCAGATTGTTTCATCAAATGGTGCATGTTGGCGGCATCTAGGGTATAATTTCCCTTACTTTTTATTTAAAAAAATGGGCCCAGATTTCTTTAACAGGAGAACCCTCCCCCAAGCCCTCCTCATCCAATTCGTGCCTGCGGCACTCGATGAATGAGAAGGGTTTGGGGTGTCCTTCACCAAGAAAATTTTCAAATTGAGGTATCATATGGCGCATTCTGGTGGCCTCCAGTGTATATTTCCCCTTACTTTTTATTTTAAAATGGGCCCAGAATTTTTTAACGGGAGAACCGGGCCCCAAACCCTCCTCATCCAATTCGTGCCTATGGCACTTGTTGGATGAGAATGGTTTCGGGGATGGGGTTGTCACCCCACCACACCCCAAGAAAGCTTTCAAATCGAGCTATCAAATGCCATGGTGCGTACAGCTCTTGTTGGATGAGAAAGGTTTGTGGGGAATTGGGTTCTCCACACTAAAAAATTTTTAAATTGACTATCAAATGGTGCATTCTGGTGGCCTCTCTAGATTTAGACATTTGATATTCTATCTCCAGTGTGCTAGGGGTAATAACAACTTTTGAAATTCATTTAGACTAAGAGAGTAAAAATTCATCAATCGTTTCTTCATTAATAGGCCTATGCTTTGAAAAATGTTGGTGGGTGAAACATTATTGAGGGGGGGGGGGGCTTGAGCCCCCTGCCCCCCCCCCCCTCCAGGAATTACAACCCTGAGCCCCCTAAAAGTTTGGCAGGGTTAACTAAAACAATCCCATGTCGGTTGTTAATTGGACGTTGGATAGATATAATACTTGTGAATTTTTATCTATTTAGGGGCACAACTGAACACAATACAACATCCTGAGGGGCTCCAGAATCAATCTCAGTGCATCGAAATTTCAAAATGTCCTCGGGCCAAGTCCCACGGACCCCTACCAACAGGAGAGGACTATGCTCCTGTTACCCCCCCCCCCCCACCCCCCCCCCCCCCCAAACCTTCAACCCTCTGGATATGCGTTCCACATATCACGTAGTGTCCCGCCCCCCTTTCAATTCATGTATTGTCCACAAATGAAAATCCTGGCAACGCCCTACATGCGAGACAAACACGAGCTAAAGGGGGGGGGGGGCGACTGCCCCCCCCCCCCCCCTTTGTATCCGCCATTGCCGCATGAGGGCACCATGGCGCTGTGTACTAAGGCATACTGCACGTCGATGGTGCGCTTGTCTTCAACCAATCTAACCCTGCCTGTGCTATAGTGCGGAGGCACTATGTTGGGGAGCTGGCAGCTGCTCGTCATTGCTCGGTGGTTCTCTCTGGGTACTCCGGCTTCCTCCCCCCCATACAACTGTCACCGACATAATATGACCTTGGCTGTTAATGTGTCGTTAAAACCTAATAAATAAATAAATCCAGTATCAGTTTTGCTCGTACAAATATTAGTACCGTCAGACAAAATTCATTTTTCTGATTAATTTCGTACTTTTCTGTACTCACCTTCCCTGAGTAAGATTGGTATACCTTTTCAATCTCAGATTTAACCCTCAAGCACAATGAGAGTGAGAATAAGTGTACCATTTGGAAATACCCAAGTTATCCAACTTTGGTTACTCTCTACTATCATTTTGGAATGGGTTAATTTGAGACACTTTGCTTTGCTATATGCAGAGATGTTTAATCAATAAATCCGGCTTTAGTTATGTTCTGGGGTCAAACATGTGCTTTGGCCTCTTAAAAATAGCACTGCCTGCAAAAAGTGACTTTGAGTGAATACTCTCTTGTCCAAAAACAAAAAGGAAAGAGCTTTTTGAGCTTTTCATAACTGCTTTCAAAAATCAATGGGGAACAAATTTTGTGTTATATGTTTTGGTGTTCCGTGTTATCCAACACCAGTTTGGCCGTACAAATATGAATACCGCCAGGAAAGAAAGCACATTTTCTCAGTGGTAGACTGTTTGACTTCTATGATAGAGGTCCCGAGTTTGATCCCTATCTGGGACGACCCACGTAATGTCCTTGGGCAAGGCACTTTATCCAGGTTGCCAACATGGGGGCACGATGATGCCCTGTACTAAAGCGTACTGCATGTCAATGGTGCACATGTCTTCAACCGCTGGTACCCTGCTTCAGCGGAGCTTGAACATAATTAGAATGTTGAGCTGACAGTTGCTCGTCGATGCTCGGTGGTTCTCTCTGGGTCCTCCGACTTCCCCACCCGTAAAACTGTCACGGTCACGATTAGCCATTGTGGATAAGTATGTGACCGCAAACACCAATAAATAAATACCGTCAGGGAAACCCTCTGTGAAATCCTTCTGTCAATAAATAGGAAAGTAGTAATGTAATGCAAGAAATATTAACAAGCTGTTCAACATCCCTTTATTCAACTCATTTTGACTTGAACTGTACCCATCACTGTGTATACTAGCTCTCTAGATGGTTTAAACCATATCAAATAAACAACTAATTTGTGCGTGACAGAAACTCATATTACATGTATTTCATTGTATCTGAAACAGATATGTTGGAAAATTGTGAAATCATGGAGTAGGAAGCTTACCCTCGTTTGTTGACAAATCCCACACATTCACAAACAGGCAGAATGATAGAGAATAAACTAGACTTGATGATTCTGGAGAATCATGGCTTTTCCCGATGAGATTCCATGATTTGTCATGACCCCACAGTGTATGATGAATTGCTTTTGACTGTCTCACTGAAGTTCCTTCATTGATGTCATTAAAAAGGTGAGTATAGAAGTCTCAAATGACTCAGTTTGATAAAAAAAATTGTTTAGGTAAAAACCATCATTAACGGTGGAGAGGGTTAATATCAATATTGTCGTCCAACAAGTTTATGACCGACAAAAGGAGTTATGTTTATTTGACACATACCCACTGAGTGCTGTATCTATTTGAAAATGGTTTGTTTTATCTCAAACGTATCCAAAATATTGATGTCTGGCAGCTTGTTAAGGGTTAACAAGTGCTAACAGGAATATTTATTCATGCAACTTGTAATTTCACACCAAAAAACATTTTTACTTAAAAATCTACGAGATGTTTTCAGAGAAATCCAGGGAGAACATGAATTTTAAGCTGTTGATGGGTATAATTGTTTATCCAGCCCAAAACGGGTTAAGGGTTGTTTTTTTAATCCGCTCATTACTTATAAAAATAATTCTCAGTGAATTCTACTTCCACTTATGTTGATTTCTCCTCTTAACTTTGGGTGCTGCGGGTATGCAAACACAGCGTATGCAAACACAGCCCACTTTTTCAACATTTTGATGTTTGAGAACCAGCATAGGGTTAACAAATGCTTACTGAAATATTTGGTACATGCAACTTGTAATTCACGCTAAGATATGAGAATGGCCAATTTTTCTTGAAAATCTACGGGATGTTTTTAGAGAAATCCTCGGATAACATGAATTTTTAACCTTTTGAGGGGTATCACCCTGTAACCAGCCCTAAACGGGTCAATGCTTGGTTTTATGCATACCTTCATTACTTACAAAAATGATCCTCGGTGAATCCCACTTCCAATCAAAGTGGTTATGTTCATCTCGCAGGTACACATTGGGTGTAATGGGTGGCCAAGTACAGCCCATTTTCTCAAAATTTGCTGCCTCTGGAGGGTTAACAAACGCTTACCAGAATCTTTTGTTCATGCAACTTGTAATGTCACTCCAAGACCTGCAAATGGTCAATTTCTCTTGAATACTTACTAGATTTTTTTGAGAAATCCACAGAAAATGGGAATTTTAAGGTTTTAAGGGGTACATCTCCTTAACCGGGCGAAAATGGGTTAAGACCTCAATTTTTGAATACCCTTACAACTTACTAAAAAATTTCGCTATCAGTTTTGCTTCCGGTAAAAGAAGTTATGTTTCTCTGCAGCATTCCCATTTGATGTTGTTGGTGTCCAAAAACACACTATTTTTTCCGACATTTTTACATTTAGCAGCCCATGGAGGGTTAACAAATGCTTATCTGAATATTTTATCCATGCAACTGGTAATGTGACTCTAAGACCTATCAATGGCCATTTTCTATTGAAACCCTACGAGACGCTTGTAAAGAAATTCAGGGAAAACATGATTTTTTAAGCTTTTGATGCGTATTGCTATTAACCATCCCAAAAGGGGTTAATGCTTGGTTTTTTGAATACCTTTATTACTAACAAATTTGGTCCTCGGTGAATTCCACTTCCAACAAAGTAGATTACGTTTATCTCTTGGGTATGCATTGGGTGCTGTGCGCATCTGAAAACAGCCTATTTCAACAAAATTACGATGCTTAGCAGCCTGTAGAGGGTTAATAAATGATCACCGGAATATTTTGTCCATGCAACTTGTAATGTCACACAAAGACTTGCGAATAGTCAATTTTTCCTGAAAACCTACAAGTTGCTTTTAGAGAAATCCACAGAAAATGAGAATTTTAAGCTTTTAGGGGGTATCTCTCTTTAACCAGTCCAAAATGGGTTAAGACTATACCCTCACCACTATGAAAAATGTTTCCCCATCAATTTTGCGTCCGATAAAAGAAGGAACCTTTCTCGGTGGTACACCAAGTGGGTGCTGTTGGTGTCCAAAAACAGCCCATTTTATCACAATTTTGACTTTTAGCAGCACGTGGAGGGTTAACAAATGCTCACCGTAGTTTTTTGTCCATGCAACTTCTATTGTCACACCAAGGCCTGGGAGTGACAATTCTTTCTTGAAAATCTACAAGACTCGTTTAGAGAAATCCACGGAAAATACAAATTTTTGAGATTTATGGGGGTATTGCTGTTTAACCAGCCCAAAACGGGTTAACGCTTGGTTTTTTGAACACCCTTATTACTGACAAAAATGATCCTCGGTGAATTCCACTCCCTGTAAAGGAAGTTATATTTATCTCTCGTGTATTGTTTGGGTGCAGTGGGGGCCTGAAACCGGCCGATTTCAACAAAATTTCGATGTTTGGCAGCCTGTGGAGGGTTACCATATGCATCGCCTGATATGTCGTGCGTATCAAAGGGCGTGTCACAGACAGGTCTAGCAATGACGAATGTATAAAAAAAATCTACAAGACGTGTTTCGAAAAAGTGCCGATAAACCCCAATTTTGGCAGTTTTTTGCCAATTCTGAGGAAATAAGGGTTAAATCGAAAATTCCGCTTGGGTACATTTTTAGATTCTGTGCCCCTCTATGCGTGTGCAAAATTTCGTGAAAATCGGTTCGAAAATGGCTTCTGAATCGTAGGGACAAAATGTGTGAGAAAAAAACCCCAAAAAACTAGACTTTATGATTCTGGAGAATCATGGCTTTTCCCGATGAGATTCCTTGATTTTTCATGCCCCCACAGTGTCTGATGAATTGTTTTTAACTGTCTCACTGAAGTTCTTTCATTGATGTTATGAGAAAGGTGGTTATAGTAGTCTCAAATGACTCAGTTTTATAAAAAAATTGTTTAGGTAAAAAACATCATTAATGGTAGAGTGGGTTAATATCAATATCGTCGTCGCACAAGTTAATGACCGACAAAAGGAGTTATGTTTGTTTGACACATACCCTTTGAGTGCTCTGTCTATTTGAAAATGGTCCATTTTATCTCAAATGTATCCAAAATATTGATGTCTGGCAATTTGTAGAGGGTTAACATGTGCTAACAGGCATATGTATTCATGCAACTTGCAATTTCAAACCAAAAAGTGCGAATGGCCATTTTTACTTAAAATCTATAAGATGTTTTCAGAGAAATCCATGCGCATGCGCTCTTTCCGAATTCGACGTGACGAAATGCGAAATTCGTATCGCTCTTCATGGAAAGTGATGCCGCAACTATCCATGAAGAACGAGTGAAAATTTCATGGAAATCTGTCTAGAATTGGTTGGGATATAGCGTTTTGAAGACAGGAGGTAACTGTTTGAATTTGGTTCTTCCTTTTCAAGCCAGTTCGAAAAAAAGACGTCGTGAATGGGCGCAGACTCCTTTAGAGCCCCCCCCCCCCCCTCTCTCTCTCTCTCTCTCTGTAAATGGAAGTTGCTTCTTTAAGACCGCCACCCAGGGATCCCAACACAACCTTTAAACCTAAGAGAATCGTCAGAAGTTTAAAGTGAAAAGAAATTGGCGGTGATTGGGTTTCTGGCAGGCAGGATTTGCATATTGGACATTAAAATAGCACTTCTGACATACACGAACCGTGAAATTTTTAGAACTTGTTCTACGAACCCTGTCCGACATTTTGGGATCTGCTTGGAGCGTCCGAGCCGCCTGGAAAACATGGACAGTGTTGTAGACGACTGTGGAGCTGCGATTGAGCATAAAGTCCCAGGTTTCGGTGCCTCATTGCCTAAGCGGCTCCATTGTATGATTTTTTGTCTCAATATCTTCCTTACTACTTGTAGTTTATACCGTTGCCGTACGTTAATGTAGCCTCTTGCCATTTTCGAGACTTTCAATCCAGAAGGCCGCCAAAGTGAGGAAGTGCGGGGAGGGGGTGTAGCGGCGGGGGGGGGGGGGGTATCCTGACACTATCTTTAAATCTTAGATAATCGTAAGAAGTTGCAGTGAAAAGAAATCGGCGGTGAGTAGGTGTTTTGGCGGGAAACGATTAACGAAAATTTGCCAATTTGACATTAAAATTGCACTTCTCACAAACACGAACCGTGTCCAGACCGCCGAAGGCAGCGACTTCTAATTTTCAGAACTTGTTCAACGGACCCTGGCCGACATTTTGGCATCTGTTGCAAGTGTCGAGACCGCGTGGAGAACACCACGCATCGCGTGGAAAGTGAGAGTACTATTCGTCCCGACTGTATCAGTTTGAAATGGTATTGGGCACTATTGTAGACTACTGTAGAGCAGCGATTGAGCATAAAATCGGAGTTTTTTGTGCCAAATTACCTAACCGGCTCCAAGGTATGATCTTTCGTCTGTACATCGCCCAGATCGTCTGAAGTTTATACCGTTACCATATGTTGAAGTAGCCTTTTGTCATTTTCGCCACTTTCCACCCAGATTGGAGAGTACCTTCCTTCAGCGAAATCTAGCCATGCTCACAACCACGCCCTCTCCCCGTCGGCCCGGGTGCTTCTAAAGATAGAAAGGTCAATGGGGAGAGGCCCGTTAGCAAACAAACGGGGGCAGGTGTAGTTGGTGAAAAACAGCAGGGGGGGAGGCACGTGTCCTAGGTAAAAGAAACAATAGGGGTCAGGTGTCCTAGGTAAAAAAAACAGCAGGAACGGGGGGGGGGGGGGGGGGGGGGCAGATGTCCCCGCTAATTAATTTTAATAACAGGCAGGTGTTCATGGGGCAGGCCCACTGCTCGGTGTTCCAAATTTTCTATGGTACTTGGCCTTGACGGAAACAACACTTCAACAAGAAACAACGGGAAACCTATTTGCAGTAAAGCTGCAAATATAAACACTAGACTTTATGATTCTGGAGAATCATGGCTTTTCCTGATGAGATTCCATGATTTGTCATGACCCCACGGTGTATGATGAATAGATTTTGACTGTCTCACTAAAGTTCCTTCATTGATGTCATGAAAAAAGTGAGTATAGAAGTCTCAAATGACTCAGTTTGATAAAAAAAAAATTGTTTAGGTAAAAACCATCATTAACGGTGGAGAGGGGTAATATCAATATCGTCGTCCAACAAGTTAACGACCGACAAAGTTATGTTTGTTTGACACATACCCGCTGAGTGCTGTATCTATTTGAAAATGGTCCTTTTTATCTCAAATGTATCCAAAATATTGATGTCTGACAGGTTGTTAATGGTTAACAAGTGCTAACAGGAATATTTATTCATGCAACTTGTAATTTCACACCAAAAACTGTGAATGCCATTTTTACTTAAAAATCTACGAGATGTTTTCAGAGAAATCCAGGGAGAACATGTATTTTGAGCTGTTGATGGGTATAATTGTTTATCCAGCCCAAAACGGGTTAAGGGTTGTTTTTCAATACGCTTATTACTTATAAAAATAATTTTCAGTGAATTCTACTTCCACTTATGTTGATTTCTCCTCTTAACTTTGGGTGCTGCGGGTATGCAAACACAGCCCACTTTTTCAACATTTTGATGTTTGAGAACCAGCATAGGGTTAACAAATGCTTACTGAAATATTTGGTACATGCAACTTGTAATTCACGCTAAGATATGAGAATGGCCAATTTTTCTTGAAAATCTACGGGATGTTTTTAGAGAAATCCTCGGATAACATGAATTTTTAACCTTTTGAGGGGTATCACCCTGTAACCAGCCCTAAACGGGTCAATGCTTGGTTTTATGCATACCTTCTTTACTTACAAAAATGATCCTCGGTGAATCCCACTTCCAATCAAAGTGGTTATGTTCATCTCGCAGGTACACATTGGGTGTAATGGGTGGCCAAGTACAGCCCATTTTCTCAAAATTTGCTGCCTCTGGAGGGTTAACAAACGCTTACCAGAATCTTTTGTTCATGCAACTTGTAATGTCACTCCAAGACCTGCAAATGGTCAATTTCTCTTGAATACTTACTAGATTTTTTTGAGAAATCCACAGAAAATGGGAATTTTAAGGTTTTAAGGGGTACATCTCCTTAACCGGGCGAAAATGGGTTAAGACCTCAATTTTTGAATACCCTTACAACTTACTAAAAAATTTCGCTATCAGTTTTGCTTCCGGTAAAAGAAGTTATGTTTCTCTGCAGCATTCCCATTTGATGTTGTTGGTGTCCAAAAACACACTATTTTTTCCGAAATTTTTACATTTAGCAGCCCATGGAGGGTTAACAAATGCTTATCTGAACATTTTATCCATGCAACTGGTAATGTGACTCTAAGACCTATCAATGGCCATTTTCTATTGAAACCCTACGAGACGCTTGTAAAGAAATTCAGGGAAAACATGATTGTTTAAGCTTTTGATGTGTATTGCTATTAACCATCCCAAAAGGGGTTAATGCTTGGTTGTTTGAATACCTTTATTACTAACAAATTTGGTCCTCGGTGAATTCCACTTCCAACAAAGTAGATTACGTTTATCTCTCGGGTATGCATTGGGTGCTGTGCGCATCTGAAAACAGCCTATTTCAACAAAATTACGATGCTTAGCAGCCTGTAGAGGGTTAATAAATGATCACCGGAATATTTTGTCCATGCAACTTGTAATGTCACACAAAGACTTGCGAATAGTCAATTTTTCCTGAAAACCTACAAGTTGCTTTTAGAGAAATCCACAGAAAATGAGAATTTTAAGCTTTTAGGGGGTATCTCTATTTAACCAGTCCAAAATGGGTTAAGACTTCGACTTTTGAATACCCTTACCACTATGAAAAATGTTTCCCCATCAATTTTGCGTCCGATAAAAGAAGGAACCTTTCTCGGTGGTACACCAAGTGGGTGCTGTTGGTGTCCAAAAACAGCCCATTTTATCACAATTTTGACTTTTAGCAGCACGTGGAGGGTTAACAAATGCTCACCGTAGTTTTTTGTTCATGCAACTTCTATTGTCACACCAAGGCCTGGGAGTGACAATTTTTTCTTGAAAATCTACAAGACTCGTTTAGAGAAATCTACGGAAAATACAAATTTTTGAGATTTATGGGGGTATTGCTGTTTAACCAGCCCAAAACGGGTTAACGCTTGGTTTTTTGAACACCCTTATTACTGACAAAAATGATCCTCGGTGAATTCCACTCCCTGTAAAGGAAGTTATATTTATCTCTCGTGTATTGTTTGGGTGCAGTGGGGGCCTGAAACCGGCCGATTTCAACAAAATTTCGATGTTTGGCAGCCTGTGGAGGGTTACCATATGCATCGCCTGATATGTCGTGTGTATCAAAGGGCGTGTCACAGACAGGTCTAGCAATGACGAATGTATAAAAAAAATCTACAAGACGTGTTTCGAAAAAGTGCCGATAAACCCCAATTTTGGCAGTTTTTTGCCAATTCTGAGGAAATAAGGGTTAAATCGAAAATTCCGCTTGGGTACATTTTTCGATTTTGTGCCCCTCTATGCGTGTGCAAAATTTCGTGAAAATCGGTTCGAAAATGGCTTCTGAATCGTACGGACAAAATGTGTGGAAAAAAAAAAAAAAAAAAAAAAAAAAAAACCAAAAAAAAAATAATAATAATAATCCGTAGAAAAACAATAGTCTTTTCCAGAGGGAGAAGCCTAATGATTTTAGAACCATTCCATGGCCAGTTTAAAGCCTACTGCGATATCAGCGTTTATTACTCTCTTCCTTTCACTGCATCACTGCAGTATTTCACACGAGTCGAGTTCTGGCGTCATGCAAGTTTGACGGACATGCTTTCAATTTTGTTATTGACAACAACATATTTATAATTTCGTGATTTCTGATCGGAATTTTGAAAACGACACATGCAATCGCGAAAGAGTTTTCTGAAAAACACGATTCTGCAAAAGATTTTAGTGAAAATTGATTATTTTTTTTTATTTTCAATTTCGATGGCTCTTGTCGAAAAGGTGTTAATCACTGATCGTCCCAAACGAGATCAAAGACTGACGATGTATATTAATAACACACAGAGAATCTTCTAAGAATATACACGCGCAATCCTAAAATGAAATAAATCAAGTCTATTTTCAGGTTTTACGAGAGAAATATGTCCAATTGTATCATTGAATCATGTTTAGGTATATGTGGGTGAGACATTTTCTATACGGACAAAATACAGACTAAATAAAATATTTGCCATTATTTTCCGCAGACGTATTTTTGTCTTTGCTTCTTGGGGAAATCCATGCTGATAATACAACGAAGGAGTGTTATCTAATGAGGTCAGAACCGTCAAGTGGTCGGGTCCGACACCACACCTCGAAGTAGATTTAGTGGGGGTGTCGATTTTACAAGTAATGTAGGCAGCGTACACGGCATGGGCTGTCTGTCTTTAATCCTATAAACAGGGTTAAGGCTTGGTTTTTGAATACCCTTATTTATTAATTTTATTTATTTATTTATTTATTTATTTATTTATTTATTTATTTATTTATTTATTTATTTATTTATTTCTTGGTGTTTAAGGTCACATACTTATGCACAATGGCTAATCGTGGCCGTGACAGTTTTATAGGTGGAGGAAGCCGGAGTACACGGAGAGAACCACCAAGCATCGATGAGCAACTGTCAGCTCCTCAACATTCTAACTCTGTTCAAGCTCCGCTCAAGCAGGGTTACAGAGGGTGAAGACATATGTACCATCGACGTGCAGTATGCCTTAGTACACGGCGTCATCGTGCCCCCATGTCGGCAACTGGGCTAAAGTGCCTTGCCCAAGGACACAACGTGAGTCGTCCCGGACGGGGATCGGAATCGGGACCTCTAGCATAGAAGTACAACAGTCTACCACTGAGCCACCACGCTCCCTTGAATACCCTTAACACTATCATACATTATCCCTCATGAATTCTGAGTCTGATAAAAGAGGTTATGTTTACCTATTACATACCCATTTGCTGCCCGAAAACAGCCGATTTTATCAAAATTTTGACGTTTAGCAGCTGGTAGCGGGATTAACAAACGACTAGCGGAATATTCTATCTATGCAATTTGTAAGACCTGCCAATGTCCAATTGTTCTTGAAAATCGCCAACAAGCAGTTAGCGAAATCCACAGAAAATGTAAATTTTAAGCTTTTAAGGGGTATCTCTCCTTATCCAGTCTAAAATAGCTTAAGTTCCATTCTTTTAAATACCCTTACTACTTACAAAACTGATCCTCTGTGAATTCTACGCGCAGTAAAAGAAGTTATATTTCTCTGTTACATATCCATTGGGTGCTCTTGGTGTCTGAAAACAATCCATTTTATCAACATTTTGATGTTTAGCAGCTCGTGGAGAGTTAACGAATGCTCAACGGAATATTTTGTCCATGTAACTTGTAATGTCACATGAAGACCCGTGAATGGCCATTTTTTCTTGAAATCTACAAGATGTTTTTAAAGAAAGCCAGGTAAAGCATGAAATTTTAAGTCTTGGATGGGTACCGCTGTTTAACCAGCCCAAAACGGGTTAAGACCAGCCCTAAATGGGTTAATGCTTGGTCTGATGAATTCCACTTCCAAAGAAGGAGGTTATGTTTATCTCGCAGGTACACATTGCGTGCAATGGGTGCCCAAGAACAGTCCATTTTCTCAAAATTTCTATGCTTTGCAGCCTCTGGAGAGTTAATTAATGCTTACCGGAATATTTTGTCTATGTAACTTGTAATGTCACTCCAAGACCTGCAAATGGTCAATTTTTCTTGAATACTTACTAGATTTTTTGGAGAAATCCACAGAAAACTGGAATTTTAAGCTTTTAAGGGGTACATCTTAACCAGGCGAAAATGGATTAAGACCTCGATTTTTTGAATACCCTTACTACTTACTAAATTTTTCTCTGTCAGTTTTGCATCCGGTAAAAGAAGTTATGTATCTCTGTGGCATTCCCATTTGTTGTTGTTGGTGTCCAAAAACAGACTATTTTTTCAAAATGTTGACATTTAGCAGCCCATGGAGGGTTAACAAATGCTTACTGGAATATTTTATCCATACAACCGGTAATGTGACTCCAAGACCTATCAATGGCCATTTTCTGTTGAAAACTTACAAGATGTTTGTAACGAAATCCACGAAAAACATGATTTTTTTAGCTTTTGATGGGTATCGCTAATAACCACCCCAAAAGGGGTTAACGCTTGGGTTTTTGAATACCTTTATTACTTACAAAAATAGTCCTCAGTAAATTCCACTTCCAACAAAGGAGATTATGTGTAACTCTCGGACATACATTGCGTGCTGTGTGTGTCCGACAACAGCCCATTTCAACAAAATTATGATGCTTGTCATTCTGTAGAGGCTTAATAAACGCTCAGCGGAATATTTTGTCCATGCCACTTGTAATGTCACACAAAGACCTGCAAGTAGTCAATTTTTCTTGAAAACCTATGGAATGTATTTAGAGAAATCCACAGAAAATGGGAATTTTTAGATTTTAAGGGGTCTCTCTCTTTAGCCTGACCAAAATGGGTTAAGACTTCGTTTTTTGAATACCCTTTCTACTTACAAAAATGTTTCCCTATAGATTGTGCGCTCGATAAAAGAAATCACTTTTCTTTGTGGCGTACCCGTTGGGTGCCGTTGGCGTCCAAAAACAGCCCATTTTATCACAATTTTGACTTTTAGCAGCCGTGGAGGGTTAACAAATGCTCACCGAAGTATTTTGTCCGTGCAACTTCTATTGTCACATCAAGGCCTGGGAGTGACAATTTTTTCATGAAAATCTACAAGACTCGTTTAGAGAAATCCACGGAAAACCTGAATTTTTGGGGGTATTGCTGTTTAACCAGCCCAAAACGGGTTAATGCCCGGTTTTTTGAACATCATTATTACTTACAAAAATGATCTCCGGTGAATTCCACTTCAAATAAAGGAAGTTATGTTTATCTCTCGTGTATCGTTTGGGTGCTCTGGGGGCCTGAAACCGGCCCATTTCGTCAAAATTTCGATGTTTGCAGCCTGTGGAGGGTTACCATATGCATTGCCTGATATGTCATGTGTATCAAAGGTCGTGGCACAGACAGGTCTATCAATGATGAAGGTTTAAAAAAAATCTACAAGACGTGTTTTGAAAAAGTGCCGATAAACCCCAATTTTGACAGTTTTTTTGCCAATTCTGACGAAATAAGGGTTAAATCGAAAATTCCGCTTTGGTACATTTTTAGACTGTTCAGAATTTCGTAGGTTTAAGTGACAGTTTACTCCATTCCTAATTTATTGAGCGCTGAATGTTTTCTATGCCTGCATGCAGCAAGCATAGCATGACAACTTCTGTTTTATACGTCATTATCAACCCTTGGCATATTTAGGAGTTCCCATGTTGGTATAGACGGAATAATTGTTATTTTCGTGAAATCAATCCCTGAATATATTGGTAACCGTGCAGTGGCCTTTCAGTGGTGCTACATGAAGCCGCAAATAGTTAAAGTTGAAAAGTTCATCAAATAGACAAATATAATACCTAACTCAGCCGGTGACATGTAAATAATGAATGGAAAAGTCGATGAATTGAGAATAAAGTAGGGACGAATCGTGCCCTCGGTTTCCACCTGATCCACGGTATTTCCACGCGGTCTCGGCACTTGACAAAGATACTAAACTGTCGGGCAGGGACAGTAGGTAACATTCTGAGAATTTCAAGTTGCTGCCTTGCATGATCGGGACATAACTGGAATATATCCGACATTGTATCTGTCGGATATATTCCAATTATGTCCCGATCACTTCACCCCGATTGTCCTCATGGGGGCACCATGATGCCGTGTACTAAGGCATACTGCACGTCGATGGTGCGCATGTCTTCAACCAATTATAACCTTGCCTATGCTACAGTGCGGAGGCACTGTGTTGGGGAGCTGGCAGCTGCCTGTCATTGCTCGGTGGTTCTGTCTGGGTACTCCGGCTTCCTCCACCCACACAGCTGTCACCGACATAATATGATCTTGACTGTTAATGTGTCGTTAAAACCTAAGATATAAATAAATAAATAAATAAATAAATAAATAAATAAATAAATAAATAAATAAATAAATAAATAAATAAATCCAGTGTCAGTTTTGCTCGTACAAATATTAGTACCGTCAGACAAAATTCATTTTCTGATTAATTTCGTACTTTTCTGTACTCGCCTTCCCTGAGTAAGATTGGTATACCTTTTCAATCTCAGATTTAACCCTCAAGTACAATGAAAGTGAGAATAAGTGTACCATTTGGACATATATAACCGTGGGGAAAATATAACCGTGGGGAACGACCGTCGATATCTGCTGTGAAACAATGGTGTTCAACTGATGACTCGGAGACAAATTAAAGATGATAACAATTTAATAGCGAATCTGGTATTCCAAATATCTAACAGCAATCAACATTTAACAACTGGTCTTGTTGGATATCCGAACAATATCACTGTAATAATAGCTCGTGGGATTTCCCAGTAAAATGAAGCAGAGTAACGTTTGGAAATCCAAACTATAACTGAATTCTTACTTGTGACCAAGGCTATATATACAATACAATAAATGAGTCATGTCACAACAGGTTTACATGATTTTAAGATTAATGTAAGCTTTCACAGCGTCTTAATCAGATGCCTGATTAACTTACTGAATAGACCTCAAATAAACAATGGAGGGAAGCAATGAATAAAGGCAACTTGTTAACAACTTATATGAGAGAGGTTTGCTGTCACACGATGAATGAAAGAATATGCCAAGTTTAAAACAATTGAAATTAAATTGCACAAAATGAGAATAGTAGATTGTGAATGCAATCTAATAACAGCAAATTTGTCTTTTTATTACGAAAGTTTATCATGGTCTGTACACGCTCTGGTGATATAATCTCTGCCGCTCCAATTGATGCGACCCGCAGCAACCATTAAAATTGTAATGTCCTAAAGTTCCGAAATACAAACAATTATGGTCGCTTGTACCGATGATGTCTCTTACGTTCAGGAGTTCCTGGTCTTGACAAAGTTGGACGAAGGCCCGGGATTCTACTCTGATTGTCCCGGATGTACTCTCGGGCTGCTTCGTCCAACTCACAGTCTTTAACCCATGAGTTATCAGCATCTGAGTGGTCTCTCCATTTAATCAGATACTGAAGGCCAAATTGCACGGACCTGCAATATCTGATCACAGTCTCAGTAACTCTTTTTGGCTGTACAGTGTTTTTCGGACGGCTGTTGACGGACAGAGCTGAACACTCCTCTCGCGGCGTCTGAATTGAAATACTTTTCATCTGAGGGGAACATTGAACAGGCGTGTCGGTGGAAGTTGGTACTGCGTTGACACTGACGTCGACTTTTAATTGGGGATTATAATAAGTTTGAGTACTCACTGAGTCCTTGTGGATGTGTTTGTCTGTTCCCGTAAACGTACTTGAAGAACATACACTAACTTCTGGCGATTTGTTGGAGCTCGATGGACACGGACTGTTCTGATGTTGGGAAGTCTGTTGTTGTAGTTGTTCGATGTTTTTCCTTTTGTTGTAGTCCGTCATACGTCGCTCATCTCGTAGTTTCTTTGCAGTGGATTTTTGCATTGGTTGTTTTTTCCATGACAAAATCAACGTGGTGGAGTTCTCACCAGTTTGGAGAGTCCATTGCATCTTCATTTTATCCAGATGAAGATTGTCAAGGATTGTCTGTATATTGTCTGGCAGTTTGTTGTTGAACATCTTTATACTAACAATTGGAGGAACGTGGTACCTGGATCGTTTGGACAAGCTAAAAAGATGTCCAGCCGCGGATTCTCTCACCAAATATAACCGTGGGGAAAATATAACCGTGGGGAACGACCGTCGATATCTGCTGTGAAACAATGGTGTTCAACTGATGACTCGGAGACAAATTAAAGATGATAACAATTTAATAGCGAATCTGGTATTCCAAATATCTAACAGCAATCAACATTTAACAACTGGTCTTGTTGGATATCCGAACAATATCACTGTAATAATAGCTCGTGAGATTTCCCAGTAAAATGAAGCAGAGTAACGTTTGGAAATCCAAACTATAACTGAATTCTTACTTGTGACCAAGGCTATATATACAATACAATAAATGAGTCATGTCACAACAGGTTTACATGATTTTAAGATTAATGTAAGCTTTCACAGCGTCTTAATCAGATGCCTGATTAACTTACTGAATAGACCTCAAATAAACAATGGAGGGAAGCAATGAATAAAGGCAACTTGTTAACAACTTATATGAGAGAGGTTTGCTGTCACACGATGAATGAAAGAATATGCCAAGTTTAAAACAATTGAAATTAAATTGCACAAAATGAGAATAGTAGATTGTGAATGCAATCTAATAACAGCAAATTTGTCTTTTTATTACGAAAGTTTATCATGGTCTGTACACGCTCTGGTGATACATACCCAAATTATCCAACTTTGGTTACTCTCTACTATCATTTGGAATGGGTTAATTTGAGACACTTTGCTTTGCTATATGCAGAGATGTTTAATCAATAAATCCGGCTTTAGTTATGTTCTGGGAGGAAATGAAACATGTGCTTTGACCACTTAAAAATAGTACTGTCTGCAAAAAATGACTTTGAGTGAATATTCACTTGTCCAAAAACAAAACGGAAAGAGCTCTTTGCTTTCCATAACTGCTTTCAAAAATCAATGGGGAACAAATTTTGTGTTATATGTTTTGGTGTTCCGTGTTATCCAACACCAGTTTGGCCGTACAAATCTGAATACCGCCAGGAAAGAAAGCACATTTTCTCAGTGGTAGAGTGTTTGACTTCTATGATAGAGATCCCGAGTTTGTTCACTATCTGGGACGACCCACGTAATGTCCTTGGGCAAGGCACTTTATCCCGGTTGTCAACATGGGGGCACGATGATGCCATGTACTAAGGCGAACTGCATGGCAATGGTGCACATGTCTTCAACCGCTGGTACCCTGCTTCCACGGAGCTTGAACATAATTAGAATGTTGAGCTGACAGTTGCTCGTCGATGCTCGGTGGTTCTCTCTGGGTCCTCCGACTTCCCCCACCCGGAAAACTGTCACGGTCACGATTAGCCATTGTAGATAAGTATGTGATCGTAAACACCAATAAATAAATACCGTCAGGGAAACCCTCGGTCAATCAATAGCAAAGTGGTAATGTAATGCAAGAAATATTAACAAGCTGTTCAACATCCCTTTAATCAACTCATTTTGACTTGAACTGTACCCATCACGGTGTATACTAGCTCTCTAGATGGTTTAAACCATATCAAATAAACAACTAATTTGTGTGTGACAGTAACTCATATTACATGTATTTCATTGTATCTGAAACAGATACGTTGGAAAAATTGTGAAATCATGGAGTAGGAAGCTTAACCTCGTTTGTTGACAAATCCCACACATTCACAAACAGACAAAATGATAGAGAATAAATTAATTATTGATATTTAAGGTCACTTTCAGCATCTACAGCTATATCCTGACCATAATATAGGTATTTATTCAAGTCCAGGTATTCATTGCATATAGGCGTACAAGGCTATTTTTCAGGGGGGGGGGGGGGGGGGGGGGGTGATGAACCCTTTTAGCCCAAAAAAGTTGAATCTCAGGAGGAAATGACAAATGTGGGTATGGGAGGGAGGGGGCCTCCCTCCCATTGTGTACCTGGAGAGAACCATCGAGCAATGGCAAGCAACTCAGATTCCCCAACATACTAACTCCACAAAAGCAGGGTTAGCATTGGTTGAAGACAAGCGCACCCTCAAAGTACCCTTAGTACATATCGCCATCATCCCCCTCCCCCCCCCCTCCCACGTGGGAAATTAAATTGGGATGAAGTGTCTTGCTCAAGGACACAATGTGGTTGCCACAGGCGGGATTCGAACCGAGGACTTCTTGGATTGCAACAATCATCTCTACCTTCTGAGCCACCGTGCTCCCGTAATCTGCAGTAACAGAGCTCTTTATGTGTACTTGTGTGATTATAAATTAATAATATTAACGTGGGTGCGGTTCCACTGAATCAACTTGTACAGTATAATGGTCAGTTTACATGCAACTTTTAAGTGATGAGATAGGAAAACAACATTTTGTGTGGAAAACCAAAATGTTTTGTGGTCATTTCTGGCAACTAAATTGTCCGAAATTTTCTGGCATATTGGCCGAAAAATCCTTCCTGACTCAGGGATGGGTTGGTGCACAGTACTTCATGAAACCCCGGTCCATACGCTCATAATTCATATGTACTAATTTTTTCCAAAGCACTAAGGACATCGCTTGTTTTCACGCTGGTCATCCGATTACCACCTTTGCGGTACAGTACCTCGTTTGCGGTTTAAAAAAGGCGGAAACGGTTGAAGGTAGGCGTCATAAAATATGGTATAACTGCTTTTAACTTGCGTATGTAACTAAAAAATGTAATCTGGCGATCTATGGAATAATATTTCATTCGTGTACATAGTGTCGGTGTATTTTATGAAGTAATTGAGCTGTGTTATTGAAAATACATTAGCGTTCATCCTCATTCTTTCGGAAATCTTCGACAAAATCTGTTCTCTCCGTGAATATCAAGGACATAGAAGGTCAAACCTTCGCTCCATTGTTGCTTCAAACTTTTGTCTTTGAGTTTAGGTCAGCTTCAGCTTTCATAAAAGGTCCTGCATTCGCCTTATTTCGCAGCCCCGACGAGAGGTGTTGAACTTTTAGAATACCTGATTTGCGGTGTTGTCCTTTTAATGAGTACCTTCATTTGCGGTTCACAGTACCTGATTTTGCGGTGTCAATCTTTCAAGATTACTAACGAAACATTACCCTGGCCCTTCAGTTTTATATGTACAGGCGCCTTGAATTATTTCGACGTGCGTGGTATAAACACCCACACTAATCAATCAAAACCAGTGATCTAATGAGCATTCTGTCAAGTCGAAAGAGTTTGTCAGCCGTGCCTGGTGAGAGCTAGGAGGAATAACCCGTGTTTCATTTATTGACTCGCCATGAGTTGATTGAAAACAGTATTACCTTTGGGGGCTGGATGGACCGTTGTTTGGACCAAGTTTAGTACTCTTTTTTTATAAAAGTACATAAATACAGACAACGTTGTGTGCTGCGAAAAAAATTTAGTTTATGCAATCAAATTAATGAATGGTCCGAGGAATTTGGAACAGTTGTGACGTATTGAGTTGATAACAGTGGTTTATGCGCAGGATGTATTTCACACATTTTATGTAAGGTGCTATATATAAGTAATGGAGGTAGTGGAAATCGGTTTACTCTGAGTCTGATATTCCGTTAATATATGAATGACATATACACAAATAATAAACGAAAATAAAGGTTATGATGCATAGAACACGAAAAATATATTCGTCCAACACACAACAATGATAGCAGGCATTGGTGATTTCTGGAAGGCTGCGATCCTATTCGTACGAGAACTGACTATCAAATACAATTTCGTGAGAACAACTCGTGGCCAAATATGCTTCAAATATTCAAGAACGAATCTGGGAAATCGAAATACTTCAAAACGCAGTGACAAAGTTGCTTTAAGATGAATGTCAAACCATTTCGTTTGTTCACATTCATCACAATGTGAAGGTTCAAGTCAACGGGACCAAAATACACCGATAAGCAATATCGTTCAAAATGAAATAATGGGACTGATCGTCCTCGCCCTACCTATTGTCATGATGTGGAGATTGCACAGTCACCACATATAAAATACTACCGTTACCCATGGACAAGGTCTTCAAAAAAACATGCAGGCAGTGTTGGCATTTTTACAGACTATGGCATTTTTACAGACTAAGTTCTGACGCTGCATTGTGAGGTGGTTTGATTACCTAGTGTTGTTCGTGGATGAATAAAGCATATGTAGCCCCGAGATGTTCTCGTGAAATAGTGTTTGGTTGTCGGTTTTCGTACGAATACGATCGGAGAGTTCCATGAACCACAGGTGCCCACATTCAGCACTTGTGGGGTAAGCGAATCAGTTTCCCGCGTTCTATCCACCATAACCTCCATTTTGATGTATATTTTTAGTACAAATTTATATTTTGTAATTTATATATGGAATATCAGGCCTCGCAAATTCGGAGTAACCTGATTTCCATAAGTGATATCGCACCTAAAATAAATCCGCGCAAAACCGTCGAGATGGGGCGGTGTAGTAACACTGGGGTCCCGCGTTATGGGGGCCCGCCGATTTTCCATAATTGCTTTAGAGCAGGATTCCCTTACGGTCTTACTTGCGAGGACAGCGAGGCCTTCACTGCAAGTCAAATCCTGCAAAAGAGAATCCTGGCTTGAGGTAATTAGCCGAACTGAGAAAAAATCGGCGGGGCTCCTATATACCGGGCAAGGTTTCCAAAACTAACACTATGTATGTGCATTCATAAAACCGAAATGTTTTGCATGTGCACTAAGTTACAATCTTTCACTTTCAGAAGTCTTTCCTAGAATTTTAGTCGATCTTCGACTAAGATTCTAGGAAAGGCTTCGACAGTAACCGGTCCCCCAAGTTATTCTCTCTGTTCCCGTATTACAACACCATTGCCGATTTTGGAATACCACAGTTCAAAATGCTGTTTTTGATGCAAAGTGATAATTTTTTTAATTGTTAAGGATGAAAATGTTAATATGTTTTCACTTGTTTGTTCGAGAAAATTGGCTTTTTTGAACGAAAGTAGTTAGAAAATATTTGGTTACACGCTGAATTAATTATAGTAAATGCTCCTGGAAATTTCTTTAAGACATCAAGTCGAATTATTGATGATAATCGCCAGCGGCCATTCTGTACATGTAGGGTGAATTACTACCAAATCGTGGGAAGGTGGATTTTCCACCCGACAATAGTGTTTTATTACAGGTGACCTTATATCGCATTATTTGTGATTTGTAGGGCTGATTGATTGAATAAATAAATAAATTCCCATTGCCCTTTATTCCAAAACATTTTCTCTGAAATTTACTTTGAATATGTATGTTCAATTAAAATTTTAACCATCCAGAATTCACAATTTTGAGATGGCATCCTGTAAATATCTGTGTTGCAAATGACATTTTTCTTTCTTAATCGTTGCTATTTACAATTCATAGAAAAGCTCTCTGATAGAGTTTCTCGGTGATTTGTAAGTTACGATGATTATGTGATAAAACGTACCATAATTTGAAAAATGTCTCTGTTTTGTAAGTGATCAATTATCAAAGGGCTTTTTCTAAAAAAAACAAACAAGACAAGTACCAGTCTGAAACTGCGTGGCAGCGTCCCTGCATGCAATTTTTCAGTGGGTATGGTACAATTTCAAATTTTCGGCAAACAGGAACCGCATGTGCGGCAGATCTGGAAATTGCTTCCACGGTACAACTCAAAATATCAAGCGCCAGACCAAATATAAAATCAATCCCTTTCATACAAGCTCAGAAAACTTCAACTGAAAATTTTATATTCAGTGGGTACAGTACAATTTCAAACAATTGGCAAGCAGGAAGTGGATACACGGAAGATCTGAAAACTGCTTACACGGTACAATGAAACATTATCAAGCCCCAGGTCAAATATAAAATCATTCCCTTGTTACCAGCCAAGAAAACATTGAATAGAAATTTCAACCCAAAGTATTTCGGACTGACTGACGGACTGACTGACGGACGGACAGATTTGAGCGCTTACTAGACCTGCTTGCCACTGGAGATGCACGCGAAAAACAACAACTTGCGGTCTGGATAATCAACAAATGTGAATTGGCCCAATACATGATACTTGTTTTCGGAGCTTCAAAGACAATACAAGTGAGTCAATGGCCAACTATTGGGCTAAACATATCATAAATGCTTGGACTTATCAAACAAATGCTTTAGAATTAATTGTATATTGATCAGAGAGAATAAAGGTGTCCAGATAAGGCAACATTTTAGTAAAAGAGTGACCCCATTAAATGTTTCGCACCGCAATTGTGGTACACCCAGCAGATACCGAAACCGCAAAAGGTGGTACTTTAAACCGCAAATAAGGTATTCATAAAAATCAATTACCCCCCTCGATAAATTCAGTTTATACATGTTTTCACAAAAGGCTCACAAACGTAACTTGCACATTTGGCTAAAATAAGACAATTTTCTATACGGATGCTGCTCCAAGGACTCACAATAGCATATTTTAAATATAATTCGCAGTTAAAACCCAACAACTGAAATTTTTATCTCCATATTTCGCTTTAAAATACTTCAAAAAATTTGTTATTTTATTTCTCTCATGAAAATATTTCTTGGATGAAAGTATTGGTGATGAATACCTACCCTGAAGGAGTTTGCAACACAAGTAGGCTTGTTGAAATGCGTGTACTTACCAATTTTCCAACTTGTATGAGCAACAATCTCCGTCTTTTTTAACACCCCAAACGAGGTACTGCACCACAAAGGTGGTAATCGGATGACCAGCGTTGTTTTGCTTTCTATGAAAATATTCTGTAATTATATAAGAGCAAATTTTGTGTTAAATGTTTTGGTGTCCTGCTGTATCTCATATATCTGTTGGTGGCTGCATAAAAACTAGTAGCATCACAAAAACTTTGATTTCCACTAAATTTTCTGTTTTCAAAACTGATCGATAGTTTTGTGTACAATACAGTTTGCCTTTTCACATTAAAAAGTTGGGAAAGCCCGTAATTTGTCCAACAAATTACAATTCTCTAGCTTTTACTTTTTTTTCCTCCTCGAATTTTGTCTGTTGAACTTCTCAGAAACAAGATGTACGATTTTAACCAACTTTGGCATACTTATGTAATGTCATAAAATCTGGTGAAATGCGGTATCGTCATGTCTGTGAAAACGCGTATTTTCAAAATATTCTGCCAAAACCTTCAAAATTTCACCATTTTTCAAATGTCTCAAAATTGTGTACAGTTATTTAGCTCAAATTTTCGACACATTTACAGCATAATATGATACACCACAATCACTACTCAAATCTTTCAACATTAACCCCCACTGGGCAAAAATGACATGAATATAGAATTTTTCTTCAAAATTGACCAACTTCAAGGGCAAATTTCTCTAATAACAAGGTTGTTGTAACAATTATTTTGGCTTGGATAGATTCAACAATGATTACGGAAGAAAGTTACTGTTTACTTTTTAATCTCAGATTTAACCCACAAGCACAATGAGGGCGAGGATAAGAGTACCGTTTGAAAATGCCAAAATTAGCCAACTTTGGTTTCTTTTTCTATCATTTTGGAAAGGGTTAATTTCAAACACTTTTCATGTACGCATTCACAATTGACTACTGAGCATATTTGCTATGTAAGTTTGGTTATAAAGTTTAACCCTATCCCATTCTGGTTGCATAAAAGTAGGTACCGTCCAAAAAAAAAACTCCAATTTTTCAGAATTTGGTAAGTTTAGGTGGCGATTTACTCCATTTTTAATTACTTGAGCTCTGAATGTTTCTTTTGCAGCTTGCAGCAGTCAAAGTATGACAAATTTTGTTCTATATGTTATTATTAAAAGTTTAACCCTTGGCAGATTTGAAACTTCCCATAAGGGTACTGTCGGAATAATTGATATTTTCATAAAATCACTGAATATTGATAAGCGTGCAGTGGTAGTTTGGAATAGAATATCCGAAAATGCTTTCAAAATTCGGATTCACAGTTCAATTCCAAGAATATTTTCTGTTATAAGGTTGCTGTAAAATTTAATGACATCCCTGTCTCAGACACATAAAGATTGGTGCCGTCGAAAAAAACTCTAATTTCTTCAGAATTCCGTAGGTTTAATTGACAATTTACTCCATTCCTAATTCATTGAGCGCTGAATGCTTCTATGCCTGCATGCAGCAAGCATAGCAACTTCTGTTTTATACGTCATTATCAAAAGTTTAACCCTTGGCATATTTAGGAGTTCCCATGTGGGTATAGTCGGAATAATTGTTATTTTCGTAAAATCAATCCCTGAATATATTGGTAACCGTGAAATGGCCTTTCGGTGGTGCTCCATGAAGCCGCAAATAGTTAAGGTTGAAAAGTTCATCAAATAGACAGATATAATGCCTAACTCAGCCGGTGAGAGGTAAATAATGAATGGAAAAGTCGTTGAATTGGGAATAAAGTAGGGACGAATCGTGCCCTCGGTTTCCGCCTGATCCACGATATTTCCAGGCAGTCTCGGCACTTGACAAAGATACTAAACTGTCGGAAAGGGGCAGTAGAAAACATTCTGTGAATTTCAAGTTGCTGCCTTGCATGGTAGGGACATAACTGGCGTATATCCGACATTGTATCTGTTCAATCTGAATGTCAAATTAGCCAGATGACGGCTTTTTCTCCATCGGATCGAGTTGTCAGTTTCTGCCGGGACGGTCTAAAATAAGCAGTTTAACTCAAAACTTTCTGTCCCATATGAATGTGCGAATATTTAAAGCTGAACAGTTCATCAAATAGACAGAAATAATGCCAAACTCGACCGGTGATAGGTAAATAGTGAATGGAAACGGCATTGCATTGGGAATAGAGTAGGGACGAATCGTACCCGCGGTTTACACGCGATCCACGTTGTTTCCACGCGGTCACGCCACTCGACAAAGATACTGTCCTGTCGAGCAGGGATAGTAGAACAACTTCTGAAGATTTCGTGTATCTGCCTTCACTGGTCTGGACGCAGTGGGCGTATGAGCGACACTGCTGTCTGTTCAATTTTAATGTCAAATTAGCCAAATTACCGCCTTTTCGCCATTAACCCATGCGCGATTTCTGTCCACTTTTCATCTTTAGCAATTATCTAACTGTTATCCAAGAACAATTTTGCCATTATATGTTTTCTTCCAAGTTTTAACCCTCACCCAGTTGTCAGGCCTTGAATTGGAGTACCCTCAACTTGAACATGTTCATTCAAATAGCAAGATTCACGATTAGTCCATGTCCCTTTTCAGACACTCAGTCTGTGATTGATGTTCACACATTAAGAGAATAATATTATACACTAAAATCACCACACAAATATTTCAAAATTAACCCCTGTTGACCACAAATGATATGAATATATCATTTTATCTTGAAGATTTACTAACTTCAAGGGCAAATTTATCGCAATTGTGAGGTTGTTGTAACAATTATTTTTGCATACATAGATGCAACAATGCTTGCAGAAGAATGTTACTGTTTAGTTTTTAATCTCATCTTTAACCCTCAAGCAAATGAGGGTAAGAGTACCATGCGAAAATGCCAAAATTAGCTAACTGTGGTTGCATCTTCCTGTCATTTTGGAAAGGGTTAATTCTAAACACTTTGTTTTGCTATAGGTAGAGATGCCTAATGACCAAATCCTCTGCTGTAAGTTATGCTTTGGGGCTAAACACAACACAAGCTTTGGCCATGTAAAGAATAGTACTGACAAAAAATGATTTTCAGTGAATTTTGCAATCTGTACTCATTTCCTCTAATTGCAAGGTTGTTGTAGCAATTATTTTGGTATGGATAGATGCAACCTTGATTGAAGAAAGTTACTGTTTACTTTTTAATCTCAAGATTTAACCCCCAGGCAAAATGAGGGCGTGAATAAGAGAACCGTGAGAGAATGCCAAAATCAGCCAACTTTGGATGCATTTTGTCTATCATTTTGGAAATGGTTAATTTCAAACACTTTGCTTTGCTATATGTAGTCTGCATTTTCACATTGGAAAGTTGGGAATGCCCGTAATTTGTCCAACAAATTACAATTCTCCAGTTATTATTATATTATTATTATTTTGCTGCGTGAAATCCCAGTAATACAGCTGTCATAAAAAAGGAATTCGATATGCTAACTGATATTGACGTCAAATACCGGCCTCAGCTCTTTTAGGGAAACACTACCCGTCGAGAGAAGAATTGACAGCACAGGGAACTGTGGCGTAGCCGGGAGTGGGTGAGGGGTTGGGGGTGGGTGGGCTGAAGCACAACTTAACCCTTGGACGGCTCCTCGAGCAATTATGACAAAAACTGAGTTATGTCATCCCTTTGAGTACCCTAGCAGAGACATCATTAAGATTCAGCATGAGATTCGCCTTCCATTTCAACCGAGTGGTCATTCAGAATGTTTCTCTTCTATTTCTCCGATTATATCGTCCCTCGATTGCAACAAGGTGCCATCTTCGATGCTAAAGCATTGCAGATGGCGCCTTGTTGCACTCAAGAGACGGTATTACATCGCAGCCTTCTTCTTCACGAAAACATTCGACTGTCTCTTCAATTTTCCCATGTATCCTGTCCTAGCGAAAATTAGCAATGTATACAGGGGGGGGGGGGGGGGGGGGGCCTAAAAATTTGCAAGACGTGACGTCCTATATTTTATACAACTCCTTTTTACACCCACCCACCCCTACGTGCAAATTTTCTACTACCGTTCTCAGACACCCACCCCCACTCTCCCATTAAAATCCAAAATAAACTTATAAACTTAGTAGGCACAGCTATCTTTGGGGGGGGGGGGGGGGGGTCGTAATGTTCTTAAACTGGTACCACCAATTTAAACCTCTGTGGGCTGCTGTGGGTCCCAATCTACAAATGACAAGCTCTTCATTATCAGGCTTGGCCAGAGCAGGTGTACATATACGGGAACAAATTTTCATTTGAATTGTTCTGTCAGTATTCTCAGGTGTTTGCTACCTTCCTCTTCTATCCATACAAATTCTATTAATAAATAAATAACTTGGGTTGAATTTAGTGCATCAGAGAGAATTTTCCCAAAATATTGTCTGCACATTTTCTACATTTTGAACAAGACACCCACACCTTACTAACGTGTGACATTTTCTCAGATTAAGCCCAATATTCTCACATATAAAGCCTCCTGATGTTGTATTTATGTTAAGAGTATGATGTACAACATCATCTTTAAGGTTTGAAACACAAATGATGGTATATATTAGCTGATATCTTGATATATTTTTAAAAAAATCAAAAAATTGCACAAGTTGGAAATGCACATTTTTGGCGCACTCAAGAGACCCACCCACCCCACGACACGTCTTGCAAATTTTTGGTGCCCCCCCCCCCTCCCCCTGATGTATACAACAAATTCATGTTTTTCGCTCTGACGGCCCCTCTGAGCTGCCTGGAAGAGATTCTCCTATTACTTAGGTTGTATGCTCCATCCTGGATATGGCTGTTGGAGATCTTCGTGAGCCTGTTTTACTGTGATTTTCAGTGGATTGACTTAATCGATTTCTTCTACGTCTTCGGGTTCTGAACATTCTTCTTCCATTTTGGATTTAGCATCTTCCATTAATGACGCCTGTTGATGCCCAGCCACAATAGGATTCCATTACGATGATCACATCTGTTTTCCTCGACGACCGGACCATAATTGCAAAATTTTATGATATGCACGTATCTTTCATATACTCTTTGTGAGGATATCTGTCAGTCCCCTTTGACGGGTTTCATTAGATTTCCTTGGAAACATTTCTGTGGATGCTATTTTGTTTTGGGTAGGGATAACTTGGTTTTCGCTACTCTCTCTGCTAGAGAAGAATTAGTTAATCTTTCTTGATTTTGATTTTTGATCTTGGGTATGTATTGGTTTGCTTATTGGGGTTAAGGATGATTTCAGTAATCGGGGTCATATCGTGTAGGAAAGCTTTTGCGGCAGGAGGGAGCCGGAGTACCAGTAACTGTCAGACGTTTCATCGTACCAACCCGGTTTGGGAAGGGTTAGCATCAGCTAGAGGCAAATGTACGATCGACATGTCTCATGCTTCAGCACCCGGCACAAACGTGCTCCCTCTTTGTAAACGGGACTAAGTGCCTTCCACAAGAACACAAGGCAGATAACGCGCGTAGGGATCAGACCGCCCATTTTTCGATCAGAAGTCCAACTGCTTAATGTCAATATCGTCGTCCAACAAGTCAATGACCGACAAAAGGAGTTATGTTTGTTTGACACATACCGATTGAGTGCTGTGTCAATTTAAAAATGGCCCATTTCATCTCAAATGTATCCAAAATATTGATGACTGGCAGCTTGTAGAGGGTTAACAAGTGCAAACAGGAATATTTTTATTCATGCAACTTGTAATGACACACCAAGAACTGTGAATGGCCATTTTTTCTTTAAAATCTACAAGATGTTTTCAGAGAAATCCAGGGAGAACATAAATTTTAAGCTTTTGATGGGTATTATTGTTTATCCGGCCCAAAACAGGTTAAGTGTTGTTTTTTGAATACTCTTATTACTTCCAAAAATAATTTCAGTAAATTCTACTTCCACTTATTTTGATCTCTCCTCCCAATTTCGAGTGCTGTGGGTACGCAAAGACAGCCCATTTTATCAAAATGTTGATGTTTTAGAACCTGCATAGGGTTAACAAATGCTTACAGGAATATTTTGTACATGCAACTTGTAATGTCACACTAAGATCTGAGAATGGCCATTTTTTCTTGAAAATCTACGAGATGTTTTTAGAGAAATCCTCAGATAACACGAATTTGTATCCTTTTGAGGGGTATCGCTCTGTAACCAGCCCTAAACGGGTTAATGCTTGGTTTTGTGAATACCTTCATTACTTACAAAACTGATCGACGGTGAATTCCACTTCCAATGAAGGAGGTTATGTTTATCTCGCAGGTACACATTTGGTGTTATGGTTGCCCAAGAACAGACCATTTTCTCCAAATGTCTATGCTTGCCAGCCTCTGGAGGGTTAACAAATGCTTACCGAAATATTTTGTCCATGCAACTTGTATTGTCACTCGAAGACCTGCGAATGGTCAATTGCTCTTGAAAATTTTTTTTTAAAAATCCACAGAAAACTGGAATTTTAAGCTTTTGAGGGGTATATCTCCTTAACTAGTCAAAAATGGGTTAAGACGTTGATTTTTGAATACACTTACTCTTTACAAAAATGTTTCCCTGTCAGTTTTGTGTCCGGTAAAAGAAGTTACGTTTCTCTGTTGTATTCCCATTTGATGTTGTTGGTGTTCAAAAACAGACTATTTGTTTTCAAAATTTTGACATTTAGCAGCCCATGGAGGGTTAACAATGCTTACTGGAATAATTTATCCAATCAACTGGTAATGTGACACCAAGACCTATCAATGGCCATTTTCACCTGAAACCCCTACCAGATGTTTGTAAAGAAATCCAGGGAAAACATAATTTTTTAAGCTTTTGATGGGTATCACTATTAACAACCACAAAACAGGTTAACTCTTGGTTTTTTGAATACCCTTATTACTTACAAAAATGGTCCTCGGTGAATTCCACTTCCAACAAAGGAGATTATATTTATTTCTCAGTACACGTTGGGTGCTGTGCGTGTCTGAAAACAGCCCATTTTTACAAAATTACGATGCTTGGCAGCCTGTAGAGGTTTTAATAAACGCTCACCAGAATATTTTGTCCATACAACTTGTAATGTCACAGAAAGACCTGCGAGTTTTCAATTTTTCTTGAAAACCTACAGGATGTATTTAGAGAATTTATTTATTGATTGATTGGGGTTTAAGGTCACATACTTATGCACATTGGCTAATCGTGACCGTGACAGTTTTACGGATGGAGGAAGCCGGAGTACCCGGAGAGAACCACCGAGCAACGACGAGCAACTGTCAGCTCCTCAACATTCCAACTCTGTTCAAGCACCGCTCAAGCAGGGTTACAGCGGTTGAAGACATGTGCACCATCGACGTGCAGTATGCCTTAGTACACGGCGTCATCGTGCCCCCAAGTAGGCAACCGGGATAAAGTGCCTTGCCCAAGGACACAACGCGGGTCGTCCCAGATGGGGATCAAACTCGGGACCTCTGGCATAGAAGTCCAACAGTCTACCACTGAGCCACCGCGCTCCCGTATTTAGAGAAATCCACAGAAAATGGGAATTTTAAGATTTTAAGGTATATCTCTCTTTAGCCTGTCCAAAATGGGTTAAGACTTCGACTTTTGAATACCCTTACTACTTACAAAAATGGTTCTGTATAAATTGTGTGCTCGATAAAAGAAGACACTTGTCTTTGTGGCGTACCCATTAGGTGCTGTTGGAGTCCAAAAACAGCCCATTTTATCACAATTTTGACGTTTAGCAGTTTGGGGAGGGTTAACTAATCCTGACCGGAATATTTTGTCCATGCAACTTGTAATGTCACACCAAGACCTGCGAATAGACGATTTGTTCTTGAAAACCTACAAGATGTTTTTAGAGATATCCACAGAAAACGGGTATTTTAGGATTTTAATGGGTTTCTCTCTTTAACCAGCCCAAAATGGGTTAAGACGTCGACTTTTGAATACCCTTACCGCTTTCAAAAATGATTTTCTATCTATTTTGTGTCCAATAAATGAAGGACCCTTTCTCTGTGGAATGCCGTTTGGGTGCTGTTGGTGTCCAAACACAGCCCATTTTATAACAATTTTTACGTTTAGCAGCCCGATGAGGGTTAACTAATGCTGACCGGAATATTTTGTCCATGCAGCTTGTAATGTCACACCAAGATCTGGGAGTGACCAATGTTTCTTGAAAATCTACAAGACTCGTTTTGAGAAATCCTCGGAAAACATGAATTTTTGAGCTTTTTGGGGGTATTGCTGTTTAACCAGCCAAAAACGGGTTAACACTTGGTTTTCTGAACACTCTTATCACTTACAAAAATGATCCTCGGTGAATGCCACTTCCAATAAAGGAAGTTATGTTTATCTCTCGTGTATCATTTGGGTGTTGTGGGTGCTCAGATACAGCCCATTTCATCAAAATTTTGATGTTTGGCAGTTGGAGGGTTACCATATGCATTGCCTGATATGTGCTGTTTATCAATGGTCGTATCACAGGCAGGTCTATCAGTGATGAATGTTTAAAAAAAATCTACATGACGTGTTTCGAGAAAGTGCTAATAAACCCCAATTTTGACAGTTTTTTACCAATTCTGACGAAATAATGGTTAAATCGAAAATTCTGATCGGTACATTTTTAGATTTTGTGCCCCTCTATGCGTGTGCAATATTTCGTGTAAATCGGTTCGAAAATGGCTTCTGAATCATACGGACAAAATGTGTGCAAAAAAAAACAAAAAAAATTAGACTTTATGATTCTGGAGAATCATGGCTTTTCCCGATGAGATTCCATGATTTGTCATGACCCCACAGTGTATGATGAATTGCTTTTGACTGTCTCACTGAAGTTCCTTCATTGATGTCATGAAAAAGGTGAGTATAGAAGTCTCAAATGACTCAGTTTGATAAAAAAATTGTTTAGGTAAAAACCATCATTAACGATGGAGAGGGTTAATATCAATATCGTCGTCCAACAAGTTACTGACTGACAAAAGGAGTTATGTTTGTTCGACACATACCCACTGAGTGCTGTATCTATTTGAAAATGGTCTGTTTTATCTCAAATGTATCCAAAATATTGATGTCTGGCAGCTTGGTAAGGGTTAACAAGTGGTAACAGGAATATTTATTCATGCAACTTGTAATTTCACACCAAAAACTGTGAATGACCATTTTTACTTAAAAATCTACGAGATGTTTTCAGAGAAATCCAGAGAGAAATCAATTTTAAGCTGTTGATGGGTATAATTGTTTATCCAGCCTAACACGGGTTAAGGGTTGTTTTTTTAATATGCTTATTACTTATAAAAATAATTCTCAGTGAATTCTACTTCCACTTATGTTGATTTCTCCTCTTAAGTTTGGGTGCTGCGGGTATCCAAACACAGCCCACTTTTTCAACATTTTCATGTTTGAGAACCAGCATAGGGTTAACAAATGCTTACTGGAATATTTTGTACATGCAACTTGTAATTCACACTAAGATCTGAGAATGGCCAATTTTTCTTGAACATCTACAGGATGTTTTTAGAGAAATCCTCGGATAACATGAAATTTTAACCTTTTGAGGGGTATCACCCTGTAGCCAGCTCTAAACGGGATAATGCTTGGTTTTATGAATACCTTCACTACTTACAAAAATGATCCACGGTGAATCCCACCTCCAGTGAAGGTGGTTATGTTCATCTCGCAGGTACACACTGGGTGGATTGGGTGGCCAAGTACAGCCCATTTTCTCAAAATTTGCTGTCTCTGGAGGGTTAACAAACGCTTACCGGAATCTTTTGTTCATGCAACTTGTAATGTCACTCCAGGACCTGCAAATGGTCAATTTCTCTTGAATACTTACTAGATTTTTTTGAGAAATCCCCAGAAAATGGGAATTTTAAGCTTTTAAGGGGTACATCTCCTTAACCGGGCAAAACGGGTTAAGACCTCAATTTTTGAATACCCTTACTAAAAATTTTCCCTATCAGTTTTGCGTCCGGTAAAAGAAGTTATGTTTCTCTGCAGCATTCCCATTTGATGGTGTTGGTGTCCAAAAACAGACTATTTTTTTCGAAATTTTGACATTTAGCAGCCCATGGAGGGTTAACAAATGCTTATCGGAATATTTTATCCGTGCGTGCAACTGGTAATGTGACTCTAAGACCTATCAACGGCCGTTTTCTCTTGAAACCCTACGAGACGTTTGTAAAGAAATTCAGGGAAAATATGATTTTTTAAGCTTTTGATGGGTATTGCTATTAACCATCCTAAAAGGGGTTAATGCCTGGTTTTTTGAATACCCTTATTACTAACAAATTTAGTCCTCGTTGAATTCCACTTCCAATAAAGTAGATTATGTTTATCTCTCGGGTATGCATTGGGTGCTGTGCGCATCTGAAAACAGCCTATTTCAACAAAATTACGATGCTTAGCAGCCTGTAGAGGGTTAATAAATGCTCACCGGAATATTTTGTCCATGCAATTTGTAATGTCACATAAAGACCTGCTAATAGTCAATTTCTCCTGAAAACCTACAAGTTGCTTTTAGAGAAATCCACAGAAAATGGGAATTTTAAGCTTTTAAGGGGTATCTATCTTTAGCCAGTGAAAAATGGGTTAAGACTTCGACTTTGGAATACCCTTACCACTATGAAAAATGTTTCCCCATCAATTTTGCGTCCCATAAAAGAAGGAACCTTTCTCGGTGGTACACCAAGTGGGTGCTGTTGGCATCCAAAAACAGCCCATTTTATCACAATTTTGACTTTTAGCAGCCCGTGGAGGGTTAACAAATGCTCACTGCAGTATTTTGTCCATGCAACTTCTATTGCCACACCAAGGCCTGGGAGTGACAAATTTTTCTTGAAAATCTACAAGACTCGTTTAGAGAAATCCACGGAAAATACGAATTTTTTAGCTTTATGGGGGTATTGCTGTTTAACCAGGCCAAAACGGGTTAACGCTTGGTTTTTTGAACACCCTTATTACTGACAAAAATGATCCTAGGCGAATTCCACTCCCAATAAAGGAAGTTATGTTTATCTCTCGTGTATTGTTTGGGTGCAGTGGGGGCCTGAAACTGGAATATTTCATCAAAATTTCGATGTTTGGCAGCCTCTGGAGGGTTACCATATGCATCGCCTGATATGTCGTGTGTATCAAAGGGCGTGTCACAGAGAGGTCTAGCAATGACGAATGTATAAAAAAAATCTACAAGACGTGATTCGAGAAAGTGCCGATAAAACCCAATTTTGGCAGTTTTTTGCCAATTCTGATGAAATAAGGGTTAAATCGATAATTCCGCTTGGGTACATTTTTAGATTGTGTGCACCTCTATGCGTGTGCAAAATTTCGTGAATATCGGTTCGAAAATGGCTTCTGAATCGTACGGACAAAATGTGTGGAAAAAAAACCAAAAAAAACTAGACTTTATGATTCTGGAGAATCATGGCTTTTCCCGATTAGATTCCATCATTTTTCTTGACCCCACAGTGTCTGATGAATTGTTTTTAACTGCCTCACTAAAGTTCCTTCACTGATGTTATGAGAAAGGTGAGTATAGTAGTCTCAAATGACTTGGTTTGGGTTTGATAAAAAAATGTTTAGGTAAAACCCATCATTAATGGTAGAATGGGTTAATATCAATATCAATGTTTCCCTATCAGTTTTGCGTCCGGTAAAAGAAGTTACGTTTCTCTGTGGCATTTCCATTTGATGTTCTTGGTGTCCAAAAACAGACTATTTCCTCAACTTTTTTTACATTTAGCAGCCCATGAAGGGTTAACAAATGCCTACCAGAATAATTGATCCATGCAACTGGTCATATGACACCAGGACCTATCAACGGCCATTTTCTCTTGAAAACCCCACAAAATGTTTGTAAAGAAATCCAGGGAAAACGATTTTTTAAGCTTTTGATGGGTATCCCTGTTAAGCTCCCCAACAGGGGTTAACGCTTGGCTTTTTGAATACCTTTATTACTTACAAAAATGGTCCTCTGTGAATTCCACTTCAAACAAAGGAGATTATGTTTATCTCTCCTGTATACATTAGGTGCTCTGCGTGTCTGAAAACAGTCCCATGTTAACAACATTACGATGCTTAATTGGCAGCTTGTAGATGGTTAAAAAACGCTCACCGGAGTATTTTGTTCATGCAACTTGTAATGTCACATAAACACCTACGAATAGTCAATTTGTCTTGAAACCCTACAAGTTACCGTTAGAGAAATTCACAGAAAATGGGAATTTAAAGCTTTCAAGGGATATCTCTCTTTAGCCTGCCCAAAATGGGTTAAGACGTCGACTTTTGAATACACTTACTACTTACAAAAATGTTTCCATATAAAATGTACGCACGATAAAAGAAGGCACTTTTCTTTGTGGTGTACCCTTTGGGTGCTGTTGGTGTGCAAAAACAGCCCATTTTATCGCAATTTTGACCTTCAGCAGCCCGGGGAGGGTTAACTAATGCTGACCGGAATATTTTGTTCATGCGACTTGTTATGTCACACCAAGACCTGCAAATAGCCGATTTTTCTTGAAAACATACAAGATGTTGTTAGAGAAATCCACAGAAAACGGATATTTTAAGATTTTAATGGGTATCTCTCTTTAACCAGCCCAAAATGGGTTAAGACGTCAAATTTTGAATACCCTTACCACTTTCAAAAATATTTTCCGATCAATTTTGCGTCCGATAAATGAAGGCCCCTTTCTCTGTGGTATATCGTTTGGGTGCTGTTGGTGTCTAAAAACAGCCCATTTTATCACAATTTTTACGTTTAGCAGTTTGGGGAGGGTTAACTAATGCTGACCGCAATATTTTATCCATGCAGCTTGTAATGTCACACCAAGGCCTGAGAGTGACCAATTTTTCTTGAAAATCTACAAGACTCGTTTAGAGAAATCCACGGAAAACATGAAGTTTTGAGCTTTTTTGGGGTATTGCTGTTTAACCAGCCCAAAACAGGTTAACACTTGGTTTTCTGAACACCCTTATTACTTACAAAAATGATCCTCGGTGAATTCCACTTCAAATAAAGGAAGTTATGTTTACCTCTCGGGTATCGTTTGGGTGCTGTGGGGGTCTGAAACCGGCCCATTTCATCAAAATTTCGATGTTTGGCAGCCTGTGGAGGGTTACCATATGCATCGCCTAATATGTCGTGTGTATGAAAGGTTGTGTCATAGGTAGGTCTAGTAATTATGAATATTTAAAAAAAATCCTAAAGACGTGTTTCGAGAAAGTGCCGATAAACCCCACTTTTGGCAGTTTTTTGCCAATTCTGACGAAAAAGGGTTAAATCGAAAATTCCGCTTCAGTACATTTTTAGATTTTTTGCCACTCTATGCGTGTGCCGAATTGTGTGAAAATCGGTTCGAAAATGGCTTCTGAATCGTACGGACAAAAATGTGCGGAAAAAAAAAAAAACCCAACCCCCCCCCCCCCCCCCCCAAAAAAAAAAAAAATAATAATCCGTAGAAAAACAATAGTCTTTTCCAGAGGGAAAAGCCTAACTAGACTTTATGATTCTGGAGAATCATGGCTTGTCCCGATTAGATTCCATGATTTTTCTTGACCCCACAGTGTCTGATGAATTGTTTTAAACTGTCTCACTAAAGTTCCTTCATTGATGTTATGAGAAAGGTGAGTATAGTAGTCTCAAATGACTCGGTTTGGGTTTGATAAAAAAATGTTCAGGTAAAACCCATCATTAATGGTAGAATGGGTTAATATCAATATCAATGTTTCCCTATCAGTTTTGCGTCCGGTAAAAGAAGTTACGTTTCTCTGTGGCATTTCCATTTGAAATTTTTTTTTTGAGAAATCCACAGAAAACTGGAATTTTAAGCTCTTAAGGGGTATATCTCCTTAACCAGTCAAAAATGGGTTAAGACCTCGATTTTTGAATACATTTACTGCTTACAAAAATGTTTCCCTGTCAGTTTTGCGTCCGGTAAAAGAAGTTATGTTTCTCTGTTGCATTCCCATTTGATGTTGTTGGTGTCCAAAAACAAACTATTTCCTCAATTTTTTTTTACATTTAGCAGCCCATGAAGGATTAACAAATGCCTACCAGAATAATTGATCCATGCAACTGGTCATATGACACCAAGACCTATCAACGGCCATTTTCTCTTGAAAACCCCACAAAATGTTTGTAAAGAAATTCAGGGAAAACGATTTTTTAAGCCTTTGATGGGTATCCCTGTTAACCTCCCCAACAGGGGTTAACGCTTGGCTTTTTGAATACCTTTATTACTTTTCAAAAATGGTCCTCTGTGAATTCCACTTCAAACAAAGGAAATTATGTTTATCTCTCATGTATGCATTAGGTGCTGTGCATGTCTGAAAACAGTCCCATGTTAACAACATTACGATGCTTGGCAGCTTGTAGATGGTTAAAAAACGCTCACCGGAGTATTTTGTCCATGCAACTTGTAATGTCACATAAAGACCTACGAATAGTCAATTTGCCTTCAAACCCTACAAGTTACCGTTAGGGAAATTCACAGAAAATCGGAATTTAAAGCTTTCAAGGGATATCTCTCTTTAGCCTGCCCAAAATGGGTTAAGACGTCGACTTTTGAATACCCTTACTACTTACAAAAATGTTTCTGTATAAATTGTACGCGCGATAAAAGAAGGCACTTTTCTTTGTGGTGTACCCTTTGGGTGCTGTTGGTGTGCAAAAACAGCCCGTTTTATCCCAATTTTGACCTTCCGCAGCCCGGGGAGGGTTAACTAATGCTGACCGGAATATTTTGTTCATGCGACTTGTAATGTCACACCAAGACCTGCAAATAGCCGATTGTTCTTGAAAACCTACAAGATATTGTTAGAGAAATCCACAGAAAACGGGTATTTTAAGATTTTAATGGGTATCTCTCTTTAACCAGCCCAAAATGGGTTAAGACATCAAATTTTGAATACCCTTACCACTTTCAAAAATCTTTTCCGATCAATTTTGCATCCGATAAATGAAGGCCCCTTTCTCTGTGGTATATCGTTTGGGTGCTGTTGGTGTCTAAAAACAGCCCATTTTATCACAATTTTTACGTTTAGCAGCTCAGGGAGGGTTAACTAATGCTGACCGGAATATTTTATCCATGCAACTTGTAATGTCACACCAAGACCTCAGAGTGACCAATTTTTCTTGAAAATCTACAAGACTCGTTTAGAGAAATCCACGGAAAACATGAAGTTTTGAGCTTTTTGGGGGTATTGCTGTTTAACCAGCCCAAAACGGGTTAACACTTGGTTTTCTGAACACCCTTATTACTTACAAAAATGATCCTCGGTGAATTCCACTTCCAAGGAAGGAAGTTATGTTTACCTCTCGGGTATCATTTGGGTGCTGTGGGGGTCTGAATCCGGCCCATTTCATCAAAATTTCGATGTTTGGCAGCCTGTGGAGGGTTACCATATGCATCGCCTAATATGTCGTGTGTATTAAAGGTTGTGTCATAGGCAGGTCTAGTAATGATGAATGTTTAAAAAAAATCCTAAGGACGTGTTTCGAGAAAGTGCCGATAAACCCCAATTTTGGCAGTTTTTTGCCAATTCTGGCGAAATAAGGGTTAAATCGAAAATTCCGCTTCGGTACATTTTTAGACTTTTTGCCACTCTATGCGTGTGCCAAATTGTGTGAAAATCGGTTCAAAAATGGCTTCTGAATCGTACGGACAAAAATGTGTGGAGAAAAAAAAAAATAAAAAAAATAATAATCCGAAGAAAAACAATAGTCTTTTCCAGAGGGAAAAGCCTAAAAAAAAAAGCAAAAAAAAAAAAACTAGACTTTATGATTCTGGAGAATCATGGTTTTTCCCGATGAGATTCCATAATTTGTCATGACCCCACAGTGTATGGTGAATTGCTTTTGACTGTCTCACTGAAGTTCCTTCATTGATGTCATGAAAAAGGTGAGTATAAAAGTTTGAAATGACCCAGTTTGATAAAAAAAATTGTTTAAATAAAAACCATCATTAACGTTGGAGAGGGTTAATATCAATATCGTCGTCCAACAAGTTAATGACCGACAAAAGGAGTTATGTTTGTTTGACACATACCCACTGAGTGCTGTATCTATTTGAAAATGGTCCGTTTTATCTCAAATGTATCCAAAATATTGATGTCTGGCACTTTGTAAAGGGTTAACAAGTGCTAACAGGAATATTTATTCACGCAACTTGTAATTTCACACCAAAAACTGTGAATGGCCATTTTAACTTAAAAATCTACGAGATGTTTTCAGAGAAATCCATGGAGAACATGAATTTTAAGCTGTTGATGGGTATAATTGTTTATCCAGCCCAAAACGGGTTAAGTGTTGTTTTTTTAATACGCTTATTACTTATAAAAATAATTTTCAGTGAATTCTACTTCCGCTTATGTTGATTTCTCCTCTTAACTTTGGGTGCTGCGGGTATGCAAACACAGCCCACTTTTTCAACATTTTGATGTTTGAGAACCAGCATAGGGTTAACAAATGCTTACTGGAATGCTTTGTACATGCAACTTGTAATTCACACTAAGATCTGAGAATGGCCAATTTTTCTTGAAAATCTATGTGATGTTTTTAGAGAAATCCTCGGATAACATGAATTTTTAACCTTTTCAAGGGTATCACCCTGTAACCAGCTCTAAACGGGTTAATGCTTGGTTTTATGAATACTTTCATTACTTACAAAAATGATCCTCGGTAAATCTCACTTCCAATGAAGGTGGTTATGTTCATCTCGCAGGTACACATTGGGTGTAATGGGTGGCCAAGTACAGCCCATTTTCTCAAAATTTGCTGCCTCTGGAGGGTTAACAAACGCTTACCGGAATCTTTTCTTCATGCAACTTGTAATGTCACTCCAAGACCTGCAAATGGTCAATTTCTCTTGAATACTTACCAGATTGTTTGGAGAAATCTACAGAAAATGGGAATTTTAAGCTTTTAAGGGGTACATCTCCTTAACCGGGCGAAAATGGGTTAAAATCTCAATTTTTGAATACCCTTACTACTTACTAAAAATTTTCCCTATCAGTTTTGCGTGCGGTAAAAGAAGTTATGTTTCTCTGCAGCATTCCCATTTGATGTTGTTGGTGTCCAAAAACAGACTATTTTTTTCGAAATTTTGACATTTAGCAGCCCATCGAGGGTTAACAAATGCTTATCTGAATATTTTATCCATGCAACTGGTAATGTGACTCTAAGACCTATCAACGACCATTTTCTCTTGAAACCCTACGAGACGTTTCAAAAAGAAATTCAGGGAAAACATGATTTTCTAAGCTTTTGATGGGTATTGCTGTTTAACCAGCCCAAACGGGTTAACGCTTGATTTTTTGAACACCCTTATTACTGACAAAAATGATCCTCGGTGAATTCTACTCCCAATAAAGGAAGTTATGTGTACCTGTCGTGTATCGTTTGGGTGCTGTGGGGGCCCGAAAACAGCCCATTTCATCAAAATTTCGAAGTTTGGCAGCCTGTGGAGGGTTACCATATGCATCGCCTGATATGTCGTGTGTATCAAAGGGCGTGTCACAGACAGGTCTAGCAATGACGAATGTATAAAAAAGATCTACAAGAAGTGTTTCGAGAAAGTGCCGATAAACCCCAATTTTGGTAGTGTTTTGACAATTCTGACGAAATAAGGGTTAAATCGAAAATTCCGCTTGGGTACATTTTTAGATTTTGTGCCCCTCTATGCGTGTGCAAAATTTCGTGAAAATCGGTTCGAAAATGGCTTCTGAATCGTACGGACGAAATGTGTGGAAAAAAAAAAAAAAAAAAAAAAAAAACCAAACCCCCCTCCCCCCCCCCAAAAAAAATAATAATCCATAGAAAAACAATAGTCTTTTCCAGAGGGAAAAGCCTAACTAGACTTTATGATTCTGGAGAATCATGGCTTTTCCCGATGAGATTCCATGATTTTTCATGACCTCACTGTGTCTGATGAATTGTTTTTAACTGTCTCACTGAAGTTCCCTCATTGATGTTATGAGAAAGGTGAGTATAGAAATCTCAGATGACTCAGTTTGATAAACAAATTGTTTAGGTAAAAACCGTCATTAAGGGTGGAGTGGGTTAATGTCAATATCGTCGTCCAACAAGTTAATGACCGGCAAAAGGAGTTATCTTTGTTTGACACATACCCACTGAGTGCTGTATGTATTTGAAAATGGTCCATTTTATCTCAAATGTATCCAAAATATTGATGTCTGGCAGCTTGTTAAGGGTTAACAAGTGCTAACAGGAATATTTATTCATGCAACTTGTAATTTCACACCAAAAACTGTGAATGGCCATTTTTACTTAAAAATCTACAAGATGTTTTCAGAGAAATCCAGGGAGAACATGAGTTTTAAGCTGTTGATGGGTATAATTGTTTATCCAACCCAAAACGGGTTAAGGGTTGTTTTTTTAATACGCTTATTACTTATAAAAATAATTCCCAGTTAATTCTACTTCCACTTATGTTGATTTCTCCTCTTAAATTTGGGTGCTGCAGGTATTCAAACACAGCCCACTTTTTCAACATTTTGATGTTTGAGAACCAGCATAGGGTTAACAAATGCTTACTGGAATATTTTGTACATGCAACTTGTAATTCACACTAAGATCTGAGAATGGCCAATTTTTCTTGAAAATCTACGTCATGTTATTAGAGAAATCCTCGGGAGCGCCGTGGCTCAGTAGGTAGAGGTGCAGGCTGCGAGCCGAGCGATCCTCGTTCGAATCCCACGTGCGGCAACCGCGTTGTGTCCTTGGGCAAGACACTTCATCTGCATAGCCCGTGTGGGGGCACAATGACGCCGTGTACTAAGGCGTACTGCACGTCGATGGTACGCATGTCTTCAACCAATCTAACCCTGCCTGTGCTGAAGTGTGGAGTTACGATGTTGGAGAGCTGGCAGCTGTTCGTCGATGCTCGGTGGTTCTCTCCGGGTACTCTGGCTTCCTCCACCTGTAAAAGTGTCACGGTCATGATTAGCCATTGTGCATAAATATGTGACCTTAAAACATCAATAAATAAATAAACAATAAATAGAGAAATCCTCGGATAACATGAATGTTTAACCTTTTAATGGGTATCACCCTGTAACCAGCTCTAAACGGGTTAATGCTTGGTTTTTTGAATACCTTCATTACTTACAAAATGATCCTCAGTGAATCCCACTTCCAATGAAGGTGGTTATGTTCATCTCGCAGGTACACGTTGGTTGTAATGGGTGGCCAAGTATAGCCCATTTTCTCAAAATTTGCTCTCTTTGGAGGGTTAACAAACGCTTACCAGAATCTTTTGTTCATGCAACCTGTAAAGTCACTCCAAGACCTGCAAATGGTCAATTTCTCTTGAATACTTACCAGATTGTTTGGAGAAATCTACAGAAAATGGGAATTTTAAGGGGTACATCTCCTTAACCGGGCGAAAATGGGTTAAAATCTCAATTTTTGAATACCCTTACTGCTTACTAAAAATGTTCCCTATCAGTTTTGCGTCCGGTAAAAGAAGTTATGTTTCTCTGCAGCATTCCCATTTGATGTTGTTGGAGTCCAAAAACAGACTATTTTTTTCGAAATTTTGACATTTAGCAGCCCATCGAGGGTTAACAAATGCTCATCTGAATATTTTATCCATGCAACTGGTAATGTGACTCTAAGACCTATCAACGACCATTTTCTCTTGAAACCCTACGAGACGTTTCAAAAAGAAATTCAGGGAAAACATGATTTTCTAAGCTTTTGATGGGTATTGCTATTAACCATCCCAAAAGGGGTTAATGCTTGGTTTTTTGAATACCCTTATTGCTAACAAATTTAGTCCTTGGTGAATTCCACTTCCAACAAAGTAGATTATGTTTATCTCTCGGGTATGCATTGGGTGTTGTGCGCATCTGAAAACAGCCTATTTCAACAAAATTACGATGCTTAGCAGCCTGTAGAGGGTTAATAAATGCTCACCGGAATATTTTGTCCATGCAACTTGTAATGTCACACAAGGACCTGCGAATAGTCAACTTTTCCTGAAAACCTCCAAGTTGCTTTTAGAGAAATCCACAGAAAATGGGAATTTTAAGCTTTTAAGGGGTATCTCTCTTTAACCAGTTCAAAATGGGTTAAGACTTCGACTTTTGAATACCCTTACCACTATGAAAAATGCTTCCCCATCAATTTTGCATCCGATAAAAGAAGGAACCTTTCTCGGTGGTACACTAAGTGGGTGCTGTTGGCGTCCAAAAACAGCCCATTTTATCACAGTTTTGACATTTAGCAGCCTGTGGAGGGTTAACAAATGCTCACCCATTTTGTCCATGCAACTTCTATTGTCACACTGAGGCCTGGGAGTGACAAATTTTTCTTGAAAATCTACAAGACACGTTTAGAGAAATTCATGGAAAATACGAATTTTTGAGCTTTATGGGGGTATTGTTGTTTAACCAGCCCAAAATGTGTTAACGCTTGGTTTCTTGAACACCCTTATTACTGACAAAAATGATCCTCGGTGAATTCCACTCACAATAAAGGAAGTTATGTTTATCTCTCGTGTATTGTTTGGGTGCAGTGGGGGCCTGAACCCGGCCTATTTCATGAAAATTTCGATGTTTGGCAGCCTGTGGAGGGTTACCATATGCATCGCCTGATATGTCGTGTGTATCAAAGGGCGTGTCACAGACAGGGCTAGCAATGACGAATGTACAAAAAAAATCTACAAGACGTGTTTCGAGAAAATGCCGATAAACCCCAATTTTGGCAGTTTTTTGCCAATTCTGATGAAATAAGGGTTAAATCGAAAATTCCGCTTGGGTACATTTTTAGATTTTGTGCCCCTCTATGTGTGTGCAAAATTTCGTGGAAATCGGTTCGAAAATGGCTTCTGAATCGTACGGACAAAATGTGTGGACAAAAAAAAAAAAAAAACAAAAAAAAACTAGACTTTATGATTCTGGAGAATCATGGCTTTTCCCGATGAGATTCCATGATTTTTCATGACCCCACAGTGTCTGATGAATTGTTTTTAACTGTCTCACTGAAGTTCCTTCATTGATGTTATGAGAAAGGTGAAGATAGTAATCTCAAGTGACAGAGTTTGATAAAAAATTGTTTAGGTGAAAACCATCATTAACGGTGGAGTGGTTTAATGTCAATATCGTCGTCCAACAAGTCATTGACCGACAACAGGAGTTATGTTTCTTTGACACATACCCACTGAGTGCTGGATCAATTTAAAAATGGTTCATTTTATCTCAAATGTATCCCAAATATTGATGTCTGGCAGCTTGTAGAGGGTTAACAAGTGCCAACAGGAATATTTATTCATGCAACTTGTAATATCACACCAAGAACTGTGAATGGCCATTTTTTTCTTTCAAATCTACAAGATGTTTTCAGAGAAATCCAGGGAGAACATGAATTTTAAGCTTTTGATGGGTATCGTTGTTTATCCAGCCCAAAACGGGTCAAGTGTTGTTTTTTGAATACTCTTTTTACTTCCAAAAATAATTCTCAGTGAATTCTACTTCCACTTATTTTGATCTCTCCTCCCAACTTTGGGTGCTATGGGTATGCAAACACAGCCCATTTTATCAACATTTTGATGTTTGAGAACCTGCATAGGTTTAACAAATGCTTACAGGAATATTTTGTATATGCAACTTGTAATGTCACACTAAGATCTGAAAATGGCCATTTTTTCTTGAAAATCTACGGGATGTTTTTAAAGAAATCCTCAGATAACACAATTTTTTAACCTTTTGAGGGGTATCTCTCTGTAACCAGCTCTAAAGGGTTAATGCTTGGTTTTGTGAATACCTTCATTACTTACAAAAATGATCGATGGTGAATTCCACTTCTCATGAAGGAGGTTATGTTTATCTCGTAGGTATACATTTGGTGTTATGGTTGCCCAAGAACAGCCAATTTTCTCCAAATGTCTATGCTTGGCAGCCTCTGGAGGGTTATCAAATGTTTACTGAAACATTTTGTTCATGCTTGTAATGTCACTCAAAGACCTATGAATGGTCAATTGTTCTTGAAATTTTTTTTTTTGAGAATTCCACAGAAAACTTGAATTTTAAGTTTTTAAGGGGTATATCTCCTTAACCAGTCAAAAATGGGTTAAGACATCGATTTTTGAATCCATTTACTACTTACAAAAATGTTTCCCTGTCAGTTTTGCGTCCGGTAAAAGAAGAGAAGTTACGTTTCTCTGTTGCATTCCCTTTTGATGTTGTTGTTGTTCAAAAACAGACTATTTTTTTCAAAATTTTGACATTTAGCAGTCCATGGAGGGTTAACAAATGCTTACTGGGATAATTTATCCAATCAACTAGTAATGTGATAGCGTGACCTATCAATGGCCATTTTCTCTTGAAAACGCTACCAGATGTTTGTAAAGAAATCCAGGGAAAACATAAATTTTTAAGCCTTTGATGGGTATCACTATTTATTTATTTATTTATTGATGTTGAAGGTCACATATTTATGCACAATGGGTAATCATGACCGTTACAGTTTTACGGGTGGAGGAAGCCGGAGTACCCGGAGAGAACCACCGAGCAATGACGAGCAGCTGCTAGCTCCCCAACATCGTAACTCCGCACTGCAGCACAGGCAGGGTTAGATTGGTTGAAGACATGCGTACCATCGACGTGCAGTACGCCTTAGTACACGGCGTCATCGTGCCCCCACGCGGGCAATGGAGATGAAGTGTCTTGCCCAAGGACACAACGCGGTTGCCACAGGTGGGATTCGAACCAAGGACCTCTCGGCTTGCAACCTGCACCTCTACATACTGAGCCACCGCGCTCCCAGGTATCACTATTAACAACCACAAAAGGGGTTAACGCTTGGTTTTTTGAATACCCTTATTACTTACAAAAATGGTCCTCGGTGAATTCCACTTCCAATAAAAGAGATTATGTGTATTTCCCAGGTACACGTTGGGTGCTGTGCGTGTCTGAAAACAGCCCATTTCAACAAAATTACGATGCTTGGCAGTCTGTAGAGGGTTAATAAATGCCCACCGGCATATTTTGTCCATGCAACTTATAATGTCAGACCTGCGAGTAGTCAATTTTTCTTGAGAACCTACAGGATGTATTAGGAGAAATCCACAGAAAATGGGAATTTTAAGATTTTAAGGGGTCTCTCTCTTTAGCCTGCCCAAAATGGGTTAAGACTTCGACTTTTGAATACCCTTACTACTTACAAAAATGTTTCCATATAGATTGTGCGCTCGATAAAAGTAGGCACTTTTCTTTGTGGCGTACCCAATGGGTGCTGTTGGCGTCCAAAAACAGCCCCTTTTATCACAATTTTGACTTTTAGCAGCCCGTGGAGAGTTAACAAATGCTCACCGCAGTATTTTGTCCACACAACTTCTATTGTCACACCAAGGCCTTGGAGTGACAATTTTTTCTTGAAAATCTACAAGACTCGTTTAGAGAAATTCACGGAAAACACGAATTTTTTTAGCTTTATGGGGGTATTGCTGTTTAACCAGCTCAAAATGGGTTAACGCTTGGTTTTCTGAACACCCTTATTACTGACAAAAATGATCCTCTGTGAATTCCACTCCCAATAAAGGAAGTTATGTTTATCTCTCGTGTATTGTTTGGGTGCAGTGGGGGCCTGAAACCGGCCTATTTCATCAAAATTTCGATGTTTGGCAGCCTGTGGAGGGTTACCATATGCATCGCCTGATATGTCATGTGTATCAAAGGGCGTGACACAGACAGGTCTAGCAATGACGAATGTATCAAAAAAATCTACAAGACGTGTTTCGAGAAAGTGCCGATAAACCCCAATTTTGTCAGTTTTTTGCCAATTCTCACGAAATAATGGTTAAATCAAAAATTCCGCTTTGGTACATTTTTAGATTTTGTGCCTCTCTATGCGTGTGCAAAATTTCGTGAAAATCGGTTCGAAAATGGCTTCTGAATCGTACGGACAAAATGTGTGGAAAAAAAAAAAAAATAATAATCCGTAGAAAAACAATAGTCTTTTCCAGAGGGAAAAGCCTAAAAAAAAAAAAAAAAAATAATAATAATCCGTAGAAAAACAATAGTCTTTTCCAGAGGGAAAAGCCTAATAAATCAATATTCACGTGTGCAAATCTGTTTTTGTTTACATCAGCACCAGTCGGCAGTACATCTGCTGGGAATTTTATCGCCGAACTGAAATAGAAAATGAAACGTGCAAATTATGAGTCCATTTTCATTTTAATAGCATACGAACATACGATTTCAAGTTATGAATGCTTTATTAACATGAGACAATGTATGTTTGTTAATTTTTGGTATCTTATGAGGTAAACTTATTTGAAAACGTAATAAATAATTGCCAGTTTTATTTCACTCTTCGTGAGGCTATGAGTGATAAATTTAGACAAGTTGGCATTCAAGGCGAGGTCACCAAAGGTGAACCTGGATGTACATGTAGTTCCACTGTAGATGTAAATTTTAACTATTGAAATCCCATTGTGGCGTGTTCACCACAGTTGATGTGTAAAGCTAAAATTTATGTCATAGGCTTTTCATATATAGTAAAATAGATAATCATGGTATAAATAGCCATCCCTACCCCACTCCCAACATTTTCTCCAAATTTTAGATAGGACATATTTCCATAAAGTTTAATAGAATTTTATAAAATTCTAATATTATATTTTTCACTCATATACTTGCTGATGTTCAAGATAAAAAAATAACAAGTGTAATAATAAATAATTTATTGTACTACACATTCAACCATAAACATGCATTATTATATGAAACATTGCACATTCTGCATTCCCATAGTACAAGGAATAAAGTATATTACACACCTTTAACAATAAATTATGTAGATTTAGAAATGACAGTGGTGATAAGAACAAAATCACTAATTACTTAAAAATATATGTTACAGCATGTAATAATAATAACAATTGTAAGTCCTAAAGAAGTTAAAAATCTGTTTCTGAGGCCCTCCTGCGTGGTCCTTTGGATGCTGCATGCTCTCTTTTTATAACCTGTGCAAACTTAAAAAAAAATAATAATTAAATGGTTCATGTCTGATATTTTACCCAAGTTAATAAAATTGATAAATTTGTCCCTTGAGTGCATCAAAGCTTTGCAATGATTTAGCCTTGCAATGCCTTCTTGCACGCAAGGAAAAAAATACACCACCACCTTTGCTTTGTAGATTACCAGGCCTAAAACATAAAACAAACCAAGAACATATATTTTTGATTGCAAGGAAATAATTACAAAAAATAAAAAATAAAATAAAAAAACGACCACCCGCCCGCCCGCCCACATGCAATTTTATAAAAAAAATGGCATGAGAAACAGAAGATCTGCTTTCTGGAGCCTAACAGAAAGAAAACTGAGAATCAATATGATAACTCCTATTTAACTATTCTAAAATTTAATTAAAAAAAACTAATGTGAAAAGAAAATGGTAGAATATCTTTTTCACTGTATGGTATACAGAAAAATAAAACAGAAATACTTCTCAGTTAGTCCAAAATAATGTTTAGTAGAATTCAGTAATCCAGTGATGAAGAAACTTTCCAGTTGGTATTGTAATTGCAAAGAATGTGTCAGATGATAAGTATCCAGTAAATTGTAATGAAATGTTCACTTAGAAATCCTGCTGTATCCAATAAATTCCAACAAAGCACTTGGCAGATTTCTAATGGAAATAATTTCCAACAAGTAATGACTCCACAGGTAGTTTGAAAATAATCCTATTAAATCCTGATTTTTCACAAGATTAAATCATCCATCATGAAAAGAAGAAATTTTCTTCAAATTTTGGAAACACGTTACCAATGATGCTCAGATCATAAAATAATATTCCGTAGATTCTATATTAAACCCAGCTGATATCTAGAATAAAGCACTGTCTTGCAATAATAATCTCCAATGTTCAATGAATGGTGAATGTATAAATGATAGTCACTAAGTCTTCTCAATGCAGTGTGAGACGAATCAGTGTCAGAAGTCTGTTGAGAGCAATTTATATAGTTTTCAAATTCAAAGTTCTAGAATGAGAAATTTCTGCAATGTTCTGTTGTTCCATTAATTCCTGATTAGGTGATTTAAATCACCTCATTAAGTTTCTAGATCATTCTAATTTCAAGTAAACAGATGTGACCTAAATAAACAATCAGTGAGCTAAAAATAGATCCCTTCCAACAGTTTTTGTAAACATGTTGATAGGTATAATAATAGGTCAATCAGTGCAAACAAGTGATCACACAAGCCAGAGTCTGCCTTTTCTAATTAAAAGCAACTCAGAAAAAATACTAGACTTTATGATTCTGGAGAATCATGGCTTTTCCCGATGAGATTCCATGATTTTTCATGACCCCACAGTGTTTTGTTGTTTTTAACTGTCTCACTGAAGTCCCTTCATTGATGTTATGAAAAAGGTGAAGATAGAAATCTCAAATGACAAAGTTTGATAAAAAATTGTTTAGGTAAAAACCATCATTAACGGTGGACTGGTTTAATGTCAATATCGTCTTCCAACAAGTCAATGGCCGACAAAAGGAGTTATGTTTGTTTGACACATACCCACTGAGTGCTGTGTCAATTTTAAAATGGTTCATTTTATCTCAAATGTATCCCAAATATTGATGTCTGGCAGCTTGTAGAGGGTTAACAAGTGCTAACAGGAATATTTATTCATGTAACTTGTAATGTCACACCAAGAACTGTGAATGGCCATTTTTTTCTTTAAAATCTACAAGATGTTTTCAGAGAAATCCAGGGAGAACATGAATTTTAAGCTTTTGATGGGTATCATTGTTTATCCAGCCCAAAACGGGTTAAGTGTTGTTTTTTGAATACTCTTATTACTTCCAAAAATAATTCTCAGTGAATTCTACTTCCACTTATTTTGATCTCTCCTCCCAACTTTGGGTGCTGAGGGTACGCAAACACAGCCCATTTTATCAACATTTTGATGTTTGAGAACCTGCATAGGTTTAACAAATGCTTACAGGAATATTTTGTATATGCAACTTGTAATGTCACACTAAGATCAGAGAATGGCCATTTTTTCTTGAAAATCTATGGCATGTTTTTAAAGAAATCCTCAGATAACACAAATGTTTAACCTTTTGAGGGGTATCTCCCTGTAACCAGCTCTAAATGGTTAATGCTTGGTTTTGTGAATACCTTCATTACTTACAAAAATGATCGACGGTGAATTCCACTTCCAATGAAGGAGGTTATGTTTATCTCGTAGGTACACATTTGGTGTTATGGTTGCCTAAGAACAGCCCATTTTCTCCAAATATTCTATGCTTGGCAGCCTCTGGAGGGTTAACAAATGTTTACCGAAACATTTTGTTCATGCTTGTAATGTCACTCGAAGACCTGCGAATGGTCAATTGTTCTTGAATTTTTTTTTTTTGAGAAATCCATAGAAAACTGGAATTTTAAGCTTTTAAGGGGTATATCTCCTTAACCAGTCAAAAATGGGTTCAGACCTCGATTTTTGAATCCATTTACTACTTACAAAAATGTTTCCCTATCAGTTTTGCGTCCGGTAAAAGAAGTTACGTTTCTCTGTTGCATTCCCTTTTGATGTTGTTGTTGTTCAAAAACAGGCTATTTTTTCAAAATTTTGACATTTAGCAGCCCATGGAGGGTTAACAAATGCTTATCGGAATAATTTATCCAATCACCTGGTAATGTGACACCATGACCTATCAATGGCCATTTTCGCTTGAAAATGCTACCAGATGTTTGTAAAGAAATCCAGGGAAAACATAAATTTTTAAGCCTTTGATGGGTATCACTATTAACAACCACAAAAGGGGTTAACGCTTGGTTTTTTGAATACCCTTATTACTTACAAAAATGGTCCTCGGTGAATTCCACTTCCAACAAAGGAGATTATGGGTAATTCCCAGGTACACGTTGGGTGTTGCGCGTGTCTGAAAACAGCCCATTTCAACAAAATTACGATGCTTGGCAGTCTGTAGAGGGTTAATAAACATCCATGATTTTTTATGACCCTGGAGTGTCTGAAGAATTGTTTTTAATTGTATCATTAAAGTATTTTTATTGATGTCTTGAGAAAAGTGGGTATAATAGTCTCAAATGGCCCAGTGTGATAAAAGAACGTTTTGGTTAAATCATCATTGTTTGTGGAGAGGGTTAATATTAGAATCAGCGTCTAATGTAAATAGCCCATTGTATCTCAAATTTACCTAAAATTTCGATAGCTGACGGTTTGTGGAGGGTTAATGAAGGCTAGCGAGAATACTTCTTCTCCAGGGTTTATTTGTTCTTAAAAATCTGTAAGAACCAGTTGAAGATATCCACAGAAAATGTGACCTTTAAATTCTTGAGCATGTCATGTATAGTCCCTGTATCAATTATCTCCTATTAGACCACAGTTGTTATGCATGATTATGTCATTTTTTCACACCTTGCAGAGCTCACCTATCACCTGTCTGTTAATAGCAGAAGTAAATTTCTCTCCAATTGGTTTTTCCCCGTAGGATTAGTTTTATTTATTACAATGAAGATATCCATACATTCAACGACAAACATGAAGTTATAAACTACAATAATTACATACGAAAATAGGAAGTGTTGTTTGTACATATGTGTAGATAAAATATACCCTGGGATGGAGAAGGGAAGTATAACCGTCTTACAAACTAGTATATATCTAGCCCCACTGCCGGGGGAATGTTGGCGCCATGCACCACTGCATTTGATAACCTACAGAGTAGTAAATATACCTGACCCCCCCCCCCCTTCCCATGTTGGGGATCCCCACCTTTTATTGTAAGGTTCCTTAGGCACAACATAGCGTCAGTAAGATGGATATATACTGCCACGTCGTCACTCTGGGGTGCAGGAGGGGCAGTGTATAGCCTTTTTACAGACTATTATATACCTGGACCCACTGTCGGGGAAACGCTATAGTGTCAACACTATTTGATATTATAAGTAACTGATCCCATTGTTGCTAACGTTATTTACTGCTTTCTTATCATGCAGTGGCGGAGCGGTGGCATTGTGGTAGCCGGTTCTCTTCAGATCACCGAAGTTAAGCAACGTTGAGCCTGGTTAATCATCAGATGGGTGGCCGTCTGAGCGATCAATTCGGACTCCCATGCCGTGTCCTTGGGCAAGGCCCTTAACTCTGATTCTCCATATGGGGGCACGATGCCGCCATGTACTAAGGCGTACTGCACGTCGACGGTACGCATGTCTTCAACCAATCTAACCCTGCCTGTGCTGCAGTTCGGAGTTACGATGTTGGGAAGCTGGCACTAGCTACTCGTCGTTGCTCGGTGGTTCTCTCCAGGTACTGCGGCTTCCTCCACCCGTAGATTAGCCATTGTGCATAAGTAGATGCCCTTAAACACCAATAAATAAATAATAAATGATACCATGCAGGGCAGTGTGGAATACGAGGTGAGGCGTACCTTTCAATGTGTATTTGGTTGGAGAAAGAGGCAGGGGGGAGGTGGTAACCTTGGTAATTTTGTTTGGATAAATCGACCGCTGGCGACCGATGAAGCGGGACACAGTGAGAGTGGAACTTATGGGCGGTTTTTCTTGATAATATATAAATATACACTTACTTTTGAGTTCATACAAGGTGAGTATAGTAGTCTCAAATGAGAATGGCCAATATTTGTCTTGAAAACCTACGATAGGCTTTTAGAGAAATCCTCGGAAAATATGAATTTTTAACCTTTTGAGGGGTATCGCTCTGTAACCAGCCCAAAACGGATTAATGCTTGGTTTTGTGAATACCTTCATTACTTACAAAAATGATCCTCAGTGAATTTCACTTCCAATAAGGAAGGTTAACTTATCACGGAGGTATACATTGGGTGTTAAAACAGCCCATTTTCTCAAAATGTCTATACTTTCCAGGCTCTGGAGGGTTAATAATTGCTTACTGGAATATTTTGTCCATGCAGCTTGTAATGTCACTCAAAGACCTGCAAATTGTCATTTTTTCTTTAAAACGTGCTAGATTTTTTGGAGAAATTCACAGAAAACGGGAATTTTAAGCTTTTGAGGGGTATATCTCCTTAATCAGTCGACAATGGGTTGAGGCCTCGATTTTTGAATATCCTTACTACTTACAAAAATGTTTCTCTATCAGTTTTGCGTCCAGTAAAAGAAGTTACGTTTCTCTGTGGCATTTCCATTTGATGTTGTTAGTGTCCAAAAAACAGACTATTTCTTCAAAATTTTTTACATTTAGCAGCCCATGGAGGGTTAACAAATACTTACCAGAATAATTTATCTATGCAACTGGTAATGTGATACCAAGACCTATCAACGGCCATTTTCTCTTGAAAACCCTATAAGATGTTTGTAAAGAAATCCAGGGAAAACGATTTTAAGCTTTCGATGGGTATCCCTGTTAACCTCCCCAACAGGGGTTAACGCTTGGTTTTTTGAATACCCTCATTACTTACAAAAATGGTCCTCTGTGAATTCCACTTCTAACAAACGTCATTATGTTTATCTCTAGTGTATACATTGGGTGCTGTACGTGTCCGAAAACAGCCCATGTCAACAAAATTACGATACTTGGCAGCTTGTAGATGGTTAATAAATGCTCACCGGAGTATTTTGTCCCTACAACTTGTAATGTCACATAAAGACCTACGAATAGTTAATTTTTCTTGAAACCCTACAAGTTACTGTTAGGGAAATTCCCATAAAATGGGAATTTAAAGCTTTTAAGGGATATCTCTCTTAGCCTACCCAAAATGGGTTAAGACTTCGACTTTTGAATACCCTTACTACTTACAAAAATGTTTCTGTATAAATTGTACACTCGATAAAAGGAGGCGCTTTTCTTTGTGGTATACCCATTGGATGCTATTGGTGTCCAAAAACTGCCAATTTTATCACAATTGTGATGTTGAGGAGCCCTGGGAGGGTTAACTAATGCTGACCGGAATATTTTGTCCATGCACTAGCTACTCGTCGTTGCTCGGTGGTTCTCTCCAGGTACTGCGGCTTCCTCCACCCGTAGATTAGCCATTGTGCATAAGTAGATGCCCTTAAACACCAATAAATAAATAATAAATGATACCATGCAGGGCAGTGTGGAATACGAGGTGAGGCGTACCTTTCAATGTGTATTTGGTTGGAGAAAGAGGCAGGGGGGAGGTGGTAACCTTGGTAATTTTGTTTGGATAAATCGACCGCTGGCGACCGATGAAGCGGGACACAGTGAGAGTGGAACTTATGGGCGGTTGTTCTTGATAATATATAAATATACACTTACTTTTGAGTTCATACAAGGTGAGTATAGTAGTCTCAAATGAGAATGGCCAATATTTGTCTTGAAAACCTACGATAGGCTTTTAGAGAAATCCTTGGAAAATATGAATTTTTAACCTTTTGAGGGGTATCGCTCTGTAACCAGCCCAAAACGGATTAATGCTTGGTTTTGTGAATACCTTCATTACTTACAAAAATGATCCTCAGTGAATTTCACTTCCAATAAGGAAGGTTAACTTATCACGGAGGTATACATTGGGTGTTAAAACAGCCCATTTTCTCAAAATGTCTATACTTTCCAGGCTCTGGAGGGTTAATAATTGCTTGCTGGAATATTTTGTCCATGCAGCTTGTAATGTCACTCAAAGACCTGCAAATTGTCATTTTTTCTTTAAAACGTGCTAGATTTTTTGGAGAAATTCACAGAAAACGGGAATTTTAAGCTTTTGAGGGGTATATCTCCTTAATCAGTCGACAATGGGTTGAGACCTCGATTTTTGAATATCCTTACTACTTACAAAAATGTTTCTCTATCAGTTTTGCGTCCAGTAAAAGAAGTTACGTTTCTCTGTGGCATTTCCATTTGATGTTGTTAGTGTCCAAAAAACAGACTATTTCTTCAAAATTTTTGACATTTAGCAGCCCATGGAGGGTTAACAAATACCTACCAGAATAATTTATCTATGCAACTGGTAATGTGATACCAAGACCTATCAACGGCCATTTTCTCTTGAAAACCCTATAAGATGTTTGTAAAGAAATCCAGGGAAAACGATTTTAAGCTTTCGATGGGTATCCCTGTTAACCTCCCCAACAGGGGTTAACGCTTGGTTTTTTGAATACCCTCATTACTTACAAAAATGGTCCTCTGTGAATTCCACTTCTAACAAACGTCATTATGTTTATCTCTAGTGTATACATTGGGTGCTGTACGTGTCCGAAAACAGCCCATGTCAACAAAATTACGATACTTGGCAGCTTGTAGATGGTTAATAAATGCTCACCGGAGTATTTTGTCCCTACAACTTGTAATGTCAAATAAAGACCTACGAATAGTTAATTTTTCTTGAAACCCTACAAGTTACTGTTAGGGAAATTCACATAAAATGGGAATTTAAAGCTTTTAAGGGATATCTCTCTTAGCCTACCCAAAATGGGTTAAGACTTCGACTTTTGAATACCCTTACTACTTACAAAAATGTTTCTGTATAAATTGTACACTCGATAAAAGGAGGCGCTTTTCTTTGTGGTATACCCATTGGATGCTATTGGTGTCCAAAAACTGCCAATTTTATCACAATTGTGATGTTGAGGAGCCCTGGGAGGGTTAACTAATGCTGACCGGAATATTTTGTCCATGCAACTTGTAATGTCACACCAAGTTTTTCTTGAAAACCTATGAGATGTTTTTAGGGAAATCCACAGAAAGAGAGTATTTTAAGGTTTTAATGGGTATCTCTCTTTAAACAGCCGAAAATGGGTTAAGACGTCGAATTTTGAATACCCTTACCACTTTCAAAAATATTTTCCGATCAATTTTGCATCCGATAAATGAAGGCCACTTTCTCTGTGGTATATTGTTTGGGTGCTGTTGGTGTCCAAAAACAGCCCATTTTATCACAATTTTTACGTTTAGCAGCTCGGGGAGGGTTAACTAATGCTGACCGGAATATTTTGTCCATGCAACTTGTAATGTCACACCATGACCTGGGAGTGACAAATATTTCATGAAAATCTACAAGACTCGTCTAGAGAAATCCACGGAAAACATGAAGTTTTGAGCTTTTTGGGGGTATTGCTGTTTAACCAGCCCAAAACGGGTTAACGCTTGGTTTTGTGAACACCCTTATTACTTACAAAAATGATCCTCGGTGAATTCCACTTCCAATACAAGCAGTTATGTGTATCTATCCTGTTTCGTTTGGGTGCTGTGGGGGCCCGAAAACAGCCCATTTCATCAAAATTTCGATGTTTGGCAGCCTGTGGAGGGTTACCATATGCATCGCCTGATATGTCGTGTGTATCAAAGGTCGTATCACAGGCAGGTCTAGCAATGATGAATGTTTAAAAAAATCTACAAGACGTGTTTCGAGAAAGTGCCGATAAACCCCAATTTTGACAGTTTTTTGCCAATTCTGACGAAATAAGGGTTAAATCGAAAAATCCGCTTCAGTACATTTTTAGATTTTGTGCCCCTCTATGTGTGTGCAAAATTTTGTGAAAATTGGTTCGAAAATGGCTTCTGAATCGTACGAACAAAATGTGTGGAACCCCCCCCCCCCCCCCCCCCCCCCCCAAAAAAAAAAAATAATAATCCGTAGAAAAACAATAGTCTTTTCCAGAGGGAAAAGCCTAAAAAACAAGAAAGTAGATTATGTTTATCTCTCTGGCTGGTATGCATTGGGTGCTGTGCGCATCTGAAAACAGCCTATTTCAACAAAATTACGATGCTTAGCAGCCTGTAGAGGGTTAATAAATGCTCACCGGAATATTCTGTCCATGCAGCTTGTAATTTCGCACAAAGACCTGCGAATATTCAATTTTTCCTGAAAACGTACAAGTTGCTTTTAGAGAAATCCACAGAAAATGGGAATTTTAAGCTTTTAAGGGGCATCTCTCTTTAACCAGTCCACAATGGGTTAAGACTTCGACTTTTGAATACCCTTACCACTATCAAAAATGTTTCCCCATCAACTTTGCGTCCGATAAAAGAAGGAACCTTTCTCAGTGGTACACCAAGTGGGTGCTGTTGGTGTCCAAAAACAGCCCATTTTATCACAATTTTGACATATAGCAGCCCGTGGAGGGTTAACACATGCTCACCGCAGTATTTTGTCCATGCAACTTCTATTGTCACACCAAGGCCTGGGAGTGACAAATTTTTCTTGAAAATCTACAAGACTCGTTTAGAGAAATCCACGGAAAATACGAATTTTTGAACTTGATGGGGGTATTGCTGTTTAACCAGCCCAAAACGGGTTAACGCTTGGTTTTTTGAACACCCTTATTACTGACAAAAATGATTCTCGGTGAATTCCACTCCCAATAAAGGAAGTTATGTTTATCACTCGTGTATTGTTTGGATGCAATGGGGGCCTGAAGACGGCCTATTTCATCGAAATTTCGATGTTTGGCAGCCTGTGGAGGGTTACCATATGCATCGGCTGATATAGCGTGTGTACCAAAGGGCATGTCACAGGCAGGTCTAGCAATGACGAATGTATAAAAAAAACCTACAAGACGTGTTTCGAGAAAGTGCCGATAAACCCCAATTTTGGCAGTTTTTTGCCAATTCTGACGAAATAAGGGTTAAATCGAAAATTCTGCTTAGGTACATTTTTAGATTGTGTGCCCCTCTATGCGCGTGCAAAATTTCGTGAAAATCGGTTCGAAAATGGCTTCTGAATCGTACGGACAAAATGTCTGCTAAAAAAAAAAAAAAAAAAAAAAAAAAAAAAAAAAAAAAAAAAAAAAAAAAAAAATAATAATCCGTAGAAAAACAATAGTCTTTTTCAGAGGGAAAAGCCTAAAAAAATAAAAATAATAATCCGTAGAAAAACAATAGTCTTTTCCAGAGGGAAAAGCCTAACTAGACTTTTAGACTTTATGATTCTGGAGAATCATGGCTTTTCCCGATGAGATTCCTTGATTCTTTCATGCCCCCACAGTGTCTGATGAAATGTTTTTAACTGTCTCACTGAAGTTCCTTCATTGATGTTATGAGAAAGGTGATTATAGTAGTCTCAAATGACTCAGTTTGATAAAAATATGTTTAGGTAAAAACCATCATTAATGGGAGAGGGGGGTTAATATTAATATCGTCGTCCCACAAGTTAATGACCGACAAAAGGAGTTATGTTTGTTTGACACATACCCACTGAGTGCTGTGTCTATTTGAAAATGGTCCATTTTACCTCAAATGAATCCAAAATATTGATGTCTGGCAGATTGTAGAGGGTTAACATGTGCTAACAGGAATATTTATTCATGCAACTTGCAATTTCAAACCAAAAAGTGCGAATGGCCATTTTTACTTAAAATCTACAAGATGTTTTCAGCGAAATCCATGCGCATGCGCTCTTTTCGAATTCGACGTGACGGTATGCGAAAATCGTATCGCTCTTCATGGAAAGTGATGCCGCAACTATCCATGAACAACGAGTGAAAATTTCATGGAAATCTGCCTAGAATTGGCTGGGATATAGCGTTTTTGAAGAGAGGAGGTAACTGTTTGAATTTGGTCCTTCCTTTTCAAGCCAGTTCGAAAAAAGACGTCGCGAATGGGCGCAAACTTCTTTAGTGCCCCCCCCCCCCCCCTCTCTCTCTGGAGTAAGTCCACTTAAATGTTACAATTGTGTGTGACTGGTGGAGAGTTGGCTGTAAATGGAAGTTGCTTCTTTAAGACCGCCGCCCAGGGATCCCAACACAACCTTTGGACCTAAGAGAATCGTCAGAAGTTTAAAGTGAAAAGAAATTAGCGGTGATTGGGTTTCTGGCAGGCAGGAGAAGATTGACGAAGATTTTTCATACTGGACATTAAAATAGCACTTCTGACATGCACGAACCGTGTCCAAACCGCTCGAGGCAGCGACTTGAAATTTTCAGAACTTGTTCTACGAACACTGGCCGATATTTTGGTATCTGTTTGGAAGCTCTGAACCGCCTGGAAAACACCACACATCGCTTGGAATGTGAGAGTACTATTCGTCCCGACTCTATCAGTTTAGAATGGACATGGGCAGTGTTATAGACGACTGTGGAGCTGCGATTGAGCATAAAGTCCCAGGTTTCGGTGCCTCATTGCCTAAGCGGCTCCATTGTATGACTGTCTCAATATCGTCCTTACTACTTGTAGTTTATACCATTGCCGTACGTTAATGTAGCCTCTTACCATTTTCGAGACTTTCGACTCAGAACGCCCCCAAGGTGGGGAAGTGCGGTGGGGGGGGGGGGGGGGGGGCTGTAGCAGTGAGGGGGATATCCTTACACTATCTTTAAACCTTATAGATAATCGGCAGAAGTTGAAGTGAAAAGAAATCGGCGGTGAGTTGTTTTTTTGGCGGGAAACGATTAACGAAAATTTGCCAATTAGACATTAAAATTGCACTTCTCACAAACACGAACCGTGTCCAGACCGCTGAAGGCAGCGACTTCTAATTTTCAGAACGTGTTCTACGCACCCTGGTCCATATTTTGGCATCTGTTGCAAGTGTCGAGACCGCGTCGAGTACACCACGCATCGCGTGGAAAGTGAGAGTACTATTCGGCCCGACTCTATCAGTTTGGAATGGAATTGGGCACTATTGTAGACTACTGTAGAGCAGCGATTGAGCATAAAGTTGGAGTTTTTTTGTGCCAAATTACCTAACCGGTTCCAAGGTATGATCTTTCGTCTGTACATCGTCCAGATCGCCTGTAGTTTATACCGTTACCATACGATGAAGTAGCCTTTTGTCATTTTCGCCACTTTCGACCCAGATTTGAGGGTACCTTCCTTCAGCGAAATCTAGCCATGCTCACAACCACGCCTTCTCCCCGTCGGCCCGGGTGCTTCTAAAGATAGAAAGGTCAATGGGGAGGGGCCCGTTAGCAAACAAACGGGGGCAGGTGTACTTGGTGAAAAAACAGCATGGGAGGGGGGGGGGGCACGTGTCCTAGGTAAAAGAAACAGCAGGGGGCAGGTGTCCTAGGTAAAATAAACAACAGGAAGGGGGGGGGAGGGGCAGATATCACCGCTAATTAATTTTAATAGCAGGCAGGTGTTCATGGGGCAGGTGTCCTATCCCACTGCTCAGAGTTCCAAATTTTCTATGGTAGTTGGCCTTGACGGAAACAACATTTCAACAAGAAACAACGGGAAACCTATTTGCAGTAAAGCTGCAAATATAAACATGATTTTAGGACCATTCCATGGACAGTTTAAAGCCTACTGCGATATCAGCGTTTCTTACTCTCGTCCTTTCACTGCAACACCGCAGTATTTTACACGAGTCGAGTTCTGACATCATGCAAGTTGGACAGACATGCTTTCAATTTTGTTATTGACAACAGCATATTTATAATTTCGTGATTACTGATCAGAATTTTGAAAACGACACACGCAATCGCGAAAGAGTTTTCTGAAAAAACACGATTCTGCAAAAGGATTTAGTGAAATTTCATTATCTTTTTTTATTTTCAATTTCGATGGCTCTTGTCGAAAAGGTGCTAATCACTGATTGTCCCAAACGAGATCAAAGACTGACGCCGTATATTAATAACACACAGAGAATCTTCTAAGAATATACGCGCGCAATACTAAAATGCAAAAAATCAAGTCTTTTTTCAGGTTTTACGAGAGAAATATGTCCTATTGTATCATTGAATCATGTTTAGGTATATGTGGGCGAGACATTTTCTACCTCGAAGTAGATTTAATGGGGGTGTCGATTTTACAAGTAATGTAGGCAGCGTACACGGCATGGGCTGTCTGTCTTTAATCCGACAAAACAGGGTTAAGGCTTGGTTTTTCGAATACCCTCATTTATTTATTTATTTATTTATTTATTTATTTATTTATTTATTTATTTATTATTGGTGTTTAAGGTCACAATGGCTAATCATGCCCATGACAGTTTTATAGGTGGAGGAAGCGGGAGTACCCGGAGAGAACCACCAAGCATCAACGAGCAACTGTCAGCTCCTCAACATTCTAACTCTGTTCAAGCTACGCTCAAGCAGGGTTACAGAGGTTGAAGACATATGTACCATCGACGTGCAGTATGCCTTAGTACACGGCGTCATCGTGCCCCCATGTGGGCAACTGGGCTAAAGTGCCTTGCCCAAGGACACAACATGGGTTGTCCCTGACGGGGATCGAACTCGGGACCTCTAGCATAGAAGTACAACAGTCTACCACTGAGCCACTACGCTCCCTTGAATACTCTTAACACTATCGTACATTATCCCTCATGAATTCTGAGTCTGATAAAAGAGGTTATGTTTACCTATTACATACCCATTTGCTGCCAGAAAACAGCCGATTTTATCAAAATTTTGACGTTTAGCAGCCTGTAGCGGGATTAACACATGACTAGCGGAATATTCTATCTATGCAATTTGTAAGACCTGCCAATGTCCAATTGTTCTTGAAAATCGCCAACAAGCAGTTAGCAAAATCCACAGAAAATGTAAATTTTAAGGTTTTAAGGGGCATCTCTCCTTATCCAGTCTAAAATGGGTTAAGTTTCATTCTTTTAAATACCCTTACTACTTACAAAACTGATCCTCTGTGAATTCTACGCGCAGTAAAAGAAGTTATGTTTCTCTGTTACATATCCATTGGGTGCTCTTGGTGTCTGAAAACAGTCCATTTTATCAACATTTTGATGTTTAGCAGCTCGTGGAGAGTTAACGAATGCTCAACGGAATATTTTGTCCATGTAACTTGTAATGTCACATGAAGACCCGTGAATGGCAATTGAAATCTTGAAATCTACAAGATGTTTTTAAAGAAATCCAGGGAAAGCATGAAATCACAATTTTTCTGTTTAGCAGCCCATGGAGGGTTAACAAATGCCCACCGCAGTATTTTGTCCATGCAACTTCTATTGTCACACGAAGGCCTGGGAGTGATAAATTTTTCTTGAAAATCTACAAGACTCGTTTAGAGAAATCCATGGAAAACATGAATTTTTTAGCTTTATGGGGGTATTTCTCTTTAACCAGCCCAAAACGGGTCAACGCTTAGTTTCGTGAACACCCTTATTACTTACAAATATTATCTTCGGTGAATTCCACTTCCAATAATGGAAGTTATGTTTATCTCTCGTGTATGGTTTGGGTGCTGTGCGGGCCTGAAGCCGGCCCATTTCACCAAAATTTCGATGTTTGGCAGCCTGTGGAGTGTTACCATAAGCATCGCCAGATATGTCATGTGTATCAAAGGTCGTGTCATAGGCAGGTCTAGCAATGATGAATGTTTAAAAAAAAATCTACAAGATGTGTTTCGAGAAAGTGCCGATAAACCCCAATTTTGACAGTTTTTTGCCAATTCTGAGGAAATAAGGGTTAAATCGAAAATTCCGCTTCGGTACATTTTTAGATTTTGTGCCCCTCTATGAGTATGCAAAATTTTGTGAAAATCGGTTCGAAAATGGCTTCGGAATTGTGCGGACAAAATGTGTGGACCCCCCCCCCCCCCCCCCAAAAAAAAAAAAATAAAAAATAATAATCCGTAGAAAAACAATAGTCTTTTCCAGAGGGAAAAGCCTAAAAAAAATAAATAAAATAATAATAATAATCCGAAGAAAAACAATAGTCTTTTCCAGAGGGAAAAGCCTAACTAGACTTTATGATTCTGGAGAATCATGGCTTTTCCCGATGAGATTCCATGATTTGTCATGACCCCACAGTGTATGATGAATTGCTTTTGACTGTCTCACTGAAGTTCCTTCATTGATGTCATGAAAAAGGTGAGTATAGAAGTCTCAAATGACTCAGTTTGATAAAAAAAAATTCTTTAGGTAAAAACCATCATTAAAAGGAGAGGGTTAATATCAATATCGTCGTCCAACAAGTTAATGACCGACAAAAGGAGTTATGTTTGTTTGACACATAACCACTTAGTGCTGTATCTATTTGAAAATGGTCCGTTTTATCTCATATGAGTAGTATGTCATGTACCTGGACACCCCTTATTTGGATGACCCCGGTGGATGACCCCGGAAGTGACGTCATGTCACGTGACCAGTAGCGCCATGTTGTGTTGTCATGGTAACCCGCGTGAGCGGCCATGTTGTGACGTCATCCCCATAGTGATACGTGGTGTGAGTGCACATGCGCAGTACGTGTTGTTAGGGTGATACGTGTTTCCGTCGTCCATTTTGTATACTGGAGGCCGCCATCTTGGTTTCTATGGTAGCACGTGATTGCTATGTTACCAATGGCTTCTAACAAGACAGGGGTATGTTTTGGGGTATGTTCGATTGTAGAAGAGTAAATCTAATTACCACAAACAACCCGACAATCCTTCCAAATCACCAAAATCCACCCGAAATCACCGAAATTGACTTTATTTCCCCATTTTATCGGTTTAGCACGTAGTGCTATAGTACTAAGGGGGTACCGGGGTGTGTTCCTTTGTAGAAGAGTAATGTTCTGGCTTTGAATTCGCCCAGATTCCCTTTTTGGATCCCTATCCCATGACGTTTTCCCCTATTAAGAATAGCACGTAGTGCTATAGGACAAATTTACCCAGAATTCTCTGCTTCTATCTATTTATGCAATAGTTTTCGTCTATCTGGTCCTGTTTCTTTGTTCTAGAGTATACTCCCGTAGCGTAGAAGAGCCTATCAACTGGAACAGCTTTACTTATTATTACTATATTTAGCAATTTCTGGTCTATTCTTGTTAGTTCTGACCCTATTCCAAGTACTCTTGTTGTTTCATTTATCTAGATTATAACCAACCAACCAGATTGCTTGTTTTCCCATAACCTGTATACAGAGTTATCTCCCTTGTGTATAATAAAAGACTATATTCAATGGCAATATCCCCAGGCACCCCAATTTCGGCACCCCTTTTTTGAAAAAACTAATAGCCTTCGGCACCCCTTTTTTCTGAAATGAGGCTAAGAGTCGTTCGAGGAGTCACTCGAACGAGCAATTGCTCGTTAGCTCATTTGCTCGATGGGATTCGAGTCATTCGAGCAGTATGTCGAGTCACTCGATCGAGTAATTACTCGATAGCTCATCTGACAAAAACGGGATTCTCCAGAAGGCACCCCAATTTCAGCACCCCTTTTTGGAAAACATATGGCCTTCGGCACCCCTTTTTCTGAAATGAGGCTAAGAGTCTTTCGAGGAGTCACTCGAACGAGCAATTGCTCGTTAGCTCATTTGCTCGATGGGATTCGAGTCATTCGAGCAATATGTCGAGTCACTCGATCGAGCACTTACTCGATAGCTCATTTGACAAAAAAGGGATTCTCCAGAAAACATCCCGATTTCGGCACCCCTTTTTGGAAAACCTATGGCCCTCGGCACCCCTTTTTTGTCGTACGAGGCCATGAGGGCTATGTAAAAGCCCTCAACGAGGCATTTTATACAGCGCTCAATGTAAAATATCTATAAACAGGCTATATAAGAGATTCCGTAATTGAGATTCCTATCCGACTCCGTAAAGTTGGATTCCGTGTTTTTACATAAACACCCGATGGTATAAATAGGGATGAAACATCCGAATTACATTATTTCACTTCTGTCCAGAAATGGGTGAACTCCATAATTGCGATAAATGTCAGATATCCTTCATTCAGCAGAAAAGTCTGTTGCGTCATAAATTATCCATCCACGGACCTAAACGCTTCCAATGCTTCAGGTGTGCAAAGATGTTCAAAAGAAGAGACCATCTGAGAAGACATGAGAAGATCCATACAAAAAGGAGACCAAAGGATCATCAGAGAGAATATGTTGAACAAGTCGGAAACCATTGGACACAAATTGGTCAAAAAGAAGAATGCAAACGAATAAACCAATTGGAACCAATTGAACTCTCAAAACCGTATCAGGTGAATAACAATAATCCAACCAGAAAGTCGTGGATACCAATACTTCCAACAGAAATGCCCCGTACAATAATGACCGGCGCAGGGAAGAAGCCAGAACCAGAGCATAATCCAACAAGTGAAGAAAAAGAATACGTTTTGGTCGAACCCAGTTTATTGGAAAGCTTACTAGATCGACAGCGTTTGGTACGCAGGGAACCAAACGAGCTTGCTGCGATGGACCTGGACAGAGGAATGAGAAAGATCATAGAATCCCAAACCATGAACGAGAATGAGAAGATTCGTCACTACAACCAGATCTTACAGCGCTACAGAGAATTCTACAATAAAGCTTCACAACCGATAACAATCAACATACAGAACCAGTGATGACAACGGAGAGAACAAAGTGAACGAAGATGAACTGTTGACCAGAACAGACATCGAAGAAGAGAACTGAAAAGACTAAGAAGAATGAAGAGAAGATCGAACTGAAGTGATCGAAGATCGAACATGATGAAGATAACAGAATAAACAGAACAAGTATTGAATTATATAACAGGCAGTGTACAGAAAAGGCAATAAAGTTTTAAAATATAACAAAAGTTCTTGTTTCTTTTTTACTAGGAGGGAAGGGGAATACCGTTGGGTGTTTATGTAAAAACACGGAATCCAACTTTACGGAGTCGGATAGGAATCTCAATTACGGAATCTCTTATATAGCCTGTTTATAGATATTTTACATTGAGCGCTGTATAAAATGCCTCGTTGAGGGCTTTTACATAGCCCTCATGGCCTCGTACGACAAAAAGGGGTGCCGAAATCGGGATGTTTTCTGGAGAATCCCTTTTTTGTCAAATGAGCTATCGAGTAATTGCTCGATCGAGTGACTCGACATATTGCTCGAATGACTTGAATCCCATCGAGCAAATGAGCTAACGAGCAATTGCTCGTTCAAGTGACTCCTCGAACGACTCTTAGCCTCATTTCAGAAAAAGGGGTGCCGAAGGCCATATGTTTTCCAAAAAGGGGTGCTGAAATTGGGGTGCCTTCTGGAGAATCCCGTTTTTGTCAGATGAGCTATCGAGTAATTACTCGATCGAGTGACTCGACATACTGCTCGAATGACTCGAATCCCATCGAGCAAATGAGCTAACGAGCAATTGCTCGTTCGAGTGACTCCTCGAACGACTCTTAGCCTCATTTCAGAAAAAAGGGGTGCCGAAGGCTATTAGTTTTTTCAAAAAAGGGGTGCCGAAATTGGGGTGCCTGGGGATATTGCCATTGAATATAGTCTTTTATTATACACAAGGGAGATAACTCTGTATACAGGTTATGGGAAAACAAGCAATCTGGTTGGTTGGTTATAATCTAGATAAATGAAACAACAAGAGTACTTGGAATAGGGTCAGAACTAACAAGAATAGACCAGAAATTGCTAAATATAGTAATAATAAGTAAAGCTGTTCCAGTTGATAGGCTCTTCTACGCTACGCGAGTATACTCTAGAACAAAGAAACAGGACCAGATAGACGAAAACTATTGCATAAATAGATAGAAGCAGAGAATTCTGGGTAAATTTGTCCTATAGCACTACGTGCTATTCTTAATAGGGGAAAACGTCATGGGATAGGGATCCAAAAAGGGAATCTGGGCGAATTCAAAGCCAGAACATTACTCTTCTACAAAGGAACACACCCCGGTACCCCCTTAGTACTATAGCACTACGTGCTAAACCGATAAAATGGGGAAATAAAGTCAATTTCGGTGATTTCGGGTGGATTTTGGTGATGTGGAAGGATTGTCGGGTTGTTTGTGGTAATTAGATTTACTCTTCTACAATCGAACATACCCCAAAACATACCCCTGTCTTGTTAGAAGCCATTGGTAACATAGCAATCACGTGCTACCATAGAAACCAAGATGGCGGCCTCCAGTATACAAAATGGACGACGGAAACACGTATCACCCTAACAACACGTACTGCGCATGCGCACTCACACCACGTATCACTATGGGGATGACGTCACAACATGGCCGCTCACGCGGGTTACCATGAAAACACAACATGGCGCTACTGGTCACGTGACATGACGTCACTTCCGGGGTCATCCACCGGGGTCATCCAAATAAGGGGTGTCCGGGTACATGACATACTACTCATATGTATCCAAAATAGTGATGTCTGGCAGCGTGTTAAGGGTTAACAAGTACTAACAGGAATATTTATTCATGCAACTTGTAATTTCACACCAAAAACTGTGAATGGCCATTTTTACTTAAAAATCTACAAGATGTTTTCAGAGAAATCCAGGGAGAACATGAATTTTAAGCTGTTGATGGGTATAATTGTTTATCCAGCCCCAAAGAGGTTAAGGGTTGTTTTTGTTTTTTTAATACGCTTATTACTTATAAAAATAATTCCCAGTTAATTCTACTTCCACTTATGTTGATTTCTCCTCTTAACTTTGGGTGCTGCAGGTATGCAAACACAGCCCACTTTTTCAACATTTTGATGTTTGAGAACCAGCATAGGGTTAACAAATGCTTACTGGAATATTTTGTACACGCAACTTGTAATTCACACTGAGATCTGAGAATGGCCAATTTTTCTTGAAAATCTACGTGATGTTTTAGAGAAATCCTCGGATAACATGAATTTTTAACCTTTTGAGGGGTATCACCCTGTAACTAGCTCTAAACGGGTTAATGCTTAGTTTTATGAATACCTTCATTACTTACAAAAATGATCCTCGGTGAATCCCACTTCCAATGAAGGTGGTTATGTTCATCTCGCAGGTACACATTGGGTGTAATGGGTGGCCAAGTACAGCCCATTTTTCTCAAAATTTGCTGTCTCTGGAGGGTTAACAAACACTTACCAGAATCTCTTGTTCATGCAACTTGTAATGTCACTCCAAGACCTGCAAATGGTAAATTTCTCTTGAATACTTACTAGATTCTTTGGAGAAATCCACAGAAAATGGGCATTTTAAGCTTTTAAGGGGTACATCTCCTTAACTGGTCGAAGATGGGTTAAGACCTCATTTTTTGAATACCCTTACTACTTACTAAAAATTTTCCCTATCAGTTTTGCGTCCGGTAAAAGAAGTTATGTTTCTCTGCAGCATTCCCATTTGATGTTGTTGGTGTCCAAACACAGACTATTTTTTTTCGAAATTTTAACATTTAGCAGCCCATGGAGAGTTAACAAATGCTTATTTGAATATTTTATCCATGAAACTGGTAATGTGACTCTAAGACCTATGAACGGCCATTTTCTCCTGAAACCATACGAGACGTTTGTAAAGAAATTCAGGGAAAACATGATTTTTTATGCTTTCGATGGGTATTGCTATTAACCATCCCAAAAGGGGTTAATGCTTGGTTTTTTGAATACCCTTATTACTAACAAATTTGGTAGATTATGTTTATCTCTTGGGTATGCATTGGGGGCTGTGCGCGTCTGAAAACAGCCTATTTCAACAAAATTATGATGCTGAGCAGCCTGTAGAGGGTTAGTAAATGCTCACCGGAATATTTTGTCCATGCAACTTGTAATGTCACTCAAAGACCTGCGAATAGCCAATTTTTCTTGAAAACCTACAAGTTGCTTTTAGAGAAATCCACAGAAAATGGGAATGTTAAGCTTTTAAGGGGTATCTCTCTTTAACCAGTCCAAAATGGGTTAAGACTTCGACTTTTGAATACCCTTACCACTATCAAAAATATTTCCCCATCAATTTTGCGTCCGATAAAAGAAGGAACCTTTCTCGGTGGTACACCAAGTGGGTGCTGTTGGCTTCCAAAAACAGCCCATTTTATCACAATTTTGACTTTTAGCAGCCTGTGGAGGGTTAACAAATGCTCACCGCAGTATTTTGTCCATGCATCTTCTATTGTCACACCAAGGCCTGGGAGTGACATATTTTTCTTCAAAATCTACAAGACGCGTTCAGAGAAATCCACGGAAAATACGATTTTTTGAGCTTTATGGGGGTATTGCTGTTTAACCACCCCAAAACGGATTAACGTTTGGTTTATTACTGACAAAAATGATCCTCGGTGAATTCCACTCCCCATAAAGGAAGTTATGTTTATCTCTCATGTATTGTTTGGGTGCGGTGGGGGCCTGAAACCGGCCTATTTCATCAAAATTTCGATGTTTGGCAGCCTGTGGAGGGTTACCATATGCATCGCCTGATATGTCGTGTATATCAAAGGGTGTGGCACAGACAGGTCTAGCAATTACGAATGTATAAAAAAATCTACAAGACGTGTTTTGAGAAAGTGCCGATAAACCCCAATTTTGGCAGTTTTTTGCCAATTCTGACGAAATAGGGGTTAAATCGAAAATTCCGCTTTGGTACATTTTTAGACTTTGTACCCCTCTATGCGTGTGCAAAATTTCGTGAAAATCGGTTCGAAAATGGCTTCTGAATCGTACGGACAAAATGTGTGGAAAAACAAAAAAAAACAACAAAAAAAAAAAACAAAAAACTAGACTTTATGATTCTGGAGAATCATGGCTTTTCCCGATGAGATTCCATGATTTTTCATGACCCCACAGTGACTGATGAATTGTTTTTAACTGTCTCACTGAAGTTCCTTCAATTGATGTTAGGAGAAAGGTGAGTATAGTAGTCTCAAACGACTCAGTTTGATAAAAAAATTGTTCAGGTAAAAACCATCATTAACGGTGGAGTGGGTTAATGTCAATATCGTCGTCCAACAAGTTAATGAGCGACAGAAGGAGTTATGTTTGTTTGACACATACCCATGTAAAGCTGTGGCTATTTGAAAATGGTCCATTTTATCTCAAATGCATCCAAAATATTGATGTCTGGCAGTGTGTAGAGGGTTAACAAGTGCTAACAGGAATATTCATTAATGCAACTTGTAATGTCACACCAAGAACTGGCCATTTTTTCTTTAAAATCTACAAGATGTTTTCAGAGAAATCCCGGGAGAACATGAATGTTAAGCTATTGATGGGTATCATTGTTTATCCAGCCCAAAACGGGTTAAGTGTTGTTTTTTGAATACTCTTTTTACTTCCAAAAATAATTCTCAGTGAATTCTACTTCCACTTATTTTGATCATTCGTCTCAAATTCAGGTGCTGTGGGTATGCAAACACAGCCCATTTTATCAACATTTTGATGTTTGAGAACGTGCATAGGGTTAACAAATGCTTACAGGAATATTTTGTACATGCAATCTGTAATGTCACACTAAGATCTGAGAATGGCCATTTTTTCTTGAAAATCTACGGGATGTTTTTAAAGAAATCCTCAGATAACACGAATTTTTAACCTTTTGAGGGGCATCTCTCTGTAACCAGCTCTAAAGGGTTAATGCTTGGTTTTGTGAATATCTTCATTACTTACAGAAATGATCGACGGTGAATTCCACTTCCAATGATGGAGGTTATGTTTATCCCGTAGGTACACATTTGGTGTTATGGTTGCCCAAGAACAGCCCATTTTCTCCAAATGTCTATGCTTGGCAGCCTCTGGAGGGTTAACAAATGCTTACCGAAACATTTTGTTCATGCAACTTGTAATGTCACTCGAAGACCTGCGAATGGTCAATTGCTCTTGAATTTTTTTTTGAGATATCCACAGAAAACTGGAATTTTACGCTTTTAAGTGGTATATCTCCTTAACCAATCAAAAATGGGTTAAGACCTCGATTTTTGTATACATTTACTACTTACAAAAATGTTTCCCTGTCAGTTTTGCGTCCGGTAAAAGAAGTTATGCATCTCTGTTGCATTCCCATTTGATGTTGTTGGTGTCTAAAAATAGACTATTTTTTCAAAATTTTCACATTTAGCAGCCCATGGAGGGTTAATAAATGCATCCCGGAATAATTTTTCCTATCAGTTGGTAATGTGACACCAAGACCTATCAGTGGCCATTTTCTCTTGAAAACACTACCAGATGTCTGTAAAGAAATCCAGGGAAAACATAAATTTTTAAGCTTTTGATGGGTATCACAATTGACAACCACAAAAGGGGTTAACGCTTGGTTTTTTGAATACTCTTATTACTTACAAAAATGGCCCTCGATGAATTCCACTTCCGACAAAGGCGATTATGTTTATTTCTCAGGTACACATTGGGTTCTGTGCGTGTCCGAAAACAGCCCATTTCAACAAAATTAGGATGCTTGGCAGCCTCTAGAGGTTTAATAAACGCTCACCTGAATATTTTGTCCATGCAACTTGTAATATCACACAAAGGCCTGCGAGTAGTCAATTTTTCTTGAAAACCTACAGAATGTTTTTAGAGAAATCCACAGAAAATGGGAATTTTAAGATTTTAAGGGGTCTCTCTCTTTAGCCTGTCCAAAATGGTTTAAGACTTCGACTTTTGAATACCCTTACTAGCGGGGGAGGAATTCGTCACATACAGGTGAATTGTGCACTTGGTGATACCTTCTTGAAATTTGGCACACTGTTAGTGTAGGCTATGAGGTTCTCAAAAACGATCGGCTACAAGTTGACACCGACCGGTGGCGACCAGTAGCGGCACAATCCAAAATGGCCGCCAGCGGCTGAAGGGAACCTCCTTTTCGACGGTCTACCGACTATACATCCGATTGTAAGGGCGCGAAAGTGAACTCTGATCCACGCACGTGTTGGAAACAGACGTGGGAGATGATGTAGAATAAAACGAGATTCTCTATACGGACGCATCAATTTCTTGGAACTTGAAAAGAGCGTTGTTTCTCCGGGATCAGCGTCATTCAGGCAAACCTGAATGACGCTGATCCCGGAGAAACAACGCTCTTTATGAAGCAGTCTCTTTGCCATACAATCTCTTGTTTGGCGTAATTCCGCAAGCAATTCTGATTTGTCTGTCGAAATTAATTCGAGAACGCGATTGTTCACAAAAATCATTCACAGAATGAGTGAGAATCCTCTTCGTGTACGGACTAGTACTGACTGGGAACGTTGTTGCTTTTGCCAGCAAGACAGTTCCAAGAAATTGATGCGTCCGTATAGAGAATCTCGTTTTCATGACGCCTATAAAGCTATTGAGGAAGACATAACGCGCTTCCTAGATAATGGCGTTGAGCTTCCATATAATTTGACCATTGATTGTTTGATGAGAGAGAGTGATGAGTGTATGTCGATGTCACTGTTGACGAATAAGGCAATATATCATAAGACATGCCGTGACAGTATTCGGACTCACATCGTACAGCGCGTGCTACACAAGCGAGAGCGAAATGAGGCAGTGGCATCCTGCTCCACGCTGAGTCCTAAAAGAACACGGACAAGTTTTGAATCTGGCTGTGACAGGAAACTGCCCCAGTGTGTTTATTGTCACAAACGCGAAGGTGACAGCAGTGAGCCTATTTGCAGATCAATGTCTGATAACAATAAACTCAAAATTATGGCAAAGGAAGCCGAGAACTGGGTTGTTTTTTCTCGGGTCAATGCAGCATTTGATTCCGCTGCTAGTGATCTTTACTATCACAAAACCTGTTATTGTAAGCTTGCCAATGAAGCACGAGCGGCTAAATCTAAAAAGTCGAAGAACGCCGAACATTCCGCGTCAGGCCTGCCCTATGACCCTCTCGTTATGGCAGAGCTCATAACATTTGTTGAACACAACGATTCCGCGATGAAGCTTGTCGATCTCAAGAATCTGTACAGTCGGAGGTTGAAGCAAGTCGGTTCTGATTGGCTTAGTGAAGAAATACATTCCACTCGATTCAAAGAACATTTGTTGCAGAAATTGGGCGATGGCTGGGACGCCTTCACACAGGGTAGAGATGTGTTTATTTCAAGTAGGTTTCGAGTTGGCTCCTTGTTGTCCGAATCTTTAACTCGTATAGTGTCTGAGGAAGAGGCAAAAAAGATAGTTGATGTGGGTCTTCTTCTGCGTAAACACATACTCATATCTCAAGCTCCTTTCACGGGATCATTTTCATCTTATTGCTTGAGCGAGCCTGTACCCAACTCACTCCTGACTCTTCTTAGAGTTCTACTTGAGGGCACATGTAGTATACAGAACTTAGGCGATGATGAGACTGTTAATGCCAAGACTCGAGTGGCTTGTACTATTTCACAGATGTTGATCAGCAATTCAGCGAAACGCTCCGAACATGCACAAAATGTTCACCAGAGACGTGACAGAGAAACTCCAATGCCTCTTTATGTGGGTTTGAAGTTGCATGCCCATGATCGTATGAAAAATCTTATCAGAGATTTTCATCAAATGGGACTCTCTGTCTCTTATGATCGCGTAATGGATGTTCGCAGGAGTTTCGCGAGAGCTGTTTCACTGCGGTTCAAGAACGAAGGTGTTGTAGTCCCAGCTAACTGCAAACGTAATGTTTTCTCGATAGGAACCACTGATAACATTGATGTATCTGGTAGATCTGATATGCATGGTACGTCCATCACACTCATTGGTCAACTGAGCAGGGACAATGTGGGTACTGATCCCCCACCACTGAGTTTAGATGTTCCAGAAGACACACAAATTGAACTCCCAGACGACTATGCATTTGTTCCTTTCGTTGAAGACTTTGGTGGGGACATCAGGCTTGAATCTCCAGATGAATGTAATGTACGGCCCAATGAATATGCAGATTTGAACGTGGGAGAGAATGACTGGTTGTCTCATGTGTCACAGATCAGCAATAAAGGGAAGGTTGATGGCAGCTGGCAGCTTGATGAAGTCCCTGTGACCTTTTCAGGCTTCTTTTCAAAACATGAAGATCAAGACAATGTCAAACCTCGTGCAGTTATTGGGGTATTCCCTGTTTTCAGTGAGCAGAAAGCGGACTCACTCAGTATGCAGAAGCATGCTATGTATGTGGTCAGGGAAGCTACTGCTTTCGTAAACCCCGGCCAGATACCTGTCATTGAAGGTGACTGTCCGTTGTATGCCAGGCAGAAAAAATGTCAATGGCTGTTCCCAGAGGAGATAGGTGAGGATCGAATGGTGTGTATGATTGGATTCCTGCATCTTGAAATGTGCACCCAAGAAGCTGGTGGTAAGCTTATGGGTGGTTCTGGTTGGGAGCGAATGTTTCACCTCGCAAAGATATTCACACCCGGTGTAGCATCATCCCTACTTGGTGGGAAACATGTCAAGAGGACGCGACAGGCATATCTTCTCACTCTAGCTTGGCTTGAGATCCTCAGAAAGAATGCTTATGAGATTTACTGTCAGCAGACTGGGCCCCATGAGTCATTTGAAATGTGGGAACAGAGGATTCTTTCACAATCTCCAACTGCGCGCTATTGGGGTGAAATCGTTCGGAACTTTCTCTTGACAAGCTGTCAATTCGTTCGGAACCAACGAATCGGTAACTGGCCTGGTACACTGTGTTCTATCGATGAGTTGTGCAGTTACTTTTTTGCCCTAGGACATACAAATTATTGTCGGTGGGTCCCCGTATTTCTGAGAGACATGTCTCAGCTACCCAGGCGGCATCCTTCAATCCACAACAAATTCATGGAAGGCCATTTTGTGGTCCAGCGTAGTGAGAGGAAGTTCAGTATGATGGGTTTAGATCAGAGCCAAGAACATAGTATCCAACTACTCAAAGAAGACAGTGGTCCAAAAGGTCTCTATGGCCAGGCTGAAGAGAAAGTCGTTATTGAGCTTTCAAGGTCAGAAGTTCTGCGTGTTATAGATGAGTATGAATATGCAAGTTTCCACACAACATCATCAGATAACACGGAACACCCGGAAAGTTCGGTATCAGAGCAGAAAAAATTTCTGAATCAATTGAAATCTCTCCTCGATCTGGTGAATCAGGGACTCATTATCAACCCTTATGATGAAACTAGTGGTCAGCTGGTGACATTAGATACTGGTGAATATATGGACCCCGAAGTTAGTAAGAGTTTACGGTCATTACCCGAAAGGGGCAAGCATTTATATTCCACTTTCTTGAAGGAAAGGCTTGTGGAATGCACCGTACCCCTGAATGATGTTATTCCCAAGGCAAATATATATACCTTCCTTAACCCACCCCCAGCCAACCTGGACAAAGGCCGAGACAAACTCATGTCAAGTAAAGCAACTGCCGCAATAGTTACCCAGATGTTCGTTTCACTGCAAGCCCGGCCTGATTCAAACATGGATGAGTTTTTCATGCACGAGAATGCACGTGATCCGCCAGCATTATCCGATAGAGGTAAGCTACGGAGTGGGACAAAATCTCAAATTCTCAATTGTTTACCAGCTATTCCTGCACAAGGGAAGAATTCAGCAGCTAGACAAGCTTCAGTTGTCATCTTGGATATGCCTGCTGTAGTCCATGTAATCAAACCACAGAAAGCGGATCTGTTTGGAGAATATGCTCGATTGCAATTATTGCCATACATCGAATCTCTGATTAACACGAACACCACAAGGGTTGATGCGATCTATGACTGTTACCCCGAAGGCAGTTTGAAGAATCAGACGCGAGCAAAACGCCTCGGTGAGACAGCAGTTAGGTTGATACGGGTGTCCGAGAACGTCCCTTTACCTAAAGGGAAGAATTGGCAGGCATTCTTGAAAGTTAGTGAGAATAAAGACGAATTTTTCAAGTTCCTGTCTGCTGAACTGCTGAAATTAACATCAACATCCGAGTACCAGTTGTTAACGACATCAGGAGAATATGTACTATGCAATAAGGATGTTAGCTTATGTGACATATCTCCATCGAACCACGAGGAAGCAGACACGCGCATGATGCTTCATCTCAACCATGCAGTCTCACAAGGTCACAAAATAGCTTTTCTTCGCACGGTTGATTCTGATGTCGTCATTCTGTCTTTGCACCATTTCGCAACATTCCGTGACCTTGGACTCAGTGAGCTGTGGATTGGGTTTGGAATTGGAAAGGCATATAAAGATATGCCAATTCATGAGATAGCTTCACAACTTGGACCTGATTACTGTAAGGCCCTGACTTTCTTCCACGCCTTCACAGGTTGTGATGTAACATCCAGCATGCTCGGCATTGGGAAGAAGACAGGATGGAATGCATGGATGAATTTTCCCGCATCAACTGAAATGATGATAGAATTGACTGAGAATCCGCAAGTCTTTTCAGAGGATTCCCCTCATATGCAGCATATCGAAAAACTCACCATACAGATGTACAGTAACAGTTGTGTCAGTACACGTGTCAATGATGCGAGACGGCATATGTTCACACATGGCCTTAAGTCTATGGAAAACATCCCGCCCACCAAAGCAGCTCTGTATCAACATGTAAAAAGGGTAATTCTTGTGTCATCTTTCATTTGGCATCGTGCTCTGCAGAAACACTTATGTGTGCCAGACCCATCACAGTACGGATGGGAGTGGAATCCACGTCTCAATATTCTGGTCCCATTTTGGACTCACCTAGGAGACGCAAGTGCTGCATGTGCACTGATGCTCCACTGTAGTTGTGCCAAGGCCTGCAAGGGCAATTGCAAATGCTTGAAAGCTGGATTAAGGTGCACACCTTTGTGTAAGTGTGAAGGTGGCTGTTGTAACAATATTGAGTAGTATACTGTCATGTTAGGACCAGTCATCTCCTATTCTGGTATTTTTTTTTCCATTTTCGGCCAGTTAACACATGTCATGTTTCTAGTTGAGTTGATTTTGCTAACAAATGTTCATCCCATGTGGCTTGCTACATTGTCCGGGGTATAGGAATACAGTTTTAGATTTCGGAAAATAGTCTGTTATTTACTGCACAAGACGGTGTTAATTCATGCATAGCATGATACAATATCCCCAACTATTTTGCCTCTGTACAACAGTTGATACCTTCGTTCACCCGTGTGTTCATCTATGGTATCCTTGTCTTTCTCTGGCCATAGGCCACATGTGACTAGTCAGTTCCTACTCCATAGCAAATCAACTTGGAAATCCTTCATCTTGTAGCGCACTCATGTCTCAATGAATCCATACCTGAGTTGATCTAATAAATCTAACGTAAGGTATCAAATTGCCATACCGGATCATATTTCGATAAGTTATTCGCTAAAACATTTCGACCACTCATCGACATCAAAGGTCATGTTTTGGCTCCCAGTGGTGGCTATATCTCTATATCCCTGGTAAAGTAGCATACCATGAGGGATGGGCATTAAGTGTCGGCAACATTAATCCTGACTTGGAACACACCACATCTTAACTGGCCGAAAATGAAGAATACTACTTGTAGTCAAAAAATATTCCTGTACCTCGAATGACTGCAAACATACACTCACCCCTTCTAGTCCCATTTTGCCAATGTTCTATACTGGCAAGATAACATTGTATAATTAACAACGGGAACTAATGCATCCCGAGTTCATTCCAGCACTGCCCTTGCTGGCAGACGTGTCGCTATGGTGTTGAGATTGAACCAGAACTCCTCTAGAAATTTGATAGTTTTATTTTCTTAGAAAATAAATCTATCGAAAATGCCGGAAGTTGAGAATAGACTGTCACTTTAATTGGATTATCAAATGTCCAAGTATCCCCACTGCTGCATACTATCGAGTACCCTTGTTCATGTGTTGACAGGAATCTCTCATACCATGTTCATTTGACCATTGCATTCCCGAGAAACATTCAACACTAATTTATCTACGGACGGACGATCATACTGACAGTCAGACACACAGACGCACACATCGACGGAAATTCTGATCCCATTATCCATTAATCTTCCCCCCAACTTGTTCCAAGGGCTTCACTCCATCATTCACATCAATTACAGCACATGTATGGTGTTAGGTTTGGAGCTTCAGTTGTGCGATCGGCGAAAATAGCTTTTTTTCGATCCGCTTGGCGGCCATTTTGGATTTCGCTGCTAGTGGTGGCTAGAGGATGGTGCCAACTTGTAGCCGATCGATTTTGAAATCTCTGATGCCTACCCTTACATCATGCCAAATTTCAGGAAGGTATCACCAAGTGCACAATTCTAGCGAATTCCTCCCCCGCTATACTACTTACAAAAATGTTTGCATATAGATTGTGCGCTCGATAAAGGAATGCACTTTTCTTTGTGGCGTACCCATTGGGTGCTGTTGGCGTCCAAAAACAGCCCTTTTATCACAATTTTGACTTTTAGCAGCCCGTGGAGGGTTAACAAATGCTCACCGCTGTATTTTGTCCATGCAACTTCTATTATCACCCCAAGGCCTGGGAGTGACAAATTTTTCTTAAAAATCTATAAGACTCGTTTCGAGAAATCCACGAAAAATATGAATTTCTTAGCTTTATGGGGGGTATTGCTGTTTAACCAGCCAAAAACGGGTTAACGCTTGGTTTTCTGAACACCCTTATTACTTACAAAAATGATCCTCGGTGAATTCCACTTCCAATAAAGGAAGTTATGTTTATCTCTCGGGTATCGTTTGGGTGCTGTTGGGGTCTTAAACCGGCCCATTTCATCAAAATTTCGATGTTTGGCAGCCTGTGGAGGGTTACCATATGCATCGCCTGATATGTCGTGTGTATCAAAGGGCGTGTCACAGACAGGTCTAGCAATGACGAATGTATAAAAAAAAATCTACAAGACGTGTTTCGAGAAAGTGCCGATAAACCCCAATTTGGGCAGTTTTTTGCCAATTCTGACGAAATAAGGGTTAAATCGAAAATTCCGCTTGGGTACATTTTTAGATTTTGTGCCCCTCTATGCGTGTACAAAATTACGTGAAAATCGGTTCGAAAATGGCTTCTGAATCGTACGGACAAAATGTGTGGAAAAAAACAAAAAAACAAAAAAAAAACTAGACTTTATGATTCTGGAGAATCATGGCTTTTCCCGATGAGATTCCATGATTTTTCATGACCCCACAGTGTCTGATGAATTGTTTTTAACTGTCTCACTGAAGTTCCTTCATTGTTATGAGAAAGGTGAGTATAGTAGTCTCAAACTAGACTTTATGATTCTGGAGAATCATGGCTTTTCCCGATTAGATTCCATGATTTTTCATGACCCCACAGTGTCTGATGAATTGTTTATAACTGTCTCACTGAAGTTCCCTCATTGATGTTATGAGAAAGGTGAGTATAGTAGTCTCAAACGACTCGGTTTGGGTTTGATAAAAACAAAATGTTTAGGTAAAACCCATCATTAATGGTAGAATGGGTTAATATCAAGATCAATGTTTCCCTATTAGTTTTGCGTCCGGTAAAAGAAGTTTCTCTGTGGCATTTCCATTTGTTGGTGTCCAAAAAACAGACTATTTCTTCAATTTTTTTACATTTAGCAGCCCATGGAGGGTTAACAAATGCCTACCAGAATAATTTATCCATGCAACTGGTCATCTGACACCAAGACCTATCAACGGCCATTTTCTCTTGGAAACCCCACAAAATGTTTGTAAAGAAATCCAGGGAAAACGATTTTTTTAAGCTATCGATGGGTATCCGTTTTAACCTCCCCAACAGGGGTTAACGCTTGGTTTTTTTAATACCCTTATTACTTACAAAAATGGTCCTCTGTGAATTCCACTTCCATCGAAGGAGATTATGTTTATCTCTCATGTATACATTGGGTGCTGTGCATGTCTGAAAACAGCCCCATGTTAACAAAATTACGATGCTTGGCAGCTTGTAGATGGTTAATAAACGCTCATCGGAGTATTTTGTCCATGCAACTTGTAATGTCACATAAAGACCTACGAATAGTCAATTTGTCTTGAAACCCTACAAGTTATCGTTAGGGAAATTCACAGAAAATGGGAATTTAAAGCTTTCAAGGGATATCTCTCTTTAGCCTGCCCAAAATGGGTTAAGACGTCGACTTTTGAATACCCTTACTGCTTACAAAAATGTTTCCGTATAAATTGTGCACTCGATAAAAGGAGGCACTTTTCTTTGTGGTGTACCCTTTGGGTGCTGTTGGTGTCCAAAAACAGCCCATTTTATCACAATTTTGACCTTCAACAGCCCGGGGAGGGTTAACTAATGCTGACCGGAATATTTTGTTCATGCAACTTGTAATGTCACACCAAGACCTGCAAATAGCTGATTTTTTCTTGAAAACCTACAAAATGTTGATAGAGAAATCCACAGAAAACGGGTATTTTAAGATTTTAATGGGTATCTCTATTTAACCAGCCCAAAATGGGTTAAGACGTCAAATTTTGAATACCCTTACCACTTTCAAAAATATTTTCCGATCAATTTTGCGTCCGATAAATGAAGGACCCTTTCTCTCTGGTATACCTTTTGGCTGCTGTTGGTGACTAAAAACAGCCCATTTTATCACAATTTTTACGTTTAGCAGCTTGGTGAGGGTTAACTAATGCTGACCAGAATATTTTATCCATGCAACTTGTAATGTCACACCAAGACCTGAGAGCGACCAATTTTTCTTGAAAATCTACAAGACTCGTTTAGAGAAATCCACGGAAAACACGAACTTTTGAGCATTATGGGGGTATTGCTGTTTAACCAGCTCAAAATGGGTTAACGCTTGGTTTTCTGAACACCCTTATTATTACAAAAATGATCCTCGGTGAATTCCACTCCCAATAAAGGACGTTATGTTTATCTCTCGAGTATTGTTTGGGTGCAGTGGGGGCCTGAAACCGGCCTATTTCATCAAAATTTCTATGTTTGGCAGCCTGTGGAGGGTTACCATATGCATCGCCTGATATGTAGTGTGTACCAAAGGGTGTGTCACAGACAGGTTTAGCAATGACGAATGTTTTAAAAAAATCTACAAGACATGTTTCGAGAAACCCCAATTTTCGCAGTTATTGCCAATTCTGACGAAATAGGGGTTAAATCGAAAATTCCGCTTCGGTACATTTTTAGATTTTGTGCCCCTCTATGCGTGTGCAAAATTTCGTGAAAATCGGTTCGAAAATGGCTTCTGAATCGTACGGACAAAATGTGTGGAAAAAATGCTTTTGGTGTCTGAAAACAATCCATTTTATCAACATTTTGATGTTTAGCAGCTCGTGGAGAGTTAACGAATGCTCAACGGAATATTTTGTCCATGTAACTTGTAATGTCACATGAAGACCCGTGAATGGCCATTTTTTCTTGAAATCTACAAGATGTTTTTAAAGAAATCCAGGGAAAGCTCGAAATTTTAAGTCTTTGATGGGAACTGCTGTTTAACCAGCCCAAACGGGTTAAGACCAGCCCTAAATGGGTTAATGTTTGGTCTGATGAATTCCACTTCCAAAGAAGGAGGTTATGTTTATCTCGCAGGTACATATTGCGTGCAATGGGTGCCCAAGGACAGTCCATTTTCTCAAAATTTCTATGCTTTACAGTCTCTGGAGAGTTAACTAACGCTTACCGGAATATTTTGTCTATATAATTTGTAATGTCACTCCAAGACCTGCAAATGGTCAATTTTTCTTGAATACTTACTAGATGTTTTGGAGAAATCCACAGAAAACTGGACTTTTAAGCTTTTAAGGGGTACATCTTAACCAGGCGAAAATGGGTTAAGACCTCGATTTTTTGAATACCCTTACTACTTACTAAATTTTTCTCTGTCAGTTTTGCATCCGGTAAAAGAAGTTATGTATCTCTGTGGCATTCTCATTTGTTGTTGTTGGTGTCCAAAAACAGACTATTTTTTTGATGGAGGGTTAACAAATGCTTACTGGAATATTTTATCCATGCAACCGGTAATGTGACTCCAAGACCTATCAATGGCCATTTTCTGTTGAAAACTTACAAGATGTTTGTAACGAAATCCACGGAAAACATGATTTTTTTTTAGCTTTTGATGATATCGCTAATAACCACCCCAAAAGGGGTTAACGCTTGGGTTTTTGAATACCCTTATTACTTACAAAAATGGTCCTCAGTGAATTCCACTTCCAACAAAGGAGATTATGTGTAACTCTCGGACATACATTGCGTGCTGTGTGTGTCCGAAAACAGCCCATTTCAACAAAATTATGATGCTTGGCATTCTGTAGAGGGTTAATAAACGCTCAGCGGAATATTTTGTCCATGCCACTTGTAATGTCCCACAAAGACCTGCAAGTAGTCAATTTTTCTTGAAAACCTATGGAATGTATTTAGAGAAATCCACAGAAAATGGGAATTTTTAGATTTTAAGGGGTCTCTCTCTTAAGCCAGCCCAAAATGGGTTAAGACTTCGTTTTTCGAATACCCTTTCTACTTACAAAAATGTTTCCCTATAGATTGTGCGCTCTATAAAAGAAATCACTTTTCTTTGTGGCGGACCCGTTGGGTGCCGTTGGCGTCCAAAAACAGCCCATTTTATCACAATTTTGACTTTTAGCAGCCCGTGGAGGGTTAACAAATGCTCACCGAAGTATTTTGTCCATGCAACTTCTATTGTCACATCCAGGCCTGGGAGTGACAATTTTTTCATGAAAATCTACAAGACTCGTTTAGAGAAATCCACGGAAAACCTGAATTTTTTAGCTTTTTGGGGGTATTGCTGTTTCACCAACCCAAAACGGGTTAATGCTTGGTTTTTTGAACACCATTATTACTTACAAAAATGATCTCTGGTGAATTCCACTTCCAATAAAGGAAGTTATGTTTACCTCTCGGGTATGGTTTGGGTGCTCTGGGGGCCTGAAACCGGCCCATTTTATCAAAATTTCGATATTTGGCAGCCTGTGGAGGGTTACCATATGCATCGCCTGATATGTCATGTGTATCAAAGGTCGTGGCACAGACAGGTCTATCAATGCTGAAAGTTTAAAAAAAATCTACAAGACGTGTTTCGAGAAAGTGCCGATAAACCCCAATTTCGGCAGGTTTTTGCCAATTCTGACGAAATAAGGGTTAAATCGAAAATTCCGCTTCGGTACATTTTTAGATTTTGTGCCCCTCTATGCGTGTGCAAAATTTCGTTAAAATCGGTTCGAAAATGGCTTCTGAATCGTACGGACAAAATGTGTGGAAAAAAAAAAAAAAAAAAAAAACCCCAAAAAATATACTTTATGATTCTGGAGAATCATGGCTTTTCCCGATGAGATTCCATGATTTGTCATGACCCCACAGTGTATGATGAATTGCTTTTGACTGTCTCACTGAAGTTCCTTCACTGATGTCATGAAAAAGGTGAGTATAGAAGTCTCAAATAACTCAGCTTGATAAAAAAAAATTGTTTAGGTAAAAACCATCATTAACGGTGGAGAGGGGTAATATCAATATCGTCGTCCAACAAGTTAATGACCGACAAAAGGAGTTATGTTTGTTTGACACATACCCACTGAGTGCTGTATCTATTTGAAAATGGTCCGTTTTATTTCAAATGTATCCAAAATATTGATCTCTGGCAGTTTGTTAAGGGTTAACAAGTGCTAACAGGAATATTTATTCATTTCTTGAAACTTGCAATTTCACACCAAAAACTGTGAATGGCCATTTTTACTTAAAAATCTACAAGATGTTTTCAGAGAAATCGAGGGAGAACATGAATTTTAAGCTGTTGATGGGTATAATTGTTTATCCAGCCCAAAACGGGTTAAGGGTTGTTTTTTTAATACGCTTATTACTTATAAAAATAATTCTCAGTGAATTCTACTTCCACTTATGTTGATTTCTCCTCTTAACTTTGGGTGCTGCGGGTATGCAAACACAGCCCACTTTTTCAACATTTTGATGTTTGAGAACCAGCATAGGGTTAACAAATGCTTACTGGAATATTTTGTACATGCAATTTGTAATTCACACTAAGATCAGAGAATGGCCAATATTTCTTGAAAATCTACATGATGTATTTAGAGAAATCCTCGGATAACATGAATTTTTAACCTTTTGAGGGGTATCACACTGTAACCAGCCCTAAACGGGTTAATGCTTGATTTTATGAATACCTTCATTACTTACAAAAATGATCCTCGCTGAATCCCACTTCCAATGCAGGTGGTTATGTTCATCTCGCAGGTACACATTGGGTGTAATGGGTGGCCAAGTACAGCCCATTTTCTCAAAATTTGCTGTCTTTGGAGGGTTAACAAACGCTTACCGGAATCTTTTGTTCATGCAATTTGTAATGTCACTCCAAGACCTGCAAATGGTCAATTTCTCTTGAATACTTACCAGATTTTTTGGAGAAATCTACAGAAAATGGGAATTTTAAGCTTTTAAGGGGTACATCCCCTTAACCGAGAGAAAATGGGTTAAGACTTCAATTTTTGAATACCCTTACTACTTACTAAAAATTTTCCCTATCAGTTTTGCGTGCGGTAAAAGAAGTTATGTTTCTCTGCAGCATTCCCATTTGATGTTGTTGGGGTCCAAAAACAGACTATTTTTTTCGAAATTTTGACATTTAGCAGCCCATGGAGGGTTAACAAATGCTTATCTGAATATTTTATCCATGCAACTGGTAATGGGCCTCTAAGGCCTATCAATGACCATTTTCTCTTGAAATCCTACGAGACGTTTCTAAAGAAATTCAGGGAAAACATGATTTTTTAAGCTTTTGATGGGTATTGCTATTAACCTTCCCAAAAGGGGTTAATGCTTGGTTTTTTGAATACCCTTATTACTAACAAATTTGGCCCTCGGTGAATTCTACTTCCAACAAAGTAGATTACGTTTATCTCTCGGGTATGCATTGGGTGTTGTGTGCATCTGAAAACGGCCTATTTCAACAAAATTACGATGCTTAGCAGTCTGTAGAGGGTTAATAAATGCTCACCGGAATATTTTGTCCATGCAACTTGTAATGTCACACAAGGACCTGCGAATAGTCAATTTTTCCTGAAAACCTACTAGTTGCTTTTAGAGAAATCCACAGAAAATGGGAATTTTAAGCTTTTAAGGGGTATCTCTCTTTAACCAGCCCAAAATGGGTTAAGACTTCGACTTTTGAATACCCTTACCACTATCAAAATTGTTTCCCCATCGATTTTGCGTCCGATAAAAGAAGGAACCTTTCTCGGTTGTACACCAAGTGAGTGCTGTCGGCGTTCAAAAACATCCTATTTTATCACAATTTGGACATTTAGCAGCCCGTGGAGGGTTAACAAATGCTCACCGCCTTATTTTGTCCATGCAACTTATATTGTCACATCAAGGCATGGGAATGACAAATTTTTCTTGAAAATCTACAAGACTCGTTTAGAGAAATCCACGGAAAATGGGAATTTTAAGCTTTTAAGGGGTATCTCTCTTTAACCAGCCCAAAATGGGTTAAGACTTCGACTTTTGAATACCCTTACCACTATCAAAAATGTTTCCCCATCAATTTTGCGTCCGATAAAAGAAGGAACCTTTCTCGGTGGTACACCAAGTGGGTGCTGTTGGCGTTCAAAAACAGCCCATTTTATCACAATTTTGACTTTTAGCAGCCCGTGGAGGGTTAACAAATGCTCACCGCAGTATTTTGTCAATGCAACTTCTATTGTCACACCAAGTGCTGGGTGTGACAAATTTTTCTTGAAAATCTACAAGACTCGTTTAGAGAAATCTACTGAAAACATGAATTTTTTAGCTTTATGGGGGTATTTCTGTTTAACCAGCCCAAAACGGGTTAACGCTTGGTTTTCTGAACACCCTTATTACTGACAAAAATGATCCTCGGTGAATTCCACTTCCAATAAAAGGAAGTTATGTGTATCTATCGTGTATCGTTTGGGTGCTGTGGGGGCCCGAAAACAGCCCATTTCATCAAAATTTCGAAGTTTGGCAGCCTGTGGAGGGTTACCATATGCATCGCCTGATATGTCGTGTGTATCAAAGGACGTGTCATGGACAGATCTAGCAATGACGAATGTATAAAAAAAATCTACAAGACCTGTTTCGAGAAAGTGCCGATAAACCCCAATTTGGGCAGTTTTTTGCCAATTCTGACGAAATAGGGGTTAAATCGAAAATTCCGCTTCGGTACATTTTTAGATTTTGTGCCCCTCTATGCGTGTGCAAAATTTCGTGAAAATCGGTTCGAAAATGGCTTCTGAATCGTACGGACAAAATGTGTGGAAAAAATGCTTTTGGTGTCTGAAAACAATCCATTTTATCAACATTTTGATGTTTAGCAGCTCGTGGAGAGTTAACGAATGCTCAACGGAATATTTTGTCCATGTAACTTGTAATGTCACATGAAGACCCGTGAATGGCCATTTTTTCTTGAAATCTACAAGATGTTTTTAAAGAAATCCAGGGAAAGCTCGAAATTTTAAGTCTTTGATGGGAACTGCTGTTTAACCAGCCCAAACGGGTTAAGACCAGCCCTAAATGGGTTAATGTTTGGTCTGATGAATTCCACTTCCAAAGAAGGAGGTTATGTTTATCTCGCAGGTACATATTGCGTGCAATGGGTGCCCAAGGACAGTCCATTTTCTCAAAATTTCTATGCTTTACAGTCTCTGGAGAGTTAACTAACGCTTACCGGAATATTTTGTCTATATAATTTGTAATGTCACTCCAAGACCTGCAAATGGTCAATTTTTCTTGAATACTTACTAGATGTTTTGGAGAAATCCACAGAAAACTGGACTTTTAAGCTTTTAAGGGGTACATCTTAACCAGGCGAAAATGGGTTAAGACCTCGATTTTTTGAATACCCTTACTACTTACTAAATTTTTCTCTGTCAGTTTTGCATCCGGTAAAAGAAGTTATGTATCTCTGTGGCATTCTCATTTGTTGTTGTTGGTGTCCAAAAACAGACTATTTTTTTGATGGAGGGTTAACAAATGCTTACTGGAATATTTTATCCATGCAACCGGTAATGTGACTCCAAGACCTATCAATGGCCATTTTCTGTTGAAAACTTACAAGATGTTTGTAACGAAATCCACGGAAAACATGATTTTTTTTTAGCTTTTGATGATATCGCTAATAACCACCCCAAAAGGGGTTAACGCTTGGGTTTTTGAATACCCTTATTACTTACAAAAATGGTCCTCAGTGAATTCCACTTCCAACAAAGGAGATTATGTGTAACTCTCGGACATACATTGCGTGCTGTGTGTGTCCGAAAACAGCCCATTTCAACAAAATTATGATGCTTGGCATTCTGTAGAGGGTTAATAAACGCTCAGCGGAATATTTTGTCCATGCCACTTGTAATGTCCCACAAAGACCTGCAAGTAGTCAATTTTTCTTGAAAACCTATGGAATGTATTTAGAGAAATCCACAGAAAATGGGAATTTTTAGATTTTAAGGGGTCTCTCTCTTAAGCCAGCCCAAAATGGGTTAAGACTTCGTTTTTCGAATACCCTTTCTACTTACAAAAATGTTTCCCTATAGATTGTGCGCTCTATAAAAGAAATCACTTTTCTTTGTGGCGGACCCGTTGGGTGCCGTTGGCGTCCAAAAACAGCCCATTTTATCACAATTTTGACTTTTAGCAGCCCGTGGAGGGTTAACAAATGCTCACCGAAGTATTTTGTCCATGCAACTTCTATTGTCACATCCAGGCCTGGGAGTGACAATTTTTTCATGAAAATCTACAAGACTCGTTTAGAGAAATCCACGGAAAACCTGAATTTTTTAGCTTTTTGGGGGTATTGCTGTTTCACCAACCCAAAACGGGTTAATGCTTGGTTTTTTGAACACCATTATTACTTACAAAAATGATCTCTGGTGAATTCCACTTCCAATAAAGGAAGTTATGTTTACCTCTCGGGTATGGTTTGGGTGCTCTGGGGGCCTGAAACCGGCCCATTTTATCAAAATTTCGATATTTGGCAGCCTGTGGAGGGTTACCATATGCATCGCCTGATATGTCATGTGTATCAAAGGTCGTGGCACAGACAGGTCTATCAATGCTGAAAGTTTAAAAAAAATCTACAAGACGTGTTTCGAGAAAGTGCCGATAAACCCCAATTTTGGCAGGTTTTTGCCAATTCTGACGAAATAAGGGTTAAATCGAAAATTCCGCTTCGGTACATTTTTAGATTTTGTGCCCCTCTATGCGTGTGCAAAATTTCGTTAAAATCGGTTCGAAAATGGCTTCTGAATCGTACGGACAAAATGTGTGGAAAAAAAAAAAAAAAAAAAAACCCCAAAAAATATACTTTATGATTCTGGAGAATCATGGCTTTTCCCGATGAGATTCCATGATTTGTCATGACCCCACAGTGTATGATGAATTGCTTTTGACTGTCTCACTGAAGTTCCTTCACTGATGTCATGAAAAAGGTGAGTATAGAAGTCTCAAATAACTCAGCTTGATAAAAAAAAATTGTTTAGGTAAAAACCATCATTAACGGTGGAGAGGGGTAATATCAATATCGTCGTCCAACAAGTTAATGACCGACAAAAGGAGTTATGTTTGTTTGACACATACCCACTGAGTGCTGTATCTATTTGAAAATGGTCCGTTTTATTTCAAATGTATCCAAAATATTGATCTCTGGCAGTTTGTTAAGGGTTAACAAGTGCTAACAGGAATATTTATTCATTTCTTGAAACTTGCAATTTCACACCAAAAACTGTGAATGGCCATTTTTACTTAAAAATCTACAAGATGTTTTCAGAGAAATCGAGGGAGAACATGAATTTTAAGCTGTTGATGGGTATAATTGTTTATCCAGCCCAAAACGGGTTAAGGGTTGTTTTTTTAATACGCTTATTACTTATAAAAATAATTCTCAGTGAATTCTACTTCCACTTATGTTGATTTCTCCTCTTAACTTTGGGTGCTGCGGGTATGCAAACACAGCCCACTTTTTCAACATTTTGATGTTTGAGAACCAGCATAGGGTTAACAAATGCTTACTGGAATATTTTGTACATGCAATTTGTAATTCACACTAAGATCAGAGAATGGCCAATATTTCTTGAAAATCTACATGATGTATTTAGAGAAATCCTCGGATAACATGAATTTTTAACCTTTTGAGGGGTATCACACTGTAACCAGCCCTAAACGGGTTAATGCTTGATTTTATGAATACCTTCATTACTTACAAAAATGATCCTCGCTGAATCCCACTTCCAATGCAGGTGGTTATGTTCATCTCGCAGGTACACATTGGGTGTAATGTGTGGCCAAGTACAGCCCATTTTCTCAAAATTTGCTGTCTTTGGAGGGTTAACAAACGCTTACCGGAATCTTTTGTTCATGCAATTTGTAATGTCACTCCAAGACCTGCAAATGGTCAATTTCTCTTGAATACTTACCAGATTTTTTGGAGAAATCTACAGAAAATGGGAATTTTAAGCTTTTAAGGGGTACATCCCCTTAACCGAGAGAAAATGGGTTAAGACTTCAATTTTTGAATACCCTTACTACTTACTAAAAATTTTCCCTATCAGTTTTGCGTGCGGTAAAAGAAGTTATGTTTCTCTGCAGCATTCCCATTTGATGTTGTTGGGGTCCAAAAACAGACTATTTTTTTCGAAATTTTGACATTTAGCAGCCCATGGAGGGTTAACAAATGCTTATCTGAATATTTTATCCATGCAACTGGTAATGGGCCTCTAAGGCCTATCAATGACCATTTTCTCTTGAAATCCTACGAGACGTTTCTAAAGAAATTCAGGGAAAACATGATTTTTTAAGCTTTTGATGGGTATTGCTATTAACCATCCCAAAAGGGGTTAATGCTTGGTTTTTTGAATACCCTTATTACTAACAAATTTGGCCCTCGGTGAATTCTACTTCCAACAAAGTAGATTACGTTTATCTCTCGGGTATGCATTGGGTGTTGTGTGCATCTGAAAACGGCCTATTTCAACAAAATTACGATGCTTAGCAGTCTGTAGAGGGTTAATAAATGCTCACCGGAATATTTTGTCCATGCAACTTGTAATGTCACACAAGGACCTGCGAATAGTCAATTTTTCCTGAAAACCTACTAGTTGCTTTTAGAGAAATCCACAGAAAATGGGAATTTTAAGCTTTTAAGGGGTATCTCTCTTTAACCAGCCCAAAATGGGTTAAGACTTCGACTTTTGAATACCCTTACCACTATCAAAATTGTTTCCCCATCGATTTTGCGTCCGATAAAAGAAGGAACCTTTCTCGGTTGTACACCAAGTGAGTGCTGTCGGCGTTCAAAAACATCCTATTTTATCACAATTTGGACATTTAGCAGCCCGTGGAGGGTTAACAAATGCTCACCGCCTTATTTTGTCCATGCAACTTATATTGTCACATCAAGGCATGGGAATGACAAATTTTTCTTGAAAATCTACAAGACTCGTTTAGAGAAATCCACGGAAAATGGGAATTTTAAGCTTTTAAGGGGTATCTCTCTTTAACCAGCCCAAAATGGGTTAAGACTTCGACTTTTGAATACCCTTACCACTATCAAAAATGTTTCCCCATCAATTTTGCGTCCGATAAAAGAAGGAACCTTTCTCGGTGGTACACCAAGTGGGTGCTGTTGGCGTTCAAAAACAGCCCATTTTATCACAATTTTGACTTTTAGCAGCCCGTGGAGGGTTAACAAATGCTCACCGCAGTATTTTGTCAATGCAACTTCTATTGTCACACCAAGTGCTGGGTGTGACAAATTTTTCTTGAAAATCTACAAGACTCGTTTAGAGAAATCTACTGAAAACATGAATTTTTTAGCTTTATGGGGGTATTTCTGTTTAACCAGCCCAAAACGGGTTAACGCTTGGTTTTCTGAACACCCTTATTACTGACAAAAATGATCCTCGGTGAATTCCACTTCCAATAAAAGAAAGTTATGTGTATCTATCGTGTATCGTTTGGGTGCTGTGGGGGCCCGAAAACAGCCCATTTCATCAAAATTTCGAAGTTTGGCAGCCTGTGGAGGGTTACCATATGCATCGCCTGATATGTCGTGTGTATCAAAGGACGTGTCATGGACAGATCTAGCAATGACGAATGTATAAAAAAAATCTACAAGACCTGTTTCGAGAAAGTGCCGATAAACCCCAATTTGGGCAGTTTTTTGCCAATTCTGACGAAATAGGGGTTAAATCGAAAATTCCGCTTCGGTACATTTTTAGATTTTGTGCCCCTCTATGCGTGTGCAAAATTTCGTGAAAATCGGTTCGAAAATGGCTTCTGAATCGTACGGACAAAATGTGTGGAAAAAAAAAAAAAAAAAAAAAAAAACCCCAAAAAAATAATAATCCGTGGAAAAACAATAGCCTTTTCCAGAGGGAAAAGCCTAAAAAAAAATAATAATCCGTAGAAAAACAATAGTCTTTTCCAGAGGGAAAAGCCTAATTATCCGTAGAAAAACAATAGTCTTTTCCAGAGGGAAAAGCCTAACTAGATTTTTCGATGTCAAGAAATCGAGAGATTCACCTATTCCGCTTGTCTTTTTAGGCAGCGACGAAATAAGATTGCATATAGAGCTGGTAGTTTTTTAGGCTATATTAAGTGCATAGCCGATAGAAAACTCCCTACAGTGTCTAACAATTCTTTCGCCAATACTCTTTCACATTGGCGTGAATGCTGTATGCTTAATGTCCAAGTTAGGGCTAAATAGCAAACCCGTTGAACAGATCGCGTGTACTTAATAATAACAACATGTGCATGTGTGACACCATAGATTGTGGCGAACGTTTTCGCAGCAGCCATCCCAAACATTCAGCGTTTGTACCTGAAGCTCGCCCGAACTCGGTCATATTATTAGAAAGTCCCGAAACCAAGCATGGGCCTCGAGGCAGCCGCCCCCTCTCTCAACCCACACCCCGAACGTGCACATACCCTCTCCTGACATTCAACATGATAGAATGGGGAAATTGGTGGCGCTCTCTGTGTGAAAAGATGCGGTAACTATTTGTGAAGAATGAGTGAAAAAATGATGGAAATCGGCCAAGAATTGGCCGAGATATAGCGTTTTAATGAGTTGAGGTAATTGTTTGAATTTGGTCCCGTTCTAGCCGGTGCGACCTGACGCTGGGTATATGTCTGGGGTAGTTCCGCTTGAAATCGTGGATTCTCAGTTTCTGGTCGAGAGACGCTGGTGACTGAAAGATGCATTGTGTACACTGGCGCCAAATGGACCTCGCCAAGCTGGTAACAGTTAGATATTTGTCAGAAATGAAAAGTGGACAGTAATCGCGCATGGGTTAATGGCGAATAGGCGGTAATCTGGCTAATTTGACATTAAAATTGAACAGACAGCAGTGTCGCTCATACGCCCACTACGTCCAGACCACTGGAGGCAGCTACACGAAATTTTCAGAAGTTGTTCTACTCTTCCTGCCCGACAGGTTAGTATCTTTGTCGAGTGGCGTGACCGCGTGGGAACAATGTGGATCGCGTGTAAACCGAAGGGACGATTCGTCCCTCCTCTATTCCCAATGCAACAACGTTTCCATTCACTATTCACCTGTCACCCGTCGAGTTTGGCATTATTTCTGTCTATTTGACGAACTGTTCAGCTTTCAATATTCACACGTTCACGTGGGACTGAAAGTTTGTAGTTAAACTGCTTATTTCAGAGCGTACCGGCAGAAACTGACAACTCGACCCGGTGGCGAAAAAGCCGTCGTCTGGCTAATTTGACATTCAAACTGAACAGATACAATGTCGGATACACGCCAATTATGTCCCGACCATACAAGGCAGCAACTTCAGATTCTCAGAATGTTTTCTCCTGTCCCTGCCCGACAGTTTAGTATCTTTGTCAAGTGCCAAGACCGCGTGGAAACACCGTGGATCAGGTGGAAACCGAGGGGACGATTCGTCCCTACTTTCTTCTCAATTCAACGACTTTCCTATTCATTATTTACCTGTCACCGGCTGAGTTTGGCATTATATCTGTCTATTTGATGAACTTTTCAACCTTAACTATTTGCGGCCTCGTGTTTCACCACCGAAAGGCCACTGCACGGTTACCAATATATTCAGGGACTGATTTTGCGAAAAAAAGAATTATTCCGACTATACCCACATGGGAACTCCTAAATCTGTAAGGGTTACATTTTTAATAATAACGTATAAAACAGAAGTTGTCGTGCTACGCTTGCTGCATGCAGGCATAGAAAACATTCAGCGCTCAATGAATTAGGAATGGAGTAAATTGTCACTTAAAACAGAGAAATTCTGAAAAAATGAGAGTTTTTTTTTCGACGGCACCTACCTTTATGCATCCGAGACAGGGACTGCGTTAAACTTTACAGCAACCTTATAACAGAAAATATTCTTGGAATTGAACTGTGAATCCGAATTTCGAAAGCCTACAGAATGCAAATGGGTGGGTGGCGGGCATCATCACTGGATCTAATGTTGTATTTCATGTTTTCTTTATATTCTATTTATTTTTTTGATCTCTCTCTCTCTCTCTCTCTCTCTCTCTCTCTCTCTCTCTCTCTCTCAGTTTAATTTGTGTTTGTCTATAATGTTTATAATATTTTGATTTTGCTAGATTCTGTTATTTATGGAATACGTTCTGCCATATTGTAAATTATTAGTCACCGTACAGGAACGGAAGGGCTTCTAAGTGGTAAGCACTTGTCCTCCAATCCTGATTTGCATTGTCAAATGGCAAATAAAATATGTTTAATCTAATCTAACAGTAGGGCGGGGGGGGGGGCATGTGTCCTAGGTAAAAAAACAGCAGGGTACAGGTGTTCTAGGTAAAATAAACAGCATGGGGGGGGGGGGGATGTCCCCGCTAATTAATTTTAATAGCAGGCAGTTGTTCATGGGGCAAGTGTCCTATCCCACTGGTACTTGGCCTTGATGGAAATAACATTTCAACAAGAAACAACGGGAAACTTATTTGCAATAAAGCTGCAAATACAAACTTGATTTTAGGACCATTCCATGGACATTTTAAAGCCTACTGCGATATCAGCGTTTCTTACTCTCGTCCTTTCACCACACCGCAGTATTTTACCCGAGTCGAGTTCTGACGTCATGCAAGTTTGACGGACATGCTTTCAATTTTGTTATTGACAACAACATATTTATAATTTCGTGCTTACTGATCCGAATTTTGAAAACGACACACGCAATCGCGAAAGCATTTTCTGAAAAACACGATTCTGTAAAAGGTTTTAATGAAATTTGATTATTTTTTTTATTTTCTATTTCGATGGCTCTTGTCGAAAAGGTGCAAATCACTGATAGTCCCAAACGAGATCAAAGACACGCCGTAGTTTAATAACAGACAGAGAATCTTCTAAGAATATACATGCGCAATCCTAAAATGCAATAAATGAAGTGTTTTTTCACGTTTTATGAGAGAAATATGTCAAATTGTATCATTGAATCATTTTTAGGTATATGTGGGTGAGAAATTTTCTATACGGACAAAATACAGGCTAAATAAAATATTTGCCATTATTTTCCGCAGACGTATTTTTGTCTTTGCTTCTTGGGGAAATTTCTTGCTGCTAAATACAACGAAGGTGTGTTATTTGATGTGGTCAGAACCGTCAGGTGGTCGGGTCCGAAACCGCACCTCGCAGAAGATGTAGTGGGGGGGGGGGGGGGGGGGGGTGTCGATTTTACAAGTAATGTAGGCAGCGTTCACGGCATGGGCTGTCTGTCTTTAATCCGACAAAACAGGGTTAAGGCTTGGTTTTTTGAATACCCTTATTTATTTATTTATTTATTTATTTATTTATTTATTTATTTATTTATTTATTTATTGGTGTTTAAGGTCACATACTTCTGCACAATGGCTAATCGTGACCGTGACAGTTTTAGAGGTGGAGGAAGCCGGAGTACCCGGAGAGAACCACCAAGCATCGACGAGCAACTGTCAGCTCCTCAACATTCTCACTCTGTTCAGGCTCCGCTCAGGCAGGGTTACAGAGGTTGAAGACATGTGCACCATCGACGTGCAGTATGCCTTAGTACACGGGGACATCGTGCCCCTATGTCGGCAACCGGACCAAAGTGCCTTGCCCAAGGACACAACGTGAGTCGTCCCGGACGGGGATCGAACTCGGGACCTCTAGCATAGAAGTACAACAGTCTACCACTGAGCCACCGTGCTCCCTTGAATACCCTTAATACTATCATACATTATCCCCCAGGAATTCTAAATCTGATAAAAGAGGTCATGTTTATCTATTGCATACCCATTTTGCTGCCCGAAAACAGCCGATTTTATTAAAATTTTGACGTTTAGCAGCTGGTAGAGGGATTAACAAACGACTAGCGGAATATTCTATCTATGCAATTTGTAAGACCTGCCAATGTCAAATTGTTCTTGAAAATCCCCAACAAGCAGTTAGCGAAATCCACGAAAATGTAAATTTTAAGCGTTTAAGGGGCATCTCTCCTTATCCAGTTCAAAATGGGTTAAGTTTCATTCTTTTAAATACCCTTACTACTTACAAACCTTAAACACCAATTAGATTCCATGATTTTTCTTGACCCCCACAGTGTCTGATGAATTGTTTTTAACTGTCTCACAAAAGTTCCTTCATTGATGTTATGAGAAAGGTGAGTATAGTAGTCTCAAATGATTCGGTTTGGTTTTGATAAAAAAATGTTTAGGTAAAACCCATCATTAATGGTAGAATGGGTTAATATCAATATCAATGTTTCCCTATCAGTTTTGCGTCCGGTAAAAGCCCATGAAGGGTTAACAAATGCCTACCAGAATAATTGATCCATGCAACTGGTCATATGACACCAAGACCTATCAACGGCCATTTTCTCTTGAAAACCCCACAAAATGTTTGTAAAGAAATCCAGGGAAAACGATTTTTAAGCTTTTGATGGGTATCCCTGTTAACCTCCCCAACAGGGGTTAACGCTTGGCTTTTTGAATACCTTTATTACTTACAAAAATGGTCCTCTGTGAATTCCACTTCAAACAAATGAGATTATGTTTATCTCTCATGTATACATTAGGTGCTGTGCGTGTCTGAAAACAGTCCCATGTTAACAACATTACGATGCTTGGCAGCTTGTAGATGGTTAATGTCACATAAACACCTACGAATAGTCAATTTGTCTTGAAACCCTACAAGTTACCGTTGGGGAAATTCACAGAAAATGGGAATTTAAAGCTTTCAAGGGATATCTCTCTTTAGCCTGCCCAAAATGGGTTAAGACGTCGACTTTTGAATACCCTTACTACTTACAAAAATGTTTCCATATAAATTGTACGCGCGATAAAAGAAGGAACTTTTCTTTGTGGTGTACCCTTTGGGTGCTGTTGGTGTGCAAAAACAGCCCATTTTATCGCAATTTTGACCTTCAGCAGCCCGGGGAGGGTTAACTAATGCTGACCGGAATATTTTGTTCATGCGACTTGTAATGTCACACCAAGACCTGCAAATAGCCGATTTTTCTTGAAAACCTACAAGATGTTGTTAGAGAAATCCACAGAAAACGGGTATTTTAAGATTTTAATGGGTATCTCTCTTTAACCAGCCCCAAATGGGTTAAGACGTCGAATTTTGAACACCCTTACCACTTTCAAAAATATTTTCCGATCAATTTTGCGTCCGATAAATGAAGGCCACTTTCTCTGTGGTATACCGTTTGGGTGCTGTTGGTGTCCAAAAACAGCCCATTTTATCAGAATTTTTTGCGTTTAGCAGCTCGGGGAGGGTTAACTAATGCTGACCGGAATATTTTGTCCATGCAACTTGTAATGTCACACCAAGACCTGGGAGTGACAAATATTTCCTGAAAATCTACAAGACTCGTCTAGAGAAATCCACGGAAAACATGAAGTTTTGAGCTTTTTGGTGGTATTGCTGTTTAACCAGCCCAAAACGGGTTAACGCTTGGTTTTGTGAACACCCTTATTACTTACAAAAATGATCCTCGGTGAATTCCACTTCCAATAAAAGCAGTTATGTGTATCTATCTTGTTTCGTTCGGGTGCTGTGGGGGCCCGAAAACAGCCCATTTCATCAAAATTTCGATGTTGGGCAGCCTGTGGAGGGTTACCATATGCATCGCCTGATATGTCGTGTGTATCAAAGGTCGTATCACAGGCAGGTCTAGCAATGATGAATGTTTAAAAAAAATCTACAAGACGTGTTTCGAGAAAGTGCCGATAAACCCCAATTTTGACAGTTTTTTGCCAATTCGGACGAAATAAGGGTTAAATCGAAAAATCCGCTTCGGTACATTTTTAGATTTTGTGCCCCTCTATGTGTGTGCAAAATTTCGTGAAAATCGGTTCGAAAATGGCTTCTGAATCGTACGGACAAAATGTGTGGAAAAAAAAAAAAAAAAACCCTAAAAAAACTAGACTTTATGATTCTGGAGAATCATGGCTTTTCCCGATTAGATTCCATGATTTGTCATGACCCCACAGTGTCTGATGAATTGTTTTTAACTGTCTCACTGAAGTTCCCTCATTGATGTTATGAGAAAGGTGAGTATAGTAGTCTCAAATGACTCGGTTTGGGTTTGATAAAAAAAATGTTTAGGTAAAACCCATCATTAATGGTAGAATGGGTTAATATCAAGATCAATGTTTCCCTATTAGTTTTGCATCCGGTAAAAGAAGTTACGTTTCTCTGTGGCATTTCCATTTGTTGGTGTCCAAAAACAGACTATTTCTTCATTTTTTTACATGGAGGGTTAACAAATGCCTACCAGAATAATTTATCCATGCAGCTGGTCATATGACACCAAGACCTATCAACGGCCATTTTCTCTTGGAAACCCCACAAAATGTTTGTAAAGAAATCCAGGGAAAACGATTTTTTAAGCTATCGATGGGTATCCGTGTTAACCTCCCCAACAGGGGTTAAAGCTTGGTTTTTTTAATACCCTTATTACTTACAAAAATGGTCCATGTGAATTCCACTTCCAACGAAGGAGATAATGTTTATCTCTCATGTATACACTGGGTGCTGTGCGTGTCTGAAAACAGCCCCATGTTAACAAAATTACGTTGCTTGGCAGCTTGTAGATGGTTAATAAACGCTAATCGAAGTATTTTGTCCATGCAACTTGTAATGTCACATAAAGACCTACGAATAGTCAATTTGTCTTGAAACCCTACAAGTTACCGTTAGGGAAATTCACAGAAAATGGGAATTTAAAGCTTTCAAGGGATATCTCTCTTTAGCCTGCCCAAAATGGGTTAAGACGTCGACTTTTGAATACCCTTACTACTTACAAAAATGTTTCCGACTAAATTGTGAGCTTGATAAAAGGAGGCACTTTTCTTTGTGGTGTCCCCTTTGGGTGCTGTTGGTGTGCAAAAACAGCCCATTTTATCGCAATTTTGACCTTCAACAGCCGGGGAGGGTCAACTAATGCTGACCGGAATATTTTGTTCATGCAACTTGTAATGTCACACCAAGACCTGCAAATAGCCGATTTTTTCTTGAAACCTACAAAATGTTGATAGAGAAATCCACAGAAAACGGGTATTTTAAGATTTTAATAGGTATCTCTATTTAACCAGCCCAAAATGGGTTAAGACGTCAAATTTTGAATACCCTTACCACTTTCAAAAATATTTTCCGATCAATTTTGCGTCCGATAAATGAAGGACCCTTTCTCTCTGGTATACCGTTTAGGTGCTGTTGGTGACTAAAAACAGCCCATTTTATCACAATTTTACGTTAGCAGCTCGGGGAGGGTTAACTAATGCTGACCGGAATATTTTATCCATGCAACTTGTAATGTCACACGAAGACCTGAGAGTGACCAATTTTTCTAGAAAATGTACAAGACTCGTTTAGAGAAATCCACGGAAAACACGAACTTTTGAGCATTATGGGGGTATTGCTGTTTAACCAGCTCAAAATGGGTTAACGCTTGGTTTTCTGAACACCCTTATTACTGACAAAAATGATCCTCGGTGAATTCCACTCCCAATAAAGGAAGTTATGTTATCCCTCGTGTATTGTTTGGGTGCAGTGGGGGCCTGAAACCGGCCTATTTCATCAAAATTTCAATGTTTGGCAGCTGTGGATGGTTACCATATGCATCGCCAAATATGTCGTGTGTATCAAAGGTTGTGTCATAGGTAGGTCTAGTAATGATGGATGTTCAAAAAAAAATCCTAAGACGTGTTCGAGAAAGTGCCGATAAACCTCAATTTTGGCAGATTTTTGCCAATTCTGGCGAAATAAGGGTTAAATCGAAAATTCCGCTTCGGTACATTTTTAGATTTTTTGCCCCGCTATGCGTGTGCAAAATTTCGTGAAAATCGGTTCGAAAATGGCTTCTGAATCGTACGGACAAAAATGTGTGGAAAAAAAAAAAAAAAAACCCAAACCCCCCCCCCCCCCCCCCAAAACAAAAAAAAAAAATAATAATCCGTAGAAAAACAATAGTCTTTTCCAGAGGGAAAAGCCTAATAATCCGTAGAAAAACAATAGTCTTTTCCAGAGGGAAAGCCTAACTAGATTTTTCGATTCAAGAAATCGAGAGATTCACCTATTCCGCTTGTCTTTTTAGGCAGCGACGAAATAAGATGCATATAGAGCTGGTAGTTTTTTAGGCTATATTAAGTGCATAGCCGATAGAAAATTCCCTACAGTGTCTAACAATTCTTTCGGCAACAGTGTCTAACAATTCTTTCGGCAATACTCTTTCACATTGGCGTGAATGCTGTATGCTTAATGTCCAAGTTAGGGCTAAATAGCAAACCCGTTGAACAGATCGCGTGTACTTAATAATAACAACATGTGCATGTGTGACACCATACATTGTGGCGAACGTTTTCGCAGCAGCCATCCCAAACATTCAGCCGTTTGTCACTCCTGAAGCTCGCCCGAACTCGGTCATATTATTAGAAAGTCCCGAAACCAAGCATGGGCCTCGCGGCAGCCGCCCCTCTCTCTCAACCCACACCCCGAACGTGCACATACCCTCTCCTGACATTCAACATGATAGAATGGGAAATTGGTGGCGCTCTCTGTGTGAAAAGATGCGGTAACTATTTGTGAAGAATGAGTGAAAAAATGATGGAAATCGGCCAAGAATTGGCCGAGATATAGCGTTTTAATGAGTTGAGGTAATTGTTTGAATTTGGTCCCGTTCTAGCCGGTGCGACCTGACGCTGGGTATATGTCTGGGGTAGTTCCGCTTGAAATCGTGGATTCTCAGTTTCTGGTCGAGAGACGCTGGTGACTGAAAGATGCATTGTGTACACTGGCGCCAAATGGACCTCGCCAAGCTGGTAACAGTTAGATATTTGTCAGAAATGAAAAGTGGACAGTAATCGCGCATGGGTTAATGGCGAATAGGCGGTACTCTGGCTAATTTGACATTAAAATTGAACAGACAGCAGTGTCGCTCATACGCCCACTACGTCCAGACCACTGGAGGCAGCTACACGAAATTTTCAGAGTTGTTCTACTCTTCCTGCCCGACAGGTTAGTATCTTTGTCGAGTGGCGTGACCGCGTGGGAACAATGTGGATCGCGTGGAAACCGAAGGGACGATTCGTCCCTCCTCTATTCCCAATGCAACAACGTTTCCATTCACTATTCACCTGTCACCCGTCGAGTTTTTGGCATTATTTCTGTCTATTTGACGAACTGTTCAGCTTTCAATATTCACACGTTCACGTGGGACTGAAAGTTTGTAGTTAAACTGCTTATTTCAGAGCGTACCGGCAGAAACTGACAACTCGACCCGGTGGCGAAAAAGCCGTCGTCTGGCTAATTTGACATTCAAACTGAACAGATACAATGTCGGATACACGCCAATTATGTCCCGACCATACAAGGCAGCAACTTCAGATTCTCAGAATGTTTTCTCCTGTCCCTGCCCGACAGTTTAGTATCTTTGTCAAGTGCCAAGACCGCGTGGAAACACCGTGGATCAGGTGGAAACCGAGGGGACGATTCGTCCCTACTTTCTTCTCAATTCAACGACTTTCCTATTCATTATTTACCTGTCACCGGCTGAGTTTGGCATTATATCTGTCTATTTGATGAACTTTTCAACCTTAACTATTTGCGGCCTCGTGTTTCACCACCGAAAGGCCACTGCACGGTTACCAATATATTCAGGGACTGATTTTGCGAAAAAAACAATTATTCCGACTGTACCCACATGGGAACTCCTAAATCTGTAAGGGTTACATTTTTAATAATAACGTATAAAACAGAAGTTGTCGTGCTACGCTTGCTGCATGCAGGCATAGAAAACATTCAGCGCTCAATGAATTAGGAATGGAGTAAATTGTCACTTAAAACAGAGAAATTCTGAAAAAATGAGAGTTTTTTTTCGACGGCACCTACCTTTATGCATCCGAGACAGGGACTGCGTTAAACTTTACAGCAACCTTATAACAGAAAATATTCTTGGAATTGAACTGTGAATCCGAATTTCGAAAGCCTACAGAATGCAAATGGGTGGGTGGCGGGCATCATCACTGGATCTAATGTTGTATTTCATGTTTTCTTTATATTCTATTTATTTTTTTTATCTCTCTCTCTCTCTATCTCTCTCTCTCTCCCTCTCTCTCTCTCTCTCTCTCTCTCTCTCTCTCCTCTCTCTCTCTCTCTCTCTCTCTCTCAGTTTAATTTGTGTTTGTCTATAATGTTTATAATATTTTGATTTTGCTAGATTCTGTTATTTATGGAATACGTTCTGCCATATTGTAAATTATTAGTCACCGTACAGGAACGGAAGGGCTTCTAAGTGGTAAGCACTTGTCCTCCAATCCTGATTTGCATTGTCAAATGGCAAATAAAATATGTTTAATCTAATCTAACAGTAGGGCGGGGGGGGGGGGGGCATGTGTACTAGGTAAAAAAACAGCAGGGTACAGGTGTTCTAGGTAAAATAAACAGCATGGGGGGGGGGGGATGTCCCCGCTAATTAATTTTAATAGCAGGCAGTTGTTCATGGGGCAGGTGTCCTATCCCACTGGTACTTGGCCTTGATGGAAATAACATTTCAACAAGAAACAACGGGAAACTTATTTGCAATAAAGCTGCAAATACAAACTTGATTTTAGGACCATTCCATGGACATTTTAAAGCCTACTGCGATATCAGCGTTTCTTACTCTCGTCCTTTCACCACACCGCAGTATTTTACCCGAGTCGAGTTCTGACGTCATGCAAGTTTGACGGACATGCTTTCAATTTTGTTATTGACAACAACATATTTATAATTTCGTGCTTACTGATCCGAATTTTGAAAACGACACACGCAATCGCGAAAGCATTTTCTGAAAAACACGATTCTGTAAAAGGTTTTAATGAAATTTGATTATTTTTTTTATTTTCTATTTCGATGGCTCTTGTCGAAAAGGTGCTAATCACTGATCGTCCCAAACGAGATCAAAGACACGCCGTAGTTTAATAACAGACAGAGAATCTTCTAAGAATATACATGCGCAATCCTAAAATGCAATAAATCAAGTGTTTTTTTCACGTTTTATGAGAGAAATATGTCCAATTGTATCATTGAATCATTTTTAGGTATATGTGGGTGAGAAATTTTCTATACGGACAAAATACAGGCTAAATAAAATATTTGCCATTATTTTCCGCAGACGTATTTTTGTCTTTGCTTCTTGGGGAAATTTCTTGCTGCTAAATACAACGAAGGTGTGTTATTTGATGTGGTCAGAACCGTCAGGTGGTCGGGTCCGAAACCGAACCTCGCAGAAGATGTAGTGGGGGGGGGGGGGGGTCGATTTTACAAGTAATGTAGGCAGCGTACACGGCATGGGCTGTCTGTCTTTAATCCGACAAAACAGGGTTAAGGCTTGGTTTTTTGAATACCCTTATTTATTTATTTATTTATTTATTTATTTATTGGTGTTTAAGGTCACATACTTCTGCACAATGGCTAATCGTGACCGTGACAGTTTTAGAGGTGGAGGAAGCCGGAGTACCCGGAGAGAACCACCAAGCATCGACGAGCAACTGTCAGCTCCTCAACATTCTCACTCTGTTCAGGCTCCGCTCAGGCAGGGTTACAGAGGTTGAAGACATGTGCACCATCGACGTGCAGTATGCCTTAGTACACGGGGACATCGTGCCCCTATGTCGGCAACCGGACCAAAGTGCCTTGCCCAAGGACACAAGGTGAGTCGTCCCGGACGGGGATCGAACTCGGAACCTCTAGCATAGAAGTACAACAGTCTACCACTGAGCCACCGTGCTCCCTTGAATACCCTTAATACTATCATACATTATCCCCCAGGAATTCTAAATCTGATAAAAGAGGTCATGTTTATCTATTGCATACCAATTTTGCTGCCCGAAAACAGCCGATTTTATTAAAATTTTGACGTTTAGCAGCTGGTAGAGGGATTAACAAACGACTAGCGGAATATTCTATCTATGCAATTTGTAAGACCTGCCAATGTCAAATTGTTCTTGAAAATCCCCAACAAGCAGTTAGCGAAATCCACGAAAATGTAAATTTTAAGCGTTTAAGGGGCATCTCTCCTTATCCAGTTCAAAATGGGTTAAGTTTCATTCTTTTAAATACCCTTACTACTTACAAACCTTAAACACCAATTAGATTCCATGATTTTTCTTGACCCCCACAGTGTCTGATGAATTGTTTTTAACTGTCTCACAAAAGTTCCTTCATTGATGTTATGAGAAAGGTGAGTATAGTAGTCTCAAATGATTCGGTTTGGTTTTGATAAAAAAATGTTTAGGTAAAACCCATCATTAATGGTAGAATGGGTTAATATCAATATCAATGTTTCCCTATCAGTTTTGCGTCCGGTAAAAGCCCATGAAGGGTTAACAAATGCCTACCAGAATAATTGATCCATGCAACTGGTCATATGACACCAAGACCTATCAACGGCCATTTTCTCTTGAAAACCCCACAAAATGTTTGTAAAGAAATCCAGGGAAAACGATTTTTAAGCTTTTGATGGGTATCCCTGTTAACCTCCCCATCAGGGGTTAACGCTTGGCTTTTTGAATACCTTTATTACTTACAAAAATGGTCCTCTGTGAATTCCACTTCAAACAAATGAGATTATGTTTATCTCTCATGTATACATTAGGTGCTGTGCGTGTCTGAAAACAGTCCCATGTTAACAACATTACGATGCTTGGCAGCTTGTAGATGGTTAATGTCACATAAACACCTACGAATAGTCAATTTGTCTTGAAACCCTACAAGTTACCGTTAGGGAAATTCACAGAAAATGGGAATTTAAAGCTTTCAAGGGATATCTCTCTTTAGCCTGCCCAAAATGGGTTAAGACGTCGACTTTTGAATACCCTTACTACTTACAAAAATGTTTCCATATAAATTGTACGCGCGATAAAAGAAGGAACTTTTCTTTGTGGTGTACCCTTTGGGTGCTGTTGGTGTGCAAAAACAGCCCATTTTATCGCAATTTTGACCTTCAGCAGCCCGGGGAGGGTTAACTAATGCTGACCGGAATATTTTGTTCATGCGACTTGTAATGTCACACCAAGACCTGCAAATAGCCGATTTTTCTTGAAAACCTACAAGATGTTGTTAGAGAAATCCACAGAAAACGGGTATTTTAAGATTTTAATGGGTATCTCTCTTTAACCAGCCCCAAATGGGTTAAGACGTCGAATTTTGAACACCCTTACCACTTTCAAAAATATTTTCCGATCAATTTTGCGTCCGATAAATGAAGGCCACTTTCTCTGTGGTATACCGTTTGGGTGCTGTTGGTGTCCAAAAACAGCCCATTTTATCAGAATTTTTTGCGTTTAGCAGCTCGGGGAGGGTTAACTAATGCTGACCGGAATATTTTGTCCATGCAACTTGTAATGTCACACCAAGACCTGGGAGTGACAAATATTTCCTGAAAATCTACAAGACTCGTCTAGAGAAATCCACGGAAAACATGAAGTTTTGAGCTTTTTGGTGGTATTGCTGTTTAACCAGCCCAAAACGGGTTAACGCTTGGTTTTGTGAACACCCTTATTACTTACAAAAATGATCCTCGGTGAATTCCACTTCCAATAAAAGCAGTTATGTGTATCTATCGTGTTTCGTTCGGGTGCTGTGGGGGCCCGAAAACAGCCCATTTCATCAAAATTTCGATGTTGGGCAGCCTGTGGAGGGTTACCATATGCATCGCCTGATATGTCGTGTGTATCAAAGGTCGTATCACAGGCAGGTCTAGCAATGATGAATGTTTAAAAAAAATCTACAAGACGTGTTTCGAGAAAGTGCCGATAAACCCCAATTTTGACAGTTTTTTGCCAATTCGGACGAAATAAGGGTTAAATCGAAAAATCCGCTTCGGTACATTTTTAGATTTTGTGCCCCTCTATGTGTGTGCAAAATTTCGTGAAAATCGGTTCGAAAATGGCTTCTGAATCGTACGGACAAAATGTGTGGAAAAAAAAAAAAAAAAAAACCCCAAAAAAACTAGACTTTATGATTCTGGAGAATCATGGCTTTTCCCGATTAGATTCCATGATTTGTCATGACCCCACAGTGTCTGATGAATTGTTTTTAACTGTCTCACTGAAGTTCCCTCATTGATGTTATGAGAAAGGTGAGTATAGTAGTCTCAAATGAATCGGTTTGGGTTTGATAAAAAAAATGTTTAGGTAAAACCCATCATTAATGGTAGAATGGGTTAATATCAAGATCAATGTTTCCCTATTAGTTTTGCATCCGGTAAAAGAAGTTACGTTTCTCTGTGGCATTTCCATTTGTTGGTGTCCAAAAACAGACTATTTCTTCATTTTTTTTACATGGAGGGTTAACAAATGCCTACCAGAATAATTTATCCATGCAGCTGGTCATATGACACCAAGACCTATCAACGGCCATTTTCTCTTGGAAACCCCACAAAATGTTTGTAAAGAAATCCAGGGAAAACGATTTTTTAAGCTATCGATGGGTATCCGTGTTAACCTCCCCAACAGGGGTTAACGCTTGGTTTTTTTAATACCCTTATTACTTACAAAAATGGTCCATGTGAATTCCACTTCCAACGAAGGAGATAATGTTTATCTCTCATGTATACACTGGGTGCTGTGCGTGTCTGAAAACAGCCCCATGTTAACAAAATTACGTTGCTTGGCAGCTTGTAGATGGTTAATAAACGCTCATCGAAGTATTTTGTCCATGCAACTTGTAATGTCACATAAAGACCTACGAATAGTCAATTTGTCTTGAAACCCTACAAGTTACCGTTAGGGAAATTCACAGAAAATGGGAATTTAAAGCTTTCAAGGGATATCTCTCTTTAGCCTGCCCAAAATGGGTTAAGACGTCGACTTTTGAATACCCTTACTACTTACAAAAATGTTTCCGACTAAATTGTGAGCTTGATAAAAGGAGGCACTTTTCTTTGTGGTGTCCCCTTTGGGTGCTGTTGGTGTGCAAAAACAGCCCATTTTATCGCAATTTTGACCTTCAACAGCCCGGGGAGGGTCAACTAATGCTGACCGGAATATTTTGTTCATGCAACTTGTAATGTCACACCAAGACCTGCAAATAGCCGATTTTTTCTTGAAACCTACAAAATGTTGATAGAGAAATCCACAGAAAACGGGTATTTTAAGATTTTAATAGGTATCTCTATTTAACCAGCCCAAAATGGGTTAAGACGTCAAATTTTGAATACCCTTACCACTTTCAAAAATATTTTCCGATCAATTTTGCGTCCGATAAATGAAGGACCCTTTCTCTCTGGTATACCGTTTAGGTGCTGTTGGTGACTAAAAACAGCCCATTTTATCACAATTTTTACGTTTAGCAGCTCGGGGAGGGTTAACTAATGCTGACCGGAATATTTTATCCATGCAACTTGTAATGTCACACGAAGACCTGAGAGTGACCAATTTTTCTAGAAAATGTACAAGACTCGTTTAGAGAAATCCACGGAAAACACGAACTTTTGAGCATTATGGGGGTATTGCTGTTTAACCAGCTCAAAATGGGTTAACGCTTGGTTTTCTGAACACCCTTATTACTGACAAAAATGATCCTCGGTGAATTCCACTCCCAATAAAGGAAGTTATGTTTATCTCTCGTGTATTGTTTGGGTGCAGTGGGGGCCTGAAACCGGCCTATTTCACCAAAATTTCGATGTTTGGCAGCCTGTGGAGGGTTACCATATGCATCGCCAAATATGTCGTGTGTATCAAAGGTAGGTCTAGTAATGATGGATGTTCAAAAAAAAATCCTAAAGACGTGTTTCGAGAAAGTGCCGATAAACCCCAATTTTGGCAGTTTTTTGCCAATTCTGGCGAAATAAGGGTTAAATCGAAAATTCCGCTTCGGTACATTTTTAGATTTTTTGCCCCTCTATGCGTGTGCAAAATTTCGTGAAAATCGGTTCGAAAATGGCTTCTGAATCGTACGGACAAAATGTGTGGAAAAAAAAAAAAAAAAAACCCAAAAAACCCCCCCCCAAAAAAAAAAAAAAAATAATAATAATCCGTAGAAAAACAATAGTCTTTTCCAGAGGGAAAAGCCTAATAATCCGTAGAAAAACAATAGTCTTTTCCAGAGGGAAAAGCCTAACTAGATTTTTCCGTTTCAAGAAATCGAGAGATTCACCTATTCCGCTTGTCTTTTTAGGCAGCGACGAAATAAGATTGCATATAGAGCTGGTAGTTTTTTAGGCTATATTAAGTGCATAGCCGATAGAAAATTCCCTACAGTGTCTAACAATTCTTTCGGCAACAGTGTCTAACAATTCTTTCGGCAATACTCTTTCACATTGGCGTGAATGCTGTATGCTTAATGTCCAAGTTAGGGCTAAATAGCAAACCCGTTGAACAGATCGCGTGTACTTAATAATAACAACATGTGCATGTGTGACACCATACATTGTGGCGAACGTTTTCGCAGCAGCCATTCCAAACATTCAGCGTTTGTACCTGAAGCTCGCCCGAACTCGGTCATATTATTAGAAAGTCCCGAAACCAAGCATGGGCCTCGCGGCAGCCGCCCCTCTCTCTCAACCCACACCCCGAACGTGCACATACCCTCTCCTGACATTCAACATGATAGAATGGGAAATTGGTGGCGCTCTCTGTGTGAAAAGATGCGGTAACTATTTGTGAAGAATGAGTGAAAAAATGATGGAAATCGGCCAAGAATTGGCCGAGATATAGCGTTTTAATGAGTTGAGGTAATTGTTTGAATTTGGTCCCGTTCTAGCCGGTGCGACCTGACGCTGGGTATATGTCTGGGGTAGTTCCGCTTGAAATCGTGGATTCTCAGTTTCTGGTCGAGAGACGCTGGTGACTGAAAGATGCATTGTGTACACTGGCGCCAAATGGACCTCGCCAAGCTGGTAACAGTTAGATATTTGTCAGAAATGAAAAGTGGACAGTAATCGCGCATGGGTTAATGGCGAATAGGCGGTAATCTGGCTAATTTGACATTAAAATTGAACAGACAGCAGTGTCGCTCATACGCCCACTACGTCCAGACCACTGGAGGCAGCTACACGAAATTTTCAGAAGTTGTTCTACTCTTCCTGCCCGACAGGTTAGTATCTTTGTCGAGTGGCGTGACCGCGTGGGAACAATGTGGATCGCGTGGAAACCGAAGGGACGATTCGTCCCTCCTCTATTCCCAATGCAACAACGTTTCCATTCACTATTCACCTGTCACCCGTCGAGTTTGGCATTATTTCTGTCTATTTGACGAACTGTTCAGCTTTCAATATTCACACGTTCACGTGGGACTGAAAGTTTGTAGTTAAACTGCTTATTTCAGAGCGTACCGGCAGAAACTGACAACTCGACCCGGTGGCGAAAAAGCCGTCGTCTGGCTAATTTGACATTCAAACTGAACAGATACAATGTCGGATACACGCCAATTATGTCCCGACCATACAAGGCAGCAACTTCAGATTCTCAGAATGTTTTCTCCTGTCCCTGCCCGACAGTTTAGTATCTTTGTCAAGTGCCAAGACCGCGTGGAAACACCGTGGATCAGGTGGAAACCGAGGGGACGATTCGTCCCTACTTTCTTCTCAATTCAACGACTTTCCTATTCATTATTTACCTGTCACCGGCTGAGTTTGGCATTATATCTGTCTATTTGATGAACTTTTCAACCTTAACTATTTGCGGCCTCGTGTTTCACCACCGAAAGGCCACTGCACGGTTACCAATATATTCAGGGACTGATTTTGCGAAAAAAACAATTATTCCGACTGTACCCACATGGGAACTCCTAAATCTGTAAGGGTTACATTTTTAATAATAACGTATAAAACAGAAGTTGTCGTGCTGCGCTTGCTGCATGCAGGCATAGAAAACATTCAGCGCTCAATGAATTAGGAATGGAGTAAATTGTCACTTAAAACAGAGAAATTCTGAAAAAATGAGAGTTTTTTTTCGACGGCACCTACCTTTATGCATCCGAGACAGGGACTGCGTTAAACTTTACAGCAACCTTATAACAGAAAATATTCTTGGAATTGAACTGTGAATCCGAATTTCGAAAGCCTACAGAATGCAAATGGGTGGGTGGCGGGCATCATCACTGGATCTAATGTTGTATTTCATGTTTTCTTTATATTCTATTTATTTTTTTGATCTCTCTCTCTCTCTCTCTCTCTCTCTCTCTCTCTCTCTCTCTCTCTCTCTCTCTCTCAGTTTAATTTGTGTTTGTCTATAATGTTTATAATATTTTGATTTTGCTAGATTCTGTTATTTATGGAATACGTTCTGCCATATTGTAAATTATTAGTCACCGTACAGGAACGGAAGGGCTTCTAAGTGGTAAGCACTTGTCCTCCAATCCTGATTTGCATTGTCAAATGGCAAATAAAATATGTTTAATCTAATCTAACAGTAGGGCGGGGGGGGGGGGGGGTGGGGGGGGGGCATGTGTCCTAGGTAAAAAAACAGCAGGGTACAGGTGTTCTAGGTAAAATAAACAGCATGGGGGGGGGGGGATGTCCCCGCTAATTAATTTTAATAGCAGGCAGTTGTTCATGGGGCAGGTGTCCTATCCCACTGGTACTTGGCCTTGATGGAAATAACATTTCAACAAGAAACTAGACTTTATGATTCTGGAGAATCATGGCTTTTCCCGATGAGATTCCATGATTCTTCATGACGCCACAGTGTCTGATGAATTGTTTTTAACTGTCTCACTGAAGTTCCTCCATTGATTTTAAGAGAAAGGTGAATATAGTAGTCTGAAATGAGTTTGATAAAACATTGTTTACGTAAAAAACATCATTAACGATGGAGGGGTGAATATCAATATTGTCGTCCTACGAGTCAATGTCTGACAAAAGGAGTTATGTTTGTTTGACACATACCCACTGAGTGCTGTGTCTGTTTGAAAATGGTCCATTTTATCTCAAATGTATCAAAAATATTGATGTCTGGTCCTGTATCAATTATCTCCTATTAGACCACAGTTGTTATGCATTAGTATGTAATTTTTTCACACCTTGTAGAGCTCACCTATCACATGTCTGTTGATAGCAGAAGTAAATTTCTCTCCAATTGGTTTTTCCCCGTAGGATTAGTTTTATTTATTACAATGAAGATATCCATACATACAACGACAAACATGAAGTTATCACATATAGGAAGTGTTGTTTGTACATATGTGTAGATAAAATATACCCTGGGACGAGAAGGGGAGTATAGCCGTCTTACAAACTAGTATATATCTAGCCCCACTGCTGGGGAAATCTTGGCGCCATGCACCACTGCATTTGATAACCGCCTTACAGAGTAGTAAATATACCTGCCCCCCTTCCCATGTTGGGGACCCCCACCTTTTATTGTAAGGTTCCTTAGGCACAACATAGCGTCAGTAAGATAGATAAATACTGCCACTTCGCCACCCTGGGGCGGAGGAGGTGCAGTGTATAGCCGTTTTACAGACTAGTATATACCTGGACCCACTGTCGGGGAAATGCTATAGTGTCAACACTATTTGATATTATAAGTAACTGATCCCATTGCAGCTAACGTTATTTACTGCTTTCTTATCATGCAGTGGCGGGGCGCGATGACATTGTGGTAGCCGGTTCTCGTCATTTCACCGAAGTAAAGCAACGTTGAGCCTGGTTTATCATTGGATGGGTGGCCGTCTGAGCGATCAATTCGGACTCCCATGCTGTGTCCTTGGGCAAGGCACTTAACTCTGATAGTCCATATGGGGGCATGATGCCTCCATGTACTAAGGCGTACTGCACGTCGACGGTACGCATGTCTTCAACCAATCTAACCCTGCCTGTGCTACAGTTCGGAGTTACGATGTTGGGAAGCTGGCAGCTGCTCGTCGTTGCTCGGTGGTTCTCTCCAGGTACTGTGGCTTCCTCCACCCGTAAAACTGTCACGGTCATGATTAGCCCTTGTGCATAAGTGTATGCCCTTAAACACCAATAAATAAATAATAAATGATATCATGGAGGGGAGGCGTACCTTTCAATGTGTGTTTGGTTGGAGAAAGAGGCAGGGAGGATGTGGTAACCTTGGTAATTGTGTTTGGATAAATCGACCGCTGGCGTGGGACACCGTGGAATTGACCGATGAAGCGGGACACAGTGAGAGTGGAACTTATGGGTAGTTATTCTTGATGATAAATAACTATACACTTACTTTTGAGATCATACAAGGTGAGTATAGTTGTCTCAAATGAGAATGGCCAATATTTGTCTTGAAAACCTACGAGAGGCTTTTAGAGAAATCCTCGGAAAATACGAATTTTTAACCTTTTGAGGGGTATCGCTCTGTAACCAGCCCGAAACGGATTAATGCTTGGTTTTATGAATACCTTCATTACTTACAAAAATGATCCTCAGTGAATTTCATTTCCAATGAGGAAGGTTATGTTTATCACGCAGGTACACATTGGGTGTTATGGGTGCCCCAAAACAGCCCATTTTCTCAAAATGTCTATACTTTGCAGGCTCTGGGGGGGGGGGGGGGGTTAATAATTGCTTACCGGAATATTTTGTCCATGCAACTTGTAATGTCACTCAAAGACCTGCAAATGGTCAATTTTTCTTGAAAACGTGCAAGATTTTTTGAGAAATCCACAGAAAACGGGAATTTTAAGCTTTTGAGGGGTATATCTCCTTAACTAGTCGACAATGGGTTAAGACCTCGATTTTTGAATATCCTTACTACTTACAAAAATGTTTCTCTATCAGGTTTGCGTCCAGTAAAAGAAGTTACGTTTCTCTGTGGCATTTCCATTTGATGTTGTCAGTGTCCAAAAACAGACTATTTCTTCAAATTTTTTGACATTTAGCAGCCCATGGAGGGTTAACAAATACCTACCAGGATAATGTAGGCAACTGGTAATGTGATACCAAGACCTATCAACGGCCATTTTCTCTTGAAACCCTACAAGATGTTTGTAAAGAAATCCAGGGAAAACGATTTTTAAGCTTTTGATGGGTATCCCTGTTAACCTCCCCAACAGGGGTTAACGCTTGGTTATTTGAATACCCTTATTACTTACAAAAATGGTCTTCTGTGAATTCCACTTCCAACAAAGGTGATTATGTTTATCTCTCGTGTACACTTTGGGTGCTGTGGGTGTCCGAAAACAGCCCATGTCAACAAAATTACGATGACTGGCAGCTTGTAGATGGTTAATAAACGCTCACCGGAGTATTTTGTCCCTGCAACTTGTAATGTCACATAAAGACCTACGAATAGTCAATTTTTCTTGAACCCCTACAAGTCACTGTTAGGGAAATTCACAGAAAATGGGAATTTAAAGCTTTTAAGGGATATCTCTCTTACCCTACCCAAAATGGGTTAAGACTTCGACTTTTGAATACCCTTACTACTTACAAAAATGTTTCTGTATAAATTGTACACTCGATAAAAGGAGGAGCTTTTCTTTGTGGTGTACCCATTGGGTGCTGTTGGTGTCCAAAAACAGCCCATTTTATCACAATTTTGACGTTGGGGAGCCCTGGGAGGGTTAACTAATGCTGAACGGAATATTTTGTCCATGCAACTTGTAATGTCGCACCAAGACCTGCAAATAGCCGATTTTTTCTTGAAAACCTACAAGATGTTTTTAGAGAAATCCACAGAAAATGGGTATTTTAAGATTTTAATGGATATCTCTCTTTAACCAGCCCAAAATGGGTTAAGACGTCGAATCTTGAATAACCTTACCACTTTCAAAAATATTTTCCGATCAATTTTGCGTCCGATAAATGAAGGCCACTTTCTCTGTGGTATACGGTTTGGGTGCTGTTGGCGTCCAAAAACAGCCCATTTTATCACAATTGTGACTTTTAGCAGCCCGTGGAGGGTTAACAAATGCTCACCGCAGTATTTTGTCCATGCAACTTCTATTGTCACATCAAGGCCTGGGAGTGACAATTTTTTCTTGAAAATCTACAAGACTCGTTTGGAGAAATCCACGGAAAACCTGCATTTTTTAGCTTTTTGGGGGTATTGCTGTTTAACCAGCCCAAAACGGGTTAACGCTTGGTTTTTTGAACACCCTTATTACTTACAAAAATGATCCTCGGTGAATTCCACTTCCAATAAATGAAGTTATGTTTATCTCTCGTGTATCGTTTGGGTTCTCTGGGGGCCTAAAACCGGCCCATTTCATCAAAATTTCGATGTTTGGCAGCCTGTGGAGGGTTACCATATGCATCGCCAGATACGTCATGTATATCAAAGGTCGTGGCACAGGCAGGTCTATCAATGATGAAGGTTTAAAAAAAATCTACAAGACGTGTTTCGAGAAAGTGCCGATAAACCCCAATTTTGACAGTTTTTTGCCAATTCTAACGAAATAAGGGTTAAATCGAAAATTCCGCTTCGGTACATTTTTAGATTTTGTGCCCCTCTATGCGTGTGCAAAATTTTGTGAAAATCGGTCCGAAAATGGCTTCGGAATCGTGCGGACAAAACGTGTGGAAAAAAAAAAAAAAAACCCCAAAAAACCCAAATAAAACCCCCCCAAAAAAAAAAAAAATAATAATAATAATCCGTAGAAAAACAATAGTCTTTTCCTGAGGGAAAAGCCTAACAACGGGAAACTTATTTGCAAAAAAGCTGCAAATACAAACTTGATTTTAGGACCATTCCATGGACATTTTAAAGCCTACTGCGATATCAGCGTTTCTTACTCTCGTCCTTTCACCACACCGCAGTATTTTACCCGAGTCGAGTTCTGACGTCATGCAAGTTTGACGGACATGCTTTCAATTTTGTTATTGACAACAACATATTTATAATTTCGTGCTTACTGATCTGAATTTTGAAAACGACACACGCAATCGCGAAAGCATTTTCTGAAAAACACGATTCTGTAAAAGGTTTTAATGAAATTTGATTATTTTTTTTATTTTCTATTTCGATGACTCTTGTCGAAAAGGTGCTAATCACTGATCGTCCCAAACGAGATCAAAGACACGCCGTAGTTTAATAACAGACAGAGAATCTTCTAAGAATATACATGCGCAATCCTAAAATGCAATAAATCAAGTGTTTTTTCACGTTTTATGAGAGAAATATGTCCAATTGTATCATTGAATCATTTTTAGGTATATGTGGGTGAGAAATTTTCTATACGGACAAAATACAGGCTAAATAAAATATTTGCCATTATTTTCCACAGACGTATTTTTGTCTTTGCTTCTTGGGGAAATTTCTTGCTGCTAAATACAACGAAGGTGTGTTATTTGATGTGGTCAGAACCGTCAGGTGGTCGGGTCCGAAACCGCACCTCGCAGAAGATGTAGTGGGGGGGTGTCGATTTTACAAGTAATGTAGGCAGCGTACACGGCATGGGCTGTCTGTCTTTAATCCGACAAAACAGGGTTAAGGCTTGGTTTTTTGAATACCCTTATTTATTTATTTATTTATTTATTTATTTATTTATTTATTTATTTATTTATTGGTGTTTAAGGTCACATACTTCTGCACAATGGCTAATCGTGACCGTGACAGTTTTAGAGGTGGAGGAAGCCGGAGTACCCGGAGAGAACCACCAAGCATCGACGAGCAACTGTCAGCTCCTCAACATTCTCACTCTGTTCAGGCTCCGCTCAGGCAGGGTTACAGAGGTTGAAGACATGTGCACCATCGACGTGCAGTATGCCTTAGTACACGGGGACATCGTGCCCCTATGTCGGCAACCGGACCATAGTGCCTTGCCCAAGGACACAACGTGAGTCGTCCCGGACGGGGATTGAACTCGGGACCTCTAGCATAGAAGTACAACAGTCTACCACTGAGCCACCGTGCTCCTTGAATACCCTTAATACTATCATACATTATCCCCCAGGAATTCTAAATCTGATAAAAGAGGTCATGTTTATCTATTGCATACCCATTTTGCTGCCCGAAAACAGCCGATTTTATTAAAATTTTGACGTTTAGCAGCTGGTAGAGGGATTAACAAACGACTAGCGGAATATTCTATCTATGCAATTTGTAAGACCTGCCAATGTCAAATTGTTCTTGAAAATCCCCAACAAGCAGTTAGCGAAATCCACGAAAATGTAAATTTTAAGCGTTTAAGGGGCATCTCTCCTTATCCAGTTCAAAATGGGTTAAGTTTCATTCTTTTAAATACCCTTACTACTTACAAACCTTAAACACCAATTAGATTCCATGATTTTTCTTGACCCCCACAGTGTCTGATGAATTGTTTTTAACTGTCTCACAAAAGCTCCTTCATTGATGTTATGAGAAAGGTGAGTATAGTAGTCTCAAATGATTCGGTTTGGTTTTGATAAAAAAATGTTTAGGTAAAACCCATCATTAATGGTAGAATGGGTTAATATCAATATCAATGTTTCCCTATCAGTTTTGCGTCCGGTAAAAGCCCATGAAGGGTTAACAAATGCCTACCAGAATAATTGATCCATGCAACTGGTCATATGACACCAAGACCTATCAACGGCCATTTTCTCTTGAAAACCCCACAAAATGTTTGTAAAGAAATCCAGGGAAAACGATTTTTAAGCTTTTGATGGGTATCCCTGTTAACCTCCCCAACAGGGGTTAACGCTTGGCTTTTTGAATACCTTTACTACTTACAAAAAAGGTCCTCTGTGAATTCCACTTCAAACAAATGAGATTATGTTTATCTCTCATGTATACATTAGGTGCTGTGCGTGTCTGAAAACAGTCCCATGTTAACAACATTACGATGCTTGGCAGTTTGTAGATGGTTAATGTCACATAAACACCTACGAATAGTCAATTTGTCTTGAAACCCTACAAGTTACCGTTAGGGAAATTCACAGAAAATGGGAATTTAAAGCTTTCAAGGGATATCTCTCTTTAGCCTGCCCAAAATGGGTTAAGACGTCGACTTTTGAATACCCTTACTACTTACAAAAATGTTTCCATATAAATTGTACGCGCGATAAAAGAAGGAACTTTTCTTTGTGGTGTACCCTTTGGGTGCTGTTGGTGTGCAAAAACAGCCCATTTTATCGCAATTTTGACCTTCAGCAGCCCGGGGAGGGTTAACTAATGCTGACCGGAATATTTTGTTCATGCGACTTGTAATGTCACACCAAGACCTGCAAATAGCCGATTTTTCTTGAAAACCTACAAGATGTTGTTAGAGAAATCCACAGAAAACGGGTATTTTAAGATTTTAATGGGTATCTCTCTTTAACCAGCCCCAAATGGGTTAAGACGTCGAATTTTGAACACCCTTACCACTTTCAAAAATATTTTCCGATCAATTTTGCGTCCGATAAATGAAGGCCACTTTCTCTGTGGTATACCGTTTGGGTGCTGTTGGTGTCCAAAAACAGCCCATTTTATCAGAATTTTTTGCGTTTAGCAGCTCGGGGAGGGTTAACTAATGCTGACCGGAATATTTTGTCCATGCAACTTGTAATGTCACACCAAGACCTGGGAGTGACAAATATTTCCTGAAAATCTACAAGACTCGTCTAGAGAAATCCACGGAAAACATGAAGTTTTGAGCTTTTTGGTGGTATTGCTGTTTAACCAGCCCAAAACGGGTTAACACTTGGTTTTGTGAACACCCTTATTACTTACAAAAATGATCCTCGGTGAATTCCACTTCCAATAAAAGCAGTTATGTGTATCTATCGTGTTTCGTTCGGGTGCTGTGGGGGCCCGAAAACAGCCCATTTCATCAAAATTTCGATGTTGGGCAGCCTGTGGAGGGTTACCATATGCATCGCCTGATATGTCGTGTGTATCAAAGGTCGTATCACAGGCAGGTCTAGCAATGATGAATGTTTAAAAAAAATCCTAAAGACGTGTTTCGAGAAAGTGCCGATAAACCCCAATTTTGACAGTTTTTTGCCAATTCGGACGAAATAAGGGTTAAATCGAAAAATCCGCTTCGGTACATTTTTAGATTTTGTGCCCCTCTATGTGTGTGCAAAATTTCGTGAAAATCGGTTCGAAAATGGCTTCTGAATCGTACGGACAAAATGTGTGGAAAAAAAAAAAAAAAAAAAAACCCCAAAAAAAAAAATAATAATCCGTAGAAAAACAATAGTCTTTTCCAGAGGGAAAAGCCTAAAAAAAAAAAAAAAAAAAAATAATAATCCGTAGAAAAACAATAATCTTTTCCAGAGGGAAAAGCCTAATAATCCGTAGAAAAACAATAGTCTTTTCCAGAGGGAAAAGCCTAAAAAAAACAAAAAAAACTAGACTTTATGATTCTGGACAATCATGGCTTTTCCCGATGAGATTCCTTGATTTTTCATGCCCCCACAGTGTCTGATGAATTGTTCTTAACTGTCTCACTGAAGTTCCTTCATTGATGTTATGAGAAAGGTGATCTCAAATGACTCAGTTTGATAAAAAAATTGTTTAGGTTAAACCATCATTACCGGTGGAGTGGGTTAATATTAATATCGTCGTCCCACAAGTTAATGGCCGACAAAAGAAGTTGTGTTTGTTTGACACATACGCACTGAGTGCTCTGTCTATTTGAAAATGGTCCATTTTATCTCAAATGTATCCAAAATATTGATGTCTGGCAGTTTGTAGAGGGTTAACATGTGCTAACAGGAATATTTATTCATGCAACTTGCAATTCCAAACCCAAAAGTGCGAATGGCCATTTTTACTAAAAATCTACAAGATGTTTTCAGAAAAAGCCATGCGCATACGCTCTTTTCGAATTCGACGTGACGAAATGCGAAATTCGTATCGCTCTTATTATTTATTTATTTATTGGTGTTTAAGGTCACATATTTCTGCACAATGGTTAATCATGACCGTGACAGTTTTACGGGTGGAGGAAGCCGGAGTACCCGGAGAGAACCACCGAGCAACGGCGAGCAACTGTCAGCTCCCCAACATACCAACTCCACACAAGCAGGGTTAGCATTGGTTGAAGACAGGTGCACCATCGACGTGCAGTACGCCTTAGTACCGTGCCCCCACGTGGGCAATGGGAGTGAAGTGTCTTGCCCAAGGACACAACGCGGTTGCCACAGGTGGGATTCGAACCGAGGACCTCTCGGCTTGCAGCCTGCACCTCTACCTATTGAGCCACCGCGCCCCCTCGTATCGCCCTTCATGGAAAGTGATGCCGCAACTATCCATGAACAACGAGTGAAAATTTCATGGAAATCTGCCAAGAATTGGCTGGGATATAGCGTTTTGAAAAGAGGAGGTAACTGTTTGAATTTGGTCCTTCCTTTTCAAGCCAGTTCGAAAAAAGATGTCGTGAATGGGCGCAGACTCCTTTAGTGCCCCCCCCCCCCCCCCTCTCTGGAGTAAGTCCACTTAAATGTTACAATTGTGTGTGACTGGTGGAGAGTTGGCTGTAAATGGAAGTTGCTTCTTTAAGACCGCCACCCAGGGATCCAAACACAACCTTTAAACCAAAGAGAATCGTCAGAAGTTTAAAGTGAAAAGAAATTGGCGGTGATTGGGTTTCTGGTATTGGGCATTAAAATAGCACTTCTGACATACACGAACCGTGTCCAGACCGCTGGAGGCAGCGACTTGAAATTTTCAGAACTTGTTCGACGAACCCTGGCCGACATTTTGGGATCTGTTAGTTTAAACATATTTATTTGCCAACAAAAGCATAGCAAAAGGATTGGAGGACAAGTGCTCAACACTTAGCAAACCCTCCTCTCCATTACATATAACATTTAATAATATAATTATTGTAATAATGGTAGCAATTAAATAATGTACCAAATAAAAATAGGCAAGAGAGAGAGAGAGAGAGAGAGAGAGAGAGAGAGAGAGAGAGAGAGAGAGAGAGAGAGGAAGAAGAAGAAAAAAGAAGAAGTAAGGCTCACAGTGAAGGGGCAGAGATTTCCATTGATAAATGTTGCTCAAACTCCTACGGAAGTGTTCCATTACAATGGCTAAACAAGAGGGATCTGTTTGGAGCGTCCGGACCGCCTGGAAAACACCACGCATCGCTTGGAATGTGAGAGTACTATTCGTCCCGACTCTGTCAGTTTAGAATGGACATGGGCAGTGTTGTAGGCGACTGTAGAGCTGCGATTGAGCATAACGTCCCAGGTTTCGGTGCCTCATTGCCTTACCGACTCCAAGGTATGATTGTTTGTCTCAATATCGTCCTTACTACTTGTAGTTTATACCGTTGCCATACTTTAATGTAGCCTCTTGCCGTTTTCGAGACTTTCGACCCAGAACGCCGCCAAGGTGGGGAAGTGCGGGGGAGGGGGGGGCTGCAGCGGCGGGGGGGGGGGGGGGCTGCAGCGGCGGGGGGGGGGGGGTATCCTGACACTATCTTTAAACCTTAGATAATCCGCAGAAGTTGAAGTGAAAAGAAATCGACGGTGAGTATGTTTTTTGGCGGGAAACGATTAACGAAAATTTGCCAGTTAGACATTCAAATTGCACTTCACACAAACACGAACCGTGTCCAGACCGCTGAAGGCAGCGACTTCTGATTTTCAGAACTTGTTCTACGCACCCTGACCGACATTTTGGCATCTGTTGCAAGTGTCGATACCGCGTGGAGAACACCATGCATCGCGTGGAAAGTGAGAGTACTATTCGTCCCGACTCTATCAGTTTGGAAAGGAATTGGGCACTATTGTAGACTACTGTAGAGCAGCGATTAAGTATAAAGCCGGAGTTTTTTTGTGCCAAATTGCCTAACCGGCTCCAAGGTACGATCTTTCGTCTGTACATCGCCCAGATCGCCTGTAGTTTATAGCGTTACCATACGTTGAAGTAGCCTTTTGTCATTTTCGCCACTTTCTACCGAGATTTGAGGGTACCTTTCTTCAACCCCAATTTACAGCGAAATCTAGCCATGCTCACAACCACGCCCTCTCCCCGTCGGCCCGGGTGCTTCTAAAGATAGAAAGGTCAATGGGGAGGGGCAGGTGTACTTGGTGTAAAAACAGCAGGGGGGGGGGGCACGTGTCCTAGGTAAAAGAAACAGCAGGGGACAGGTGTCCTAGGTAAAATAAACAGCGGGGGGGGGGGGGAGGAAGGCAGATGCCCCCGCTAATTAATTTTAATAGCAGGCAGTTGTTCATGGGGCAGGTGTCCAATCCTATTGCACAGGTTCCAAATTTTCTATGGTACTTGGCCTTGACGGAAACAACATTTCAACAAGAAACAACAGGAAACCTATTTGTAGTAAAGCTGCAAATATAAACCTGATTTTAGGACCATTCCATGGACAGTTTAAAGCCTACTGCGATATCAGCGTTTCTTACTCTCCGCAGTATTTCACCCGAGTCGAGTGCTGACGTCATGCAAGTTTGACGGACACGCTTTCAATTTTGTTATTGACAACAACATATTTATAATTTCGTGATTACTGATCGGAATTTTGAAAACTACACACACAATCGCGAAAGAGTTTTCTGAAAAACACGATTCTGCAAAAGGTTTTAGTGAAATTTGATTATTTTTTTTTATTTTCAACTTCGATGGCTCTTGTCGAAATGGTGCTAATCACTGATCGTCCCAAACGAGATCAAAGACTGACGCCGTATATTAATAACATACAGAGAATCTTCTAAGAATATACACGCGCAATTCTAAAATGAAATAAATCAAGTCTTTTTCAGGTTTTACGAGAGAAATATGTCCAATTGTATCATTGAATCATGTTTAGGTATATGTGGGCGAGACATTTTCTATACGGACAAAATACAGATTAAATAAAATATTTGCCATTATTTTCCGCAGACGTATTTTTGTCTTTGCTTCTTAGGGAAATCCATGCTGCTAAATACAACGAAGAAGTGTTATCTAATGAGGTCAGAACCGTCAGGTGGTCGATCCGACACCGCACCTCGAAGAAGATTTAGTGGGGGTGTCGATTTTACAAGTAATGTAGGCAGCGTACACGGCATGGGCTGTCTGTCTTTAATCCGACAAAACAGGGTTAAGGCTTGGTTTTTTGAATACCCTTATTTATTTATTTATTTATTTATTTATTTATTGGTGTTTAAGGTCACATACTTCTGCACAATGGCTAATCGTGACCGTGACAGTTTTAGAGGTGGAGGAAGCCGGAGTACCCGGAGAGAACCACCAAGCATCGACGAGCAACTGTCAGCTCCTCAACATTCTCACTCTGTTCAGGCTCCGCTCAGGCAGGGTTACAGAGGTTGAAGACATGTGCACCATCGACGTGCAGTATGCCTTAGTACACGGGGACATCGTGCCCCTATGTCGGCAACCGGACCAAAGTGCCTTGCCCAAGGACACAAGGTGAGTCGTCCCGGACGGGGATCGAACTCGGGACCTCTAGCATAGAAGTACAACAGTCTACCACTGAGCCACCGTGCTCCCTTGAATACCCTTAATACTATCATACATTATCCCCCAGGAATTCTAAATCTGATAAAAGAGGTCATGTTTATCTATTGCATACCCATTTTGCTGCCCGAAAACAGCCGATTTTATTAAAATTTTGACGTTTAGCAGCTGGTAGAGGGATTAACAAACGACTAGCGGAATATTCTATCTATGCAATTTGTAAGACCTGCCAATGTCAAATTGTTCTTGAAAATCCCCAACAAGCATTTAGCGAAATCCACGAAAATGTAAATTTTAAGCGTTTAAGGGGCATCTCTCCTTATCCAGTTCAAAATGGGTTAAGTTTCATTCTTTTAAATACCCTTACTACTTACAAACCTTAAACACCAATTAGATGCCATGATTTTTCTTGACCCCCACAGTGTCTGATGAATTGTTTTTAACTGTCTCACAAAAGTTCCTTCATTGATGTTATGAGAAAGGTGAGTATAGTAGTCTCAAATGATTCGGTTTGGTTTTGATAAAAAAATGTTTAGGTAAAACCCATCATTAATGGTAGAATGGGTTAATATCAATATCAATGTTTCACTATCAGTTTTGCGTCCGGTAAAAGCCCATGAAGGGTTAACAAATGCCTACCAGAATAATTGATCCATGCAACTGGTCATATGACACCAAGACCTATCAACGGCCATTTTCTCTTGAAAACCCCACAAAATGTTTGTAAAGAAATCCAGGGAAAACGATTTTTAAGCTTTTGATGGGTATCCCTGTTAACCTCCCCAACAGGGGTTAACGCTTGGCTTTTTGAATACCTTTATTACTTACAAAAATGGTCCTCTGTGAATTCCACTTCAAACAAAGGAGATTATGTTTATCTCTCATGTATACATTAGGTGCTGTGCGTGTCTGAAAACAGTCCCATGTTAACAACATTACGATGCTTGGCAGCTTGAAGATGGTTAATGTCACATAAACACCTACGAATAGTCAATTTGTCTTGAAACCCTACAAGTTACCGTTAGGGAAATTCACAGAAAATGGGAATTTAAAGCTTTCAAGGGATATCTCTCTTTAGCCTGCCCAAAATGGGTTAAGACGTCGACTTTTGAATACCCTTACTACTTACAAAAATGTTTCCATATAAATTGTACGCGCGATAAAAGAAGGAACTTTTCTTTGTGGTGTACCCTTTGGGTGCTGTTGGTGTGCAAAAACAGCCCATTTTATCGCAATTTTGACCTTCAGCAGCCCGGGGAGGGTTAACTAATGCTGACCGGAATATTTTGTTCATGCGACTTGTAATGTCACACCAAGACCTGCAAATAGCCGATTTTTCTTGAAAACCTACAAGATGTTGTTAGAGAAATCCACAGAAAACGCGGATTTTAAGATTTTAATGGGTATCTCTCTTTAACCAGCCCCAAATGGGTTAAGACGTCAAATTTTGAATACCCTTACCACTTTCAAAAATATTTTCCGATCAATTTTGCGTGCGATAAATGAAGGCCCCTTTCTCTGTGGTATATCGTTTGGGTGCTGTTGGTGTCTAAAAACAGCCCATTTTATCACAATTTTTACGTTTAGCAGCTCGGGGAGGGTTAACTAATGCTGACCGGAATATTTTATCCATGCAACTTGTAATGTCACACCAAGACCTGAGAGTGACCAATTTTTCTTGAAAATCTACAAGACTCGTTTAGAGAAATCCACAGAAAACATGAAGTTTTGAGCTTTTTTGGGGTATTGCTGTTTAACCAGCCCAAAACGGGTTAACACTTGGTTTTCTGAACACCCTTATTACTTACAAAAATGATCTTCGGTGAATTCCACTTCCAATAAAGGAAGTTATGTTTACCACTCGGGTATCGTTTGGGTGTTGTGGGGGTCTGAAACCGGCCCATTTCATCAAAATTTCGATGTTTGGCAGCCTGTGGAGGGTTACCATTTGCATCGCCAAATATGTAGTGTGTATCAAAGGTTGTGTCCTAGGTAGGTCTAGTAATGATGGATGTTTAAAAAAAATCCTAAAGACGTGTTTCGAGAAAGTGCCGATAAACCCCAATTTTGGCAGTTTTTTGCCAATTCTGGCGAAATAAGGGTTAAATCGAAAATTCCCCTTCGGTACATTTTTAGATTTTTTGCCACTCTATGCGTGTGCCAAATTGTGTGAAAATCGGTTCGAAAATGGCTTCTGAATCGTACGGACAAAAATGTGTGGAAAAAAAAACAAAAAAACAAAAAAAAAAACTAGACTTTATGATTCTGGAGAATCATGGCTTTTCCCGACAAGATTCCATGATTTTTTATGACCCTGGAGTGTCTGAAAAATTGTTTTTAATTGTATCATTAAAGTATTTTTATTGATGTCTTGAGAAAAGTGGGTATAATAGTCTCAAATGACCCAGTGACCCAGTGTGGTAAAAGAACGTTTTGGCTAAATCATCATTGTTTGTGGAGAGGGTTAATATTAATATCAGCGTCTGAGAATCAGCGTCTAATGCAAATAGCCCATTGTATCTCAAATTTATCTAAAATTTCGATATTTGACGGTTTGTGGAGGGTTAATGAAGGCTTGCGAGAATAATTCTTCTGGGTTTTTTTGTTCTTGAAAATCTGTAAGTACCACTTGAAGATATCCACAGAAAATGTGAACTTTAAATTCTTAAGCATGTCATGTATAGTCCCTGTGTCAATTATCTCCTATTAGACCACAGTTGTTATGCATTATTATGTCATTTTTTCACACCTTGTAGAGCTCACCTATCACATGTCTGTTGATAGCAGAAGTAAATTTCTCTCCAATTGGTTTTTCCCCGTAGGATTAGTTTTATTTATTACAATGAAGATATCCATACATACAACGACAAACATGAAGTTATTACATTCGTAAATAGGAAGTGTTGTTTGTACATATGTGTAGATAAAATATACCCTGGGACGAAGAAGGGGAGTATAGCCGTCTTACAAACTAGTATATATCTAGCCCCACTGCCGGGGAAATCTTGGCGCCATGCACCACTGCATTTGATAACCACCTTACAGAGTAGTAAATATACCTGCCCCCCTTCCCATGTTGGAGACCCCCACCTTTTATTGTAAGGTTCCTTAGGCACAACATAGCGTCAGTAAGATGGATAAAAACTGCCACGTCGCCACCCTGGGGCGGAGGAGGGGCAGTGTATAGCCGTTTTACAGACTAGTATATACCTGGACCCACTGTCGGGGAAATGCTATAGTGTCAACACTATTTGATATTATAAGTAACTGATCCCATTGTAGCTATCATTATTTACTGCTTTCTTATCATGCAGTGGCGGGGCGCGGTGGCATTGTGGTAGCCGGTTCTCGTCAGATCACCGAAGTAAAGCAACATTGAGTCTGGTTTATCATTGGATGGGTGGCCGTCTGAGCAAGGCACTTAACTCTGATTGTCCATATGGGGGCATGATGCCGCCATGTACTAAGGCGTACTGCATGTCGACGGTACGCATGTCTTCAACCAATCTAACCCTGCCTGTGCTGCAGTTCGGAGTTACGATGTTGGGAAGCTGGCAGCTGCTCGTCGTTGCTCGGTGGTTCTCTCCAGGTACTGTGGCTTCCTCCACCCGTAGAACTGTCACGGTCATGATCAGCCATTGTGCATAAGTATATGCCCTTAAACACCAATAAATAAATAATAAATGATATCATGCAGGGCAGTGTGGAATACGAGGTGAGTCATACCTTTCAGTGTGTGTTTGGTTGGAGAAAGAGGCAGGGAGGAGGTGGTAACCTTGGTAATTTTGTTTGGATAAATCGACCGCTGGCGTGGGACACCGTGGAATTGACCGATGAAGCGGGACACAGTGAGAATGGAACTTATGGACGGTTATTCTTGATAATAAATAACTATACACTTACTTTTGAGTTCATACAAGGTGAGTATAGTAGTCTCAAATGAGAATGGCCAATATTTGTCTTGAAAACCTACGAGGGGCTTTTAGAGAAATCCTCGGAAAATACGAATTTTTAACCTTTTGAGGGGTATCGCTCTGTAACCAGCCCTAAACGGATTAATGCTTGGTTTTACGAATACCTTCATTACTTACAAAAATGATCCTCAGTGAATTTCACTTCCAATGAAGAAGGTTATGTTTATCACGCAGGTACACATTGGGTGCTATGGGTGCCCCAAAACAGCCCATTTTATCAAAATGTCTATACTTTGCAGGCCCTGGAGGGTTAATAATTGCTTACCGGAATATTTTGTCCATGCAACTTGTAATGTCACTCAAAGACCTGCAAATGGTCAATTTTTCTTGAAAACGTGCTAGATTTTTTTGAGAAATCCACAGAAAACGGGAATTTTAAGCTTTTGATGGGTATATCTCCTTAACCAGTCAACAATGGGTTAAGACCTCGATTTTTGAATATCCTTACTACTTACAAAAATGTTTCTCTATCAGGTTTGCGTCCAGTAAAAGAAGTTACGTTTCTCTGTGGCATTTCCATTTGATGTTGTTAGTGTCCAAAAACAGACTATTTCTTCAAAATTTTTGACATTTAGCAGCCCATGGAGGGTTAACAAATACCTACCAGAATAATGTATGCAACTGGTAAAGTGATGCCAAGACATATCAACGGCCATTTTCTCTTGAAACCCTACAAGATGTTTAAAGAAATCCAGGGAAAACGATTTTTAAGCTTTCGATGGGTATCCCTGTTAACCTCCCCAACAGGGGTTAACGCTTGGTTTTTTGAATACCCTTATTACTTACAAAAATGGTCCTCTGTGAATTCCACTTCCAACAAAGGTGATTATGTTTATCTCTCGTGTATACTTTGGGTGCTGTGCGTGTCCGAAAACAGCGCATGTCAACAAAATTACGATGCTTGGCAGCTTGTAGATGGTTAATAAACGCTCACCGGAGTATTTTGTCCCTGCAACTTGTAATGTCACATAAAGATCTACGAATAGTCAATTTTTCTTGAACCCCTACAAGTTACTGTTAGGGAAATTCACAGAAAATGGGAATTTAAAGCTTTTAAGGGATATCTCTCTTAGCCTACCCAAAATGGGTTAAGACTTCGACTTTTGAATACCCTTACTACTTACAAAAATGTTTCTGTATAAATTGTACACTCGATAAAAGGAGGCGCTTTTCTTTGTGGTGTACCCATTGGGTGCTGTTGGTGTCCAAAAACAGCCCATTTTATCACAATTGTGACGTTGGGGAGCCCTGGGAGGGTTAACTAATGCTGACCAGAATATTTTGTCCATGCAACTTGTAATGTCGCACCAAGAGCTGCGAATAGCCGATTTTTTCTTGAAAACCTACAAGATGTTTTTAGAGAAATCCACAGAAAATGGGTATTTTAAGATTTTAATGGGTATCTCTCTTTAACCAGCCCAAAATGGGTTAAGACGTCGAATTTTGAATACCCTTACCACTTTCAAAAATATTTTCCGATCAATTTTGCGTCCGATTAATGAAGGCCGCTTTCTCTGTGGTATACCGTTTGGGAGCTGTTTGCGTCCAAAAACAGCCCATTTTATCACAATTTTGACTTTTAGCAGCCCGTGGAGGGTTAACAAATGCTCACCGCAGTATTTTGTCCATGCAGCTTCTATTGTCACATCAAGTCCTGGGAGTGACAATTTTTTCTTGAAAGTCTACAAGACTCGTTTAGAGAAATCCACGGAAAACCTGAATCTTTTAGCTTTATGGGGGTATTGCTGATTAACCAGCCCAAAACGGGTTAACGCTTAGTTTTTTGTACACCCTTATTACTGACAAAAATGATCTCCGGTGAATTCCACTTCCAATAAAGGAAGTTATGTTTATCTCTCGTGTATCGTTTGGGTTCTCTGGGGGCCTAAAACCGGCCCATTTCATCAAAATTTCGATGTTTGGCAGCCTGTGGAGGGTTACCATATGCATCGCCAGATATGTGATGTGTATCAAAGGTCGTGGCACAGGCAGGTCTATCAATGATGAAGGTTTAAAAAAAATCTACAAGACGTGTTTCGAGAAAGTGCCGATAAACCCCAATTTTGACAGTTTTTTGCCAATTGTGATGAAATAAGGGTTAAATCGAAAATTCCGCTTCGGTACATTTTTAGATTTTCTGCCCCTCTGTGCGTGTGCAAACTTTTGTGAAAATCGGTCCGAAAATGGCTTCGGAATCGTGCGGACAAAATGTGTGGAAAAAAAAAAAACCCAAAAAAAAAAAAAAAAAAAAACCCCAAAAAAAAAAAAAAAAAAATAATAATAATCCGTAGAAAAACAATAGTCTTTTCCAGAGGGAAAAGCCTAAAAATAATAATCCGTAGAAATACAATAGTCTTTTCCAGAGGGAAAAGCCTAAAAAAAAAAAAAAAAAAAAAATAATAATCCGTAGAAAAACAATAGTCTCTTCCAGAGGGAAAAGCCTAATTAGCCAGATTACCGCCTATTCGCCATTAACCCATGCGCGATTACTGTCCACTTTTCATTTCTGACAAATATCCAAATGTTACCAGCTTGGCGAGGTCCATTTGGCGCCAGTGTACACAATGCATCTTTCAGTCACCAGCGTCTCTCCACCAGAAACTGAGAATCCACGATTTCAAGCGGAACTACCCCAGAGGGGGGAGCAGTGCCACAACCCCAGACATATACCCAGCGTTAGGTCGCACCGGCTAGAACGGGACCAAATTCAAACAATTACCTCAACTCCTTAAAACGCTATATCTCGGCCAATTCTTGGCCGATTTCCATCATTTTTTCACTCATTCTTCACAAATAGTTACCGCATCTTTTCACACAGAGAGCGACACCAGTTTCCCATTCTATCATGTTGAATGTCAGGAGAGGGTATGTGCACGTTCGGGGTGTGGGTTGAGAGAGAGGGGCGGCTGCCTCGAGGCCCATGCTTGGTTTCGGGACTTTCTAATAATATGACCGAGTTCGGGCGAGCTTCAGGTACAAACGCTGAATGTTTGGGATGGCTGCTGCGAAAACGTTCGCCACAATCTATGGTGTCACACATGCACATGTTGTTATTATTAAGTACACGCGATCTGTTCAACGGGTTTGCTATTTAGCCCTAACTTGGACATTAAGCATACAGCATTCACGCCAATGTGAAAGAGTATTGGCGAAAGAATTGTTAGACACTGTAGGGAGTTTTCTATCGGCTATGCACTTAATATAGCCTAAAAAACTACCAGCTCTATATGCAATCTTATTTCGTCGCTGCCTAAAAAGACAAGCGGAATAGGTGAATCTCTCGATTTCTTGAAATGGAAAAATCTAGTTAGGCTTTTCCCTCTGGAAAAGACTATTGTTTTTCTACGGATTATTATTTTTTTTTTTTTATTTTTTTTTTTTAGGCTTTTCCCTCTGGAAAAGACTATTGTTTTTGTACGGATTAATATATTTTTTTTTTTTTTAGGCTTTTCCCTCAGGAAAAGACCATTGTTTTTCTACGGATTATTACTTTTTTTTTGGGGGGGGGGGGGGTTTGGGGGGGGGGATTGTTTCCACACATTTTCTCCGCACGATTCCAAAGCCATTTTCGGACCGATTTTCACAAAATTTTGCACACGCATAGAGGGGCACAAAATCTAAAAATGTACCGAAGCGGAATTTTCGATTTAACCCTTATTTCGTCAGAATTGGCAAAAAACTGTCAAAATTGGGGTTTATCGGCACTTTCTCGAAACACGTCTTGTAGATTTTTTTTAGACCTTGATCATTGATAGACCTGCCTGTGCCACGACCTTTGATACACATGACATATCTGGCGATGCATATGGTAACCCTCCACAGGCTGCCAAACATCGAAATTTTGATGAAATGGGCCGGTTTTAGGCCCCCAGAGAACCCAAACGATACACGAGAGATAAACATAACTTCATTTATTGGAAGTGGAATTCACAGAGGATCATTTTTGTAAGTAATAAGGGTGTTCAAAAAACCAAGCGTTAACCCGTTTTGGGCTGGTTAAACAGCAATACCCCCAAAAAGCTAAAAAATGCAGGTTTTCCGTGGATTTCTCCAAACGAGTCTTGTAGATTTTCAAGAAAAAATTGTCACTCCCAGGCCTTGATGTGACAATAGAAGTTGCATGGACAAAATACTGCGGTGAGCATTTGTTAACCCTCCACGGGCTGCTAAAAGTCAAAATTGTGATAAAATGGGCTGTTTTTGGACGCCAACGGCACCCAAACGGTATACCACAGAGAAAGTGGCCTTCATTTATCGGACGCAAAATTGATCGGAAAATATTTTTGAAAGTGGTAAGGGTATTCAAGATTCGACGTCTTAACCCATTTTGGGCTGGTTAAAGAGAGATACCCATTAAAATCTTAAAATACCCATTTTCTGTGGATTTCTCTAAAAACATCTTGTAGGTTTTCAAGAAAAAATCGGCTATTTGCAGGTCTTGGTGCGACATTACAAGTTGCATGGACAAAATATTCCGTTCAGCATTAGTTAACCCTCCCAGGGCTCCCCAACGTCAAAATTGTGATAAAATGGGCTGTTTTTGGACACCAACAGCACCCAATGGGTACACCACAAAGAAAAGCTCCTCCTTTTATCGAGTGTACAATTTATACAGAAACATTTTTGTAAGTAGTAAGGGTATTCAAAAGTCGAAGTCTTAACCCATTTTGGGTAGGCTAAGAGAGATATCCCTTAAAAGCTTTAAATTCCCATTTTCTGTGAATTTCCCTAACAGTGACTTGTAGGGATTCAAGAAAAATTGACTATTCGTAGGTCTTTATGTGACATTACAAGTTGCAGGGACAAAATACTCCGGTGAGCGTTTATTAACCATCTACAAGCTGCCAAGCATCGTAATTTTGTTGACATGGGCTGTTTTCGGACACCCACAGCACCCAAAGTATACACGAGAGATAAACATAATCACCTTTGTTGGAAGTGGAATTCACAGAAGACCATTTTTGTAAGTAATAAGGGTATTCAAATAACCAAGCGTTAACCCCTGTTGGGGAGGTTAACAGGGATACCCATCAAAAGCTTAAAAATCGTTTTCCCTGGATTTCTTTACAAACATCTTGTAGGGTTTCAAGAGAAAATGGCCGTTGATATGTCTTGGTATCACATTACCAGTTGCATACATTATCCTGGTAGGTATTTGTTAACCCTCCATGGGCTGCTAAATGTCAAAAAATTTGAAGAAATAGTCTGTTTTTGGACACTGACAACATCAAATGGAAATGCCACAGAGAAACGTAACTTCTTTTACTGGACGCAAACCTGATAGAGAAACATTTTTGTAAGTAGTAAGGATATTCAAAAATCGAGGTCTTAACCCATTGTCGACTAGTTAAGGAGATATACCCCTCAAAAGCTTAAAATTCCCGTTTTCTGTGGATTTCTCAAAAAAATCTTGCACGTTTTCAAGAAAAATTGACCATTTGCAGGTCTTTGAGTGACATTACAAGTTGCATGGACAAAATATTCCGGTAAGCAATTATTAACCCCCCAGAGCCTGCAAAGTATAGACATTTTGAGAAAATGGGCTGTTTTGGGGCACCCATAACACCCAATGTGTACCTGCGTGATAAACATAACCTTCCTCATTGGAAGTGAAATTCATTGAGGATCATTTTTGTAAGTAATGAAGGTATTCATAAAACCAAGCATTAATCCGTTTAGGGCTGGTTACAGAGCGATACCCCTCAAAAGGTTAAAAATTCGTATTTTCCGAGGATTTCTCTAAAAGCCTCTCGTAGGTTTTCAAGACAAATATTGGCCATTCTCATTTGAGACAACTATACTCACCTTGTATGATCTCAAAAGTAAGTGTATAGTTATTTATCATCAAGAATAACTACCCATAAGTTCCACTCTCACTGTATCCCGCTTCATCGGTCAATTCCACGGTGTCCCACGCCAGCGGTCGATTTATCCAAACAAAATTACCAAGGTTACCAAATCCTCCTTGCCTCTTTCTCCAACCAAACACACATTGAAAGGTACGCCTCCCCTCGTATTCCACACTGCCCTGCATGATATCATTTATTATTTATTTATTGGTGTTTAAGGGCATATACTTATGCACAATGGCTAATCATGACCGTGACAGTTTTACGGGTGGAGGAAGCCACAGTACCTGGAGAGAACCACCGAGCAACGACGAGCAGCTGCCAGCTTCCCAACATCGTAACTCCAAACTGCAGCACAGGCAGGGTTAGATTGGTTGAAGACATGCGTACCGTCGACGTGCAGTACGCCTTAGTACATGGCGGCATCATGCCCCCATATGGACAATCAGAGTTAAGTGCCTTGCCCAAGGACACAGCATGGGAGTCCGAATTGATCGCTCAGACGGCCACCCATCCAATGATAAACCAGGCTCAACGTTGCTGTACTTCAGTGAAATGACGAGAACCGGCTACCACAATGCCACCGCGCCCCACCACTGCATGATAAGAAAGCAGTAAATAACGTTAGCTGCAATGGGATCAGTTACTTATAATATCAAATAGTGTTGACACTATAGCATTTCCCCGACAGTGGGTCCAGGTATATACTAGTCTGTAAAACGGCTATACACTGCCCCTCCTCCGCCCCAGGGTGGCGAAGTGGCAGTATTTATCTATCTTACTGACGCTATGTTGTGCCTAAGGAACCTTACAATAAAAGGTGGGGGTCCCCAACATGGGAAGGGGGGCAGGTATATTTACTACTCTGTAAGGCGGTTATCAAATGCAGTGGTGCATGGCGCCAAGATTTCCCCGGCAGTGGGACTAGATATATACTAGTTTGTAAGACGGCTATACTCCCCTTCTCCTTCTCCGTCCCAGGGTATATTTTATCTACACATATGTACAAACAACACTTCCTATATGTGATAACTTCATGTTTGTCGTTGTATGTATGGATATCTTCATTGTAATAAATAAAACTAATCCTACGGGGAAAAACCAGTTGGAGAGAAATTTACTTCTGCTATCAACAGACATGTGATAGGTGAGCTCTACAGGGTGTGAAAAAATTACATAATAATGCATAACAACTGTGGTCCAATAGGAGATAATTGATACAGGACCAGACATCAATATTTTTGATACATTTGAGATAAAATGGACCATTTTCAAACAGACACAGCACTCAGTGGGTATGTGTCAAACAAACATAACTCCTTTTGTCAGGCATTGACTCGTAGGACGACAATATTGATATTAACCCCTCCACCGTTAATGATGTTTTTTACGTAAACAATGTTTTATCAAACTCATTTGAGACTACTATATTCACCTTTCTCTTAAAATCAATGGAGGAACTTCAGTGAGACAGTTAAAAACAATTCATCAGACACTGTGGCGTCATGAAGAATCATGGAATCTCATCGGGAAAAGCCATGATTCTCCAGAATCATAAAGTCTAGTTGTTTCTCCATTTCTACAATCTTTTTCTATTTCCTCATCTCGACGATACCCAGTCATCACATAACACCATGTCACCTAACAGTCGCTTGCTATTCGCCATTCGTAGTGCTTCCATTGTGTCCCAGATTCCAGCTGCTTCTTTGCTCTTTACGTTACAGTACACTAAAAGATTGCATTGTGGTAACCTTTTCTCTCTCCTCAGCTAATCAAGCTCATTTGGGGCGAAACAGTCCTCAATCCAATCTCATTAAAATACGCTGGAGAAAAATATATGTTGCCGTGTAACTTCTGTATTTAAATTTGGGGTTTCCTCTACTACCGTCCAGATTCGCACTGAATTGACAAGACATATTTTTACTTGTCCCCCCAGTCTATTTTTTCAACTCTCACATTTTGGAGACCAAAGCCAGTGCAAATATATTTTAAGTCTTTTTTTAACATTTTTATTGAGGGTTCCTAACTCAACAGATATTGGCCCAGTCAGCTAATCCGTAATGTTTTATGCTCTATTAAATCCGTTAGGGGGCGTTTTTGCCTCTATGGAGTGTATTGCAACCTTCAGATACTTACTGACACATAGCTATCTGTATTGATCAGTATATAGTGCTTGGCAGTTGGCAGTTTTACGGGCGGTGGAAGTCGAAGTAACTCCGTGCAAGCAGGATTAGCATTTGTTGAAGACAAGTGCACCACCGACGAACAGTATGCCTTAGTTCACAGTGCCACCGTGCCCCCACGTGGGCAATCAGGATGAAGTGCCTTGCCCAAAGACACAACGCAGATACCCCTGGCAGGGATCGAACCGTGGACCTTTCAGTAGTTTGATAGTTGAAGATATTCATGATGCTGATGTAATCTTTTTCACCGATACTCAACTGGACCCCAGCTTTAGACCAGACAGCGTGTTGATCTAGCTTTTCTCCACCAGTGAAGAAAGACAGGAACCAACATGGTTGGGGAGTGTTAGTTTAATTTTCTAAAGAAACCAAAATTAAACGAATGCCGAATTTTTTAGAAGTTCTTTCATTCCATCTTGTATTTCTTACTTCCCATCGAAATAAAGAACCTGGAATCTTTAAGCGAATTTACTAAGCATTTTAAAAATGAGGCATGTAAGCCACCACCGTGTTTGGGGCAGGGTTGAGGAAGATTAATATACTGCATTTGCAGGCAACGTAATGCATGCAGTGACTTAAGTTTTGATAAATTTCAAATTATATTCATGACACACCAAAATGCCCATGTTGTAAACGAAGACGCACAACATTACTTTTTATCTGCCTAAGGTAATCCGTGGTAGAACAGTTCTGCTTCATTGGCAAAATAAACCCAATAGCCAATACGTGGGATGCAAATTGTCTGAAGTGATTAGCATGATTAAAAACGATTTGAGAAACTTGACTATCCTGTGTTGTGATTATGGTATCATAACACATGCTGAAAAAGACCCTAAATATTAATATAAAAAACAATAAACATTTAAAACCCGTTGCTATTATCTAAACCGTCCGCACCCTTGTCTTCATTACAAGCATGAAAGACAAGGAAAGGTTATGGTTATAAATCACTTGCGGCTATGTCCCCATAACTGATGAAGTTAGGCACAGCTTACCCACTTTATAGGTGATGACAAAACGTTGAACGAACCTTACAGTGGTGGGTCTCTCCTGGGGCGATGCGGCTTCGTGAATTGGATGTAGTGTGTTTTTGTTTTTTTCTTTCCTGGGCACATGGTATCAATTCTCTTCTTTCCTTCTTTCTCTTTTCTTCTTTGTCTGCATATCTACCGTCATGACATCGTTGCAATTTCAGATAGCGTAATTGTTTATTTTGATATATATTGAACAAATGCTGCATTTACTTGTTAATCGTATACAAGGGAGGGAACGTATCTTAAGTGTTCGGCACTTGTTTTTTGTTAATTTTGACAAATAAATAGACGATCTCAAACGAGTGATGTTTGGATATAAGATTTTTTAAACGAGTTTGATGAATTTGATTCACAACGAGCCTTTAGGCGAGTTGTGAATCGAATTCATCAAACGAGTTTCAAAAAATCTTATTTCCAAACATCACGAATTAAAGATTCTGTATCTCACATGAATTTTCGAATGTTTTTTACACTTTTTATTTAATTCATTGTCGCTAAATTCTCCCAAAACAACTGACAATCAGTTCGTTGGCTCGGATGCTTCACACTATGATGTCATGAATGCGTTTTACTTGCTCCTGTTGTCGTAATTGACGTCATGTGAACTACACACAAGAATACAATGCTGCTGCTATGGGACCACGCGCCGATTAGACACTAGTTGATAATCAGGAAATAAGACATGGGTTGTTACGTCAAAATTAACGACGTTCCATGTGATATAATATGTTTAAACTAAACTATACTAAATGTTGATTGTGTACATGTTTGGAATGAGTCATAGGCATGTCGTGGTGCTCAGACTATTAACATTTCATACATTTTGTATATTATTTGGAATTCAAGTTCATATTTATTGTCATTTTAGTTGCAAACATTTGTAGTTTTACGCCCACGGTACGTCACAATCTTGACTTTACTGACCAGGAATTCAAGAGCGTTTATCGTGTCACATGTACATTTGTGCATAACATTATACTGTTCGCCCGTGTCAACTTTGTACGGCAGCGCATTTGCGCCATTGAAATTTAATATTCCAAACTCTTAAACTGTTACAACAGTTTAACCAATCTGTCAATGTATTAGTACCATTGTAATTCAATGTGTTAAACTGTTATATAAGAGTTTAGTAAACTGTTAGAACAGTTAGACGAATGAGGGAGGTCCAGTTAAACTGTTAGTTGAGCAAGGAAGGTCCAATTAGGAAGCAAGTAATTGTTGTGAGAATACCTGTGGCATAAATTGAAGATAACGTCGCGTTTCTGATTGTTACTTTTAATAAACGAAAACAACAGACAGCTCATGGAGATGTCTGTTGTTCTCATTTATTAAAGGTAAACAAAAAGGATAGCTGTTTTTTATGGCTAGTCAATTAGAAGCAACAACTTCACAAATAAACCGTCATTGAGAATATCCATCAGTATCACACAACCAACACTGAGTATGCGTCCAATTCGTTTAGCGAATGTGTTTTACAGTCATTTGCAAGTTTGTTTTTATTCTTCCCGGGAAAAATATTATAAAATATCACCTCCAAGACTTTTATATTAATGGAAAGGGTAGTATTATATGTTACGATGCACACACTGTTGATATTATGAACAGAAACAACAGTTTTCTTATTTTTAAATGGGTTTCAACCGAGAATAATAGTCAAATGTTCAAACTGATTAGGAAAAAAATGTAAAAAAGCCAGCTGCTATTTTATGGCACTACTCTACGGGAAAATGCCTAAAGTTTGTGAAATGATGCGCACATCGATGATACAAATTCGCTAACATTTCGAAATTTCAGTTTTTACAGGAATTTCCCATACCCTTAGTGTTAAATTTTCTGATAGCTTTAGGATATTAATGGGAGATAATCTTCATATAAATATCTTCCAGTGACTAAAATTGCCAGCCATGAGGGTACTCGAACACTGATATATATCAGTGCTGATCCGTCTGCATGGTATGGGACAATTCTACACAAAGCTAAGCTTGCGACTAACACCTCTCTACATTTTAAAATGCACATCTGTTGTTTCATAATCAATAAATTACCCCTAATGTTTCTGCCCGGTGCAGGTAGTAGAAGGAATTTGTCTTAGGACTCATTTACCCCCCCCCCCCCCCCCACACACACACACACACTCCAGCTCTTTTAGTTCATCTAAAGCCAGTTTAAGGTGAGTAGTATATGGGGTCCAGACGGGCCTGATTATCCAGAGCTTTGGGGGTTGCAGCTAGTGTTAAATTTCCATAGAAACCAGAGCTTTTTTTTGGGGGGGGGGGGGGGGGGGGTAACTGTTTTCGTGTGCTCCACCCAGCTGCATCCAGCAAATAGTATATCCACTACATATGTGGCATGCCGTGGTTTGTATAGTGATATATGCAAACACAGGGCTCTGGGTATATAGTATGGACATGTGATGGAATATTGATGAAGAACATGTGTTTTCTTGAAAGTTTTCCCCGCCGAACGGTTGACGTTGCTAACTTGCTATTGACGTCATGACGTCATGATCCACTCGCGACGCCTTAGAAACGTTGCGAGCTAATCTTGTCCACTGTATAATCCTACATTACGTTGTTCGAGTCAGGGTGTGTCGAGCTTCTCGTTCGAGCCTTTCGCGAAATACCTGCTCTTGTTCGATTGTCTTTCGGGTTTGAGAATCATATAGGGCTTCGTTGTACACACGAGAGGTAATATTCTATATAGGTAGATACAGATTATGGGAAATGAAGCAGTCTGATCATTCGAAGGTAAAGAGTGGCACCAGCCGACCAATTAGATTGCTTCATTTCCCATAATCTGCACCTATTTATACAGAATTACCTCCCTTGTGTTTAAGGAAGTCCTGCATGATTCTCAAACACGAATGATAATCGAACAAGAGCAGGCTTTGCTCGAATGGCTCGAATTTTATCCAGAAAGTCCATGAGGACGTCTGCCTCAGTTAATTACATACTGCTCAAATCATGGAATATTATTATTATTATTCTGCCTGACCTGCGAGGAAGAATTTCAGTAAATTCGATAAACGATGATATCTGCGTACATAATCTGTCTTCCGTGGCAATCATTTCTCAGTGCTGGTCTGTCTAAATATCACAAAAAAACAAAATTTGATTATCCATGCCCTGACCTTAAGATCAAAAGGTTCATACGGACGGACGACACAGACGGACGGACGGACGGACGGATGGATGGATGGATGGATGTAGGTCTCTCTTAGATGCTTTTGAATTCTCTTTGAAGATCGTGGAGACAATAACAGCTACATCACATGTAGAATTAACGTAATTCTACCCATATAGCGACTTGTTAAAAAAAGAGCATGGATTCAAAATCGATTGCTGAAATAGCCACTACTGTTGCATCAAAGATATAGCTTGTTGTCTCGAAAATATAGTTTGTGGCCCCTCATTGGAGCGAGCTCGCTAGGCTCGTGCCAATGAGAGGTCTTGGGCGGTGTTTTTGAGACGAAATTTGATAATCCGAATCAGTGAAAAGCCATGGCGAAATTACGAAAAGTCTCTCTATACCACTGTGCGATGCACAGAGTAAAAAAATATAGAAAAAGCCTGATGATCGCACAGCCAATCCGAACCTCAGAAGTAACCACACACTATAGTCTTTATGACACATTTTATTTATTGTTATTTTTATGTATATAGAATCTGCACAATTGTTAAAATACGAGTAGAGTCACAACCTGTTCGCCGTGAACAGGATTTTGAAAAATCAAACACAGCAGAGAGAAAGAATTACCGTACTGTCTGGCTTTGCACACAAATACTGATTATTTTACATAGACAGTTATCATGGCGGTTGATATCAGTACTTATCGTGCAAGGATTGGGGCATTCGGTGTTGTTAGGGGTATTGAGTCTGTACTTCGTATGAACACACATACCCATTACTCTAAAATGATATATTTGGTGTTGGGGCAATCTGGATTAGCGATAATGATTTATTTACTGCTGTTAATCAGTGGAGATGTGGAGCTAAACCCAGGTGACCCAAACAGCAATATGTTGATAGTACATATAAATGTCAGACGCATTCGAAATAAGATGGACTTAATTCAAGCAGAACTTGGCGACTTTGATATTATTGCCATTACAGAATCTATGTTAAGTGAAAACGTGAATTCAGATAGTTTGAGACTTCCTGGTTATCAACATCCGCCAGTTCGAAAAGACAGAGAAGATGGCATTGGCGGTGGAATTATAGTCTATTTTAAATTTGGTTCAATATGTGAACGCAAATGCGATCTAGAACGTCCTGGATTAGAGGCAACGTGGATTGAAGTTAGAAGTACAAATCAAAAGATTCTTTTGGGGGTGTTCTATCGACCACCGTCATCCCGTAACTTTTACTGGGATCTTATCGACGAATCAGTATCTGAAGCACGAAAAGATTTGACATCAAGTGCATCATAATCGGGGATTTCAATGTTAATTGTACACCAACAACCCATCCCAAAATTTTACATTTGGAAACAACGCACACCATGGTACAGGTCATCAAAGAACCAACAAGGGTTACTGAAAGCTCAAGTAGTCTCATTGACATGATGCTGACCACTTGCCCAGACTCTGTCTCGAATGTAGAAGTTATCCCCCCCCCCCCCCCCATTTTGTAGTGATCACCATGCTATATCCGCCCATGTGACATGCATGAGATCACATTTCACTCCGTATAGTAGGGTCGTCTGGGACTTCAAAAATATGGATGCAGATGGATTATCGCAGATATTTTCTGCTACAAACTGGGACGAGTTTTTTTTTATAGCGGGGAGTGTTGATGCAATTACCGAAAACGTTACTACTGATATCATAGAATCAGCCAAAAACTTTGCTCCATCAAAGTCTATATTAGTACGCCCGAATGACAAGCCGTGGATGACTGCTGCTGTACGAAGGCAAATACGATATCGTAATAGGGCTTACGGCAAAGCCAAACGAACAAATAACCCAGAACACTGGCAGGAGTTTAGACCAATACGAAATAATACTATAACATGTGTGAGGGAAGCAAAAAGAAACTACGACCTCAAGTTAGAGACCTTTGTATCCACCAAGAACCCTTCTTCTAAGTAGTGGTGGAAAAGTTTGAAGCATTTTTCGCGACAGCAATCAAATACAAGTGATATTTTCCATCCACTGCTAGAAAGCGGGGAACTTATAAGTGCCCCGACTGAAATTGCGACTATATTTAATGATTATTTCGCTAGACAGTGCACCGTACCTAGTGATGGGGAATTACCAAGCATTATTCGTATGTGTGGGTCTGTCGACAGTGTTGAAATTAGTCTTTCAGAGGTTGAATCATTATTGTCTAAATTGGACACGTCCAAGGCTTGTGGCCCGGACAAAATTAGTAACAAGATCTTAAAACGTTTCTCAATCGAGTTATCATACCCACTTTCTCGACTGTTTAACATATCTTTATCGACTGGAATATTCCCACAAAAATGGAAAATAGCAAATGTCATACCAATTCATAAGAAATTATCACCCAAAAATAAAGAAAACTATTGGCCAGTCTCATTGACATGTTGCATAAGAAAAGTTCTTGAAAAAATAGTTTTCAACCATGTTTATGAATTTCTCACAGCAGATAATCGCCTATCTGACCTGCAGTCAAGCTTCAGTCCGGGGGATAGTACAGTTAATCAACTAATATACATTGACAATTTCATAAAATCCTCCCTTGATGAAGGTAAAGAAGTTAGGTTTGTATTCTGCGACGTAAGTAAAGCATTTGACAGAGTCTGGCATGATGGACTAATACATAAACTTGATGCGATTGGTATCAGGGGCAGTTTGTTGACCTGATTCAAAAACTACTTAACCGATCGCTCATAGCTAGTTGTAATTAATGGTAGCAGCTCACAACCAAACCACATATTTGCTGGTGTCCCCCAGGGATCTGTTCTTGGACCCCTTTCATTCAACATTTACATAAATGATATAGTTGACAATATTCAGTCCAATATTAGGCTATATGCAGACGACACATCCATATTTTTAATTGTTGAAGATGCAACCCAGGCCTCAAATATTTTAAATACAGATCTTGAGCGTATTGGTTTCTGGGCGAAAACGTGGAAGGTTAATTTTAACCCAGAGAAAACAGTGGCGCTTAGCTTCACAAGGAAGTGTAATCCCTTCCAAAGCCAACTCTCTATTTTATAGACACTCCTGTGAGCGATGCTGAAACTCATAAACATCGTGGTCTGAATTTTCATTATTCAGGATCATGGAATACTCATGTAGATTCAATAATCGGTAAAGTCAGTCCCATGATAAACTGTTTTCGTAGCTTGAAATACAGACTTTCCAGATCAGCTTTGGAAACAATGTATATCAGCTTTATTCTTCCACTCTTTGACTATGCTGATATCATCTGGGATAACTGTCCAGAGAACAAGTTAATTGTACTAGAAAATCTACAACTTGATGCTCTGCGTACAATATGTGGTATTCCAAGAGGCACAAGCCATGATCGTATATATTCAGAAACTGGATTCATAACTCTAAAAGAACGCAGAAGAAGGCACAAAATCACCACAATGCACAAAATTATAACCGAAAAGGCCTTGTACCTAACGTCTATGATTCCCCGGCAAGTGTCTGAAATAACGACTTACCCGCTACGTTCTTCGTGTAATCTTCGGGAAATAAAATGTCGCACTTCGCTTTTTGCAGACTCATTGGTGCCATCTGCGGTAAAGCTTTGGAATGCTTTGGACCCAAATGTTAGATCCTGTGAATCAACAGAACTCCTAAAGCGATATTTAAAAAAGAACGACATAGCGGTTCCGAAGCATTACTATGCCGGTGGGAGGAATGGCCAGATTCTGCACTGCAAACTTAGACAAAGGTGTAGTAATGTCATAGACGTTCAGATCCAATACCAAACCTTATGAGACGACAGCGTAAACTATGACTCTACTCCGATTTCCACACTTTTTCATGCACCATCGTTTGTAATTCAAAAAAGTATTTATATGTAACGGTAAGGTATTTATATAGGCATATAGCCTGTTTACCGAACCATTTCAAGAGAATAAAATACTGTTTAAAAAATCCATGATTTGGTCAGTCTGTAATTAACCTCTCCGTTGAAATCTTGGAAAGTATCTGTTTACTGTGTTAAAATTGTGGTATTGGAGGTTGGCCCATGGGTACCTCTTGTTTTTACAGCGCTGATTCAGGGTACATGCAGTCCCATCCACGTCGAAAGTAATTTTTGAAGCAGGTACCTGAGCACCTTTCATTTTGTGGTTTTAATAGCGCGCTAATTTTCTTTGAGTTTGCACTCACCCCCCCCCCCCCTCAACCCCCTTAGGGTTAACTGTCCTAATTCCTGTAAGGATTAATGCATATTAGAACAACACAGGGGAGGGACCATTCCAGTTCACAGTGTCGTGAAAAATCATGTTTATTCGCCCGCATTGTTGTCTATGAAGGGAGCTAACTACTGAGGCGAATTTTAAAAATAAAATTATCTTTCCCAAGACTGAGAGAGATAAAAATACAACATGCTCGCTGAGAACTGTATGCACGTGTCCATGTAGTTTATCTACTTAGCTGAAATCCTACCTGTGATGTGGGGCATAATTTTAGCAATATTAATCCATGATTTGAGAAGAATATAATTGACGGGGACAGACTTCCCCATGAGAAGCCTGGGGAGTATGGGAGTCAGGTTGTTTACTGCAGAAAACAAGTTTAATGCTATTTTACGATCCGGTAACGAAGGACCTCTATAGCGGTCTTCTGGTGTAACATCTGGGTCAAAAGTCTCGTTTCATCTACATTCCGAAACAGCGTTGCAACCCTAAAATACAGGTGCATCGCAAAAAATGCAAGTCGAACGTGTATTTTAATCTCATCGTGATAAAAATAGACTTTTGACCCAAATGGTACAGCATAAACCACGGCATAAAGTTATGTTTATCTCAATCGTGACTGTCATTTCACTTTATACACGCTCATTGAGGGGGTTAAAACGTACCATTTGTGCTGTTCAAAACTTCAAATAGAAAAGTGTTGTTACACTCCAGTAAACAAACATTGTGAAAAACTAAAAAAAAATATAAACAAATAAAAAATAGCCTGGAGTCCATACAGGATAAAGGCCATACAGTTTCTATTTAGAGAGGTGTTCTTTATAAGCCCCCCCCCCCCCCCCCCCCGCCCTGACGGATCTACTCTAAAACCTGAGTAAAAAAAGGGATTCACCTTGCTAGAGATGTTTTATGATTTATAAGGTCTGCAAAGTCGTGTAGGGACTTTTTTTATCTTAACTGTATACCAAACAATAAAAATACTAATAGCGAATATATATTTCACCTCTCGTTGCAAGTAATTAATCTATCAACAGTGAACACTTGTTCCTGTTGTTACAACCGTTGGCGTGCTAAATACCTTGACATTCAAAATGTATAATATCTAAATTTTAAAAAAGGAACTTTACACTCCATTAACTCAAGCTGTGTGTAACAGGCCATCCAGTTTCCATTCAGAGAGGTATTCATTGCAGACTTTCACTCACGCCCTGATGGTTCTACTCTAAAACCCGAGTAAGGGCATGGATTAACCCTGCTTGAGATGTCTTATGATTTATGATGAACTCAACACTGTCGTGTTGGAACTTTTTTTTGTATCCTTTATTGTGTACCAAACAAGAAAAATGCTTATGGTGAATATATATTTCACCTTTCGTTGCAAATTGGTGTGCTAAATGCCTTGATATTCATACGATATGATATGTAAACTTTAGAAAAGGAACTTAACACTCCATTAATTCAGAGCTGTGTATTTTTCTTGCTTTGTTTAAAACTAAGAGCGAACTCTCTGGCGTATTAGATTTTCGGTCAAAATTATTTGGCTGATGGATCTACTGAGCCGAGTGTTGACATTAAATGGGGTGCCCAGTGACTGGCCCGATTAACCCTGCAAAACGTAGGATAGAGGAACGCGATCTCAGTGACAATTTGGCACACCATTACTGCCATAAATGAAACGTTCAAAGGGACTTGCGCCATTATTCCCCTAAATCAGAGGTGTAGGGGTAGAGGGGGGGGGGGGGGGGTACCTACATGGGGGATTAGGTCGCAATAAACACAAAACGAAATGTGTCCAATGTCTAGACTCATTACCCATGTAACTGTATTCATAGAGGAATGCTATCTCAATGTGACAATAGCTCACCTTTACAACCAATAAATGAGAGATTGCCCCAGGGACACGTCATATAGTCCCCTTAATCATAGGGGTGGACCTACCTGGGGTTTTGCGCGATAAAAATGGGAGGTGCCACATGGACTCGCCCTGTAAACTGTAGGATGTTGGCCCCTATCTTAAATGAGGATTCGGTGTACTAAGAATGTTGGGAAGGGGATAAAATGGGTCCCAAGACACATATCTTCCACTACAAATGCTTTTTTCTTGGCTTTAGAGGCCGTAGAATTCCAAACGAGGGATCCTTAAGTCATTTTTTAAGAGTAAAGAGTCCTTGCGCTCACTTTCTGCTAATTCCCAATAAGAATACACTGACGGGTCGATAAAGATTATGGCTTAGTCTCCCCCCCCCCCCTCTCTCTCTCTCTCTCTCTCTCTCTCTCTCTCTCTCTCTCTCTAAATTTATGTTGAGAGGGGAGACAGATGAGAGTTAAGAGATGTGTATTTACCGAGTGTCCAGTCGATAGTTAGAAGTGTCTGAACCCTGGTGCTGCGAAAGTCTCATACGGCTTGGGGAACAATCCTCTAAAATATAAAGAATCACAAACGCTTGTGGAGTAACTTTCACTCAATACAATTTATTCACATTGATTAAATCGTCGTTAATCTTATTGACATCGCTCTGACACTAGTCTGGCATCATCACAAGCATTCACTTTGCGGGTGGATGTGAGCGATGTTAATGCAACCTACTCACACTGCAGTCGATTGCAATTTGTCATTGATAAGTAGAGAAAATAATCAGTTGATTTCCCGGGTGACGTCATACAGATCAATACCTCAGTTCGCGAGCTTTTCGGCGCGTTTCTTGGAAATGTGTACATTTTCGTTCAATAAACCTGTTTAAAGTTAGTTTACGAACAAATGCCGTAGGCATGTCCGAGGGCCACAGCCCCGAGTTGGGGGAGAATTCAAGTGGAGGTTTCCCACTATTGATGGTGATTATTTTTTTAAATTTTTGAACCCCTGAGATTGATTCCTAGGCCTCCCTCTGGCTTAAACCTAGACATTTGATCAACAAGAAAAATACATTTCAACAGACAGGTCCATGAGTTTTCCCTTACACTGACCAGCCTACACATGAACTATAGACTAGCAGCTATCCAGCCAATATCTACTCCTTCCAACAGACTACTCAGAGTCGGAGAAGCGGAACGATGAATTCGAAAAACCAGACCAATCACAGATTCGAGTCGGAATTTCGGAAAATTTTGCCAGCTGAATGGAAAATCGGAAGAATTTGAACGAAAATTGGAAAATCACTTTAGCTCTGACATAATATGATAAGAGCAAATTTAATTGATATTATTGAATTTTCAACTCTTGGAATTTTCATCACCTAATATCCAACTTTTGAAATTTTAGGCAATAATTGGGAGAGGGAACTCAGTAGTGTATTTTTGAGTACTCTGGCTCAGCAAAAATCCATTTCTAGCTCACTAAAAAATCCAGTTAGAAAGCAATGTGAACTTAGCTTGAAAATTTTTCGAGCTCAGTTTAAATAAGAAACCGATCATTTTCCACCTGAGCTGGTATTCGAGAAGGATTTAGAAAATTAAAAAAAACAATTAAAAAATCTCAGAGATTGTCTGTTGTTGTAGCTCACTTCGAGATCGAAGACATTTTTCTCCATACAAACCTCCCATTGGAATTTGTAAAGTGCGAACGACGGAGTGAAATCGCTCGCCTCAGATATTTGGGAGATTAAATTTTTCCAACTATCGTCTTTTTTGTTCAGTGTTATTCCAATAGGATATGTTTGAGAATTGTAGAGACAGCGGGTCTTCCTCTTTTTATTTTTCTACTTTTACGATCCAGATATCCGTCAGATTCCAATTTATCCTAAGTTACTGTCTTCATCCAAGGAGAAAATTTTTAAGAATTGTAGAGAAAGTGTGTTTTTTTCCTATTTCGTTGAGTCGAGAAATCTCAAAGACATTGCGAGACTGAGCCAAATAATAACGTCGCTGTAGCCACACACCAACAAAAATATGCGATTTTCGGGCTGGTGAAATAACGAAAATATCACCTGTTTTTTTCTTAGATATTTAAATAGGAAAAAGAAAAAAAATAAACAAAATAAATTAAAAAAAGAAAATACCCAGACTATGAATGAAAAAAACCTTAAATATAATTATGTAATTTTAAAAGATTAAGGATCCCAAGGTGAGAGATAAGACGGTTCTTCGAATTGAGGATTAATATTCAAGAGAGCAATTTGGAAAAATGAATGGGCGACATCGAGATGAAACGAGAGAAGATTAAGTTATTCAAACCCGTGACAGAAACTCAGGAAGAGATGAAAAAAGTTATTTTACAAACCTTATGATTCGGCTTATGGTTACAGATCTTCTGGTCACACTTAATGAATGAATGATTTTATCTTGTAATACAACCTGTATACAAATACAAACTAAATACAGCAACATACAATAGTAGGTATATATTGAGAATACACGCATCAACGTACATGTATGTGTATGTGTACACTTACATTCGTGTACACCTCCATAGGATTTAGTGTTAAAATCGTGTACCTGTACACGATTTGAACGTTTTTTAGGGTGATTTAGAATCCGCTTTGCGAATTCAAACATCACTGAATTGTATCCTAGAGTGAAAAAAAAAACGCCCGTAGCTTTACGTACACGTTCATGTACCGTTTTGATTGAAATCGACAAATGGATTTCTCCCATAGGATTCAGTGTTAAATTGCGAGCAAAAAACGTTTTGTCGTTTCTAAATCATCGTCTTGTCGATTCTAAATCATCCACGTCCGTACACGATTTTAACATTGAAACCCTATGGAGGCGTACACGGAGATCCACTTGCGGATTTTAGGTCTGAAATCGACTCGTGTGAAGAGGTGATGTTTGAATCCGCAAACCCACTGTCGCGTTTCCCGAAGTAAGACTAACACACATTATTGTGAGGTAATCTTAATAAACACTTAATGGAATGTTTCGAATGAAGAATGTTGCCAGGATGTTAGAATCCGCAAACCCACTGTCACGTTTTGATTGATATATAGGAGAGAAAAAATATATAAATAAATAGTTATTTTTTAAAAAATAAATATATCAAATCAAATAGATAATAAAAAAAATAAATACGTATATCATGAGCGATTCTCAGACTATTAGAGTAAGGTTTCTTTTAAAAATGCTGATGAGAGCCTATGCATTCTGCGTGAATGAAAAACTAGGTCGTCTCTTGTTAGAACGATGCGTCAGATGTCGGGATCACCTAGACTTCGATCACGAGAATCATTCGTGTCTGTGGATGGAAAGGGAAGACATGGTCGTCAAGTATTTCGAACCGGCGTTCGAACGCGTTCAAATCAATGAAGTGATCGCGTTTTGGAAGAGATTACTCTTCTGTAAGGATCAAAGCAAGCCCACAGTTTTGGAAGAACAGAAATTGGCGCGTAAAAGTCTGACTTTACGAGATAAGGGATGCATCATGATATTATTGTTCAATGAAGCATACGTCTTAAGTTTTCTCATTGATATAAAATAAGGGAGAATAGAAAATAAAAATAAATACGCACATAAATTTTTTATCTAATATTAGAAAGAAAAAAAAAACAAAAATGAGAACCAGAAATAAATTGTATCCAACGTTAGTGGAAGACGAGGACGAGAAGCCGATCAGCGTTTTGCCGACGGCACTGTTGCTAGAAGAAAAGGAAAGAGGAGAGAGGTATCACATCGATCAAATCAGTAGAATCCAAGTGTATCTAACTCGAGAGAGAGATTCTCGTCGTTCCCTCAAGAAGAAGTATTCGCATTTCGTGAAATTCGTCAATGCGATCGACACGACACTCATCACGATTTCCATGGGTTTACACGCGGCCGGTATCGGATTGTTGTCGACTGCGGTCAGCATTCTGATCGTGTTGAACGTAGAAGGAGTGGCTCTCGCCGCCGGATTGTTTAGCACGCTCGGAAACTTTTTGAGTAGGAAATTATATCTGAAGGCGAGGAAACATGACAAGATTCGCGTCTTGGCCGACTCCAAGATCGACACGATATCCGAAATGATCTCGATGGCGTTGAAAGATGGTAGGATATCGGACGGAGAATACTTTGCGATATTGGGCGAGAAAATGAAATACGATGCCATGAAAAAAGCCGTGAGAATCAAGACTCGTCAGATCATCAAGGAAGAGATGAAGGATTCTCTCGTGGAAAAGGGGAGGAAAGAGGCCAGGGAGGAATTCAGTAAGATGATAGAACTCAAGAGCAGCGATTACAAAAAAAAAAAAAATATATATATATATATATAATAAGAACAGAATTTAAAAAAAAATATTAAATTTATATATAAAATTAAAAAACGAAAATTAATTTAAATAACTCTTAAAAAAATGTATTGCGTAAAGTGTAAGAGAGTTACCGAGACGAGTAATTCTCGAGAAGTACGAACTAAAAACGACAGACAGATGCTTCACAGAATTAGCGACGTGTGTGGTTCTGTCAAGACTCGATTCGTCAAAAAAAAGAATGCGAGTAAAGGTAAAGGCATCGTGAATAAAATTATCAATAATCTACCTTTCAAAATGCATCTGCCCGGTCACAGTTTCACGGGACCCGGAACGAAATTGAACAAGAGACTCAACACCGATCTGACACCCAAATCTTGGAGCAAACCTGTGAATAGGGTGGACGCGGCCGTGTACGATCATGATCTGTGCTACGCCGGACATCCCGACACCAAGACTCGCAACAACGTCTGCAATAAAAACATGTTGGGGAAATTGAGAGGCATATCGAATCCGACCAGGAGAGAAAAGATAGTACGTTCGCTGGTCGGCAATCTGATTGGTGCGAAACGTCGATTCGGCTGGGGTGTTCAAAAAAAAAAAAGCGCATCTGAAAAGAAGAAGAAGAAACGATTATTGACAAGCAAATTGGCCGAGGAGTTACACAAACCCATAGTGCGTAAATTTCGAAAGAGAAGGGTGTTCGTGAAGGGTTTGGATGATATTTGGTCTGCAGACTTGGTCGACATGAGTTCGTTTTCGATGTGGAACGAGGGCATCAAATATCTATTGACAGTCATCGACGTGTTTTCCAAATACGGTTGGATCAGAGCTTTGAAGAATAAATCGGGACTTTGCGTCGCCGAGGCTCTGAAGAGCATGTTCGACTCGTCTTCTCGAAAACCGAGTAAATTGTGGGTGGATAAGGGAAAAGAATTCTACAACAAGCACGTTCATCGATTGGTCGACCTCTACTCGATCGAAAACGAAGAGAAAGCCAGCGTTGTGGAACGTTGGAATCGAACGATGAAGGAAAAGATGCACAGATACTTCACGGCGAATTCGACCAAGAAATACATATATGCTCTGAACGGTCTGGTCAAAGATTACAACAACACGCGACACAGATCGATCAAGATGACTGCCGCGGAAGCTAGCGATCCTCGAAACGAAAAACGGGTCTACACGAATCTATATCCTGAGAGATCTAAGATCAGAAAGAAGTCTAGAATGCTGAAATTTGCGGTCGGTGATCGAGTGAGAATCTACACTTATAAGAAGCACTTCGAAAAGGGTTATACTCCTCGATGGACCTCAGAAATCTTTGTGATAATCAAAATATTTCACACCGATCCGGTGACTTACGAAATCGAAGCTTTGGATGGAGAAGAGATCATCGGAAAGTTTTACGAACAACAATTACAGAAGACAAAGTTTTGATAAAGAAAACAAAATTTTTTTTATTTACTTTCTTTAACATTTTCTTGTTTACACACATATATATAAGAGAGAGAAAAATAATAATAAAAAATAATTAAAAACTATTCTTAGATAAAGAAAGCAAGTTAATTAATAAACAAAAAACTAAAAATCCTTTAAAATGACAAATACACTAGATATAGCACAAAGCATAGTGAAAGATGAAAGTATTCAAGAATATGAGGTTCACGAATACGAACCGGTAACCGGAATGAGTTTGAACAATGCGGGAGAGATAAGAATCAACGTCGAAAATCAAGATCTATTCATACATCCTAGCGAGAGTTACATAGTGGTGCAGGGACGTCTCACCAAGGAAGATGGGAGTGACTACGCCGATGACGACACGGTTACTCTAGCCAATAATGGCATCATGCATCTATTCAGTAATATAAAATACATGCTATCCGGGCAAGAGATAGAATCTGTGTTTCATCCCGGCCAGGCCACCACGATGTTCGGACTCTTGACGTATCCTGATGATTTTTCGAAATCCAGAGGACTTAATCAGTTGTGGGTGAAAGACACCGTCGGCCCTGCTAGCGCCGGCACCGTCGCGATATTCGACTACGTCGTCAAGACGTCCAGACCTAAAGGAACGTTTTCGTTCAGGATACCTTTGAAACACATCTTCGGATTCGTGAACGACTACAACAAGATCATGTACGGATTCAAACACAATCTGATGTTGACTCGAAAAGGAGACGACGGCACAATAGTGAGACTCGCTGCGACCAATGCGGGTAAGATAACTCTACACAAGATATCGTGGTTCGTTCCACACGTGGAGCCTTCGATCATGGAGAAAGTGCGTCTCTACAAGATCATAGAATCCAAGAGTAAATTACCCGTGAGATTTAGAATGAGACAGTGCGACACAGCTAGCATTCCTCCCTCCACGAATCACTTCGATTGGAGATTGACAGTGAAATCCACTTCCGAGAGACCGCATTTCATCGTGGTTGCATTTCAGACCGATAGGGACGGGTCTGAGGAAAAGAATGCATCGCTGTTTGATCACTGCAGTTTGAGAAACATGCAAGTGTTTCTGAATGCCACGAGATATCCAGCAAACGATTACAACGCGTTGTTTGACAAGAATGATTTCTGCAGACTGTACGGCGACGCCGCTGATTTTAGAAAGAAGTATCACAGTCTAGATGAATTGATGAGCCATCCTAACATATCTCCCGGTGAAACAAGTCGATGTATCTCATGTTCGTATTCGCCATCAGTAAACAGAGTGAACAACTCAAGAGTAGCGTCTTAGACATTCAGATCAAGATGCAATTCGATAGGAACATTCCGAGAAAAACCGAAGCCTTCACCCTGGTCCTGTCGGACAGAGAATTACAATTCGAGGCGGACGGAAATAAGATGTCGATCATTCGACGAGAGATGAGTATGTGAAAAAAAATAAAACAAAAATAAAAAAAAAGTAATGATTTATTAAAAACAAAAAAACAAAAAAAAAATAAATAAAGTAATGTGATCTAGAGAGATTGAACATCTTTCTAAATCTCATTACTTTTTTTTTTTTTATAAATCACACATAATTTTTTTTTTAATTCATTATTTTCCATGCGTTCACTGTTTGTTCAAAGGAACTAGTTCGATCAGTAGACTCACCATGGAAGTGGTGGCTTCAGGATTATTGGTTTTCATAATGAAATTAATCCTGTCTCCGGCGTTCACTTTGAGAGGCGTGCCGAACGTGCTAACATTTGCGTGTTGATTCTCAGTCTTTTCAACGCTGTATCTCTTATCGCTCTCTACTCCATTCACCATGAGATTGACGACCGCTCTGTTATTCAAATTTGAGGAAGCCAGACTCATTCGAAGTATTTCACCTCCCAGCGGCATGGGATATCCCACCTGAGCATGTTTCGATCCGCTACCTCTATTTCCGAAAGACCACTTAGCTTTTCCTTCATCTAAGGTGCCAGCCTCTTCGGCCCACACAGTGATCAATTGTCTAGCATATTTGACTTTCTCCACCACCGAAATCAGGGTGCAGGCATCCGTCATGTTCATGGGATCCGGTAGATTCGTGAGCGCGTGTCCACCCATGTCTAGTTTACCTTCCATGATGTCACCCTTTCTCCAGACCGAGTTGTCGTCCACGTACTTTCTGCTGACTGCGCTGGAATCGAATTCGGGATCGTGATCGAGACCGAATAAATTGTGACCGTTCATGTTGATGCCACCCTTCATGGTTCCGCCAGATTGTTTGTTCAGGTAGAGATCGTCCACTTGTGATTCTAGGTATTCTTGTGATTGTATCACGGCAGAATCTACGTAGCCCTTGTTGACCGCGGTTGAGTCTGCATTTGGCAGATTCAATATCTTGTTGAATCCCGCATTCAGATCCGATTTCATTTCTCATCTTTCAGACTTTCTCTGTTCCAGATCTACGTAGTGTTTGGTCACCACGTCCTTGGGATTCATGGGAGTGGCCACGTTCATTATCTTGTTAGAATTGGCATTCAATTCCGAGTGCATCGTTTTCTGAACGTATCTATTTCTCAGGTGTTCGCTGAATCTTGCGTGAGTGTCGTCCGCGTATTTCTTGGTCGTGGCATCGGTGGGATCTATGGGATTCGCGACGTTCACCAAACGTTTGGATTTCAGATTGAGATCGTCGGTCATGGTTTTATCCATGTAATTATCTAGCAGGATTCGTTCGAAATCGGCGTTCCCCCTGTCGACGTATTTTTTAGTCGCAGCATCTGCGAGATCTATTGGCTCGGGAAGATTGTAGAGCTTCTTATCGTTCATGTTCAAAGGTTCTTCTCGAGGTTCGTATCTCCAAACGTAATGTTCGTCCAAGTTGGCAATGTCGTAACCATCGTCGACTTCGAACGTCTTCCTCTTCTTTCTTAGGTTGACTTTTTCGTCGTCACTTCTACCAAATTTATCGACTGGCATGTTGTTGTGGGATTTTTTTTGTTTTTTAGAAAAAAATATTCAAAACGCAGTTTATTAAAAATGAACTATTTTATTTTTATTTTTCGTTTTTATTCGATTAAAAAATTTTTTAAAAATAATTTATTATCTTTATATATACTATAAAAAAAATCTCTCTCTAATGTAAATCATTGAGAATGTCTTGAAACCGATCTCCTTCAGACCATCTCTTGAGAACGTAGAGACACAGGTGACCGCAAAACACTTGATCTGGTGATTGCACTTGTTCCGTGTTGTAACGAACCATTGATTTGTTGAAATAGTTCTTTATTTCTTTTGGCAGTGAGATTCCGTAGCTGTCGAAATAATAATTTTTCTTCTTCCCGTTCTTGATCCACGCAACCCAGTGAGTGCCTTCATCCGATGAATCGTCTAGATTTAAAATTCCGCATTCCGATTGCCGAGGTCTTCTCTTCGGCAAGGCATCTCTGGAAAACACGCCTAGAAAATCTTTGATTTTCAAATCTTTTGCCGCATTCAACAGATCGATGTTGGATAGGGGTTCGTTAGGTAAGGCGACACCTTCTATGGATATCTTTATTTTCTTATTCATAAATGCATATATATATTTTTTTATTTATTTTATTATAATTCACTAAAATGACGTTATTTTTTTTTTTTTTTTTTCTTTTTCTTTTTAAACTAACATTCTCGATATCTCTTTTGATTTCCATAATCTTGAATCCGTCTAATTCCTCTTGATTTTCTGGAATCCTGATATTACCATCTTTTAGTAGAACAGATTCGATCGTTTGTATTGATTTAACGAATGAAATTTTTAGATACCGTGTCGTAAATGTATTTCTCTTGATCTTTTGACAATTTTTTGAACAGGAATAACAACTGCAAATATCTATTATATTCAAATACGTCTTTTTCGTTACCTGCGAAAAAAGACGACGCAAAAAGAGATATCAAACGTAGTTTGTCTCTCTTAGTTCGAACGTTTTCGGAATTTAAGAATTGGAGTTCGTTAGGTAAGACGACACCTTCTACGGATATCTTTATTTTCTTATTCATAATGTGTATATATATTTTTTTTTATTTATTTTATTATAATTCACTAAAAATGACGTTATTTTTTTTATTTTTTTATTTTTCTTTTTAAACTAACTCTTTTGATGTCTCTATCAATTTCTATAATTTCGAATCCATCTAATTGCTCTTGATTTTCTGGACTCTCGATGTCTCTATCGATTTCTATAATTTTGAATCCATCTAATTCCTCTTGATTTTCTGGAATCCTATCATCCAGAATCGTATCTGGAATCCAATCATCCACATTCATATCATCTCTAATTAGATCTAAAGTCCAATGTCCGAGTGCCAAAGTGTTTATTTTATTGTCTAACATGAATCTCTTATCGTCGTCAGCCATCAGCGAAATCTTATTGACTATTTCGGTATACAAGTCGTGATTTTCACTTCAAATCGATTTCATAGTCTTATACACCGGACCACTTCCTAACAGACAATCTTTATACTCTTGGAAAGAGATGTTTTTCTTCACCACGCACGCTTTAACTCCTTTGCACTTCTTGATCTCTTCATCATCTTCTAGACGATAAGCATACAGTTTGGGTCTCAAGCCCACGAATTCGATGATTTGTTTACCGCCGCTCTCATCCTTAAATTTACCCAACACCTTTTTGTTGTCGTTCGATTGAATGTTGGACAGGTGATCAACGAGATAATTGCTCATGTCGAACCACGCGGCCACGTCCTGAGATATATCTCGGTAGACGTCTTTCGTCTTTATCTCGTAAACTAAACTGTCCGTGTTGGTGAACAGTAGTTTGGCTTTATCACCAAATTTTTGTTTGATGTAATCGTAGTGAAACTCGTACATCAATCGCTTGCTGATATCTAAGATGATCGGTCTGAGATAATATGGTTTGTCGAACTTCAGGTGCGTCTTTTGCATGTGAACGGCCACTAGATTTTCGTCGAATATGGTTCAGTGTTTGTAATTGGGTTTCGCCACTAATTTTTTAGCTCTTTTCTCAGACGTGATGAGTCGAACGTTGGTTCTCTTCCTGATGTTTTCCATCGATTTACCGTACATGCAGTTGTTCATGAGTTTGAAGAAATCTTTTTCGAAATCGTTCTCGGCTCGAATTCTGAGATTCGTGTTGAGATCGATGTATTTTTTCATCCAAGGCTCTTCGTCGAATCGAATGATGCGATGTATGTCAACTAATTTCATCCCGTAATCGACAAATTGTTTCAAATTCTCGCTGTAGACGACGTAATTATGTTTGTTAAATAAATTGGGAATGAGTTTTTCCTCGTCTCCTTCGTTCGGTTCCATTCGTTTGGGAGCCAGCGGATAATCGTTGTGTGGATCGTGTAATTCTTCAGGATAGTTCAAATCGACTTCTAAAATGCAAGGATAGTCACTCTATTTTTGCATCTCTTCCGGTTCCGTCACCAATTTGAAATTTCCAATTGGTAAAGGATGACTCATAGCCCAACCATACAGATTATTAGCGTCCCAATACTGAATGTATTTATTTGATCGTTTCGAATCGAAACCTTCTTTCATGTAGGGATTGTTAGCTTTAGAATATCTGTGGGAAATCATCGAGACGCCACCTCTCACAGCCCTTTTGAACATGAGCAACATGTTCACGTCGGATAATAATTCCAATTGGACTTCGGTGGTCTTCAACAAAGTGTCCCAGACCAGGTGTGGTGAAATACCAAGCGGGATCCAGATCGTAATTTCGACGACAGACGTCTCGAAAATTTTTGAACACGTCTGTGAAGAGCAGAACGTCGGTCTTCAGATAGAGATCGTGATAATCTCTCATGGTTTTTATATCGAATGATTTCCACACGTTTTTGGCCTGTTCGTAATTCTCGTCGGAAATGTCGGATTCTTATAATTTCGAATAAAAATCTTTTTTCGAAGGTAGTGCGGTGTCTTCGAATCTCTTTAGATCGCTCATGTAATCGTAAGGATAGACTCCTTTCCTCAACATGATGTCTACTCATTTTCCGAAATGTTCGCTCGTGATTTTAAATTTATCCTTGCTCATGTTATTGACTAATTTTTCCAGAGCGGTCGACATGAATTTAAAACTGTCGATGAAACGTATGCATCTACGAATGGATTTCGTTTTTTCTTCCAACGTATTTCCATTGATTACTCTTTTCTTCTCCATGAGCTTCCATTTCGTGAAGGAAATGTATCTTTCTTCGCTGTTCACGATGCAATTTAATTCTTCGTGTGAGGTGCCGAGATTTTTCACGAACAGATGACTGTCGTAACCCGAGAGATTGTGAAACATCACAGGATAGAAAGCGGCATCTCGATATTTTAAATTACACTTGCTGTGAGCCAGACCACGATACAGACCCGTGTAATGATCGTGGTCTCTGACCTTCTTATTTTCCTCCGAATTCTCGTCGAACGATTGCCTGCATATGTGACATTCGGTGGCTCTGTTATTTTCGTCCTGCTGCTCTCGTGTGATGATCATTGTCACCGGAGTTTTGAATTTGTCGTATAACATTTGAATTTTCGATTCTAACTCTTCCACGAACCTTTGGGCCATGTCATCGTCTTCATACTGTTTCACGTAGGTGAAGGGACCCATGTCGTGTTGCGAGTCGTAAGCGCATTTCACGTAAATGCAATAACCCGAAGGTATGTGTTTTTGATATCTTTCGACGTAACTTTGAAGAGCATTGGGTTGACAGGAACTCATTTTCGCGGTGAAACATTCGAAATCGGCATACACGACGAATGGTACTTTTAACCTTCTATTGTGATTTTCAAACTTCACGATGGTGTTAGGTTTAGGCATTTCGACGTTGACATCTTGATTTTCATTGCAATATTCCTGATGTTTCGCTAACGATTTTTTGCTGTGAAACGCGTTCATGCACTTGCAACATAAAGATATCTTTCCTTTATGTTTACTATTTTGTCTCGACAGTAATCGACTCGGATGTTTAACCCAACAATAATGACGATTGTCACCATTCGAAATCAATAATAAAATAATCGTGTTTTCTCTTTCGAGATACGAAGTCTGTCTGAGAGGATAGATCGTTTGTTTTTCGTCGTCGTATCCGCTACGGTGAGATTTTGAACCTCGAAACGTTCGATGTGTTTTAATTGTGTTGGAAAAGTCACTCCGGTCCAATCGAGATTTTTAGAAGTCACCTCGTAAGAAGAAACTCTTTTGGTGTTCATTTTGACAGGGTATAAACGGAGGTGACTGCCCATTTAAAACACTGATCATCTTTATTTTTCACGTTGATCACGGTGTGTTTTTTAGCTAGGAAATACGGTAATTTCACGTAGGAAGACCCTTTCAACAAATTGTTTTTAGTTATGTGAATTTCGAGTTTCAACACCTCATCAAACGTCCAATTACTACCTTCATGTTGATAATTCACGAGAGACGTCAACATCTTGTCTTTCATCTTTTCGAAAACATCCGATAAATCTGAACCTCGAAATACGGGTTCCCTTTACTATCTTTTTCTTCTTCTTCTCATTTTTCACAACCGATGCATTTTTTGACGTCGTTGCTATCGGCATTTCGTTTGCCTTTCCATCGTTTCACAAATGTTTCTGTATGACTTCAATCTTTTTTGATTTAGTTCTATGATTTCTGAATTGTGAAATTCTTAATAGTTTACAAATCTCGTTTAACTGAGGTACGGTTTTCTCATTTAAAGTTTTCAATTTTTTTTTATCTGCTTCATTTTGTAAGAATATTTTTTTTTTTTCCGAATTTTGTATTTAAATAATTTGTTTAAAAAGTTTTGTTTTTTACTCCTTATATAAAAAAAAAAAGATTTTTTTTTAATTCAATTTTTTCTTTAATGTGTTTTTTATTCAAAACAATTTACGATCGCTTTTATTTCTTGTTTGCAGAACGAACACGTTTTCTCGTCTCTAGAATAACATTCCTTACAATAACACAAATGTGTGCACGGTAGAAACAAAATGTTTGCGACATTTTCGCAAAGCAGACAAGTGTTCGTGTTGCTCGACTCGTTTTCGACACATGACAATAACTCATCCGCTTGTGTCATGAATTTAATCAGATGTTCTAAAGTCAAAAATTGAGATAAGGTCTTGTTTGCGTTATTTAACGCATTGTACAATTGTTCCTTAGTGTACCCTAATTGTAACATATCCATCAATAATTTTTGGTTTTTATTTCTATCCCACTCTTCGTCTTCGATTTTAATCAATCCCAACGTTATGATCTTGTTCAAATAATCACATTCGCCTTTTTTAATATTATTTATATGTTCTAGTAAAGGTCTGTCGTGAGGTTCCCAATTCATCAAATGTATATCACAACAAAAACAGTTAACTTTGTTGCTTTTACCCACATAAATGAAACCCGCAGCGGCTAAATCTTCAGGTTTTTTAGCAAGATGTGAAGGCCAATTTTTAAACGTTTGAAGTCTTGCACGTTCTAAACTATAATTCAGATGTTCGGACTTGATCATTGTTTTTACCTCAAAATTGAGTTTGTAAGAATTTTTTTTTTTTCGAATTTTGTATTAATGATAATTTGTTAAAAAGTTTTAAAAATTGTTTATAATATGTTTTAATTCCTTCAAAAAGAATTAATCAATTATATGTTCTTAACGTGAAAAAAAATTGAATTAATACAAAAAAAAAAGAAAAAAGGATGTTAAAATTTAACTTTTACTTATATATAAAGAGAAACTTTTTAACAAATTATTATTTAAATACAAAATTTAAAATATACATTATTTGCAAGAATTCATAAAATCCAAATAATCGATCATGACAACAACACCTAAAAGATGCGAATTCAAACAAGTTAAAAAATATACGCTATCAGATATTTATATCTATACAATAGAACATGATCCCATCGAATTGAATGATGTTAAGATGGTAGACTTAGAGCACTACGACAACAAATATATAGTGTGTTTGAAATTGGATGAAGCCATGCTCGATTTGTTTTACGAGTACCAAAGCGATCTGCTGAATAATATCATCATCAAACCCTCATACGAGAATGATTTGACGATATTCTATGGAAATAAAATATTTGCAATGATCTCACTCGAACTCATGGATAAATCGGGTGGTGAGAGCGCATTCACCGATGTAGAAAAACTCAAAAGAGTAAAGATAAAAATTCAAGAGATTTTGGTAAGAGGAAAAATAATGCATGTCGACATGCTAATAATGGACTTGGAAATATAAACAATAGAGAGATTGATTTTAGCGAAGAAGAAGGAAAAAAAGTAATGAGATCTAAAGGTGATCTCATTACTTTTTACAAAAAAATTTTCACATTAAAGAAAATTAAAATTAAAAAACTTTTTTTATATATATAAAGAGCAAAAAAAAACAAAACTTTTTTTAAACAAAGTATTAAAATACAAAATTTAAAATATACATTATTTGCAAGAATTCATAAAACAAAAAAAACTAAATAATCGATCATGACAGCAACACCTAAAAGATGCGAATTGAAATTGAAACGAGTCGAAACGAATAAGAAATTCGGTCATAAAATCTATAGATTACAACAACACGATCCCATCGAATTGAACGAGATCGAGATGAAGGACTTAGAGCATAAATACGACAGATATAAGATGACTTTGAAATTGGATGAAGCCATGCTCGATTTGTTTTATGACTATCAAAGCGATCTGCAGAAAATCGTAATCGCTAAAGATAAAGAATTCGACAAGGACGATTTGACGCTGTTCTATGGAAGTTACATATATCCAAAAATCTCACACGAACTCGTGGAGAAATCGGGTGGTGAGAGCGAGTTCACCGATGTAAAAAAACTCAAAAGAGTAAAGATAAACATTCAACACATTTTTGAAAAAGGAGAAAACATGAGTGTCAACATGCTAATAACAGACTTGGAAATATAAACAATAGCGTGATTGATTTTTTTAGCGAAGAAGAAGGAAAAAAAAAGTAATGAGATCATCTTTTAGATCTCATTACTTTTTTTTTGTTTTCCTTCTTCACTATTACCCATATAATATAATAACGTTTCCTTTTTTCTTAAATTTCAGCGTCGATTCTTCTTTTATTTTTTTTATTTTTTTGTAATATGATACGTTTTTATAACAACACATTTGTTTATCCGAATCATAATTATGAACGAATGTTGTGCATCTCTTGGTAACACCCGCATCATTACCATTCTGTTCAGAAGGTAGTGGTGACGGTGGAAAGCGTCTCATTCTTTTCATTTCCAACCGTCTATCCCGCGCTTTATCTATCTCTTTCATCAGTTCTTTCCTTAGATATCCATCATTAGCGTCTAACCATTTTTCCACATCTTTTTTTTTTCGCACTCTGTCTCACGATATTCATCATTATCGTCTAATTGTGGTAGGGGATAAAATTGTTTCTCCACCTTTTCATCCAGGTGATAAAATTGTTTCTTCACCTTTTTACCCATTTTAAATATATTATTTTATACTTTCTATGATTTATATTTTATATAATCATATAATTTTATATTATAATACCATATTCAAAATCAGTATATTCTTAAACGGCGAATTCTCACCGAGCAACAAACCCTTGCCGAGTCGCTCAACGTTCTGTCCACTCTTCAGATAGAGACTGTTTCCTCTCAGAGAGTTGCCACCTCTAACGGGTTCTAGATACAATCCTTTACCGCTGTCGTCTACGTGGACACGACACACGGCTCCTCCCTTCTTCAAAAACAGTCCGCTGCCACCCATTAATTTCTCAACTGCCGAACTAGCGAGTCCCGTGAGAGCTCCCATGCCGAGAGTTTTTCCGAGAAAGAGTAGTGCCTTTGTGGCGAAGGGTAATGCTTTTGCGGTGATTCCTGCCAATAGCGGTAGGAAACCACCTTTCATTCTCAAATTGTATCTCAATTGAGCGGGACTCAATCTCACCGTCAACCCTCTTCCATCGCGAATCGCTTTCTCCATCCTTTTGATTTGACTTCTGGTCCAGGCGATCGAATCCTGACCGCCTTTCGTCAGATCTTCGTGAGTGAATTTGAATCTCACCGCCTCGCCTCGAGTTGTTAACGCTCTCTTAAGCTTCTTCCTCTGTCCTGAGGATATGTTCACATTTTTAATCATGTATTCTGTCATAATTCTTTTTTTAAAATATATTTACTTCAATTGTTTCTTGTTTAATAATAATTATTTATATTAAAATAATTTTGTAAAATTAATATTGTGTTTATTTTATTTTTGTTATCTATATATATACACAATATTTTTTTTTGCTTTTATATTTCTCTTATGTGAAATCGTATCGTCACCCTCTCTCCGCGAAGATCTAACAGTTCACCATTTTGATCCTTCAACGTGGTTTTGAGACTATACAATGTGTCTAAAATCACTAGTAGATAAACTAAATTTCGAGGTCGCTCCACGATCTTATAACCTGGCGACACGTTTGGAAAGAAGGAATAGATCGTTGGTTGAGTGCTACCATTCATGTAGCTTCCAGCAATCACGTCCACGTTCACCAGAATGCTATTGACTGCGAGAATGTCGACCATATTTTCAGATGCCGCGTGGCCTCGATACGTCTTTTGATCGAATCCCAACATCTTGCCTATAGAATCGTCCGTGTTGAAATCCACTCGAAAATTATCGTCCAAATCCAACATCGTCTGTAAGGTATTAGGATCGGGAGCGAGTCTGATCTTGTTGCTTCCCTTTCCATCCGTCTTCATTCGCGTCTGAATGTAATTGTTCAAATCGTCTATGTCGTAACTCCCTTTGGGAATTCGAATCTCCAACCAATCCACTCCGTCGGAATACTTGAATGAGTTATTCTTTTCGGTGATGTTGGCAAAGGAATGATAAGTCTCCAGATTCATCAACGCCATCTCGTATCTTTTCTCTCTATTCAATTCGATGGAAGGTTCGAATTTCGTAGCGAATCGAGTCGAATCGCCACTCACCACGATTTGAATGGATTGTTTTGCAGCCGTATTCTTGGCTATCCGTTCTAACAATTCTCCTTGTTCCAACATTATATTTTAATTTTATTTTTTTCAAAACTAATTATTTGAAGATTTATTATTTTCTAAATTTTATTTTTCACGCTCTATCTTATTATCATCAGAAACATAAAACTTGTCGAATCCGCACCGATATTTTCCGTGATTAAATTCGCTTGTCAAATCGATCACTACGAAATTGTAAAGTCCACCATCCCAAACCCTCTTGCAGAATCTCCTGAATTCTGCCGCGCTCATGTCGTTTGCGATGTGATCGCCGTAGATGTGATTGAGATTCTTGAGATCTTGGCGAAAGAGACATAGAAAATTAGCATTCTCCCTTATCGTCTGTCTGGGCAATCGAAAATAATTCTGCGACAGGTAGAAACAGTCCATGTTGCTGTGTCGACCCCTAACGTAATACGATTCGCATCGGTTCTGTCTCTCCAAAAGCAGATCGTCGAAAATCATGAGATTCTTATCTTTCGATTTCAATTCTGTAGGATCCGGAACATCGCTAGCGTTCTCATAAAATCAACACTCGACGTTCGAAGATGCATTTCTCTTCATCAGCTCCATCACCGCACCGTCCAAAATGGTCGAAGTGGAGCTTCACTCTTGTCGAATTCCTCCCTACTGTCAAAGATTCTGGCTATGGCATCCTTGGGCAATCTACGATCCATGCACTCTCGAAGCAATCTGTATTCGGGTTGAAACAAGCTCTTGCCAAACACGAACAATCTGTCGTAATCCAACCAGTCGGGTCGGGACAACAGATTCATCAACAGATTGGTCTTTCCACAATTCGATTTTCCCACTATCCAGCCTCTTATGCTCTTGGGAAAGAACTCGTTATTCGACCTCTTGGTCGCGGCGTCGTTCCAAGACATATCTTTAATGTTCATCTTTTGTTTTATTTTTTTTGTTTGTTATTTTAGATTCTTTTCAAACACAATTTTTATGTTTTTTCAAACTTTGTTATTTTAGATTCTTTTCAAACACAATTTTTATGTTTTTTCAAACTTAGTTGTTTAATATTATTATTTATTTATATCACACCGTCGTGAGTTCTCTTCAATCCAGATCCACTCATCATTTTGGCTAAATCTTGTATGGGTACCACAGCATCCTTAAAATCTTTCCACCTTTTCGGCGTTCGCTCTAACACAGCTCGCTTCGCCGGTGGACTGATCAACTTGTCGATCAACGCGTTGGCTGCCCTCTTGCCAGCCACAGAAGCTATCCTACCACTGGCTTCGGAAGTGGCTTTCTTACCAGCATCCAAAGCCGTCTTCTTACCGACCTCAAACGCATTCGATGCGAGTTTTCTACCCGCATCGCTCGTGAACACTCGCATTATAGAATCGATGATGCCAGAACCGCCTTGAACGTAAGTTCTGATGTATCCCCTGTTCTTTATCACCAACATATTTTATTTTTATAATATATTTTGTTTTTTCACTGGTAAATCGTTTTGCTGTTTAAATACTTTTATTATTCTAGTGTAAAAATTTACTGTTTTATTTTTGTTTGTTTGTTTGTTCTCTCTACTTATTATATACACATCAATCCTTCAATTCGTTCATCAGCCTTTTATAATGGTTTTTATTCAAAACCTTCTGTCTTAACAATTCGTCAGATATAGTAACTATCTGATTATCTAATCCTGTGTTACCAGCCCGTCTGCTCGCCATCAACAAACTCAATCTCTGAGACAGAGCGTCAGAATCGCTCAGAAGAAAAGTGGTTTTCACCACTTTGCCAGTCACCGATTTGATGAACTTCTTGTTCATATCCCATATGGGTTTCACCACTTTCGTCCACTTGTAACCTCTGTTGGCTTTGGGTCTCGTCTCTCTGGCATCATTATTTCTCTTCATGGCGTGGGTCTGAACCAGAATGTTGCCGTAATTGTCAAAATCCTGTTCCGTGTAATCGCTGGGCTTGTCGTAAAGGAGCAATCTGCGCAGTCCATCAGTCAATTCATATTTGTTCGAACCAACCATCAATTCATCATCGCCAATTTCTATTTCTGTGTCACCGACAAAAGTTCTCCCCTCCCAATCCTTATAAAATCCATACAACAGATCTCTCTTACCGCCATCATCAGACGATGCGACGCTATCAGTGGTGATAGTCGAAGCTGTATCGTCAGACTCGCTCAAATCTGTTTGAATTCCCGTGGGAACGTAATTCGGTGTAGATTGAACGGAATGTCAATTTCCAAAACTAAGGGGCAACGAACCCATTCTCAAAGAACTCTCTTTTATGGGTCTCAATTCTTCGACTATCTCCTTCCTGCTTCGCTCTTAACCCTCCATCACGGGTTTAAATATTTTTGTGGCTTCGCGTCTGAGTTCCATCTCACCAAGACAGACATCTGCTTCTGTCAGCCAACTGAATGCCCTTCTTAGCACGTTCATACTCCCCTAAAATTCGATCTCGGCGTGTAGAATCCATCTGTAAAAACATTTTTTGTTTTTAATTGTTTTATTATTTTCAAAATAAAATGTTTAATTATATTTTTATATTTTTAAGTTAATAAAAAATCTTTCCGTGTTAATATAATAAACTAAAAATATTCACATCTCAACTCAGTGTTGATTGAATTGGGAGAGTTTAAAATACCACTTAAACAGTACATGATAAACCGGTTTCCGATTTAACGCATTTTGAGAGTAATCCACGTCTGTCAAAGGAATTTCCATTCACATATCAAAAAACCATTCACTCAGTGTCGAATTAAGAGAGAACCTTTTATACAGTTACAAAACCATTCCAGCATACAAAAGAAACTGGTTTTCTCTAATTTTAACGTTAAAGGGATTTCATTCATTCATTCATTTCATTTCAAATCTCTCTGATCGCTATCGCGAATATATTAAAAATTTCACCACTCAAAACCTAATTGAGTGGAAAGTGCGTTTATTATAACATTATTAAAACGATCCATTAAAACGAAAAACCTTCATTCACGCCACAACAAAAACATAAAGCATCATGTTTTCATTCAAACATTCCATTAAGTGTTTATCAAGATTACTTCACAAGAATTCGTCACATCGAAACAATACACGAATATCTATTTTTTACAGATCATATTTATAGTCGACTCTTTTGAACGAATGTCTAAAACTCAATTTCTCTCCATCACATCAATGCAAAACGCGTATGTCTCTTTTACAGATCATATCTTATATACAACTCTTTTGAACGGATGTCCAAAACTCAATTTCTCTCCGTCACATCAATGCAAAACACGTATGTCTATTTTACAGATCATATCTTATAGTCAACTCTTTTAAACGAAAACCTCATTCAGTCATAACAATAACATGTGTTAGTTTTACTTCAGGAAACGTGACAGCGGGTTTGCGGATTCTAACATCCTGGCAACATTCTTCATTCAAAACATTCCATTAAGTGTTTATTAAGATTACCTCGGAATAACGTGTGTCAGTCTTACTTCAGGAAACGCGATAGTGGGTTTGTGGGTTTAAACATCACCTCTTCACACGAGTCGATTTCAGACCTAAAATCTGCAAGTGGATCTCCGTGTACGCCTCCATAGGGTTTCAGTGTTAAAATCGTGTACGGACGCGGATGATTTAGAATCGACAAGACGATGATTTAGAAACGACAAAACGTTTTTTGCTCGCAATTTAACACTGAATCCTATGGGAGAAATCCATTTGTCGATTTCAATCAAAACGGTACATGAACGTGTATGTACAGCTACGGGCCTTTTTTCGCTCTAGGATACAATTCAGTGATGTTTGAATCGGCAAAGCGGATTCTAAATCACCCTAAAAAACGTTAAAATCGTGTACAGGTACACGATTTTAACACTAAATCCTATGGAGGTGTACACGAATGTACGTGTACACATACATGTACGTTGATGCTTGTATTCTCAAATAATACCTACTTACAATTATTTCAAATACAAGGTTGCACTACAGGGAGATGGCATAGCCACTAGGGATGTCTTCCCGCCATTCCCAATAAAAACAAAGATGTAAAATGTGAGACAATCCTGACAACGGCTTTGTTAATGAAGAGAAAAATGAATGGATTAATTTTTAAAATGGTTCTTTCCATATAAATAAAAATAATTTTCCATTGTTTTTAGAAAATGAAACAATTTAGGGGTAGTTAATAGATAAGGATGAGATTACAGAGCTAGGACCTACAGTCGGGGCAAACTGGATTATTACACCTGACACGAAAAGAGTACGAATTCAAGAATTGCTCCGTTAGAGAATTTTTGAATGATGATCTGGAAGAGTTTTGAATCGATGGTTCTAATGAATTCCACATCCTAGGGAAAGTATGAATTGGAAAGTTTGCGGAGAACTGAGTTCTTGGTTTTAATGTATGTAATTTACCCGACTGTCTTGTGTCCATTCCTGAGGGGTTTGGGTAAATTCTAAAAGTGTCCACAAAGCTTTCGGGTAGCATGTTGTTGTACCAGTCGCATAAACAGAGAGATCTGGAGTTTATACAGGTCTGTAAATTTTAAAATACCATGTTCTCTAAACAGGGGGTCTGAATGAGCATTGTATTTTTTGTTAGATATAATTCGGATGGCTTTCTTTTGTAATTTTGAAATCTTTCGAGTTGATGGCGTGTGACCCCAGATATGAATACCATACATCATGTGACTCTGGATCAAAGAGTAGTATAATATTTTTAGGCACTTTTTCGTTAGAATCCACTTAACTTTGTTTATGGCATAAATTGCTCTGGAAATTTTAGAACAGACTTATGAAATTTGCTTTTTGAAATTCAAATTTTCATATACGTGGATTCCTAAGAATTTTACAGATTTTTCCTCTTGATTATTTGCAACGAGTGAGATCATTGAATTATTAAGCACAATTCTGTCGCTTTCAATGGAGTACATGTCACTCTGAGGGTGAAAAATAATAAATTTTGTTTTACTCTCATTTAGGGCAAGTTTATTAGCCGTATACCAATAGTATAAGTTATTGAGTTCATTGTTAACTAATTCTATAATAGTATCTATGTTATTACCAGATGTATAGGCCGTAGTATCGTATGCATATGATAAAATTTTCAAACGTGTCGAATTTATAATATCGTTTATGTAAATTATAAAAAGAAGAGGACCAAGAATAGATCCCTGAGGGACACCAGTTGGTATGACCTGGAAGTCGGAACTGGCCTTTTGGAGGGACACCAATTGGGATCTGTGTGTCAAATAATCCTCGAACCAGGCGTTTGCATGGCCCCGTATTCCATAGAGTTCTAGCTTTTTTTAGTAAGATCGAGTGATTTATAGTATCTATCAAATGCTTTGGAGAAATCGAGAAATAGAGCTAAAGTACAATCCTTTGTTGACTTATCGTTCATTTCAGCAACATTGTTTATGAGATGCAATACCGGATGTATTGTTGAGTGTGTCTTTCTAAAGCCAAATTGATATTGATGAATTATCTTATTATCTTCTAAGAAAGATATTAACCTAGAGTACATTAATTTTTCTAATACTTTAGAAAAGGTTGGTAGGATGCTAATGGGCCTATAATTGTTAAATAGTCGTTGATCGCCAGATTTAAAGACGGGAATTACTTTTGCAATTTCATTTTGCTTGGGACAATACCGGTTGAGAAAGATAAATTAATTACGTGCGTTAAAGGGTCAGCTATCTCATATATTATCTCCTTTACCATTTTTGAGGACATATTGTCAAGGTCTCTACTTGTTTTGGATTTCAGGTTTTTTGTACATTGTGTTACTTCTTGCGGAGTAGTTGGCAAAATAAAAAATGACTCAAGGTTATTTTCCTGAGCGTAATCAGTGACACGACGAGAGGAGGTAGGTACTGACTCGCTTAATTTTGAACCAATGTTAACGAAGTAGGAGTTAAATTTGTCAGCTATCTCTTTAGGGTCTGATATTTCCACATTGCCAGCGACAAATGTGGATGGGTACGTAAATGTAGAATAACATTTGTTAATTGCTTTCTTCAAGATTTCCCAAGTTTTTTTCATATTGTATTTATTTTCATAAAGTATAGTCTTGTAATAATCAGATTTGCAAGCCCTTTTCAATCTGTTAAAAATGGTGCAATACGTTTTGTATCTCATTTTATTTTGTGTGGTCGGGGATTTCAATTTTTTGACAGAAAGTTTTGTTTTTTCCAGTGACGACTGCAAAAGGCCTGAAGTCACCCATGGTTCCCGTTTCACAAACTTATGGGGAACTCTTACAAGTTGTTCTGGAAAAGCTTGGTCAAAGGCTACATGAATTATCTCGACAAGGATATTGTAGGCCTCGTTGGGACAGAGTGCATTCATTACATTTGTGAAGTCACTGTTAGATAAAAGAGACTTAAACTGGTTTACATTCTCCTGTTTAAAAGATCTTTTAGAAGTTTTTATGGGATGGGTGTGCCTTTTTGATGATTCATCAACATAAAATGTTGTAAAATGGTCACTTACATCTGTACTAATTATTCCGGATGTACAGGGATTAATTTTGTTACTGAAAATAATGTTATCAATTATGGTGGCTGAATGGTCTGTAATTCTAGTTGGTCTTGGTAATAAATGGCATAAAATCTGCACTAAACGTAGTGTCGATAAATAAATTTGTTTTGTTATGTCTACAAAAGCCAAGTAGATCAATATTAAAATCACCCATAAGATAAACACTTTTTTTAGAGTCATCTAGGATGTTTACTAAATTCGTCAATTTTTCCAGGAATAAATCAAGGTCCGCTTTAGGAGCTGTATTTGGTCTATAAATAATTCCAACAATAGTTTTGTCTTTCGTCGAGATTTCCACAAAAAGGGATTCAAATACATGTGGGATAAACACAGAAAGGTCTTCGCGGATTTTAAAAGGGATGGTATCTTTAATATAAAGTCCAACACCTCCTCTGCCGTCGTCGTTAGTCGGTCTTTGTCGAGTAATCAAGGGATGGTAGCCTTCCAGCGAGAAGGTAGTGTTTTCTTTCACGTTGAATATTTCTGTTAAGCCTATAATGTCTAAAACATTTGTTTCATGTTGGAGGCTGCATATCAGGTTCTTAAGGGACTCCCAGTTGGCATTAAGGCTTCGACAGCTAAGGTTGAAGAGCGTGAGTGAGTTGGGCTTTTTTGATATCTCATTACTAAAACGCTCTGGTGTGTAGTATTCACAACTACTTTCTTCCATCGTGAAGGGGGAGTTCAAATCAGCATCATTATCGGTAATTACATCGTTAAATTGAGAAATAAAGTCAAATGAGCTGCTGCTCTGTATCTCATCAAATGTAAGTGTATTAGCCAGTATCAAATGTCGGAATGAGGGCCACTCTACCAAGGAATAAACCAAAAGACTTTACCAATGTAACTGAGAAGGTATTTTGCAGGAGGAATTGTGTGCTGTTGTCAGGATTGTGTGAGTCGACGAGCAATCTCGGAGGAAGAATGTTTGGACAGTTTATGACAAACATTTCTTCCTGTGTTCAGCCATCAGAGTTACTTTAGTTAGGCCTAAAAAGGATGTTTTAATGTGGGCAGCGTCAAATCAAAGATGGGATTGTAATGTAAACATAATCATAACGTGTGCAGTGCAATGCAACTACACACTCATACATACAAACAGACACAGATGTCCAGAAGGCAGTTGTGTTGACAGCGTTCCTTGTAAGGTTATTTCAAAACTCAGTTGTATGACCTAAGTCACCGAACTGAAAATATATATCGGCTGTGTGGGTCATTTCTATTTTGGAATTACAGTTGTGCACGAGGAAGAGACACTGGGTTTATACATTTCGAACAAAGCCCGTGCCATTGTTTTGTTCATTAAGAAGAATCGAAGCTACCTATCAATAGGTATATATGTCATCCATAGACTCATTTGATAGTATAAAATGAGTCTATGGATGACATATATAAATGGATACAATACTTTTATGGGATTAGTATTCAACTCATTAAATGAGATATTGTGACTGGATATCCTACTTTGATAATTATAACCTACATGTCTGAGTAAGGAAATCAATCAGGGCTGTCTAATAAAGTAAATAACAACATGATGTATATTTTGAATCATCCATGACATATACAAGGAAGACACTCATCTATGTCAAACTGAGGAACTGTAAATTACAGTACACTTGGTATCCCAGTCTGAATCTAACTGATCCCATTGTAGCTAACACACAAGAAGGCACTTTACTGTGGACATAAAAGTGTTGGCATTATTTACTCTGCCCATATGTCAACACACGCCTGCCATGGACTAAATAGGTTCATCCAGGACAGCCATGTGTTAACACATAGAGCAGCTTGCTCGTAACTGCATATGTAATATTGTGAAATCTAAGTATTACATAATGCCTGAGACAGTTATGTACACAATTATGTGGCTGCTCAGTAAGTGTGTGGGGAGGACCGATCAATGAGATATTGTGATTAGATATCCTACTTTGATAATTATAACCTACATGTCAGAGTAATGAAAGCAATCAGGGCTATAAGCTGTCTTGATGTTACGCTAATAAAGTAAATAACAACACAGACCTACATGTCTGAGTAATGAAATCAATCAGTGCTATTAGCTGTCTTGATGTCACTCTAATAAAGTAAATAACAACACAGACCTACATGTCAGAGTAATGAAAGCAATCAGGGCTATAAGCTGTGTTGGTGTTACTCTAATAAAGTAAATAACAACATAATGTATATTTTGAATCATCCATGACATATACAAGGAAGACACTCATCTATACCAAACTGAGAAACTGTAAATTACAGTACACTTGGTATCCCAGTCTGAATCTAACTGATCCCATTGTAGCTAACACACAAGAAGGCATTTTACTGTGGACATGAAAGTATTGGCATTATTTACTCTGCCCATATGTCAACACACGCCTGCCATGGACTAAATAGGTCCATCCAGGACAGCCATGTGTTAACACATAGAGCAGCTTGCTCGTAACTGCATATGTAATATTGTGAAATCTAAGTATTACATAATGCCTGAGACAGTCATGTACACAATTATGTGCAGCAGATGGTGCATGTTAGGGTTATATATCTATTTACTTAGCCTCGAACGGGTCATTCCACTAAATGTTCCTCCTTTTATGAACCCCTTAAACTCTAGCGGCATATTCCATACCATCCCGATGGCAATAATTAGAAAAGTCCATATTCATTATTTGGGGTAGACCAATCAATATTCCCAAGGTGCAGCCTCAGGGCCGCGCATTGAAAACACTGATTCCTCCCCCCCCCCCCCCCCCCCACTCACACACCCGCTGAACAGCCACCCAACCAAATGACGCCATGACGTATCATGTTCCATGCTGGAAAAACTGCCTCCCGAACTAAAGGGTTAAATATCGAGTAGAACTAACTATATACAGCAGATCTGAGCGGAGTTAGTATGTGATGCATATAGCACAGATTGCAAGAGCTGTATAAAAACTTTTAGTTTCATTTTGGTGATTGAAAAGCTCTGTAATGTCTCAACACACAGATCAGCCACTGAAGTTACAAGATCTGTAGTTGGTATTTACAAGAATTGCAATTTTGTCCTAGGCCAATGTTAGGCGCGAAACTAAGTTTCAGTCATCAAGTAAAAAAAAAATACTAAGAAACATAAAAGGAACAATCTGACTTATGCATCTGTTTCTCGGAACATGAACTTGCATGTACACAGTGACGTACATATAGGTTTTATTTATCTTACCCATTTTAACACACAATTGTGGAAAATATGGTAGAAATATCTATGCATGTTGTTTATAATTGACATTGTTATGTAAGACTTACAGTTCTGTCCAGCATGGTTGTGCAATAATACGGTGCTACTGGAAAGGGTATACAATTTTATATATAGAAGCATTCTAATAACATTTGGGAAATTATAGCTTGACTGAAAGAATTAGCTATGGACAATACAATATATTGTTACCCCCTCGCACGTTTGAATTCCATAGTACAGATTAAGGTTATAAGCTAAACATCTTTAGCAGTTGCCAGTCGAACATTCCCCCGAAAAGACAAGAGAGTCAGGGGCAGATTTAGAGTCGCACAATCATAACAATGTGCTTGAAGCCGCTACATGGCATTTGTCTACTGACCCGAATAAAAGCACACGTTCGAGATAACAAAAGCTGCATTTCTCTTGGTTGGCACAAGTCATTTCAATAACTCAGTTGTTTGACCTAAATCATCCAACTGTGAATATGTTGACCGTGAGGGACTTTTATCTATTTTAGAATTAACACAGATGTCCAGAAGGTAGTTGTGTTGACAGCGTTCCTTGTTAGATTTTTTTCAAAAACTCAGTTGTGTGACCTAAATCACCTAACTGAAAATATATCGGCTATGTGGGTCATTTCTATTTTGGAAGGTAGTTGTGTTGACAGCGTTCCCTGAAAGGTTATTTCAAAACTCAATTGTGTGACCTGAATCACCTAACTGAAAATATATCGGTTATGTGGGTCATTTGTATTTTGGAATTACAGTTGTGCACAAGGAAGTTATGTGGACTGCGTTGCATATTGACTTCTGGGAAAATACAGTTCTATACCATGTAATTTTGTAACAAAAATTCGCTATGAGGGGAGAACTGCATTTAACCCATTACGCACCGGGTTTGTACATTTCAAACAAAGATAATGCCAATGTTTTGTTCACTAAGAAGAATCGAAACTACCTATCAATAACATATACTCTGGATCCATAATAGTTGTGTATAACAAATTCAATCAGGATTATTTATTTGTACCTTCTGCATTACTTACATATACAATAATTTCTGTTACCCTTCGGAAAATTACAGTTCTGCCCAAACCAACTATGCAACACCGTTTTGGGGCACAGTGTGTCAAAGCAGAACACTCAGTTATAAATGGTGTACATAATTGAATATTTCACATTGGTGGGATGAAAAAGATGATTCAATACATGTGCTATATAATTAGATATTCTACTCAGATAGGGCAAAGTACTGAATTTTTTAGAGAGATATATAAATGGGTATTCTCCTTTGGTAGTATAAAATGGGTCTATGAATGACATATATAAATATATAAATGGATAACCTACTTTCATGAGATTAATTTTTAACTCATAAACTGAGATATTGTGATTGGATATCCTACTTTGATAATTATAACCTACATGTCAGAGTAATGAAATCAATCAGGGCTATAAGCTGTCTTGATGTTACTCTAATAAAGTAAATAACAACACAGACCTACATGTCAGAGTAATGAAAGCAATCAGGGCTATAAGCTGTCTTGATGTTACTCTAATAAAGTAGATAACAACACAGACCTACTTGTCAGAGTAATAAAAGCAATCAGGGCTATAAGCTGTCTTGATGTCACTCTAATAAAGTAAATAACAACACAGACCTACATGTCAGAGTAATGAAATCAATCAGGGCTATAAGCTGTCTTGATGTCACTCTAATAAAGTAAATAACAACACAGACCTACATGTCAGAGTAATGAAAGCAATCAGGGCTATAAGCTGTCTTGATGTTACTCTAATAAAGTAGATAGCAACACAGACCTACATGTCAGAGTAATGAAAGCAATCAGGGCTATAAGCTGTCTTGATGTTACTCTAATAAAGTAAATAACAACATGATGTATATTTTGAATCATCCATGACATATAAAAGGAAGACACTCATCTATACCAAATTGAGAAACTGTAAGTTACAGTCCACTTGGTATCCCAGTCTGAATCCAGCTGATTCCATTGTAGCTAACACACAAGAAGGCACTTTACTGTGGACATAAAAGTGTTGGCATTATTTGCTCTGCCCATATGTTAACACATGCCTGCCAAGGCTCTGCCCATATGTTAACACATGCCTGCCAGTTATAGTTACAAACCTTCTGGTTGGTCCAAATTCTAGTTACGTACCTCATGTTCCTCCGCTTCAGTATCATTACTCTTCGCCGAGTCCTTCCAAGATAGACAGAATGGAGACCGATATGGAGAGTGGAAAATCAACAATCACAATGAGCGACACAATGGTAAATGCCGGCAATATAAACCCCAAGGTTGCGTGAATTAAAATAAGACGAATCTGTTGAGCACGGACTCTATCTTCCTCTTGCGTGAGAGAGCCGATGGCAACCTCTATATGCGTGATAAACAAGTGAAAATAACTGATGAATAATCTGATTGTCAACAATCGAGAATACGAAGGCACTCTGGAATCTGCGCATTCTGACTAAACCTGGTGATTACGACGAAGCGGATTACAAAATTTACTGCGATCTCCTGGTCTCGGCAAATGCCTTGAGGAAAAACTATGATTCCAGTCTGCAGCCCAAATTCCAGAGAGATGAGACCGAAAGCGAGCAGAGGTTTGACGTGGAAGGCAGTGGTGAAACCCACATGGGATGCGAATAAATCATTTGTGAAATCGGTCAACGGACAGGGAATGATTACTACGATCATCCCTTGCGATCCTAACGCGCTGCTGGATAGCATTGAAGCTCTTGATAGCGAGTCGAGAAGCCAGTAGTACGGGAGTGAGAAACGAGTTAGTAAGCATATGCAATGAACTGTTGAGACAAAAGATTTTGGATAGAGATACTTATAAATCGTTCATGAACACATTGAAAGAACAAAACTTAATAATAAATAAAATAGTAAATAAAAAAAATCAATATTAAAAAAATAGGAAGAAAGAAAAAAATATGTTTGTGATAAACAACAGAAGATTTACCAGAAGTTCTTACGTCTACAACGGATCAGGCTTGCTGGATTCGATGATGGGAGTTCGGTCGCTTGTCTACACTGGCAATGTAATGAAGCAGATCACCACTTCGACTGCTGTGAAGGTCGGAAAGAAGACTGCGATGGACGTGTGTAAGAAAGCCATGATGGAAGCAAGTACTAGAATCGTATCGGAAGCCGGAAAGAGGAGTGCAGATTTAATTCAGAAGTTGACAAGACCGGCTAAATGACCAAAATTGCCATTGAAATTGGAAGAGAGTTCTATCGAATATGAAAGTTGGAAACTTCAAGGGTTCTGTCGCTGTGTCGATACAGGATGAGCTGTGGATCAGGATTGACAAAAACGGTTTAATGAAAAAAAAAATGAATTTTCATTATATATAAAGAAATAAAAAAAAGAGTTTAAAAAAACATAAAAAACTTAGTTACAAAAACATTAAAACAATTTAAATGAAGCGAGATGGAAATCACAGATCTATTGTAGAACGAAACAAAGACCAAGAGATCGAATCACACCCTCTTTCCCAGAAGCATTAGAGGGATGATAGCAGGAAAATCGAATTGTGGAAAGACGAATCTGTTGATGAATCTTTTATTACAACCTGCGTGGTTGGACTATGATATATTTTACGATTTCGGCAAGAGTCTCTTTCAATCCGAATACGAATTACAGCAAAAAGCCCGGTTCACAAACTTATGGAAGGACGTTATAATAAGAGTCTTCAATCACCAGGACGAGTTCAAAAAATATGATGCATCGCTTGCAACGATCTTGCAGGAGACGTCGAAATAATTCAGAAATAGTAATAAAACATCGAACGTGGAATGTCAGTTTTACTAAAATGCGGACGACGTGCCTGATCCTCGAGACTTGAATTCGGAGCACTAAATTCTCATCATGCTCATTGACGACCTGCTGTTGGAGAAACAGAATCGATACGAATCTTACTATGTTCGAGGGCGTCACAGCAACGTGGATTGTTTCTATCTGTCGCAAAATTATTTCTGATTGCGCAGACAGACCATAAGAGGGAACGCAAATTTTCTGTGTCTGTTCCGTCAAGATCTCAAGAATCTCAAGCATATTTACGATGAACATGTGGCCAACGACATGGGCAAATATGAATTCAAGAGATTTTATAAATCGTTGTGGGATAGTGGACCTTATAATTTCATAGTCATCGACCCGATGAGTAAGAAATGCAATGGAACTTGAAAATATAGGTACGGATTCTAAGGATTTTATATTCCGTATAAGTGCAATTAATAATGAATAGAGAAAAAAATAAATAAATAGAAGTAAAAAAAACAAAAATAAAAAAAATAATTATGAATTTTTTTTTTAAAATGTGAGAATATGAAACTCAATTAATAGAAAGGATTGCCGAAAACACGGAAGGAACAAGCGATAATATGACCACGGAAGATTCTTTTTCGAACGTGGTGAGCGATGACAAGACTCGATTCATGAGGAAATTCAATCTACCAATCGAACTGAAGAGGCATAATAGATACGAGATGGCACTCGTGAATCTGGATATATACTATTCATTTCCCAACAGCACAGAGACAAATAATGCATTCAAGTATTCCGACGGAACGGATTGGATCATGATTCATATTCCCAAAGGCAGTTATGACCTGAACGAACTCATTCATACTAAGATCGACAGCCACGACGAAACGCCATCAACATATCTGCCATCGTCAACACTCTGCAAACGATACTGGACATGAGAGAGGGTTATCGAGTGGATTTCAAGGGTAGACAACACTTTCGGAAAATGTTGGGATTCGATTAAAACACGAACGAGGGACACGTGACATCAGAAAATGTGATGGACTTTCGCCATCAACATCTTTTGGGTGAATGTGGAAGTGACCTCTGGAAGTTACGTACATGAACGGTGGCACACAGCCCACGATCTACTCTTTCTTCCCGGACGTCTCTCCAAGCTACAAGATCATAGAGCGACCACGAAATCTAGTCTATCTGCCTGTGATAAGGCATACTTTGTACAATATCAACACCGAATTAACGGATCAAAAGGGGGAGCTGTTAGATCTTCGCGACGAACACGCGTTGATGCGGTTTCACATTAGAGATATTTTAAAAAATACCAAACATCTGTTACGTGTGTATATATTTTATTAAATAATAAAAAATTAATAAAATATTTGTTTTACATAATTTCTTTTTTGCATAATAGGAAATTAAATAAACTAAAAATTAAAAAAAATCTTTTGTTTCAATTCAAATTAATTAATATATATATATATATAATGGTCTATGTCCCAGCCTTTAAACACAGGAATCTCAATTAATGGAAGAACCGTGAAGATGCAACTGCTTGAATTTAATTTATATCGTCAACCTCAAGCAGAAATTCCACCAGGCATCGTCCTAATACAGCGCCACTGGATTGAAAACAGTGAAGTTTTTGGAAGGTGGCCTCGACGGGTCTACGACACCCAATCGCCTAGCCATAAATGCTCTGCCACCATACCAACTGAGCAACGACAACCCCAAAAAGGGTTGCAATTGACTCAGCCAGCATGTTAGTTTGCAGTTACAACTCGCCCCAACACCGATATTCGAGAATTGACAATTACTGAATTGTTGGAATTGTTTTCTGTGATGATTCGTAATTGTCTACAAGTGGCCTGTATTTTATTGTGAGATTTACCCGTGGATCGTTTGCCTTAGCATCCAATGCAACTGGAACAGATTACTGTTATAATGGTCTATGTCCCAGCTTTTAAATTCGGGAATCTCAATTAATGGACGATCCGCGAAGATGCAACTGCTTGAGCTTAATTTATAACGTCTGTGTCAACTTCACAGTTTTCAGTTCAGTAGCGGCGGTGTTTGGACTATGCCTGGTGGAATTCCTGCTTAACATAGGCGATATATATATATATATATATATATATATATATATATATATATATATATATATATATATATATAGAGACGTTATGACGTACCGACGTCTGTTTGGAAAGGGTTCAGTCAAGACACGATGCTATAAATCCAGTGTCAGTATTAATGCCACCACCGACAGCATGGAATGCCCCCACCGACAAATTCCATGCTGTCGGTGGTGGCATTAATAGTGACACTGAATTTATGTATCGTGACTTGATTGAACCCTTTTCAGACAGACGCCGTGTAGGTCTCTGTGTATCTATGTGTTCTAACTTACTTTGTGTGAGTTGTATTGCCTTGAACCTGATGAAGGCGCAAGCCGAAAGCTAGTTCGACATAAATAATTCATGGGTAAATTAAGGTGTTAGTAGTTATACCACTATACTATCTAACTGAAGACCCATATGTATATTAATATATATACAATGTCATGGCGGGGGTTCGAACCCACGCCGAGAGAGTTTCCTACGGCACCAACCGTCTAGCGAAACTGCACTGAACCACGCACACCACTCGGCCACTGACAGACCAAAAAAGGTATGCTAGTTAACCAAGTGTGTACGAGATCAGTACCGACCATACGGAATTCTCTCTCAGTAATTTTTAAGTTAAGTTATTATTTTTTATCAAGTAATTGGTCGATTCTACATAGTGCATTGCAAGGAAATCAGTGAGAACTTATCTTGTCAAATTTCCGCTTGCCATAGAAATTATTAGAATCAAGGACGCTGGTTGTATATATATACAGTAACCTCAGCGAAAGCTTTAACCATAATCTTTTAAATCTAGTCAAATATCCCTCACACCGTTCAAGAGAGGTTTGCCCTGGGAATACCATCATACCCTTACGTATTAGCCAGAGCACATTGGTCAACGTTCCGCTACACCTCTTTTTATGTTTGGCATTCGCCGTTTCTTTTATTTGAGATAGATAGTCACTGACACTCCTTCCCCTCCTGAAGCCATTCTGGATCTCTCTCAAAAAGCTTTTCTAATCACCCACACAGGACCTTACAGAAAATTGTTCATATGTTTCTTTTGACAGAGATTCCCCGAATATTTTCCATTACTTTGATATCCCTCTTTTTGTGTATAAATGGGACTTTTACTTTCTCTCCGCTCTTTTGGAACCTTTTGTTGACCTGGTTCCTCTGTCCATTTTTCAGGAACTCGTTAAGAATTTCATTCGCCTTCCTGCTTTTCCGTTCCCTAATTTTGAGACCATTTTCCTCTAATTTTGTTTTGCTGTGCATAAAGTTCTATAAATTTTCCTCGACCTCATTCTGGCACTCCTTTGGGATCTCCATACCCCATCGATTATCATTTATCTTTTCCAGTGCTTGACTAGTTCGAACTCGATCCACCGGCATTCTTATCCTGGTGCAGGATCTGCACCATCCGATTTTTATCCCCCGCGACGAAGTCGGTTGGGGGATTTTGAAATGGTGTCGTCCGTCTGTTCGTCCGTCTGCGCAAGTAAACGGGAGTTACGAGGGTTTTTTTGTGTCCAGAGATGCATAATGAGGTTACTGAAATATTATGAGGCAATTTTATATATTATGAGCTTATTTGCTAAGATATGAGACTTATGAGGCAAAATGCGAATTTGGAAAAGGAGGTTATATTTAGTGTTAGGATCAGTTCAGGGTTGGGGGTAGTGTCAGTTAAAGGTTAGGAACCCTTTCTATTCTCCTTGAAATTTTCCAAAAAAGGTTTTTAACCGTTGTCCAAACGTTTTAAAATAGTCAATTTTTTCTAAATGTTTTAAGCTCAGAACTCCCATTTTTAAGAATGTCCGTCCGTCCGTCCGTCCGTCCGTCCGTCCGTCCGTTCGTTCGTTCGTAACAAAACTTTTTCTTTTTTTTAAATAATTTTTAATTTCAGCAGATATGTACAAAAATCGTTTTTTACAAAGTTTTTCTTTTTGACAAACAATAAAATATATATATGAATAAATGTACATAAAATAATACACAATTTCAGGTTTCTCTGATGAGTTCTGGGTGTTTTGAGGAGATAATACAAGAGTCTGAAAAGAGGGTGATGAACAGTGTGTACTGTCGTGACCAAAAGGTCTTAAAAATGTAGGGGAATGATTTGACCTAAGAGGGGATATTAACGAGAACCGTGGGTTCGACTAGCTTCCCCCCCCCCCCCCGTCTCATTTAGAGGAAGCTATACCAAGAGGTCTTGTAGTTGCATATATCTCTCTTGAATGCACTTTGCCTGTTTTGACGAATATTTATGAACGGACATTAATTCTAACGTACGGTATATCTTTATCTGCTCTAGGAAGCTTTTGAATACAGGTGTACACCCCCTCACCTTGCAAGAATAAATAAATTTTTTGAAAAGTAGTTCGTAACAAAACTTTACCCGCTTAACTCATTCTACATTTTTCATGGGATTTTTATGAAGCTTAGTGTAAAGCGTAGATGTTCATGTGGACTGGAATTTTTGATTCGACAAATTTTGCACAGCCCTAGTTACGGCTCTAGGTAATAGGTAAATTTCCAGCAAAAATACTTGTTCACTTAACTTCTACACAAGTTGGAAATTTTTTGAATTGTCAAGATATTCCCCAAATCCTACCAAATGTCTCCTATTGAACTTCTCTGCTATCGTAGGTCTCTTGTACAGGACATCTACCTGATGATAGAAGAGTCCAAAAAGGTTTCACCTCTCGCTTCCGAAATCACTACTTTGCTTCCGTTCGTCAATATTCCACTTGTTTGATTGACTTTCTCAAACAGACGAGGCGCCGTTGAATACAGTAATCGAGTGAAGGCTATCAATATTTACAACTTGAAGAGCCGTGAGATTTTAGTCGGTTCGAAATACTCAGTCTGATTCGATTCGACCAAAAATTTGAGATTCGCAGTTCCACACTTCTGATAAAAATGTAAGGTAAATATTATAAGCCGTAGCCTCGTTGTTCAATAGAATACCCTTCAACGGGATCAATATGCACTAATAACTGTGTCAACAGGAACTGTTCGCTAAAAAGATTGATATATCTTGGACTGTGAGAGGGCCTACCCCATTACAACAAACGATTCAGTCTACCATTATCAAAGGTGATGAATGACAGTTTTACTTTAGAACTTGATCTTTGGGGACAAAACATTGGTCACAGGCAAATCCTAGTCAGGTGAAAGTATTTCACCCTCACCTGATGTCCGAGCTGACCTGCGAACTGCACAAGATGAAAAATGACCAACAAAAATCAAACTGATACCAACTGTCTTCAATCCCAAACCCGTGGGACATGTTACGTAAAACATTTATTAGACTCCTCTCAAGTTGTACCATACCTTCAGTTATACTGGCGTATGTAGTTACAATGTAACGTCACTTAAATTGTGCTTAAAATTTAATTGATCCGATCGTCCTTGGACCGCTGGAGTTATCATATGAGAATTCTGGGTGGGGCGCACCCAGTGCCGGGCCCTTTAATTTAAGCAATTCAATTTCTTCGCAACCTACTCACAATTGTTTACAATTGGCTGTAACGTAAGTGCAAGCCCTACGTCGGAACTAACTCAAGCTAAGAAACTTTTCCAAACAAGCTGGAAAAGTGGTAGAGTGCAAAAGCACGAAAAAGATCGAAAAAGGGTCGAGCGAGACCGGCCCTCGACATTACAGGTACTCTCTCTGCACACCTCTTGCGTTTACTGAGCGCATGCGCAACAACCATGACGTGAATTCCTTTTATTTCGCCCATTGCGATGGTCGGAAATTTTGTGACTCGTGCTATTATTTGCTGTTATCTTCGTGAACAGCTTATTAGGCTTTTCCCTCTGGAAAAGACTATTGTTTTTCTACGGATTATTATTTTTTTTTTTTTTTTTTTTTTTTTTAGGCTTTTGCCTCTGGAAAAGACTATTGTTTTTCTACCGATTATTATTATTTTTTTTTTTTTTTTTTGGGGGGGGGGGGGGTTCCACACATTTTGTCTGTACTATTCAGAAGCCATTTTCGAACCGATTTTCACGAAATTTTGCACACGCATAGAGGGGCACAAAATCTAAAAATGTACCGAAGCGGAATTTTCGATTTAACCCTTATTTCGTCAGAATTGGCAAAAAACTGTCAAAATTGGGGTTTATCGGCACTTTCTCGAAACACGTCCTGTAGATTTTTTTTATACATTCGTCATTGCTAGACCTGTCTGGGACACGCCCTTTGATACATACGACATATCAGGCGATGCATATGGTAACCCTCCACAGGCTGCCAAACATCGAAATTTTGATGAAATAGGCCGGTTTCAGGCCCCCCACTGCACCCAAACAATGCACGAGAGATAAACATAACTTCCTTTATTGGGATTGGAATTCACCGAGGATCATTTTTGTCAGTAATAAGGGTGTTCAAAAAATCAAGCGTTAACCCGTTTTGGGCTAGTTAAACAGCAATACCCCCATAAAGCTCAAAAATTCGTATTTTCCATGGATTTCTCTAAACGAGTCTTGTAGATTTTCAAGAAAAATTTGTTACTCCCAGGCCTTGCTGTGACAATGGAAGTTGCATGGACAAAATACTGCGGTGAGCATTTGTTAACCCTCCACGTGCTGCTAAATGTTAAAATTGTGATAAAATGGTCTGTATTTGGATGCCAACAGCACCCACTTGGTGTACCACCGAGAAGGGTTCCTTCTTTTATCGGACGCAAAATTGACGGGGAAACATTTTTGATAGTGGTAGGAGTATTCAAATGTCGAAGTCTTAACCCATTTTAGACTGGTTAAAGAGAGATACCCCTTAAAAGCTTAAAATTCCCATTTTTGTGGATTTCTCTAAAAGCAACTTGTAGGTTTTCAGGAAAAATGGACTATCCGCAGGTCTTTGTGTGACATTACAAGTTGCATGGACAAAATATTCCGGTGAGCATTTATTAACCCTCCACAGGCTACTAAGCATCGTAATTTTGTTGAAATAGGCTGTTTTTAAACGTGCACAGCACCCAATGCATACCCGAGAGATAAACATAATCTACTTTGGTGGAAGTGGAATTCACCGAGGACCAAATTTGTTAGTAATAAGAGTATTAAAAAAACCAAGCATTAACCCCTTTTGGGATGGTTAATAGCAATGCCCATCAGAAGCTTAAAAAATCATGTTTTCCCTGAATTTCTTTACAAACGTCTCGTAGGGTTTCAAGAGGAAATGGCTGTTGATAGGTCTTAGAGTCACATTACCAGCTGCATGGATAAAATATTCAGATAAGCATTTGTTAACCCTCCATTGGCTGCTAAATGTCAAAATTTCGAGAAAAAAAATAGTCTGTTTTTGGACACCAACAACATCAAATGGGAATGATGCAGAGAAACATAACTTCTTTTACCGGACGCAAAACTGATAGGGAAAATTTTTAGTAAGTAGTAAGGGTATTCAGAAATTGAGGTCTTAACCCATTTTCGACGGTTAAAGAGATGTACCCCTCAAAAGCTTAAAATCCCCATTTTCTGTGGATTTCTCCAAAAAATCTAGTAAGTATTCAAGAGAAATTGACCATTTGCAGGTCTTGGAGTGACATTACAAGTTGCATGAACAAAATATTCCGGTAAGCGTTTGTTAACTCTCCAGACGCAGCAAATTTTGATGAAATGGGCTGTACTTGGCCACCCATTACACCCAATGTGTACCTGCGAGATGAACATAACCACCTTCATTGGAAGTGAGATTCACCGAGGATCATTTTTGTAAGTAATGAAGGTATTCATTAAACCAACCATTAACCCGTTTAGAGCTGGTTACAGGGTGATACCCCTCAAAAGGTTAAAAATTCATGTTATCCGAGGATTTCTCTAAAAACATCACGTAGATTTTCAAGAAAAATTGGCCATTCTCAGATCTTAGTGTGAATTACAAGTTGCATGTACAAAATATTCCAGTAAGCATTTGTTAACCCTATACTGGTTCTCAAATATCAAAATGTTGAAAAACTGGGGGCTGTGTTTGCATACCCGCAGCACCCAAAGTTAAGAGGAGAAATCAAGATAAGTGGAAGTAGAATTCACTGAGAATTATTTTTATAAGTAATAAGCGTATTAAAAAAACTGCCCTTAACCCGTTTTGGTCTGGATAAACCCTTAACAAGCTGCAAGACATCAATATTTTGGATACATTTGAGATAAAACAGACCATTTTCAAATAGATACAGCAATCAGTGGGTATGTGTCAAACAAACATAACTCCTTTTGTCGGTCATTAACTTGTTGGACGACGATATTGATATTAACCCTCTCCACCGTTAATGATGGTTTTTACCTAAACAATTTTTTTTATCAAACTGAGTCATTTGAGCATTCTATACTCACCTTTTTCATGACATCAATGAAGGAACTTCAGTGAGACAGTCAAAAGCAATTCATCATACACTGTGGTTGTCATGAGAAATCATGGAATCTCATCGGGAAAAGCCATGATTCTCCAGAATCATAAAGTCTAGTTAGGCTTTTCCCTCTGGAAAAGACTATTGTTTTTCTATGGATTATTATTATTTTTGGGGTTTTTTTTTTTTTTTTTTTTTTTTTTTTTTCCCACACATTTTGTCCGTACAATTCAGAAGCCATTTTCGAACCGATTTTCACGCAATTTTGCACACTCATAGAGGGGCACAAAATCTAAAAATGTGCCAAAGCGGAATTTTCGATTTAACCATTATTTCGTCAGAATTGGCAAAAAACTGCCAAAATTGGGGTTTATCGGCACTTTCTCCAAACACGTCTTGTAGATTTTTTTTATACATTTGTCATTGCTAGACCTGTCTGTGACACGCCCTTTGATACACACGACATATCAGGCGATGCATATGGTAACCCTCCACAGGCTGCCAAACATCGAAATTTTGATGAAATCGGCCGGTTTCAGGCCTCCACTGCACCCAAACAATACACGAGAGATAAACCTAGCTTCCTTTGGTGGGAGTGGAATTCAACGAGGATCATTTTTGTCAGTAATAAGGGTGTTCAAAAAACCAAGCGTTAACCCGTTTTGGGCTGGTTAAACAGCAATACCCCCATAAAGCTCAAAAATTCGTATTTTCCGTGGATTTCTCTAAACGAGTCTTGTAGATTTTCAACAGAAATGTGTCACTCCCAGGCCTTAGTGTGGCAATAGAACTTGCATGGACAAAATACTGCGGTGAGCATTTGTTAACCCTCCACGGGCTGCAAAAAGTCAAAATTGTGATAAAATGGGCTGTTTTTGAATGCCAACAGCATCCACTTGGTGTACCACCGAGAAAGGTTCCTTCTTTTATCGGACGCAAAATCGATGGGGAAACAGTTTTGTAAGTAGTGGGGGTATTCAAAAGTCGAAGTCTTAACCCATTTTGGGCTGGTTAAAGAGAGATACCCCTTAAAAGCTCAAAATTCCCATTTTCTGTGGATTTCTCTAAAAGCAACTTGTAGGTTTTCAGGAAAAATTGACTATTCGCAGGTCCTTGTGTGACATTGCAAGTTGCATGGACAAAATATTCCGGTGAGCATTTATTAACCCTCTACAGGCTGCTAAGCATCGTAATTTTGTTGAAATAGGCTGTTTTCAGACGCGCACAACACCCAATGCATACCCGAAAGATAAACATAATCTACTTTGGTGGAAGTGGAATTCACCGAGGACCAAATTTGTTAGTAATAAGGGTATTCAAAAAACCAAGCATTAACCCCTTTTGGGATGGTTAATAGCAATACCCATCAAAAGCTTAAAAAATCATGTTTTCCCTGAATTTCTTTACAAACGTCTCGTAGGGTTTCAAGAGAAAATGGCCGTTGATAGGTCTTAGAGTCACATTACCAGATGCATGGACAAAATATTCAGACAAGCATTTGTTAACCCTCCATGGGCTGCTGAATGTCAAAATTTCGAAAAAAAATAGTCTGTTTTTGGACACCAACAACATCAAATGGGAATGCTGCAGAGAAACATAACTTCTTTTACCGGACGCAAAACTGATAGGGAAAATTTTTAGTAAGTAGTAAGGGTATTCAAAAATTGAGGTCTTAACCCATTTTCGCCTGGTTAAGGAGATGTACCCCTTAAAAGCTTAAAATTCCCATTTTCTGTGGATTTCTCAAAACAATCTGGTAAGTATTCAAGAGAAACTGACCATTTGCAGGTCTTGGAGTGACATTACAAGTTGCATGAACAAAAGATTCCGGTAAGCGTTTGTTAACCCTCCAGAGGCAGCAAATTTTGAGAAAATGGGATGTACTTGGTCACCCATTTCACCCAATGTGTACCTGCGAGATGAACATAACCACCTTCATTGGAAGTGGGATTCACCGAGGATCATTTTTGTAAGTAATGAAGGTATTCATAAAACCAAGCATTAACCCGTTTAGAGCTGGTTACAGGGTGATACCCCTCAAAAGGTTAAAAATTTATGTTATCCGAGGATTTCTCTAAAAACATCACATAGATTTTCAAGAAAAATTGGCTATTCTCAGATCTTAGTGTGAATTACAAGTTGCATGTACAAAATATTCCAGTAAGCATTTGTTAACCCTATGCTGGTTCTCAAACATCAAAATGTTGAAAAAGTGGGCTGTGTTTGCATACCCACAGCACCCCAAATTTAAGAGGAGAAATCAACATAAGTGGAAGTAGAATTCACTGAGAATTATTTTAAAAGTAATAAGCGTATAAAAAAACAACCCTTAACCCGTTTTGGGCTGGATAAACAATTATACCCATCAACAGCTTAAAATTCATGTTCTCCGTGGATTTCTCTGAAAACATCTCGTAGATTTTTAAGTAAAAATGGCCATTCACAGTTTTTGGTGTGAAATTACAAGCTGCATGAATAAATACTCCTCTTAGCACTTGTTAACCCTTAACAAGCTACCAGACATCAATATTTTGGATACATTTGAGATAAAACGGACCATTTTCCAAATAGATACAGCACTCAGTGGGTATGTGCCAAACAAACCTAACTCCTTTTGTCGGTCATTAACTTGTTGGACGGCGATATTGATATTAACCCTCTCCAACATTAATGATGGTTTTTACCTAAACAATTCTTTTTATCAAACTGAGTCATTTGAGACTTCTATACTCACCTTTTTCATTACATCAATGAAGGAACTTCAGTGAGGACAGTCAAAAGCAATTCAGCATACACTATGGGGGTCATGACAAATCATGGAATCTCATCGGTAAAAAAGAGGAGAAATCAACATAAGTGGAAGTAGAATTCACTGAGAATTATTTTTATAAGTAATACGCGTATTAAAAAAACAACTCTTAACCCGTTTTGGGCTGGATAAACAATTATACCCATCAACAGCTTAAAATTGATGTTCTCCCTGGATTTCTCTGAAAACATCTCGTAGATTTTTAAGTAAAAATGGCCATTCACAGTTTTTGTTGTGAAATTACAAGTAGCATGAATAAATATTCCTGTTAGCACTTGTTAACCCTTAACAAGCTGCCAGACATCAATATTTTGGATACATTTGAGATAAAATGGACCATTTTCAAATAGAAACAGCACTCAGTGGTTATGTGTCAAACAAACACAACTCCTTTTGTCGGTCATTAACTTGTTGGACGACGATATTGATATTAACCCTCTCCACCGTTAATGATGGTTTTTACATAAACAATTTTTTTTATCAAACTGAGTCATTTGAGACTTCTATACTCACCTTTTTCATGACATGAATAAAGGAACTTCAGTGAGACAGTCAAAAGCAATTCATCATACACTGTGGGGTCATGACAAATCATGGAATCTCATCGGGAAAAGCCATGATTCTCCAGAATTATAAAGTCTAGTTTGGCTTTTCCCTCTGGAAAAGACTATTGTTTTTCTACGGAATATTATTTTTTTTTTTTTTTTTTTTTTTTTTCCACACATTTTTGTCCGTACGATTCAGAAGCCATTTTCGAACCGATTTTCACACAATTTGGCACACGCATAGAGTGGTAAAAAATCTAAAAATGTACCAAAGCGGAATTTTCGATTTAACCCTTATTTCGCCAGAATTGGCAAAAAACTGCCAAAATTGGGGTTTATCGGCACTTTCTCGAAACACGTCTTTAGGATTTTTTTTAAACATCCATCATTACTAGACCTGCTTGTGACACAACCTTTTGACATACACGACATATTATGCGATGCATATGGTAACCCTCCACAGGCTGCCAAACATCAAAATGTTGATGAAATGGGCCGGTTTCAGACCCCCACAACACCCCAAACGATACCCGAGAGGTAAACATAACTTCCTTTATTGGAAGTGGAATTCACTGAGGATCATTTTTGTAAGTAATAAGGGTGTTCAGAAAACCAAGTGTTAACCCGTTTTGGGCTGGTTAAATAGCAATACCCCAAAAAAGCTCAAAACTTCATGTTTTCCATGGATTTCTCTAAACGAGTCTTGTAGATTTTCAAGAAAAATTGGTCACTCTCAGGTCTTGGTGTGACATTACAAGTTGCATGGATAAAATATTCCGGTCAGCATTAGTTAACCCTCCCCGAGCTGCTAAACGTAAAAATTGTGATAAAATGGGCTGTTTTTAGACACCAACAGCACCCAAACGATATACCACAGAGAAAGGGGCCTTCATTTATCGGACGCAAAATTGATCGGAAAATATTTTTGAAAGTGGTAAGGGTATTCAAAATTTGACGTCTTAACCCATTTTGGGCTGGTTAAAGAGAGATACCCATTAAAATCTTAAAATACCCATTTTCTGTGGATTTCTCTAACAACATCTTGTAGGTTTTCAAGAAAAATCGGCTATTTGCAGGTCTTGGTGTGACATTACAAGTCGCATGAACCAAATATTCCGGTCAGAATTAGTTAACCCTCCCCGGGTTGCTGAAGGTCAAAATTGCGATAAAATGGGCTGTTTTTGCACACCAACAGCACCCAAAGGGTACACCACAAAGAAAAGTGCCTTCTTTTATCGCGCGTACAATTTATATGGAAACATTTTTGTAAGTAGTAAGGGTATTCAAAAGTCGACGTCTTAACCCATTTTGGGCAGGCTAAAGAGATATATCCCTTGAAAGCTTTAAATTCCCATTTTCTGTGAATTTCCCTAATGGTAACTTGTAGGGTTTCAAGACAAATTGACTATTCGTAGGTCTTTATGTGACATTACAAGTTGCATGGACAAAATACTCCGGTGAGCGTTTTTTAACCATCTACAAGCTGCCAAGCATCGTAATGTTGTTAACATGGGACTGTTTTCAGACACGCACAGCACCTAATGTATACATGAGAGATAAACATAATCTCCTTTGTTTGAAGTGGAATTCGCAGAGGACCATTTTTGTAAGTAATAAAGGTATTCAAAAAGCCAAGCGTTAACCCCTGTTGGAGAGGTTAACAGGGATACCCATCAAAAGCTTAAAAAATCGTTTTCCCTGGATTTCTTTACAAACATTTTGTGGGGTTTTCAAGAGAAAATGGCCGTTGATAGGTCTTGGTGTCATATGACCAGTTGCATGGATCAGTTATTCTGGTAGGCATTTGTTAACCCTTCATGGGCTGCTAAATGTAAAAGAAATTGAGGAAATAGTCTGTTTTTGGACACCAAGAACATCAAATGGAAATGCCACAGAGAAACGTAACTTCTTTTACCGGACGCAAAACTGATAGGGAAACATTGATATTGATATTAACCCATTCTACCATTAATGATGGGTTTTACCTAAACATTTTTTTATCAAACCCAAACCGAGTCATTTGAGACTACTATACTCACCTTTCTCATAACATCAATGAAGGAACTTTAGTGAGACAGTTAAAAACAATTCATCAGACACTGTGGGGTCAAGAAAAATCATGGAATCTAATCGGGAAAAGCCATAATTCTCCGGAATCATAGAGTCTAGTTTTTTTTGTTTTTTTGTTTTGTTTTCCACACATTTTGTCTGTACGATTCAGAAGCCATTTTCGAACCGATTTTCACCAAATTTTGCACACGCATAGAGGGGCACAAAATCTAAAAATGTACCGAAGCGGAATTTTCGATTTAACCCTTATTTCGTCAGAATTGGCAAAAAAACCGCCAAAATTGGGGTTTATCGGCACTTTCTCGAAACACGTCTTGTAGATTTTTTTAATACATTCGTCATTGCTAGGCCTGTCTGTGACACGCCCTTTGATACACATACACACGACATATCAGGCGATGCATATGGTAACCCTCCATAGGCTGCCAAACATCGAAATTTTGATGAAGTAGGCCTGTTTCAGGCACCCACTGCACCCAAACAATACACGAGAGATAAACATAACTTCCTTTATTGGGAGTGGAATTCATCGAGGATCCTTTTTGTCAGTAATACGGGTGTTCAAAAAACCAAGCGTTAACCCGTTTTGTGCTGGTTAAAGAGCAATACCCCCATAAAGCTCAAAAATTCGTATTATCCATGGATTTCTCTAAACGAGTCTTGTAGATTTTCAAGAAAAATTTGTTACTCCCAGGCCTTGGTGTTACAATAGAAGTTGCATGGACAAAATACTGTGGTGAGCATTTGTTAACCCTCCACGGGCTACAAAAAGTCAAAATTGTGATAAAATGGACTGTTTTTGGACGCCAACAGCATCCACTTAGTGTACCACCGAGAAAGGTTCCTTCTTTTATCGGACGCAAAATTGATGGGGAAACATTTTTGATAGGGGTAAGGGTATTCAAAAATCGAAGTCTTAACCCATTTTGGACTGGTTAAAGAGAGATACCCCTTAAAAGCTTAAAATTCCCATTTTCTGTGGATTTCTCTAAAAGCAACTTGTAGGTTTTCAGGAAAAATGGACTATTCGCAGGTCTTTATGTGACATTACAAGTTGCATGGACAAAATATTCCGGTGAGCATTTATTAACCCTCTACAGTCTGCTAAGCATCGTAATTTTGTTGAAATAGGCTGTTTTCAGACGCGAACAGCACCCAATGCATACCCGAGAGATAAACATAATCTACTTTATTGGAAGTGGAATTCACCGAGGACCAAATTTGTTACTAATAAGGGTATTCAAAAAACCAAGCATTAACCCCTTTTGGGATGGTTAATAGCAACACCCATCAAAAGCTTAAAAAATCATGTTTTCCCTGAATTTCTTCACAAACGTTGCGTAGGGTTTCAAGAGAAAATGGCGGTAAGTCTTAGAGTCACATTACCAGTTGCTTGGATAAAATATTCAGATAAGCATTTGTTAACCCTCCATGGACTGCTAAATGTCAAAATTTAGAAAAAATAGTCTGTTTTTGGACACTAACAACAACAAATGGGAATGCTGCAGAGAAACATAGCTTCTTTTACCGGACGCAAAACTGATAGGGAAAATTTTAGTAAGTAGTAAGGGTATTCAAAAATTGAGGTCTTAACCCATTTTCGCCCGGTTAAGGAGATGTACCCCTTAAAAGCTTAAAATCCCGATTTTCTGTGGATTTCTCCAAAAAATCTAGTAAGTATTCAAGAGAAACTGACCATTCGCAGGTCTTGGAGTGACCTTACAAGTTGCATGAACAAAAGATTCCGGTAAGCATTTGTTAACCCTCCAGAGGAGCAAATTTTGAGAAAATGGGCTGTACTTGGCCACCCATTACACCCAATGTGTACCTGCGAGATAAACATAACCACCTTCATTGGAAGTGGGGTTCACCGAGGATCATTTTTGTAAGTAATGAAGGTATTCGTAAAACCAAGCATTAACCCGTTTAGAGCTGGTTACAGGGTGATACCCCTCAAAGGGTTAAGAATTCAAGTTATCCGAAGATTTCTCTAAAACCTCGCTTAGATTTTCAAGACAAATTGGCCATTCTCAGATCTTAGTGTGAATTACAGGTTGCATCTACAACATATTCCAGTAAGCATTTGTTAACCCTATGCCGGTTCTCAAACATCAAAATGTTGAAGAAGTGGGCCGTGTTTGCATAATCGCAGCACCCAAAGTTAAGAGGAGAAATCAACATAAGTGGAAGTAGAATTCACTGAGAATTATTTTTAAAAGTAATAAGCGTATTAAAAAACAACCCTTAACCCGTTTTGGGCTGGATAAATAATTATACCCATCAACAGCTTAAAATTCATGTTCTCTCTGGATTTCTCTGAAAACATCTCGTAGATTTTTAAGTAAAAATGGCCATTCACAGTTTTTGGTGTGAAATTACAAGTTGCATGAATAAATATTCCTGTTAGCACTTGTTAACCCGCAGCACCCAAAGTTAAGAGGAGAAATCAAGATAAGTGGAAGTAGAAGTCACTGAGAATTATTTTTATAAGTAATAAGCGTATTAAAAAAACTGCCCTTAACCCGTTTTGGTCTGGATAAACCCTTAACAAGCTGCCAGACATCAATATTTTGGATACATTTGAGATAAAACGGACCATTTTCAAATAGATACAGCACTCAGTGGGTATGCGTCAAACAAACATAACTCCCTTTGTCGGTCATTAACTTGTTGGACGACGATATTGATATTAACCCTCTTCACCGTTAATGGTTTTTATCTAAACAATTTTTTTATCAAACTGAGTCATTTGAGACTTCTATACTCACCTTTTTCATGACATCAATGAAGGAACTTCAGTGAGACAGTCAAAAGCAATTCATCATACACTGTGGGGTCATGACAAATCATGGAATCTCATCGGGAAAAGCCATGATTCTCCAGAATCATGAAGTCTAGTTTTTTGTATGATGCTTCTTGTCTATTTATGTGCAAGTGGACTGTATCCTTTTCAAGCTCTCAATTGATTATTATTTATGCTCATTTTTGCTTATCTTCTCATACATATTCTTGCTTTTCCCTCGCGTGTTAACGCGAGCATTGTTGTTCGGTTTTCCGTCGGCGGAAAGCTTGATTTCATTGATCATCTTGTAATTATGCCTAAAACAATTCCTTGTACCTCTTGTTTGCAGGTGAAACATGTAGACGATTCTCATGCAACATGTGTCACTTGCAACAATTGCACACAGGCCCATTCCTGTGGTATTTGTGGGGTTTGGTCCTTAAAATTCTGGGCATCCGTGAACAAGGTGGTTCTTTGCAGGGCTAGAACCCCTCGTTCTCTGGGTAAGGGTAGTCGTGCCTTTTCAGACATTTCTGGGAGTGCACGTGGTGACTCTGTCACGCAGGATGTTGATCAGTCTCTTTCTGTAGCAAGTTCCTCTGCAACTGTTGATGGTGCTGGTGCTGTGATGCCTGAAGTGGAGACTGTGGTCTCTGTGGCTTCTGATGTCACTCTTGAGGCTGCTGTTTTCGTCGAGAGCTTCTCCGAGGTCAGCTCGGCGACACTCTCCGATTTGCCTCCTGCGCCGTCGACAGTTACTGGGGAAGTTGTTACTACTGATCCTATCTTGTATGATAGTGGCTCTTCCATCTCTTCTGGGGATGGTGTACAGTCTCGGGGGTCCGAGACTGTATCTCCTGGTGTGTCTCTGAGCTCTCAGCCTCCCCTGGCTTCGCGGCGAAGCTGTGCGGGTTTGCTGTCTGCTCCGTCTCATCTGGCTAGGTTTGCTCTTGGTCGGTTGGGCCGTTCGGTCGCTTCGGCAGCGATTCCTCACCCCTCGAGCGAATCGTTTGTTGTTCCGCATTCCCCTGCTGTGTGCCGACTAGCAGGATGGGGCTGGGGCATTGGCATCCAGGGCCTACTGTTCGGCAGAGGTCAGTGACAGCTCCGGTTAGCTGTCACTCTTGGAACCTTCCTCCGGTGATTCCTCACTGTGTTCCGAGTCTGGCTGTCGATCGATGCTTGTCGTCGGTCTCAGAGGATGGGCAGTTGGGGCCTTCTGCCGCACAGAGACCAATGGCAGGTTCCTGTCATTCTTGGGACAATCCTCCGGTGTCTTCTCATCGTGTCCCAGGTCCAGCTACCGATCGACGTACGTCGTCGTTCTCTCTAGAGGATTTGCATGCAGGGACTTCTGTTCCACAGAGGTCAGTGATTGCCCTGGGCGTCGCTCTTGGGACTATCCTCCAGTGTCTTCTAACCGTCTCCCTATTCTGTCTGCTGATCGACGTTCGTCGTCGGTCCCTTCTGAGGATTTGGGTTCTTCTGCCAGAAGGGTCCATTCGGAAGACACTCCATCGGACGATGTTGCTACGACGGATTCCCAGGGTGAGCTGCGTCATGCCGTTTTGGCGCTCTTCCGATTGCTTTATAGCAACCCTCAAGTTGCCTTCCCTGTGCCTCCTGAGGCACAACCTCCTTTGGTCGGTCGCCGAGATTCTTCGCCTGGCCCTACAGATACTGTTCAGTATTCACAGAAGTTTCCTGCTGGTCAGCCCGAGTTGGGCTACGTCTTTTCTGCTACAGAGGATGACGATTTTTCTTGAAGGCGATGCCCCCCCCCCACCCACGCCCCCCCCCCCCCCACCCACGCCCCCCCCCCCCCCCCCGTCAGTCTTGGGGCAGGCTTTGGATTTTGTCTTTGGCTTATTGCCAGACATTCAGCCTTCTGACCAGCCATCCGTGACCGTCGGCTGCGGTCCTCTGTGGAGCGCCGTAATCCTGTTGAGCCTTCTAGCTCTGGCGTTTTGCGTCCTCTGCAATCGGCTCAGGTTGTTGAATCCTTTTAGGGCTTGGACGCCAAAAGGCGTTCTAAGGCCCTGAAGGATTCCTTCTTTTCACGAGCTGATGCTTTTCTGCCTCCGTCGCGGTTTCGTGTTTACGAGTCCGTCTGTCCACCAGTCTTCCAAGGGATGACTACTGTGGACGAAGATTCTTCATCCCTCCTCGAGTTGACTAAGCCTAAGTCGGCAGTTCTCCCGATGTCGGTCGTTGAGTCTATGGTGGGCCTGTCCCGAGAGATGCTGGGTATGTTATCTCTCGCGGACCATGTCGTCGCTGCTCTGGCCGCATATTTTCCACCAGGGGAGTTTGATGATGCTCAGGCGCCTTTGCGCGTTTTGCGCTCTTAAGAACCTGACATACGCTCACGCCTGTAATACGGCTAATTTGGAGCTTGCACGCCGGGATGCGGTGTTGGATTCTTCTCCATCCCTTCCTTCTGAGCAGCGTGCTGTTCTGAGGTCTGCTTCTTTGGTTGGACCTCAGCTGCTCCATGGTTCCGTGGAAGCTGTCCGTGGTGAGGTTCTTCGTCATTTGAAGGACCAGCTTTTGTTGCGACAACTGGACCAACCTGCTGCTGCGGGTGGTGGTCGTTTCAGGCCTGCAAAGCGTCCCGCTGCGCCTGCCACGTCAGCGACGTCGGTCACGCCTTCGGCTCCGTCCGCTCCTTCTGCTCAGAAGAAGCGCCGACGCGGCCAGGCTCGCTGGCTGCCTCAGGGAGGAAAGTTTCAGGACTCTGTTGCTTCCCGAGGGGGGGGGGGGGGGGTCTCCTCTCGGGGGCCTCATCGAGGCCGCAAATGAAGGTCCTCACCTCGATTCGCCTCCAGTCGGGGGAAGGCTGTCGCTGTTTTTCGACCGTTGGACAGAGATAACGTCGGACACTTGGGTCCTCGACGTCATCCAATCTGGTCTGCGACTGTCCTTCCGTCGGCACCTCTGTTTATCTCGGGTGCTCCTCTCGACTCAGGTCCCTTCCGATTCTCTGCGTCGGGATCTTCTGGTGCAGGAGTTCGACAATCTCCTCTCTCACCAAAGGGGCGATCGAGGTGGTCAGGAACACCCTTTCACCGGGGTTTTACTCGAGACTTTTCTTGGTGCTGAAGAAAAACGGCCAGTTTCGTCCTGTCATCGATCGGAGTATCCTGAACGAGTCCATTATAGCACCTCGTTTCAGTATGGAGACTTTCCGGTCGTTTCGACGTTCAGTTCATCAGGGCGAGTTTGCTGCCAGTATCGACTTGAAGGATGCCTACTTCCGGGTACCCATTGATCTGGCGTCACGGAAATACCTTCTCGTTTCGGGATCGAGTCTATCAATTCAGAGCTCTCCCGTTCGGTTTGAACCTGGCTCCTTGGGCCTTCGCCCGACTGATGTCACATGTGCTTGCTTTCCACCGTACTCAGTCGGCTGTGACTTCGTCAGCCTACCTGGACGACATCCTCCAACGGCACCACGATGCTGCTGTTCTGGAGTCAGATGTCCGGCAGTTTCTTTGCCTACTAGCGTCGCTGGGTTTCAAGGTCAATTGCGAGAAGTCGGATCTCCTTCCTTCTCAGCAATTTCGTCATTTGGGAATGGATTTCGACACTCTTCACAATGTGGTGTCGGTTCCCAATGCTCGGGCGACGATTCTTTCCGCCTTGACACGGAACCTGCTCCCATCTTCCTCGGTCTCGGCCAGAACTTTCCTTCGGATGCTGGGCCTTTGTGGTTTGGTGACAGATCTCATTCCGCTAGGTCGCTTGTTTGTCTGACCTCTCCAACACTTCCTATTGGATCATTGGCGTCCGAATGTAGATCCTCTGGACCTGGAACTTCCTATTCCTCGGTCCCTGCTTCGTCAACTTCACCCTTGGGCCGATGTTCCCTGGTTGACTCAAGGTGTCCCGTTGGATCTTCCTTCGGCCGATCGCATCATTACTGCAGATGCCAGCGATCGGGGCTGGGGTGCGACGTTGGATCCTCTCGGTCTGTCTACTCACGGCGAGTGGGACAGCGAGCGGGTGGGCCTTCATATCAACCAGAAGGAGATCCTTGCTCTTCTGTTGAGTTTTCGGCTTTGGATCTCTCACGTGTCGGACCACATTGTCCTACTTCTTTCGGACAATTCGACAGTGGTGGCCTACATACGGAATCAAGGAGGCACCCATTCGATTCCCATGTATGGGCTATCTCGGGATCTGCTTCTGTTGGCGCGGGATGTCCACGCTCGGGTGGTGACCATTCGACACATTCCAGGGCGTCTCAACGTCCTAGCAGACTCCCTGTCCCGACGCGACAGTGTCATTCCCACCGAATGGGTGCTGCATCGGTCGGTGTTTCAGGCGATGTCCTCTGGTCGACCTTTTCGCCACTCGCTGGAATCATCAAGTAGAGACTTTTGTCTCTCCTTGTCCAGATCCACTGGCATTTGCGGTAAACGCTCTGTCTCTGGACTGGACAGGTTGGATCGGCTATGCCTTCCCTCCTGTACCGATTCTTCCTCAAGTGTTGGCGAAGATTCGTGCTTGCAGTTACAGGATCATTCTAATCGCACCTCTGTCTCCACAGAGGGTGTGGATCAATCTGCTGCGGCCTCTGTTGGCAGATCGGCCGATTCGTCTACCTCTACGTCGCGATCTTCTTTCACAGGGTCGTCCCAGGAAGTATCACAACAACCTGGCGAGCCTGTCCCTTCGCGCCTGTCTTTTATCAGGTCCTGTCTCCGACGTAAAGGTTTTTCGAGACGATCAGTGGAGTACATTTCTGTATCGCGGCGACATTCCATTGGCATGACTTATGCTGCTAAGTGGAAGGTTTTCTGCCGCTGGTGTACAGCTCAAAATGTGGATTACCGTGATCCGTCAATCGCTCAAATTGCGAATTTTCTGGTATACCATTTTGACTCCAAGGGCCTCCAGCCTATTACGATAAAGAGCTATCGGTCTATGCTGTCTGATACTTTCTCATATGTGGGAAAGCGATGCATCGGTCGTAATCTTTTTCTCTCCGAACTGATTCGGCACTTTTCTTTGAAGAGGCCTCGAGTTTTGCGTCTTACACCCAAGTGGAACTTGACATGGGTGTTGCATTGTTTGGAGGGGGCGTCATTCGAGCCTTTATCTGAGACCGATATGCGTTTTCCCACTTATAAGACGGTTTTCCTTCTAGCGTTTGCTTCTGCCAGACGGGTCAGTGAGCTGTTGATTCTGCTTTTTTTCAGAAATGAGGCTAACAGTGTCTCCTTCATTACTGATTGCTCTTTCTGGCCAAGAATCGGTACCTCCTCCCATCTGCATTCGGGCTCTCTCTGCTGTCGATGGCCGGTGGCCTCTTCTTTATCCTGTTCGTGCGATCAAGACTTAAATTAATCGCACTCAGTTCATTCGGAGGGGTCGGAAGAGATTCTTTCTGTCTCTCATTCCTAGGAGGCAGTCTATCTCTTCCCATTCTATTTCCCGATGGATCTGTCTTGCAATCAAGCTGGCTTATTCCAGCTTGTCTGCTTTGGATCTTGTTTCGAACCGGTTTAATGCTCATGAGGTTCCTGCCATTTCTACATCCTGGGCGTTCGCCAATTCTGTTTCGCTGCGGGATGTTATGAATGCGGCTTACTGGAGGAATGCTTCTACCTTCTCCTCCTTTTATCTCCGCCACCTACAGCAGCAATCTGAGGATCTTTTTATTTAGGCCCTCTCGTTGCTGCTCAGGCTGTTGTACACCCTCGTTAAATTTGTTTTTATCGGGTTTGTGCTCCGCTCGGCCTTGTTCTTTTCAGGTGCCTTCTCTCTCTCTTTATCACAGGTTTCGCTATTATTCTCTGCCCTCCTTGCATTTCTTTCTGCTGCTCTTGTTGGTATTGGTTATGTAATTCACCTCCTCCTATTGTTTATTCAGCCACTTGTAAACAATTGTGAGTAGGTTGAGAAGAAATTAAAAATGTTTTAGTAAATTTTGTTTCTTAATATACCTACCACAATTGTTTACCGGAGGCCCACCCTCTTTGGGGATATCTTTGATATCGATGCCTCACCGCTAAATCACAAACTTCTCGTTGGAGGAAATACGGAATTAACGTCACGGTTGTTGAGCATGCGCTCGGTAAACGCAAAAGGTGTGCAGAGAGAGCACCTGTAATGTCGAGCGCCGGTCTCGCTCGACCCTTTTTCGATCTTTCTCGTGCTTTTGCACTCTATCACTTTTCCAACTTGTTTGGAAAAGTTTCTTAGCTTGAGTTAGTTCCGAAGTAGGACTTGCACTTACGTTACAGCCAATTGTAAACAATGGTGGTAGGTATGTTAAGAAACAAAATTTACTAAAAAAATTTAGTTTTTTAACAAGCACCGAGACCTACACACGGTATTATTCTCGATAACCAATGCACATCCACTGTTGGGGGTAGTGGATCAACGTTACCTTAATATGAATGCATTAAACCGGTTGTTAATGATCAACTTTAAATGGCGTTCCCAACGTCAACAAATTCTGACTACAGATAGCTATTCCTGGCTGTCTTCTAAATACGCCCTCAAACAGTCAAAGTGGAAATCAAACTTTTTGTAGGATGATTGCGGACCATGTTACTTAATGAGCCAAGGTTTGGGGGAGGGGCACTGTATTTAGTTAAACAAGGTGGCATTACCAGACGTCGTAGAATGGGAACTCATTTCTTCTCAGAATCACCACCAACCCACCCCACCCCACCCGCTGTATGCAGAAATTGAAATATTAAAGTGTCCGCCTGAAAATATGTTTATACTGCTACTTGGAATTTAATCATTTCAATCTGGTTTGACAGAGCCCATTGGGCTCTGTCAAACAAGATTGAATTGATGAAATTCAGAGTTGGAAAAAAATTGTGCTTAAAATTTTGGTACATTGACATCAGTGTAGAGGGTTAATATAACACGTTGATGAAGCACTTTCCATAATCTCACATATAAAATAACAATGCAGAAGCATACGATTCTCGAAGAAGCCTTTAAAATGGTTGCAGTAATTGTCAGAAATATTCGCCTTCTATGAACACTTTCCAGTGGAAGCCAAAGTGATATAGAATGCATCGTGATATTATACGCTGTGAACAAACACATCCGGACGTGGGATGATGCCTGGTAGATAACTGAGACTGTAACAAGCTGTTTTCGACAAGGGCGCTCGAACGTATATTGGGCTGTCTATCATTCTTAGAAGGGTATACTATGTACAACTATACACTTTCTGCAAATGTGTATGCTTCAAGGGTCATTGTCCTCGACATCAAATGGTCTCGGATGAGAAATATCAAAAAATCAACAAACATTTATAATGCAATGTGTAACTGTCTATGCATGCTACTTTTTGTTTTTTTATGGGTCCTCTGATGACACCAGGCCCTGGAGCAAATGCCTCCATTGACCCTCCTTGTCGAAGATAACTCAACCATGGCGTTTCAAATAGAATATTTCATGCCGAAATAGTGCCGTCAAATACTGTTCAGCCAAAAGTAACGTCCTCCTCTAAACGTGATTAATAGATTTGGTTTAAAAAAATTGTTATTGCCTTATTGTGTTGGGTTAATCCACATAATCCATCAACATCTGTGTTCCACATAATTTTTAGTAAGAATATGTTTTCCTCAACTGTTGTAAAATATAATCTCTGGCCGAGATTGGCTCGTACTTGTTTGATCCATCGAGACATTCTAAAACTGTATCCATATCGGTTCCACAGAAGACGGCTATTGACTGGCGCTCTTTTCCGGCAAACTGTTTGTCTGCGACAACAACACGATGTTTCTGGAATAGAAACGATGAATATGATATCAAAAATTAGAAAAAAAACTTTGAAACTTTGATAAGACAGTATTTGAAATGGTCATCCACGTGAGCTGCTAGTCGATTGGTTATCATGAACGACCAGCGAAGTCGTTAATATCTAACCACAGATGGCAAGACCTTCCCAACTAGAGGCAAGGCTCGCCATCATGATCGACCGGTCAACTCGTTAATACCTAACCACAGATGGCAAGCCCTTCCCAACAAGGAGTCAAGGGCCGACATGAGAGGTAACGTCCTCTTGAAAATAACATGAAAAAAATCCCCGTTTGGCCAGACAACACCATTTTTCAGTGCTTTACTGCGGTGAGGTGGGTGAAAGTTGTCTTTCCATCACCTCTCCACAACACAGCACATACCGATTACCATCAGTTGTATGCTATATTATGTACCAATCTTCCTAATTCCAAATGACCCCACGGCTGATTTGAAATATTACAAAAGCAAATTGAATTGATATTATTGAATTTCCAACTTCAGGAATCTACATCACCGAATTTCCAACTTTTGAAATTTTAGGCGATAACTGGGTGTGGGAGGGGACGAGAGCACGGTCATTTCCCCCTGCACACCCACAGTGTACCACAAATATGTGTTTATAACAGCTAAATGTGACATTTTATGACATACATATATGCTATAATACATATTACTATTCTCTCAGTTCTAACCACCACCAGCGATGTCATGGGAATCAATAAACATTCAAAATAACTAAAACTAAGAAATATCAGTGGCACTGTCCTTTCCCTCAGTACCTCAATACAAAAAAAATCACAAAACTACGTAACTAGTGATAATTAAAATGGTTATGAAAAAGGACCTTAAAGTCGAACGGTATCAAACCTCTGAGTTTCCTCTGACTTGTTTACCGTAGACGGCAGAGATCAGGGAAAAAAACATTTCATAGATCTTCTACGGATTGAGAGCTCCGGTCGTATGTGAAAGCCCAAACTCGTGACAGTCAGGGTGTACGGCAGAACAATCAGGCTTCATTAAACAGGTCTGACACAACTTGAAATCGATCTCTTATAGTTAGATCGAACTATAATAGATCGTTCAGTTTATATTTTTGGGTTTAAAACGACTTCTTTTCCAAGTAACTTTGTCAAACAACTTTATCCACGTGGGAGAGGTGACATGGGATTGTTTTGCCTCACCATTAAAACTATTGGGGGACGAGACAACAGGGAGGGTAGGAATCCGGAACGGTCCAAACTCGGCTCGCTGGGCTGAGTTGGTACCGCACTATGATTTTCTTCCCTGCCAAGTAAACTCGAAATATAGGTTCGTTCTTCGTTAGGTGTGATTCCTAATCACTTCAGGCTGCGGAAAGGAAACAATTATTAAAGTTTCAACGATTTTTTTTATTTACATTTAAAATAAACTCAATTCCATATTCAACACATGTAACAATTTGATCAACATGGCAGGAGATTTATCACATGGGTTAAATAGTTTTTCATCAATTTCAGTTTATCTATAGCCCTGTACTAGCGCTATAGTACACTTTGAACATCGCGATCTCGCAACAGGAGCTTAAAACATCGAGTCTTAATCTTTTGCGTCTGTGTGCGTCTGCAGCTCTGGCTGCCAGGGGATCCCCACTAGCAATGTTAATTACAATGTGGCAACATAGTTCTGATTTGGATTCTGTCGGCTAGTTTTGCAAGTCTACGTCACATACCTTATACATGTGTCCTTTGATAGAACTCTCCTTGAATGTTCCTGTCCTTTTGAAATTCTCACAGTTCATGGCGGAACTCACAACTTGAAAATGCGCTTTCGAGCTTGCGTGAATTGTCACTTGTCGACTTTTAGTCGATATTCACAACACTCTGATACTAAAACAGGCTACAACGCGATCAACCTCTGCGTTCCGAGGGGTTAATACCACGATACAATAGCCTACACTTTGAGACAGGTGCGAGTCGATCCTCGCTAATGACATTAAAACTAAGCTTTTACATGGGTTCGAAATCTATTCTATAAATTCGAGCTTGTAGCCTGCTACGTCCACCTAATCTGACAATAGCGGCGTACAGCGGAGCTTCGTGGATTTCCCAGTGATTCCACTCGCGCGAGATCCTATTATATGGCGTCTCATAAACGGCCGAACACAGGTCTCACTCCTAAACGGCCGGAACCCAAGTCTCACTGAACTAGCTTGTTCTCCACACTTTCATATCTTGTCTTGGAATGTCCAAACATGGCCCGCGACATTTCTGAAGATAAAATCCGCGTGCCCCAGTGCATAGGCTATCAAGCGTATCTCGAGAAATAATATACTTGATCGCCGTGATGACTGGAATTAATTTATTAACTACTAGCCACGGCTAGATTAATTGACTGACGATAAGATGGAGACATTTTATTCTGACTAGTAATATGCCAAAGAAGTATCCCACTGTGAATCGCCTGAGTTAGTTATCTAATTAAAACATGTGTGCTTATTTATTTATTTATTTATTTATTTATTTATTGGTGTTTAAGGTCACATATTTCTGCACACTGGCTAATCATGACCTCGACAGTTTTACGGGTGGAGGAAGCCGGAGTACCCGGAGAGAACCATCGAGCAACGGCGAGCAACTGTCAGCTCCCCAACATACTAACTCCACACAAGCAGGGTTAGCATTGGTTGAAGACAGTGCACCATCGACGTGCACTACGCCTTAGTGCACAACGTCACCGTGCCCCCACGTGGGCAATGGGGGTGAAGTGTCTTGCCCAAGGACACAACGCGGTTGCCGCAGGTGGGATTCGAACCGAGGACGTCTCGGCTTGCAGCCTGCACCTCTACCTACAGAGCCACCGCGCCCCCGCCATGTGTGCTTACAACATAGAGAGAAGAAATATATTATTAAAAAAAAAAGTAGGGGATATTTGATAAAAGTGAGAAAAACGAAGAAATATATTTATATTTTCATCAAAAAGACAGTTGAGGCATTGCACTGTGGCATCTGGTGAATGATTTCAGCGATAGTTAAGTGTTTGACAAGCACACATTCCACGCACTGAGCTGTAGAAGACATGGACGGTCAGTCAGAGAATTTACCACATTCGGTCCAAGACCTCAATACCTTGTAAATCCCCTTCGGGTTGCAAGACAAGCGCGAATCCGACGTGGCATACACCTCCCCAAAAGTCCGATATCAGCTTGACTGATGTTATTCAATTCTTCCTGCAGTGCAGCGGCGAGTTCCTGGACATTGGTAGGGGGCTGTTTGCGTTGTCGTAGGCGCCTGCCAAGCATATCCCAGACGTGCTCGATTGTTGAAAGGTCTGGACTGAATGCTGGCCAAGGCAGTGTAGTGATGTTCTGCTCCTGGGGGAGCTATGTAGCGACACGGGCCCAGTGTGCTCTTGCATTGTCATCTTGGAAAATGAATCGACGGCCGTGACGTCGCGCAAATGGCACCACATGAGTTGCTAACAGGTTTTCACGGTAGAACTACCCTGTGACACGCCCTTGGATGACATGTAATGCTGTTCTGCTTGTCATGGTTACATGTATGCCTCTCCACACCATAACCGATCCACCACCAAAACGATCGTGCTGCCTGACGGTTACGTCATGGTATCGTTCATTCCGCCGCCGCCACACTCTGTTTCACCTGTCGTGGAAGTTGAGAGTGAACCTCGATTCATCGGAAAACATTACGTTGCTCCACCAAAGATTTCCCTGCGCTGTCGTACTCCACACCAATTACGCCTTGCTGCGATGTGACGTTTAGTCAAACGTGGAATTATTCGAGGTCGTCGAGCGTACAAATTCCAGCTGTGTATGCGATTCGGATAGTATGACCACTGACTCGCACATCTGTCGCTCGGTGCAGCTGCTGTACAATTTCTGAGGCACTTTGATGGCGGTTACGTAATGTTGTGGTTCGGAGAAACGATCATGGTTAGCAGTTGTCACACTTGGACGACCTGACTGACGTCTGTCATCACCATTGCCTGTCTGACGGTAGCGTGACCACAACCTGCTAATCACCGATAGAGTAACGTTGAGAATTTGAGCCACTGCAGTCTGTCTGTTGCCAGCTTCCAACATGCCAACGGCACGTAAACGTTCGTCACGTGTCAGTCTTCGCATACCTCAAAAGTTACGTTTCGACCAGACACTATTGATGAACGAGTTTATACCAAGAAAAGAACGATGAGACGTCCTAAAAAGCCCGTCCAGTACAAATGAAAATTTCAAAACGTACCCCACAGACATTAACGCGGCGCTCGTGCGAAAAACTTGCACGACGTTTTCGTAGGCCGGTGACATTCATGATCCACACTAAACTTGGTAACATATTGATGTGTCCAATCACGCGTATCCAATACCATTTTCCGAAAATATCAACATTAGTTTGGATATCCCTTACTTTTTTTGAATAGTATATATACAAATATCTGAACTTGAAAGTGGGGAGTCTCCTCCCCTTTAGACTGGCTTTGCCCTGACAAATTTTTGTTGCGCAAAAACTCCCATCAAACCTCCACCAAAAATCAAGACCTCATAACTGCTTCAACATTTGTCAACAAAAAGAATTGAATTCCATTGTTGCAACAATGAGTAATTTAATTTTTAATTTTTACATTTTGACCGTGTTCAGACTTTATTTTTGTAAATAAATGTTTTTGGCCTTTGTTCCGTCAGTTTCACTCACTCGGACGCCTCAACGTCATAACAACAGGATGTGATGATTACGCGTGCGAGAGGTTCAGTCGATGTAGGTATAATCTCGAGTATTAGGTAACCTTGCACGTCTGCATTACATATTTGGTCATCCTTAACAGTAAAAAAACGAAATAATAATCGCCCCAAAAAGACCTCTAGAAAGAATTGTTGATAAGGTTTTTTTCTGATTTAGATGTTTGTTACTATATTTTCAATAATAGTTACAGCTGTCTTTGTAGAAAATGATAGATATGTGACTATTGAGGAAATTTGTTGAATCTTAGCCTTTTGTGAATCAATCTGTTTCCTCAAATAACCCATAAACGGTTATTAATGGTATTTGAATCGCCAATCCTGTCTATTATTTACTGTTACGTGATAGTTTAAAGTGCTATATAAGTAAGACAAATTACTTGACCTTGAAATTCCCAAGTCTGATATTCCATCAATATAAATTAAATATACACAAATTATACATCAAAATGAAGGTTGTGGTCTATAGAACACAAACAATATATGCAATCAACGGGGAGTTGTCAGCAGCAATAAATGCTTCCTGTTACCGCATTCGTACCAGAACAAATAATGAAATAATATTTGGTGAGAACAACTCGTGGCTAAATATACTTCATATATACAAAACAATGCTTGGAAATACAAATTCTTCAAAACGCAGCGACCGAGCTGCCTGCGAGTTAATTCCCAAACTCTAGACTTCGTTTTGTATTCTATTACAGCGTCTCTGTCAAGGTCCGTCAACTGACTTGAATTCATATCAAGAGTACTCTTAGGACAATAGGAATTGAAAATTATATCAAACAGTTAAGCATTACCAAGGCTCCCACGTGATATACCCCTTATTCCAGTTGGTTTTATTAGGTTTCTAGGAGTGTGACAGTTTCATACTTTTGGTGTTTCATAGCCAATTGGATGTTTCGAACCCATATCTTCAATCGTACTCTAGGTGCTACCATTGAGGAGGTTTTTATCCTTATTGGACTTTTGGAACCCCTATTTGAACCTGTGATGTTTCCATTATAAGTTCCATAAACTGCTTTATTTAACACCAGTGCATTGCTTTTATTTATCACGACAAAGATTTTGTAATGTTTAAAAAGCAGTGCTTTATTAATCCAGTGGCAAACTAGACCGAGCAAAAAATAATAGCAGTCTAGCCATCATGAGAGACAGATTATACTGACCCGAAGATTATATAAAATGCCTCCAACAGAACCACCGGAGAGCTGATCAGTCCATCGAAGACTACAGTTATCAATGGGGGCAGCGATCGGTTCAGTAAAAAAATCATCAATAGTAGCAGACTGTACCTGCCCGAAGGCCTGCAACATAATCTCGCTTTCAAACCTTTCACATTTTACCCACCATGACAAGTGGTTTTATTCTTTTACTACCAGTTGGTAATTTGGTATGGGCGTGTGGATTATTAAAAGACGAAGTCACTACAAGCATAACCCGAAGGTCTTAACAGAGCCAGAAAACATCGTTTATGTCTGGTCTGGAATGCGGAAATATGTTTTGCATTAGTTAGGTTAGAAGAGTCTGTAATAATTTAACAGAATTTATTTTGTGTTAGTTGAAATGTTCTGTAATAATTTAACCTTCACAGAATACGAACAGCAGAAGATACGAACAAAATACTGTGTGAATAACCTTTCATTTTGCTGCCTCAAAAACATAACTTATCACCTCTCCTTGAAACGAGAGTAGAAGATTCGTTCCAATGATAGATTATAAGCTATGGTTTCGAGGAAATGATTAAAAAAATTGAGATTATTTTGGTGACTAGGGATGGGCGACTATATCCGTTACAGTAGGTAAGAAGAGGTCCAAAGGTGCCTTAATTGCTAACCTGATAAAATTGTTTAAAGAAGGATTTAAGGCCACATTCAGCATATACATGTTTATATAGTCAATCTAATGTAGCAAGGGGAGTAGGGGTGGGGTGAGAAGGGTCTGTTGGGTGAATTGTCGTTTTGTGTAAAATCATTCAAACCCCTTCAAAACTCATTTTGAAGCAAAGAAAAAACACAGTTGTCCCCTCCCATTCCCCCTCTTCCAACAGGGTGAAAGGTTTTTTGCATAAAATCACCCAGAATCCTACAAATTTTGCCTAATTGACCCCCCCCCCTCCCCACGGCCCTTGAGTGGACAGGGAACCCCTTTTGAACAAACATTAATCTTATGTACTCATATGGATATCATCTAACTAAAGTTTACCATCTCTGTCATTTGTTGGCACAATTCATTTAAACAAATAGTAAATTCTCCAGTGGGTTCTGTATTAAATTTCAAACCCCTCTGGTGCCCACCAAAATCAGTCAAGCGTAACACTTTGAACAAACTTTAATCTGGAAGTCATAGTAACACTATATACCAAATATCAAAAGATTCTGCCTGGTGTATCTGAAGAAGAAACTTTTGAAGAATATTCCTCATACTGCACTAAGTTAAAATTAGAGCTCCCATGGGGATCCCAAATGTGGGCCCAGGGATTTTATTTGAACAAACGTGAATCTCACCACACTAAGGATCTCGATACTATGTAACAAAAGAATCTGAATCGTGAATGTGTACAAGAAGATTTTTAAATGAATAGTGTCCTGCACCAAGTTAAAAGTTGGGATCCCACAGGAAGATCAAATATGACCTAGGGAACTTGATTTGAACAAACTGAAATCTGAACCTCCTAAGGTTGCATCGTTTCAAGTATCAAAAGATTTTGACTTGTGGCTCTGAAGAAGATTTTTGAAGAAATTTCCCCTTATTACACTAACATTTAGGTTTCCCATGAATCCCAAATATGAACACAGGGCTTGATTTGAACAAACTGGAATCTGACCACACTAAGGATACTGTAACCAAATATCAAAAGATTTTGACTTGTAGATCTGAAGAAGACGGTTTCTAAATAATATTCTTATCCTCATATTGCACTAAGTTACGATTCGAGCTCAGATATGAACCCAGGGACTTGATTTGATTAAAATGGAATCAGAACCTCCATAGGATACTGCATATCAAATATCAAGATTCGGACAGATAGATCTGAAGAACTGAAGAATAAGACTTTTAAAGAACACTCCTCATACTGCACTAAGTTAAAGTCTAGAGCCCTCTTAATGAGTCCAAATGTGATCCCAGGGACTTTTAACACACCTGAATATGAGCCTCCTAAGGCTGCTCTTACCAGTCATCAAAATATTCTGACTGGTGGATCTGAAGAAGAAGATTTAAAAATCGTTTTCTTCACACTGGACTTAGTTAAATTTCGGGCTCTCAAAGGGAGCCCAAATATGAACCCACGAATTTGATTTGAACAAACTTGAATCTCTCTTCACTGAGAATGCTACATATCCGATACCAAAAGATTCTGACTAATGAATCTGAAGAAGATTTTTTTAAAAATATTCCATGTATTACACAAAGTTAAAGTTCGGGCTCCCACAGGGAGCACAAATATCACTCCAGGAACTTGACTTGAACAAACTTCACGCTGACCACCCTAAAGATGCAGTATACCAAATATCAAAACATTTTGTCCAGTAGACCTCACGAAGGTGTTTAAGTATATGTCCTCATACTGCACTGAACCTCCTAAGGTTGCAGCATTTCAAGTATCAATAGATTCTGACTGGTGGCTGTGAATAAGATTTTTAAAGGAATTTCCCCTTATTGCACTAAACTTCCAGTTCCGATAGGAAGCCCAAATATAAACCAGGAACTTGATTTGAACAAACTTGAATCTGAACCTCCTGAAGATGCTGCATATCAAATATCAAAATATTCTGACTGGAAGATCTGAAGAAGAATTTTTTAAATAGTATTCCTCATATTGCATTAAGGTTTGAGTTCCCATAGGGAGCCCAAATGTGACCTCAGGGACTTGATTTAAACAAACTTGAATATGACTCCCAAGGATGCTCTATACTAACCATCAAAAGATTATGACAGGTGGATCTGAAGAAGAGTTTAAAAAATGTTTATTCATAAAAGAAGATTTTAAGAAAACTGTTTATTCATATTGCTCTGACTTAAAATTTGGGTTCCCATAGGGAGTCCAAATATGAAACCAGGGACAGATTATTCGGACCGATGGATCTGAAGAAGACGATTTTTAAAGAATACTCCTCATATTACACTAAGTTAAAATTCGGGCTCCCGGACGGAACTTGATTTGAATAAACTTCAAGCCGACTCCCCGAAAGACGCAGAATACTAAATATCGAGAGATTTTGACAGCTAGATCTGAAAAAGAAGCTTTTAAAATAAATTTCTTCATATTACACAAAGTTAAAATTCGGGTCCCCATAGGGAGCACTAATATGAACCCAGAGATTTTTTTTCTAACAAACTCGAATCTGACCCTTCTAAGGATGCTGTATACCTATTATCATAAGATTTTGATAGGTAGATTTGGAGAAAAAAAATTAAAAGTTGGTGCTAACAGAATTATGCCCATTGTGGTGCCTTCTATGAGTGTGGCAACTTTATTTGAACAAAATTGAATTGACATATGACAAGGAAAATGTATGTCAAATTAGGTTCAGTTCGGTCCATTGGTTTATGAAGAAAAGTCGATAATGTGAAGTTCACGCCGGACTTGTTCCAATGAGGGGTCACATGATATTGTTTTGTTGAAGTTTTAAAAAATATTAAAAAGGAATAATTAAAATAATAAAGTTTTATATCCTGTGCAATGAGTAAAGGGTTAAATAAATTTGTGATTGTCACTTACTGTTGCCATAAGTTTGTCAGATGTCCACATTTGCATCAGATCACCAAGATTAACCACAATCGTATCAGGTATAGGGGTCGCTGGTATATATTCTCCACCCTTTGTTTTGACCTAAAATTAATTATTAATGTTACAAATTCTTTTAAAATATACAACTATATTAGTGGGCTATATAGCTCGAAGGAAATGAAACACGGAAATGACAGTTCGTGCATTTTTTTTATGTTTGGCACTTTACGGTTAACGACTCAGAAATAAGCACTGAAGTCAGTGAATACTCCATTTGGTTGCTCTTACAAACCCAAGGCTGACTAAATATCCCAGCGAACCAACGAAAAGATAAATCACTGAGCTCACAAGATGAGCGTTCCTGTTCAGTTTATTCTGTTAAAACCTACCGTGAACCAACATGATTAATCGAAGAAAAGAGAGCAATTAATAACAAGACTGTGTGTAATTGGTGTTCTATACTTCTCAAGTCGACTGTTTCCTCGATTCAACTAAACCTTAGTTATGTATTATAATGTTATACAGGGTACTAAAGTAGTCCGGACAAGCAGCCAAATTGTGACTTACTTCTCGTGGTTATAATCAGTGTTACCGCAAAATAAAAACCGTTGTAAGGGTGTCAAGTAGTAAACTAGAACTTCAATTCACCGTTGATACCAGGAAGGCTGCTTGATTTCTCTATGACGGTGTACAATCCGCCTAAAGTGTGAATTATATATTTTCGAACACCAGTGCTATTTCGTGGAATCCAACTTACAGAATCTGACTTATGTAATCTCTTTTGCACAATCCCTTTGTAGGATCTGACCATTCGAACTGAGTGATATTTTCATCATATCTGATTAGGTGAATGAGCCATTTGTGCCACAGAAGGATAGAGTACAATCGCTGCGGAATCTCACTCTACTTGTGCACTCCCTTTTACATAATTACTGTCTTTGATCCGACTATGCATATCGAATCCCATTCTCATCGAATATGCTCAGAAATAGTACATACTGTGCTCGAATACCATACAGTACATATCCATCAACCATCAAACACAAATCCCGTTTTAGGAAATCCCATTTACAGAATTCTTTTATAGTATCTCACTTAGCCTTGAGAATCTCTTTTTTATACGCCCGTTTGTAAAAATGGTCTTATTATGTAAATGGTCTGTCCGTCCGTCCATCCGACCGTGTGTCCGTCAGTCCGCAAACAATTGGTTTCCGAACGATAACTCCAAATTTGATTATTTGATCTCAGCCAAAGTTTGTGTGTGTGCATTACTCAGCTAGTGATGTAGGCCATTTTCGAATATGGGTTCCGTCCAATTATTTTTACATGAGCTATGGCCCTTTTTCTACTTAACATTTTTGGTTTTCGACCGATAACTCCAGTTTGAATTATATGATCTCAACTAAAGTTGGCATGCGTATTCCACATCTAGTAATACAGGACAAGTGCGAATATGGGTTCCATCCAATTATTGTTCCATAAATTACGTCCCATTTCGATTTAGAATCTATTAACATTTTCGGTTTCCAACTGATACCTCCACTTTGGATCATTTGATGTCAAAGAAAGCAGGTAAAATTCAAAATGGCTAACAGCCGTATTTAGCCACGCCTCGCGATGCTCTTGTTTATCATACGCAGCATGTGAAGTGCGCACGTTGTGAGCTAGCACACGAACATTTCTCGGCGTATCCGATCAAAACGGTGTCTCTCATTCGCAGGCACAGATGACATTCGAATTCACATGATCAAGTGAGATAATGCTGTGCAGGTAGGTTAGGCGTCAACTCCAATTGAAAGTCATGACAGAAGCCAGAGGCAGGTGTAGAAGTCAATGGTGGGGTGATACTACAAGGATGTTATGATAACAAGTGCAACGCCGATCGCCCGTGATCAGACCATAGTCCTCCACAGTTTAGTGTATCACCAAATCGTGGACTTTTATCCTTATTCCTCATATGGATGTGTCGGGTGTTACTCCATGCCAAACACTATAGACAGGATCGAAGCTTTTGGCTGATTTGTCTCTAACTTTCATTATGATCAGAAATCCAGTGCATCACATTTTAGTTGACAGAGCTCAATGATCTCTAGCACAAAGTGTGATTTGCTAGATTTACAGGACCATTCTTTTCAGAGAGCACTATACTTACTTGGTAAATTAGTGATCTGGACTTTAGCTTATGGGTACTTTTACATAGCTGGTTTGTAAGATTCAGCCTGCCGTGTCTTAGTTTACTGAACGCAATGGTTACATCTCATCAGCATCAGTGATCTAAATTTCACAGAGCATAAACAAATATTATAGATAGTTGAGAGAGATATTGGGATTTGGCTTATGAGTGATTTATCACTTGCTCTCATTGTGATCATAAATTTAAGAAATCAGAGCTTATTTTGAACATCTCAAATGAGTATGGGAAAAGACAATTGCATTGATTGGATTGGAGAGTTAATGTTAATAGAACATAAACACTCAACAAAATTAATCAATTGCTGAACTACTAGCTTATGTGAGGTTTGTAATTAACTCTCATTGTGATCAGGAATTAAACTAATCATATCTTAGTTATCAAAGCTAAAAGAGCTCTGACAAAGAAACGTGAGTAATTGGATTCTCATATCCCAAATCCGTTAATATTTCTTCAAGTTATTGCGCTAACGAGCTGAAAATGTGCAACCCAAAGAGGGTTAATTATCAAAAATTCAGTTCCAAAACATTTTAGCCAAAACAGTTTGTCTGTTTACGCGATAACTTTAACAGTAGTTATCAGATATTAATAAATTTTGGTCTGCTGTTTTATATTAATAGTGTCTTGGGTCAGTTCGATTATCACCATCATTCGTAGAAAATGCAAGGAGTTATTGCCCCTCGTTTGTTGAATGTGCCTGCAATTTCACTGTTTATTCACAAACTTGAACAGTGAACCTCAAATTTCAATAAAATTTGACCGACTGCTTAATATTAGCATGGTCTTGGACACGTTCGAAACCCGAAGATTTCTCAAAAATTGAGAGAGTAATTACCTTTGTTTGTTATATTTTGCTTAAAAATTCATTGTTAATGCAAATACTTGAACAGTCAACCTCCGATTTCAATAAATGTTCATATCATGTTTTGGATTAATAATGTCTTGCACAAGTTAAGAAATTGTTACCCACTTCTCCTCAGGGATGGGATATAGTGAAGAGCTCCGTCTGTCAGTCCATGCGTCTGCACATAGACTTCGTCCGGGCTCTCTAGTCACTAATAATTTTTCATGTTTTTTATCCCGATTCACGTCTGCTTATCTCAGACCACCAAGGGATTTTCTTTTTATTTCAAGTTGGCTTCTTCCTCATCTTAGTCCTCTGTTTGTTTCTTCTCTTGTTTTATCTCTACTTTCTTTTTCGTACTACCTTCCTGCTGGTTTAAACAATATTAGTCCAGCAAATGCGCCATGTCATCTTCTGGTCAAATACTCCATCCAACAAGGGAGACAACTTCCAAAGCTTATAGCTAAAAGTTAAATCCCTTACATATATTCTTTGATTGTTACATTGTGCACTATTAATTTCACGAGTTGTTTCTATATGTTTGCGTTATATATACAATTGACACGTCCAGTAATAAAAATATTATTTTAAACTAAATTTTCAACAACTACTCCCCTTGCTCATTTTAGACTATTCAACAATTTGACATTGTTCAACTGTTCTGCGAATTTGATTTTAAACCCTGAAGCGTAAATAAATTCCCTTTTGCAAGCATTGTCAGACGTAAAGTGAGAGGAGTCGCTGTTTGCCAAAAGGGAATCTCCAACTTCAGACAGACATACGGATGTACGGACAGACTTCAGTAAGATTGCTTCAGAGCAGAAAAATAATTCTTACTACCCAACCAGTCAGATTTGCGAATAAAACTAAAACCAAACACATAAAAAGAGAACATATATGAATAAAAAAAGTTCACAACGACTCGTCCAATGAATGTATTTTAGCTTCTGCTCACTGACGTCGAAATATGAAACTTTACAGCTGAAAATTTTCCACATATTGAAACCAGGAATTTAACCAATTGAATATTGTTTGACAGGGCTAATTGAGCTCATTCTAATTAGGGGTTATTAGCTATCTTTTTAGCAAAAATATTTTTAGCTATTCGCGAATGGTTTTGCAAGTGTCTTCTGTTAGTGATACTTTACCTCCAATCCGCCAGCGCTATCCTGAAACAAGAGCGTCAATGTCCCATAATCTGAATGTTCTCCACAACGAATCTGACCTTCCTTGAAATCTGTAAAAAAAAACTTGTGTGTAATGATGAAAGAAGCAGAAAGAAAAACAAATGCAAGTGATAAAATCAGAGTATGTTTTGTACATTCACTGATTAACCCTCTACCTGGTGAATCGGTCACAAGAGAAGGCGTAATTTACAATTTGAGCAGTTGAAAAACATTTTCTATCAAAACCTTCCAACAAACCTATATCATGTGACCCCCGTTAGACCTCGACCACTGCACTCGTACATGTCGTTTTTTTCTGGAGGAATGCAGTTCCGTCATCAAAGGATTAGAACAACAATTAGATGTACCAAATCCTTATGTAATGGTGGAGCCGAATTACGAACATTAGAATGTGTGTACCCGCGATACACATATTCCTCGAATGCGCAGCAATTTGCATGGTGTTCTGTGTGCATATGTAACTTCCGGTAATAATTTTGTATATTATTAACACCGAGGAGGCATGTGGGCATTTTTTCGGATGGTTTATTGTATTCCATTTTAGATTCAAATTAGGTTGTAAATTTGTTCAGAGACTGCATAAAATAAGGAGATAAAATTAGAAGTTAACTCTCCTTATGATGTTCAAGAGAAAATAGCGCTTTCATAAAACAAATAGATAATGTCAGTCCTCAATGCATCAGAAAATATGGACTAACTGCAGGGGCGTAGTCACGATGAAGGGGGTGGAAAGTGTTGGGGAGGGAGGTGGAGGAATCGCCCCCATACTTTTCCTGAAAATGTCAACCGTATATACACCCATACCTGAATTCCCGACATCTTGTTCATATACTCTCACCCTGATATTTTGGGGGGCCACTTGTTATGGTTATTCTACGTTCTCTGGGTGCGTGAGGCTTCAAAATGTACCCACTCTGGGCATGTAAGCCTTTAAAAAGTGCTCCAGTGGGCACGAGAGGTTAATTTTTCCCCGGGGAAGACTCTGGACCTTCTCCTGTTGGGAATACACAATGTTAACCTAAAACTATTTTTCTGTCTCATTTGGGTACGTCCCTGAGGAAATATCTGAGTTTCATGATTTCATCTGAGCATTGTTGAATATTTTTGCTTCCAACTGATTTTGAAAAAAAAATTGTATCTTCAATATTCTCTAAAAACGTGACATATAACTACAAGTTATGTCAGTGGTAATCATGTTAAAAATCAATAAAAGTGTTTTCACCATTAAAGTGTAGTTGCTGTCAGTTTATATCCTAGAGACAGTCGATCGCCAACTTTGCTATGCTATCTCCAACTAATCTACCTCCTTTGCTCTGTATTTTTAGTCTGTGTGAAACACACAGACTATTGTTTTTGCACGGTTTCTTTTTCTTTTTTCTTTTTTTCTTCTTTTTTTTTTTTTTCTTCTTCTTCTTCTTCTTCTTCTTCTTCTTCTTCTTCTTCTTCTTCTTCTTCTCCTGTCTTCTGTCTTCTCATCACTTTTTTGTCCGCAAGATAACTCGAAAACGAATAGACCTATCTCGTTGATTTTTGGCATGCTCATAGACAGCCACAAGTTCTCGGCACTGAATATTTTTCAGATTCCTGGGGTATCAGGGGTGTCTGTAGGGGTGTTTTGAAAGTGGGTCACGCCCATATCTCAGGCGTGGTATGACCTAGGGACCTGGGACCAACATCAGATGAGTCGACACTCGATGGACGTTCAAAATATGGGTCAAGGTCACGGAGGTCATCTAGGGGTCATTGAGTGCATTTTTCAGAAAGCTGGAAATCACATTTTTTGACCCCCTAAAGTATTCCTGACATACACACATGCATTTTGGAGTAAAAAAAGTGGGTGTGGCCAAAATTTTGGAAAATGGGTCACGCTTATATCTCAAGCATGGTATGACGTATGGACCTGGGACCAACACCAAATGAGTCGACACTCAATGGAGATTCAAAATATGGGTCAAGGTCACGGAGGTCATCTAGGGGTCATTGAGTGCATTTTTCAGAATTGCTGGAAATCACATTTTTTGACCCCTTAAAGTATTCCTGACGTACACACATGCATTTTGACGTAAAAAAAAGTGTGCGTGGCCAAAATTTTGGAAAGTGGATCACGCTCATATCTCAAGCATGGTATAATGTATGGACCTGGGACCAACACCAAATGAGTCGACACTCGATGGAGATTCAAAATATGGGTCAAGGTCACAGAGGTCACCTAGGGGTCATTAAGTACATTTTTCATAATTGCTAGAAATCACATTTTTTGACCCCCTAAAGCATTCCTGACATACACACATGCATTTTGACGTAAAAAAAAAGTGGGCGTGGCCAAAATTTTTGAAAGTGGGTCACACTCATATCTCAAGCATGGTATGACGTATGGACCTGGGACCAACACCAAGTGAGTCGACACTCGATGGAGATTCGAAATATGGGTCAAGGTCACGGAGGTCACCTGGGGGTCATTAAGTGCATTTTTCACAATTGCTAGAAATCACATTTTTTGACCCCCTAAAGCATTCCTGACGTACACACATGTATTTTGAAGTATAAAAAGTGGGCGTGGCCAAAATTTTTGAAAGTGGGTCACGCTCATATCTCAAGCATGGTATGACGTATGGACCTGGGACCAACACCAAATGAGTCGACACTCGATGGAGATTCAGAATATGGGTCAAGGTCATGGAGGTCACCTAGGGGTCATTAAGTGCATTTTTTCATAATTGCTAGAAATCACATTTTTGACACCCTAAAGCATTCCTGACATACACACATGCATTTTGACATAAAAAAGGGGGCGTGACCAAAATTTTTGAAAGTGGGTCACGCTCATATCTCAAGCATGGTATGATGTATGGACCTGGGACCAACTCCAAATGAGTCAACACTCGATGGGGATTCAAAATATGGGTCAAGGTCACGGAGGTCACCTAGGGGTCATTAAGTGCATTTTTCATAATTGCTAGAAATCACATTTTTTGACCCCCTAAAGCATTCCTGACATACACACATGCATTTTGACGTAAAAAAGTGGGCGTGGCCAAAATTTTTGAAAGTGGGTCACGCTCATATCTCAAGCATGGTATGACATATGGACCTGGGACCAACAGTAAATGAGTCGACACTCGATGGAGATTCAAAATATGGATCAAGGTCACCGAGGTCACTCAGGGGTCAATGAGTGCATTTTTCATAATTGCTGGAAATCACATTTTTTGACCTCCAAATGCTTCCCCAAAATTCAGATGTGCATTTTTTCATGAAAAAAGTGGGTGTGGCCAAAATTTTTGAAAGTGGGTCAAGCTCATATCTCAAGCATGGTGTGATGCATGGACCTGGAGCCAACACTAAATAAGTTGACACTTGATGGAGGTTCAAAAATGTGGGTCAAGGTCACGGAGGTCACCTGGGGTCATTGAATGCATTTTTTCAGAATTGCTGGAAATCACATGTTTTGACTCTCTAAAGCATTCCTGAAGTCCATACATCCATTTTTACGTAAAAAGTTGGTGTGGCCAAAATTTGTGAAAGTGGGTCATGCTCATATTTCAAGCATGGTATGATGTATGGACCTGGGACTAATACCAAACGAGTTGACACTCGATGGAGATTCAAAATTTGGGCCAAGGTCGAACAGGAGTCATGAGGGCTATTACCAGAATTGCTGGAAATCATATTTTTGAACCTCCTTGTGCATTCCCTTGATTGGTCCCTTTGAATGCTGTGAAGATATATACCTTTTCTGGTTTCTTGGAAACAATTATCTGATTTTTGAATGAATATCTATAAATACTATCATTGAAAACCTATTTCTTATTTCTTTAAAACTATTTTATCCCCAAAATAAGCCTCTAAAGTATTCCCATTACATTCATAGAGGGGCACGGTGGCTAAGCAGTTAGAGGTGCAGGCTGCAAGCCGAGATGTTCTCAGTTTGAATCCTATCTGCGGCAAGTGCCTTGTGTCTTTAGGCAAAAACACTTCACCCCCATTGCCCACATAATGGCATAGTGATGATGTGTACAAAGACATACTGCATGTCGATGATACACTTGCACTAACCCTGCTTGTGTGAAGTTAGCATGTTTGGGAGCCAGACAGTTGCTTGTTGTTGTTGTTTGGTGGTTCTCTGTGTTCTCTGGTTTCCTCCATCCATAAAAACTGTACAACACGAGGTGGGCCTAGCTGTTGAAGTGTCATTAAACCCCAATAAATTAATAACATTCATAGAATGTCTTCTATGCACTGTTTGTCAGCATGATAACCCAAATACAATCAATCCTATCTCAATGTTTTTGGTATACTGATAGACTGCCTGCCATTGGTATTTGGTCATCTATGATTTGGAGGCATGTGGGGCCTTCGGACTCTAGATGTTAAAAATATGTTTACAACATTTACTGGGAAATGAGTTAGCTGAAGCAGTAACCATTATCTAAAACAGAAATCTCCAGAGAGAAAGCTGAGATAGAATTCTTTGTTACATTGAACAGCACTGTATATTTATGTTGTATCATGTTACAAACCTTCAGTCTCAATCATTGAAGAGAGAGAGAAACCTTCACTTTTCAAAGCATTTTTTTTTAAAATCTATTTATTCTCAATCATAACTCAGGATTGAGAGGTTTTGGGATGGAGTGGTGTGTGGCTTTCTCGAAACACCTATCACAGTTACAAAGTAGTAAAATGGAATATTTGAATGGTCAGATTTTAACCCTCTTAATACTTCGATGTGAATAAAAAAATATCTTTAATATAACTCATGGCTACAGAATGTTTTTCACTCTCTTTTCTGAAACATTTAATTCTATGTGGAATGGGACACCTTTTCAGTGTGCTTTCCAAACTAAGGGATTCTTAACCCTTTAGCCAACATAAAGGCAAAAAAAACGGTCAGCTTTATACACAGAAATGTCTATTCAGTTTTAATTACTTTTTCATTTTTGCTTGAAAAACATAGCTTATGACCCTTCATTGGAATGAGCTCATTTTTTAAAGGATTATTTATTTATTGGTGTTTAATGTCACATATTTCTGCACAGTGGTTTACCATGACCAGGACAGTTTTACGGGTGGAGAAGCCAGAGTACCTGGGGAGAACCTCCGGGCAACAGCGAGCAACTATCAGATTCCCCACATACTAACTCCACACAAGCAGGGTTAGCATTGGTTGAAGACAGGTGCACCATCGATGTGCAGTACGCTTTAGTACACATCGCCACCATGCACACATGTGGGCAATGGGGTGAAGTGTCTTGCCCAAGGACAGAGTGAGGACTGCTCGACTTGCAGCCTGCACCTCTGCCAACTCAGCCACGGCGCCCCCATTTAACCCTTTACCCAATGCAGACGATAGCAAAATATATTATTTCAAATATTTTTTTTCAAATTTTCCAAACAATTTCAACAAAACCATATCATGGGACCCCTCGTTGGAACTAATATTTTTCAACTTCTCAATTTGCATATTATGCGGGCGGATGCGGCCGATTCGTTTGGGTAAAGGGTTAAAGGATTAAAATGGATATTTAAAGCGAATATTTTAACCCTCTGAAGATCTTAATATGGGGGCACGGTAGCGCTGTGTACTAAAGCGTACTGCACTTCGATGGTGCACCTCTCTTCGAAAAAATCATTGAGAATAACGAAAACCATTTCCATTCTCACAGTGTTGTTCTAAACACACTTGGATACAGATGGGACCTCGGTATTTTGACAATGCCAATAAATCTTCAGACAGGCTCTCGGGGGGTCTTTAAGGCCTTTCAACGTCTACATTCCAACATTACTGAACCTTTTTACTTGCAATATATTTTCCAGAGGTACCATGCATGCACTTCACCATTGCCTTGCTAATATGAACATTTGCCATCATCTACAAATACGGCAGATCCGGAGTTGGTGGAGCCAATATTTATAAAGTAGTTTATACTCATACATCAGGTTTGGTATGACCTATAGTAATGGTACCTACACCAAATGAGTTGAAACTTGCTGGAGGTTCAAAATGTGGTCCACCTCCATGCGGTCGAGAGGTCATTAAATGCATACTTTTTCGACCTTTCGTTTTATACCAGTTAATGCAGTTCTGAAGGTTATACATGTATCTCATCATTCAAACAAATGGCAGCGGCAGTAATGTCCATTTCTTATTCCTTGATCGATAAATGGTGTGCACATATATGCCTTTTCGGATTTCTTAGAAAAATTGTTCTGATTCCTATATGAATATTTTCTCTATGAAAGAATTTCACAAAAAGCAGCAGGGAGAAAGCTGTGACTGTCACATACAATAACATGATCTATTTATTTAATCTCATTGTACATAATTAATTCCCAAACCAAGTTAATATAAAAACAAACAACTTGATCATGAAGAATTCCAGTGTACATGTAAATGTATACTGCCAGGATGCTGGTAAAATATGCAATACTGACAGAGTTGACTGTACTGTTAACTGTGTTAGTGCTATGACTGTTTAAAATTAATTTATTAGAGAAGTTCTAGTTTTATGTATGCCTTGTTTATGTCACTAGATGCTCTTTTATGAGCAGGCCTTCAAATGAGCTCTTGGGGTTTTTAAGGTTTTTATGACAATATCTCCGACAGAGAGTCTGTGCACCCTTTATCAGCGCGACAACTCAAATACGGATCGTCCTATCTCGATGCATTTTGGCATGCAGGTTAACAATAACCAGTTTGCACCCATCTATGTTTTTTCACCCTTTCCATCTGAATGACAGATGACAGATCTGAAGTTGGTGGAGCCATTATTTCAAAGTGGGTTGCGCTCATTCTTCAGTGTAGATGTAGACATGGGACTACACCGACTGAGTTAAAAAGTGCTGGAGATTCAATATACGGTCCACCTGAATGAGGTCATCAAGTGCATATTATTCAGAAAGACTGGGAAATGCATTTACACCTTAATGTATTTCTAAAGTTTATGAATGTATTTCATCACTCAAATTAGTGGGCAAAGCCAAAATTGTCCATTTCTGATTCGTGTATCGAACCCTTTGAATGCTGGTCACATATATGCCTTTTTCTGGTTTCTTATAAAAATTGTTCTGATTCCTGTATGAATATCTGTAAATACTGTTAACGAAAACCCATTTCTGATTTGTTAAAAAATATTTTACACCAGAAGATAAGCCTCCATAAATTCTCTTTCTGTAGAGTTTATTCCTGATACTTTAACCCTTTTCACACAGACTTGAATTTACTGGATGCAGTAAATTCTGTTTCTCTAGTTAAAATTGTTTTCTCTTGTATCTACTGTATTATTATTGGTACATTGAGATTATTACCATTATGTGGATGTACAAAATATGTATCCGAGTCTCGCTCTGGGTTCTAAAGGCAGATCACGACGAGTCGAAACTCGTCGTGATCTGCCCTTAGAACCCAGAGCGAGACTCGGATACATATTTTGTACATCCACATAATGGTAATAATCATTTTATCTTACAATATATTGGGGATAAGTCAAGAATGTAGACGAATATATAACAAACTATTTATTCGTACGGATGAACAAAAAGAAAAAAAATGGAACTCACGCGAAAGGAATGTGCTTGTATCCGGCCCGGATACACGACAGTTGCGGAGTTAATACAGACAAAATACATGTTGATGTAAGATAAATGTGTATATTGTTGAACAAACTCGAACTTAGTTTTACAGGGGTTGAGCAGAATTCCCGGATTTGACATTGAATGAGGAGTTGGAGGAGTACTGTGCTGATTGGGGAATAACCTGTCACTAGGACACGTTTTGGAGTAAGAGAAGCATGCACGGGCGAGACGGACTGCAGCTTAGCAGGGTGGGGACAGAATTTCGGGGGAAGAAAATATACTACAGGTAGCAGAACTTTGTTTGGAGACGAGCAGGATGGGAGGCCATAGGCAATAGCAAGAGCGTACACATGTGGGATGAACAAGAATGGTGGAGAGAGAAAGAGATATCGAGGTTATCGTCAGGAAACAATAGGATCAAGAGGGGGAAGTCAAGGAATCCCCGTACAGCAACAGCCCGGTCTAGAAAGGAAAGTAAATTAAATGGGCTTAAGCGAGACGTAGTTAAGCACGGATATACCAAGTAAGGGGTTGCGTGTGGATAGGTGTAGGACGAACTGAAGGTCAGAAAAAGGGGAGAGGTAGGCATGTACATAAAAGAGGATTTAAAACCGTTGTTGATCATATCTAAAGAAAGTGGATGGGTAAAGGTTAATCTAAAAACGTGCCGATGATATTGTTGTCCTGGGGATGGTGTACTGTACGGTGGGAGGGGGGGGGGGGTGGAATGACTCAATATACTCAACACTTGAGTCCAATATCACGGAATTTGAAAACAGGGGGCTTGGTTTAATTCTGACTGGAGACTTCAATGGACACTAAGGTGACACGGAAGAAGGCACCCAGAAATAAAGTCAACGGGCATGGAAGGCAGCTTTTGGACTTTACAAGTAAGCTAGGTCTGAAGATTCCAAACAGAGATGTAAAAGGTGTTTGTGAAATGGGCCTGGGAAAAGAACGACAGAAGAACAATAATCGACTTTATTCCCATAGATATCGATTTATGGAGGGAGGTGATAGAGGTAAAAATGGACGATGAGGGTAAAAGGGAATTGGACAGTGATCACAACTTGATTACATTTTCAACCAGGGACAAAAACCCAGAAAGAAGCAAGAGATGGTTCAAGGACATTAGGGGGCTCAGAAAGGATTCTGACTGCAAAGTTTGTAGAAAAATTTGTAGTAGTGGTCCCATGTTAGCCTTTGGTATGCCTACTTCTAATCGAACTTCATATTATCCTATGCCAAGTATAGATAGGTAGTACGTAATGCTAGGTCAGGCAGTGTTATTCTTGGTGAGCCGGTATAGTTGAACGGCTTGTCTGTTATCTCCTTAGTTCTACTAACCTATTAACTGCGTTTGAAGGTGGTATTTCCATTGCGAAATACGGACTACAATGGAAATGATGTTAGCCTTTATGGTGGTTTGGCATTTAAGGCCTGTTGGAGGGACTGGTTCGGGAGCTAGAGGGGACTTTCGGAGATAGAACATAGAGCTTGTTTGGGGACTGGTGGGGTGGGAGTGGGTGGGGGTGGTTCTGATGTTGGACTGGTGCGGTTTGTTCCTAAATTCTCGAAAAGCCTTTAGGCCTCTCACTTTCAAGCTTCTACACCGCAGCTCCTATTTACCTCTTATATGGCTCATAGCTCCAATATAGGTAGTCTTCCATCTTATCTCCAACTATCTGTCCTATGATTTGGCTATACTGCAGTCATCCAATACCACTCTTCTAACATCCTTGCAGTCTTGTGCCGCTACTACCTTATTCCATAAGTATTCCGACGACCCTAGACATGTTTAAGTTCTGTTGTACACATTACATGTAGCACATAGGCACATGCTGGATGTCCGATATATGCTTATGTGAAAATGCACAATGTGACACATTGTGTACTAGCACATAGGCACACACGGGTATTTGAGGATACCTATTGTATTGTACTAAATGACTATTGGAGGATACATTTTATAGGATACTAATTTGAAGATACTATTTGTTATACATGATCTTTCTTATACGAGAGTCGATTTATTTTCTTCAAACTTGTGACTTATTGTCCCTTCGAATAAGACATTGATAAAATATCTATTTAAGGTAAACAGCCTTATAACGCGAAAGGGGTAACAAGCTTAAAATATTTCACCACACTTAATTACATTTACAGAATTCGTCAGGTTCCTGGATAAAAACGTTTTCTGCAATTGCAAATGAATCTTCTATGTAATCTTAGTAGCTGTCTGGTGTCCAGAAAATGTCTTTCTCCTCAGTTGAGAAGGCACGCTTGCCCAGTTTTTAGCTCAACTTGACAAAGGCAAGCTGAGCTATTGCCATCACTTCTCGTCCGTCGGCGTACGTACGTACGTCCACAATTTCCTTTGCACTCCGCACAGGTCGTATTTATGATCAGATTGCTTTGAAAATTGGTATGCTTGTTTGGGGTGACCTCTAGGTGGCAACGTTCTTAGAACTTAGTTTAGTCAGAGCTCAATGTTTCTCTTTGGCACACCCTACAGGGCACACTTATGATCGGATTATTTTGAAACCTGGCATGCTTGTTTGGTGTGACCTCTAGATGGGAGCATCGATTTTCATCAATTTCCGTCAAAAAATGTTGCCGCTGGCAACGACCTTTGAACTTAGTTTAGTCAGTCATCAATATATTCCTTTGGCACGTCCTACTAGGCACCTTTATGATCAGATCGGTTTGAAACTTGGTATGCTTGTTTGGGGTTACCTCTAGATGGGAGCAGTCGATTCTCTTCGATTTCCGTCAAAAAATGTTGCCCCTGGCAACGACCATTGAACTTAGTTTAGTCAGGCCGCAATATTTCCCTTTAGCACACCCTACAGGGCACATCTGTGATCGGATTGCTTTGAAACCTGATATGCTTGTTTGGGGTGACCTCTAAATGGGAGCTGTCGATTTTCTGCTATTTCCGTCTAAAAATGTTGCCGCTGGCAACGGCCTTTGAACTTAGTTTAGTCAGGCATCGATATATTCCTTTGGCATGCCCTACAGGGCACATTTATGATCGGGTTACTTTGAAACTTGGTATGCTTATTTGGGGTGACCTCCAGATGGGAGCTGTCGATTTTCTTCCATTTCCGTCAAAAAATGTTGCCGCTGGCAACGGGCTTTGAACTTAGTTTAGTCAGGCATCGATATATTCCTTTGGCACGCCGTACAGGGCACATTTATGATCGAGTTACTTTGAAACTTGGTATGCTTATTTGGGGTGACCTCCAGATGGGAGCTATCGATTTTGTTCCATTTCTGTCAAAAGATGTTGCCGCTGGCAACGACCTTCGATGAACTTGGTGCGGTTAGGAATCAATATTTCCCTTTGGCACACCCTGCAGTGCACCTTTATGATCATATCGCTTTGAAACTTGGTGTGCTTGTTTGAGGTGATCTCTACATGGAAGCAAGTGATTTTCTTCCATTTCCATCGAAAAATGTTGCTGTTGGCAACGACCTTTGAACTTTGTTTAGTTAGGCATCAATATTTCCCTTTTGCACACCCTACAGAGTACATTTTCGAACGGGTCGCTTTGAAACTTGGTATGCTTGCTTGGGGCGAGCTATCGATTTTCTTCCATATCCGTCAGAAATAGTTGCCGTTGGTAACGACCTTCAATGAACTTAGTCCAGTTATACATCAATGAACTGATTTTCTTTCATTTCCATAAACAATTATTGTAGTTAGCGCCAGCCTTTGAACTTAGTAACTTAGTACATTTGTGCAGCAAACTATCCCTTTTGCACTCTGTACACACCATTTTTATGAATTTCCAGGAAAAAAAGCCAAAAACATTGCTGCCAGCAATGACTTTCAAACTTAGTGCATTAACATCTTCCTTTGTCACGCCTGAGAGGGCGCATTCATTAACGGGTGGGTTATTTTGAAACTTGGTATCCTATGCGAGCATTTTCATTTCCATCAAAAACTGTTGCTGTTAGTAATAACTTTTGAATTTATTGCATTTGTGCATCAACATTCTTCTTTGACATGGCCTACAAGGCACATTTATCACAGGATTGTTTTTGAACTTGGTGTGCTCATAAGGCGAGACATCTTGATCAACTATTGATTACCATTCATTTTTGTGAAAAAAGTTGCCATTTACAATGACCTCTAAACTTACTGCATTTGTGTATCAACATTCTTCCTTTAGCCAGCCTTACAGTTTACATTTAAAAATGCAAGGATTGCTCTGACGTTGTGCACACACAATGCTGTTATGCTATTTATATTTATTTATTTATTTATTGGTGTTGAAGATCACATACTTATGCACAATGGCTAATCGTGACCGTGACAGTTTTACGGTTGGAGGAAGCTGGTGTACCCGGAGAGAACCACCGAGCATCGACGAGCAACTGTCAGCTCCCCAACATTCTAACTTTGTTCAAGCTCCGCTCATGCAGGGTTACAGCGGTTGAAGACATGTGCACCATCGACGTGCAGTACGCCTTAGTACACGGCGGCATCGTGCCCCCATGTAGGCAACCGGGATAAAGTGCCTTGCCTAAGGACACAACGCGGGTCGTCCCGGGGGGGGGGGGGATCGAACTCGGGACTGCTGTTATGTTAAAGTTTCACCAAATAACAATGGAACTAATGATCTTCAATTTTGACATTTCACTTATAACTTACCACGTTCAAGTTTGTAATGTTGAGCTACAGTGTTACTGACACTTTCATTAATAAAAAAAAAACAAAAATAAAAAAAACGTACCACACCAAAAAATATTTCACGGCCTAACGGTCCAGATCTGGGCTAAGGTGGTAGAATAATTGATACAAATTTCCACTTTTGGACTTCTGAGAGTATTTGTGTACTTACAATTCAGATTATTTTTTTTTAAAATAGACGACTAAACTTGCCTATTGATAATCAATAGTTAATGATTAGAGCATTTTGCATATCTCTCTTTCAGAACCAAAGATTGACGTGAACACAATAATTTATTTATAACGGCCCAAGTTTTCTTAGTGTCCAGCAGGCATCCATCCATACCCAAAACGTTGATAATAGAGTCTTGCTGCTTATGTTCAAACATAAAGTTTAGTCACGAGGCTTGTTTAAAGTTTAGTCACGAGGCTTGTTTAATTTTCAATCAGTCCAGAGGTATTTTATATCCGTAACCAGAGCGACAGTGACATCATATTGTTTTTGTGCACGTCATTTAGAATAATGAGAAACATCCGTCGCACTATAGCTTTAAACTTTAATGCACATTTTCAACACATGACATCGTTAGTATATTATAACCCAGCCATCGGTAAGAAGACTACCTTGGCTCGGTGGAGCCCAGGGAGGCTTTGGTGTGGCAGAGCATCACTCAGACTATACAGATTTATTATATACCTATTGTTGATAAGAACACGATTTCGTGACACTGGAGTGTGATACTGCAGATACCTGCAAAATGGATGCAGTTTGATACTGCAAAATCTAAAACGAGGCTGGGTGAGAATAGCATCCCCTTCTTTCACCTCGTGAGAAAAATGTGCTCTAAATCTACAAACCTTCGGTTAAGATTGTTTTTACATCTTCATTGTTGTACAAATGCATCAGTTGATTTTTCAACCAATGTTGTCGAATCTACATTAGATGCCTGATCAACTTACTGAATGCAGCTAAAACAACAATGGAAGGAAACAAGGAATAGAGGTAACTTGTTAGCAACAGCTATTGGAGAGGCTTGTTGTTACATGACGGATAAAGAAACAGGCAGGGTTTGAAACAATTGAAATTAAATTGGATACAATGCGAATAGTATAGATTGTCAATGCAATATAACAACAGTAATTTAGTCTTTTGTATCGAAAGTCTATCATGTTCTGAACATGCCCCGGAGATACTAGTCACACCAAGATGATGATCTGGATTCAGTCCACCAAGACCGGAACGGAGATAAGAATACGCCGTAATAACAAAGATGTGTCGCCTGCTTTCTCTTAAATTAGATTTCATCTTTCTCACTTCTCACAGTGGACATGCTATTTACCTATTACCTGGGGGCAGGTGTGTAATGAAAATATCGGCACAGAGACGTTTTCTGTTATGCTCTATAATGCCAGAATGCATCTCGTTGAGGTTCTTCACCAAGCAGTATCATATGAGTCGAAGTCGCCGACTCATGCGTCACTGCTTAGGTGAAAGTCCTGAACTCGATGTTTAGTAAACTAGGTTTGGAGGGAGCCTCTGGCGATGTCCAGACGTGATTTACTGGACAAGTTTCGTAACTTTCACTATAAGCTGGGGACGGGTTCCACTTATCACTTGGCCCAGTACCCGATTAAAAGGCCTAAATGGTCGAGGAAGAAGCAGCCCTTCTTTCAAGCCCACGATTTATGTTGTTTGGCTGAGCTAAATAAAATAGTTCTCGATTGTGTACACACTTTGAAGCATTCAGAAACAGAAATTTAGTAAAACAACTGTTCAAAATCATTAAATGATGAAACTGGAGGAATTTTTATTTTTCATCATACTCTGAGTTTCTGATAACGATTGTTATTATATGCTAGCCTGTGAATTGTCGCAAATTATCTGAAAGACATTTCTCGATATCCATCGACTTGGTATTTGACGGGGAATATCCCTTAGTAGCCTAAATGCCTTTACGTCAAGTGAAATAATTAGATGTATAGAAAGTGACTCAGAGAGTGATATTGGGCCTTGAACTGGGTAACTTTTCCGAAAAAAAACTTGTCCGATTTGCCCAGGAACTTTTTCTTTCGATGAGTCGGCGCACTCAATTTCAATTTTCTAGTTGTAAATTGACATTTAAAATGCTCTGAAAATTTACATTAATGAAAAATATGAGAATATTCTCATTTGTAGTATTATAAATATTAAATTTCATCTGTGAATTGAACAATTAGTTGGTGAAATTATCGTGGGGAAGTGGGACATTTTCTTTGGTTTGAGTGAATTGGCCAGTACAGGCTTGAAAGAACGATCAGCTGGTCTTTGTTATTGTTTTGAAAAGTACGTGTTGCAGTCGAATTGGGCTGAATATTGCGCAGTAAAATGCAACGTAGCATATAATAAAAAGAAAAAATCTAGGGTATTTTAGTGAATATCCGGAATTATCTCATTCGTGTGGACTTGAAAATATTATTTTTCACTCGCCCAAGCGCTCGTGGAAAATAAAACTCTCAGGTCCACACTCATGAGATAATTTCCGATATTCACTGAAATAGTAGATATCCTCTATTTATTTCGCAAGAATTATGTTAGTTATCCTTGTGTTTTCCAGGCTGTATGGGAATTTACACCGGTTTGGGAACCCATACACCCCGAGGCGAAGCCGAAGGGTGTATGAGTTCCCAGACCGGTGTAAACTCCCATACACCCTGGAAAACACAAAGATAACGGATTTATTTCCAAGAATTTTGGTGTACTTAATACTTTAACCTAAATTGTGGGGAAAAAATGACAGAAAATTTGCACTTTGTAAGTTTCTTAATAAAACCAGACAAATATGGATGTCATTGGAACCGGCTCAATGAGCCAGTTCCAGTGACATCCATATCTGTAATATTTTATCACACATAAATATTAAATTCCATGTATTTTTATTTTTGTTCTAACATAACCGAGCAGAAGGTACAAATTAATAATTAAAAATGGGTATTTTTTTTTTGCCACATCGCATGCTATTGTGTATTCATGTTTTCACACCGTGGTTAACTGCGGTGTTAAAAAACTACTGTGGATTGCAAGTTACACCGTACCTCTCTGCCAATCAAAATGCAGTATTTTGTTTCATTTGGAAATAAAACTGTATGCACCTCAGTCTAATTCCGAAATGTCATCGAAGGAGTAATAAGTGGGTCTCCAAAAATATCACCAGATTTTTCGAATAAGCTTTCGAACCAATAATCAAGAATAAATCTAGGAATTCAAAACACTTCATGATGCAGCAACAGGACTGCATTTGGGGAAAGGACAACACTGTCTGCATTTTTTATTGAAGATGGGTTCCTTACCATGATTTTTCATCAAAACAATCGTATCATCCCAAGAAATTTCAAACATGTGACCTGATACCTTGCAAGTAATATGGCAGCAGTGCAGTCTTCATATAATAATAATGTGTACTATTTAGGCAATCTTTCTCATTATTTGAGACTGCACTGTGTATCGGTGCTTTTTCTGCCCCGATGGCCTTGGCAGAAATGTCAACAAACAGACAACGAAAACAACGCCGAAAGTTTTGGAATTTACCCCCACGCAGCTCTGTCGATGCGTTTGAAGAATTTCGATTTCCTAGCTTTATTATTGGATATCTGAAGCACATTTGACCAAGTGTTGCTATTTTATTATCAGTTTTGGTACGAATACGGTTGCAGACTTCCCGGAACCATTGATGCCTGCTGTTAACTCTAAGTTGATGGCATATTTTTTTCGTGTCCTCTTCATCACAACCTTGATTTCGCTGTATAAGTTGAGTGTATTTAATTTGAATTTATGGAATATCAGAGGTGGGAATTTCAAAGTAAACAAATTTCCCTTACTTTTATAGCAACTTTACTACTTTAAGCTTTGGGTATCGTTGGACGTCGACAAATAACGTGGTATCGCTGATCATTATCGTCATCATTGCAACTAATGACATACAATAAGGTACAGACACACCGTAAACTGCACAATACTGGGCACAATCTTATCAGAGAAGCGAATACCCTCCCGGATGCCCTCTGTCTATGCATTTTCTTTAATTCGGGTTGCTTTCGGTCTTACCTGAACTATCTGCTGCCGGATAGAAGAGAGTACGGATGGTAAGATGACACTGTTGGCTCTCAGGTGTATTCAGCGCTCCATGACAGTTGCGTATCATATTAATATCCTGCAAATTACAAAACAAAATAAACATTTAATTACAGATTGTAATATTCTATCGGAAATTAGGTGTTTAGTGAAAAAAAACATTAGCTGAAGGTGAAGTATGGGTTATCGAAGGAAAGAACAACTGTGACTGACAAATTTTTCCAGCTCTCTGAGGAGAAATGGGAATTTCAGGAACAACGACTAGGAAGATACGCCTTTTTAACCCACCACCTAACACCAATCCAATAGCAGACGACACCTTAAAAGAAAGAATGAAAACGTTTTTCAGAAACTAAATTTTGTTTTTCTTCAAAAGCATAACTTTCGACCCCATCAAAACAACGTGCTAACCGAAAGAAGAAGGTATTGTGAAAAATATTGAAAAAAATAAAATCTGAAATGTACTTTTTTAATAGTGGTGGCCAGTAATGGCCGTTAACTATTATCAAGCTTGAAACTGATATGCATTGCAGCCCACCATCTAACACCAATAGCAGACGGCACCTTAAAAGAAAGAAAGAAAGAAAGAAAGAAAGAAAGAAAGAAAGAAAGAAAGAAAGAAAGAAAGAAAGAAAGAAAGAAAGAAAGAAAAAGAAAGAAAGAAAGAAAGAAGGACAGACAGACAGAATGTTTGGGGGGTGGGGGATCCGAGACTCCTCCGTGATTCCGCCCGTATCCAGCTAGAAAATGACATGCAATGCAACTAGAAATTTTACATCACATGGGTGTGCTATCTGTCCTAAAATGGATCGGCCCACTAGTTTCAGATAAAGGGCTACACAATCGGGAAAATTAAGTGAGGTGGGATGTCCATATATTTAACCCCTCACAAGATAACCAAGTGAGTTTAAAACTCTTTATCTGGTTCAAGTGGTGTATATGGAATGAAGATGGGTGAGGGGTAGTAAGTGTGGGGAGTGGGAGATTTTTTGTTCATTTGTTCAACTCCCTGAACACTGATGTAAAAATCTCAAAATGCCAACTTGAATTTTTTTCTCTTCATGCAACTATCAACTTAACTGGTTCAGTCTTGTTTGACAGAGCTCATAGAGCTTTGCCCAACAAGACCGAATTGGTTAAATTCCTAGTTGCATTATGGTAAAATTTTATGCTCAAAATATCAGTATTTTAACATCGATGTGCAAAGGGTTAACTAGTGTAAGAGTCTTCGCTAAGAATAAGTATGTTTAGCCAGTTTGATTCTACCTCTCATTAGGATACGCATAGCAAACGAAGAACATCTAACGCATGCAACACGGAAGAAGTAAAATTTTGAAATCCCAGGTGTCGCCCGCTGGGCTGCTTGACTTATTAGTAGTATGTAATGTGGTTTTGAGGACTCATTTGGGGAACCCAGTTGGGGGACCCCGGAAGTGACGTCATGTCACGTGACCCAGTGGCACCTTGTTGTGTTGTTATGGTAGCCCGCGCGAGTGGCAATATTGTGACATCATCCACATAGTGATACGTGGTGTTAGTGCGCGTGCGCAGCGCGTGTTGTTATGGTGATACGTGTTTCCGTCGTCCATTTTGTATACTGGAGGCCGCCATCTTGTTTTCTAAGGTAGCACGTGGTTGCTCTGTTACCCAAAGGCTTCTCCTAGGATAGGGGTATGTTCGAAGGGTATGTTTCTGTGTTCATCGCATTGAATTCGAATCGAATTAAATTGTGCAACTTCACCCGACTCTATATAGGAATTATGTACCGGAATTGTATGCAGGGAGGCAGATTGACAGATGATCGGACATGACACACTGTGCCTTATTTTCTACCCACAAATAGTCTATGATGTATGCCATGTTTGGTTACACAAAGCAACAACCCTACCCTTGACCTGAAACTAACAGATATTCAACACTGCCCTCAAAGTCACACAACGTAAAAGAAGTCACACAACACATTTTTTTATCTCACAATGTCACGTTGCATACAAAAGTCATGTCCAACGATATGTGACCCGTGTCACCAGTCAGTTTAGCCACACAAGTGAACGTTGTGGCTATCAGTCAACACAATTCCCCCTCGTGTATGCGGGCGCAGGGACAGACTCTTAAGTGTGTTTTCTTTGTTGCTAATCCAACCCCCAATCACATTAGAAGATAGAATTACCACCCAAAGAAACGAAACTGTTTTGGCAGACAGAGGAAATGTTTGATTAAGACCACACCTCTTACTGCGAATGGTACTGGATGACATCCTGGACGGACGTCGACGGATACAACAAAAGGACAACATAGCCTTTTTTTGTTTATTTATTGGGGGTTAAGGTCACTTTCGGCAGCTATCGCTATCTCATAACGACAAGATAGATATGAAGTAAATTTTAACCAATCGTTTATACCTATACTGCCCACTTTAGAGAGCTTTCACCCCAGGCATTGATTATAGGGGTCTATATTACCAGTAAAGTAGAACTTGTTTGTCATAGTAAACAACTACCTGCACCACAATCCGGCGTTCCCACAGGGCCTTTTTCTTATCTGATGACTACCGTGGTTAACGTATAATCTCGGTGCCTCCCCAGTTCAGGACGTATTTACCATATCAAGTTTTGGTAAGCATTGACCCTATTCTAATGAAAGACTGTTTTCGGGATGATCGAATACAAGAAAACAGAGGCACTTGGAGCCGGATACCAAATCGTCTGCTCAAGGTGTGATGGCGGACTAAAAACGTTATGTCTGCCATTGGCTTGCTCTGTATATTTTTTTCACGAAACTGAATGTATTCTGAAAGACCTTTTTCAGCATACCGCTATATAACAATCTATTAACAAAGGAAAAGGGGACAGCAGGTCACGTCACAAACAAACTAAATTACGAATTCTCATTTACAGATCTATCTGCAAAAGCTATAGTCTGGGGGAGCTAGGTAGTACCCCCACCGCCCCCATGTACACCCTGGATCGAGCCAATCATATCTCATCGTGTACGAGGACATCTCTAGACAACAGATGTCCACCAGTACTATAAGCAGTGGTGATACGGTTATGGTAAGGCCGAGTAGTCAGTGCAGTAGTAATGGAAGTGGAAGCCCATTACGGGACTGATAGTTGCAGAACACTGGACATAGAAGCCATGTAACCCAACACCCCAATAAGTTTTCCACTTGAGACATTTTCGTCTGAATTGGAGTATTGGATGTCGATTTACTCTTGCTAATTTGGACTTGCCACACAGCTGTAGTTGGTATCCAAAGGAACGGTAGTGGTACCCGATTCGGGCAACTTGCACTGCAAAAAATATAGGTTCTCTTTAGAACCAACACTGGTTATAATCTTGCCCCTAAGATGGAACCAGTTCTGTTTAAACAGTATTTATTTCAAATCAAATAAATTTATAAAGGGGACATATACCCCCCCCCCCCCCCCCCCCAAGAAAAAATACATACATACATAGCGCTTTCGTGTTGCTTGTTCAGTTGTTTGTAACTTGTGTTATAGGCTGGCTTGCGAAGGAAAAGTATTCCACAGGGTATTTTAAAAGTATAAAACGAAAGCATAAGTGTTAATAGTTGATTCCTGTAATGATTATGCAGTAATTACATTGTTGTTTGTGAGAGTATAGTACACATAAGCTGATAATCGTTGATTGGTCCTTCAGATAACAGTTACACGCTACTTAGCAAATCTTCTTGTAAAAGTTTTAATTGCTGTTTTGGAGTTATGTTTATCCACTGTTATTATGAGTAACTGTTTTGTATATATATTGAATATACCCATAGTAGCTTGGTGTACCAAATGTTCACCACGAGTGATGAAAATTTGGTACACCAAACTACTGTGGGTATATTTTATTTATACCAATCTCGTGGGATTATTAAGAGACGCTATTATTTTTTTCTCGATTTTACTGATCAGCATTCGTACACACGTGAGAATATGTTTTTGTTTACATGAGCAGTGGTGGGCGGTACTTCCGGTGTCAATTTTATCTCCGAAACGAAAGGAAAAAGAAACACTCAAATCACGGGGCCTTTTTCGTTTTAATAACATTTCGAGTTATGGATGCTTTATTAACATGAGGCAATGCATGTTTGTTAATTTTGGGGATCTTATGAGGTAAACTCATTTAAAAACGTAATAAATAATTGCCGCTTTCATTTCACTCTTCGCGAGGCGAGGAGCGATAAATTTCGACAAGTTTGCATTCAGGTCGAGGTCACCAAAGGTCAGCTTGGATGTAGTTCCACTGTTGGTGTAAATGTTAACTATTGAAATCCCATTGCTAACGTGTTCACCACGGTTGGTGTGTAAAGCTAAAATTTATATCATAGACTTGTTTATATATAGTAGAATAGGTAATCATGATATAAAATGTTGTTAATTTTTTGTTACCAGTAGCATGTTTATGCCATCATACGCTACATTCACACTTCTGACATCAGAGCGTGAACAACTAATGAGCAATGGATTACCTGCCAAATAAAATCAAGGACACTTTACTGGTGTTGGACGCTAGCTCAATTCCCAATTGGGATGTCCATGTTGAGAATGGCTGCGTCCAGCTCACCGTTAAGTATAAGATGAAGCCCACCTCTGGGAGTGGTAGCACCTTTCACGGGCCTTACCGCACTGGTCCACCCCAGAGGAAGGGAAAGAAGTCTGCCACCGAAACCATAAAACCACCTAAGGAAGAACAGAGAATAAGAAGAAGTCACCATCCACCAAACGCCGAGACGCCAGGCGAATGAAAGCCTGGCTTGAGAGGAGAAGAACAGAGTCAGAGAAACAGGAAGAGGAGGTGTCGACCATCAAATCCCCTCCTCCTTCCTCTCCCACGCCCACGCCCACCTGTTCACCGAAGATGTCGGAAGGCGGGGAGACGGATGAGGTTGAGGTGGAGACGGAGGTCGCCCAATCCAAACTTGTATCTCCTATCTGCTTGGGTCAATCAAGCCTGGGCTGCGTTGAGGAAGATGTGGACAACGTGGAAGTCATACCACCCGCCGAATTTAAAGAAGCCCTGGATGAACGTGCCATCGACATCCACGGATCTCTCAAAATTGATTTCATCTGTTCCATCAGCCAGTTCAGGAAATACGTTGAAGGCCACTGGGAAGAGTGCGAAAACAAAGCTAAAGTCCTTGTATATCCAGAGAAGCACCTAGAAGTCATTAAAGTCAGGAAGCAGGACTTCCACAAGGACATCAAAGAGATACTCACCCGGAAAAACAAGAAAAAGGGCAAAAAGAACAGACGTCATTAATCCGACCCGGCCACTCTCCTCCTTTAACACGTCCAGACATGCTGCAAAACTTAAAATTCTACAGTAAAAGAGGGTCGAAAGGGGCTTGCCCCAAACCGCACCTGCGCGCACTCGGCGCGCGAAACCATTAATCTTGCTTGCTTGTTACCAGTAGTCTGGCTACCGACTTTGAACAAGTTACCGCCGCTGAATGTAAATAAATGTTTCAAGTTGACAAGCGATTTAGTGAGCAAATTTTCCCCACAGTTATACGCTTTACGCCACTTGTATGACTCAAAATGGAAAAATGATGAGCGGGACAGCTATCCCTTAATTTTTAACATTTCCAGAAGATATTTCATGAAGATAAGCAAATGATGTTTTATAAAGGTTGGCAGAATTTGAACATAAATGTGGAAGCAACTTCTGTTTTGTTTTCTGGAGGTTCAAGATGTTGTTTGTTCTTAAATCCACCCAATTGCTAATTAAACACCTCCTTACAGTTAAAACTAGAAGTCCTGTCATGAAATGTGCACAAATAGTACGTCGGAGGTCCATTGGCAGAAATATTGCCTGTGTTTGCTATGAGTAACCAAAAGAACCTGCCGTGCTTTGGATGCCATTCGATATGGCAATTGCGCGCAATTCCTACGCGCAATTAAGCCTAGATAAGCGCACAGTTCGTGACAGGACTTCTAGTTTTAACTGTATGTATTTACTGTCAGAGCTTACCTGTTTGTTGAAACACAGAGAAATGGCATCCAGCACTCTTAAAGCAAGCTCCCTTGCGAGATTATGAAATTCGATCATTGTTGTTTTGAAGTCGGGAATTTCTTTTGGCCATACCTGAAAATATTTTGTTTTAAATCCAACAAATAACTTTTGTTAGTCACAAACATCAAACCCCAATCTACAATTCAGTACAAAAAAACATATGGAAGCGCGGTGGTTCATTGCTTAGAATATTGTACTTTAAACAAGGAGGTCGATGGTTCGATCTTGATCTCCATCATCTGTGCTGTATCCCTGGACAAGTCACTTAAACCCGATTGCCCACGTAGGGCGCACGGTGGCGATATGTACTAACCTTCAATCACTGCATACCCTGCCTGTTCAGGGCTAGTACGTTGGAGAATCTTACAGTTTCCCTCCGTTGTTCGGCGGTTCTCTCCAAAAATCCCAACAAACAAACTCAATTCATTTATACTTGTTTCGTTAATTTTAAAAGACAAGATCGAGTTTACACATCTTTCTGGTGAAATCTTGCCATTACGACGTCTGGTCAAAAAGTTTAGGACAAAAGGAGATCAAACTGCGAACTGGCAAGCAAATGTTAGCAATACATTTTGCTTCTCTCCAGTTCAGATCACAAATCTAAATGATTGGGAACATAACTTACGGTCAGGCTGTGGGGCGGGGAGGGGGGGGGGGTTCAGAGATGGTTTATTATTAACTGTTTTCTTTTAATTGATTCGAGAGTTTAAATAAATATATTGAAATTAGACTGAAGCGTTCCCCCGCACAACACATGGACACAGGAGGCTGAAGAGCAAACAGTGATTAGTTACTCGTAGTGCATGTGCTGTGTCTGTAAGACACATATGATGCTCCCACGAGTTCCATTTTATACTTTAATTTACAAATGTATTTCAAAATACATAAAATTGGACTATGTATACACCTTGCAAAACAAAATATGTGGATTCTCTTGAAAACTGTGGCAGAAGGTAGCTGGACAAATTTTGTACTCTTTATTCGACATTTCACAAAAAAATTACTGAGTTCAACAACCTGTAATTTTGTGAAAAATTAAAAAAACAATTCCTGGCAATATCCACACCTTTGGTAAATATATAAATACACTGTAAAATAAAAAGGTTCTAGCTTGAAAACTGTAAGAGGCGTTAGTTGGACAAACCTTGTATCCTACATGCCGACGGGCGAACGGCCGGACGGACAGGGATAAAACTATATGCTCCCGACTTTTCGTCGCCGGTACCTAAACAAATTTCCTTCTGGAACAACTGCTTGCTTCTAACTGCAAGTGAAGGACGTAGAACTTTTATTGTGATGTCAGCTATTTAACAAAGCCCTTGGAATTGTGTTAAATTTTAAGACAAAAAGTCTTTTCTTAACGCAACTGCCATATTCGGCCAACACTCGTCCAAAAATGGGTAGTCAAATTTTATTATTATTTTTTCCATTCAAACGAGCTCGTAAAGTTCCTTCCAAGGATTTTGAATAATGGCGGCTTGACCGGTTGTCGACAACAAAGGAGCTTTATAATATTTTCCTTGGGATATGAACGTGGATAGAATCGATGACTGAAGTTATATATATTTAAACATTGCGGTCCAAATATGCTTTTGGGGTAGACTTTGATTACACATGTCTTGTTACTAAGACTGAGCAACGGCTTTTATTTTGGACTAATGATACAGTAGTCTGACTTCGAGGTTTGCATATAGAATATGTCCATAGTAGCTTGGTGTACCAAATGTTCACCACGAGTGGTGAAGTGGTGTTAACCGCAAGCCTTTGGCGTGCGGTTAACACCACTTCAACGTGAGTGGTGAACATTTGGTACGCCAAGCTACTTTGGGTACATTTTATTTATACCATGATCGTCAGATTATTAAGAGTCGCTATTATTGTTTTGTCGATTTTACTGAGCAGCAGACGTACATACGTGCGAATCTGTTTTTGTTTACATGAGCATCGTTGGACGGTACTTCCGCTGTCAATTTTATCACCGAAACGAAATGGAAAAATAAACGAGGCCTTTTTCATTTTAATAACATAATAACATCCTATTTCGAGTTATGGTTGCTTTATTAACATGAGACAATGCATGTTTGTTAATTTTTGGTGTCTTATGGGGTAGACTCACTTAAAACGTAATAAATAATTGCCACTTTCATTTCACTCTTCGCTAGGCGACGTGCGATAAATTTAGACAAGTTCGCATTCAGGTCGACGTCTCCAAAGGTCAACTTGGATGTAGTTCCACTGTTAGTGTAAATTTCAACTATTGAAATCCCATTGCTGACGTGTTCACCACGGTTGGTGTGTAAAGCGAAAATTTATGTCATAGACTTTTCATATATAGCAGAATAGGTAATCATGGTATAAACAGGTGTATATGTTAGATGTCAATCTTACCTATTGTGTTTAAAACATTACTATTTAGCTGTTTTGTAATACTTTATCAAAAGTTTTCTTATGTGCGATGACAAAAAGGAAGGGAGCAGGTAAAAGAAAACGTTTTAGCCAGAATAAGCCACTACGTCTATCCAAGCTGACAAGACTCTGGAGAGTTGATGAAGAGGGGGTAATTCTGAGTGAGTGTTGTCTACTGTGTAGCGGTCGAGGTATAAGGGCCATTTACCAACCAGCCCGGTTGGTCCGGATCTCTTAGTCTCGTCGCCTTGTGAGCTAGAAGTCGACGGTTCGAGCCTCAGCTCCCACACTTCCCTTTCTCGATCTGTTACAAGTGTCTGGCACTGAAATCGATAGTGTGGCCTCCGTTGCTGAGGGCGTGGCGTGGATGTTAGTACCCTGGCAAAACAGATAAAAGTTAAGCTGTTTGGTGGGGATGTTAAGTCACTTAATGACACTGCAGTGAAGGCCGCAATTCAGCCCCGAGTCGAGGAACTACGAACAGTCAAGGCTGAAAACAGTCTGTTGAACAACAAGAATGAAAGGCTTGATCTAAAAGTTGATGAACTTGAACAATACATAAGACGTTATAGTCTCAGGATTATTTGCATTGAGGTAGTTGCTGGAGAAAACACTGATAACATTGTGATTGATCTAGCTGGAAAGCTGGGTGTGAAACTTGAGCCTAGTGATATTGATAAATTTCACCGGGTCGGTATAAGAAGAAGTAATTCCAGGGCAGACATTAAGAGACAGATTCTAGCGAGATTTACAAACTATGGGGCAAGGCGTAGGTTATTGCTGCAAAAAACTTCTCAAAACTACTCAGATAAATGGTAATCAGAGCTATATTAATGAAGACTTCACTAAGTACAAGTATAGTTTATTTACAGGGGCCTTGAAATTAAAAAGACTGGTCAAAATACAACAGACTTAGACTTCAGCTGGCAAACGTTTCATCAAAGACAACAATAGTACCATAACTGTTGTTAGGTCAATGAAGGACTTAGAAAAGGTTTTAAAGATTCAACCTTCTTTAAATAGTAAACCTCCAGCTTCAAAACTTACTTAAATGTACAGCTCGTACAACAGCTGCACATGCTTTGAAGCGTGTAGTTACACTGGCTCATAACGTATATGCATATAGACACAGAAATCTATGAATCCATGAGCCTATATATGTGTATGTGGGCACACAGTTAATTTGTGCCTGCAAATACACGAAGGAGCATGGAGACGAAGGTACACAGTATCTACAGTCTTTAGTCCAGAGCCCACCGTTCAATACCCCTAATCATACTGTTAATAATGCAATTTGTATTATATAGTTTAGAATATATTAGTATATATGTGGATACTTAGGTACATGGATATTTAGGTACATGAGATCAAGACCACGGCCCATTCTTCATTAAACCTCAAGCAGTTGTCTTTAAAGCTGAACTAAATTCGGTATTTTTAAACTTTCATACACCCATACATATTCAATGTGCAGAATTTGCTATTTATAAGTTCACTCAGTCTACACAAGCTGCACATGTATTTAAATCTTTGAACCCGAGCGGCCGCTTTTCCGGACAGGAACATGATAAGTCATAACGTCATTAAATAGGATGGCTGTTCAGTAAATGTGTGGGGTAGACCAATCAATATTTTCAACGTGCAGCTCCTTGGCTGCACGTTGAAAATATTGATTGGTCGATTGTAATAACTTTATTTGCAAAAGACATTATAATACATGTTTATAACATAATTGCCCAAGACACAACAAATAGTAATAATAATATATCACATCTAGGATTTATGAAGCTACATATTTGTCTTCTGCAGGGAGGTGACATGGCCAGCTGGCTGTATTACTGTCACCCACCTCAGGGAAAGGGAAAGGGTCTGCCCCAAATAATGAATATGGACCCTTCTAATTGCTGCAATTGAACAGGCATGGAAGATACCACCAGTGTCCAAAGGGTTAAGCATGTAGCTACATAGACTAATATGCATTTATACATATAGATACAGAGATCTATGAATCGGTGAATTCGTGAATCTTTATGTGCAAGTGGGCACATATTTAAACTTGTGCCAGCATGCTCATGTCGGTGCATGGATGCAAGGGCACTCAGTATCTACCCACTCCAGTCTAGTTCACATACTCCTAATGATGCTGTTAATAATGCCATTGTATTTATATGTTCATCTATACGAGTTTACAAGTGTGTAGGAAGGTACAAGGGTATCTAGATATAAGAGATCTTGTCCACAGTCCATTTCTTAATTGACACCTAAGTCATTGTAAGTAAAGCTGTACTGACTTCAGAATCTTTAAGCTTTCATACACGCTTAATTAAACCTATTAATTTAAATTGTCTATTTAATGTGCACATCATTGATATCTAAAGATAAACAATATTCATTATATCTGCACATTCCGCACCCCTCCCCCCCCCCCCCACCCTTGAATACATGTATATATATGAATATATGATATCTAAATCTAGACAATATTTATTATATCTGGCCAATCATCCACCCCCCCCCCCCCGGCAGGCAGGCAGGGCAGGGCAGCAGGGCAGGGCAGGGCAAGTTTGTTTGTTTATTTCAGATTTGTTTTTCATACTTTTTTCCTATCTTTTTCTAATCTGTCATGTGTTGTATTGTAAAAGCTGCATTATACTAGTGTATACTAGTGTAAACACTGACGGTATATGATAACTTATACAAAAGTATAAGAAGTATGGCCATTCATATATATACAAAAACTCTCTCTCTCTCTCTCTCTCTCTCTCTCTCTCTCTCTCTCTCTCTCTCTCTCTCTCTCTCTCTCTCTCTCTTCATTTCTGCAGGTACGTTTATGCATACACGTGTATATCCTTCAGATATGGGGTATTATTATTCCACTTAAACCTTTGAACACTGATGATATCTTCCAGGTAAGTTCAATGGAAGCAATTGGAAGAGTCCATATTCATTATTTGGGGTAAGACCAATTAATATTTTTAACGTGCAGCCTTGGGGCTGCACGTTGAAAATATTGATTGGTCCACACCATACATTTACCTTGTAGCCATTCCACTTAATGACATTATGACGAAGCTTGTGACCCTCGGAAAAACGGCCTCTGGGGTTCAAAGGGTTAATTAAGGGTTGGATAAATTCTTGTGAAAGCAGTGTGTACGTTATGTATATGGTTTAAAATCAGGTTATATTACATTCCTTGAATGAATTTTAATAATTTGGCTTTCAAGTATTGGAGATAGGGGTACTATACATCCCCCTCAAACATCCTTGGTCCTTGAACAAGATGTTAAGAGGTGTGGCGTATTTTCAAGGTTAGTTGAATAGGAATATTGTATGTATTGGTATCATTAACGATTCGCATGTTTGTAAGTTTCTTTTACTTAATGAATGTTAATTGGGGTTATGTGATTCACAAGCAAGGATGATACGCAGTTTTTCTTTTCGAAAAGTCATCTGTGGCGAGTATATCTTTACCTATTAATTAAATAATTGTTTGGTGGACTATTTGGATCAGCGTGTTGCGTTTCCCCAGTCATTATTTACCTGTTGGTACCCCTGGCTGTGGCAAGGGCCTTCCAGAGTGAACCACATGAACATATAATGTTTGATTCCACCCAACTTCATACCTATTATATAATAAGTTCATACATGAGTTACCCAAACACTGGTACTTACCGCCTATGGAGTGATTTATCCAAAGTACACTTTATAAGTATAAACGGTTTTCCCAGAATGACTACGATACAGGTTCCGCTCTACAGTTTCGCACTATTGCACAGGGGTGAAATTCTAAACTTAGGACACATGTTGTAACTAATGCCATGTGAATTGGAGATATATTTTAGTATCAGATATATGATTACATTAAGCTACTTGTTGAACAAGAGAATTTGCAGTGTTGATCCTAAAGTTGGAGTCTGATGCATAGGGGTAAATCACCATATGAATTATAGGAAACGAAAAATCGGCTATTTTTAAAAATGTGATTTTTACGCAGGTTTGTTACCAGGCATGTAACTAAAAATGAGACGAAAACATGGAATTGTTTTCCTCATTTTAGAAACAGGGAGTTATATGCTCCATTGTTAGGTGAGTGGGAATAGTGGGGAAAGTATGCTTTTGAGGCTGCTAGGTGACTGAAAATGACTTGTATCGGTATTTTGCAGCTTGAAGTCTTGTCTTTGACAATAAATTATTTCACCCACATTCAGATTATTTATTTTTACTTTGTCAGATAGTGTGATATGTTTTTAGTAAATTTGGGAAATGTAACAATATTATGGGTTAGATAACTAAGTTACAGAATATTTACATTTGAAGAGAATGTACATATCTGACATGTCATTTCAGGAAATGTCTTGAATACTGTGGCACGAAATCACAGTCACATTTACTGTAAGTAACCTTCATCGTATCTAAACTACACAAAACGTCGCCAACTTAAGCTTTCTAACAGGAAATATAGTTGTGGAGCAATCAAACGATCCGTAAAATTGAACCCATCCTCTACCCCTCCCCAAACTCAAGCTAGTATTATTTATCTCATTTTTTTAACTCCTTATGGGTTAACTATTTGAACCCGAGCGGCCGCTTTTCTGGCCGGGAACAGGATACGTCATAACGTCATTAAATAGGATGGCTGTTCAGAAAATGTGTGGGGTAGACCAATCAACATTTTGAATGTGCAGCCAAGAAGATATTGATTGGTCTTCCCCAAATAATGAATATGGACTCTTCAATTGCTGTCATTGAACGGACGTGGAAGATGCCGCTAGAGTTCAAAGAGTGAAGGGGTTAAAGATAAGACAAGTTCATGCTGCCAATTGTGAGAATGATCTCTGAAAACCCTGTTTACTTCTGATCTAATTTGTAGTAGTATTCACGTCGTCAAACTTCATTTTCCACATAGTGTATGTGGCGATGTTCGGTTTTCTGCTGTACAAATTACTGAGGTTATTTAAATTTTGTACCAGGAAGTTAACTTTGTAATCTCCGGTCAACTATTTCTGATTGTTGTGGACTTTGCACCGAAAAAATGAGAATATGTCTTCTGGGCTAATTTATATGGTATTTGGCAAATGTAAAAAAAAATGTGATTAGAAATGTAAATATGTTTCATATATAGCATATTATAAAATTATTACACCAGCAAAAAGATGTGAGTCAATTGCAACCTTCTTTGTAGTTGGCTCAGTTGGTATGATGGCAGAGCATTTACGGCCAGACGATTGGGTGTCATAGTCCCGGGATCGACTCCCGTCGAGGCCACCTTCCTAAACACTTTGCAGTTTTCAATCCAGTGGCGCTGGGCCAGGACTATGCCTGATGGAGTTCCTATTTGACATAGCCGATATAAATTAAAATGCAAGCAGTTTGCATCCTCACGGATCTCCCATTAATTGAGATTCCTGTGTTTAAAAGTTGGGAACATAGTCCATTATATATATATATATATATATATATATATATATATATATATATATATATATATATATATATATATATATATATATATATATATATATATGGAAAACAGGCGGCGGCTAGCATTTGAGTCGACGACGGTCTGCACGCTACAAATTGGTTGCAGAGGTGTAAATCCTTTCATATTTTTATTTCATCTGTTTTTTTAATTGAAGGTCTTTGTATTAAATAAGTATTGTTTTAATATCTGTTTGCTACCCATTTGCATAAAATGGCGGATTTTGCCAGAGAGATAAGAAAGTTACAAAACTCAATTGCGCAACTCGAAGCAAGTTTGCAAATGCCACTTTATGATTTCCATTCCATGCCTATCAACTATCCTGGACAGATAGACAGGCAATCGGTAATACCAGACTCTGGTATTGAAACCTACACTTCTGGTACCACCACGCAAATCCTTCCAGTGGTAGAAGGTAGAAAGTGTGCAACAAACCAATGGTGCAACACCAAGATTACAACCTACAGGCTAGGAATATCATTACTCCAACTGATATGTCAGATACAACTGTACATCCTGACAAAAAGTACCAGTAGTTCACATCAAGCCTGCAACATACGGTGGATCTGATTCGTGGCTTGATTATAAATCTCATCTTGAGGCTTTAACTGTTGTAAATAAGTTGATCATTTTAAATATTAAACAGTATTACTTCGAATTATATTAGGGATTTACTTTTTCTGAATATTCACTCTGCCATTTAGTTTAACCCTTTACCCAACGAATCGCCCGCATCCGCCCGCGTAATATGCAAATTCAACAGTTGAAACAATATTATTTTTCAAAAAATTTCAACAAAACCATATCATGTGACCCCTCTTTGGAACGAGCTCGTCGAGCTCGTTCCAACGAGGGGTCACATGATATGGTTTTGTTGAAATTTTTTGAAAAATTTAAAAAAATGATATTTAAAATATAAATTTTGATATCGTCTGCGTTGAGTAAAAGGTTAAACAATATTTATTTCCAGTTCTCAAGTATATACAGTTATATCAATTATAGTAAGTGTGGATCCAACAGTAAGCTGTAAGCTTATACGAGGTTGTTTCCACCAGTAAAACACTTGAACATAAAACAGTCCAGAAGAAGGTACCGTATACAATCTAAGTTGCCGTCGAAACCCTAAAAAGGTGATTTTTTCATTAGACTTTCAAAGTATAGTTACGATTGAAAGTAGGTTTGGTAAAGAGGGAAATAAGAGATAACTGTATAATATGGGGATAACTAAAACAATGGAACCAAGAAGACAATGGGAAAAATGATCGCAGAAAATAATTGCTGATTATAATGTGTATAAATACCTGCATGGGTCACTTTCAGTAATGTCATTCAAGAAGTAGTGACTGCTGACTCAAGTCAGAAACATTAGAATAAGAATGTCCAAATGTGACAATAGTATTCAAATAGGCACGTATATTTTCATACAAAAGGGGTTCAGCCAAGTTCAAAAAGCGAACTGTACTTTTCTACCATTTGAAGTGATACTCGAAAACTACAATCCAACTAGTACAGGTAAAAATGTTACATAGTATTGCCCACTACCCGGTCAGGTAGAGTAAAGCGTTCAGTGATATTCAAAGAGGCATGTATATTTCCATTCAAAGGAGATGCCGCCAATTTCAAAACGCTGAATGTAGTCTTCTACCATTTGCAGTGATAGACAAGAACTGCAATCCATCCACCGCCCCCCACCCGGTCAGACAGAGTAAAGCGTTCGGTGATAGACAAAACAGCTGACAGCCAATTACATGTGAAGTATCAGGATGGGAGTGGTTTAGCAAACCAGCTAATAATTTACCGTGTAACTAAATTGTAATTTAGGTGTAGAGAAGACAGTTATTTGTGAAGGTACTGTAACGTGGCGTCCTCTGCTCATTGGGATCTAAGATGCCCGTGTTGTCACCATGGTAGGAGTGGACATGAGGGAAGAAAGATCCAGACCTCCGCGGGTGGCGGGGGGATTAATGAAGAACCCGCATTTCGATCGGTACTGAATTTTTGGTAACTTGAGCTCGTGTAGGCACGATGTTAAGTATCCACATTTACAGAAGCAAAACATCCTCCTTTTCTGAGAAAAAGTAAACAATCATCACAGAAAACAATTCCAACAATTCTGTAATTGTCAATTCTCGAATATCGGTCTCGGAGCGTGTTGTAAATGTAAACTAACATACTGACTGAGTCAATTGCAACCTTTTGGGGGGGTTGTCGTTGGCTCAGTTGGTATGGTGGCAGAGCATTTATGGCCAGGCAATAAGGTGTCGTAGACCCAGAGACGACTCCCGTGGAGGCCATCTTCCAAAAACACTTCACAGTTTTCAATCCAATGGCGCGGTGTTAGGACGGTGCCTGGTGGAATTCCTGCTTGACGCAGGCGATATATACTATCCAAAAAAATCCGATATCAGCTTGGCTGATGTTATTCCATTGTTCCTGCAGTGCAGCGGCGAGTTCCTGGACATTGGTGGGGGGCTTTTGACGTTGTGTTACGCGCCTGCCAGGCATATCCATGACGTGCTCGATTTTGCTCGATTGTTGCTGGCCAAGGCAGTGTAGTGATGTTCTGCTCCTGGAGGAACTCTGTAGTGACATGGGTCCTGTGTGCTCTTGCATTGCCATCTTGGAAAATGAATTGACGGCCGTGACGTCGCACAAATGGTACCACATGGGCTGCTAACATGTTGTCACGGTAGTACTGTCATGTGACACGCCCTTGGATGACATGTAATGCTGTTCTGCTTGTCATGGTTATACCACACCATAACCGATCCACCGCCAAAACGATCGTGCTGCCTAACGGTTACACCATGGTATCGTTCGTTCCGCCGCCCCGCCGCCACCACACTCTGTTTCGCCTGTCGTGGAAAGCGAGAGTGAACCTCGATTCATCCGAAAATATGACATTGCTCCACCGACGATTGTCCCAGTGGCGTCGTGCTCCACACCAATTACGCCTTGCTGCGATGTGACGTTCAGTCAAACGTGGAATTATTCGAGGTCGTCGAGCGTATAAATTCCAGCGGTGCAGGCGATTTCGGATAGTCTGACCACTGACTCGCACATCTGTCGCTCGGTGCAGCTGCTCTCCAATTTCTGATCACTTTGATGATGGTTACGTAATGCTGTGGTTCAGTTGAAACGATCCTAGTTATCAGTTGTCGCCCTTGGACGACCTGGCCGACGTCTGTCATCAACATTGCCTGTCTGACGGTGGCGTGACCACAACCTGCTAATCACCGATTGAGTAACGTTGAGATTTGAGCCACTGCAGTCTGCCTGTTTCCAGCTTCCAGCATGCCAACGGCACGTAAGCGTTCGTCGCGTGTCAGTCTTCGTATACCTCAAAAGTTATTGTTCGACCAGAAACTATTGATGAACGAGTTTATACCAAGAAAAGAATGGTGAGACCTCAGAAAGAGCCCGTCCAGTACAAATGAAAATTTCAAAACGTACCCCACAGACATTGACGCGGCGCTCGTGCGAAACACCTGCACGAAGTTTTCGTGGTTGATGTGTCCAATCACGCGTATCCAATACCATTTTCCGAAAATATCAACATCAGTTTGGATATCCCCTACTTTTTTTGAATAGTATATATATGGTTCGAAAAATGTACTCAAACGACACCAGGGTGGATCAAATGTACGGCGTAGTCCGCTATAAAATTTAAGATGATAAAAATATACAAAAACTCACGTTCACACCGACTTCACGAAACAAAGTAGAACTGCCTAGCTTCACAACGTTTGGAAAATCGATTCGTCCATCTTCTTATCCGCTCTGATTAGTAGCATTCGATGGTCGGGCATGGTCATGCCACGACCAGCACACAGCAGCCATGCTGCCATCTGTTCGGGAGGGGGATGCAGTGAACGGACGTTCCAATGGAAGTATTGTTGCAGGTCTGTACTTAACACCAAACGACTCAAAATTCAAGCTAACAACAAATGATGAAGAGAAGGCAGGAGCTCTAACTAGCTTTCTCGCAAGTGTATTTACAAAAGAACCAGACGGAGATATTCCCAAGATCCAATAGATCATATGAAATTACCGAAGAAATGGTCAATTTAAAAGTAAAGAAAATTACAATCGATAAGTCATCAGGACCAGACAATATTCACCCCCAATTGTCCTGAGGGAACTTGCCAACGAATTAACACCAGTGTCCAAAACATCAATGACGCAAATGGAACTGCCAACACAATGGAAACAAACCAAAATCTCAGCAAATTACAAAAAGTGCGACAAAGAAGAAGCTGGAAATAATATGAAAAAAATAAGAAGTCCCACTGAATTTAATGTTAGAAATTACAAAAATTACTGTCGGCTATTCAACAGAATTACAAAACAAAGTAAAGCTATGTATTACGAAAACATCCTCTTGGAAATAAAAGTAATATGCGAAAAACGTGGCAAATTGTTCTAAATAACGCTCTAAATAGAAACAAAAACAAAAGCAATTTACCTTCCTTTTTTAATCTGGGTGAAAAAAGATAAATACCCCGAACGAAATCGCTTACGAATTCAATAATTTCTTTGCAAATATAGGAAAGGAGACCTCAAAACAAATAACGAATTCCCGCAAATCTATCTCCGAATTCATGAAATATTCACTCCCAAATAATATGTTTATTCTACCAACGTCGTCTTTGGAAATTATTAATATCGTAACTGAAATGAAGCCTAAAGCAAGTCAGGACTATGAGAATATTTCATCCAGTATCCTTAAACATTCGATAGATTCGGTTCCCAACCCCCTTGCCCATATCATGAACATTCCAGTCAGTCAGGGAATAGTTCCTGACAGAATAAAAATTGCAAAGGTAATCCCAATCCTTAAATTAGGTGATAAAAATAAGCCACAAATTATAGACCAATCCTGTCTTTTCAAAGATTTTAGAAAAACTTATGTTTGTTAGACTGATAAAATTTCTGAACAAATTCGATATTCTCTATCACCACCAATATGGTTTTAGGAAGCAGCATAGCACACTACATCCAGTTACGTAACTGTTAAAACTTGTAGCTGTAGAAAATAACAAAGTCAGTAAGGACACCACTTTAGCTTTTTTTCTTGACCTTTGATACATTTAGTCACGACATCCTTCTTCAAAACTCGAACATCATGGAATAAGAGCAACGCTTTAAGTTGGTTCAAAAGCTATCTGAAGAACAAGAATCCGAATGTATCGTTTGGTGATAGTAAATCTAATCTAACGGAACTAATCCCACCTGCGGCAACCGCGTTGTGTCCTTGGGCAAGACACTTCACCCCCATTGCCCACGTGGGGGCACGGTGACGCTGTATACTAAGGCGTACTGCACGTCGATGGTGCACCTGTCTTCAACCAATGCTGACCCTGCTTGTGTGGAGTTGGTATGTTGAGGAGCTGACAGTTGCTCGCCATTGCTCGGTGGTTCTCTCCGGGTACTCCGGCTTCCTCCACCCGTAAAAAAAACTGTCACGGTCATGGTTAGGTATTGTGCAGAAATATGTGACCTTAAACACCAATAAATAAATAAATAAATAAATAAATAAATAAATAAATAAATAAATAAATAACTGAACTGACATGTGGAGTTCCACGAGGTTCTATATTGGGCCCTATTTTAGTTCTAATATACATTAATGACATAAGTAATTCAACTACCTTAAATGTCTTGTCGTTTGACGATGACACAGACGCATAAAAGTCTGGAGCGGACATGAATGCCCTAGTTTCAGATTTCAATGAGGAATTAAAAAATATATTTGACTGGTGCGCAACCAACCACCTAGTCCTGAACGAAAAGAAAACGAAGTACATCTTACTTAATCCAGGTCACAGAAAAAGGAATGTTACTCGTCAGAATGTCTGTATAAACAATCGGGTAATCTGCAAGGTTGGCATTGGGGAAAGTGAGAAGTCCTTAAAGTTTCTTTGTATAAATATTGATGACAACTTATAGTACAATGCCCACATATCTCAACTCTGCACGAAAGATGGACTTGCCAACTTCGTTCTCAATAAAGTTAAAAAGTTTCTCCCACATAATGTTATGAAAACTTTATATTTCACTCTGATACAGAGCCACTTCATCTATGGAATTCCTTTATGGGGTGCGTCAAAAGCCTGTGATCGTCTTCAAAAACTGCAGAAACGAGCACTACGAATAATAAATAATAAGAAATACAATCCCCACACTGACCCCCTATTTATCAAAGATAGTATATTGAAGTTAAAAGACTTATACAAATTACAAGCCTTATTATTCATGTTTGATTGGCACAATGGAAACCTCCGGTTTCATTTGCAAACTTCTCAGTTGTAAACAACTAATCCAACATGATTACTCGCCAGGCAGGTCTCTTACGCATACACAAAACCAGAACCAAAACTCGGGATAAATTACCCATCTTTGCGCTACCAAAGCTATGGAATGAGTTAGAAATAGATATCAGAAATACAGAGAATAGGAAAGAATTCAAGAAAAAGTTAACAACAATATTTTTCTCCTCTTATTCCGAAAACATTTCCTGTTCAAACCTTTATTGTCCGGATTGTATAAACCAAATTTAACCCTTGTCCAACGGGGACAGCAGAGACATTTGCCATAAAAATTCTTGAATAACTAAACATTCTTATTTTTTGCTTCAGTGACATAGCTGGTATGCCGTCATTGGGGCGAGCTCAATGAGATCGTCCCAATGGGTGATCGTGGGCTGTGGTTTTGAGACAAAGTGTGAAAACAAAATAAAATGTGAATAGCGACTTCTATGAATAGCTCTGGGTGCTTTCGGCGGTTAAGTTGGTAAAGGGTTAACGATAAAATCACGTGTTGTCTTGGACAGTAATTGTTGTCTGGTATTCTTGTCCATGTCGCCTCTCATTCAGCTCCCACCAACCATTTCGTAGATCTACTTATACTCTTAATACCTCCAAGCTAATGGGAGGAATGGTGTCAGCAGAATCAAGAGAGCGATATCTCGCAGTTGATCATCAGCGACACTTTGCACGCATGCTGGAATGAGACCAAATCAAGACATAATAACTGGAATCCACAATGTTACAGTGTAATACCTATTTCTTTCTCTTTCTTTTGTTGATCTTTCTTTGTCTTTTTCTTCTATCTATCTCAGGGAAAGGCAGGAAGACAGCCAATATGGCTATGCCTTCCCCTGTCAGTACACATTGGATTAATTATTGGGATTATTGTATTTATACGTACTACATGCAATATTTCTTTTTGTTGAAATTTCAATATCTTAACAACATGTACTATTCTATTCTTTTCTTTCTATTCTTTTATTTAACGGTATGTAAAATATAATAATCAAATACATTTACAGAATAATACTGTGACACATATACATACCGTTGATGGACAGCATAGTCAGATTGGCTGTCTTCCTGCTATACCCCGAGGTAAAAAGAAAAAAATTAAAGCAACATAATATCAGACGGAGTATACAGCTGGGAAGAGAGAAATACAGATCTTTTTGGAGTAATGTATTGTTGCATTGTTGCGTTATTGCATGGGAAACAAGACACTTAAAATAGCAATGATATTTTAGAATTCATTGGAAATAATATTGAAAATACTATATGTATACATTGTTGTATTTTAGGCCTGTTAGCTCGACATGCATATTATGCAAGATATTGGAAAAACTTATTAGAGATCACTTCATGGCGTATTTGTTAAAACATGATCTGACTGACAAGCAGTATGGGTTTATTTGCGGAAGATAAATATCATTACAGTTGCAAAAAGTTCTGGATACCTGGCCAAAGTCCAACTGACAAGATTTCCTTCTACTTCAAGATAGCATTCGACACTGTCCTCACAAACGATTGATTGCTAAATTAAATCGGTGCTGACATGGATAAAGAATTTTTTGAGTGGCAGATTGCAAAGGTGTCAGTAAATGCAGCTATCTCTAACTGGAAAGAATGTTGGGGAGCTGACAGTTGCTCGCCGTTGCTCGGTGGTTCTCTCCGGGTACTCCGGCTTCCTCCACCCGTAAAACTGTCACGGTCATGGTTAGCCATTGTGCAGAAATATGTGACCTTAAACATCAATAAATAAATAATTAAATAAATAACTGGAAAGAAGTTACATGTGGGATATCATCAGACAGTGTGACATTGGCATGGAGATGGATAACCAATTAAACTTTGAACAACATAGATGAAAAAGTAAACAAAGCAAAAAGTGTATTTTAAATAATTAGAACATATACATACCACAACGGGACAACATTTTTTTCATTGTTTACGGCAGAGGTCAGACAGAAGTCAACTTGAATATGCATCGTCAGCCTGATATCCACGCACTAAACAACAAATTGAAACAATAGAAAAGATACAAAGAAGACCCACAAAATAGATACCAGATTCGAAATATCTACCATATAAAGAAAGGCTAAAGAAGTTGAAGGTAGAAACACTTGCACACCGACGACTAAGAGGTGACACGGTAGAGGAGTGAAACTTACTGCATATAATTTATTGGCAGAACGTATAATCTCAACTACCATTACGAGCAAATAGGCAGTGAGAGCAGGGCGCAGAGTACACTCAGTGAATATATATATAGAAGAAAGTAAACCAGTACACGACGAAAGAGCTGTGCACTGAAAGTAGTGAACACCTGGAATAATTTGCTTTCTGGCAGTTAAAGTAGAAAATCAGAACGAATTCAAAAACAAACTAAATGGTTTTGAAATCACAAAGCGAGTTTCCAGAAGTCATCCAACGAAGCACGGTCAACGCCGAAGCACCCGACAATGAGAGGAAGGTGTCTGTCGCCCGTTTAAGTACAAAGCCGCTCAATAAAGTGTACCCTGTCGTTTTTAATTAAATTTGTCACAAATAGGCCAAACTCTGAAGTGAGGTTAAAACGTCAAAATGACAGCGAATCGAAAAAGAAAAATATCCAGCTATCTCTTAATTTTTGGAACTTTAAAACACAGGAAGATTTCAAAACAATCCAACGCATTTAAGTTTTGAGCATTTGTCCTTCTATGACGTCACCTCGAGGGGGCGCGGTGGCTCAGTTGGTAGAGGTGCAGGCTGCAAGCCGAGAGGTCCTCGGTTCGAATCCCACCTGCGGCAACCGCGTTGTGTCCTTGGGCAAGACACTTCACCCCGATTGCCTACATGGGGGCACGATGACGCTGTGTACTGCGGCGTACTGCACGTCGATGGTGCGCATGTCTTCAACCAATCAAGCCTTGCCTGTGCTGTGGTGCAGAATTCAGAGTTATGATGTTGGAGAGCTGACAGCTGCTCGTCGTTGCTCGGTGGTTCTCTCCGGGTACTCTGGCTTCCTCCACCCGTAAAACTGTCACGGTCACGATTAGCCATTGTGCATAAGTATGTGACCTTAAACACCAATAAATAATAAATAAATAAATGACGTCACCTCAGAGTTCAGGTATAACTGTTGAGAATTTCCTAGAACGGCAAAACATTTTTAGATACGTTTTTGTGGAGATTATATTCCCGAAAATTCGAAATGCTAAGGTTCAAAATGAGGTTGAAAATAAAAGCTATGAAAAACCTCAAAAATTGGCATCGCTAGCATCGGGTGCGTAAATTTGAAATAAAAGAAAATAACATCGAATAATTTCACATAAGCAGAAAACAGTGTATGACATTTCGTAGCTGTGCCGTTTATAAATACAGAGCAACGTAAATCAGAACACAGCATTTTTAATGAAATCTTTCAAAAATGGGCTAAACTTTGAAATGATATGAAAATTTCAAAATGGTGTCAAATCGAGAAAAACAATCCCAGTTATCTCCTAATTTTTTTTTAGCTCCATAACATACTAAAATTTCAGAAATATCCGACGCATTTTCATTTTTGACCAAATGTCCCTCATGACGTCGCCCTATAACAGTTGAGAATTTATAAGGCGGAACCCCATTTTTAGATATGGTTTTTGCGGAGATTATACTACCGAAAATTAGAAAGGCCTGTGTGGAGTATAAACTTTCAAAAAATCTTGAATGTATGCCTTCAACGATGCCTCTGACTGCATTGATCATGTTCAGCGATATTCTTCTTCTTCTCACATCCTTGCCCGCATGATAACTCGAATATAAACTTTCCTATCTTCCTGCTCGTTGGCATTATAATGGCCAGCTACTAGTACTCGACCATCTATGTTTTTCAGGCTCCTAGGGTATTGGTGGTGTCTCTCAGGGTGTTTTGAAAGTGGGTCACGTTCATATCTCTAACATGATATGACCTATGGACATGGTATGACTTATGAGTGGAAACACTGTAAAGGTTCAAATTATCGGCCGAGGTCACCAGGGGCCATTGAATACATTTGTCAGAATTGCTGAAAATCGCAATTTGTGACCCCCCCCCCCCCCCCTCCCAATGTGTTAACGAAGTTTATATCTATATTTCTACACTTAAAAAAGTGAGTATGGTGTATTTCAGCACTCTAAAAGTGGGCGGACCAAAATATTTTGAAATAGGTCAGGCCCATATCTCAAACATGACATGATCCATGGACCTGTTGCAAACACCAAAATGAGTCGAAGCTCAAAGAATGTTAAAATATGGGTGAAGGCAACTAAGGTGGAATTGGTGGAATTCGCATTTTATGACCCCTAATGCATTCTCGAAATACATGCATTTATTTTTACACTAAAAGTGAGCAGGACCAAACATTTTGAAAGTTGGTTACGCTCATTACTCAAGCATGAGTACTATGTAATGTGGTTTTGGGGTATAGGTTGGGGGACCCCGGAAGTGACGTCATGTCACGTGACCTAGTGCCGCCATGTTGTGTTGTCATGGTAACCCGCCTGAGCGGCCATGTTGTGACGTCCATAGTGATACGTGTTGTTAGTGCGCATGCGCAGTGCGTGTTGTTAGGGTGATACGTGTTTCCGTCGTCCATTTTGTATACTGGAGGCCGCCATCTTGGTTTCTATGGTAGCACGTGATTGCTATGTTACCAATGGCTTCTAACAAGACAGGGGTATGTTCGGGGTGTGTTCCTTTGTAGAAGAGTAAATCTGATTACCACAAACAACCCGACAATCCCTCCAAATCACCAAAATCCACCCAAAATCACCAAAATTGACTTTATTTCCCCAATTTATCGGCTTAGCACGTAGTGCTATAGTACTGAGGGGGTACCGTGGGTGCGTTCGATTTGAACAGGAGTAATGTTCTGGCTTAGAATTCTCCCAGAATCCCTTCTTGGATCCCTATCCCATGACGTTTTTCCCATTAAAAGACACGTCCCTTTGGTCATTACCCAGAATTCTCTGCTTCTATCTATATATGCAATAATTTACGTCTCTTTGGCCATGTTCCTTTGTTCTAGAGTATACTCCAGTAACGTAGAAGAGCCTATTAGTTGGAACAGCTTTGCTTATTATCACTATATTCAGCTATTCTAGTCTAGTCTTGTTAGTTCTGACCCTATTCCGTGTACTCTTGTTGTTTCATTTATATAACTAACCAATCAGACTGCTTGATTTCCCATAACCTGTACTTAATCGTATAGTGTTATCTCCCCTTATTACAACGAAGTTGTATCAGATTCTCATCACATCTATATCCAATGGTAATATCCCCAGGCACTTCAATTTCGGCACCCCTTTTTTGAATAACATATGACCTTCGGCACCCCTTTTTGTCATATGTGCTTATGTGAAAAAGCACAATGTGACACAATGTGCCCTAGCACACAGGCACATGATTTATGTGCCGATATGTGCTTATGTGAAAAGGCACAATGTGACACAATGTGTCCTATCACATAGTCACATACGGGTATTTGAGGATACCTATAGCCTAGTATTGTATTATTTGAGGATACCTATCTAGGATACCTTCTGGAGAATCCCTTTTTGTCATATGTGCTTATGTGAAAAAGCACAATGTGACACAATGTGACCTAGCACATAAGCACATGCTTTATGTGCCGATATGTGCTTATGTGAAAAGGCACAATGTGACACAATGTGCCCTATCACATAGGAACATATGGGATTCCATAGCCATAGGTGTTTTCCAAAAGGGATTCTTTAAAAGGGATTCCATAAAATGGAATTCCTATCCGACTCCGTAAAATGGGATTCCGTATTTTATGATATGATGTTTTATGGTGTGACCATGGATTTTGGCCCAACACCAAATGAGTCGATACTCAGTGAGGGATCTGAATGTGAGTCACCGAGGGGGTCATTGAAAGCATTTTTAGAATTGCTGGGAATCGCATTTTATGACCTAATTCATTCCCGGGGTTCATACATGTATTTTTACAATTGAAAAGTGGGAAGGTCCAACACTTTTTAAAGTGGGGTAACGCTCTCAAGCATGGTGTGACTTATGAACTTGGGTCCAACACCAAATAAGCCGAAACGCAATGGCAATCCTAAATAAAAATCCAGTTCCACGAGGTCACCCAGGTGCAATTTTCATAATTGTTAAAAATCTCATTTTATTACCCCCCCCCCCCCCCCCCCCCCAATGCATTCATGAAGTTCACATATGTAATTTCTACTCTTAAAATGTGGGCAGGGCGAAAATCTTTTGAAAGTAGATTATGATCATATCTCAAGCGTGGGTTGGCCTGTGGACCCGGGATGATACGACACCAGACGAAACAAAATGGTGGTTCAAAATATGGGTCGATGTGACAACGGTCACCCAGGGATCATTAAGTGCATGTTTCCGAATTGCTGGAAATTGCAAGTTATGACCCCCCCCCCCCCCCACCCAATGCATTCAAAAAATTTTGAAAGAGAGACACACCCATACCTGAAGCATGGTGTGACCCATGGAACTGGTACCAACAACAAATGAGGGGAAGCTCTCTCCAAGTTCAAATTAGGGGTCCATGTCACTGGGATCACTCAAGTGTCATCGAGTGTAATCTTCAGAATTGCTGGAAATCGCATTTTATAATCCTCTAATGCATTTTTGAACTTCACGCATGAGTAGGTGATAATTGCCAATGCAAAGCGTACATGTACGTGTACGGTATATGTACGTGTACGTGTACATGTACACCTCCATAGGATTTAGTGTTAAAATCGTGTACAGGTACACGATTTGAACGTTTTTTAGAAACGACAAAACGTTTTTTTGCTCGCAAGGATTTATTGTTAAATCGTGTACATCTCCACAGGATTTACTGTTAAAATCGTGTACATCAACGTACAGTACATGTACGTGAAAATGTAGTTTTATGCATGCGTACATGTACCATTTTTGATTGAAATCGGCAAGTGAGTTTCCCCCATAGGATTCAGTGTTAAATTGCAAGCAAAAAAACGTTTTGTCGTTTCTAAATCATCTTCTCACCGATTCTAACAATCCACGTCCGTACACGATTTTAACACTGAAACCCAATGGAGGCGTACACGGAGATCAACTTGTGGATTTTAGGTCTGAAATCGACTCGTGTGAAGAGGTGATGTTTGAATTCGCAAACCCACTGTCGCGTTTCTCAAAGTAAGACTAGCGCACGTTATTGCGAGGTGATCTCAATAAGCACTTGATGGAAATGTTTTGAACGAAGAGTGTTGTCGGTGTGTTAGAAATATGCAAACCCGCTGTCACGTTTTCCTGAAGTAAAAACTAACACATGTTATCGTTATGACTGAATAAGGTTTTCGTTCAAAAAGAGTTGATTATGAATATGGTCTGTATTATAGACATTCGTGTTTTGTCTTGATGTGACGAAGAGAAATTGAGTTATGGGATATTGTTCAAAAGAGTCGATAAAAATATGATCTGTAATAGATATTCGTGTTTTGTCTTGATGTAAAGAAGAGAAATTGACTTTTAAGCGTTCGTTCAAAAGAGTCAAAACACTTAGCGGAATGTTTAAATTAGGTTTTGAGTGGTAAAATTTTTAATATATTCACGATAGCAATCAGAGAGAGATTTGAAAATGAATAAGTTTTCAGCGTTAAAAAATTAGAAAACCAGTTTTCTTTTGTGTGTTGAAATGTTTTAACAGTCATCAAAGGGATTCTCTCTTAATTCGATACTGAGTGAATGGTTCTTTGATATGTGAATGGAAATCTTTTGACAAAACGTAAAACTACTATTAAAATGCATTAAATCAGAAACCGGTTTGTCAGGTACTGCTTAAACTTATTTTTTAAACTTCTCCAATTCAATCAACAGTCAGTTGAGATGTGAAAATTTATAGCTTATTATATTAAAGACGGAAAGATTTTTATTACTTAAAAAACATAAAAATATAATTAAACATTTAATTTTGAAAATAATAAAACAATTAAAAACGAAAGATGATTTTACAGATGGATTCTAGACACCGAGATCGAATTTTAGAAGAGTTTGAGCGTGCTAAGAAGGGCATTCAGTCAGCTGATAGAAGCAGACATCTTGGTGAGATGGAACTCAAACGCGAAGCCACAAAAATATTTAAGCCTGTGACAGAGGGTCAAGAGCGAAGCAGGAAGGAGATAGTCGAAGAATTGAGATCTATAAAGGAGAGTTCTTTGAGAATGGGTTCGTTGCCTCTTAGTTTTGGAAATCGGTATTCCGTTCAATCTACACCAGATTATGTTCCCACGGGAATTCAAACAGAGAGCGAGTCTGATGATACAGCTTCGACTATCACCACTAGTAACGTCGCATCGTCTGATGATGATGGTGGTAAGAGAGATCAGTTGTATGGATTTTATAAGAATTCGGAGGGAAGGATTTTTGTAGGAGATGCAGAAGTAGATATTGGCGATGATGAATTGATCGTGGGTTCGAACAGATACGAATTGACTGATGGACTGCGCAGATTGCTCCTTTACGACAAGCCTAGCGATTACACGGATCAGGATTTTGACAATTACAGTGACATTCTGGTTCAGACTCACGCCATGAAGAGAAATAACGATGCCAGAGAGACGAGACCCAAAGCCAACAGAGGTTACAAGTGGACGAAAGTGGTGAAACCTATATGGGATATGAACAAGAAGTTCATCAAATCGGTAACTGGCAAAGGGGTGAAAACCACTTTTCTTCCGAGTGATTCTGACGCTCTGTCTGAGAGATTGAGTTTGTTGATGGCGAGCAGATGGGCTGGTAACACAGGATTAGATAATCAGATAGTTACTATATCTGACGATTTGTTAAGACAGAAGGTTTTGAATAAAAACCACTATAAAAGGCTGATGAACGAATTGAAGGATTGATGTGTATATAATAAGTAGAGAGAAACAAACAAACAAACAAAAATAAAACAGTAAATTTTTACACTAGAACAATAAAAGTATTTAAATGGCAAAAACGATTTACCAGTGAAAAAACAAAATATATTATAAAAATAAAATATGTTGGTGATAAAGAACAGGGGATACGTCAGAATTTACGTTCAAGGCAGTTCTGGCATTGTCGATTCTATAATGCGAGCGTTCACGAGCGATGCGGGTAGAAAACTCGCATCAACCGCATTTGAGGTCGGTAAGAAGATGGCTTTGGATGCTGGTAAGAAAGCCGCTTCCGAAGCCAGTGGTACGATAGCTTCTGTGGCTGGCAAGAGGGCAGCTGACGCATTGATTGACAAGTTGATCAGTCCGCCGGCGAAGCGAGCTGCATTAGAGCGAACGCCGAAAAGTTGGAAAGATTTTAAGGATGCTGTGGTACCCATACAAGATTTAGCCAAAATGACGAGTGGATCTGGATTGAAGAGAACTCGCGATGGTGTGATATAAATAAATAACAACATTAAAAACTGAGTTTGAAAAACATAAAAAATTTGCGTTTGAAAAGAATCTAAAATAACAACAACAAAAAATAAAACAAAGATGAACATTAAAGATATGTCTTGGAACGACGCCGCGACCAAGAGGTCGAATAACGAGTTCTTTCCCAAAAGCATAAGAGGCTTGATAGTGGGAAAATCGAATTGTGGAAAGACCAATCTGTTGATGAATCTGTTGTCCCGACCCGAATACAGATTGCTTCGTGAGTGCATGGATCGTAGATTGCCCAAGGACGTCATAGCCAGAATCTTTGACAGTAGGGAGGAATTCGACAAGAGTGAAGCTCCTCTTTCGACCATTTTGGACGGTGTGGCGATGAAGCTGATGAAGAGAAATGCATCTTCGAACGTCGAGTGTCGATTTTATGAGAACGCTAGCGACGTTCCGGATCCTAGAGAACTGAAATCGGAAGATAAGAATCTCATGATTTTCGACGATCTGCTTTTGGAGAGACAGAACCGATGCGAATCGTATTACGTTAGGGGTCGACACAGCAACGTGGACTGTTTCTACCTGTCGCAGAATTATTTTCGATTGCCCAGACAGACGATAAGGGAGAACGCTAATTTGCTATGTCTCTTTCGCCAAGATCTCAAGAATCTCAATCACATCTACGGCGATAACGTCACAAACGACATGAGCACGGTGGAAATTCAGGAGATTCTGCAAGAGGGTTTGAGATGGTGGACTTTACAATTTCGTCGTGATCAATTTGACAAGCGAATTTAATCGCAGAAAATATCGGTGCGGATTCGACAAGTTTTATGTTTCTGATAATAAGATAGAGCGTGAAAATAAAATTTAGAAAATAATAAATCTTCAAATAATTAGTTTTGAATAAAAAAATAAAATTAAATATAATGTTCGAACATGGAGAATTGTTAGAACGGATAGCCGAGAATACAGCTGCAAAACAATCCATTCAAATCATGGTGAGTGGCGATTCGACTCGAACCTTCCATCGAATTGAATAGAGAGAAAAGATACGAGATGGCGTTGGTGAATCTGGAGACTTATTATTCCTTTCCCAACGTCACCGAAAAGAATAACTCGTTCAAGTATTCCGACGGAGTGGATTGGTTGGAGATTCGAATTCCCAAAGGGAGTTACAACATAGACGATTTGAACAATTACATTCAGACGCGAATGATGACGGATGGAAAAGGAAGCAACAAGATCAGACTCGCTCCCAATCCTAATACCTTACAGACGATGTTGGATTTGGAAGATAATTTTCGAGTGGATTTCAACACGGACGATTCTATAGGCAAGATGTTGGGATTCGATCGAAAGATGTATCGAAACCACGTGGCATCTGAAAATATGGTCGACATTCTCGCAGTCAATAGCATTTTGGTGAACGTGGACGTGATTGCTGGAAGCTACGTGAATGGTAGCGCTCAACCGACGATCTATTCCTTCTTTCCAAACGTGTCGCCGGGTTATAAGATCGTGGAGCGACCTCGAAATTTAGTTTATCTACTAGTGATTTTAGACATGTATAGTCTCAAAACCACGTTGACGGATCAAAATGGTGAACTGTTAGATCTTCGCAGAGAGAGGGTGACGATACGATTTCACATAAGAGAAATATAAAAGCAAAAAAAAATATTGTGTATGTATATAGATAACAAAAATAAAATAAACGCAATATTAATTTTACAAAATTATTTTTAATATAATTATTAAACAAGAAACAATTGAAGTAAATATATTTAAAAAAACAGAATTATGACAGAATACGTGATTAAAAACATGAACATATCCGCAGGACAGAGGAAGAAACTTAAGAGAGCATTAACAACTCGAGGCGAGGCGGTGAGATTCAAATTCACTCACGAAGATCTGATGAGAGGCGGTCAGGATTCGATCGCCTGGACCTGAAGTCAGATCAAAAGGATGGAGAAAGCGATTCGTGATGGAAGAGGGTTGACGGTGAGATTGAGTCCCGCTCAATTGAGATACAGTTTGAAAATGAAAGGTGGTTTCCTACCGCTATTGGTAGGAATCGCCGCAAAAGCATTACCCTTCACTGCAAAGGCACTACCCTTTCTCGGAAAGACTCTCAGCGTGGGAGCTCTCAAGGGACTCGCTAGTTCGGCAGTTGAGAAAATAATGGGTGGCAGCGGACTGTTTTTGAAGAAGGGAGGAGCCGTGTGTCGCGTCCACGTAGACGACAGCGGTAAAGAATTGTATCTAGAATCCGTTAGAGGTGGCAACTCTCTGAGAGGAAACAGTCTCTATCTGAAGAGTGGACAGAACGTTGAGCGACTCGGCAAGGGTTTGTTGCTCGGTGAGAATTCGCCGTTTAAGAATATACCGATTTTGAATATGTTATTATAATATAAAATTATATAAATATAAATCATAGAAAGTATAAAATAATATATTTAAAATGGGTAAAAAGGTGGAGAAACAATTAGACGATAATGACGAATATCGCGAGACAGAGTGCGAAGAAACAAAAAAAAAAGTGGAAAAATGGTTAGACGCTAATGATGGATATATGAGGAAAGAACTGATGAAAGAGATAGATAAAGCGTGGGATAGACGGTTGGGAATGAGACGCTTTCCACCGTCACCACTACCTTTTGAAGAGAATGGTGATGATGCGAGTGTTACCAAGAGATGCACAACATTCGTTCATAATTATGATTCGGATAAACAAAAATGTTGTTATAAACGTATCATATCACAAAAAAAAAGAAAAAAAGAAAAAGAAGAATCGACGCTGAAAATTGAGAAAAAAGGAAACGTTATTATAATATATGGTAATAGTGAAGAAGAAGGAAAACAAAAAAAAAATGAGATCTAAAGATGATCTCATTACTTTTTTTTTTCATTTTTCTTTGCTAAAAATCAATCTCTCTATTGTTTATATTTCCAAGCTCGTTATTAGCATGTTGACACTCATGTTTTCAAGATGATCTCATCACATTTTTTTCTTTCTTCTTCGCAAAAAATCAATCACTCTGTTGTTTATATTTCCAAGTCCGTTATTAGCATGTTGACACTCGTGTCTTCTCCTTTTTCGAAAACGTGTTGAATGTTTATCTTTACTCTTTTGAGTTTTTTTTACATCGGTCAACTCGCTCTCACCACCCAATTTCTTCACGAGTTCGAATGAGATTTTTGGAAATATGTAATTTCCATAGGGCAACGACAAATCGTCCTTGTCGAATTCTCTATCTTCGGCGATGACGATGTTCTGCAGATCACTTTGGTACTCATAAAACAAATCGAGCGCGGCTTTGTCCAATTTCGAAGGCATGCGATATTTGTCGTATTTGTGCTCTAAGCCCTTCATCTCAACCTCGTTCAATTCGATGGGATCGTGTCTTTGTAATCTATAGATTTTATGACCGAATTTCTTATACGTTTCGACTCGTTTCAATTTCAATTCGCATCTTTTAGGTGATGTTGTTCTCATGATTGATTATTTGTTTTTTTTTTGTTTTTACGAATTCTTGCAAATAATGTATATTTTAAATTTTGTATTTTAATAATTTGTTTAAAAAAAGTTTTGTTTTTTTTTTTGCTCCTTATATATATAAAAAAAAAGTTGTTTTTTAATTTTAATTTCTTTAATGTGAAAAAATATTTTTGTAAAAGTTTTTTTTCTCTTTATATATATATATAAAAAGTTGTTTTTTTGCGTCTGTTTCGCGGAAATTTGTTTTGAACCTCGTGCGAGACTTCGCGTAAAAGTCGTAAGAGTTCTATGTGTCTTGAACCTTCTTCTTTTTTAATAGTTCGAACGACATTGTCGATTAATTCTTCTTTTTTAATAGTTCGAACGACATTGTCGATTAATTTTTGTTTGCTAATAGTATTATGATTTGATTTTCTATCGCAAATCATATCGTTTTCTTTCGAAACGCGTAAATATAAAGTACGATTTTTTTCTTCTTGGTTTTTTGGAGAATAATGATTTTATGTCGAGATTCCGCCGTGGATGTTGTCGTCATGATCGATTATTTAGTTTTTTGTTTTACGAATTCTTGCAAATAATGTATATTTTAAATTTTGTATTTTAATAATTTGTTTAAAAAGTTTTTTTTTGCTCTTTATATATATAAAAAAGTTGTTTTTTTTTCAAGTTTAATTTCTTTAATGTGAAAAATTTTTTGGTAAAAGTTAACATATTAAAAAAAAAATTGAATTAAAAAAAATCTTTTTTTTTTATAAAGAGCAAAAAAAACTTTTTAAATAAATTATTTAAATACAAAATTCGGAAAAAAATATATTCTTACAAAATGAAACAAACAGATAAAAAAAACTGGAAAATTTAAATGAGAAAACCATACCTCAGTTAAACGAGATTTGTAAACTATTAAAAATTTCACATTTCAGAAATCATAGAACTAAATCAAAAAAGATTGAAGTCATACAGAAACATTTGCGAAACGATGGGAAGGCAAACGAAATGCCGATAGCAACGATGTCAAAAAATGCATCGGTTGTGAAAAATGAGAAGAAGAAGAAGAAAAAGATAGTAAAAGGAATCGAAATGCCAACGTCGAAAAAAACCCAAAACGTTTCGATTGTGAAAAATAAGAAGACAACTAAACGAAAAGCCGTTGAAGAAGAACTTCAAGTTTCCAAAGAAAAGAAAAACTAAAACGAAAACGAGCGATGCACATCAGATTCTAGGCAAACAAGATATATCGAGCGAACTTCGATGAGCAATAGATGAAGGGAAAGGAGAAGAATATCTAGCACGACTCGCCGTGGAACTATTTCAATCAAAGTCCGTGGAACGGGAGAGTGCGATCAAAGGCGTTTTTAAAACTTTCGACGTGGTTCCCTTGTTGAAGAAAATCGATCTGAAATTGTTCATGGAACGGGTGAAGAAAAAAGTATTGGATTTGTTTCGCAAATACATGAACATAGGACTAAAAATTAAGATGATACTCCATTGCGTGATGAATAAAATCGACGTGAAGTCCGGCGAGAGCATCATGAAAAATGCATTTTTCAGACCTAACGTCGAACCCGTATTTCAAGGTTCAGATTTATCGGACGTTTTCGAAAAGATGAAAGACAAGATGTTGACGTCTCTCACGAATTATCAACATGAAGGTAGTAATTGGACGTTCGATGAGATGTTGAAACTCGAAATTCACATAACTGAAAACGATTTGTTGAAAGGATCTTCCTACGTGAAATCACCGTATTTCTTAGCTAAAAAACAATCTGTGGTCAATGTGAGAAATAAAGATGATCAGTGTTTTAAATGGGCAGTCACCTCCGCTTTATACCCTGTCAAAATGAATTCCGATAGAGTTTCTTGTTACGAGGAGACTTCTAAAAATCTCGATTGGACCGGAGTGACTTTTCCAATGCAGTTAAAACACATCGAACGTTTCGAAGTTCAAAATCCCACCGTAGCGGTGAACGTCTTGGGATACGACAATGAAAAACGAAAGATCTATCCTCTCAGACTGACTTCGTATCTCGGAAGAGAAAAGACGATTATTTTATTATTGATTTCAAATGGTGACAATCATCATTATTGTTGGGTTTCAAATCCGAGCGGATTACTGTCGAAACAAAATAATAAACATGGACATAAGGTATCTTTATGTTTCAATTGCATGAACGCATTTCACAGCGAAGACTCTTTGGCGAAACATCAGGAATATTGCAACGAAAATCAAGGTGTCACCATCAAAATGCCCAAACCTAACACCATCGTGAAGTTTGAAAATCACAATAGAAGGTTAAAAGTACCATTCGTCGTGTACGCCGATTTCGAATGTTTCACCGCGAAAATGAGTTCCTGTCAACCCAACGCTCTTCAAAGTTAAGTCGAAAGATATCAAAAACACATACCTTCAGGCTATTGCATTTACGTGAAATGCGCTTTCGACTCGCAACACGACATGGGTCCCTTCACCTACATGAAACAGTATGAAGACAACGACGTGGCTCAAAGGTTCATGGAAGAGTTAGAATGGAAACTTCAAATGTTATACGACAAATTCAAAACTCCAGCAGAAATGATCATCACGCGAGAGAAGCAGCAGGACGAAAATAACAGAGGCACCGAATGTCACATATGCAGACAATCGTTCGACGAGAATTCGAAGGAAAATAAGAAGGTGCGAGACCATGATCATTACACGGGTCTGTATCGCAGTCCGGCTCACAGCAAGTGTAATTTAAAATATCGAGACGCCGTTTTCTGTCCGGTGATGTTTCACAATCTCTCAGGTTACGACAGTCATCTGTTCGTGAAAAATCTCGGCACCTCACACGAAGAATTAAATTGCATCGCGAACAGCGAAGAAAGATACATTTCCTTCACGAAATGGAAGCACATGGAGGAGAAAAGAGTAATCGATGGAGAGACGTTGGAAGAAAAAACGAAATTCATTCGTAGAGCCATACGTTTCATCGACAGTTTTAAATTCATGTCGACCGCTCTGGAAAAATTAGTCGATAATATGAGCAAGGATAAATTTAAAATCATGAGCGAACATTTCGGAGAACGAGTAGACATCATGTTGAGGAAAGGAGTCTATCCTTACGATTACATGAACGATCTAAAGAGATTCGAAGACATCGCACTACCTTCGAAAGAAAATTTTTAATCGAAATTATACGAATCCAACATTTCCGACGAGAATTACGAACACGCTAAAAACGTGTGGAAATTATTCGATATGAAAACCATGAGAGATTATCATGATCTCTATCTGAAGACCGACGTTCTGCTGTTGGCAGACGTGTTCGAAAATTTTCGAGACGCATGTTGTCGAAATTACGATCTGGATCCCGCTTGGTATTTCACCACACCCGGTCTAGTGTCGGACGCTCTGTTGAAGACCACCGAAGTCCAATTGGAATTATTATCCGACGTGAACATGTTACTCATGTTCGAAAGGGCTGCGAGAGGTGGCGTCTCGATGATCTCTTACAGATATTCTGAAGCTAACAATCCCTACATGAAAGAAGGTTTCGATTCGAAACGGTCAACTAAATACATACAGTATCTGTACGGTTGGGCTATGAGTCATCCTTTACCGAGTGGAAATTTCGAATGGGTGAAGGAACCGGAAGAGATGCAAAAATGGAGAGACTATCCTGGCATTTTAGAAGTCGATTTGAACTATCTGGAAGAATTACACGATCCACACAACGATTATCCGCTGGCTCCTGAACGAAAGGAACCAAACGAAGGAGACAAGGAAAAACTCATTCCCAATTTATTTAACAAACGTAACTACGTCATCTACAGCGAGAATTTGAAACAGTACGTCAATTACGGGATGAAATTAGTCAACATACATCGCATCATTCGATTCGACGAAGATGAAAAAATACATCGATCTCAACATGAATCTCAGAATTCAAGCCGAGAACGATTTCGAAAAAGATTTCTTCAAACTCATGAACAACTGCGTGTACGGTAAATCAATGGAAAACATCAGGAAGAGAACCGACGTTCGACTCGTCACATCTGAGAAAAGTGCTAAAAAATTAGTGACGAAACTTAATTACAAACACCGAACCATATTCAACGAAAATATAGTGGCCGTTCACATGCAAAAGACACACCTGAAGTTCGACAAACCGTATTATCTCGGACCGATCATCTTAGATATCAGCAAGCGATTGATGTACGAGTTTCACTACGATTATGTCAAACGAAAATTTGGTGATAAAGCCAAACTACTGTTCACCGACACGGACAGTTTAGTTTACGAGATAGAGACGAAAGACGTCTACCGAGATATATCTCAGGACGTGGCTTAGTGGTTTGACACGAGCAATTATCCTGTCGATCACCCATCCAACATTCAATCGAACGACAACAAGAAGGTGTTGGATAAATTTAAGGATGAGAGCGGCGGTAAACAGATCGTTGAATTTGTGGGCTTGAGACCCAAACTGTATGCTTATCGTCTAGAAGATGATGAAGAGATCAAGAAGTGCAAAGGAGTTAAAGCGTGCGTGGTGAAGAAAAACATCTCTTTCCAAGAGTATAAAGATTGTCTGTTAGCAAGTGGTTCGGTGTATAAGACTATGAAATCGATTCGAAGTGAAAATCACGACTTGTATACTGAAATAGTTAACAAGATTTTGCTGACGGCTGACGACGATAAGAGATTCGTGTTAGACGATAAAATAAGCACTTTGGCACTCGGACATTGGAATTTAGATCTAATTAGAGACGATATGAATGTGGATGATTGGATTCCAGATATGATTGTGGATGATAGGATTCCAGAAAATCAAGAGGAATTAGATGGAATCAAAAGTACAGAAATCGATAGAGACATCGAGAGTCCAGAAAATCAAGAGGAATTAGATGGAATCAAAAGTATAGAAATCGATAGAGACATCGAGAATCCAGAAAATCAAGAGGAATTAGATGGAATCAAAAGTATAGAAATCGATAGAGACATCGAGAGTCTAGAAAATCAAGAGGAATTAGATGGAATCAAAAGTATAGAAATCGATAGTGACATCGAGAATGTTAGTTTAAAAAAAAAGAGAAAAAAACAAAAAAAAATAATGTCATTTTTTAGTAAATTATAATAAAATAAATAAAAAAAATATATATGCATTTATGAATAAGAAAATAAAGATATCCGTAGAAGGTGTTGTCTTACCTAACGAACCCCTATTCAACATTGATCTGTTGAATGCGGCAAAAGATTTGAAAATCAAAGATTTTCTAGGCATGTTTTCCAGAGATGGCTTGCCGAAGAGAAGACCTCGATAATCGGAATGCGGAATTTTAAATCTAGACGATTCATCGGGTGAAGGCACTCAATGGGTGGCGTGGATCAAGAACGGGAAGAAGAAAAATTATTATTTTGACAGCTACGGAATCTCGCCGCCAAAAGAAATAAAGAACTATTTCAACAAATCGATGGTTCGTTACAACACGGAACAAGTGCAATCACCAGATCAAGTGTTTTGCGGTCACCTGTGTCTCTACGTTCTCAAGAGATGGTCTGAAGGAGATCGATTTCAAGACATTCTCAATGATTTACATTAGAGAGAGATTTTTTTTTTTATAGTATATATAAAGATAAAAAATTATTTTAAAAATTTTAATCAAATAAAAACGAAAAATAAATAACATAGTTCATTTTTAATAAACTGCGTTTTGAATATATTTTTTCTAAAAAACAAAAAATCCTCACAACAACATGCCAGTTGATAAATTTGGTAGAAGTGACGACGAAAAAGTCAACCCAAGAAAGAAGAGGAAGACGTTCGAAATCGATGATGGTTACAACGTTGCCAACTTGGACGAACATTACGTTCGGAGATACGAACCTCGAGAAGAACCTTTGAACATGAACGATAAGAAGCTCTACAATCTTCCCGAGCCGATAGATCTCACAGATGCTGCAACTAAAAAATACGTTGACAGGGGGAAAGCCGATTTCGAACGAATCCTGCTAGATAATTACGTGGATAAAACCATGACCGACGATCTTGATCTGAAATCCAAACGTTTGGTGAACATCGCAAATCCCATAGATCCCACCGATGCTGCGACCAAGAAATACGCGGACGACTCTCACGTGAGATTCAGCGAACACCTGAGAAATAGATACGTTTAGAAAACGATGCACTCGGAATTGAATGCCAATTATAACAAGATAACGAACGTGGCCACTCCCACGAATCCCAAGGACGTGGCGACCAAACACTACGTAGATCTGGAACAGATAAGGTCTGACGGACGAGAAATGAAATCGGATCTGAATGCGGGATTCAACAAGATATTGAATCTGTCAGAGATCAGCGACACGGATGCAGACTCAACCGCGGTCAACAAGGGCTACATAGATTCTGCCATGATACAATCACAAGAATACCTAGAATTGCAAGTGGACGATCTCTACCTAAACAAACAATCTGGTGGAACCATGAAGAGTGGCATCAACATGAACGGTCACAATTTATTCGGTCTCGATCACGATCCCGAATTCGATTCCAGTGCGGTCAGCAGAAAGTACGTGGACGACAACTCGGTCTGGAGAAAGGGTGACATCATGGAAGGTAAACTAGACATGGGTGGACACGCGCTCACGAATCTACCGGATCCCGTGAACATGACGGATGCCTGCACCCTGATTTCGGTGGTGGAAAAAGTCAAATATGCCAGACAATTGATCACTGTGTGGGCCGAGGAGGCCGGCGCCTTAGATGAAGGAAAAGCTGAGTGGTCTTTCGGAAATGGAGGTAGCGGATCGAAACATGGTCAGGTGGGATATCCCATGCCGCTGGGAGGTGAAATCCTTTGAATGAGTCTGGCTTCCTCGAATTTGAATAACAGAGCGGTCGTCAATATCATGGTGAATGGAGTAGAGAGCGATAAGAGATACAGTGTCGAAAAGACTGAGAATCAACATGCGAATGTTAGCACGTTTGGCACGCCTCTCAAAGTGAACACCGGAGACAGGATTAATTTCGTTACAAAAACCAATAATCCCGAAGCCGCCACTTCCGTGGTGAGTCTACTGATCGAACTAGTTCCTTTGAACAAACAGGGAATGCGCGAAAATAATGAATTAAAAAAATATGTGTGATTATTAAAAACAAAAAAAACAACAAAAAAAAGTAATGAGATTTAGAAAGATGTTCAATCTCTCTAGATCACATTACTTTATTTATTTTTTTTGTTTTTTTGTTTTTAATAATTACTCATTACTTTTTATTTTTTTTTTTGTTTTTTGTTTTTTTTCACACTCATCTCTCATCGAATGATCGACATCTTATTTCCGTCCAATTCGAATTGTAATTGTCTGTCCGACAGGATCAGGGTGAAGGCTTCGGTTTTTCTCGGCATGTTCCTATCGAATTGCATCTTGATCTGAATGTCTAAGACGCTACTCTTGAGTCGTTCACTCTGTTTACTGACGTCGAATACGAACATGGGATACATCGACTTGTATTCGCTGGGAGACATGTTAGGGTTGCTCATCAATTCGTCTAGACCATGATACTTCTTTCTAAAATCAGCGGCGTTGCCGTACAGTCTGCAGAAATCGTTCTTGTCGAACGACGCATTGTAATCGATTGCTGGATATCTTGTGGCATTCAGAAACACTTGCATGTTTCTCAAATGGCAGTGATCGAACAGCGATGCATTCTTTTCCTGAGACCCATCCCTATCAGTCTGAAACGCAACCACGATGAAATGCGGTCTCTCGGAAGCGGATTTCACCGTCAATCTCCAATCGAAGTGATTCGAGGAGGGAGGAATGCTAGCCGTGTCGCACTGTCTCATTCTAAATCCCACGGGTAATTTACTCTTGGATTCTATGATCTTGTAGAGACGCGCTCTCTCCACGATTGAAGGCTCCACGTGCGGAACGAACCACGATATCTTGTGTAGAGTTATCTTACCCGCATCGGTCGCAGTGAGTCTCACTATTGCGTCATCCTTTCCTTTTCGAATCAACGTCACATTGTGTTTGAATCCGTACATGATCTTGTTGTAATCGTCCGCAAATCCGAAGATGTGTTTCAAAGGTATCCTGAACGAAAACGTTCCTTTAGGTCTGGACATCTTGATGACGTAGTCGAATATCAAGGCAGCGCCGGCGCTAGCAGGGCCGATGGTGTCTTTCACCCACAACTGATTAAGTCCTCTGGATTTCGAAAAATCATCAGGATACATCAAGAGTCTGAACATCGTGGTGGCCTGACCGGGATGAAACACAGATTCTATCTCTTGTCCGGATAGCATGTATTTTATATTACTGAATAGATGCATGATGCCATTATTGGCTAGAGTAACCATGTCGTCGTCGGTGTAGTCGCTCCCATCTTCCTTGGTGAGACGTCCCTGCACCACTATGTAACTCTCGCTAGGATGTATGAATAGATCTTGAGTTTCGACGTTGATTCTTATCTCTCCCGCATTGTTCAAACTCGTTCCGGTTACCGGTTCGTATTCGTGAACCTCATATTCTTGAATACTTTCATCTTTCACTATGCTTTGTGCTATATCTAGTATATTTGTCATTTTAAAGGATTTTTAGTTTTTTGTTTATTAATTAACTTGCTTTCTTTATCTAAAAATAGTTTTTAATTATTTTTTATTATTTTTTTTCTCTCTTATATATATGTGTGTGTAAACAAGAAAATGTTAAAGAGAGTAAATAAAAAAATTTTGTTTTCTTTATCAAAACTTCGTCTTCTGTGATTGTTGTTCGTAAAACTTTCCGATGATCTCTTCTCCATCCAAAGCTTTGATTTCGTAAGTCACCGGATCGGTGTGAAATATTTTGCTTATCACGAAGATTTCCGAGGTCCATCGAGGAGTATAACCCTTTTCGAAATGCTTCTTATAAGCGTAGATTCTCACTCGATCACCGACCGCAAATTTCGGCGTTCTAGACTTCTTCCTGATCTTAGATCTCTCAGGATATAGATTCGCGTAGACCCGTTTTTCGTTTCGAGGATCGCTAGCTTCCGCGGGAGTCATCTTGATCGATCTGTGTTGCGTGTTGTTGTAATCTTTGACCAGACCGTTCAGAGCGTATATGTATTTCTTGTTTGAATTCGCTGTGAAGTATCTGTGCATCTTTTCCTTCATCGTTCGATTCCAACGTTCCACCACGCTGGATTTCTCTTCGTTTTCGATCGAGTAGAGGTCTACCAATTGATGAACGTGCTTGTTGTAGAATTCCGTTCCCTTATCCACCCACAATTTACTCGGTTTTCAAGAAGACGAGTCGAAAATGCTCTTCAGAGCCTCGGCGATGCAAGGTCCCAATTTATTCTTCAAAGCTCTGATCCAACCGTATTTGGAAAACACGTCGATGACCGTCAATAGATATTTGATGCCCTCGTTCCACCTCAAAAACAATCTCATGTCGACCAAGCTGGCAGACCAAATATCATCCAGACCCTTCACGAACACCCTTCTCTTTCGAAATTTACACACTATGCGGTTTTTTTTTTTTTTGAACGACCCATCCGAATTGTCGTTTCGCACCAATCAGATTGCCGACCAGCGAACGTTCCATCTTCTATCTCCTGGTCGGATTCGATATGCCTCTCAATTTCCCCAGCATGTTTTTGTCACAGACGTCGTTGCGAGTCTTGGTGTCGGGATGTCCGGCGTAGCACAGATCATGATCATACGTGGCCGCGTCCACCCTATTCACAGGTTTGCTCCAAGATTTGGGTGTTAGATCGGCGTTGAGTCTCTTGTTCAATTTCGTTCCGGGTCCAGCGAAACTGTGACTGGGCAGATGCATTTCGAAAGGTAGATTATTGATCATTTTATTCACGATGCCTTTACCTTTGCTCGCATTCTTTTTTTTGACGAATCTAGTCTTGACAGAACCACACACGTCGCAAATTCCGCGAAGCATCTGTCTGTCGTTTTTAGTTCGCACTTCTCTAGAATTACTCGTCTCGGTAACTCTCTTACACTTTAAGTAATACATTTTTAAGAGTTATTTAAATTAATTTCGTTTTTTATTTTATATATAAATTTAATAATTAATTCTGTTCTTATTATATATATTTTTTTTCAATCGCTGCTCTTGAGTTCTATCATCTTACTGAATTCCTCCCTGGCCTCTTTCCTCCCCTTTTCCACGAGAGAATCCTTCATCTCTTCCTTGATGATCTGACGAGTCTTGATTCTCACGGCTTCTTTCATGGCATCGTATTTCGTTTTCTCGCTCAATATCGCAAAGTATTCTCCGTCCGATATCCTACCGTCTTTCAACGCCATAGAGATCATTTCGGATATCGTGTCGATCTTGGAGTCGGCCAAGACGCGAATCTTGTCGTGTTTCCTCGCCTTCAGATATAATTTCCTACTCAAAAAGTTTCCGAGCGTGCTAAACAATCCGTGTACCTGTACACGATTTTAACACTAAATCCTATGGAGGTGTACATGTTCACGTACACGTACATGTACCGTACACGTACATGTACGCTTTGCATCGGCAATTATCACCTCCTCGCATGAATTTCGTCACTCAAAGAAGTGCGCAGAACCGAAAATATCCATCTCTGATTTCTCTATAGAACACGTTGAATGTTGTGCACAGAAGTTATTTCTGATTTCTTGAAAAAAATGCTGTTTACGAAAACCCATTTCTGATTTTTGTTAGAGATATTTTACTCCCGAAAATAAATCTCCATAAATTCTCTTTCAATATAGTTTAGTTGTGTTCCTTTCACCCTGTTCACAGACTCGAATTTAATGACCACAGTAAATTCTGTATATCTGACCTCAGTGAATTCTGTTTCTCCAGTTTCAATCGCATTGTAATAAACAATTTGACAAGAACAAATGAAGTAAAGCGATATTACTAACCGATGCAGAAGCGAAATGAATAGTGTAACTCTCTTTCAGGTCTCCTACAGGTCGAGCTGGATTCAAACTGAAGTGAAAGAAAGATAGGTTTAAGGTCTCACAGAACTAAATATTTTCCCATAGGCGACCATTATAACACTTATGTGGAAAAAAATATGATCGCATCACTTTAAATTAAATATTTAAATACCTACATAAAGTACAGACCTTCACACAACTTTCTCTGGCCAGAAAACATGGGGTCATACAACAAAAAAGAGAGAAAATCCACCAGGAATTGAAGTACCGTCCTTGAACTTAGTTTTTTCTGGGAATTCCCAACAAAAATACACAAATAGTTAACTGAATTTTAAAGACCCAGAAAATACTTAGAAAATCTCCCTTTTCTTGTGAAATATTCAGTATTGTTGTAAAAACCTAATAAAATGCTTTAACAGTTTTCTCAAGCAATAAGTTTTTTTTCTAGGAGTCTTATTTTAGACTATGATGCAATATCCGAGTGCAACATTTCAAGGAAGATCACTCTAAACTAAATATTTAGTTCTGCGAGACCTTAACAGCAAAGCGATCAACTGAGAGCTGGAGTTTTTAGAGTCCTTATCACATTTCGACCTTTAATACCGTAAACAATTAAGTGATTTCTAAGAAGATTTTATAAATCATCCTTATAAAGATGTATATGTCACATATTTAAGCTTTTTGTGTCGTGGCGCGGGAGAAGAGGATTTTATTTATTGTTTTACCAGTTAGCCTGTCTGTAAAAATCTGAGTGCTCGGGACACCAATAAATATTACCCAAAGGGCCCGGTTTTATCAAATTTGTAAACCTTTCTCACATCTTACAAACATGTTAACTCTTAACCATTTACCTAACATGAAAAGCAGACGACACTTACAAACAAAATTCTTGAATACCTAATTTTTTTCATTTTTTGTCTCAAAAGCATAGGTTATGACCTCTCATTGGAAGGAGCTGGACGAGCTCGTTCCAACGAGGGGTCATAACCTATGTTTTGAGACAAAAAATGAAAAAATAATGAAAATTAATTGGCAATTTTTGGAGAATAGCGCTGGCCGGTTTTTGGTCGTTACGTTGGGTAAAGGTTCACCCTTTACCTAACGTAACAGCGAAAACTGGCCAGCGCTATTCACAAAAATTGCCATATTCACTTTTCATTATATTTTTGTCATTAAAGAAATGGTTATTCAGTAATTTTGTTTGCAAGTGCCGTCTGCTTTTCATGTTACGTAAAGGGTTAAAGTGTTTTTTTGAATGATTCATAAAATCAAGTAATCGCTACCGTTCGTGAGAAGATATTTTTTAAGCTGAAGAATAGAGGAATCTGCAGTTGATGTAAAAAATACCTGGAAACGTCGACTTTTTTTCATTCTTCGTTACTCTCTATCATATTTTTCGGTAAATTCCATGAATTCAATGGATTTAACCCTTTGTACCACTTTTATATGTCCATTTTGTGGCAGTGGGGCGCACTTTCCTTCTGTCTATGTTTCCCTTGCATTATAAAGTGCTACCTACTGCTAGAAAAAATATTTTAAAGCTTGGGAGAAATCATTAGGGTCAGTATAGGAAGGGTAAGGGTAAACAGGCAATGCAAACCCTCACTCTTACTACCCTGTCCCTAAACCATTACGGATGTTTCCCATTTTAGTTCACTTCAAGATGGAGATTCTATTTCTCAGTATGTTAAGTTTACAGTGCGAAAAGGGTTTAAATAACTAATAAATAAGGCACTATTGAACCCAAAACACTTTATATTTGTTGGGCACATGATATTGAATGAAAATAAACACAGAAAAATTAAGGAGACCCTGTATTATTTAAATAAATTGAAGAGTCCCCTACCATTCAGCTTTACCGTTTTAATGACCGTAAATATGACCTCAAGAGTTCGATTTTATCAAATGTATAAATATGCATTACGAAGACGCGATATTCGACGCATGTAATCATTTGATCCAACGGTTTGCGAGAAGATAATGTTTTCCGCATTGTCCATACTGTTAAAGTCTTGGCTTGGGGTGGGTGGCATAAAACCCCCAAGAGATTGATCTGAACAAATAAGCTCTCCATCCTCACAAAATTGATACATGTGAAAATGGAGGAAGCTTTTGAGGCAGCTGTTTGGGAGAAGATTTTAAATATGAGCCAGTGAACTTGGTTTCATCAAACTGAAAAATTGTCGTTAAAAACATGTTTTTTTCTCAGAATGAAAACTTTTAGCCCTTTGGTTGTGGAGAAAAGGTTTCTTTAGTGTTTCCTCCATTAAAAACAGCGTTCAAATCTGGGTGCCCCGTGACATCAATAGAAACGAACCAAGGGTGCTCGCCAATAAGAAGCCTTGATATGAACAAATTACAATCGAACCCCCATAAGGATGATGTATACCAAATAACAAATGATTTTAACTGGTCGATATGAAGAGGATTTTTTTTTAAATTTACTTCATACTGCACTAATTTAATACTCGGATCTCCGTAAGGAGTTCAAATATAACACCGGAAACGTGGTTTGAACAAACTTGAATGTGACCACCTACGGATGTTGAAAACGAAATAGGAAAGATTCTGATTGGTGGTTCTGGACAATTTATTCCGACTTGGCATTTGCCCATTATCGACAGTGTTAAAATAAGCGTTCCCATATGGTACACAATAACATGACCGATTGCAGTATTTTGGCCCATTTGATTCTACCCGTCCAAAGGATGCTTCATACCAAATAATAATTCTTTGTTCCGTGCAGCTTTGGAAATATGGGCGTTTCAAACGTTTTTCTATTGTTTCTCCTGGGGTTCCCACGGGAATGCTGGAGCTGTTTTTTGCCGTTTTTGTTGTTGTTGCTGGTTTTTTTTGCATGAATCAAGTACTAAAGACCCAATAATGACGCATAGAAAATTCGATTAAATCGACCCGTCGGATCTAATAATAGAAAGTTAGGGCAGTGCCAAAAATTCCTCCACTCCTTCCCCAGAACAACTAAAAATATTTCCCCTCAAACTTCTCTTAAACAAAGACTGTAGTGTACTCCTCAGAAGAAAGCTGAATACCAAATATCAACTAATTCCATCCATCTTATTAAGAGAAGAATATTTTTTGAAAATTTGGGCCAATTTTGCCTCACCCCTCCCCATGGAGCATGTCAAGTTGGTTTGAACAAAATCAACTTGCAAAGTCATAACGAGCAATTGCCTCAAACCACTGAAATCTCTTCAAACGTTTTTGGAGAAGTGGTCAATACCATGTTAACGGACAACAGGCGACCCGACGAATGGCTCGACGACGGACGAAGAATGATAACGATAGATCACCCTGACTTTCAGTCAGATGAGCAAACAAACGACATTTGAATTTGTTTCATTTTTAGCCTGGATGTCCAGCCCACAACCCAACTCACCCCAAAACTACTGGCTAAACCTTTTTGAGGAAATCAAGTACATGTAGGCCACCAATGTTGGGTTGCATGATTCATTCAAATCAGCCCAGGGGTTCTGAAAATTGATACTTATGGCGGGCTTTAATCTTGTATCCACCAGAGCGACTGCAAAAAAATTCCCTCGAACTTCATTTCAACAAACTTTACTTTTGACCTCTATGGGTAGAAGAATACCCCCAAGTAATATTAGTTACCCGTATATATTCCAGGCTGTCTGGAAATTTACAGTGGTTCGAAAACTGATACCCTCTGAAATATACATGGATAAGGATTTTTTTTTCTCATTAAGTTCCTTCACATTGAAGAAAAATTTCAATTCTGCAGAATAGGAAAATAATCTACGAGCTCTGCCAAACAAAATATATAGAGGATACCTAGGCTGTTTAGTGAATATCCGGAATTATCTCATAAGTGTGGACCTGAAAGTTTTATCTTTCACGGGCGCTTGCGATAAGATAAGATAATTCCCTACATTCACTAAAATAGCGTAGATTTTCTTTTTATTATATGCTACGTGACATTTTACTGCGCAATATTCAGCCCAATTCGACTGCAAACAGTTTCAAGATAACAAAAAGCTGCTGATCGTTCCTTCAAGACGACGTTCAAGTCGACACTATGCGCCGAAGCGGAACGTCATTTAGGAAGCTACTGAAAAAATCATCGTGTGGACCTGAAAATATTATTTTTCAGCGCCCGTGAAAAATAAAACTTTCATGTCCACACTCATGACATAATTCCAGATACTGACTAAAATAGACTAGAATTTATTTTTTATTATATGCACCGAGACATTTTATTGCACAATATTCAGCCCAATTCGAGGAGAAATGCGTATGTGTCAAAACAATGACAAAGATCAGCAGATCGTTCAGGCGACGTGACGCAGCGTAGCGTGACGTCATTTAGGAAGCTACTGAGGGATATTCCTCGATATCCATGGAGTCGATGATATCGAGAAATATCTTTTAGATAATTTGCGATAATTCACAGGCTAGCATATAATAAAGTGGGTTATATCTATAGTTATGTTCATGATGAGATGCATCAAAGATAAATGAATTGGTCAATAGTATGTTTTTCGGAATAATCAATGAGTACCTTGGCACTGATGAGGTATGAATAGATGCTCAGACCTTTTACAATATGACAAAACAGCAGATGAAAACCAACAAACACTGCCCAAATGGCATTTTGAAAGAGAAAAAAAAGAATAACTGATAGCTCCATATTAAAATATACTTCTATCAGTAACCTGATTTTTTGTTATGAATAACACAAAATTAAAGGGTTTTTTTCAACAAAGAGCATTGTTAATTATAAAACATATGCCATTATCATTAACTATTTTTATGGATTTTGAACCGAGCTAAGCCAATGTATGAATGAATGAATGAATGAATGAATCTTTATTTTGCAGCACTTAAATTATTATTATTATTGTTATTTATTGGTGTTTAAGGTCACATACTTATGCACAATGGCTAATCGTGACCGTGACAGTTTTACGGGTGGAGGAAGCCGGTGTACCTGGAGAGAACCACCTAGCATCGACGAGGAACTATCAGCTCCTCAACATTCTAACTCTGTTCAAGCTCAAGCAGGGTTACAGCGGTTGAAGACATGTGCACCAACGACGTGCAGTACGCCTTACTACATCGTACCTCCATGTAGGCAACCGGGACAAAGTGCCTTGCCCATGGACACAACGCAGGTCGTCCCGGACGGGGATCGAACTTGGGACCTCTAGCATTGAAGTCCCACAGTCTACCACTGAGCCATCGCGTCCCCAACATACTCAAATACAATATCAAATAAAACAATCTTCATGCACGGACCGGGGACATTTCTTTCTAAAGTCATATCAGTTTAACAGTCTGATAGTTTTGAAAGAGAAATAATGGGTTTGGAAGATAAGATCATTTTTTATAAAAAGCAATCAGGACAAGACGGATTGGCACAAGTAATGATGGAGGAATACGAATTCAGGGTTTTATTAATTACTGCCTTTTTAAACAGGGGCCTACTGAGTTGTTGAGTTTCTGTCTTTAAATTATTCTAATTTTTCGGGAAAGAATGAAGCGAGAGATCTGCAGAGAAACGTGTTCTCGGTTTCAGTGTACGCTCACTCCCAGACTGTCTGGTTTCCATTCCGGAAGGAATTATGTAAATTTCAAAAGTACTATCAAAAGATACAGGCAGTTTATTATGATACCAGTCATGCATAAACAAAAGAACATGTAACCTATATAGGTCATCGAACTTCATTATCCCACAATTTTTAAATAATGGTTCAGTATGGGAGGTATCTTTTCTGTTCGTTATAGTGCGAATAGCTTTTTTACAGGGTTATAATTATACTTGTCGACGATACATGACCACGAGCAAGTATACCGTAATGCAGCAAATGGCTATGTATGAGCGAGTAATATAGTATCTTTAAGGCTTTAAAAGGAAGAATTTTTTTCGCCCTATTCAATGCAAAATTGCCCTTGACATTTTCAAACAGATCACAGAGGTGTGTTGTGTAAATTTTAGATTTTCGTCGATGTGGACTCCAAGAAATTTACCTGATTTTCTTCGTGTCGGTTACTAATTAATCGAATATCTGTACTATTTAGGATAATGTTTCTACCAGCAGCGTTATACGAATCATTTTGTGGATGCAGCAGCATGGATTTTGTTTTATTAGCATTCAGACATAGTCCATTTGCAGAACACCATTCACTTATCTTATCTCGTTAGGAATTGGTCTCGTCTATCAGGTTATCTAAATTATTACCAGATGCAAAACCTGTTCTGTCATCTGCAAAAGTCAGGACTTTTAGCAGGGTTGAGTGGCTGATATCGTTGATGTATAATAAGAAAAGGGTGGGGCCCAGTATGGAACCTTGAGGTACACCAATTGTGACCTCGAATGTGTCCGATATGTTATTCATGAAAGAAACAGATTGACATCTGCCTGTTGGGTAATCATTAAACCTTTGTGTAGAATATACCCATAGTAGCTTGGTGTAGCAAATGTTCACCACGAGTGGTGAACATCTGGTACACCAAACTACTTTAAGTATATTTTATTTATACCATGATCGTCAGCTTATTAAGAGTAGCTATTATTTTTTCTCGATTTTACAGAGTAGTAGACGTACATGCGTGCGAATCTGTTTTTCTTTACATGAGCACTGGTGGGCGGTACTTCCTCTGTCAATTTTATCGCCGAAACAAAATGGAAAAAGAAATCACAGGAGCTTTTTCATTTTAATAACACAATAACATACTATTTCCAGTTATGGATGCTTTATTAACATGAGACAACGCAGGTTTGTTAATTTTTGGTATGTTCTGAGGTAGACTCATTTAAAAACGTAATAAATAATTGCCGTTTTCATTTCACTCTTCGCGATGCGATGAGCGATGAATTTAGACGAGTTCGCTATCAGGTCGACGTCACCAAAGGTCATCTGGGATGTAGTTCCACTGTAGGTGTAAATTTTAACTATTGAAATCCCATTGCTGGCGTGTTCACCACGGTTGGTGCATAAAGCTAAAATTTATGTCATAGGCTTTTTTATATATAGTTGAATAGGTAATAATGGTATAAAAAAATATTTCAAGTGGGTGGGGTATTATTTACATAGCACCTGTCAGTCAGTCAAATTGCAGTCGGTCAGGAAATAATGGCATTTGTAAATTGATAAAGAAATTTTAAAAAATATTTGTGTAAGCTTTGATCCAATTCTTCCCCACAGAGGACGTTAACTGTATTTGATCAATATCAGAATGCGAGGTCAAAACAGTTTCCTCAGATGTCAATGAAATCGGTTCAGGGATTTTATAGCCGAAGTCACAAACACAATGTTCATCGGATGACGGAACGGGAGCAGTTTACGGAACGGGGACAGTAACTATATCTCATTCAGCCTTTCATTTATATTTATTTATTGGGGTTTAACGAAACCTTTAACAGCCATGATCACCTCGTGTCGGACAGTTTTACGGATGGGCGCAGCCGGAGTAACCAGAAAGAACCCCCAAGCAACGGCGAACAACTGCCAGACTCCGCAACGTACTAACTACGCACAAACAGAGTTAGCTTTGGTTGAAGACAAGTGCACCGTCGAAAGCAGGATGCCTTAGAACACAGTGCCACCGTGTCCCCAAGTGGGCAATCTGGATGAAGTGCCTTGCCCAAGAACACAACGCGCTTACCCCTGGTGGGGATCGAACCGTGGACCTTTCAGTTTGAAATCCAATGTCGTACCACTGAGCCACCGAGCTCCCATCCTGTCTTTCAACCAGGCCAGCTAAGATGATAGTACGTTATTTGTGCTCTTATGAAATTACTTAATGAAATTACATCGTCACTAGGATAATGTCTGCAGAAAGAGATCATATTTGAAAGTTTGACTATACCTTTCCCTCTCTGACTCCACATAACCGTGAAACACATCTGGGTCTACAGGTCTATTGTATCGCACTTTGATATCTCTGTCTAGCTGGAAGAATCTTTTGGAAACGCTAAAGACGCGATCTATCTGAAAAAGTAAGACAATTTACTAGTAGTGTGTAAGCCAACGGATAGAAATGCTCAGATATGACAGATATTGTTCCACGGACTTGGTTTGAACAAATTTTATTTTACACCTCAAAAGGAAGCTCCATACCAAATATAAGTCATTGCACCCATTGGTACATGGGAAGAAGATTTTTTTAAATGGAACTGGGCAAGTTGATGTGAACAAAAACAAAATGTGACGTTAGAACAAGCACTTACCTCAAATTCAACTGAAGTTGGTTCAGTGGTTTTGAAGGAAAAGGTGCAAACACCATGTTCACGCACGACGGATGACGGACGACGGACGTCAAGTGATAACAATAGATCATCCTGACTTTCAGTCAGACGAGCTAATAAATCTAACAGTGCTGCAGAACACGTCATCTTAAAACTGCGACTTGTAATTCCATAGATTGTAAGTTAAAAGTCAATGAGCAGATGTGATTTTGGTGTACTCCAGCATAGCATATGCGCCACCTGGATTGATGATGTGACAAGTTGCTAACTACGCAAACGTTTGCCGTTTTGTAGGCTTGACGAAGGAAATTTAAGCTAAAATTGGTCTTGCCAATAAGTCTCTGGCTTATTTGGTAACAATACAGCACCGATGTAACTGTCGCTGCCGATAATATGCTTATCGTCCAAGTCAAGGTGTACGCGTACAGAAGCTAACTCGTAACATCTGAATAATTGGGTGGAAAGATATTTTATCACAACCAATATTTTATAACAAAAGTATCAAATTAAACAATGTATGTTATCATTTAGAAAAATGGCTTGCAGCTGGTGTGTTTTTTATAAACGATATTGTAGATTCTAACAGAATGTCTTAACACATGGTGCTTTTAAAACCAAATACAACTTAGATATTCCGTTCACTACATTTTTGGGAGTGATAAATGCAATACCCCAAAATTGGAAAAAAAATAATCCAAGAATGTACACAAAAAATGAGGTTGTGGATAATTCATTAGTATTCCGCTTAAAGTCAACTGCCGAAGTTAACAAAGATTTTCACGGTCTTTTTCTGAACAAGAAAGCTGTACCTGCAAGAAAATCCTAAACAAAATGGAGCGATGAGCTTAGATATGATATAAGCACAGACGGATGGCAATACGTATACAAGACAACATTCACTTCTACCAGTGACACATATTTACAGACACTACAGTTCAAAATAAATCACCGTATCCTATGTATCAATTCTAAACTATTTCGGTGTGGTCTTTCAGAAACTCGGCTCTGTAACTTTTGTTTTAACTCAAAAGAATCATTAACACATCTCTTTTACGATTGTTCATATTCAAAAACGGTTTTACTCCAACTCTAGAAAAGGTCAATATTGTTTATAATTCAAATGTTCAGATCAGTCTTAAGTAAGTAATATTAGGAATGCAAATAGAACCTCAGTTATCAGTTATATTATATTGAATACATGTTTACAAATTTTAAAAAAATATATATATGCATGTAGTCTCAAAACCGGCTACCCGACTATACCGCGTATACAGAAGTTTTAAAGAACTACAGAGCTATCGACATATACTAACTCTATTTTTCTCGTTCAGCAAGGAAGACAAAATCAAATTGAGGTGGGAAACAATATCTAAAATAATTAGTTTAATCTAAATGTCTTCCATAACCACACAGGCCTATGTTGAATTTATATCGGAACATTGTACGTATTCTTTACACATTGTAGTATTTTTGTCCATATATATGTGTTAATGTAATTTACTGTGAAAACTATAAAAAAAATGGGTGGAAAGAGCCATGATGTTCTTGTAGACTTGGCCTTCCGGCATGGTTAGTCGAAATCGTCCTCGGCGCATGACAATCGAACAAGATTATAGCCGCGATATGACCAACGACATATGCCGTAACGCAGAATCTTTTGGCCCTTGAATCAGAACCGTTGTTGTCCCGATCCTTATAATGTGGCATTTCTTTTTAGGACGAGCTCGCTGCGATGCACACGGAGTAGTGACGTTTCCTTGGAACAAACGAAAACAATTTGAATACTTTCATCAAACATAAAAGCTCCTTCCAACTCTATTTGTCTGATGTCCTAGACCTTGTTCCTGAAAATCCAAAGTGCTTTCAGCCATAGATAGTGTTTACAGCCATCACCAAAAATGCGGTAGCAGATTTTCAGAATCATTGGATCCCTACCAGTTTAGATTAGATATATATTATTTCGGGTTCTTTTGATGTTTAAAATGCCTGAATTATTCAGAGATTGGTCGAATTTCATAATCAAAAGTTTTGCCTACATTATATTAGCGTTATGTGGATATAGCTTTAAAACATTCGGGTTCGATTTAACACGACCTTCAGTTTGGTGTATAGGGTGCCTCTGTTATTCAATGGTCAGTCGAATATCAAAATCAATATGTTTTGAGTGAAAATAGATTAGCGTTACATAGATATAGCCTCAAATTGCAAGAAAAATCCACTCTGCCGCTGGGGTTTTACTAACCATCTCCCGTGAAATTCCATGGTTTTTCAAATAACAGAATCCAACATTACTGAAAGCATTAAATATTTCCTGTGAAAGTGGAAGCAGAACTTCGTTGTTTTCAACATTTTGACCTAAACTATAAACACTGAAATCTATAACTGGTATAGAAAGTTGTCCCGACATTTTCTCGTGTGTTATTAATAAATGGGATAGGCAACCACAAATGGGTCACACTCTAATTCATGTTTTGACAAATTAATGATCGTTTCGGACAAATGAACAGACTAGTATCCGTGGTATTACAGTCGCGTGTACGAGCGATCGGTTCACACAAAAAAAACCCACATTTTTGTTAGTCAGTGTCGGGTGTGGCACCTCTGACCTGTAAAGACATCTCATATTGTGAATGAGAGAACCAATTTTATCCTGATCTATTTGATCCCATTCCTGGACAAGAATGTTATACCATAGTTTCTAGTCAACCCTCTAGCGGAAATATTAGCTTCATATTGCACGAAGACACGGGCTCTCCAATGAGCAGATAATATTCAACTCAGAGGCATTGTATAGAAGTGTTTAAAGTGTATAGAAATCCAGAGACGGTGGAAGTGGGTGGCACAGGGGACATGTGCCCTTCCACTTTTTCCACAGACGCGTTACGCGGTTACACAATGAGTTTATATTTATTATTTATTTATTGGTGTTTAATGTCACATACTTATGCACAATGGCTAAGCGTGACCGTGACAGTTTTACGGGTGGAGGAAGCCGGAGTACCCGGAGAGAACCACCGAGCAACGACGAGCAGCTGTCAGCTCTCCAACATCGTAACTCACACAATGAGTTTAAATGGGTGGATACAAACATGTCAGTCAGTATACAGGAATTTTTTTAATATTGTATTTGCAAATCCAAACAACACTTGGCCAAATAATCCGCTTCCATCTGTTTCTTCTTCTTCCACCATCTTTCAACCCAAATGCTAGCCTTCCGGTTGAAAGATGCTTGAAGTTGAAGACATGGAGAAGACAGTGACATGCCCATGTAAATGACAGACTATAGGGTGTCATGGTTCATTTACCGATATATGATTGTAACTTTTCTCTCACTGGGCCTAACCATTGTAGTCTTGAAACCGTATGCCCCTCCATGTTTATCGAGATTCAGCCGCCCTGTAGAAGTTGCCTAGTAAACAGATCTAATAATGAAATGCTCAGATATCCCATGCAAATACACAGGGACGTGGTTAGAGGGGGTGTGCCCCCCCCCCCCCCCCAATTATCGCCTAAAATTTCAAAAGTTGGAAATTCGATGTAAATTCAAAAAGTTGAATATTCAATAATATCAATTTAATTTGCTCTTGGCATATGATGTCAGAGCTAAAGTGATTTTCCAAATTTCGATCAAATTCTCCCGATTTTCCATTCAGCTGACAAAATTTTCCGAAATTTCGACTCGAATCTGCGACCGTTCCGGTTTTTTCGAATTCATCGTTCCATTTTTCGGACTCTGAGTTGTCAGTTGGAAAGAGTAGGTTTTGGCTGGATAGCTGTCAGTTAATAGTCCTTGTGTAACCTGGTAAGTGTAAGGGAAAACTCATGGACCTTCCTGGGGAAAAGCATTTTTCTTGTTGATCAATGGCTATATTTAAGCCAGAGGGAGGCTTCAGATTCAATCTGACGGGTTCAAAAATTTAAAAAAACACCATCAGTAGGGGGAAACCTCCTCAAAATTCTCCCACAGCTCAGACCTGCGGCCTCGGAACATACCTGGGGCATGGAACCACAACCACCCCCAGTCAGAAATCTAACTGGTCTATGTGGGCAATAGGGGTCAAGTGTCTTGTCCAAGGACACAACATGGTTGCCGCAGGTGGGAACCTCTCGGCTTGCAGCCTGCACCTCTACTAATTGAGCTACCACACCCCCAGAACTGTCAATTAATTGTTACATATTATTGGAACACAGACATAGCATATTCTTTGTGTTTTTTTAGACCTTCCATCAATAACAATGGCATTTTAACCTTCAAAACTGTATAATACCAGCTAAAACATGTTGTAGAATGACCACTTGAAAATTTCTTAAGTACATTAGTTTGTGATATTTGTTTTTGCTGTACAGTGGAACCCTGTTAGTAGGTGATAAAGGCCGATATACGACCACTTGTACATGTACGTGTACAACATACGCACACGATGCATTCACCAACGTGGAATTCGGTGTTAAATCACACGCTTGTTCACAAAAACTGTACATTGGTCTTGAAGCCCTCATGTACAGTCAGCGACTCCTAGATCGCGCTTTTAGCGTCAAACACTCGTGGTGAACGCATCGTGTGCGTGTGTTGTCCATCTTCAGTTGTATCGTGTACGTGATTTTTGGTTCACGTTCGCATCGCAGATCAGACCCATCGATCCATCGTCGGCGAACGCGATCGAAGGCAAAAGATTTTGGGTGATCATCAAAAAACAGCTTTTGCAGTTCTAGACCAGCGGTCCAGAATCGGCAATCGCGTTGGTACACAGATGGTTTAGAATCGGCAATTGTTTTGAGGCGGTGGTGAGGTTTTTTGTTCAAACAGAGTCGATTGTGAATATATAGCCTGTATTATAGACATTGATGCTTTCCGGTGATGGGATGGATAAAAATTGAGTTTTGAGGTTTTTTGGTGAATTCCTCCACTATGAGAAAATTCTCAAAAAAAACACTCAGCTGATCGAGTGATCGAATCTCGTAATAAAAACTCGATTTGAATGAAGAGTGTCTGTGTGTTTGGAAATTTGCAAACCCAGTCACGTCTTTCCTGAAGTAAGCAACTAACACACGTTATCGTAATTGAGGTGTTTTGTTCAAACAGAGTCGATTGTGAATATATAGTCTGTATTATAGACATTGATGTTTTCCGGTGATGGGATGGATAAAAATTGAGTTTTGGGGTTTTTTGGTGAATTCCTCCACTATGTTAAAATTCTCAAAAAAAAAACACTCAGCCTGAGCTGATCGAGCGATCGAATCTCGTAATAAAAACTCGATCTGAACGAATAGTGTCTGTGTGTTTGGAAATTTGCAAACCCAGTCACGTCTTTCCTGAAGTAAGCAACTAACACACGTTATCGTAATTGAGGTGTTTTGTTCAAACAGAGTGGATTGTGAATATATAGCCTGTGATTCGATCGCTCGATTAGCTGAATGGTTTTTTTTTTGAGAATTTTCTCATAGTGGAGGAATTCTCCAAAAACCCCAAAACTCAATTTTTATCCATCCCATCACCGGAAAACATCAATGTAAACTCGATCTGAACGAAGAGTGTCTGTGTGTTTGGAAATTTGCAAACCCACTCACGTCTTTCCTGAAGTAAGCAACTAACACACCTTATCGTAATTGAGGTGTTTTGTTCAAACAGAGTCGATTGTGAATATATAGCCTGTATTATAGACATTGATGTTTTCCGGTGATGGGATGGATAAAAATTGAGTTTTGGGCTTTTTTGGTGAATTTCCTCCACTATGAGAAATGAGGTTGACTGTTAAGCGTTTCTTGAATAAAAGTCAAGAAACACTTATCAGAATGTTTAAAAACACATTTTCCGCTCAGTTAGGTTTCGAGTGGTAAAATTTTTAATATATTCATGATAGCAATCGGAGAGAGAGATTTGTTAAATCAGTTTTCCATTGTGTGTGTTAAAACTGTCTAACAGTCATCAAAAAAGGATTTTCTCTTAATTCGACACTCGATGAATTGATGTGTGAATGAATGAAATCTTTTGACAAAATGTAAACATCGCTGTCAAAATGCGTTACATCAGAAACCGGTTTTTCCTGTACTGTTTAGACATTTTTTTTTAAACATCAATTAACACAACGAGTTTGAGATGTGATTTTTTTCAGATATTATATTAAGACGGACAGAGATTTTAATACTTAAAACATAAAAAATATAATTAAACATTTAATTTTGAAAAAAATAAATAAAAACAATTAAAATGAAAGATGACGTTTTTCCAGATGGATCCTAGACGCCGAGATCGAATTTTAGCAGAGTATTTAAGTGCTAAGAAGGCGATTCAGGCAGCTGATAGGAGCAGACGTCTCGGTGAGATGGAACTCACACGCAAAGCCACAAAAATATTTAAACCCGTGACGGAGGGTCAAGAGCGAAGCAGGAAGGAGATAGTCGAAGAATTGAGACCCATAAAGGAGAGTTCTTTGAGAATGGGTTCGTTGCCTTCTAGTTTTGGAAATCGGTATTCTGTTCAATCTACACCGGATTATGTTCCCACAAGAATCGAAACCGACGTGAGTGAGAGTGATGATACAGCTTCGACTATCACCACTGATAGCATCGCATCGTCCGATGATGATGGTGGCGGTAAGAGAGATCTGTTGTATGGAATTCGCGAGGATTCGAGCGGTAGGGAATTCGTTGGCGACACTGAAGTGGAAATGGACGATGATGAATTGATCGTGGGTTCGAATAAATATAAAGTAACCGATGGTCTGCAGAGATTGCTCCTTTTCGATAAGCCTGGAGATTATACGGAACAGAATTTCGACAATTACGGAGACATTCTAGTCCAAACTCACGCCATGAATAGAAATAATGATGCCAGAGAGACGAGACCCAAAGCCAACAGAGGTTACAAGTGGACGAAAATAGTGAAGCCCATATGGAATGCGAACAAGAAGTTCATCGAATCGATGACCGGCAAAGGGATGAAAAAAACCACTACTTTTCTTCCGAGCGATCCCGACGCTCTGTCTCAGAGATTGAGTTTGTTGATGGGGAGCAGACGGGCTGGTAACACGGGATTAGATAATCAGATAGTTGCCATATCTGACGAATTGTTGAGACAGAAGGTTTTGAATAAAAACCAGTATAAAAGGCTGATGAACGAAATGAAGGATTGATGTGAATATAATAATAATAAGTAGAGAGAGAGAAACAAACAAACAAACAAAACAAACAAAAATAAAACAGTAAAATTCTTACACTAGAATAATAAAAGTATTTAAAAACGACAAAACGATTTACCAGTGAAAAAAACACAAAATATACCATAAAAAAATAAAATATGTTGGTGATAAAGAACAGGGGATATGTCAGGACTTACGTTCAAGGCGGTTCTGGCATCGTCGATTCTATAATGCGAGCGTTCACGAGCAATGCAGGTAGAAAACTCGCATCGACCGCGTTTGAGGTCGGTAAGAAGACGGCTTTGGATGCTGGTAAGAAAGCCGCTTCCGAAGCTAGTGGTAGGATAGCAAGAGGGCAGCCGACGCGTTGATCGACAAGTTGATCAGTCCGCCGGCAAAGCGAGCTGCGTTAGAGCGAACGTCGAATAGTTGGAAAGATTTTAAGGATGGCATGGTACCCATACAAGATTTAGCCAAAATGACGAGTGGATCCGGATTGAAGAGAACTCACGACGGTGCGATATAAACAAAATAATAATAATAACAACATTAAAAACAGAGTTTGAAAAAAAAACATAAAAAAATTTGTGTTTGAAAAGAATCTAAAATAACAGACAAAAAAAAAAATAAAATAAAAACAAAAAGATGAACATTAAAGATATGTCTTGGAACGACGCCGCGACCAAGAGGTCGAATAACGGGTACTTACCCAAGAGCATAAGAGGTTTGATAGTGGGAAAATCGAATTGTGGAAAGACCAATCTGTTGATGAATCTGTTGTCCCGACCCGACTGGTTGGATTACGACAGATTGTTCGTGTTTGGCAAGAGCTTGTTTCAACCCGAATACAGATTGCTTCGAGAGTGCATGGATCGCAGATTGCCCAAGGATGTCATGGCCAGAATCTTTGACAGTAGGGAGGAATTCGAAAAGTGTGGAGCTCCGCTCTCGGCCATTTTGGACGGTGCGGCGATGAAACTGACGAATAGAAATGCATCTTCGAACGTCGAGTGTCGATTTTACGAGAACGCTAGTGACGTTCCGGATCCTAGGGAACTGAAATCGGAAGATAAGAATCTCATGATTTTCAACGATCTGCTTTTGGAGAGACAGAACCAATGCGAATCGTATTACGTTAGGGGTCGACACAGCAACGTGGACTGTTTCTACCTGTCGCAGAATTATTTTCGATTGCCCAGACAGATGATAAGGGAGAACGCTAATTTTCTGTGTCTCTTTCGCCAAGATCTCAAGAATCTCAATCACATCTACGGCGATCACGTCGCGAACGACATGAGCGCTGTCGAATTCAGGAGATTCTGCAAGAGGGTTTGGGATGGTGGACTTTACAATTTCGTCGTGATCGATTTGACGAGCGAATTTAATCGCGGAAAATACCGGTGCGGATTCGACAAGTTTTATGTTCCTGATGGTGATGATAATAATAAGAATAGAGCGTGAAAAAATAAACAAAAAATTAGAAAAATAATAAATCTTTCAAATAATTAGTTTTGAATAATAAAAAAAATAAAAAAAATAAAATTAAGATACAATGTTCGGACATGGAGAATTGTTAGAACGGATAGCCGAGAATACGGCTGCGAAACAATCCATTCAAATCGTGGTGAGTGGCGATTCGACTCGATTCGCTACGAAATTCGAACCTTCCATCGAATTGAACAGAGAGAAAAGTTACGAGATGGCGTTGGTGAATCTGGAGACTTATTATTCCTTTCCCAACGTCACCGAAAAGAATAACTCGTTCAAGTATTCCGACGGAATGGATTGGTTGGAGATTCGAATTCCCAAAGGGAGTTACGACATAGACGATTTGAACCATTACATTCAGACGCGAATGAAGACGGATGGAAAGGGAAGCAACAAGATCAGACTCGCTCCCAATCCTAATACCTTACAGACGATGTTGGATTTGGAAGATAATTTTCGAGTGGATTTCAACACAGATGATTCTATAGGCAAGATGTTGGGATTCGATCGAAAGATGTATCGAGGCCACGCAGCATCTGAAAATACGGTCGACATTCTTGCTGTCAATAACATTCTGGTGAACGTGGACATGATTGCCGGAAGCTACGTGAATGGTAGCGCTCAACCGACGATCTATTCCTTCTTTCCAAACGTGTCGCCGGGTTATAAGATCGTGGAGCAACCTCGAAATTTAGTTTATCTACCAGTGATTTTAGACACGTTGTATAGTCTCAAAACCATGTTGACGGATCAAAATGGTGAACTGTTAGATCTTCGCGGAGAGAGAGTGACGATACGATTTCACATAAGAGAAATATAAAAGCAAAAAAAATAAAAATATTATATATATAGATAACAAAAATAAAATAAACGGTAATATTAATTTTTTTACAAAATTATTTTAATATAATTATTAAACAAGAAACAATTGAAGTAAAATATATTTAAAAAACAAACAAACCAAAATTATGACACAATATGTGGTTAAAAACGTGAACATATCCGCAGGACAGAAGAAGAAACTTAAGAGAGCTTTAACAACTCGAGGCGAGGTGGTGAGATTCAAATTCACTCACGAAGATCTGATGAGAGGCGGACAGGATTCGATCGCCTGGACCAGAAGTCAAATCAAGAGGATGGAGAAAGCGATTCGCGATGGAAGAGGGTTGGCGGTGAGATTGAGTCTCGCTCAATTGAGATACAATTTGAGAATGAAAGGCGGTTTCCTACCGCTATTGGCAGGAATCGCTGCAAAAGCATTACCCTTCGCCGCAAAGGTGCTACCCTTTCTCGGAAAGACTCTCGGCGTGGGAGCTCTCACAGGACTCGCTAGTTCGGGAGTTGAGAAATTAATGGGTGGCAACGGACTGTTTTTGAAGAAAGGAGGAGCCATGTGTCGCGTTCACGTAGACGACAGCGGTAAAGGATTGTATCTAGAACCCGTTAGAGGTGGCAACTCTCTGAGAGGAAATGGTCTCTTTCTGAAGAGTGGACGGAACGTCAAGCGATACGGCAAGGGTTTGTTGCTCGGTGACAATTCGCCATTTAAGAACATACCGATTTTGAATATGTTATTATAAATATAAAAATTATATAGAATATATAAAATCATAGAAAGTATAAAATAATATATATATTTAAAATGGGTGAAGAGGTGGAGAAACAAATTTATCAACTGGATGAATTTGACGATAATGACGAACATCGCGAGTCAGAGAGCGAAGAAATAAAAAAATGGTTAGATGCTAATGATGGATATCTAAGGAAAGAGATAGATAAAGCGCGGGATATACAGTTGGGAATGAGACGATGCTTTCCATGGTCACCACTACCTTCTGAAGCGAGTGTTACCAAGAGATGCACAACATTCGTTCATAATTATGATTCGGATAAACAAAAATGTTACCATGAACGTATCACATCACAGAGAAAAAGAAAAAAAGGAAAAAAAGAAGAATCAACGCTGAAATTTGAGAGAAAAGGAAACGTTATTATAATATATCATGATGATACTGAAGAAGAAGGAAAACAAAAAAAAAAAGTAAATGAGATCTCATTTACTTTTTTTTTTCATTTTGCTAAAAATCAATCGCTCTATTGTTTATATTTCCAAGTCTGTTATTAGCATGTTGACGCTCGTGTCTACTCCTTTTTCGAAAACGTGTTGAATGTTTATCTCTACTCTTTTGAGTTTTCTTACATCGGTCAACTCGCTCTCACCACCCAATTTCTTCACGAGTTCGAATGAGATGTTTGGAAATATGTAATTTCCATAAGGCAACGACAAATCGTCCTTGTCGAATTCTCTATCTTCTATCGATGATGATGTTCTGCAGATCGCTTTGGTACTCGTAAATCAAATTGAGCGCAGCTTCGTCCAATTTCAGAGGCATCTTATATTTCTCGTATTTGTGCTCTAAGCCCTTTGTCTCGACATCGTTCAATTCGGTGGGATCGTGTCGTTGTAATCTATAGATTTTATGACCGAATTTCTTATATGTTTCGACTCGTTTCAATTTCAGTTCGCATCTTTTAGGTGTTGTTATCTTCACGCTTTTAGGTGTTGTTGTCTTCATGATCGATTATTTGTTTTTTGTTTTTACGAATTCTTGCAAATAATGTATATTTTAAATTTTGTATTTAAATAATAATTTGTTTAAAAAAAAGTTTGTTATTTTTTTGCTCTTTATATATATAAAAAAGTTGTTTTTTTAATTTTTAATTTTCTTTTATGTAAAAAATTTTTTAGTAAAAGTTTTTTTTCTCTTTATATATATATAAAAAGTTTAAATTTTTTTTAATTTCAATCTCTCTATTGTTTATATTTCCAAGTCCGTTATTAGGAAGTTGACATTCATCATTTTTGCACATACGAAAATGGTGTGAATGTTTATCTTTACTCTTTTGAGTTTTTTATCATAGGCGAATGCACTCTCACCACCCGATTTCTTCACGAGTTCGGATGAGATTATTGGATATATGTAACTTCCATAGGTCAACAATAAATCACCCCTGTCGAATTCTCTGTCTTTGGCGACGATGATATTAATCAACAGTTCGCTTTGGTACTCGTAAAACAAATCAAGCGCGGCTTCATCCACTTTCAAACACATTCGATATTTGTGGTAGTAGCGCTCTAAGTCCACCATCTCGACCTCATTTAATTCGATGGGATCGTGTGGTTGTAATGTATAGATATTAAAACTGTAATTCTCATGCCATTTGTCTCGTTTCAGTTTCAATCCACATCTTTTAGGTGTTGTTGTTGTCATGATCGATTATTTGGTTTTTTATGAATTCTTACAAATAATGTTTATTTTAAATTTTGTATTAAAAAAAAATGAATTTTAAAATTTAACTTTTTTTTTTTCTATTATATATATAGAGTAAAAAAAGCAAAACTTTTTTAACAAATTATTTAATACAAAATTCCCCCCCCCCCCCAAAAAAAAAATATTCTTACAAATGAAGCAAATGGATAAAACAATGGTAAATTTAAATGAGAAAACTGTACCTCAGTTAAACGAGATTTGTAGTCTATTACAAATTTCAGATTTCAGAAAGCATAGAACTAAAGCAAAAAAAATTGAAGTCATACAAGAATATTTGCGAAACGCTAGAAAGGCAAACGAAATGTCGATAGCAACGATGTCAAAAGATGCGTCGGTTGTGAAAAATAAGAAGACGACTAAACGAAAAGCCGTTGAAAAACATCAAGTTTCCAAAGAAAAGAAAAGAAAAACGAAAACGAAAACGAGTGATGCACTTCAGATTCGAGACAAACGAGATATATCGAGCGAAATTCAACGAGCAATCGACGAAGAGAAAGGAGAAGAATATGTAAGAAGACTCGTTGCAGAACTATTCCAATCGAAACCCGTAGAACAGGAGAGTGCGATTGAAGACATTTTTAAAACTTTCGACGTGTTTCCCTCGTCGAAGAAAGTCGATCCGAAATTGTTCATGGAACGGGTGAAGAAGAAAGTATTGGATTTGTTTCACGAATACACAAACTTGGGATTAAAAATTAAGATGATACTCCACTGCATAATGAATAAAATTGATGTGAAGTCTGGTGAGAGCATCGTGAAAAATGCATATTTCAGATCTAACGTCGAACCCGTATTTCGAGGTTCAGATCTATCGGACGTTTTCGAAAAGATGAAAGACAAGATGTTGATGTCTCTCGCGAATTATCAAAATGAAGGTAGTAATTGGACGTTGGGCGAGGTGTTGAAACTCGAAATTCACATGACTAAAAATGAACCGTTGAAAGGATCTTCCTACTTGGAATTACCATATTTCTTGACTAAGAAACACGCCGTGGTCAACGTGAGAAATAAAGATGATCAGCGTTTTAAATGGGCAGTCACCTCCGCTTTATACCCTGTCGAAATACACACCGATAGAGTTTCTCGTTACGAGGAAACTTCTAAAAATCTCGATTGGACCGGAGTGACTTTTCCAACAAAGCTAAAACACATCGAACGTTTCGAGGTTCAAAATCCCACCGTAGCGGTGAACGTCTTGGGATACGACAATGAAAATCAAAAGATCTATCCTCTCAGACGGACTTTGTATCGCAGAAGAGAAAAGACGATTATTTTATTATCGATTTCAAATGGTGACAATCGTCATTATTGTTGGGTTAAACATCCGAGCCGATTACTGTCGAGACAAAATAATAATCATGGACATAAGATATCTTTATGTTGCAACTGCATGAACATGTTTAAGACCGAAAAATCATTAGCGAAACATCTCGAATAATGCAACGAAAATCAATGTGTCACCGTCAAAATGCCCAAACCCAACACCATCGTGAAGTTTGAAAATCACAACAGAAGGTTAAAAGTACCATTCGTCGTGTACGCCGATTTCGAATGTTTCACCGCGAAAATGAGTTCCTGTCAACCCAACGCTCTTCAAAGTTACGTCGAAAGATATCAAAAACACATACCTTCGGGCTATTGCATTTACGTGAAATGCGCTTTCAACTTGCAACACGACATGGGTCCCTTCACCTACACGAAACAGCGCGAAGACGATGACATGGCTCAAAGGTTCGTGGAAGAGTTAGAATCGAAAATTCAAATGTTATACGACAAATTCAAAACTCCGGCGAAAATGATCATCACGCGAGAGCAGCAGGACGAAAATAACAGAGCCACCGAATGTCACATATGCAGACAATCGTTCGACAAGAATTCGGAGGAAAATAGGAAGGTTAGAGACCACGATCATTACACGGGTCTGTATCGCGATCCGGCTCACAGCAAGTGTAATTTAAAATATCGAGACGCCACTTTCTATCCAGTGATGTTTCACAATCTCTCAGGTTACGACAGTCATCTGTTCGTGAAAAATCTCGGCACCTCGCACGAAGAATTAAATTGCATCGCGAACAGCGAAGAAAGATACATTTCCTTCACAAAATGGAAGCTCATGGAGGAGAAAAGAGTAATCGACGGAAATACGTTGGAAGAAAAAACGAAATCTATTCGTAGAGGCATACGTTTCATCGACACTTTTAAATTCATGTCGACCGCTCTGGAAAAATTAGTCGATAACATGAGCAAGGATAAATTTAAAATCACGAGCGAACATTTCGGAGAACGAGTAGACGTCATGTTGAGGAAAGGAGTCTATCCTTACGATTACATGAACGATCTAAAGAGATTCGAAGACACCGCACTACCTTCGAAAGATGATTTTTATTCGAAATTATACGAATCCGACATTTCCGACGAGAATTACGAACACGCCAAAAACGTGTGGAAATCATTCGATATGAAAACCATGAGAGATTATCATGCTCTCTATCTGAAGACCGATGTTCTGCTCTTGGCAGACGTGTTCGAAAATTTTCGAGACGTCTGTCGTCGAAATTACGATCTGGATCCCGCTTGGTATTTCACCGCACCCGGTCTGGCGTGGGACGCTCTGTTGAAGACCACCGAAGTTCAATTGGAATTATTATCCGACGTGGACATGTTGCTCATGTTCAAAAGGGCTGCGAGAGGTGGCGTCTCGATGATCTCACACAGACATTCTGAGGCTAACAATCCCTACATGAAAGAAGGTTTCGATTCGAAACGGTCGACTAAATACATACAGTATTGGGACACTAATAATCTGTATGGTTGGGCCATGGGTCATCCTTTACCGATTGGAAATTTCGAATGGGGGAAGGAACCGGAAGAGATGCAAAAATGGAGAGACTATCCTTGCATTTTAGAAGTCGATTTGAACTATCAGGAAGAATTACACGATCCGCACAACGATTATCCACTGGCTCCCGAACAAATGGAACCGAACGAAGGAGACGAGGAAAACTCATTCCCAATTTATTTAACAAACGTAACTACGTCGTCTACAGCGAGAAATTGAAACAGTACGTCGATTACGGGATGAAATTAGTCGACATACATCGCATCATTCGATTCGACGAAGAGCCTTGGATGAAAAAATGCATCGATCTCAACACGAATCTCAGAACCCGAGCCGAGAACGATTTCGAAAAAGATTTCTTCAAACTCATGACCAAATGCGTGTATGGCAAATCGATGGAAAACATCAGGAAGAGAACCGACGTTCGACTCGAAAAGAGCTAAAAAATTAGTGGCGAAACCTAATTACAAACACCGAACCATATTCGGCGAAAATCTAGTGGCCGTTCACATGCAAAAGATGCACCTGAAGTTCGACAAACCGTATTATCTCGGACCGATCATCTTAGATGTCAGCAAGTGATTGATGTATGAGTTTCACTACGATTACGTCAAATGAAAATTTGGTGACAAAGCCAAAGTACTGTTCACCGACACGGACAGTTTAGTTTATGAGATAGAGATGAAAGACGTCTACCGAGACATATCGCCGGACGTGGTTGAGTGGTTTGACACGAGCAATTATCCCGTCGATCACCCATCCAACATTCAATCGAATGACAACAAGAAGGTGTTGGGTAAATTTAAGGATGAGAGCGGCGGTAAACAGATCGTCGAATTCGTGGGCTTGAGACCCAAACTATGCTTATCGTCTAGAAGATGATGAAGAGATCAAGAAGTGCAAAGGAGTTAAAGCGTGCGTGGTGAAGAAAAACATCTCTTTCCAAGAGTATAAAGATTGTCTGTTAGGAAGTGGTCCGGTGTATAAGACTATGAAATTGATTCGAAGTGAAAATCACGAGCTGTATACCGAAATAGTCAACAAGATTTCACTGACGGCGGACGATGACAAGAGATTCGTGTTAGACGATAAAATAAGCACTTTGGCACTCGGACATTGGACTGTGGATCTAATTAGAGACGATATGAATGGAGATGATTGGATTCCAGATGCACTTGCGGATGATAAGATTCCAGATATGATTGTGGATGATAGGATTCCAGAAAATCAAGAGGAATTAGATGAACACAAAATTATGGAAATCGATAGTGACATCGAGAAAGTTAGTAGGATTCCAGAAAATCAAGAAGAATTAGATGAATCCAAGATTATAGAAGTCAAGGAATTCAACGGATTCAAGATTGTGGAAGTCGATAGAGTTAGTTTAAAAAGAAAGAGAAAAAAACAACAAAAAAAATAACGTCATTTTTTAGTGAATTATAATAAAATAAATAAAAAAAAAAATATATACTTATTTATGAATAAGAAAATAAAGATATCCGTAGAAGGTGTCGTCTTACCCAACGAACCCCTATCCAACATCGATCTGCTGAATGTGGCAAAAGATTTGAAAATCGAAGATTTTCTAGGAGTGTTTTCCAGAGATGCCTTGCCGAAGAGAAGACCTCAACAATCGGAATGCGGAATTTTAAATCTAGATGATTCATCGGGTGAAGGCACTCACTGGGTGGCGTGATTCAAGAATGGGAAGAAGAAGAAGAATTATTATTTCGACAGCTACGGAATCTCGCCGCCGAAAGAAATAAAGAACTATTTCAACAAATCGATGGTTCTTTACAACACGGATCAAGTGCAATCGCCAGATCATGTGTTTTGCAGTCACCTGTGTCTCTACGTTCTCAAGAGATGGTCTGAAGGAGATGAATTTCAAGACATTCTCAACGACTTACATTAGAGAGAAAAAAAAATTTTTTTTATAGTATATATATAAAGATAAAAAATTATTTTAAAAAAATTTTAATCGAATGAAAAAAAAACGAAAAATAAAATAACATAGTTCATTTTTTAATAAACTGCGTTTTGAACACATTTTTTTTTCTAAACAACAACAAAAAAAAAAAAATCCTTACAACAACATGACAGTCGATAAATTTGGTAGAAGTGACGACGTAAAAGTCAACCCGAGAAAGAAGAGGAAGACGTTCGAAGTCGACGATGGTTACGACGTTGCCAACTTGGACGAGCGTTACGTTCGGAGATACGAACCTCGAGAAGAACCTTTGAACATGAAAGATAAGAAGCTCTACAATCTTCCCGAGCCGATAGATCTCGTAGATGCCGCGACTAAAAAATACATCGACAGGGGGAACGCCAATTTCAAACGAATCCTGCTGGATAATTACGTGGATAAAACCATGACCGACGATCTAGATCTGAAATCCAAACATTTGGTGAAGGTCACAAATCCTGTAGATCCCACTGATGCCGCGACCAAGAGATACGCGGACGACTCTCACGCGAGATTCAGCGAACACCTGAGAAAAAAATACGTCACGAAAACGATGCACTCAGAATTGAACGCCAATTCTTACAAGATAACGAACGTGGCCGCTCCCACGAATCCCAAGGATGTGGCGACCAAACACTATGTAGATCTGGAACAGAGAAAGTCTGACGGATGTGAAATGAAATCGGATCTGAATGCAGGATTCCACAAGATATTGAATCTGTCGAAGATCGACAACACGGATGCGGACTCAACCGCGGTCAACAAGGGCTACATGGATTCTTCCGTGATAAAATCACAAGAATACCTAGAATCGCAAGTGGACAATCTCTACCTGAACAAAGAATCTGGCGGAACCATGGAGGGTGGCATCAACATGAACGGTCACAATTTATTCGGTCTCGATCACGATCCCGAATTCGATTCCAGCGTCGTAAGCAGGAAGTACGTAGACGACAACTCGGTCTGGAGAAAGGGCGACATCATGGAAGGTAAACTAGACATGGGCGGACACACGCTCACGAATCTACCGGAACCCGTGCACATGACGGACGCCTGCACCCTGATTTCGGTGGTGGAGAAAGTCAAATATGCCAGATTATTGATCACCGTGTGGGCCGAAGAGTCCGACGCCTTAGAGGAGGGAAAAGCCGAGTGGTCTTTCGGAAACGGAGGTAGCGGATCCCATGCCGCTGGGAGGTGAAATCCTTCGAATGAGTCTGGCTTCCTCGGATTTGAATAACAGAGCGGTTGTCAATCTCATGGTGAATGGTGTGGAGAGAGATAAGAGATACAGTGTCGAAAAGACCGAGAATCAACACGCGAATATCAGCACGTTCGGCACGCCTCTCAAAGTGAACGCCGGAGACAGGATTAGTTTTGTCACGAAAACCAATAATCCCGAAGCCGCCACTTCTGTGGTGAGTCTACTGATCGAACTGGATCCTTTGAACAAACAGTGAACGCGTGGAAAAAATAATGAATTAAAAAAAAAAAAACAAAAAAAAAATGAAAAGTAATGTGTGATTATTAAAAAAAACAACAAAAAAAAAAAATAAAGTAATGTGATATAGAGAGATGTTCAATCTCTCTATATCACATTACTTTATTTATTTTTTTTTGTTGTTTTTTTTTTTAATAATCACACATTATTTTTCTTTTTTTTTTCCACACACTCGTCTCTCATCGAATGATCGACATCTTATTTCCGTCCGATTCGAATTGTAATTCTCTGTCCGACAGGACCAGGGCGAAGGCTTCGGTTTTTCTCGGCATGTTCCTATCAAATTGCATCTTGATCTGAATGTCTAACACGCTACTCTTGAGTCGTTCGCTCTGTTTACTGACGTCGAACACGAACATGGGATACATCGACTTGTATTCGCCGGGAGATATGTTGGGGTTGCTCATCAATTCGTCTAGACCGTGATACTTCTTTCTAAAATCGGCGGCGTCGCCGTACAGCCTGCAGAAATCGTTCTTGTCGAACGACGCGTTGTAATCGATTGCCGGATATCTCGTGGCGTTCAGAAACACTTGCATGTTTCTCAAATTGCAGTGATCGAACAGCGACGCATTCTTTTCCTGAGACCCGTCCCTATCGGTCTGAAACGCAACCACGATGAAACGCGGTCTCTCGGAAGCGGATTTCACCGTCAATCTCCAATCGAAGTGATTCATGGATGGAGGAATGCTAGCCGTGTCGCACTGTCTCATTCTAAATCCCACGGGTAATTTACTCTTGGATTGTATGATCTTGTAGAGATTCGTTTTCTCACCCATCGAAGGCTCCACGTGCGGAACGAACCACGATATCTTGTGTAGAGTTACCTTACCCGCATTGAGTCTCACTAACCGAGTCTCACTATTGCGTCGTCATTTCCTTTTCGAATCAACGTCAGATTGTGTTTGAAGCCGTACATGATCCTGTTGTAATCGTCCGCGAATCCGAAGATGTGTTTCAAAGGTATCCTGAACGAAAACGTTCCTTTAGGTCTGGACGTCTTGACGACGTAGTCGAATATCGTGGCGGCACCGGCGCTAGCAGGGCCTACGGTGTCTTTCACCCACAATTGATTAAGTCCTCTGGATTTCGAAAAATCATCAGGATACGTCAAGAGTCCGAACATCGTGGTGGCCTGACCGGGATGAAAAACAGATTCTATCTCTTGTCCGGATAGCATGTATTTTATGTTACTGAATAGATGCATGATGCCATTATTGGCAAGAGTGACCGTGTCGTCGTCGGCGTAGTCACTCCCATCTTCTTTGGTGAGACGTCCCTGCACCACTATGTAACTCTCGCTAGGATGTACGAATAGATCTTGAGTTTCAACGTTGATTCTTATCTCTCCCGCATTGTTCAAACTCGTCCCGGTTACCGGTTCATATTCGTGAACCTCATATTCTTGAATACTTTCATCTTTCACTATGCTTTGTGCTATATCTAGTATATTTGTCATTTTTAAAGGATTTTTAGTTTTTTTTGTTTATTAATTCACTTGCTTTTCTTTATCTAAAAAAATAGTTTTTAATTATTTTTTATTATTATTTATTTTTTTTCTCTCTTATATATATGTGTGTAAACAAGAAAAATGTCAAAGAGAGTAAATAAAAAAAAAAATTTTTTGCGTTCTTCATCAAAACTTCGTCTTCTGTAATTGTTGTTCGTAAAACTTTCCGATGATCTCTTCTTCATCCAAAGCTTCGATTTCGTAAGTCACCGGATCGGTGTGAAATATTTTGATGATCGCAAAGATTTCCGAGGTCCATCGAGGAGTATAACCCTTTTCGAAGTGCTTCTTATAAGCGTAGATTCTCACTCGATCGGCAACCGCAAATTTCAGCATTCTAGACTTCTTCTTCCTGATCTTAGATCTCTCGGGATATAGATTCGCGTAGACCCGTTTTTCGTTTCGAGGATTGCTAGCTTCCGCGGGAGTCATCTTGATCGATCTGTGTCGCGTGTCGTTGTAATCTTTCACCAGACCGTTCAGAGCGTATATGTATTTCTTGGTCGAATTCGCCGTGAAGTATCTGTACATCTTCTCCTTCATCGTTCGATTCCAACGATTCCAACGTTCCACCACGCTGGCTTTCTCTTCGTTTTCGATCGAGTAGAGGTCTACCAATCGACAAACGTCCTTGTTATAGAATTCCTTTCCCTTGTCCACCCATAATTTACTCGGTTTTCAAGAGGACGAGTCGAACACGCTCTTCAGAGCCTCGGCGACGCAAGGTCCCGATTTATTCTTCAAAGCTCTGATCCAACCGTATTTGGAAAACACGTCGATGACCGTCAATAGATATTTGCCGCCCCCGTTCCACCTCGAAAACGATCTCATGTCGACCAAGTCGGTGGACCAAATATCGTCCAGACCCTTCATGAACACCCTTCTCTTTCGAAATTTACGCACTATGTGTTTGTGTAACTCCTCAGCCAATTCGCTCGTCAATAATTGTTTCTTCTTCTTCTCTTTTTCAGATGCGCTTTTTTTTTTTGAACGCCCCATCCGAATTGACGTTTTGCACCGATCAGATTGCCGACCAGCGAATGTTCCATCTTCTCTCTCCTGGTTGGATTCGGTATGCATGTTTTTGTCGCAGATGTCGTTGCGAGTCTTGGTGTCGGGATGTCCAGCGTAGCACAGATCGTGATCGTACGTGGCCGCGTCCACCCTATTCACGGGTTTGCTCCAAGATTTGGGTGTCAGATCGGCGTTGAGTCTCTTGTTCAATTTCATTCCGGGTCCCGTGAAACTGTGACCGGGCAGATGCATTTCGAAAGGTAGATTGTTGATCATTTTATTCACGATGCCTTTGCCTTTGCTCGCGTTCTTTTGTTTGATGAATCGAGTCTTTATAGAACCACACACGTCGCAAATTCCACGAAGCATCCATCTGTCATTTTTAGTTCGCACTTCTCTAGAATTACTCGTCTCGGTAACTCTCTTACACTTTACGCAATACATTTTTTTTTGAAGAGTTAATTTAAATTAATTTCGTTTTTTTTATTTTATATATGAATTTAATATTTTTTTTTTTTAAATTCTGTTCTTATTATATATATATATATATATATATATATATATATATATATATATATATATATATATATATATATATATATATATATTTCAATCGCTGCCCTTGAGTTCTATCATCTTACTGAATTCCTCCCTGGCCTCTTTCCTACCCTTTTCCACGAGAGAATCCTTCAACTCTTCCTTGATGATCTGATGAGTCTTGATTCTCACGGCTTCTTTCATGGCATCGTATTTCGTTGTCTCGCTCAATATCACGAAGTATTCTCCGTCCGATATCCTACCATCTTTCAACGCCATAGAGATCATTTCGGATATCGTGTCAATCTTGGAGTCGGCCAAGGTGCGAATCTTGTCGTGTTTCCTAGCCTTCAGATATAATTTCCTACTCAAAAAGTTTCCGACCGTGCTGAACAATCCGGCGGCGAGAGCCACTCCTTCCACGGTCAACACGATCGGAATGGCGACTGCAGTCGACAACAATCCAATGCCGGCCGCGTGTAAACTCATGGAAATCGTGATGAGTGTCGTGTCGATCGCATTGACGAATGTCACGAAACGCGAATACTTCTTCTTGAGGGAACGACGAGAATCTCTCTCTCGAGTTAGATACTCTTGGATTCGATTGATTTGATCGATGTGATATCTCTCTCCTCTTTCTCTTTCTTGTAGCGACGGCGCCGTCGGCAAGATGCCGTTCGGCTTCTCGTCCTCGTCGTCCACTAACGTCGGATACAATTTATTTCTGGTTCTCATTTTTTTTGTTTGTGTTTTTTCTTTCTAATATTAGATAAAAAAATTTATGTGTGTATTTATTTTTTTTTATTTTCTACTCTCCCTTATTTTTATATCAACGAAAAACAAAACTTAGACGTATGCTTCGTTCAGCAATAATTTCTTGATGCATCCCTTGTCTTCTAAAGTCAAACTTCTACGCGCCAATTTCAGTTCTTCCGAATTTGTGGGTCTATCTCGATTCTTACAGTAGACTAATCTCTTCCAAAACGTGATCACATCGTCGAATTTAACGCGTTCGAACGCCGGTTCGAAATACATGACGACCATATCTTCCCTTTCCATCGTCAGACACGAATGATCCTCGTGATCGAAGTCTAGATGATCCCGACATCCGACGCATCGTTCTAACAAGATGGGACGTAGTTGTTCGTTCACGCAGATTGCGTATGCTCTCATCAGCATGTTTAAAAGAAACCTCGCTCTAATAGTCTGAGAAGCGCTCATGATTTACGTATTTTTTTATTATCTATTCGATTTGATATATTTAATTTTCTAAATAACTATTTATTTATATTTTTTTTTCTCTCCTATATTTATATCAATCAAAAACCCCACCACCGCCTCAAAACAATTGCCGATTCTAAACCATCTCTGTACCTACGCGATTGCCGATTCTGGACCGCTGGTCTAGAACTGCAAAAGCTGTTTTTTGATGATCACCCAAAATCTTTTGCCTTCGATCGCGTTCGCCGACGATGGATCGATGGGTCTGATCTGCGATGCGAACGTGAACCAAAAATCACGTACACGATACAACTGAAGATGGACAACACACGCGCACGATGCGTTCACCACGAGTGTTTGATGCTAAAAGCGCGATCTAGGAGTCGCTGACTGTACATGAGGGCTTCAAGACCAATGTACAGTTTTTGTGAACAAGCGTGTGATTTAACACCGAATTCCACGTTGGTGAACACATCGTGTGCGTATGTTGTACACGTACATGTACAAGTGGTCGTATATCGGCCTTTATCACCTACTCCTGTTAATTGAAGAGACACTTTGCCAATGAAAAGTATTCAATTAACAGGAGTATTCAATTAACAGGGATTGTGTCACTTTCCTGTATTCTAGATATAAACTTAGCATTTATTCTATTACATTTTGTTTGACAGAGCTCCATGAGCTCTGTCAAACAAGATATAATAGATTAAATGCCTGTATTGGGTGTACTGAGGCCAAATTGGTCTATAACATAAGGAAAACTGGGAAGAGTCAGGGTAATTTCTCGACATGTTGCAAGATTTTTTATTCAATTAACAGGAGATTACTCTATAACCCATATTCAATTAACAGGTCAAATTTGTTCTGGAGGAATGCACAAATGTTTTGTGTTGGGAAGTTATATTCAGTTAACAGGGATATACAATTAAGAGATATCCAATTAAGTGGGCTCCACTGTATAACCAAAAAACACCCCACCCCCACCCCAATCAAAACCATCATTCAAAAGTCTTGGATTCAGCAAATTTGATTTCTTTATTTATTGGGGGGTTAACAACACTTTTTACAGCCAGGGTCACCTCATGTTGGATGGTTTTATTGGGGGAGGAACCCAGAGTACCCGGAGAGAACCACCGAGCAATGGCAGGCAACTGTCAGGCTCCTCAACATAGTAACTCTAAACAAGCAGAGTTAGCATTTGATGAAGACAAGTGCATCATCGATGTGCAGTACGCCTTAGTACTAGTGTTGAAACAACTAATCTGATAAAATCTGTAGTCGACTAATCGGTACGTTTTTAGGCAGGGGGTGTGTTAAGACAGATACCCTAAAATATTGAAACAATGTAACTGCACTGCATTGGTTTTACGTTTGTCTTCAAAACAAGAGCTATTCTACGAGACGATTCCGCATGCACAGTTCATTGTAGGCCTCGTGCTGCGATCATGATCGATGTGTCGGGGATGTCTTTGATCTGTCAACATCACAGCAAAATATCCGGTTCAAAGCCTGGTGAGGAAATCAAAGGAATGGAAACTTTTGAAATCAGAATTTCCGTCCATGCTACACTTCTAACATCTTCCTAACTCAACTAAATTTCCATTTCACAAGCACGTACTGCCCCCCCCTCCCCCCCCCCCCCCCCCTTATCCCTTATCGAATACATAAACGGCAATACTCATACAAAACATTATTTTCAAAAATGGCTTCAAAAGGTTCACATCAGCGACAGCGCACTTTGGAGTTCGTCACTTCTGAATGTCAAGTAGTCCAATAATATTGGCCTCCGAGTGAGCTCCTTATTTATTATTTTATATAAAAAAAAATAAATGAGGAGCACAGTCGGAAGCTAATATTATTGGACTAATTGCAGACATCCAATAGGGTTGTAGGGTACGAAACGCCAAAGTACATAACAACTGGTAGTCCAGGGGCCAGTACAAACCGTAAATATGTGTATAAATGGCTAGGTACCAAAATTAATGACCAGGCTATGAAATGCCCTCCATCCGAAGTGCATACTCTACGGTTATTTCCATTGTCAAGTGAGCATAATTGCACAGCAAGAAATTATGGCTGAAGTCGGGACGCCACGCCATTTGAAACGTAACTCATCAGTGTAATGGCCGATTTCAAAAATTTGTTTTCGTCAAATTCGTTCAGTGAAACTACGTCAAGGTAAACCTATTTTGAGACAAAGTTTTATTGATGCCGTTAAGTGTTTCATGCAGAAGATCACAGAGTCTATCAGCAGGTATCTTAAAAAAGTTATAGTATTATAATGATACAGATGCCGATTAGTTGACTTCGACTCGATTTTCGGCGGGCGACTAGTTGACTCCAAAATTCAGAAGTCGTTTCAACACTACTTTGTTCTGTTGCCGCAGGTGGGATTCCAACTGAGAACCTCTCAGCTTGGTTTGGTAAAGGTTTTTTTGTTCCAGCTTCATTAAGGTTGTTTCATATTGCACAATTTTGTCATGATTAATAATCATAAATCCTTAAAAAAAACTATAGGAAAAATGCATAGAAGATTTAAAGAAAAACATTTTCTTTGAAGATTTAACCTCTGAGGTGATAAGATTCAACCACGACTGGGACCGAATATTCTCTGAAAAAGTATGAGGGCTGAATCTTCCTGCGGCTGAATCTTCATGAACCTCCTTTTTCAAACTAAATTGCCCATTACTTATAAAGCATCATAACTAAGGCAAAAACAATACTATGAAATCCCTAAGTCTGAAATTCTATAAATTCCAAATAAATTTACACAAATTATACAGCAAAATGAAGGATGTGGTGTATAGAACCCCAAAAGTTTGTGTACACCTCACGCACTGACACACAGTCGACATCAGACATCATCGGTTCATGAAGTGTGCTATCTGTACCATATTTGTACCTTAACTGATAATAATAAAATAATATTTCATAAGAACAACAAACACAGGAATTCAAAATGCAGCCTCAAGGCTGCCTGGTGGTGAATGCCAACGCTGCCCCATTGTCCTTGAAAGGGGGGAGTCCTTTACAAATAGTTTTTTTGTTATGTGATACTCTGGATACTCCCCATTTTTTAATAGAAATCAATTTCGTAATGCTAGAAAAATCCAATTTGATCCAAACCAAACCACCTTCCAGAAAAGGGTCCTTGTTTTTTGTTTTGCCATTGTTGGCTTTTTGTTATTAGGATTTTGTGGCGTAATGTGATAAGTATCGCTCGGCTGTACACCCAAAGCTACAGCCTGTATTTGGTATATGTACAGTACATGGAGAGAGGATTGCAACAAAATCACCTGTGGAGTGGAGTTATCAACTAAAGTATCACTTTCAAATTCTGTACATATGGACAAAAAACACAAGCAATGTTTCAGCCAGTGGAGTCAATGGACCTCCAGGTTTAACCCAGATGTCCATTGGCTGTCCAGAGCTTAACTTGTGCTTGTTATGCTTTGCAACAAATTTGGAATTATAGTTTGGGTGAAATCTCCACTCTGTGGATGATTTAGTGATAATACACTCTGCACCTACTGTATATATATACAGTATAGTTTTTAGCCCTTTCGCCTGTGATAACGGCACAAATTTATGGTGATTTTTTGACACTTTTTTGTTTTCAAGGTTTTCACCTTCTTTATGTGGCCATTTTTTTTTACAGTTGCCGCCGTCAGTAGTATGTCTCGCACGTTTGGGGCCTTATTAGCAGGACCCCGGTGCAGAACCCCGGAAGTAACGTCATGTCACGTGACGTAGTGGCGCCATGTTGTGTTGTCGTGGTAACCCGCGTGAGCGGCCATATTGTGATGTCATCCCCATGGAGATACTTGGTTTGAGAGCGCATGCGCAGAGCGTGTTGTTAGGGTGATACGTGTTTCCGTCGTCCATTTTGTATACCGGAGGCCGCCATCTTGGTTTCTATGGTAGCACCTGATTGCTATGTGACCCAATTATTCTGCAATAGGACGGGGTATGTCCGGAGGGTATGTTCGATTGTAGAAGAGTAAATCTAATTACCACAAACAACCCGACAATCCCTCCAAAGCACCAAAACCCATGAGGGATTTTTAATACGACTCTTATCCTCATTTCAGAAAAACTTAAAGGGGTGCCGAAGGCCATATGCTTTTTCAAAAAAGGGGTGCCGAAATTGGGGTGCCGGGGATATTTCCATTGATATAGGTTTTTATTATACAGAAGGGAGATAACTCTGTACGATTAAGTACAGGTTATGGGAAATCAAGCAATCTCATTGGTTAGTTATAATTTATATAAATGATCTAGATAAATGAAACAACAAGAGAACTCGGAATAAGGTAGGAACTACTGGTATTACGTACCACCTTACCAGTAACAGGATGATACAAAGCATTTGGTAGCTTAATACTATGAACGGTTAGGATGGGACCTACAGGGGAATATACCAACCATACTCTGCTGCCGTTCTGTATTACCAGTCATGCATTGATCCCACCCCAGAATACCGCTCAATAATATGAAGCATCTGGTGGATCAGTAGTACCAAGGGCCAGCAAGAGACCTACAGGGATATGTAGAGCCTATGCTATACTACCGTTCTAAACTACCAAGCATTACCCCCACCCCCACAAAATCACTAGGTCTACCATAAGTACTACATATACCAGCCATATAATAAAACAAAGCAATCGGTTGGTTAATAGTACCAAGCACTAACAGGGGCCTATAGGTGTATATACCGCCATACTATAGTACCGTTCTAAACTACCAGGCAGTACCCCTACCCACAATACCCCTATGCCTAGCATTGCATACTACCTATACCAGTCATAGGATAACGTAAAGCATCAGGTGGATTAATAGTACTAAGGGCCAGCAAGAGACCTATAGGGATATGTACAGCCTATATAGTATCCTCAGATTAGTATCCTATAAAAGGTATCCTCGATAGGTATCCTCGAATAATACAATACCAGGCCATGGGGATCCTCAAATACCGAGATGAGGCTAAGAGTCGTAGTAAATTACATTGAGAGATTTTTCATGGACCTCATAACCTCAAAATTCAATGAGGCTATGAGGCATAATAAATGAGGACTCATTGAGGGCTTTTACATAGCTCTCATGGCCTCATGCGACAAAAAAGGGATTCCACAGTCACAGGCGTTTTCCAAAATGAGATTCCATAGGATATACCTGTTAAATACTGAAATGAGGCTAAGAGTCGTAGTAAATTATACCTCATTGAGGGATTTTTCATGGACCTCATAACCTCAAAATTCAATGAGGCTATGAGGCATAATAAATGAGGACTCATTGAGGGCTTTTACATAGCCATCATGGCCTCATACGACAAAAAGGGATGCCACAGTCACAGGCGTTTTCCAAAATGGGATTCCATAGGATATACCTGTTAAATACTGAAATGAGGCTAAGAGTCGTAGTAAATTATACCTCATTGAGGGATTTTTCATGGTCCTCATAACCTTAGAATACAATGAGGCCATGAGGCCATGAGGCATAATAAATGAGGACTCATTGAGGGCTTTTACATAGCCCTCATGGCCTCATACGACAAAAAAGGGATTCCACAGTCACAGGCGTTTCCCCAAAATGGGATTCCATGGGATATTGCCATTGGATATAGGTTTGTATTATACACAGGGGGGATAACTCTGCATAGAGATTATGGGAAATCAAGCAATCTGATTGGTTAGTTATAATTTATATAAATGATCTAGATAAAGGAAACAACAAGAGTACTTGGAATAGGATCAGAACTAACAATAATAGACCAGAATAGCTAATTATAGTAATAATAAGGTAAACTGTTCCAGATGATAGGCTCTTCTACGCTACTGGAATATACCCCAGAAAAAAGGAATATGGCCAGGTAGAGGAAACCTATTGCATATATAGATAGAAGCAGAGAATTCTGAAAGAATTCGAAATAGTAAAAGCTGGGGTGGATTTTGGTGATTTAGAGGGATTGTCGGGTTGTTTGTGGTAATTAGATTTACTCTTCTACAATCGAACATACCCCCGAACATACCCCGTCCTATTGCAGAAAAATTGGGTCATATAGCAATCACGTGCTACCATAGAAACCAAGATGGCGGCCTCCAGTATACAAAATGGACGACGGAAACACGTATCACCCTAACAACACGCTCTGCGCATGCGCACTCACACCAAGCATCACCATGGGGATGAAGTCACAATATGGCCGCTCACGCGGGTTACCATGACAACACAGCATGGCGCCACTACGTCACGTGACATGACGCCACTTCCGGGGTCCTGCTAATAAGGCCTCAAACGTGCGAGCTATACTACTGCCGTCTTATAGAATTGTAGAAAAATTAAGACAGTATCCTATTAATCGTCGGTCCCATTGATCAGCCATGAGTGCTGACCATGTCTCTAGTCTTATGTCATGATATTGGTCAATAACAATTTTTCTGTCATAACAAAGAAGACAATTGCCGACAGCCACAAAGAAAACTAATTAAGAAGTCACTATGTGATTAACAATTCATACTGTTGCTTACTGAGGTGGAGTAGTAGTAGTAGAATATTTTATTTAAGTATCACATTTCAATACACATACATAATATACCTAGGGTATTCACAAAATATTTATATGAAATCCAGGCTATGAAAGCTTATGAGACACATTTTCATCAGAGGTAGGTCATTTTTACAGTAGTTCATAAAAAAACAACAAAAAAACCCCCAAACCCGAAAAACCAAAACACATGCACGCACACCAACACACACTCACTCTTGCGCACAAACACACACCCTTGCACACACACCCTTGCAGACACACACACACCCTTGCACACACCCTTGCACACACACACACACACACACACACACACACACACACACACACACACACACACACACACACACACACACACACACACACTTCAGTGGAGGGGTCGGGTCGGGCGCCCCCCCCCCCAAAAAAAAAAATTTGAAATCCAAGACAGAAAAACACAATTTCCTTGACTCTGTGTCCATAATATATTAGTTGCGAACAAGCATAAATATCTAGATATTAAAATGTCTTGTCGGATGTTCATGATATGGGTTAACAGGGGAGATGGGGCATGAATGCAGTTGGGGACGGCATGTGCCCCCTTCCAGACCCCATGCCTACAGTACGGCCACCGTGGACTGGTCACTTTCCATGGGTGGGCAATATTTCCGCGGATGCACTGATATTAGATTTCAAACCCTGTTTACAGCAATAATCATCAAAAATTTAATTAATGAAGTACAGGGTACAATCCGTTGCTTCATTAATTAAAATTTTATTGATGATGATTTTCTATTACCTGGAAAAAGCATGCGTGGATATCACTGCCCATGCATGGATTATCACCAGTCCACGGCAACTGCACTGTATGTCTGCGCCACTGCTATGAGCAGGGACTAATCTAAATGGGTGGATATGTTCACAAATATTAATATTTTTTAGCACCTGATAACAAAGTAATATAAGTTTATGAACAACCACACAATTGACTTTTAATTACAATACTCCTAATTCCTATTAATGTTTATTAATTTTGTGGAATTTTTTTCAATGTGTATGAAGCTTATTTGGACCTGTACGTTTGTTAAAATTGCCCTTCCACTGGGGAGGATTTCTTGAAATCAGTCTACACTGGATTGTGTGGTATCCTTTGTGTAAGACAATGTATTCATTGTAATAATCTTCATGCATAAGGCCCCACAAAGTAGATCTGTTTTTCATGCCATTTTTTGAAAAATTGCATGCAGGCGGGTGTTTTTTTATTTTATTTTGTATTTTTGTAATTATTTCTTTGCCATTAAAAGTTCATGTTCTTGGTTTGTTTTAGGCCTCGTAATCTACAGAATAGCATGGGTGGTGGTGTATTCCATCCCTTTAGTGCAAGAAGGCTTTGCAATGCTATAGCATAAGCTTTGTTGTACTCCAGAGACAAATTTATCAATTTTAATAACATGGGTAAAATATGGGACATGAACCATTTAATTTTTTTTTTTTTAGCTCACCTCGACAAAGTCAAGCTGGCTTATCTAATCACTCTCCGTCCATTGTCCATCCATCTGTCGTGGGATTAGGAACTAATGTGGTTAACCTGTCTGGCGCCAATGACCTAACAACCCAAGAGAAATCTCTTTTAGATCGCGGTTTAACTTTTGTACCAGCACCAAAGCCAAAAACTGATAACCAAACAAATTTACCATCATACAACTGTAATTTTCTTAGGCAAATGAAATTAGCAGACCGCTTTAGAAACTCCAGCGGTCGGAAACTTCCTTTTACAGAATCATCTGGTTGGTCACCTCCAGATAGTGAAGTAGATCCCGAAATTATTGCGGCTAGCAAACGAATCATCCAAAAGGTATTCAGCATGAACATACTCTCCGAAAAAGACAATTTAACAGCGGGTGAACGGAGAGCCCTCACGAAACTTCGAAAAAATAAGAAATTAATAATTAAACCAGCCGACAAAGGTGGGTCGGTAGTTGTTCTATCTCGGGATAATTATATAAAGGAAGCCATGAGACAACTCAGCAATACTAAACATTATAAGAAAATAGATTCACTTATTTGGCCTAGTAATATCGAAAAATTCAATAAGATCTTAAAATTTCTCCTCGACGAAGGTCACATTACCAAAAAACAATTGAAATATTTAACAGCTAAGCTCAGTGCTCAAACAAGACAATTTTATATCCTACCAAAGATCCACAACGACCGTTCTTCATGGACGGATGACTTAACTCCACCCGGGAGGCCAATTGTATCAGATTGTAATTCGGAATCTTATGCGATCTCGGAATTAATTGATTATCATCTGAAACCTATAGCAAATAGACATCCGAGCTATCTAAAAAATACACAGGATTTCCTGTCAAAAATTTCGAAATTGAAAATATCGAAAAATGCAATTCTGGCTACTTTGGATATCGACAGTATGTATACGAACATTGATATTGATAAAGGTGTTAAATCAGTTAAAAATGCATTCGAAAATTACCCGGATGCGAAACGTCCGGATGAACAAATTTTGGATCTTTTAGAGCTGAGCTTAAAAGGTAATGACTTTCAATTCAATGGAGAATATTTTCTACAAATAATGGGTTGTCCTATGGGTAAAAGATTCAGTCCTAATTTTGCAAGCATTTATGTAGCGGAATGGGAGGAAAATGCCTAAAGCAAATGTGCAAAGCATCCTCTCGTATATCTCAGGTATTTAGATGACATTTTTATTATTTGGGAACATTCAAAAGAAGATTTTGATGAATTTCTAGAAATTTTGAACAATCACGATCCAAATATTAAATTGAAAGCTACTATCAGTGAAAATTCTGTTGATTTTCTCGATGTGACCGTGTATAAAGGCAAGCAATTTCAGGCGTCCGGTCATTTAGATTATAAAGTGTATTTTAAACCAACTGATTCACATCAGTTGTTGCACACAAAATCATTTCATCCTCAACATACATTTAAAGGTATCATCAAATCACAGCTCATTCGTTTCCACCGCAATTCAAGTGATAAGGTAAATTTCATTGAGGCTTGTTCTACTCTATTTGGCGCCCTCAGATCGAGAGGGTACTCGCTACGCCTTTTGCATAGCTTGAAATCCCAAACCCTGAAAAAGCTCGAAAGTCCAGCTAAAACTACCGATTTCGAACCACTGAAGATTGAACACAACAGACCGTTGCAAAATGGTAGTGGCGCGGTATTTAATTGTAAAAAGCCTCGTTGTAGACTGCATACTTTTATGCCTGATCAGAAAGAGGAATTTTCCTCCGAACAAACGAAAAATCATTATCAGATCCGTAACCCCCTCCATTGTGATTCACCAAACATTATTTACCTTATCACTTGTAAGCGATGTCGGAAACAGTATGTTGGTCAAAGTCAAAATCCTTTCCGAGAACGTGCTACTAGACACAAACAGGATATAAAACATAATGCTGATGCCCCAGTAGCACAACATTTTAACCTTCCTGGCCATTCTTTGGACGATTTCGAAATCCATCCTATTGAGCAACCACCAATTAAAGACACATTAGATGAAACGGATGAATTTAGAAAAAAACGTGAAGCTTTTTGGATCAATACGCTTCAAACCCTCTGGCCATTTGGTATGAACATATCAGAGGGCGAATGCGAAAGGAGGTCCATCATTCCTTTCACTTTAACGTACAACAGAATGAATATCGAAATAGCAAAAATGTTAAAAGATGAATTCAATTTTACCAATGCTAAATTAAATGAACCTTTGAATCTTCGACCTGTCATCGCCTATAAGAAAAACAAAAGCTTGCGTAACATCCTTGTTAGGACTAAATTAGAGCCCATCAATGAATAACATCAATTATTGCCAGTCAGTTTAACCAGTTCCTAAGCTCATCACTTAGTTTAAATCAATTTTGTGTAATTTTTTGTCATGTTTGAAACCCATCAGGGTTCAGTAAATGAAAACAATTTTTCGGCGGCATATTAAAAGAAAAAAAACGTTTCAGTATGAAATGTCTGTGCCAGTGCGATTTTTTAACCTCAAACACACACAGGCGAGTGCCAGAGTTCATATATGCCCAAAAACAAAATAGGTTCTAATTTCAATCATGTGTATGTATTTCCTAAATAAAATTATTATTTATTTATTTATATATTTATTTATTGATTATTTTTAATTTTTTATTAATATTTATTTATTTATTTATTTATTTATTTATTTATTTATTTATTTATTTATTTATTTATTTGGTTGATTCATTTATTTAAATTATTATTTTTATTTTTAATTTTTTATACCTTTCACACAATGTAGAGGTTCAGAAGGTAAAACACACAATTTCTACGTGGTGTAAAATATTTTCCGTCATAAACCTCCGTCGAGGGATATTCATTCCAACCAATAACATTCGTGAGGCATCATGATCTTTGGCGTTATTTTTTCATTTATTTCTTTAGTCTCAATATATTTTATCAAACCATTTTTTCATATTATTTTCACACACTTCTGAAGCCAGTAAAGCAAACCGCTCCCGATTGGTTTTACTTAAATCAAAGCCAGCCAATAGGGCTTCATGGGGTCAGTAAAGCAAACCACTCACTGACTGATTAAAATTCAATGGAAGCCAACCAATAGGGCTTCATCTAATTTGTTTGGACGACACAAACTGAGTTGTGAAAAACAAACTTGGAACATCTCAGATTGAAAAGAATTAATTAGATGAGTGACATTTGTCAGCTTGTTACCGAGTTTAATTATGTACTGAGCTGTGAAAAACACCCCCAGCCCACATATGGATATATACCATGCATGCCCTCCCAAAGTTGGAATCATTTTCCTCAAAGTCTCTTTGAAAAAGCCAAACCAAGCGAAACGCGTCGAGACAGACGGATTTTCTACCATTTCAGAAGGAAAAAACCAAGCCAGGTATCTTCTTGAATCGGTAATATCTAGTTTTCCAATTTCATTTATTTCATTATTTTATATTTTCATTTATACTTAATTCAGCTACTTTCTTTAACAATGGCAAGAAAAGGGCAGAGGCACCAGAGGCAGAGAGTTGCTCAGTCCGGAACTGACCAGGAACAATCGTTCCAGGCTTATTCTAGGCTGGCCAAGGCTCTGTTCCAGGTGCTTCAATGTTTGCACCACATTGGGCTCTTAGAGCACCATTTGGCCAACCGGGATTTCCCGAAACAGTTGGAGAAGAAAGTAGATGAGTTAGGTGGCTTTCTAAAGCCGGCTCTTCCCACCCCATACATTTTTTCTGTTTTTAGACAGATTTGTGTGGGATGGGCCAATCAAACGTTAGATGCTTTAATTGAGCATTATAAGATAAATTTAAACCAGTTGAAGTCTAAGATAACTTTGGCTATGCGACCACCTCCTGGACTCGAAAAAATAGACTTCAACAGCGCTTCGGCGCGTGCCTTGATCTGGGCTAAAAAGAACTTTAAAAATAAGTTGACAGATAAGACGATTTCGGCCTATGAGTCTTACATTTCGGAACTTCGCCCAGCGTCTGGAGTGAGGAACAATACGGGAGGGAGCAAGCAAACTCCGGCCCGTGTTGTCCCTCTACCCCAACGCGAAAAGCAAAATAAGAAAAGATCAAGGCAAAGCACTTCTCCCTCTTCTTTTCCTTCTACTTCTTCTTTCTCTCAGAGTAAGCGCCTCAATTTGCAAACATCTCCGGTCCATATTGTGACTGAAGATGCTCGCAAATTGAGTTACGCTGTCTCGCCTCGTCTTGCTCCTCTACCTCCTACTCCTCCTCAGCCTTTCTTCTCTGGTTCTCCTATTGCTCTCACTAGAACTCCCCCTCCTCCTCCTTCTGTTTCTTCTCCTGCTTCTGTTTCCTCTCCTGCTTCTTTTTCTTCTCCCCCTTCTCCTGCCTCTAGTGTGGTTCAACCAGGTATATCGTACTCAGAGAAAGTCAAATCACCGAGCCGCAACTCGGGCCGCTCATTTGATTCTAAATTCTCCCAGTTTCGGCATAAAAGTGGAGTTAATTTTGACAAAAGGAATTGGCGCCTCCCCGATGTTTGTAAAAACATCCTTATGATTGGAAGTTCAAATTTAGGACGCATTGATCGAAATCCCCATCCAGACATCCAGGTGGAGTGTTACCCCGGCGCCAAATTCAATCATCTGCGCTCTATGTTTAAAGGGCACAGGGGCCAGTCCAGTCCCCAAAAAATATTATTAAATATTGGCGTGAATTCTCGAAACGATAATTCTGATCTCGTAGTTATAATATAATAATAACTCTTTGGCCAGCCGCAGATTTGTCGCGGTCCTCATAATAGAAGGCCATCATTCCCCCAGCACCCCACCCCCTCTTCCCCTCCTCTCCTCCCAGCATTCAGATATAAACTGCTTAATAGTGTCCCTCACTTCCTCTTTTTCAATTTCTTCAATAAGCATTCCTACCCTCTCCCTCGTGTCCGCCTTCAGCCATCTATCCTTTGTTTCTTCACCCCACTTCTGCATTATTCTTCCAGTAAATTTTATTCTATGAGGCATATACTGTGGGCATTCCAAGAGAAAATGTTCCAGGGTCTCCACTACTCCAGAGTGGCACATTTGGCATCCCTTTTCCCCATCTCTCCCAATTTTTCCCCGAAGCTCCAGTGATCTTGATCTCAGTTTGAACAGCAGTGACCCTCCAAAGGTGCCATCTAGGTACTTCTCAAAAGCTGGCTTTTCTTTATATTGTAACCCCTGCAGTGATCTTTTCACGCTAACCCCTGCTCGCCAGTTTCGATTGCAATCTTCCATGACTCTCTCTTTGACAAACCTTTTGCCTTCTTTCATTCCTACTTCTATGTTTGTGACCTCTATAGAGTAATTGTCCATTAGTTCCCTCACATGTTTTGACCACCCCGTTTCTATATTAGAATTCCAAATGGTATCGAGCATCAATTTGCACCACCGGTTGTCAGGCAGGTTTCTCAAGTAGTTAAAGTAACACAGTTTTCCCAAATCTACCCTGTCCTTGATTTTCATCCACCCAAGCTCCCCCCTTACTGCTTCCAAAGCTGCAGCATTACTCGACCCTGTTATCCATCTGCCGGCATCATTCTGAGTACTTTCCAACTTTTTAATAACGGTTTGGTTTAATGGAATCACGTCCGTGCCATACGTTATACTTGGTAAACCCACCCTCTCCCACAGTGTTTTCCCCACAAAGACCTTGTTGAAACTATTTTTCCCTAAAAGTTTTAGTTGGTTCAGAATTCTTTTCCCTTTCAGAATCAGTTTGGCTGAGTAATTTCTGTACACCCCTCTTCCCGTTATATTTATGCTTACCCCTAGATACTCATACTCTCCCTTTTCTCCTACAGTGATTTGTTTGCTTTCCCCTTCGGGGATTGAGAACTCCCCCACTCTCCATCTCTTCGTCATATCTACCTTGTGTCCAACGGGTATTACCTTGCTTTTATTTTCATTTAGTTCGAGCCGCCAAGTGTTCCCATAACTACCAACAATTTCCAGCAATTTCTCTAGCCCCTGTTCAGTTCTAGACATTAACACCATGTCGTCCGCAAAGAATAAGCCTGGTATCTTTATGTCTCCAACATTTACCCCCTCCGCACTCTGAATTAGTTCGTCCCCTAAATCTTTAACATACAATGCAAACAAAATCGGTGAAAAGATACACCCCTGCTTGAGGCCTATATCCATAGGGACTCGTTTTGTAGTGATACTCCCTAGACTGAGTTGGCTTTGCACATCTGTATACAGTGCTTTCATGATTCCCACAAAGTCACCCCCCAGTCCGATGCCCTCGAGCTTTCGCCACATACCTTCCCTCCACACTCGGTCGTACGCTTTTTTCACATCTAGAAATGCCAGAAACATCTTTTTCTTTTCAGCCTTTGTTGATTCTATCAGTTGGGTGAGTGTAAATAGGTGATCAGTGACTCTTCGTCCTTTCCTGAAACCATTTTGAATTTCTCCTAGAAAACCTTTCTCTTCAATAACTTCCTCTAGTCTACTGTATATGACCTTACAGAATACTTTCCCGATGTTACTACTAACTGATATCCCCCTATAGTTATCTAGAACTTCCTTATCCCCCTTTTTGTGTATGAACGACACCTTACTTTCCCTCCACTCTCTGGGGACCTCTTGCTTTCGCAGAGCCAGGTTGAAAAGGTTTGTCAGGACTTCAATAAGTGCCTCCCCTCCATTTTTGAGGAATTCGTTCGGAATTTCATCAGTCCCTCCCGCTTTACCATTTTTTAGTTTCGAGACCACGTTCCGCACTTCTTCTGCCGTTATTTCGCTACATACACGATTGGATAGGTTCTCCTCCACCAGTGTATTTCTTTTTGGTGGGGACCCACTGCCCCATCGCCTATCGTTTATCTTTTCCCAGTGCTTGACTAACTCTGAAGCGATACGGCCTTTATCTTCTGTACTTTCCCCATCCACTTTGATACTCTGCACACTACTTTTCCCCCGTTTATTTACCCAGTTCCAAAATACGTTTGAGCTCGAACCCCCCGTTTTCTTTATTGTTCTGGCAAGACTGCAATTGCGCTCCTTCCTATTATTATTCTTTATCTCATTCACCTTTTTCCGTGCCAGTTCATATTCTCCTTTCATTAGTCTCGTGTCATTGTTATCCACCCCTTTAAGCTTCCTACTTCTTCTGTAAGCAGCGCATTTTACCTTCCTTTCTTTTATAGCCTTTTTCAGTCCCTCGTTAACCCTGTATCCAAGCTCTCTCGTTGGGACCCTCACCCTTCCTATACAATCCTTCCCTGCCTCTGTTAGGCTATTTACTATGCCATCTGAAATACTCTGGACATTTGCATCCCTAGGTATACATTCAAGACTTGGTTTTAGTTTTTCCCGAAACTGCTTCCAGTCGGCTCCTTGTTTTAGTCCCCAAACTTCCTTGAAGGTATTTCTGTCTCTATTCGTCTTTTTGCCCATAATCTTAACTGTTATCAGGTTGTGATCACTACCCAAGTCATTTTTTCCCTCGTCATCTATTTCTACATCTATAACCTCCCTCCATACGCTAATGTCAGTGAGTATATAATCAATTATTGTTTTCTTATCGTTCCTCTCCCAGGTCCATTTACCCTTACATTTCGCATCCCTGTTCAAGATCTTTAAACCAAGCTCTTTTGATAGGTCCAACATCTTCCTCCCATTCGTGTTAATTTTCCTATCACCTCCCTGTATGCCCTCCTCCTTATCCCCGATGTGCCCATTGAAGTCCCCCATTAGGACAATACTGAACCCTCTGCTTTCAAGCTCTGTGATATTCGATCTAAGAGTTGTATATATTGAATCATTCCACTCGGGCTTACTTCCCTCCACTGCTAAGTATACAACACCAACGGCAACACTCCTGCTTCCTAACTTGATTTTTGCCCAGACTATTTCGTTGGATACTGGAATCTGAGTCCTTGCTTCTGTGAGATCTGTAATCAATGAGGGCTGTAATTCCTCTTTAGCGTAGATGCCAACACCCCCACCACGTTTCTGACCCTCAGTTCGCCCAGCTCCTATCCACACGCAACCCTTCATCTGATCAACCCGCTCATCCCGTCGTATCCACGTCTCACTTAGACCCATTATATCGAAGTCTCCTTCGTCCATCAGTGTTGATATTTCGCTTACTTTCTTGTGCAGACCCTGGATGTTGCAGTACCCAAACTTAATGAATCTTTGTTTCTTTGTCATCACTGGCACATTATTATAACCCTGGTGTGTCCCTGTGTTGTGCATGTTTGTTGTTCTTCCTATGTTCCCAGCATTTGTGCCCCTCTGGGTTATCGGCTGTGGTCCCCTACCCCCCTTTTCTCCAAAAAAGGCCCAGCCACCTGTAAAATTTTCTGGCCCAACAGGTCTGTACCCATCCTACTTAAATGCAATCCGTCTCGCCCATACAACTCTCCTTGTCCCCAGAATGAGTCCCAGTGGTCAATGAAATGTATTCCCAAGTCTTTGCAGTGCTCTTCCAGCTCCTCGTTTAGCGCCATAATCCGCGAGTTCCTCTCATTCCCACCACCCATAACGGGGAGCACCCCTGAAACGATGATCCGAGCATTCCTGCTAAGTAGCTTACTAATTAGGTCCTTGTATGTGTCCACCAAACGAACTGATTTCCTCTCCCTGATGTTATTGGACCCCACATGTAATACCACTACCGGATCAGGCCCCGACCCAGCTACAATACCGTCCACTCTATCCCTCAGGTCCTCCACTTTAGCCCCCGGAAAGCACAGAACTGTTCTATTTTTACTGTCCGGACCACAGACAACCTTGTCGATCCCCCGAACTATGCTACTTCCCGCAACCACCAACTTACTTTTGTCCCTCGCCCTATTTATCTCCTCTAGTCTCCTATTGTTTACAGCGTCCTCTTCCTCTCCAACAGCCCCACTCGGAATCAATATCGGTATCGGTATCTTTGACCTAGGATTACTCCTATCCTTGTCCCTCCGTCTCTTTCCAGGCCCTGAACTACCTGGACTACTCCCCTGGTCTTCTACCGGATCCCTCCTCCTTTTTCCTGGCCTAGACCCCAAGCTACTATCTGTTGCAAGTACCTCCATCTCCTCCTCTGACTCTTCCGAATCGAGCACATCAAATCTGTTTCTGGTGCTGCACTCCCCACTGCCTTTGGACTTTACACCCCTCTCTACCTGCTTCTCTGGCCCCCCTTTCCTACCACTTTTGATAGTCCACGCCAAACGCTTTACAGCATTGCTCCGGCCTGGGCCCCCCTCATCTGTCCTACGTATTTTTCTAGCAGCCCCCACCTCATCACCTACCTCATTCACATCAAAGGTTCTACCCCCATGTTTCCTCTTGGAACCACCGACAACCACCCATCCTTCTCGGAAAGCTACTTTCACAGGCGTAACTCCAGACAGCCCCGCCCTACCAAGTTTTCCCTTCAGCTCAGCAATCTCCCCCTCAAACTTAACAATTGTCTCAAGTAGGCGGAGGATTTCCTGACAGTTTGCACATACCTCTCCATATCCCATCGAACGAAAGTCCCCATACATCATAGAACACTGTCTACAAACTTCAAGCCCAATATCGCCATCGGTGGCCCCACCAACCCGGCTCTGACCGACACCCCCAGTGACCTCTGTCTGCACACCAATACTTACCCCGTTGGCACCGTTGACCTGGACCGCGATATTACACGTATTTACCTCCATACTTACCTCCGTCTGAACAGACTTGCTCGCCATCATCAAGACAAAATTACAAAATTACGCGATCGGACAAGAAAAACTGTACACGCGACAAAAGGCAACACAACGAACCGTTCGACAACTTAGCGCTCACAGTTTTATTTAAGACCTCCTAACTTTGTCCCAGTTACTATACTAAACTAACTCCCCACAAAGTTGAATAAAATAACCTGAAAATGAAATATATATGATTAGTAAACAATAAAAATACTTAATTTCGATTCGTAACCAAGGAGACTTCTTCTGTATACTTGCGGATCAAATGTCAAGTTAAGCAGTTGCGGAATATGCTTAGCGATATCAGGGTCAAGTTCAGATCAGCAAAAATTTATTTCGCTGAACTAAACTTTTCGCAAAAACTCCCTCAGGCTGAGAGGAGAACCCTGTGCATCATCAACGAAACCATTCGGAAAGTGAAGGACGTTAACGTTATACCAAAAAATGATGACGCGAAGTTTGATGTTGCTCAGGATTTAATCCATTGGACCACGAGAACCGCCAATATTATGTACGATCACTGGTTGAACCACCTGAATTTAAACTAAGTAAAGGCAAAGGTAACAGCCGCCTAACAGATGTGGGATTAGGAACTAATGTGGTTAACCTGTCTGGCGCCAATGACCTAACAACCCAAGAGAAATCTCTTTTAGATCGCGGTTTAACTTTTGTACCAGCACCAAAGCCAAAAACTGAAAACCAAACAAATTTACCATCATACAACTGTAATTTTCTTAGGCAAATGAAATTAGCAGACCGCTTTAGAAACTCCAGCGGTCGGAAACTTCCTTTTACAGAATCATCTGGTTGGTCACCTCCAGATTGCGGCTAGCAAACGAATCATCCAAAAAGTGTTCAGCATGAACATACTCTCCGATAAAGACAATTTAACAGCGGGTGAACGGAGAGCCCTCACGAAACTTCGAAAAAATAAGAAATTAATAATTAAACCAGCCGACAAAGGTGGGTCGGTAGTTGTTCTATCTCGGGATAATTATATAAAGGAAGCCATGAGACAACTCAGCAATACTAAACATTATAAGAAAATAGATTCACTTATTTGGCCTAGTAATATCGAAAAATTCAATAAGATCTTAAAATTTCTCCTCGACGAAGGTCACATTACCAAAAAACAATTGAAATATTTAACAGCTAAGCTCAGTGCTCAAACAAGACAATTTTATATCCTACCAAAGATCCACAAGGACCGTTCTTCATGGACGGATGACTTAACTCCACCCGGGAGGCCGATTGTATCAGATTGTAATTCGGAATCTTATGCGATTTCGGAATTAATTGATTATCATCTGAAACCTATAGCAAATAGACATCCGAGCTATCTAAAAAATACACAGGATTTCCTGTCAAAAATTTCGAAATTGAAAATATCGAAAAATGCAATTCTGGCTACTTTGGATATCGACAGTATGTATACGAACATTGATATTGCTAAAGGTGTTAAATCAGTTAAAAATGCATTCGAAAATTACCCGGATGCGAAACGTCCGGATGAACAAATTTTGGATCTTTTAGAGCTGAGCTTAAAAGGTAATGACTTTCAATTCAATGGAGAATATTTTCTACAAATAATGGGTTGTCCTATGGGTAAAAGATTCAGTCCTAATTTTGCAAGCATTTATGTAGCGGAATGGGAGGAAAATGCCTTAAGCAAATGTGCAAAGCATCCTCTCGTATATCTCAGGTATTTAGATGACATTTTTATTATTTGGGAACATTCAAAAGAAGATTTTGATGAATTTCTAGAAATTTTGAACAATCACGATCCAAATATTAAATTGAAAGCTACTATCAGTGAAAATTCTGTTGATTTTCTCGATGTGACCGTGTATAAAGGCAAGCAATTTCAGGCGTCCGGTCATTTAGATTATAAAGTGTATTTTAAACCAACTGATTCACATCAGTTGTTGCACACAAAATCATTTCATCCTCAACATACATTTAAAGGTATCATCAAATCACAGCTCATTCGTTTCCACCGCAATTCAAGTGATAAGGTAAATTTCAATGAGGCTTGTTCTACTCTATTTGGCGCCCTCAGATCGAGAGGGTACTCGCTACGCCTTTTGCGTAGCTTGAAATCCCAAACCCTGAAAAAGCTCGAAAGTCCAGCTAAAACTACCGATTTCGAACCACTGAAGATTGAACACAACAGACCGTTGCAAAATGGTAGTGGCGCGGTATTTAATTGCAAAAAGCCTCGTTGTAGACTGCATACTTTTATGCCTGATCAGAAAGAGGAATTTTCCTCCGAACAAACGAAAAATCATTATCAGATCCGTAACCCCCTCCATTGTGATTCACCAAACATTATTTACCTTATCACTTGTAAGCGATGTCGGAAACAGTATGTTGGTCAAAGTCAAAATCCTTTCCGAGAACGTGCTACTAGACACAAACAGGATATAAAACATAATGCTGATGCCCCAGTAGCACAACATTTTAACCTTCCTGGCCATTCTTTGGACGATTTCGAAATCCATCCTATTGAGCAACCACCAATTAAAGACACATTAGATGAAACGGATGAATTTAGAAAAAAACGTGAAGCTTTTTGGATCAATACGCTTCAAACCCTCTGGCCATTTGGTATGAACATATCAGAGGGCGAATGCGAAAGGAGGTCCATCATTCCTTTCACTTTAACGTACAACAGAATGAATATCGAAATAGCAAAAATGTTAAAAGATGAATTCAATTTTACCAATGCTAAATTAAATGAACCTTTGAATCTTCGACCTGTCATCGCCTATAAGAAAAACAAAAGCTTGCGTAACATCCTTGTTAGGACTAAATTAGAGCCCATCAATGAATAACATCAATTATTGCCAGTCAGTTTAACCAGTTCCTAAGCTCATCACCTAGTTTAAATCAATTTTGTGTAATTTTTTGTCATGTTTGAAACCCATCAGGGTTCAGTAAATGAAAGCAATGTTTCGGCGGCATATTACAAGAAAAAAAACGTTTCAGTATGAAATGTCTGTGCCAGTGCGATTTTTTAACCTCAAACACACACACACACACCCACACACACACACACAGTCTTGTTTTCCCTACATACCGAGGTACCCCATTGTCTGTCCTTTGTGTGGACTAACGGTTTCAACCTCGTTTTGCCGGTACAGTTCTGGGAAAACAACCGAGGTAAAGGGTTTCTTTTGTCTTTTGTACCTCGGTAAGGCGAAACACGCAAACTCTTTTGTCTAGTTACCTCGTCAAGTTGGTAAGACAAACCCACCCACACACACCCACCCACACACACACACACACACACACACACACATACACACACACACACACACACACACACACACACACAGAGTCTTGTTTTCCCTACATACCGAGGTACCCCATTGTCTGTCCTTTGTGTGGACTAACGGTTTCAACCTCGTTTTGCCGGTACAGTTCTGGGAAAACAACCGAGGTAAAGGGTTTCTTTTGTCTTTTGTACCTCGGTAAGGCGAAACACGCAAACTCTTTTGTCTAGTTACCTCGTCAAGTTGGTAAAACAAACGCACACACACACACACACACACACACACACACACGCACACACACACACACACTTCAGTGGAGGGGTCGGGTCGGGCGCCCCCCCCCCCCCCCAAAAAAAAAATTTGAAATCCAAGACAGAAAAACACAATTTCCTTGACTCTGTGTCCATAATATATTAGTTGCGAACAAGCATAAATATCTAGATATTAAAATGTCTTGTCGGATGTTCATGATATGGGTTAACAGGGGAGAGGGGGCATGAATGCAATTGGGGACGGCATGTGCCCCCTTCCAGACCCCATGCCTACAGTACGGCCACCGTGGACTGGTCACTTTCCATGGGTGGGCAATATTTCCGCGGATGCACTGATATTAGATTTCAAACCCTGTTTACAGCAATAATCATCAAAAATTTAATTAATGAAGTACAGGGTACAATCCGTTGCTTCATTAATTAAAATTTTATTGATGATGATTTTCTATTACCTGGAAAAAGCATGCGTGGATATCACTGCCCATGCATGGATTATCACCAGTCCACGGCAACTGTACTGTATGTCTGCGCCACTGCTATGAGCAGGGACTAATCTAAATGGGTGGATATGTTCACAAATATTAATATTTTTTAGCACCTGATAACAAAGTAATATAAGTTTATGAACAACCACACAATTGACTTTTAATTACAATACTCCTAATTCCTATTAATGTTTATTAATTTTGTGGAATTTTTTTCAATGTGTATGAAGCTTATTTGGACCTGTACGTTTGTTAAAATTGCCCTTCCACTGGGGAGGATTTCTTGAAATCAGTCTACACTGGATTGTGTGGTATCCTTTGTGTAAGACAATGTATTCATTGTAATAATCTTCATGCATAAGGCCCCACAAAGTAGATCTGTTTTTCATGCCATTTTTTGAAAAATTGCATGCAGGCGAGTGTTTTTTTATTTTATTTTGTATTTTTGTAATTATTTCTTTGCCATTAAAAGTTCATGTTCTTGGTTTGTTTTAGGCCTCATAATCTACAGAATAGCATGGGTGGTGGTGTATTCCATCCCTTTAGTGCAAGAAGGCTTTGCAATGCTATAGCATAAGCTTTGTTGTACTCCAGAGACAAATTTATCAATTTTAATAACATGTGTAAAATATGGGACATGAACCATTTAATTTTTTTTTTTTAGCTCACCTCGACAAAGTCAAGCTGGCTTATCTAATCACTCTAGGTCCATTGTCCATCCATCTGTCGTCCATCAACACCATGTTTTGGTCAAAAACAACTGGGCCAGTTCAAGTGAAAGTTTGTGAGAGTGATGGTCCCAAAGGGATATTGCATTTTTGTTTTACTCAACGTGCCCAGCCCCTTAGGGAGAGGGTGGGGGAAAATGCTTCCAAAATATTTTTAAAATCTTCACATGAACCAGTGGGTACAGAGACTTGATATTTATTATGGAGCTTCCTTTTGAGGTGTAGAATCAAGTTTGTTCAGACGTAGTTTGTGAAGCAATATTTGGCTTTGTAATGGCAGGGGTTAGATTTTTGGTACCACACAAAATTTCTATTTTCTGAACCGATGGTCCGATTTGAACGAAATTCGGTATGTGGTATTATTGGGTCATAAGTACTTAACTCATGCAAAAAACCCTCTGCATCCCCATGAGAACCCCAGGAGCTAAAACTAGAAATATATTCAAACGCCCATGTTTCCCAAACCGCTTGGAACAGAGAACTGTTATATGGTATGAAGCATCATTAGGACCAGTAGAATTGAACGGCAAAAAAAATGCCATCTATTTTGTAAGGGTGTTCTGCAGAGGGCATCAAAATAATGCTGACTCAGCATATTCGCAAACATTTTAGAAAATCTTTTCTCCAGAACCAATGGTCAGAAGTTTTTTATATTTGGTATACAGCATCCATAGAGGGGTCAGATACAAGTTTGTTAAAATAAAGCCCATTGGTTCACATTTGGACTCAATGCAGGAGCCCACATTTTTTAACTTAGGGCAATATGGGGAATTTTCTTTGAAAATCTTCAGAACCACCAGTCAGAATCTTTCAATGTTTGGTATACATCATTGTTATGAGGGTCAGATTCAAGATTGTTCAAACCAAGTCCTTAGGTTAATATTTGGGCTTCCTTTGGCAGCCCAAATTTTAACTTAGTGCAATATGAGTAAATTTCTTCAAAAATGTTCTTCTTCAGATCCACCAGTCAGAATGCTTTCATATTTGGTATACAACATCTCTAAGGAGGTCAGATTAAACTTTGTTCAAAACGAGTGCCTGGGTTAATATTTGGGCCCCCTATGGGAGCCGGAACTGGCCATGTAGCTGAAGAATTAGAAATTTTTAATTCAGAACCCTATAGAGGTGTGTAACTAAGAGTAATCTACATAGGTTGTATCAAGGGGCTTCAGAGGGGAGCTTCACATTTTACATTATGATTAGCTGAAGAAAAGGCATGATGCTGGGACTGTTTTTGACACTCCTGAGGGGCTCAAGGATTGACAGTGTATCCTATGGAGATGGATTGCTTAATGTAGATTCATTCTTGGACTCTGTGCATATCGTGTTCTGTACAAGGTGAGCGCTTCAGGCCCCGTGGGGCCTCTTGTTTATTTATTTATTGGGTTTTAACAACTAACAACACTTTCGACAGCCAGCAGCTACAAGTTTCTTCTCTCCTTGAACCAAGTGTCTCACCCAGCTGCAGCACTCATGATCCACTGAGTGTTTAGCTTACCTGACTTTCAGTCAGGGTGAGCTATAGTGATCACTCGTCGTCCGTGAACATGGTGTTTGCGTCTTCTCCTCCAAAACTGCAGAACCGATTTGAATGAAATTTGAGATGCTTGTTTGTTATGACATCGCATTTTGATTTTGTTCAAATCAAGTTGCCCTGTCCCTCAGTAGGGCCACGCCCAAAAATTATGCCTAAATCTTAAAAAATCTTCTTCTCATGAACCAGGAGTAGCGGAGACTTGATATTTGGTGTGCAGCTTCCTTTTGAGGTGTAGACTCAGATTTGTTCAAGATTTCAAGAAAAAGTTTGTGGGGCTATATTTGCCTTCGTTATGGGAGGGGCAAGAAGTTTCGCTCCTCCCAAAATTTCTATTTTCCAAACCAAGAGGCTGATTTGAACCAAATTTAATATGAGGGCTTATTGGGTCATAAGTTCTTAATTTACGCCCCAAAATATTCCCCCCACCCCCCCCCCCCCCCCCATGGGGACCACAGGAGCTAAAACTAGAATGCTCATATCTCCAAAACTACACGGCACTGATAATTCTTATTTGGTGTGAAGCTTCCTTGGGACCAACAGAATGGAATGGTCGGGTCTATCATGGGGTACTTCTTCGGGACTTTGGAAAAATGCTGAGTCAGCATTTTCTAACACTGGTTAATGGGGAAAGCATTTAAGACACTTCTCCGCCCAATCCACTGCTCCAAAAGCTTCCAAATTTCACATGTACCATCTTTGAAAGATTTTTTCACACGTTTGTTGAAATCAAATCCCTGGGTCCATATCTGGGCTCTCTGTGGGAGTCCAAATGTTGAAACTAGTGCAGTATGAGGAATATTCTTTAAAAATCTTCTTCTTCAGACCCACAAATCAGAATCTTTTGATATTTGGTATGCAGCATCCTTAGGCGGGTGAGATTTAAGTTAGTTGAAGCCAAGTCCATATTTGGGCTCACCAGAGTATCGCAAATTGCGAGAACAGCCGTTTCGTTCCTGTGACGTTCTCGCAAATGCTTGTTAAGAAGATCCATTTACCCCCCCCCCCCCCAAAAAAAAAAAATATAAGCATTTTTTCAGCAGATAAAATTTAATAAAATTAGATTAATTTTAGAGCTGAAACGATTAAAGTGTTTTTTTTTGATTGATTAATCGCATGGATTAACCTTGGTTAACCGATTAATCACTTGCCCTAATAGGTAGCTGAATAATTGGCGTACCATTGATGATTTATATAATTAAAACTTTACTCAACATAATGGACAAAACCGGCTAGCGCCGTATACAAAACTGTCCATTCAAATTTTATTATATTTTCAATTTTTGTCTCAAAACATAGCTTATGACCCCTCATTGGAATGGAACAAGCTCATTGAGATTGTTCCAATGGTGGGGGGGGGGGGGAGAGATCATAAGCTATGTTTTTAAGACAAACATTGAAAATCTTTAGTAATTCAAGTATCCTCTGCTACCCGCATTTGGTGAAGGGTTGAGAATGACCATTTCTAGCTACTGATACAGTATAATGATCATACAAGTGAACAAATATGTCAGCACGTAACTGGCATGCAATACTCTGTCTCATGTAATTGATGTGAGCCTGTGTGACAATGTTTGCCTGTTTTGGTGCAAGTTTGTTCCTTAGTTAACCCATATAATACCGCACTTCAAAAGTAAAGGTCTACCGATCAATTACATTTTTTATCGATCAAGACGTTGATTATTGGTTAGTCGATTAATCGGTTAACCGTATCAGCTCTAATTAATTTCTATAAACATGATTACTGCAATAGCCTTTAATGTGGTGGTTGAACAATCTAACAATATATGTATTTGATGATAAATAAGCATAATTCATGTGATTAAGACACATGTTGGAAATGGGTACCACAAAAATAAATGGGTCCCGCAAAAAAATATATTTGCGAAACCCTGCCTCACTGTGGGAGCCCGAATTATAACTTAGTTCAAAATGAGGAATTTTCTTTAAAGATCTTCTTCAGATCCAGCAGTTGGAATGTTTTGATATTTGGTATGCAGCATCCTTAGGGGGGTGAGATTCAAGTTTGTTTACGCCAAGTCCATGGGTTCATATTTGGGCTCACTGTGGGAGCCTGAATTATAACTTAGTTCAAATTATAACCTAGTTCAAGAGACGAAATAAGATTTCAAATCCAACAGTCGGAATGTTTTGATATTTGGTACCCTATACAGCATCCTTATTGGGGTGAGATTCAAGTTTGTTCAAGCCAAGTCCCTGGGTTCATATTGGGGTTTCCTGTGGGAGCCCGAATTGTACCAAAATTTCTATTTTCCGAATTGAGAGGCCGATTTGAAGCAAATTTGATATGATGGGCTTAAATAAGCATAATTCATGTGATTAAGACACATGTTGGAAATGAGACCCGCAAAAAATAAATGGGTCCCGAAAAAATATAATTGCGAAACCCTGGCAACTGTGGGAGCCCGAATTATAACTTATTTCAAAATGAGGAATTTTCTTTAAAAATCTTCTTCAGATCCAGCAGTCGGAATGTTTTGATATTTGGTATGCACAATCCGTAGGGCGGTGAGATTCAAGTTTGTTTACGCCAAGTCCCTGGGTTCATATTTGGGGTCACTGTGGGAGCCAGAATGATAACTTAGTTTAATATGAGGAATATTCTTCAAAAATATTCTTCTTCACATCCACAAGTCAGAATGTTTTGATATTTGATATACAGTATCCTTAGGGAGGTGAGATATAAGTTTGTTAAAGCCAAGTCCCTGGGTTCATATTGGGGTTTCCTGTGGAAGCCAGAATTGTACCAAAATTTCTATTTTCCGAATTGAGAGGCCGATTTGAATCAAATTTGATATGATGGGTTTATTGGGTCATAAGTACCTAATTTATGCAAAAATTCTCCCGTCGCCCTTTGGGAACCTCAGGACCTAAATATAGAAAAAAATTAAAACGTCCATATCTTCAAAACTACATGGCACTGAGAATTTTTATTTTGTGTGAAGCTTCCTTAGGAACAGCAGAAAGGAATGGTCCCCCCCAAAAATTGCCATCGGTTTTATCATAGGGTAGTTTTCCAGGACTTTGAACAAATGCTGAGTCATCATTTTTTAACACTGTGAGTAATGGGAAAAACATTAAAGAATATTCTCGCATACCACTGCTCCAAAGGCTTTCATATTTCGCATATAACATCTTTGGAAGATTCCTTCACACGTTTGTTGAAATCAAATCCCTGGGTCCATATTTGAGCTCTCTGTGATTAGATTAGTGCAATATGAGGAATATTCTTTAAAAATCTTCTTCTTCCGATCCCCCCCCCCCCCCCCCCTTTAGAATCTTTTGATATTTGGGATGCAGCATCCTTAGATGGGAGAGATTCAAGTTTGTTCAAGCCAAGTCCCTAGATTCATATTTGGAGCCCGAATTATAACTTAGTTCAAATTATAACCTAGTTCAAGAAACGAAATAAGAAATGCGGCAAACGACGACATAAACAATTTAAATCCCAAACTGTAAATGTTCAAAATCTTATCCCTATTAACTTAGTCACGACCTATTTCAAATCTAACGATCTCAGGTTGTGCCTAGTGAATGCTCGTTCGATGGTGAACAAAACTGCAAGCTTACTCGACACAATCGACGATAACAATATTTCAATATCCATGATAACTGAAACATGGTTAACTCCAGACGACACATTGACTGTCGGTGAGATCATTGCCAACGGCAAGATTCTTACACACAATCCCAGGAACTCACAGCGAGATTTAGGTGTGGGTGTAATCTGTGATAACACTTTGAAGTTTAAGCGTAAGGCATCTAAGACTTGGGTTACATTCGAGTCCATTGACACCATTGTAACGATCGACTCACACTCAGTCCGGCTCATTGTCATTTATCGATCCCCACAGAGCTCCAAAAACAAATTCACTGTCAACCAGAGAATCCGAGGCTGATCTTGTTAAAAATGTTTTAATTGTTGATCCTGCAATCTCTGACCATTTTATGATTATCTTCGATTTGGCACTTCCTCGCCCCCCCCCCCCCCCCCCACCCCTGTCCGGAAGAAAGTCACATACTGCATGTACCGGAGTATTGACCTTGCTAAGTTTGCGGATGCTATTACTTCGTCTCCCGTCGCTAAAATTAACGAGATGCAAACTGTTGACAGCATTGAATACATCCTCACTGGCTCACTTCAAGAGGTTATTGACAAGTTCGCGCCTAAGCAAACATGCACTTTTAGCGTACGCCCTTGCTCACAGTGGTTCAGTGATGAGATTAGGCGCGCAAAAGATTTACGACGCAAACTAGAGCTTCAGTGGCGGCAAACGAGACTATGTGTTCACAGAGAGATGCTTGTCAACCAGCGAAATGTTGTTAACAGACTGGTCAAATCCGCGAAACAGAAATACTTTTCGGACTTATTGTCAACTAATGTTAATTCCCCTAATGTGCTGTCTGTCGTTCTTCAGAAGCTTCTGTACCGTGAAAAGACAACCGTACTCCTAGAGCATTCGTCATCCAAAGATCTTGCGAATAGATTTTCTTCTTTCTTTTGTGAAAAAATTGAGACTATCAGAGCTTCGCTTGATACAAGCTCACAATCCGATCTTCGACAGATGGCCGAGATGCCATGCACCTGTGTTAAAGCTGTTGCACAGTTGTCCCAATTCAAACTTTTGGTTACAACAGATATCCAGAGGTTAATATCCAAGGCACCATTTAAGCAATGCATGCTAGAAATCATTCCAACTTGGTTGTTAAAAGTATCTCTTTCGGAGTTAACTAAAAGCCAACACCTGACCCAGAGGTTCTGAAAAACTACCGACCGGTCTCTAATCTTCCATTCCTATCAAAGATTATTGAGCGTGCAGTGGCTCCTCAACTAAATTCTCATTTGGCAGCCCACGGCCTAGCCGACGTTAACCAGTCTGCATACAGATCTAATTGCAGTACAGAAGCGGCGCTTCTAAGGGTCCAAAATGATATCCTTTTATCCACGGACAGGCACAACCTCACATGTCTTGTTTTGTTGGATTTAAGCGCTGCTTTTGACACCATAGATCATAACATACTTGTTGAAAGACTGGCAGTGAAAATAGGTTTTACTGACCGAGCACTTAGTTGGTTTTCGTCGTACCTTAATGGCCGTACACAGAGTGTCCTTAATGGCAGTGAGTCGTCAGACAAGGTCACACTACGTTTTGGCGTCCCTCAAGGATCGGTGTTGGGTCCCCTACTGTCTTACCTCTCGGTGACATTATCCGAAGCCATGGCCTTGACTTTCATTTTTACGCAGATGACACACAACTGTATATTAGTTTTACTCACGCCTTTGAGCCTGAAACATGCAATAAGATTGAACTTAGTATTTCAGACATCAAGGCATGGATGACTAAAAACGTTCTTACATTGAACGATGACAAAACAGAAGTAATATATATAGGTCAACCTCATCAACTTTCAAAAATATCCAAACTGTCCCTCAATACTGGAGGTTCTGCGATAAAACCCAGTAGCTGTGTTCGAAACTTCGGTTATTTCATGGATGAAAATTTGGCCGCTGATGAACATATCAAACATGTCTCTCGCAGTGCATTTTTTCATCTTAGAAATATTAGCAAAATTCGATCCTTCATTGATACGCAGACGTCACAACAGCTTGTCCACGCCTTTGTTACCAGTCGCCTCGACTACTGCAACTCTCTTCTGGTTGGCTCTGAAACATCTATTCTTGAAAAGCTACAACACATCCAAAATTGTGCTGCACGGGTCATAACCAGAACTCAAAAGTACTGCCATGTAACACCAGTGCTCTCTGAGTTACACTGGCTACCCGTTAAGCAAAGAATTAAATTTAAAATTGTCCTTTTGGTATTTAAGCGTATCTCGGGATCTGCACCATCCTACCTGCCCGATCTTCTTACCATCCACAAACCACCGAGGTCTCTTAGATCATCAGGTCAACTCAATCTGGTTGAGCCCGTATCTAAATTTACTAGTGCTGGTGATAGGGCCTTTGCGGTCGCTGGCCCAAGGCTTTGGAATTCTCTTCCATTCGACATAAAAAATAGTAAATCACTTGAATCATTCAAGTCTGGTACTAAAACCTACCTTTTTCGAAAGGCATTTCCTTCAGTGGTCTTTTAATTTTGGTCATAAACTGACATTACCAGGTGCGTGGGTGTGACTGACTCAGTGAGGATTGCCTCGTTACTCGTCAAGTTACACTCACATACTTGTTTTGGTAAAGTTGTAGTTTGTTTTGGTTTTTTGGGGGGGGGGGTTGTTGTTTTTTTTTTTGTTTTTTTTTATTTTGTTTTAATTCAATACCCTTTTTCTTTTAGGTTCTGTCGCTTATCGCCACGATATAGCCTCGGTTGCTGATGTGGCGTTGGGCAACAATAAATGAATGAATGAATGAATGAATGAATGAATGAATGAATGAATGAATGAATGAATGAATGAATGAATGAATGAATGAATGAATGAATTTTTTATTTAGCAGTACACATCAATATAGATATATACATATATACAATACAAACAAGAGATTAACTATGCATGTATACCGCAGGGAGACGACATAGCCAGATTGGATGTCTACCTGTCGTCTCCCAGAGATTATACTTTGCAGCATTGGAATCGGACTATCAGACAACAGTTCATCTGTACTTGGATGCTGGTGGCTTGGTGCAGCTAGCATATCTACCTACCTCCCGCCACTGGGAACTCGGTCAAATAGCTGATGCCATCGGCATTTCCTGGTAAAAATATATATGATCGTGTGAAGAGAGTCCTATGCTGGGTCCAAAGAAGAGCTATATTTACATTGTTTACGTGGGATAGAGCCATTCCTACATCGTCCACTTCGCATCGCGGGCACTCCCAATGCCCACTCAGAGACTGCAAACACAATTTTTTTATTTTTTTTTTATATATTCCACAATATTGGACAACCCAAGACTACCCAAACTAAACACTTTTAACAGCCCCTATTTCACTGTTTACAGCTTCCGCAGGGGCACCAGAAACACCCACAACGCAAATAGAATGGACGATATAGGAAATGTCTATTGAAGAATTCCTTTCTGGTGTGTATTAGCATTATCAAATAAAAGTTTTTAATTACTATCATCGAGAAAACCAGGATCAACCAATTTATTCCTAATTTAACCATATTACTACGAGTTGCCCGGTAGCGAAACTTAAGAGACGAGATTATGTCCAGACATATACAGCACCAGCGGAGATGGGTCTCTGGATAACCACTACACAATTCCTCTCATACTTCCCCGCTGACAGCCACAAATCCCGACGTCACTCCGTGCGAAGCTCCCACGGAGAGCTCCCCACTGAAAGCGTTGAGTCATCAGCTGAGTAAAGTCCCACCCGTAGTGTTTACCACTAGCTTTATCGGTAGTGTTGACTACAGGGTAGAAGCTATATCTGAAGGATACCGGCAAAAACAACTACAAGATTTCTCTGTAGTCATTCATCAACCCAGCCTGCCGGTACTGTTCTTGGAAAGCGCTAAGTTAGTCTAATCTTGAAAATTCATACCCACACAATTACTCTGAAAATATTCTGCCTGTTGCTGATAGAGCATTCGTTACAGTATGGATTATTACAGACGATGTTATCGGAGTATTGGGACAATAATTTTAAGGTTAATTGTTTCTTGAAAATGTTTCTGTTACTTATGTTACGTAAATCGAAGTCTAAGTCATTCCAGAGTTTAGGGTATATGTGTGTTGAAAAGTTCTCAAGAGTCCGTGTTCTTGTTCAGCCAATTTGGAGAAGATCTCTCCTTCTTCTAGCTCTACCCGTAGTGTTGACTACATGGTGGAAGTAGTGTCTGAAGGATACCGGCAAGTTATCATGATACCAATCAAATACGAACAAGCACGCGTGGAGTTTAAAGAGGTCGTTTACTTCAAGAATCTTATTTTCCCGAAAGAGGGGATCAGTGTGTGCTTTGTATCGCTTGTTGTTTATTATGCGGATGGAGCGTAAATGATAATACTGATCCATGTATCAATGCATCTGTGAGAGAATGTACGTGTATGTGTGTATATGTATGTATGCAATTATTGTACAGCTATTGAGCACCGTGTGTGGATTCTAGGCTTTAAAATTATTATTATTATTATTTTTAAGAGGAATGTTCTTTAAAATCCAGTAGTCAGAATCTTTTGATATTGGAATACAGCATCCTTAGGGAGGTGAGATTCAAGTTTGTTCAAGCCAAGTTCCTGGGTTCATATTTGGGCTCCCCGTGGGAGCTCGAATTATAACTTAGTTCAATATTAGGAATATTTTTTTAAAATTCTTTTTTTTAGATCCACCGGTCAGAATCTTTGGGTATTTTGTATAAACTTTTCTTATGAGGGGCAGATCCAACTTGTTCAAATAAATTCCCTGGGTTGATATTTAGGCTACCGTGTCAGGTGAACGCCCTCGGACCCCCTGGGGCCTCTTGTTTTCTGTTTGACAACATTGCCCTGGCTCTTCTCTCTATATTTTATATTGTAAGTTAGTCACTTTTATGTAGGCTTCCAAAATGTGTTACTGCATGTCTGTCTGTCCTTCAGATGAAATGTTTCTTTGCTTTTCATTTGCCTGGCTCTACATTTTAAATAATTTGCAGATATCTTTCACCCCAACCTCCCCCACACACATATACAAATCAGGGCTGGGGCGAGTATTGAGTACTTTGTCAAAAAAGTGGCATTTGATTACTTTGGACCCAGCCCGTCACAAATATATTAAACATCAAAGAGTATTATATACTTGAAACAAATACAGTACAGCTGCTGTGTACTTCTCACTTTCCACGGATGGGCAATATTTCCACGGATACAATAATATTTGATGTCAAACACTAACTATAGGAATAATCATCAAAAATTTAAATAATGAAGCACCAGGTACAACCCGGTGCTTCATTAATTAAAATTTTGCAGATGATTCTTGTTGCCTGGTAAATGCATGAGTGGACATCACTGCCCACGTGTATATTACAACCCGTCCACGGCGACTGTACTCTAACTCATTTGTCCTCTTTGGGAACATATTTTCTACAATTTTACTCCTTTTGACAGAATGTGTGCCTGTGGGGATTAAAACCAAAGTAATGAAAGTGCACTTGCGGATGTTTGCAGCACAAGCACAGCACTACAGAATCAATATTTGATGATTTTAGGAATTTTAACAGTGTCGTGAGACACCACAGTAGAAGCTAATGGTCATTCTCTTGGAAAAAATCACTATTTTATGACTCGAGATGCCTTAACTGAGAAAACTGAGGCTTTTTCTAACAAAGATTGCAAAATATTCATCAAACACGATGTGAAATGTCTTCAGAAGGCGCAATGTGATTAAATAACAATGGGAAATTCAATATGTGTCAACATCAATTTATTTATAAATTAATGTAGTTTTTTTATGGAAAAAGGCATACTGAGGGGTGGGGGGGGGGGGCACATCCAGGGCTATACTTTACCCAATCACTAGGTAAAAGAATATTTGACATCATTTGTTGAGATAAAATGGCACTTTCTATTGATATTGGTGAATTATATAGCCTCAGCCAGGACTTATATTTCGACAAGAATCTGAGAATCGATTCACGCAGAGATCTGTGCAACAAAACCAGTGAGAAACCATGTAGATTCTCGTAGCACCGCTGCTAGTATTCACGTGAAAAGAACTGAGTCAGTTTAACGCTTTACCTAACACAAAGGCAGCAAATTAACCAATACAACACTAACATGACCTGAAATATTGTGACACTGGCAATAAAATTTGTACAAATATGGCTGTTATTGGAACCGGCTCTCATCAGCCGGTTCCAGTAACATCCATAATTATTAAGCTTGATGAATATTGTTTATTTTTAGCTCACCTGACTGTAAGTCAGGGGGCGCTTAAGTGATGACTTTCTGTCTGTCGACCATCCGTCCATCTGTCCGGCATCAACTTTACATTATCAACCTCTCCTCATAAACAACTGGGCCGAATTGAACCAAATTTGATATTCATGTTCCTTATCATATATGAATTCCCGTTTGTTCAAATAAAGTTGCCACGCCCACAGAGGTCCCCAAAAAGGGCATTCTTCTGATAGCACCCATAAATTGTTTTCCAAAATTAAAAAAAAATCTTCTCCAGAACCATATATGAGAATCTTTTGATACTTGGTATACAGCATCTCTAGAGGAGAGGAGGGGGGGGGGGGGGGGCAGATTCAAGTTTGTTCAAATCGAGTCCTGAGTTAATATTTGGGCTCCCAATGGGCACCCAAATATCAACAGTGCAATATGAGGAAATTTCTTTGAAAACCTCCTTCAGATCCACCAGTCAGAATGCTTTCAAATTTGGAATACAACATCTCTAGTGGAGGAGGGGGGGGGGGGGGGGTAGATTGAAGTTTGTTTGAATCAGGTCTGTGGGTTAATATTTGGTCTATCTATTGAAGCCCAAAGTTTAACTTAGTGCAGTATGAGGACATTTCTTTAAAAATCTATTTCTTCCACCAATCAGAATCCTTTCATATTTGATATACAGCATCTCTTATGGGGTCAGATTCATGTTTGTTCAAGCCAAGTCTGTGGGTTAATATTTGGGCTCATTACGGGCGCTCAAATTAACTCAGTGCAACATGAGAAAATTTCTTTAAAAATCTCTTTCTTCAGACCCACCAGTTAGAATGCTTTAATATTTGGTGTACAACATCTCTGGGGAGGTCAGATCTAAATTTGTTCCAATTTGGTTCCTGCCAGTCAGAATCCTTTCATATTTGGTATCGCGGGGGGGGGGGGGGGGCAGATTTGAGTTTGTTCATTTCGAGTCCCTGGCTTAATATTTGGGCAGGGGTGGGTTAGGTTCAAGGTTGTTCATTAATGTTCAAATCCATTCCTTAGAGTCTTAAAATTTGCCTTTCAAGCTGCAGTGACGCAACAACCCTTGGAAGTTTGGCAGTACTTGTCTACAGCTGACAGAATTGGAAGCAATTAGGAAGACCTATGCTAATAATCATCTGACATGGACACTAGAGTTATGAATAATTTCATAACATCATTCCTATGTAGTGTTGATAAACCATGACTAACTGAATGTGACCCAACATACTTATCTGAACCACTTTGTCAGGTGAGCGATTAAGGCTCCTGGGGGGGGGGGGGTGGGGGGCTTTTGTTTTTTTTTAAAAATCAGTAGTTGTTTTTTTTTAAATTAAAAAGCCATATTGGATAAAGGGTTAACATGTATTATCAGTATGCAACAGGGGTTCAACCATGCTGGCCTCATGGGATCCTGCCCATAGCAGGTCTGAATTCTCGCAATGATTTTCGCAAGGATCCAAATGGATTCTCTCAAATTTAGAGGAATTATAAGCCCTGCAGAACCCCAATTTTGGAACAAAATTGACATATTCTTTCATGGGGGTGGGGCACTATTTATCTTGCTGAATGGTTAATTGAAACAGATTTTGTCAAAAGGTTTTGTGTGCTGATGCAGATTTTAGTTTTATTTTAGGATTAGGGTAGTTTTCAAAGAAAGCTGTGGATTATTATCCCAGCTTACTCATTAGGCAACAGAGTAGGAATTCTGTCAGAGGCAATATCAGTTTTTAAGCCCATTTGACACAGATTGGACACTTCTCTTCAAAAGAACAAATTTCCCATGCTTTTGACTAGGCAGAAGCCAAAAGTTGAATTCTATTGCAGAAATGAGTCTTTCATCACATGAAAGAAGTAAATGTATCTTTGGTAGGGTTGGGTTTGCTCATAGGTATAACTGTTGTAAATATTTTAATTAGATTTACCTGCTTCGAAAAGTTGCACTTGGAAATTATGTAATCCCCAAAACTAAGCAGTCTTGGGAAAATATATTGTTTCAATAAACATTTGAAGAATTCTACGGACATCTTGCATTACTGTTGAATGTTCCAAATGAATAAAGAGGGTGATTTGAGGACTTTTTGGACCTAAAAATTCATTTGACTATTGGTGTGTTTTGGTTTGGAATTCCCTGAGAAATATGTACATCTGACCAGCACTTCCTTTTCTGTTAGTTTTTCTCTCTTATTTGTTGCATGAACCCCTGTTTAAGAATCAGAAAAAAGTTGTCTGAAGGGGTATACTTGACAAAAGATATTTGAATGCCAAATTTAAAATGATGCGACCATATTTTTTTCGCCTGAACGTTATAATGGTCGCCTATGGGAAAATATTTAGTACAGTGATACGTATTCATGTTTGGCTGAAATTAAACAATTGGAAGAATTCGATTGCATAAAATGTTTTTGGAGTAAAGGTTGCGGAATGAAATATTTCAATATGTTGGATACTTTGGGGTTCCTTCTTACGCCTTGTGTTTTGTCATATTATTGAACAAAAACCGTGTCTAAAGAGAGACACACACTCTAAAAAAAACTTCACATGAAGGCAACTTTTCGTGTGAATCATTCAAAGTAAACAAAATTAGTTTCCCCTCACATGCACAGTCTCACTCTGCAAGGGAAATAAAGAGATAGGTATTGTTTTGTTTGTCTTTTTACGGAAAGAGACTTGTAATGTGGTTTTAGGGAATCTCTTTTAAGAATGTGTGGGCCCTGAAAAGGACCGACACGAAACTATAATGGTACTCAGCAACCCGCTCCACGCATCTCCGCCTTTGTGAAGCACTCTTCTTCCGAGTTTTCTTTTTTCACCACTATCACTTCTTGAATCCGCATGTTCAAACCAGTGTTTCAGCCTGTTGAAATACTACATCACCCCGAATGGTCTACTAGCCTCCTTGATAGTGGGGAACCTGCTCATCATCTCTTTGTATTCATTGTTGGTTAGTATTGCTGACCACCATCTCTTTAGAGCGAGGAAAAATTCTTTATCAGCCGTCATTTTCATTGTATCCAAATAGGTAGGGGCGCGGTGTCGTTGCAGTAACTGGTTCTCGTCAGATCACCGAAGTTAAGCAATGTCGAACCCGGTTAGTCCTTGGATGCGTGACCGTCTGAGCGATCGATTCGGACTCCCGCATTGTATCCTTGGACAAGGCACTTCACCCCGATTGTCCACGTGGGGGCACGTTGACGCCGTGTACTAAGGCGAACTGCACGTCGATGGTACGCATGTCTTCAACCAATCTTACCCTGCCTGTGCTGCAGTGCGGAGTTACGATGTTGGGGGCTGGCAGCTGCTCGTCGTTGCTTGGTGGTTCTTTCCGGGTATTCGGCTTCCTCCACCCGTAAAACTGCCACGGTCATGATTAGCCATTGTGCATAGGTATATGACCTTAAACAGTAATAAATAAATAAATAAATAATATCCAAATAGGTGTCTGCTGTAGAGTAATCCATACGTGTTAGCTCCATGGTCTGTGCAGCGAAAAATAAGTCATCCGATGACGAAATAACCCAGCTTTTGTTGGTAATCTTATACTTACTCCAACGACGTGATAGTAAACGTTGTGGATGATTAATTTATTACCGCCTTACAATCAAAATAGCACTTAAGCGTTCTTTGGATAGATTTTGACCCAAACGACACTTTGTCTTGACTTTAAAACTAATGAACATTTCATGTGTTCATTATTTATCATTTCTTCTTTCATAAAAATGAAGGTAAAGTTCTTTCAAGATCAAGAAGAGTTCAGAAAGTGAAGGAACGCAGAAATATCTGATAATGAATGGAATTAGCGATTGGAATTAGAACATGAAAGGATGGAGCAAGTGACGATTCGGCAAGACAACTGTCAGAAGAGTGTATTGGACATATGCGTTCTACCAGTCCTCTGAAGTTTACTCGTCAGCGGTGACAGCAAATTATTGACAAGTTGGAACGACGTGTAGGGATAAGACCGTTCTTAGCGGCTCGTGGTTATGAACTGGAGAAGTGCCGGGTAAAGAGGTTTATCTGTATCCTGATCTAAATTGGCAGCCTGATATAAAAAAATGGGAGGTCAAATTCATAAGTGTTCCTAAAATCAAAGTATGGGTTATTGAATTGTTTTATCATGACATACATTCAAGTTACTAGTACAAGTTAATCTGATTCATTCCAATTCTTCTCATCTCTAAACTTCGATTTAACGTGTTAGTATCACAGAACTAGCGTCTTCATAAATGTCTCCGTGGTAGCCCTTTTCAGGACCCACACATTCTTAAAAAGGATTATTTAAAAACACAGTATACGTCTTTTTCACGAAAGAGATTTTTTCTTTTCTAAACAAAAGTCTCAGAAAGAGAAACACAGTTCCATCACACATTCTGTGAGCAATTGTTGCAATTTACACGTCCGACTTGTATTTTATACGTCCGAAGTATAAATGCACGTTGGACGTGCATTTTTCAGCGCGATGAGATTTTTTTAAACAGAAAATAGCGACTCAACTGTATTTGTTTACAGGTGCCTCTACATTAAAGAAAAGCGTTGCAACGATAAATCCAGGTGCATCGATAAAAATACACGCCCAACGCACATTTTTCGTCAATGAGAATTTTTGATTCAGCCAATAGAAATTGGTAAATGCAGGTGCATCTGATTTCTAAAAATAAAAATACACGCCCCACGTACATTTTTTTTACGTTGATCTATCGAAATTTGTGTTCCAAATATAACTTGGAACTAGAGAAACAGAATTTACTGCAACCAGTAAATTCAAGTCTGTGTGAAAAGGGTTAAAGTATCAGGAATAAACTCTACAGAAAGAGAATTTATGGAGGCTTATTTTCTGGAGCAAAATATTTTTTAACAAATCAGAAATGGGTTTTCCTTAACAGTATTTACAGATATTCATACAGGAATCAGAACAATTTTGATAAGAAACCAGAAAAGGCATATATGTGACCAGCATTCAAAGGGTTCGATACACGAATCAGAAATGAAAAATTTTGGCTCTGCCCACTAATTTGAGTGGTGAAATACATTCATAAACTTTAGAAATACATTAAGGTGTAAATGCATTTCTCAGTCATTCTTAATAATATGCACCTGAGGACCCCATTCAGGTGGACCATATATTGAATCTCCAGCAATTTTTAACTCAGTCGGTGTAGTTCCATGTCTACATCTACATTGAAGAATGAGCGCAACCCACTTTGAAATAATGGCTCCCCCAACTTCAGATCTGTCATTCAGATCGAACGGGTGCAAAAAACATAGATGAGTGCAAACTGGGTATTGTTAACCAGCATGCCAAAACGCATAGAGATAGGATGATCCGTATTTGAGTTGTCGCGCTGACAAAGGGTGCATAGACTGTATATTGGAGATAATATAACTTATAAACCATAAAAATCCCAAGAGCTCATTTGAAGGCCTACTCTTAAAAGGGCATCTAGTGACCTAAACAAGGCATACATATAACTAGAACTTCTCTAATAAATTAATTTTAAACAGTCATAGCACTAATACAGTTAACAGTACAGTCAACTATGTCAGTATTGCATCTTTTACCGGCATCCTGACAGTATTGTGACAGGTTTCAATAACAAATCTTCAGTGTAGTTTTACAATTACATGTACACTGGAATTCTTCATGATCAAGTTGTTTATTTTTATATTAACTTGGTTTGGGAATTAATTCTGTACAATGAGATTAAATAAACAGATCATGTTATTGTATGTGACAGTCACAGCTTACTCCCTAACTGCTTTTTGTGAAATTCTTTCATGGAGAAAATATTCATACAGGAATCAGAACAATTTTTCTAAGAAACCCGAAAAGGCATATATGTGCACGCAATTTATAGGGTTCGATCAAGGAATCAGAAATTGACATTACTGCCGCTGCCATTTGAATGACGAGATACACGTATAATCTTCAGAATTGCATTAATTGGTATAAAGTGACTTTCCTAATAGGTCGCAAAAAATATGCATTTAATGACCTCTCTTGACCGCATAGAGGTGGACCACAATTTGAACCTCCAGCAAGTTTCAACTCATTTGATATAGGTAGTATTTCTATAGGTCACACCAAGCCTGAAGTATGAGCAAAAACTACTTTATAACTAAAGAAACACCGGCCATGGTGTGTGGCACATCCTCCCATGGTCCTTTATAATTGTGTGAAGTTTGATGACTGTGGCCCAAACAGTCTTCGAGTTATTGGCTCGGGCACACACACACACACATGGACACACACACGGACGGACACATGCACACTTCAATCACTATATGCCACCCGCCTTTAGTCGGGGGGGGGACATAAAAAGAAATCTTTGAGTTCCAGAGTGGGTCTGACTGAACCCCAAAATATTTGTTCTCATAGCACAGAGATAACAAAGGCACCCAAATACACTCATTCCAGTCACAAGGTGATAACAAAGGTACCCCAAAAAGTTTTGTGAAGATCGGTTCATAAATACAGACTCTAGCCCGAGCCGTATTAACATATGCGCTTACTGTGTATAAGTAACACTGAACAAATCAAAGTTCATCTAATTTGCATAATTTCTACACGAGAAAAAAAACGTATTATATGTGATGTATTCTATGTTACTAAACATTCCTACAAAAATTTATTCAAATCAGAACTTTCATACAGAAGTTCTGTACAAAAAACTGATTGCACTAACTTTGGTACAAAATGGCTGCTGGCGGCTATATTGAATTTTGGACCGCACCCCAAAACACTCGTTTTCATACCACGGTGATAACAAAAGGTACACAAGAAGTTTCGTAAAGTTCGGTTCATAAATACAGCCTCCAGTCTGTGCCGTATAGAAGTTGTGTACAAAAAAAAAACTGATTAGACCTAATTTCAGTACAAAATGGCCACTGGCAGCCATCTTGAATTTTGAACCGCTCCCAGAAACACTTGTTATCGTCCCAAGGTGATAACAAAGGTACCCAAGAAGTTTTGTGAAGATCGGTTCATAAATTCAGCCTCCAGCCCGAGTCGTATTGACACGTGCACTTACTGTGTATTAGTAGCACTGAATAAATCAAAAGTTCATCGAATTTGCATAATTTCTGCTCGAGAAAAACAAACCCGTACTTTTTGTGATGTATCCCATGGTACTAAATATTTATACAAAAATTTATTCAAATCAGAACTTTCATACATAAGTTCTGTACAAAAAACTGATGCACTAACTAAAGTACAAAATGGCTGCTGGTGGCCATCTTGAATTTCGGACTGCACCCAAAACCACTCGTTCTCGTCCCACGGTGATAACAAAGGTACCCATGAAGTTTCGTAAAGATCAGTTCATAAATACAGCCTCTAGCCCGAGCCGTATTGGCATTTGCAGTTACTGTGCTGAAAGTAACATTAAATAGTTCAAAGTTAGTCCAATTGGTATAATTTATGTACGAGGAAAAAGAACCGTATTATATGTGATGTATCCCACGGTACTAAACATTCACACAAAAAATTATTCAAATCAGCGCTTTCATATGGAAGTTTGGCGCAAAAATCTGATTGCACCTAATTTTGTACAAAATGGCTTCCAGCGGCCATCTTGAATTTCAGAACGGACTCCAAAACTCTCGTTCTCGTCCCACGGTGATAACAAAGGTACCAAAGAAGTTTCGTAACGATCGGTTCATAAATACGGCCTCTTGCCCGAACCGTATTGGTATTTGCACCTACAGTGCTGAAAATAACACTAATTAAATCAAAAGTTAGTCTAATTTGCATAATCTACACACGAGAAAAAAAAGTGTTATATATGATGTATTCCATGGTAATAAACATTCATACAAAAATTATTCAAATCAGAGCTTTCATATGGAAGTTCTGCGCCAAAAAAAATCTGATTGCACCTAATTTTGTACAGAATGGCTGCCAGTGGCCATCTTGAATTCCGGACCGGGCTCCAAAACACTTGTTCTCGTTTCACAGTGACAACAAAGGTACCCACGAAGTTTTGTTTCATAAGTACGGCCTCTAGCCGGGTTGGTGGGGCCACCGATGGCGATATTGGGCTTGAAGTTTGTAAACAGTGTTCTATGATGTATGGGGACTGTCGCTCGATGGGATATGGAGAGGTATGTGCAAACTGTCAGGAAATCCTCCGCCTACTTGAGACAATTGTTAAGTTTGAGGGGGAGATTGCTGAGCTGAAGGGAAAACTTGGTAGGGCGGGGCTGTCTGGGGTTACGCCTGTGAAAGTAGCTTTCCGAGAAGGATGGAAGGTTGTCGGTGGTTCCAAGAGGAAACATGGGGGTAGAACCTTTGATGTGAATGAGGTAGGTGATGAGGTGGGGGCTGCTAGAAAAGTACGTAGGACAGATGAGGGGGGCCCAGGCCGGGGCAATGCTGTAAAGCGTTTGGCGTGGACTATCAAAAGTGGTAGGAAAGGGGGGCCAGAGAAGCAGGTAGATAGGGGTGTAAAGTCCAAAGGCAGTGGGAAGTGCAGCACCAGAAACAGATTTGATGTGCTCGATTCGGAAGAGACAGAGGAGGAGATGGAGGTAGTTGCAACAGATAGTAGCTTGGGGTCTAGGCCAGGAAAAAGGAGGAGGGATCCGGGAGAAGACCAGGGGAGCAGTCCAGGTAGTTCAGGGCCTGGAAAGAGACGGAGGGACAAGGATAGGAGTAATCCTAGGTCAAAGATACCGGTACCGATATTGATTCCGAGTGGGGCTGTTGGAGAGGAAGAGGACGCTGTAAACAATAGGAGACTAGAGGAGATAAATAGGGCGAGGGCCAAAAGTAAGTTGGTGGTTGCGGGAAGTAGCATAGTTCGGAGGATCGACAAGGTTGTCTGTGGTCCGGACAGTAAAAATAGAACAGTTCTGTGCTTTCCGGGGGCTAAAGTGGAGGACCTGAGGGATAGAGTGGACGGTATTGTAGCTGGGTCGGGGCCTGATCCAGTAGTGGTATTACATGTGGGGTCCAATAACATCAGGGAGAGGAAATCAGTTCGTTTGGTGGACACATACAAGGACCTAATTAGTAAGCTACTTAGCAGGAATGCTCGGATCGTCGTTTCAGGGGTGCTCCCCGTTATGGGTGGTGGGAATGAGAGGAACTCGCGGATTATGGCACTAAACGAGGAGCTGGAAGAGCACTGCAAAGATTTGGGAATACATTTCATTGACCACTGGAATTCATTCTGGGGACAAGGAGAGTTGTATGGGCGAGACGGATTGAATTTAAGTAGGATGGGTACAGACCTGTTGGGCCAAAAAATTTTACAGGTGGCTGGGCCTTTTTTGGAGAAAAGGGGGGTAGGGGACCACAGCCGATAACCCAGAGGGGCACAAATGCTGGGAACATAGGAAGAACAACAAACATGCACAATACAGGGACATACCAGGGTTATAATAATGTGCCAGTGATGACAAAAAAATCAAAGATTCATTAAGTTTGGGTACTGCAACATCCAGGGTCTGCACAAGAAAGTAAGCGAAATATCAACAATGATGGACGAAGGAGACTTCGATATAATGGGTCTAAGTGAGACGTGGATACGATCGGATGAGCGGGTTGATCAGATGAAGGGTTGCGTGTGGATAGGAGCTGGGCGAACTGAGGGTCAGAAACGGGGTGGGGGTGTTGGCATCTACGCTAAAGAGGAATTACAGCCCTCATTGATTACAGATCTCACAGAAGCAAGGACTCAGGTTCCAGTATCCAACGAATTAGTCTGGGAAAAAATCAAGTTAGGAAGCAGGAGTGTTGCCGTTGATGTTGTATACTTAGCAGTGGAGGGAAGTAAGCCCGAGTGGAATGATTCAATATATACAACTCTTAGATCGATTATCACAGAGCTTGGAAGCAGAGGGTTCAGTATTGTCCTAATGGGGGACTTCAATGGGCACATCGGGGATAAGGAGGAGGGCATACAGGGAGGTGATAGGAAAATTAACACGAATGGGAGGAAGATGTTGGACCTATCAAAAGATCTTGGTTTAAAGATCCTGAACAGGGATGCGAAATGTAAGGGTAAATGGACCTGGGAGAGGAACGATAAGAAAACAATAATTGATTATATACTCACTGACATTAGCGTATGGAGGGAGGTTATAGATGTAGAAATAGATGACGAGGGAAAAAATGACTTGGGTAGTGATCACAACCTGATAACAGTTAAGATTATGGGCAAAAAGACGAATAGAGACAGAAATACCTTCAAGGAAGTTTGGGGACTAAAACAAGGAGCCGACTGGAAGCAGTTTCGGGAAAAACTAAAACCAAATCTTGAATGTATACCTAGGGATGCAAATGTCCAGAGTATTTCAGATGGCATAGTAAATAGCCTAACAGAGGCAGGGAAGGATTGTATAGGAAGGGTGAGGGTCCCAACGAGAGAGCTTGGATACAGGGTTAACGAGGGACTGAAAAAGGCTATAAAAGAAAGGAAGGTAAAATGCGCTGCTTACAGAAGAAGTAGGAAGCTTAAAGGGGTGGATAACAATGACACGAGACTAATGAAAGGAGAATATGAACTGGCACGGAGAAAGGGTGTCGTCCCACCTAGCCAACCTTTTTAATTCATTAGTAGCGTCTGGCCAACCTTTTAATGATCAGGAGTAGCGTCTAGCCAACCTTTTTTTCACACTCGCTTAATCCTTGTTATAGTCTGTAGCATATAAATTGTCATTTGTCATGTCTTAATTTTTAATATATTCTGCAGTTATGTTGTTTTTTCTAATTTGTTATATGTTATCATTGTTTTTGATGTCTTGTTTTGCAAAAATAAAATATTCTGCCGCTGTCTTGTTCACACGGTGTTTGATATTTCTTAGATTTATTAATTGTGCCTTTGAAGTGAACAACAATCACGGTGTTTGTTTCATCTATTATTTTATGTTTTCAAAACACAGTCCCATATCATATATATATGGATCTTCTCAGCATGAATTGTCAGTAATCATGTTATCATTGATAATGGTAGAGGTGGTTTTTTCTTGATTCATGATGAATGGACAAAAACTTTTGCTGGAGAACGGTTTCTATTGCGTGACATAGTAGATGAACAGAACCGACGAATCTTAGTTTTTAGCACTGACGACAATTTGCGACGATTGTGCAATTCTGGCATTATTTTTGCAGATGGAACATTCTATTCGTGTCCCGAGTTGTTTTATCAGCTGTATTGTATTCATGGAATGGTTGACCGTAAAGTTTTCCCCTTGGTGTTCGCGCTTCTGTCAAATAAAACTCAATCAACTTACTCAATATTTTTCAACATTCTGAAGGATGAGATTCTTCAACGAAACTTAACGTTTGCACCAGATACATTCATGATAGACTTCGAGACGGCGGTGATGAACGTTTTGGAGTGCGTGTTTACTTCCGTGGTGGTTAAAGGTTGTTTTTTCCACTTTACACAGTGTATCTGGAGGAAGACTCAATCCGTTGGTTTAGTGAGACATTACAATCAAGATGATGACGTCAAACTTCTTGTCCGGAGGGCTGCTGTTCTTCCACTCATTCCCGTCCAACATGTTGAAGATTTCTGGCTAAATGCTTTAGAATCAGCCGAGGACATTTCCGTGGATGTCACCACATTTACTGACTATGTTACCGAACAATGGGTAGAGGGTGTTCCCGTCAGCAAATGGAACCATCACAACAACGACGGCACAAGAACAACCAACAATGCGGAAGGTTGGCACAGCAAAATAAAAAAAATGTACAGAGCTGCTCACCCAAACATATACTCTTTCCTTGTGTTGCTAAAGAAATTGCAGGCAACCAACGAAGCAAAAATGATTCAACTTGAATCCGGAGGTCTCGCACCAAAAAGACGAAAGCGTTACAGAACGATAGACAATCATTTGAAAACACTGAAGAACAGACTCAATAGTGGCAATCTGGACGTTTTTGAATTTGGTGACGAAGCAAGTAAATTACTAAAATTGAAATAATGTGAAGGTACTTATAGATTTTATTATAAAGTAGAGATGTATTTTGATATGATGTTGTTTGATTATGTAGGTAAGACGATACAGACTATAGCCTAATCCTCTACTGCAAAAGTTGCGTTCAGCCAACCTAACACCTTTCTGTAATTCACACCTATTAACTGGTATTTTAGGAAGGTTGGCTGAGTGGGAATAAACCGGAGAAAGGTGAATGAGATAAAGAATAATAATAGGAAGGAGCGCAATTGCAGTCTTGCCAGAACAATAAAGAAAACGGGGGGTTCGAGCTCAAACGTATTTTGGAACTGGGTAAATAAACGGGGGAAAAGTAGTGTGCAGAGTTTCAAAGTGGATGGTGAAAGTACAGAAGATAAAGGCCGTATCGCTTCAGAGTTAGTCAAGCACTGGGAAAAGATAAACGATAGGCGATGGGGCAGTGGGTCCCCACCAAAAAGAAATACACTGGTGGAGGAGAACCTATCCAATCGTGTATGTAGCGAAATAACGGCAGAAGAAGTGCGGAACGTGGTCTCGAAATTAAAAAATGGTAAAGCGGGAGGGACTGATGAAATTCCGAACGAATTCCTCAAAAATGGAGGGGAGGCACTTATTGAAGTCCTGACAAACCTTTTCAACCTGGCTCTGCGAAAGCAAGAGGTCCCCAGAGAGTGGAGGGAAGGTAAGGTGTCGTTCATACACAAAAAGGGGGATAAGGAAGTTCTAGATAACTATAGGGGGATATCAGTTAGTAGTAACATCGGAAAAGTATTCTGTAAGGTCATATACGGTAGACTAGAGGAAGTTATTGAAGAGAAAGGTTTTTTAGGAGAAATTCAAAATGGTTTCAGGAAAGGACGAAGAGTCACTGATCACCTATTTACACTCACCCAGCTGATAGAATCAACAAAGGCTGAAAAGAAAAAGATGTTTCTGGCATTTCTAGATGTGAAAAAAGCGTACGACCGAGTGTGGAGGGAAGGTATGTGGCGAAAGCTCGAGGGCATCGGACTGGGGGGGTGACTTTGTGGGAATCATGAAAGCACTGTATACAGATGTGCAAAGCCAACTCAGTCTAGGGAGTATCACTACAAAACGAGTCCCTATGGATATAGGCCTCAAGCAGGGGTGTATCTTTTCACCGATTTTGTTTGCATTGTATGTTAAAGATTTAGGGGACGAACTAATTCAGAGTGCGGAGGGGGTAAATGTTGGAGACATAAAGATACCAGGCTTATTCTTTGCGGACGACATGGTGTTAATGTCTAGAACTGAACAGGGGCTAGAGAAACTGCTGGAAATTGTTGGTAGATATGGGAACACTTGGTGGCTCGAACTAAATGAAAATAAAAGCAAGGTAATACCCGTTGGGCGCAAGGTAGATATGACGAAGAGACGGAGAGTGGGGGAGTTCTCAATCCCCGAAGGGGAAAGCAAACAAATCACTGTAGGAGAAACGGGAGAGTATGAGTATCTAGGGGTAAGCATGAATATAACGGGAAGAGGGGTGTACAGAAATTACTCAGCCAAACTGATTCTGAAGGGGAAAAGAATTCTGAACCAACTAATACTTTTAGGGAAAATAGTTTCAATAAGGTCTTTGTGGGGAAAACACTGTGGGAGAGGGTGGGTTTACCAAGTATAACGTATGGCACGGACGTGATTCCATTAAACCAAACCGTTATTAAGAAGTTGGAAAGTACTCAGAATGATGACGGAAGATGGATAACAGGGTCGAGTAATGCTGCAGGTTTGGAAACAGTAAGGGGGGAGCTTGGGTGGATGAAAATCAAATCAAGGACAGGGTAGATTTGGGAAAACTGTGTTACTTTAACTACTTGAGAAACCTGCCTGACAACCGGTGGTGCAAATTGATGCTCGATACCATTTGGAATTCTAATATAGAAACGGGGTGGTCAAAACATGTGAGGGAACTAATGGACAATTACTCTATAGAGGTCACAAACATAGAAGTAGGAATGAAAGAAGGCAAAAGGTTTGTCAAAGAGAGAGTCATGGAAGATTGCAATCGAAACTGGCGAGCAGGGGTTAGCGTGAAAAGATCACTGCAGAGGTTACAATATAAAGAAAAGCCAGCTTTTGAGAAGTACCTAGATGGCACCTTTGGAGGGTCACTGCTGTTCAAACTGAGATCAAGATCACTGGAGCTTCGGGGGAAAATGGGGAGAGATGGGGAAAAGGGATGCCAAATGTGCCACTCTGGAGTAGTGGAGACCCTGGAACATTTTCTCCTGGAATGCCACAGTATATACCTCATAGAATAAAATTTACTGGAAGAATAATGCAGAAGTGGGGTGAAGAAACAAAGGATAGATGGCTGAAGGGGGACACGAGGGAGAGGGTAGGAATGCTTATTGAAGAAATAGAAAAAGAGGAAGTGAGGGACACTATTAAGCAGTTCATATCTGAATGCTGGGAGGAGAGGAGGGGAAGAGGGGGTGGGGTGCAGGGGGAATGATGGCCTTCTCTTATGAGGACAGCGACAAATCAGCGGCTGGCCAAAGAGTTATTATTATTAGCCCGAGCCATGTGTACAACACGACAGACGGACAGACAGACGACGGGCCATGACAATACCTCGAATTTGGCTTCACCAAACTTGAGTTAAAATGGGCTAAGTTTAACAACCAGTAGTTTTGTAAAATATAGAAGCAAGTCAAAATTCTGACAATACGCACACATCTGGAAAATGTAGAAACATCCTGTGAAATAAAAAAGTAATACATTGAAAATTACAAGAGGCCTCACGGGGCCTGAAGCGCTCATCTTGAACAGAACACAATTTAAACATAGTCCAAGAATGAGCACATTAAACAAGACATCTCCATAGGCTACACTCTCAATTCTTGAGTCCCTCAGGAGTGACAAAAATAATACGGGCATCATGCCTTTTCTTCAGTTGATCATAAAGTAAAATGTTGAGCTCCCCAATGAAGCCCCTTGATACAACCTTTGTGGATTAATCTTAGTTACACACCTCTAGAGGGTACTGAATACAAAATTTCTAATTCTTCAGCAAAATGGCCAATTCCGGCTCCATTGGGAGCCCAAATATTAACCTAAGCTTGAACACAGTTGAATCTGACATCCCTAGAGATGTTGTGTATCAAATATGAAAGCATTCTTACTGTTGGATCTGAAGAAGAGAAATTTTAAAGAAATTTCTTCATATTGCATCAAGTTAAAATTTGGGCTACCATAGCGAGCCCAAATATTAACCTATGGATCCGATTTGAACAAACTTGAATCGGACCCCCCCCCCCCCCCCCCCCTCCCCTAGAGATGTTGTATACCAAATATGAAAGCATTCTGACTGGTGGATCTGAAGAAGAAGATTTTTGAAGAAATCCCCTTATATTGTACTAAGTTAAACTTCAGGTTCCCATATGGAGCCCAAATATTAACCCAGGCACATAATGGGTACCTTGGGAAATTGCTGATGGTGAACCATTAACGCTGTTTATGTTCGCTACATACGAAGTGCGAAGGTTACTGACACTTGATTGTGTATTATGGGGAGGGTCGCCTCTGCTGATATTTTTGTTGGTGGATCTGGAAGGAAACTGAATCTTTCACATGCAGTGGTAGCCTTTATCTTTGTCTGTAGGAGAAATTACCGAGGGAGGGGATTATTTTCATGTGCAATACTTAAATTGTTGTTCTATTATTCTATGTGTGTGGTGGTGGTGGAAGCGGAATACATTGTTTGTTAATCTGGTGTACACGTGGTACACGTTTTCGATTACTTATGATAGAATTGAGGTTGTTCCAGGAAGACATCCGTTAATCAACTTCTGTGCATGGCATATCAGTATTTCACTAGTGAGTGGTGACAGCGTTCCCACCACGATGGTTTCATATATATAATCGAGCGGGGGCGGGGTGTTAATGTGACTCCCGATTGGACCTCATCGGTGGTAGCTGGAAGGTATGATAACAGTCGCATCATGATGAATATAAAGGTATTGATATTCGAAAGGAACAATATTTCTCAATGCCTTACTCTGTGTTGGATTCAAGCTCAAACACGCATTGGCCATACGCGCGCCCTAGAAAATGGGAGGGGACATAATCCGCACGACAAGTGGCATCGTCCGAGCCACTGTCTGACGAAACGGGGGATAATACGTAAGAGGTATTGCCTCTTATTGTTGGGGTGGGAACGCTCCCCGTGGAATATTTTTTCAATTGCTGATAAAACAACACATCTTTCGTGGTTCTTGACCCTTGGAAGACGTTGAGACTCATACCATCATTACTAACATATTATATAAATACCGCGATTAATGATCTTCCGCAGTCGGTAAGATTATTTGCTTGATTTGAGTACTTGGACTGGGGATGTAGAAATCTTTTCCCTTGCTGATGGTCAGGTATTTTAGGAAAGTTGTCAGCGTCGATTCTTCAGTGATGGGCAGGTATTTTAGGAAAGGACGCTTGATTTTCTTAACATGTGGGTTAAATAGTGTCGTAAAGATTGGTTGGTGTGTTTTTGTTGTTCTGTCTGTCTCGCTGTCTGTCTGTCTGTCTGTCCATCCATCCATCCCCCCCCCCCCCCCGTCTGCCTATGTCCTTCCGTTCGTTCTTCCGACCGACCACTGACTCTAGAACAAATTAAATTAAAGTGACCAAACTTGGCGCAGATACTGACCATGTCTAACCCTGGTCCTTCTCTGTTTGGGGGAGTTACAAGGTCATAGGTATTGGTCACAGGGCTGAAAATTAATTATTCCTAAAACTTGAAGTCATGCTGTCCAGTTACTGAATATTATTATTCTTCGGTTGTTGTAATTAATTGTCAGACTGCTTGGTTCTATTCTTTACAAGGTGTATGTTCCCAAGGCTTGGTACGAAAACCACTTTTTGTTGGTTGAAACGAGATGCATTCAGATTATTTTTTATCAATCAAAAACGTTAGCCTTTAATGAATTTTTTGAACCCGGGTATATGTTTGGCCGATGCACGATGCAGGAACGGTGCAGAATATTGCAAGTTGCTGTTGGCTTGACGTGTAGCTATTTTCTTGAAGCAAAATGTATTGGTGTTTAAGAAGTGCTAGCCTTCGATTAGTTCGATTTCCAAGACTGCATCAAAAAAATTTGAAAAAGTTGACGGGGGTGGGGCTACAGACTACATGATGCTCAAAATCATCCGTACGTCGAGTAGAGGGAGCACGTGGGGTAGTACCCCCTCTCGTTGCTGGTGGTGGAGGGGGACGGGCGTTGGTCAACGGGATTGTTTGTTTAAATTGTCAACGAAACAAGGCATTTTTGTTGATTCTTCGGCACTTGAAAGACGTAGGAAGTTACAGCGCCATCACTGGCGTACTGCTTTGGAATTCTCTTCCAATCGACATAAAAAAAAATAGTAAATCACTTGAATCATTCATGTCTGGTACTAAAACCTACCTTTTTCGAAAGGCATTTCCTTCAGTGGTCTTTTAATTTTGGTCACAAATTGACATTACCAGGTGCGTGGGTGTGACTGAGTCAGTGAGGATTGCCTCGTTACTCGTCAAGTTACACTCATATACTTGTTTTGGTAAAGTTGTAGTTTGTTTTGTTTTTGTTTTATTTTGTTTTAATTCAATACCCTTCTTCTTCTATGTTCTGTCGCTTATCGCCATGATATAGCCTCGGTTGCTGATGTGGCGTTGGGCTCCAATAAATGATAATAGAGACCCATGTATCAATGTATCTGTGAGAGAATGTATGTGTATGTGTGTATATGTATGTATGCAATTATTGTACAGCCATTGAGCACGTGTGTGGATTCTAGGCTTTAAAATTATTATTATTATTAAATTATTATTATTAATGAGTTTCTGCCAGGGATCGCTATCGGCGTCGAAAACCATAGACCACCAGGAGCGGACATGACATACCGATGGAAACGATGGGAGGGTGGGACGTGCTCGCCCGGGCGCCCCTGGATCCAAACCCACTTGCTTAGGAACTGAACACTGGGTGCATCAAAAATTGGAGGGGGGGGGGGGGGCGCTACAGTCTACATGATGCTCAAAACCATCCGTACTTCGAGTAGAGGTAGCACGTGATGTTATTGGGGGGGGGGGGGGGGGTCCACGGGAAATTTTGCTTGAATGGCTGGAAAACGAGACATTTTTCTTGATTCTTGGGCACTTGGATGGCGTTGGGAGTAACAGTCGCAATATTGGCCTACTGTATACCCCGATTAATGAGTTTCTCCCATGGATCGCTATCGGCGTCGATAACCATAGACCCCAGGGACGGACATAGCGTACCTTTGGAAATGATAGGGAGTGGTAAGGATGCTCGCCCGGGCACTCCTGGATCAAACCTCGATTGCTTAGGAACTGAACACTTTATTTCCCAAATCGAAATATTGAAAAGGGTCGATGTGTTCTTTCCATAAAGGTGTGGCGTTCTTGTACGGAGAATTTATTTATTTACTTTTATTGGTGTTGAGGGTCACTTTCTGCATCAATGGCTATATCATGAATACAACACATGTCTGCAGTCAAGTATAGCCAACCGTTGATAACCGTTGATAACTGTGTTCGGAGTAAGTCCAAACTGTGACTGAGTGGTGTCGGAGCGTACAGACGACCCTTATTATCCGGACTTTTGGTGGAGCCGCCAATATGAAATACCCATAGCAACTGGGCTTTTAGTGGAGCTGCCGCGTTTTACGTCCATCCAGTTGGGTATGGCAAGTGGCATACGCACTGCATATATACAATAATATAGCAGGGAACCCTTGAATCTGGAGGTTTATCTTTGGGAGTAGGGCAAATAATACTTTTCTTCCAAACGGTTGGCAAGATCGAAGTATCAACAATAAATTGAAACAAACTATGCCAAACTCTCACAACATTAGGGTTTTTCAAGGACTCATACGAAATATTATCACATCCCACAGCTTTCCCGTTTTTAGTATTCCTCAACACATTTTCACATTTCTTTTATTTCAATTGGTCCATTTAAATCTGCGTTTGGTTCATACAGAGGCTCCAGGAATTTATTTTTTCTTCTACTATTTGTTACTAGAATGCATCGTCAAAATCCCGTTCAACATTACTAGGATTATATAAACCAGAGAATGCCGATGCCCACAACGGTATCATTGTCTTTAGATACCTCTCCATTTTTACATAACACTTCGTCGGGAATTTGGGATTTTCGCGAGGGCACTAATTTTATTCCAGAAAGCTTTCGGGTTATCAGTCGTTAAAGATTCTGTCTCTGTCATCAAATTGTTTTTATATCTCCGTTCAAAGAATCGGAGTTTTTTATTGAAGACTTTACGTGAATATTTAAAATCGGAAAGAGCAGTTTTAAAATTTTTATCGAGTTCCTTCTTACTCTGTAAAAAGTATTTTTCTTTTTAGTAGCATGTCATTATTTACAACGGGACAAAAAAAAATCCTCAGCTGACCGGTGAGATGATTGGAGATTTCGTAACTGACCGGTCAGTGAGAGATCAGATATTTATTTATTTATTGGTGTTTAAGGTCACATACTTATGCACAATGGCTAATCTTGACCGTGGCAGTTTTACGGGTGGAAGAAGCCGGAGTACCCGGAGAAAACCACCGAGCATTCTAACTCAGTTCAAGCTCCGCTCAAGCAGGTAACGGTTACAGCGGTTGAAGACATGTGCACTATTGACGTGCAGTACGTAATAGTTAATAGCTGAGCTGGAGGTATTCATGAATTTGAACAACCTGCTTACGTGCGGTGTGTAACGCCGAGCCGCGATGCGGCGAGGTGTTACCGCGCGTTGGCAGGTTGTTCAAATTCATGAATACCGACAGCGAGGTTAGTAACATACTTACACGCCAATTCACAGAACGCACGGACCCAGGTATGGTGAATGAGTACAGGTGTTCAAGTGACGTCACTTGAGCACCTAGTCTATTGTTCTATCGGGTATTTCACGTCTCTTACCAACCCGGAGAAGACGAAGGAATTGGTGTGTAAGCCTTAGTACACGGCGTCATCGAGCCTCCATTTAAGCAACCGGGATAAAGTGCCATGCCCAAGGACACAACACCGGTCGTCCCGGAAGTGGCTCGAACTCGGTACCTCTAGCATAGAAGTCCAACAGTCTACCACTGAGCCACCGCGCTCCCCGAGAAATCAGATAGTGTGTTCACAAACGGTCGTATTATTTCACTACGAGTGACTTAATAACATTCGTTCAAACTAATTATTGTTAGCTAATCGTGTATCTTCAAATACGCCTATCGTTTGAAACTTAAAACTGTTCAGAAATGTAGCCAAATGAAGCCGAATTTTCTGTTCTAAAAACAGTTTCCAGGGCTTATCGGGACGTAGTGTTATGCATCAGAAACCAACGAGGGACTTAATGTTACGTGGCTGGGGCTGGAAATGGTATCTTAGCACGTGTACTTATATATATGTCATGTGTGCGGAGATGTCTGTATTTTGTGTTTTTCTAACTTATGAAGTAAAAACTACGGAAGCGTATTAGGGACATGATAAAAAATAATTCTCCGACCCAGAAAGTCGAAATTTCGACTTTTTATCTCGAAATTTCGACTTTTGTTCTCCAATTTCGACTGAAAATCCCGAAATTTCGACTTAAAATCTCGAAATTTCGACATAAAATCTCGAAATTTCGACTTTTTATCTCGAAATTTCGACTTTTTATTGTAGACTTGGTAGCCTTATCAGCTGCGACGGTGTTCCGTATTTACTGTTTATGAACACAATGACGCTTCACTTTGCTTTTGTGAAATGTGTTCCATTTTGATCTTCATCTATTATGAGTGTTGGTGCGTCGAGATTCGAAATGGGGAAATGCTAGGTGGGGTGGAATTTGAATTAGAGGTGGAAGGCCATTATTTCCACGAGCTTCTATTTTCTGCTGTAATTTTGGGGCACTGCACTGGGTGAAAGTCGCATATCTTCGTAAGGGTGAGCCACGCCAGTGGTGACATTTACCGGCAGCACTTTTCGAGTAGAGTATGTGGGGAGAGGGAGGAGTCAACTTTCGCAGCATTGCTCATTGGCGGGTGGGATAAACATGTGTGCACTGATATCTTTGGGGTGCATCGCTCGTTTTGTGGGTTATTATGGCGGGATGGGGAAGGCATCCGAAATTGTGGGACATCTTCACGGAGCCTCATGTAGATTATCGAAGCACCCTTTGGACTTTTATTGCAACGTGATTTAACGGTACTTGTCAATAACGTGTGTTGTTTGGTATTTTATTAGAATGTTTATTGGACGGACATAGCTGTGCGTGTGTGGTGTGTGTGTGGGGGGGGGGGGGGGGCGATTGGTAAATTTTACGTGGAACAGCATTTGTCTAGCTGCATCCTTTGTAAATACGGTTTGGAATAGAGCGTCAGTTTATTTGATCATCAACTTTAGGATGCTGGGCGGGGTTGCACTAAATTCTTATTTACCGTTAGGTAACGGATGGCAAAGTCGATGGACAAAATTGGGTATTGGTATGGATGAGGTCTGTTGTTATTATTATTATTATTTATTGGTGTTTAAGGTCACATACTTATGCACAATGGCTAATCGTGACCGTGACAGTTTTACGGGTGGAGGAAGCCGGAGTACCCGGAGAGAACCACCGAGCAACGACGAGCAGCTGTCAGCTCCCCAACATCGTAACTCTGAACTCTGCACCGCAGCACAGGCAGGGTTAGATTGGTTGAAGACATGCGCACCATCGACGTGCAGTACGCCTCAGTACACAGCGTCATCGTGCCCCCATGTAGGTAATCGGGGTGAAGTGTCTTGCCCAAGGACACAACGCGGTTGCCGCAGGTGGGATTCGAACCGAGGGAGGTCTGTTGTACTCGTTCGAAAAACAATGTTCCACTTGGAGTGGTCGTTAATGAATGAAAAGGAGGCCTACCTGGCAGAAGTGTCAAGGTTCGGGTGTTAGGAGGGGTATTATTCGTGTCCGGTCGGTAGGGCGAGAGTTTGTTACAAATCAGAAGCCAGTGCATTGTATCGTAGCGATGATTTTCATATGAGTTCAATTTCAATTTCGATGATTTATTCAATGTTATTAGATTCATTTCAAAGACTATTTCCTCCATTTCTGTATTTCATGATGTTCTAATTCTATCAAATGTCACATTACAAAGTTAATTTCATAAGAACCTTATTTATGACAAGTCTGAACAACTCACGGTAGCTTTTCGCCAAGCGTCCCTTAATCAGCCATTGTTTAATCTAAGCTAATTGTTTGTAGTATTTTGTCGAAGTTGCGATCGCTTGTTAATCTATTGTGTAATTTATATGAAAATAAACGCAGCTCTTGTATTTTTGGTAACTATTCTTGTAACATATGTAGCACACAGCATAGCCCTCTCAACTACGCCGATCCTCCTTAATAAGAATATGCTGTGTCGCAGTACTTGCCTATGTAACATTCATGTAATAAATGTTGTAGTGTAAGCCACGTGAGTTATTAGGTTATTCAGTTATAAATCCATAACATGGTGTCAGAAGTTAAGCGACTTTAAATTATTCAAATAAGCGATATGGATCAACTGAAACCTCCAGGTCACTTATGTTTGGAAGGCAATTTAGCGGAAAACTTGAGAAAATGGAAACAACGATTTGATTTGTTCCTAGTGGCTAGCGGCATTGGAGAGAAATCTAAGAAAGTGCAATCGTCGACTCTCCTACATGTGATAGGAGAGGATGCACTAGAAATCTACAATACTTTTGAATTTTTCCAGTGATGAGGAAAAAGAAGATGCTGTCAAAATCATGGAAAAGTTCCACAATTACTGCAATCCGAGAAAAAACCTCACTTGGGAAAGACACAAATTTTTTCTCCAGAAATCAAAGTTCTACTGAAACATTTGACCAATACGTTACGGATCTACGAAACAAGGCGAAACACTGTGAATTTGGAGAACTTCAGGGCAGTTTAATTAAAGACAAGATAGTCTGTGGAATTAAAGACGATTCAGTTCGTGCGCAACTACTGCGAGTAGAAGACTTGTCACTGACTAAAGCTGTAGCAGTTTGTCGAGCTAGTGAAATGAGTAGCTCTCAAATGAAAAAACTGACAGAAGATTTAAGTGAACAAAGTCTCACTGTACATAAAGTTTACAAAAAGCCTCAACATTCAAAACGTGAATCCGGGCGTGAAACTGGACATTACGTTTCAAAAACTAAGCAAACTTCTGCCATTCATAACTGTATTCGGTGCGGAAGTTCGCACGATAAAAATAGATGTCCCGCCTTTGGAAAAGGATGCCATAATTGTCAGAAACAAAATCATTTTGCAAAGATGTGTAAGTCGGTCACCAAACCAGGGCGACCCAGAAAAGTGCATGCCGTCGCAGAGATGACCTTGAACAGGACCCTGATTTCTTCATTGGTTCCATTTGCACTCTCAGTGATAATATACACGACCGTAAAGACTGGAATGTTCAACTGAAATTCGGGCACCGATGTATCAATTTCAAAGTCGACACTGGAGCACAGTGTAATGTTATTAAAAAAATCCACATTTGATAGCCTAGATTCTCTTGAACTTTCCTCAAGTAAAGTGAAACTTGTAACGTGCGATGGCAGTAAACTTGATACGTATGGAAAAACTACAGCCATGCGCTCATACAATATTTATTTATTGATGTTTAAGGTCACATATTTATGCACAATGGCTAATCATGACCGTGACAGGTTTACGGGTGGAGGAAGCCGGAGTACCCGGAGAGAACCACCGAGCAACGACGAGCAGCTGCCAGCTCCCAAACATCGTAACTCCGCACTGCAGCACAGGCAGGGTTAGATTGGTTGAAGACATGCGCACCATCGACGTGCAGTACGCCTTAGTACACGGCGTCATCGTGCCCCCACGCGGGCAATGGAGATGAAGTGTCTTGCCCAAGGACACAACGCGGTTGCCGCAGGTAGGATTCGAACCGAGGACCTCTCGGCTTGCAGCCTGCACCGCTACCTACTGAGCCACCGCGCTCCCGCTCATACAATAAAACGAGATACAAGCTGGAATTCCAAATTGTCAACAAAGATGTTCCAAATGTGTTAGGACTGAACTCAACCAAGCTCTTGGGGCTCATTCCCAAAATACAAACGCTCGTAACTTCCAGTGATGAAATTTTCAAGACATATGCTGATGTATTCACTGGATTGGGCAATCTCAGAGGGGAACACCATATAACTGTTGACCCGTCCGTTCCCCCGGTTGTCCATCCACCCAGGAAAGTTCCCGTCGCTTTAAGAGACAAGGTGAAACGTGAGTTAGAAAGAATGGAAAGCATGAATGTAATTGAAAAAGTGCATGGTCCGTCAGATTGGGTTAATAGGATGTATACTGTTGTAAAACCACACAAGTTACGCATATGTTTAGACCCGAAGCATTTAAATAAAGCGATCCGACGTGAGCACCACCCGTTGCCGACAATTGAAGATGTCGTCTCAAGACTACCCGCAGCTAAAATCTTTACAAAGTTAGACGCTAATTCTGGGTTTTGGCAACTGAAACTTGATGAAGAATCATCACAACTCTGCACATTCAATACGTCATTTGGCAGATACCGCTTCAAGCGTTTACCTTTCGGAATCTCATCCAGTCCAGAAATCTTTCAAAAAGCAATGTCACAGTTGTTTGATGACATAGAAGGAGTTGAATGCATAATGGACGATACATTTACATGGGGTGAAAATGAAGAGCAGTACGACCAACGACTAACGCGAGTTCTCGACCGAGCACGTACCGCAAATTTGAAACTAAACAGAGACAAATGTAGGTTCAAACAGACTGAAATAACGTACATTGGGCATGTGTTGAGTGCTGAAGGACTAAAAGTTGACCCTTCTAAAGTGGAAGCTGTGAAAAAGATGGACTCTCCACGCGATAAAGTATCTCTACAGAGATTTATGGGGATGATCACATATCTGTCGAAATTCATTCCTCATTTATCTGATTTAAGTGCACCCCTCAGAGACCTTCTTGTAAATAATACAGAATGGCACTGGACTGAACATCAAGACAAAAGCTTCACAAAGCTGAAAGATGCTGTTACAGAAGCACCAGTTCTGAAATATTTTAATGTTCGGTTACCGGTTAAGTTATCAGTAGATGCTAGTTCAAAGGGACTAGGAGCAGTTTTGTTTCAAAACGAACAGCCTGTAGCATACGCATCAAGAGCTCTAACTGATACTCAACAACGTTACGCTCAAATAGAGAAAGAACTGTTAGCAATAGTGTTCGGGTGTGAAAAATTTCATGAGTATATCTATGGTCAACGTCTGGTTGTGGTAGAATCAGGCCACAAGCCATTGGAAGCAATTTTCCAGAAAGCTTTGCACCTAAATCCCGTGCGTCTGCATAAAATGCTTATGAAACTCCAAAAGTACAACTTATCAGTCACGTTCAAGCCGGGTAAAATGTTGTTCATAGCCGATACGTTAAGTAAAGCTCACCCACAGGAAACGTCAAGTGAAACTTTAGACGATGAGCTGGAAATTAACATGTCAACAATGCTGCCAATTCCAGAACCTAAACTGGAACAAATAAAGATAGCCACGCAAAGTGACGCGGCACTGCAACTGTTAAAAACAACTGTACTCGACGGCTGGCCTCTTGAAAGGAAAGAGGTGCCAAATGACATAAGGGAATTTTGGCATTATAGAGATGAGATAAGTATGTACGACGACATACTATACAAAGGTGAAAAAGTTATTATTCCTGCATCAATGCGAGCGGAGATGTTAGACAAAATTCATGAAGCACACTTGGGTGTGGAAAAATGCAAACGTCGCGCTAGAGATGTGATGTTCTGGCCCGGAATGAACTCTCAAATACAAGACAAAGTTTCAAAATGTGCAGTCTGTAATGACTTCAGAGTGAGAAATCAGAAAGAACCTTTACTTTTTCATCCCGTGCCCGTGGGCAAGAGTCGGCGCAGATTTATTTGAAATTGATGGCAGTGACTATTTATTAATTGTAGATTACTATTCTGGTTTCTTTGAAATAGCAAATCTGTCGAATACGAAGTCAGTTTCAGTAATCACACACTGCAAATCACAATTTGCGAGATATGGGATACCGGATGAGTTTATAAGTGACAATGAACCGCAATTTTCGTCTGCAGACTTTGCCAACTTCGCAAATACATACAATTTCAAACACACCACTTCCGGTCCTAAATATCCCCAATCAAATGCCATGGCTGAAAGATCTGTTCAAACAGCTAAACGATTGTTACAAAAAGCAAAACGAGATGGCAGTGATCCTTATCTCGCCCTGTTAAATTACAGAAATACACCAAGACGACGAACTTGGTTCACCAGTGCAAAGATTAATGGGACACAGAACAAAAACTAAATTACCCACGTGTAGTAAACTTTTGCAACCTAAAGTCATTAAGCCAGAGACTGTTATGTTTAATCTTACGCGTAAGAAAGAACAGCAAAAACATTATTATGACAGACATTCGAAACGCCTCCCAGAACTGAAATCAGGTGATTGTGTCCGATTTCGCAGTGGGAAATATTTGAAGGCTGCTGTTGTTCTAAATAAGTCACAGGAACCAAGATCATATGTCATCAAAGCATGTGGCAGAACATATAGGCGTAATCGCAGAGACTTAATAAAAGTTAATGAATCACCACTGAGCCATGATGATGCGGATTGTGACATTGACATTGAGTCTAATCAGGTTAATCAGTCAGCGCAACCTGACCCAACCTCTTCACCAGTTCAGCAGAGAGCACACGATCCCCGTACAATTAAAACTTCATCTGGTAGAGTCATACGCAGACCTGTCAGATTCAAGGACTATATCTGTACATAAACATAACAACAGCAAACTGTAGTGATAGCAGCGTATTTACTCAAATCGACGAATGACAACAGAATCCATAGAACAGTTAACCCTTGTAGACACTATATAAGCGTATTTAGCTCACAGTTCTAACAGTTAACCCTTGTAGTATCCATCACCTTTACCACATAGAACAGTTAACCCGTGCAGAGACCGTATAGCCGCATTAACCCCAGTGAGACACATTTTTCCAAAGAAACATTTTTTTTCTTGTCCTACACCCCCAGCTGTGTTCCTGACATTTCACAACCCCAGCTGTGTTCCTGACGTTTTATCACAAGACACTGTGAACTCTTATTACATGATAGTGTGCACTCCAAGCTGTTAGCACATCACATTTTTTTTTCTTTGGGTATGATTCTTTTTAAAAAAAAGGGGAGATGTAACATATGTAGCACACAGCATTGCCCTCTCAACTACGCCGATCCCCCTTAATAAGAATATGCTGTGTCGCAGTACTTGCCTATGTAACATTCATGTAATAAATGTTGTAGTGTTAGCCACGTGAGTTATTAAGTTATTCAGTTATAAATCCATAACAATTATGTTAGGGAGACGCTTCAGAAGGTTCATTCTTCACTTTCCAGTCGGAGGCTCCCGATTGTTCGTGAACCTTTGTTACTTCTGCATCTTTCCCTAAGAACTCGTCTTCGACTTCTATTTCAACGATCCGGCTCTACCATCCCACTAGTTCGTAATTTTCACGTTCTCATAATTGTCGTGCAATCTAATGCATTGGAAAATCATCTTATTCGTCTTGGGGATAACATTGTGGTGGTGGCGATGGGGGGGGGGGGGGGGGGGCTCACCTGTATTCAATACTGGATATGACTGGTATTGGGTAGGTACAGCCAGATAACTGAGATAATTGTTGGTTATTTTAGCAGAGTTTCGGTCACTATATGACTGACGGAGCTGCATGCTGGCCATCACTTGTGTTGGTGGCACTTATACTCTTCCATAGTTTATTTACACTGGTACCCAACGTTTTAATGAAACTAACGCTAGAATGGCTTGCCCCAGGTCTCAAGCTAAAAGGGCGGAGAGGGGGGGGGGTGCGTCCCATGACCCTGTCCGTGTCGGAATTTTCAAGTTGTCTGCCGAAAAATTATTGGCCGCTCGCACGATAATGATGCCACAATTTTCATTGTGCAAAACTATCTTTAGTTTTCATATATCCTTTGGGTGTAAACGCTTGTTCGTTTATTACTATTATTTTAAAGAATTACTTTTGTGAAACGAAAGTAATTCTTGAAAATAATAATAATAATAATAATAATAATAATAATAATAATAATAATAATAATAAACGAACGTTTGGGGCCCGTTTCGTTCATTATTGTTTTACGAAAAAATATTGAGTAAGGATTCAAGTTCTTACCGATGGTCAGCGATCCGGGAACACTGTCGGAATATTTACCTTTCGACCCACCATGTCGGGGGGGGGGGGGGGGGGGTAAGATCCTATCTCTGTGCCTGGTTTTGGTGTGGGAATAACTGCAAGCTTGAATTATTTTTATTGCGGTTTAACGTTATTTACGGTCAGCCAGAGTCACCTCATGTCTGGCAGTTTTACGGGTGGTGGAAGCCAGAGAAAACAACCGAGCAGCGGCGAGCAGCTGTGAGACTCCCCAACTTACTAACTCTTCATAGAGTTATCATTGCTTGAAGAAGGCGAGTGCGCCTTAGACGTATACACAGTGCGCTTTAGTACACAGCGACACCGTGCCATCACGTGGGCAATCGGGATTCAGTTCCTTACGCAAGGGCACAATGCCGATACCGCTAGTCATGATCAATCGGTGAACCTCTCGGTTTAAAGTTCAAAGCTCCAACCACTGGCAAGCTTCAAAGGACCGTTTGGTTCATCCATAAGAATGCCCTTATCAGGGCCATCGAAATGTTTGAAACGAACACTTGTTCACTTAACACATTGCCATCAACATTAACCCCCTCTCTCCCCCACCCTGCACATTAAACGCAGAGATAAAGTTATGTCCACTCGATAGGAGTAAAATTCCATTTGCCGAGATTCATATAAGTGTATGCTAAATTTCGAAGAGTAAAAAATCCATTATCCTAACCCCTTACAACATGTAATATAACAGGCGCATACCCGTGTTTGGGTGGTCACTGCCTCCTTTTTCAGCCATTCATGACGCTCCCCTGTCTGTAAGAAATGTCGTTAAACCCCAGTAAAAAAATAAAACAATCATGGCCCTCCACGCGGTATATTGTTTTTTTCCGGAAGAGTACAACAGTCAACGCCCATAAAATGTCCAGTTTTATACATCGAATTTGCCAATCTGTTCGCTGGCGGTAAATAAGAATGCAATACATCCGATACACAGCTTCCTAAAGTTTACGGCAAAATACATCGAAATGATCTCAGTGCGCACATGCTTCTCCCACCCTCGGAAAGTGCTGCCCAATAAATATCAGTTTTACCCAGTGCGCTGCTCAAATACTAACAGAATACACTTCTGGCTGTGCACCTATAATTTAACTTGGTGGTGGTCGGGTGTGTGTGTGTGGGTGGGTGGGGGGGTTGTTGTAAGGGGGCGTATTTGTTGTTTATCCACACAATGACGATTCTTGTTTTTTTATTTTTTTCTTCTGTAACATTTCGGTAGTGTACTGAGTAAAAAGTAGCACCTCTTCGCAAGGGAAAATACCCCAGTGATATTTACTGGACAGCATATCTTCGCAAGGGTAGACTACTCCCGTGATTCACCGTGGGTACCCCGGAACGTGAAGTAGTGCTTAGTGCTCGTTTTTACTCCCTTTTACTGTTAAAATATAGGAGCCATTCATCAATGCTTGGGCGGAAGTTCTCTAAAATGGGTATAAACGATTGACAAAACTTGACTTTATCTCCATGTTGCGGTCACGATTACCCATTGTGCAGAAATATGTGACCTTAAACACCAATAAATAAATAAATACGTATATCGCTCTTTTTGTGATGTATAATGGCGGGATGGGCAAGACATCCCGGGGCATGTCATGTGGCAGTCTTCAGTGAACCTCTGTGGTCTATAATGGCGCGATAGGGAAGATTTCCAAGGGCATGTGGGAAGTCTTCAATGAACCTCAAGTATTTAATTTTATTGAAAAATGAGTTAACGGTACTCGGAAGGGCCGGGGGTGGGGTGGGCAGCATTCCTGTCTTGTCGATTAGGTGAGAATTTGTTAGACTCAGAACCTGGTGTATCGGAATCTATCGCACACTGCTACTGAACAAATGACCACGTGCATACCTAGCGAGATGAAATATCGAAATTTCGAGATTTTAAGTCGAAATTTCGAGATAAAAAGTCGAAATTTCGACTTTCTGGGTCTGGAAATTATTTTTTATCATGTCCCTAACACACTTCCGTAAAAAACGCTCGTATAAAATCAACTTGCGATAAAATTTACGTCTAAAAATAGAAATGCGTCGCTTCGCGCCCCGCCACTTCCGATAATACGATTCGCCCGTTTACCCACTGTGAGACACAAGAGAAAACAAAATGTCGGGACAACTTTCTATTCCAGTTATAGATTTCGGTGTTTATAGTTTAGGTCAAAATGTTGAAAACAACGAAGTGCTGCTTCCACTTTCCCAAGAAATATACAATGCTTTCAGTAATGTTGGATTCTGTTATTTGAAAAACCATGGAATTCCACGAGAAATGGTGAGTAAAACTCCAGCGGCAGAATGGATGTTTCCTTGCAATTTGAGGCCACATCCACGCAACTCTGACCTGTTTTCGTCAAAACATATTGATTATGAAATTCGACTAATCTCTGAATAACACAGGCATCTAAAACACCAAACTGAAGGTCGTGTTGCCTAGAACTCGATTTTTTAAAGCTATACCCACGTAACTCTAATTTTGGCAAAACTTCTTGATTATGATTTTCGGCCAATCTCTGAATAATACAGGTATTTTAAACATCAAAAGAATGTTGTGTGGCAAAGAAGCCGAGTTAAGGTGCTATATAAGTAATAGAAATTTGTTTATTTTGAAATTCCCACCTCTGATATTCCTTAAATTCAAAATTAAATATGCACAAATTACACATGAAGTTGAAGGTTGATCTCGTGCTCTAAAGTAATGCCACTATACAAAGATCGGGCAACAACTGTTCGTCAGAAGTCAGACTCTCTCTCTCTCTCTCTCTCTCCCTCTCTCTCTCTCTCTCTCTCTCTCTCTCTCTCTCTCTCTCTCTCTCTCTCTCTCTCTCTCTCAAGTTTCCTTCGCAAAGCCTACAAAACTACAAACGTTTGCATAGTCAGCAATGGTTATATCGTCAATCTAGGTGGCGCCTAAGCTAACCTTGCTGTACCGTATTTCTATTATTTCGTTCATATAGATTGCTTTTGGCCGGAGTACACCGAAATCACATGTGCTCGCAGTTTGCAAGTCGCAGTTTCAAGATGAAGTGTTCTGAGAATACCCAAGCCTGCACCACTATTAGATTTATTAGCTCGCCTGACAGAAAGTCAGGTTGAGCTATTGTGATCACTGTCCGTCGTCCGTGAACATGGTGTGTAGCAACCACTTTTGTTACAACCACCACTTTGTAACAGTTCACCACTTTTGTTACAACACTTGCCCACTTTTGCTACAGCTCACCACTTTTGTTACAAAATCATCCACCTTTGTTGCAAAATGAGCGCATCACTTTTGTTACAACCATCGCCCATTTATGTAACAAAAAAACCTCGCTTACCACTTTTGTTACAACAATCGCCCATTATTGTTACGATTTTTGTCAGTGTGAAAAATGAAGTAATCAACAAGTAATGCGAGACGTGACGCTCAGTCATGATAACCGGGAGCGCGGTTGCTTAGTGGTTAGAGCGTTGGTCTTGAGATCGGAGTTTGATTGCCGGCTGGGGTAACTTGCGTTGTGTTCTTGTCAAAGGCACTTAGGGAGTACGGTTGCGCCATGTGCTGTGGCGTATCACACGTTGGTAGCACACATGCCTACACTACAACCAATGCTAGCCCTGCTCCTGTGGGATTAGTGCGTTGGAGAGTTGATAGTTACATGCCGCTGCTCGGTGGTTCTCTCCGGGTACTCCGGCTTCCTTTACACGTCAAACTATCTTCGACACAATATGACCTCAGCTATTAAAGTGTCATAAAGAACCAACAATCCAATAATGATTATCAAACCAAACCATTGTCGCGCATGTTCAGCAGAAATGCCACGCCCTTGCTTCTTATTGGGTGCAACCTTACGACGTCATTCTCATTGTCGTGGTGACATGTAGTGTATCGCGCGCACACGTATATCTGAAATGACACGTGTCTATCATGTCAATTATAAGAGATTCCAAATCCTCGAGCCTTGGACCTCAGTAGGATGTGATGTTGACTTCTTCCCCTTTTAGTAGGTTATCATGCAGGTTCTCATCTGACGTCATCAATCACGCGACCGGAAGGGGAGGGATGAGGTTTCCATTGGTAGCCTGTGTGAGCGGCCATCTTATGGCGTCATTCCTACAGTGACACGTGGTCCCACTATACATGCGCAGAGCGTGTTTCTGAGGTAACACTCTCTTCCGCAAGCCACTTTGACAATGGACGCCGCCATCTTGGTTGTTAGGGGTAGCACATGGTTGCCTTGGAGGTAGTGGCGTGTTCTGAGGGATTGTTCGGCTGTGCGGGAATATGCCCCGAGAGTTCTGGGATACCTTTTGTAGAGCAGAATACTCTGATTTGAAGGCTTTTCGGGGGCTTCCAGTCCGTTTGCATCTACTATACAGTAGGTCGTGGTTACTGCTTTGCGGAATACCTTCTTGTTAGACTGGGCGTATTCTGAGGGTGTGTTCGATTGAGCTGGAGAACATCGAATCACCACAAACAACCCAACAACGACCCAAATCTACCCCAACAGACCTTTTATTGGCCCGAATCCGCACCGCAACTTACCCAAACAGACCTTTGTGAGCTTCGCCCCACACGAGTACAATACGCCTATGGGGAGAGGCCTTAATGAGGCCTGAACTCATAGCTCCCATGGCCTGCTGTGCCCTCTTAGCCCCCACCTCTTCCCTCGCGTCATGGCGTCATCTTGCCCTCAACGCCTCTAGTGAACATCGACCGTATGAGAAGAGGTCTATGAGATGACACACCCTTATCCTCATCTCGGTTCGAGTGATCGTTAGTGATCACCTATGGTGATCACAAGTGATCGCCTGCAGTAATCACTAGTGATCATCTCCCTATATGAGGATAAGAGGGTAGTGCGGTGAGTCCCAGCTCAGGGTGGTGGAAGAGGATGGGGTTTCTAGGAGGAGAGGGAGGGCGACTGTGTTGGTTTTGGCCAGGGTATCTGATGTAGGATCATTTGGAAGCGTTCCAGGACAGCTCCCCGTGGATGACGGGGAAAGCTAGGGATAGGGTCACTGGGAAAGGTCACCTGGTCACACATGGATGGGATGATGGATCACGTGGGGAGATCTTCTGGTCGAAGTTTCTCCGCTGGGTTTGGATCGCCGGGGAACTGTGTTGCCCGTGGTCGGAATGCGGGAGTAGGGTCCCAGGGCAAGTCTTCTTTGGAAGGGATGGTGAGGTGTTGGTTCAAATGTGGACGGCTTCTGGAAGGACGACTGTGTCGCAATCGCTCGTCCCGTTGGGTCACCTCAGTAGTGATTGCCCGTGATCATTCTCCCCATATGAGGATAAGAGGGATGTGAGGCCCCACCTCACGTCCCTCTTATTCTTCACTAGTGATCGCCTGTGGTAATCACGAGTGATCATTCTTCTCGTTTGAGGATAAAGGGGATGTGAGGTGAGGCCTCTGTTATGAGGTAGAGGCATAGTAGTAGCGGGTGATCCCCGGAGGACATATCGTTTCGGGGGTCTCGTAAGGAGGCACACGTAAGCCTGCTGTGGGCCAGAAGGGTAGCTGGTCGACCAAGGTAAAAAGAAACCACAGCGGATTCCACTGGCAGTGCCAGAGGATGCAGGTCAGACCACCCAGGCCTGGTTATCTCTGGTGACACACGAGTGGACCCCTTCGTGACCCCCTGAAACGGTACATCACCAGGGGCCACCCGCTGCTACTACTGCCACTAGATCATAACAGAGGCCTCACCTCACACCCCTCTGATCTTCATATGGAGAGAATGATCACTAGTGATCACCACAGGCAATCACTAGTGATCACTTGAGCCAACATGAGGATAAGAGGGCTGTGAGGTGAAGCCTCACCTCACACCCCTCTTATACTCATACGGGGAGAATGACCACTACTGATCACCACATGCGATCACTGGTGACATGATCCAACGGGCCGAGCGAGAGCAACACAGTCGCCCTTCTTCCAGAATCCTTGTCTTCCATATTTGACCCAACACCTCACCACCCCTTCCAAGTCGCCCTCCCTCTCCTTCCAGAAGCCCAATCCTCCTCCATCCAGTGACCCGGGCCTCACCTCACACCACTCTTTTCCTCATATGGGCAGATGGTCACTAATGATGACCATAGGTGATCACTCGAATGGAGATGAGGCTAAGAGGGGTGTAAAGTAAGGCCTCACTGAGGCTCACCACATTGGTCTCTAATCCCCATACGGGAGATGTTCACTAGAGGGCTATGAGGGCAAGATGAGGCCATGAGAGTAGAGCTATGAGTCAGGGAAGGCAATGAGGTTGAGGCTAAGAGGCAGGGGAGGCAGTGGGAGCTATGAGGCCTCTCCCCATAGGCATATTGTACTCGTGTGGGGCGAAGGTCCGTTTTGGTAAGTTTCAGTGTGGATTCGGTCCTATAAAAGGTTTGTTGGGCTAGGTTTGGGTCGTTGTTGGATTGTTTGTGGTGATTCTATGTACTCCCGTTGAATCGAACACACCTTCAGAACATGCCCGTGTCCAACAAGCATGCCATTGGGCTACATAGCAACCACGTGCTCCCCCTACAACAAAGATGGCGGCGCCCATAAGCAAAAATGGCTGCTGGCAGAAGAGTGTATCGCCTTAGAAATACCACACCGTGGGAATGGCTTCACAAGGTGGCCGCTCTCGCGGGCTATCATGGCAACCTTACCCCTTCCGGTCACGTGACTGATGGCGTCAGATGAGAACATGCTAAAAAGGCAAGAAAGCAACATCACACACTACTAAGGTCCAAGGTTCAAGGAGTTGGAATCCCCTTCAGTTGGCACCGATAGGCACGTACCATTTCAGATATACGTGTGCTCACGCGCCCGATACACTACATATCATAACGACAATGACGTCGCAAGGTTACAAAATCACCTAATAATAAGCAAGGGTGTCTCATTACTACTGATCTATGGCGTTAATGGTTTGGTTTGATAATCATAATTGGATTGTTGGTGTTTTATGACACTTTAATAGCTGAGGTCATATTGTGTCGAAGATAGTTTTACGTGTGAAGGAAGCAGGAGTATCCGAAGAGTACCATCGAGCAGCAGCGAGTAACTGTCAACTCTCTAACGTACTAATCCCACAGGAGCAGGGTTAGCATTGGTTGTAGGCATGTGTTCTATCAACGTGCGAAAAGCCTCAGCACATGGCGCAACCGTGCGCCCAAGCGTCCGAACACAACACAAGTTACCCCGGCCAGGCATCAAACTCACAACTTCCGATCTCAAGACCAACGCTCCAACCACTCTGCAACCGTGCTCCCGATAATTATGACCGAACTCACGTCTCGCATTATTTGCAGATTACTTTATTTTTCATGGGCGATTGTTGTAACAAAAGTGGTGAGCGAGGGGTTTTTTGTTACAAAAATTGGCGATGGTTGTAACAAAAGTGGGGAGCTCATTTTATAACAAAAGTGGTTGATTTTGTAACAAAAGTGGTGAGCTGTAACAGAAGTGTTTATTGTTGCCACATGCTGCTTGCACCTTCTCCAAAACCACTGAACTGATTTCAGTTAAATTTGAGGTGATTGCTTGTTCTGACATCGCATTTTGTTTTTGTTCAAATCAACCTGACCAGCACAACCCACAAAGAGGATTTGGGAGATAATACTCAAACATTTAAAAAAAATCTTCTCATGAACCAATGGGTACAATGACTTAGTATTTGGTATGTAGCTTCCTTTTGAGGTGTAGAACCATATTTGTTCAAACGAAGTTCATGTAGCAATATTTGCCTTTGTAATGGGAGGGGCAACATGTTTTGACCCTGCCCGAAATTTCTATTTTCTGAATCGATGAACCGATTTGAACCAACTTTTGTATGTGGTATTACTGAGTCATAAGTACTTGATTCATGAAAAAAAATGTCCGTGTCCCCGCGGGAAGCTAAAAATAGAAGTATTTTCAAACTCCCATGCTTCCCATACCGCACGGAACCAAAAACTGTTATTTGATATGAAGCATCCTTGGAACTAGTAGAATGGAATGGTAAAAAAAATTTGCCATCTCTTGTGTCAGGGTGTTCAGTAGTGGGGTTGGGGGGGGGGGTCGAAAAAATACTGAGCACAAGTGCAAAAATGAAAAAAAAATTCTTCCCAAAAACCACTGATCAGAATCTTTTCACATTTGGTATACAGCATCCCAAGAGAGTCAGATACAAGTTTGTTAAAATGAAGCTGCTTGGTTCATATTTGGGTTCAGTATAGGAGCTCAAATTTTAACTTAGGGGAAACTGGGGAATAATCTTCAAAGATCTTCTTCAGAAACACCAGTCCAATTTTTTAATATTTGGTATACATCATTGTTACAAGGGACAGATTCAAGTTTGTTCAAATCAAGTCCCTCAGTTAATATTTGGGTTCCTATGGGGCCTCGAATTTTAACTTAGTGCTGTCATGTTTATAAAGACTGATCCATAAAGACTGGGCACGTTCAGCCTGTGCACTTTGCAAGTGCAGTTTTGAATGACATTGTTATCTCCCTTGCATTGTTTATCATCATCGAAAGAATTGAAAATAAATCGTAAATGTGGTAAAGCTGAAGAATAGGGGACTTTTCATTTTATGTAAAAACAACGCATATTTCTCACTTTTTTCTACATTTTCCTATTATTAGTCATGTTTTCGATAAAATGACCGAAAAATATTCACTTATGACTAAGATTAGAGATAATTTAAACCCTTTTAATGTCACGGTGCCTTAGATTCTCGTTCTGCATTCTCGCCATTTTGAAGTGCGCGTTTACATAACTTTCGCTTTCTCTTTGGCTGGCGATTGTAGGTCTAGGGTCAGTGTAGTGAGGGTTAGCTTACCGGTAAGCTACCCTAACCCTCACTACTCTGACCCTAGACCATGTCGCGAACAGAACAAACAAGTGTACCAAAAACAACCAATGCACAGAGCAGACGCCGAAAAACACAAAAAACATGGAGGAAAGATAAACGCGAATGTCACAAATCGCACCGGTAAAAAACGTGCGTTGGGCGGTTATAATTGCCAGTAAAATTGAATATCTTTAGGTCATTTTATCGAAAACATGACTAGTAATAGGAAAATGTAGAAAAAAGGTGAGAAAAGTGCGCTGTTTTTACGTAAATGGAAAAGTCCCCAATTCTTCAGCTTTACCGTAAATGTTTGTTCAATCTCATGTCATAGCTGTCATCTTAATCATATGTCAACAACGTACAACACAACAGATTGGCGACGTGGATGAAGACTATTTCTGGTCTCAAATTTGCATGCAATTTAGTTCCCTGCATCGATTCTCCAACATGCACATGAATATTAACTTTCCTACTTTCGATCTATCTGATCCATCGTCAATTGCTACCCGTTGGACCAAATATCTTGATCGCTTTGAGAATTTCCTTGTCGCGAGTGACATAACGAACAATAACAGAAAGAAAGCATTACTGCTTCATTTTGCCGGCCCCGGTGTTTATGATATTTTTGAGACTTTGAAAACAGATGACATACCTGACGGCAGCAATGAGTATCAAGTTTGTGTGGACGCTTTAACTAAATATTTTGCTCCCAAAAAGAATCTGAATTATGAACGTTATAAATTTCGACAAGCGAGTCAAATCCGAGATGAAACAATGGACACTTATTACACTAGGTTGAAACAACTTGCTAGGACCTGTGAGTTCACCAACGTTGAGGACGAAATCAAGTCTCAGATTATTTTTGGTACTAATTCCCCCAAATTGAGGCGCCAAGGACTTCGCACTGATGTTTCTCTAGAAGAATTGTTATCTTTGTCTCGGTCATTAGAACAGTCTGAAAAGCAGGCAACTGAAATAGAACATTCAATTCCCAAAGATAAAAATGCATCGGTAAACAAAATCAACAATTTTGCTCTTCGCGGTAATTCAAATCAACAACAGAAATCTAAGAAATGTTATTTTTGTGGTGGTCAGTACCCACATACCGGACCATGTCCTGCAAGAGGAAAAACATGTAATTTTTGTGGTGCATTAAACCATTTTTCTTCAGTTTGTCATTCGAAAAATAAAATGAAAAATAATCGCCAAACAAAAGATCAGAGAAAGTTACCAAGAAATTCGAATAGGTTTACTAAATCGAATCGGCCTCTGCATAGTAAGCAAGCGTATGTCTTGAATAGCCCACAGGATCCTCTCGAATTGGATTCACCAACTGATGATGACAATTATGTGTTTTCTTTAAATAATTCAAAAGGAGATACAAGACCTCACACTACAGTTACCTTGGCTAACACTGAGATATGTGTACTTTTAGACTCTGGTGCGTCAATAAATATTATAGACAGATCAACATATGAGAAATTGGTATATCGACCAGCGATCAAGTCAATCTCCGATAAAGATTTCCGCATTTATGCTTATAATGCTAAGGATCCACTTCCAATTATGGGAAAATTTTCTACCACGGTAACTGCTAAAGAAGCCACTATCGTGACTGATTTTTATGTGCTAAATGGGGACAGTGACCCTTTGTTGTGCTTTAAAACATGCCAAGACCTAGGCCTACTCAATATTATTCATTCACTTACTTCATTTATTTGATGGGCTTGGAAAATTGAAACATTGACAAATTAGTCTTCATATTGATCAGTCTGTTCAACCTGTTGCACAGACTTTTAGACGTATACCTTTCCATAAGAGAAAGAAAGTTGAAAGAGAATTACTAGAACTGGAGAAAAATGATATCATTGAACGTGTTGAAGGTTGCGCAACACCATGGGTTTCTCCAATTGTTTGTGTACCCAAATCAAATGATCCGGGTAATATCCGTTTGTGTGTTGACATGAGATGTGCTAACCGAGCTATAAAGCGCGAACGACATGTAAATCCAACAGTTCATGATTTGATTTATGATGTTGCAGGTTCAAAGCATTTCAGTAAATTAGATCTCTCTAAGGGATTTCATCAGTGTGAAATCACACCAGATTCTCGTTCCATCACTACATTTGCTACCCACACAGGACTTTTCCGCTACAAAAGGTTAAATTTTGGAATTACTTCGGCACCAGAAATTTTTCATGATCTTATCAGACAAGCCTTGATTGGAATTCCTAATGTTATTAATGTCAGCGATGACATTTTTCTTCATGCAAAGACAGACAATGAACATAGTCAAATTTTACGTGCTGTCTTGGAACGACTCGATAAGCATGGGTTAACACTTAATCAGCAAAAGTGCGAATTTAATAAGCCTTCTTTGAAATTTTTTGGTATATTATTTACACAGAATGGGATTCGTGCCGACCCAGATAAAATTTCTGCTATTTGCAATATATCTGTTCCAAAGTCATCTACTGAAGTTCGATCTTTTCTGGGAATGGCTACATATTGTTCACGATTTATACCAAATTTTTCAACTCTCAGTGAACCATTACGTCATTTAACTAAAAAGAACTGCACTTGGAAATGGGAGCCACTTCATCAACAAGCTTTTGACCAAATTAAAAACAGTCTGCAAAGTGATAACTGTTTATGCTATTTTAATCCTAGAGCAGAAACACAAATTTATGTTGACGCGAGCCCAGTCGGCCTTGGTTCAATCTTAGTACACACACAAGCTGATGGTAGCGCAAAACCAGTCGCTTATGCAAGTAGGGCTTTAACATCTACGGAAAGGCGTTACAGCCAAATTGAACGAGAAGCATTAGCTGACACATTGTCACTTGAACATTTTAAAATCTATGTTTATGGAAAACATTGTACTGTGATCACTGATCATAAGCCACTTGAGGCAATTTTCAACAACCCAAAGTCTCGACCTTCAGCTCGAATAGAACGTTGGTGTTTGCATGTTCAAGAATTTGATTTTAAGGTTGTCTACCAACCTGGCGCGACCAACCCTGCAGACTTTATATCACGCTACTCTTCTGATGTTTTAAGTGACAATCGTTCTACTGTTTCTATGTTGTCTGACTCAGCTGAGGGATATCAAAATTACATTGCTTTAGAGACAACTCCTAAGGCTATGACTTTAGATGAGATCAAAATGGCAACAAAATCAGACTGAAATCTGCAAGAAGTTATTCGCCTGATTGAAACCCATCGATGGTGTGATCTTGACAAACACTCTTATTCAGCTCTTGATATCAACCTTAGTGCTCTGAAAATTTTTCATAAACTCTCGAATGAGCTCTCATATCCGCCACACAAAGATCTTGTATTACGCGGAACAAAAATAGTTATTCCGGAAACATTACAGTCAAAAATCATAAATATTGCCCATGAGGGATATTTAGGTTTAGTCAAAACCAAACAGTGTTTGAGGGAAAAAGTGTGGTTCCCCCATATTGATTCTAAAGTGGATGCAATTATAAAAAACTGCTTAGCTTGTCAGTCGGTTAGTGTGAAAATACAGAATGAACCACTGCGAATGAACTCCCTTCCAAATCGAGTATGGGAAAGAGTAGCTGCAGACGTTTGTGGACCTTTACCTTCAGGCAAATACCTGTTAGTAATTGTAGATGAATATTCAAGATTTGCACAAGTAGAGACTGTTTCTACAACTTCAGCTGATGCTGTAATTCCCAAATTTGATAAAATATTTTCAACTTTTGGCATCCCAGTGGTATTAAAGACAGATAACGGTCCACCATTTAATAGTCACCGATTTGCACAGTTCGCCCAGTATTTGGGATTTACTCATCACCGCATTACTCCATTATGGCCTCAGGCAAATGGTATGGCCGAAAAGTTTATGGCAAATCTTAAGAAAGTGTTACAGACAGCCCATCTTGAACATAAGTCAATTCAACAAAGTGTTTGTCAGTTTTTGAGAAACTATCATTCTACACTTCATTGTACTACTGGTATTGCACCTGTTAATTTGATGTTTCAGTACCCGATAAAGACTAGAATTCCTTCACAATGTGAAAGTAAACTTGGGAATCCTGGTGATTTGAATATTCGTAATCGTTATCAAGTAAATAAACAGAAAATGAAAACGTACTCTGATAAGAAACGTCATGCCAAGTCATCTCAGATTTAGATAGGGGATATAGTGTTAGTACGACAAACGAAAAGAGGCAAATTGATTTCTCGTTTCAATCCCTTGCCATACAAAGTTGTCTATGTTAAACTTCATTTTGTTGTCGCTGAGAGAGATGGCCATCAAATAAAGCGAAATGTCTCTCATTTCAAAATTGTCAATCCAGGCTTATTTACTGAACATCAAAACCAAGCAGATGACATTGATTCTGATTACTTTATGCTAAAAGATAAAAATAAACCCCAAGAGCCTCCATCCAATGTATTACAGCCTACATGTAGATATCCAAGGAGGGTTATTAGACAAGCTCCTAGACGTCTGATAGAAGAAATTTGACATTCCGGTTTTACCTTGTAGATGGTTATAATTTCCTGAAATTTATTTCTGACTTTATAATTTCCCTAAGTTTTATGTCCAGTGGACATTCATAATGCCCCAAGTTCGGTTTTAAAAATCTTTAATGACAGAGATGTCAGTGTTTAATTTTGGTTACACGTTTTGATAAAGTCATGTAAAGTTGGGGAGGGATGTCATGTTTATAAAGCCTGATCCATAAAGACTGGGTACGTTCAGCCTCTGCACTTTGCAAGTGCAGTTTTGAGTGAAATTGTTATCTCCCTTGCATTGTTTATCATCATCGAAAGCATTGAAAATAAATCGTAAATGTTTGTTCAATCTCATGTCATAGCTGTCATCTTAAGGGGTCGTCCAACCTAACTTTGGTAAATTTTTTGACATTTTTCCCAATGCCTGAGAAACAGATAAGAGAAGTAAGGAAAGGCAAATTATATATCAAAATAATGAGTAAAGTGCATAGAAAAGGTACATATGATATATTTTTTTCAGGAAAAAAAGTGAATTTTATGATTTTGAAGAAGATTAATTTGCAAATGGCATAAGTAACGAACCGGTAAAACCACAAAATAATCGGTAATTCGAAAGCCTTCTCCTCAATATAATGATAACATACTACAGACTCGGAGAAAGCATTTTTTTGACACACACTCTGGTGGGTTTTGACGTTTGAATGTAATAACATCAACACAAATTTTTGATGTTCCGGATGTGGCCATGTTTCAACGATGTTTTTCCGGTCATGTGATTACGATGTGGTTCTTGCAGAAATACTCAATTTGGGCAATCGTAAGAATGCAAGGACGTGATCACGCCCTTTATTTGTTCGAGACAATGTATGAGCGTATTTGCAAACAGGTGACAGCAAGTACTTGAGCTGTTAATGTCATAACTGCAAAATATGGTTCGAAATTCCCTCTCGTGTTTACAGGCCGTCTGAACTTTTTTGTTGACAAAAAATCTGAATTATTGCGCACTAGAAAGACAACATGAACCACTTGTAAAAAAAATAACCGAGTGTATAAAATCGGGACGATACACATAAAATAAGGCAATATTCATAACAAAGTAAGCAGAATGCTTCAGAAATCACTTTTTCACGAAGTATATTCCAAGTGACCTGGAACTATATTGAGTGTGTTAATTTCCCCCTGTCGCTGCGAAGTTATTTACGTCCAAGTAACTATGGAATTTGAAGACGGGTATGTTTGATGTCTGCAAAGGACCGATTGAAGATGGGTTGAAAATGATGCATTCGTGCTTTTAAATAAGGTGCGCTTGGACGATGCTGAGAATTTAGTTTTTTCTTCCAACGAACCATAGTAATACAATGTCGATCAGTGGTTTTTTTTATCGTTTTACACTGACAAATGAGACAAATCTTCTTCACCGGAAACCATCCCCCAATTTGCATATCACAATAAACATAACCGCTGTCACGGAGTGTCAGCGTGGCCGTGTGGTCAAAACCGAAACGAATTATCGAATGCACGGTCAATATTAGCTGCAATTGGCTTTTAAATAAATGAAATACACGAAATATTCGCAATTTCTTCATTATTCATGCCGAGTTACTTTTTAATCAAACCACATGCGTTCAGTTTCGTTTGTCGGCATCAAACTGATATTGTTTGTGGTAATTAAATAGTACGAGAAGGCGAAGGAAGCCAAATATTTTTACATCATCTGTTATTTAATTCAAATTGATAATTTCTTTTATTTAACTGAAATTATGAACTGATAAGTTGGGTGTGTTGCGATTATTATGCCCCAGACCTGGAACTTAGTGGAAGTTGGAAAATCAAAGGTGCATCTAGGGTCGTGCAGTGGTGACCCCCTGTCCTCTTAATCTTAGTCTTACCCATTCATCATTGCATGTACCAACATTCCCCCTTGTATCTCAACCATTGCTACTCCAATTTGAAGGATATTTGGTTTTGTGATCGAGCATCATGGAGAAACAATGCCTGTGTAGCTGCTGTAGCATGTGTTTCTTCCCACATTTTTTCAGAGTTGTGGTACTTTTTCACTCTTTTGAGTTAGAAAATTTTGTTTATAACTAGTTGATTTGTTACAATTTGTTGCAGAGTGCCTGCTAATACCCTCAATTGTATTGCTGCAGAGTTTTCTTGTGAAGATTTTGTTCCTATTACTTATCAAGCAACAACCTAATGAATATTCTGTATAAAGCCACCAATCTGATGTTTGACACTTTTATTGGAGCTGTTTTGAAGGCTTATGGAACTCAAAATGTTGATTATGGCAGGACTTTTCTATTCACCCATGAATCAATACATTAAGTGTTATAGTTGGAAGTAAGAAGCATGAAAGGTCCAGAACTAAAAACCTGTCTGATAGTGTTTGGAACATGTGTGGCCAGGATCTTCAAAAAGAAAAAAGAGTTAAACTTTGAGAAAAAAGGCATATGCCTTGAGTGCCGGAGGTAGAGTCATACAAGGAAGAGAGCCCCCCCCCCCCCCCCCCCCCCCAAATTTTCTGTGTCAAATGGAGCTCACTTGTCATCTTTTGTGGATTGCTTTGTGTACTGCGTTCTTGAAAAAAATATGTGAGACCCTCTGGATGTGCCCTTCTGATCTCAATATGTCAGTAAGCCTCCTTGGGGAAAGTACATGCAATAATGGTTATGTAAGGTTGATTTGATGTGTTTTGAATAACAATGTACTTTTAAGTACATTAGATGGTTTATTTCAGTGACAGGTTACAGTTACCCTTATTTCTTCTCCAACAGATATCATGAGTGTATTGGTGTCCAAGAGTTAAACAAAGCTAATGTACTTATTGATAAACCAGACAAATTTAACAATTTAATCACTATCAAATTGATGCATGGGATAAAAGGGGTTACAGTGCAAGGGGTTTGTAAATATATTTATTCAACTACAATGTATGACTTTGCAGTGCATTCTACATAGGAGAATATCATATTTTCTTTCCAAACCATTACAGTAACACATACATCTTGATATTGGGAGACACTCTTTTGTCCTTCCATACTTCTTCTGCTGGACTCCTTCAAGTTGACCTTTGTTGAACTCCCCAAATCAAAACATAAACAAAAGAAAATGTCTGTCTTCAATCAGTGAGCACTCCACTTATAACATTTGGTCTCAATCTTCATTACTTTCATGAATTAGGAAAAGATTTCTTCGAGTATGTACTTAAATGTTTATAGAATACAGCTGTTATTTTATTTTGAGGTATTTTATTGTAAAAATTTTGTTCTCTTACTTATGCCATAGCAGACTTTCAGGTGGTGCTATTTACACATGGCAGCAGTTCCATGGCAAATTTCAGTTTCCACATGTTCTATGTTTCATTCCAAGCATTTTGGTATATAATTTATTGGGGTTATTCATTTTGGGCCTTTTTTAGACTTGAAAGAAAATTACATGAAATTTGACCAAAGTTAGGTTGGACGTCCCCTTAATCATATGTCAACAACCTACAACACGACAAGTGCAAGATGGGAAATGATCTTTAAAAATCTTCTTTTTCCGATCCATCAGTCAGAATCTTTTGATATTTGGTATTCACCATTCTTAGGGAGGTTAGATCTAATTTTGTTCAAACCAAATCCCTGTAATAATATTTTGCTCCATATTGGAGTTCGAATTTTTACTTAATCCAGTATGAGGAATAATCTTTAAACCTCTTCTTCTTTAGAAAAACTCGTCCGAATCTTTCGATATTTGGTATTATCATATGACTCGTCCGTTTTGTTCACTTTAAAACATTTGATATTTTGCTTTCATATTAATAAGTGATAAATAAAGCCTTCCATCAATTTCATTGGTCAGTTTCAAAACTAGACAATTTGATTGGCTGAACAAAATACAACTGGGCCACATTTTCATAATTTGCATAATTAGAGTTGAGAGCTTTCATTGGTCAATTTCAAAACTGGACAATTTGATTGGGTAAACAAAATACAACTGGGTGATATTTGCATAATTTCAGTAGGGAGAATTTATGTTATCTGTCCTATTTAGGGTGGGTTGTATTGTATTAATCTTTTACCTACAAGAAAAACGTCATTCATTTTTATGTATGGTACACATAATGCCGTACGTCGTTTGTCCATCCTTGGTCCGTCCGTCTGTCTGTCCGTCCGGCGTCCGTATCCATTTCTTTGGCATTCGATAATTTGAAAAATATTGCTTGGATTGTCAAGTTACTTTATATTTGTGTTCAGGTTACTGATGTGCCGAGCTATATAGTTTTTGGTGTTAATCAGATAATTTGATCCTGAGATATTAAACAGGGCCGGCGGAACAAGGGGGGCCACGGGGGCGGTCGCCCCCTTGCCCTCGCCCACGGGGGCGAGCGGGGGCGAAAGTGTCCGAAAATAAAAAAAATAGCATTGTTATTGATCAACCACCAGAAAAGAACCAGGATCATACTGATCAGCCTATTATTCAGCTGTATCTTTGAATAACCAATTCTCCTGCATGGATGTATATGTATACATTAAATGCCCATGGACATGGCATTCAAGGAATAGTAGGCCTATATATCAGCAAATTCTGCCTACCTGCTCAGCCTGACGGTTTTATTGGTGAGATGGCCAAAAGCCGAGTTTGTCGACAACAAAACTGGTTCGAAGCCTATGGCACTAGATAATCCGAGACTTATACTAGCACCGAGTAGGGGGTAGGTAAACAGGGCAAGTGCCCCAGGGTCCGGCCTCCTGTTGTAAAAAAACATTTTTTTTTCTATTATAAAATACAAGAGGAATTTCAGGCCAAAGGCCACCAGAATGCACAATTTGAGAGCTCCATTAAAAAATTTTAAACATTTCCTGGGGGACAACCCCTCCACCCACCCCCCACTCCCCCTCTAATAACTCGTGTCTTCGGCACTCGGTGCAGATGCCTTCGGCATCTGAGGCGTCCCCTCCCAATTTTTAGGCGATATACGTGCACTTGCCCTCATCAGACAGTTTTGCCCCCCTTGCCCTTTGCTGCTTCCGCCGGCCCTGATATTAAACCTTTATCCTTCAAATTGAAAATTCCTCCAATCCCTTTGGCATTCGATAACTTGAAAAATATTGCTTGGATTGTCAAGTTACTTTATATTTGTGTTCAGGTTACTGATTTGCCAAGCTGTATAGTTTTTGGTGTAAATCTGTTATTTTGATCCTGGGATATTAACCCTTTATCCTTCAAATTGAAAATTACTCCAATCCCTTTGGCATTCGATAACTTGAAAAATATTGCTTGGATTGTCAAGTTACTTTATATTTGTGTTCAGGTTACTGATGTGCCGAGCTGTGTAGTTTTTGGTGTAAATCTGATAATTTAATCCTGAGATATTAACCCTTTATCCTTCAAACTGAAAATTCCTCCAATCCCTTTGGCATTCGATAACTTGAAAAATATTGCTTGGATTGTCTAGTTACTTTATATTTGTGTTCAGGTTACTGATGTGCCGAGCTGTATAGTTTTTGGTGTAAATCTGATGATTTGATCCTGAGATATTAACACTTTATCCTTCAAATTGAATATTCCTCCAATCCCTTTGGCATTCGATAACTTGAAAAATATTACTCGGATTGTCAAGTTACTTTATATTTGTGTTCAGGTTACTGATGTGTTGAGCTGTATAGTTTTTGGTGTGCCGTCTGTCCGTCCGGCGTCCGTATCCATTTCTTTGGCATTCGATAACTTGAAAAATATTGCTTGGATTGTCAAGTTGCTTTATATTTGTGTTCAGGTTACTGATGTGCTGAGCTGTATAGTTTTTGGTGCAAATCGGATAATTTGATCCTGAGATATTAACCCTTTATCCTTCAAATTGAAAATTCCTCCAATCCCTTTGGCATTCGATAACTTGAAAAATATTGCTTGGATTGTCCAGTTACTTTATATTTGTGTTCAGGTTACTGATTTGCCGAGCTGTGTAGTTTTTGGTGTAAATCTGATGATTTGATCCCGAGATATTAACCCTTTATCCTTCAAATTGAAAATTCCTCCAATCCCTTTGGCATTCGATAACTTGAACAATATTGCTTGGATTGTCAAGTTACTTTATATTTGTGTTCAGGTTACTGATGTGCCGATCTGTATAGTTTTTGGTGTAAATCTGTTATTTTGCTCCTGAGATATTAACCCTTTATCCTTCGATTTGAAAATTTCTCCAATCCCTTTGGCATTCGATAACTTGAAAAATGTTGCTTGGATTGTCAAGTTACTTTATATTTGTGTTCTGGTTACTAATGTGCCAAGCTGTATAGTTTTTGGTGTAAATCTGATAATTTGATCCGGAGATATTAACCCTTTATCCTTCAAATTGAAAATTCCTCCAATCCCTTTGGCTTGAGATAACTCAAACAATATCAATCCGATTGTCATGTTACTTTATATATTTATTCAGGTTACTGATGTGCTGTGCTGTATAGTTTTTTTTTATGTAAATCTGATAATTTGATCCGGAGATATTAACCCTTTATCCCTCAAATTAGACACTCCTCCAATCCATTTCTATATGTACCCTTACCTTGTATGGTGTACATAATGTCGGCATCTGTGGTGGCTCTCCATCATACAGCTTTCTACTAGTTGCGCGTATGGGTACACATCTGACGATTTCATCGGCCTATTTTTTTTTATATTTTCACTTTTTGCTTCCAAAACATAGGTTATGACTCCTCATTGGAACTAGCTCGACGAGCTCGGTCCAATGAGGGGTCATAACCTATGTTTTGGAAGCAAAAAATGAAAATTTTTAGTTATACGAGGATGTTTTTCCAAGTGCCGTCTGCAACTCAAGTTAGGTGATTGGTTAAAAAGTCATATTAAGTGGCTAATTTGTGCGTGTGTGTGTCAAATGATAAATAGAATATGAAATGAGTGTTTTTCTCATATTATATTTATGAAACTCGTCCGAATTTTCCGTTTGGGCTCGCCAGAGGCTCGCCGAAACGGAAAATTCTTAGACCCGTTTCATAAATATTATATGAGAAAAACACTCATTCCATATCCTCTATTTACAGAATCTTTAGAGAGTTGGATTCAAATTTATTCAATTCAAGTCCCTCAGGCAATATTTGGGCTCCAAAGTTTTAATTTAGTGAATTATGTGCAATATGAGGAGTAATATTTAAAAAAATTCTTCCCAAGAACCTCTAGTCAGAACCTTTTAATATATGATATACAGCTCCCTTGTAGGGGGCGGGGGCAGAATCGAGTTTGTCCAAATAAAGGCTTTGATTAATATTTTGGCAGTCTATTGGAGCCCGAATTTTTACTTGGTACAATATGAGGAATATTCTTCAAAAACATTCTTCTCACGAACCCTAATTAACGTGAAGGCTAAAAACGGTTGGGGATATCACCAGAGGCAGTGGGATGACGGAATACCAACGAGTTATTTATGTCCTCTCCAGATCTGCTTGTACTGGAATTAATGACACCATGCAGAATATATCTGGGTGTTATAACACAAGCGAGCAGTACACTGATTGTGGAAAGGCAAGACAATACAGAAATGAGCACGATACAATAAAAGTGTTGAGACATTTGTTGGAGAGAATTCCCCTTGTACGAGTGCCCGGGCAGAGAAATATACAGACGGGCGTAGTTTTTAATCTCAGTAATGTCGATAAAGCACATGATATTGGTGAAAGAGTTGCAACTAAAATGGTTGGCATGGACGCCAATGATTACACTTTCAAGAAGAAGGATCAACTTATCCAAATGAATGACAAATGTGGATTGAAAGTGGGTGATGTGATTGTGAAAATAGCTCCACAGCTTCTCTTCCATAGACTTGTTTCTTTTGCTCTGAGAACAATACCCGGCGACGAGTTGTCGGCTGTGTTTCTTATAAGTTGAGTACATACTTGGCGTCGTTTTTCGAGTCTCCTGGCAGTCTGAGAGAGGCAGACAAGCCTACAGTGGCGTAGGCTATCCGTTCAATAGTCAAGCTAGATGCCCATTTTGACTGCAACTCTGTTAAATATGTTGTATACGGTGGAATGCTGGTGCATTGGTTCCCGTGGACGACTTGGATCAAGGGGCTGTGTAGAGATCGTTATCAACTCCAAAAACTTTAGGAATGTTAAGAATAGACGTGTCAGGCTAATAATAAAAACACGCATGCATTCGTCATATTTCTCAGAGGATATTTTGAGCAGAGCGGAATAACTACCGTACATGCCAATGGTGACGCAGATGTCCTCATCATTCGAACTGTGATTAACATGGCAAGACAAGCACCTGTGTGTCTAATAGGTGATGAAACTGATTTGCTCGTTATCCTATGCTAAATGACATGTATACTTGGAAGTTGAAATATGTTGCATCAAGGTCTTTATCTGGGTGGCATTTGTGTGCTGGAGAGAGAGAGCTTTTCTCGGGGTAGCTTTTCTTTGGAGGGTGTGTCGTCCGTTTCTATGTATGTTGTAGCTTTTTGTTGGGCAGCGTCATCTTTTAGAAAACTTGCGTTGAATTTTCATCAAAGGCCGACTTCTAAATTATTTGGACCAATTAGGGAATGAGATGAGAGGTCTCTGCACACCATTATCATTTCTGTCCGTTGGCTTACTCACTACTAGTAAACTGTCTTACTTTTTCAGATAGACCGCATCTTTAGAGTTTCGAAAAGATTCTTCCAGCTAGACAGAGATATCAAATTGCGATACAATAGACCTGTAGACCCAGATGTGTTTCACGGTTATGTGGAGTCAGAGAGGGAAAGGTATAGTCAAACTTTCAAATATGATCTCTTTCTGCAGACATTATCCCATTGACGATGGGTGTAAGTAATTTCATAAGAGCACAAATAACGTACTATCATTTTAGCTGGCCTGGTTGAAAGACAGGATGGGAGCTCGGTGGCTCAGTGGTACGGCATTGGATTTCAAACTTAACCCTTTACCCAACGTAACGGCCAAAACCGGCCAGCACTATTCTCAAAAATCGCCAATTAATTTTCAAAATATTTTCATTTTTTGTCTCAAAAACATAGGTTATGATCCCTCGTTGGAACGAGCTCGTCGAGCTCGTTCCAACGAGGGGTCATAACCTATGTTTTTGAGACAAAAAATGAAAAAATTAGTTATTCAAGAATTTTTTTTGCAAGTGTCTTCTGCTTTTCATGTTAGGTAAAGGGTTAAAGGTCAACGGTTCGGTCCCCGCCAGGGGTAACCGCATTGTATCCTTGGGGCACGGTGGCGCTTTGTACTAAGGCATACTGCACGTAGATGGTGCACTTGTCTTCAACCAGTGCAAATCCTGCTTGTGCGGAGTTATTATGTTGTGAAGTCTGACAGTTTCTGGCCGTTGTTCGAAGATTCTCTCCGGATACACCGGCTTCCTCCATCCGTACAACTGCTCGACACGAGGTGACCGTGGCTGTAGAAAATATCTTTAAACCCCAATAAATAAATACATATAGATGAAAGGCAGGATGAACTATAGTTACTGCTCCCGTTCCGTCTTCCGCCATACGGTGTCCATTTTGAACATAGTGTTTATGACTTCTGCTATAAAATCCCTGAACCGACATTTGGGGAAACTGTTTTGACATCACATTTTGATATTGACCAAATACATTTATAATCCTCTGTGGGGAGGGGTTGGAACAAACTTACATAAACTTCCTCATCAATTGGTAAATTTCCTGACAGACTGTAATCTAGCAATTTGATTGGCTGAGAGGTACTATGTAAATAATACCCTCACCCACTTGAAATATTCTAGCGGAAAAAAAGAAACTATGCATATGGAAAATTTCCAGTATATTGGCAAAATTAATACTTCGGTACAAAACTCCTCGTGAGGATCATGTGAACACCCTTTTGGAAGCCGTGTTGGGTGAAGGCCTTTCTAGCACGGATGGTTTCTCATTTTCGGGGATGATTGTGATTGCACGTTTTTTGCGGGTGGAAATCTGGCGTGATAAATGTTCGCAACTTTATCCCTTTCGGTTCACTATTCTGACGCCAGATAATCAGAAAAACAGGCTTTTATACCATGATTGCCTATTCTGCTATACATGAAAAGCCTATGACATAAATTTTAGCTTTACACACCAACCGTGGTGAACACGTCAGTAATGGGAATTCAGTAGTTAAAATTTACACCTACAGTGGAACTACATCCAAGTTGACCTTTGGTGACGTCGACCTGAATGCGAACTTGTCTAACTTTATCGCACGTCGTCTCGCGAACAGTGAAATGGAAGTGGCAAATATTTATTACGTTTTTAAATGGGTTTACTTCATAAGATGCCAAAAATTAACAAACAAGCAATGTCTCATGTTAATAAAGCATGCATAACTCGAAATAGTATGTTATTATGTTATTAAAACGAAAAAAGCTCAGTTTCTTTTTTGCATTTCGTTTCGGCGATAAAATTGACAGAGAAAGTACCGCCCACCGATGCTCGTTATCAACAAAAACAGATTCACTCGTATGTACGTCTGGTGCTCAGTAAAATCGAGAAAAATAATAGCGACTCTTAATAATCTGACGATCATGGTATAAATAACATATCCCAAAGTAGCTTGGTGTACCAAATCTTCACCACGAGTGGTGAAGTGGTGTTAACCGCGCGCCGAAGGCTCGCAGTTAACACCACTTCACCACTCGTGGTGAACATTTGGCACACCAAGCTACTATGGGTGTATTCTATATTTTCATACGAAAGTTTCATGAACGTTATGCTTAGACTTGCCGAAAATGGTAAACTTCGCGCCATTGGCATGATGCAGTCTGGAAGTTGCCATAACGATGTTACTATCCAGTTTGGCGTCCACCGTAACACAATTCATAACCTCTGGAGACGATTTCAGCAGTTCGGCAACACCAGAGCCCGTCCTTGATCAGGGCGTCCACGTGTGACGTCAACATGTCAGGACATGTACATCCGTATTCGCTAACTCCGGAACCGTTTGCAGACTGCGACCTTGACTGCCAGAAGTGCCCCTGGGTTGAGGAGAATCAATGCAAGAACTGTACAGAATCGACTGATGGAGGCTATCCGGCCTGTTCTCCAACAACGCCATCGAGTAGCTCGTCGGGACTGGTGCAATCAGCATACCCGCTTCACTCGGAGAGTCTGGGGCCGTATCCTTTTCACACACGAGTCCAGATTCTATTTGAACAGCAGTGGCGGACGTTCAAGAGTTTACAGTCGCACAGGAGAACGATACCTCGGCTGCTGTGTTATTCAACGACGTCCGTTTGGTAGAGGTAGTGTTTTGGTGTGGGGTGGCATCTCCGCTGACGGAAGAACACCCCTTGTGGTCATTGATGGCAATCTGACCGGAATCCGTTACTGAGATGAGATCCTGAAGGCTTACATTATCCCCTTCTTGCAGCAATACGATGTCACCCTTCAGCACGATAACGCTAGACCGCACGTTGCTCGTGTTGTGACAGACTTTTTGTCAAGAAGATGTTGACGCGTTGCCGTGGTCGGCTGTTGGACCCGATCTCTCGCCAATTGAACATGCCTGGGACGACCTACAACGACCTGCAACGTCGTGTACGTAATTTTACACAACAGTCCATGACGTTGGATGAGTTATCGTGAGTTATCACGAACGTTGATCCAGGTGTGGGATGACATCCCCCAAGAGTTCTTTCCTCACCTTGTTCAATCCATGAGGCGCCGATGTCGGACATGTATCGATGCCGACGGTGGACATTGACTCTGTGAACTTGTTTCTCAGACACCGTTTGTTCCTAACATCATAACGACACCTTTGTTAACGGTGTGATTATTTACCACTCGATCACATGTTGACTGGATTCTCATTAAACAGTCTGGAAACTATTTGGAACTGTATGTTCTCAGCTTATCATCCCTTTGTACATTTTACCGATGCACAGTTTCTTTTTTCCGCTAGTATATTTACACATTGGTTTAGCCGGGTGTAAAAACATGAATATGCAGGCAATGTGATTTTTTTAAAAATCCATACAAATAATTAATGAGAATGGCATATGCATTAAAATTAACAGTGCTGTTCACTAGAAACAATCAAAATAATACCTTTGATTTGGTGTTGTTCATAACAAAAAATTAGGTTGCTGATAGAACTATATTTTAATATGGAGTTATCCGTTATTCTTTTTTTCCTCTCTCTATCAAAATGCAATTAGGACAGTATTTGTTGGGTTTCTTCTGTTGTTTTGTCACATTGTAAAACGTTTGAGCATCTATTTATACCTCATTAGTGTCACGGTACTATTAGCTAATATCCTTGTGGTTTCCAGGGTGTATGGGAATTTACACCGGTTTGGAAACTCATACACCCTGAGACAAGGCCTAATCCTGTATGAGTTCCCAAACCGGTGTAAATTCCCAAAGACCCTGGAAATCACAAGGATAACGGATTTATTTCCAAGAATTTTGGTGTACTTAATACTTTAACCTACATTGTGGGCACAAACTGACAGAAAATTTGTACTTTGTAAGTTTCTTAATAAATAAAACCAGACAAATATGGATATCATTGGAACTTGCTCAAGGAGCCAGTTCCAATGACATCCATATCTGTAATATTTTATTGCACATAAATATTAAATTTCCTGTTTTTTTATTTTTGTTCTAACATAACTGAGCAGAAGGTATGAATTAATAATTAAAAATTGGTACTGTGTTTAGCCATATTGCCTGCTATTGTATATTCTTGTTTTTACGCCAAGGTTAACCAGGGTGTTAAAAAAAAACACTGTGGATTGTAAGTTACACCGTACCTCTCAGCCAATCAAAACGCAGTATTTTGTTTCATTTGGAAATAATCACTGATGATTCCGAAAAGCATACTATTGACCCATTCATTTATCTCGGATACATCTCATCATGAACATAAATACAAATATAACCTATCATATTTGGTTTGGCACATCTCGTAGAGCTCTGTCAAAGAAAATTTGGTAAGAAATTTTCTGCAGAATTGATTTTTTTCTCTTCAATGTAAAGGAATTAAGTGAGAAAATAAACTCGTTATCCAGGGTCCGTGAAGTCAGCTGACAGTTGACAATTCGAAGTGTGAAGTTAGCTGACAGTTGACAATTCAAAAGTGAAGTCAGCTGACAGTTGACAGTTGACAATTCGGAAAAGGGTCTCCAATTCACATTTACCACAGCTGCATCACTGTTTTCGCATTTACCGCAGCTACATCACTGTTACGTCATTTTACATGTCATGTGCGCGAATATTTCGAAATACCGAACTGTCAGCTGAATGTGAATTGGCAGCTAGATCAGCCCAGCTGACAATTCCGTGAAGTCAGCTGACAAATCGAAAGGCTTTATAAATATGAATTTATTCTCTGTTATATTTAAGCTTACACGCTGTAAATCTATTCTACGTGGACCCACTCTCGTGCTTTAACAACATACTGTGAATTTTAAACAATTTGTCTTTTGAAAATGACAGTATTCGCATGTTTCCGAATCGTCAGCTGACATGGCTGCTTTCAATTGCGGGCGTGTACGGATGTGAAGTTAGCCGACAATTCGAATGGCTTTATTAATGTGCGTTTACCATGTTGTATATAAGCTTACACGCTGTAAACTCGTTTACGCTGGTCCACTCTCGTGCTCTAACACAATATACTGTGAATTTTTTCAATTGCGGGCGTGTACGGATGTGAAGTTAGCCGACAATTCGAATGGCTTTATTAATGTGCGTTTACCATGTTGTATATAAGCTTACACGCTGTAAACTCCTTTACGCTGGTCCACTCTCGTGCTCTAACACAATATACTGTGAATTTTAAACATTTTTTCTCTTGAAAATGACGGTATTCGAAGGTTTCCGAATTGTCAACTATGAATCGATCACAGTGCCATTTCAACGAGTTGATAGATCTGATTTTTTACCCCGTTCCAATACATGATGCAAAACAAATTGGTTATTATTTTGCAATCTGTAATCTACAGGTGGCAGTTGACAATTCTGTAAAAAGAGTCCCCAATTCACATTTACTACAGCTACGACACTGGAACATTGGTAATATTTCGAAATCTCGAACCGTCAGCTGGGTCCTCCGTGAAGTCAGCTGACAATTCGAACGGCTATATAAATTTGTGTTTACTCTGTTAAATGTAAGCTTACACGCTGTAAAACTCTTCTACGTGGGCCCACTCTCGTGCTTGAACAATATACTGTGAATTTTAAACAAATTTTTCTCTTGAAAATGACAGTATTCGCAGGTTTCCGAATTGTCAACTTTGAATCGATCACAGTGCCATTTCAACGAGTTGATAGACCTGGTTTTTGACCCGTTTCCAATACAAATGTGTAGTCAGCTGACAATTCGAACATTTTTATAAATATGCGTTTATCCTGTTATATATAAGCTTACACACTGTAAAACTCTTCTACGTGGGCCCCACTCTCGTGCTTGAACAATATACTGTGAATTTTAAACACATTTTTCTCTTGAAAATGAGAGTATTCACGGGTTTAGACTTATTCCGGAATGAAAATAGAACTGGAATTCCAAAAAGTCGATCACGTGATGTAGGTACGGTTGTCACTAAAAAGTGTACTCCGACCCCGACTCCGAAATTACCGACTCCAAAACTATTTCTTTTAATAACTCTGTTATTAATGGATCGATTACACTGGAATTCAACATAAATGTACAGAATTATGTGTTGTATACATAAAATCATATAAATGTTACAAAAAAATTAAGATTTTCATTAAATTGACATTTATTGAGTTTTGACTCACTAAAAAGTGTACTCGGCGATTTCAACGAAATTTCATTCTCTCATTCATATAATATATTCTTCCAGCTAATTTGTTGCAGTATTAAGAATATATTCGTATTTTACGATGTCTTATGCAAGATTTATAATTAATTTGGAAATTAATCGTGCTTAAAATGGAAATTTACTCGAAGATGAGAATCGCCGACTCCGGCTTCATTTGAGGTTGTATGTAAAATTCAAACTTGCAATTGGCGGATCAATAGTCAGAGGTTTTCCCGGATTGTGGTAACTGACGCAGTTAACATGCACGAGAAGGCGTTGAAAGTGATTTTTTCATAGGTAGTTTGTTGGACCCTTCTTTTTCTCTGTGAAATTTATGTCTTGTGTGTGCAAGCCTTTAGCAACAACATTTTAATGCTCAATATTCTGTTCGTCTTTGATAATTTTATTCAATAAACATAAGTTTTTTGTTTATTAATACAGTGTCCATGTATTATCCACTTCAACCATTGATATCGTTTTGTTTGTTTGTGAGTACTGTGATAAGTAATCACGCGAATGATGAAATGTGAATGGTTTTCAGCACACATATTCTGTGCCCAGTCTAAACTCTACAGGATAAGAGTCGTAGTAAATAAGACCTGATTTTGGTCACTTACCACAATCCGGGAAAACCTCTGACTATTGATCCGCCAATTGCAAGTTTGAATTTTACATACAACCGCAAATGAAGCCGGAGTCGGCGATTCTCATCTTCGAGTAAATTTCCATTTTAAGCACGATTAATTTCCAAATTAATTATAAATCTTGCATAAGACATCGTAAAATACGAATATATTCTTAATACTGCAACAAATTAGCTGGAAGAATATATTATATGAATGAGAGAATGAAATTTCGTTGAAATCGCCGAGTACACTTTTTAGTGAGTTAAAACTCAATAAATGTCAATTTAATGAAAATCTTAATTTTTTTGTAACATTTATATGATTTTATGTATACTACACATAATTCTGTACATTTATGTTGAATTTCAGTGTAATTGATCCATTAATAACAGAGTTAGAAAAAGAAATAATTTTGGAGTCGGTAATTTCGGAGTCGGGGGCGGGGTCGGAGTACACTTTTTAGTGACAACCTGTAGGTACAAACACGCGGCGCTGTCTGATTTCTCTTTTCGCGAAAAAGCTCCGTTTTTTCTAATTCTCCATGGAATCCTTCGAAACAAAACGCGTTAGTGAGTTACAAACATATACACATCAACGTGGCGTTCAGTTCAGCAATATAAAAAGGCTGATTTAGTCAATTTATGTGAAATCGCGTCCGAGATTGGAATCGAAGTCGATCCAAATGGACTGATTGAAGACAGATCGGCCGTGATTGATGACAAATTGCGCATAAATGGAACGACTTGCTTGGTTTACCCCAGCTTATGTCGGGATCGGCAAATATGTCTGTTATACCACCCTTGTCTATATTCGACATTTATAATTATTTGATGAAATTTAAAGAATTTGATCACGGCTCCCTCAGAGAATACCAGAAAATGGAGGGTTACACCCTGTTCACATACGGTTATGTTTTGAATGTCGAAAGTTTTGTATACACAGCTACTCCAGATTATGTAGTGCTCAAAAGTCACGTAAAACCAAGGACAAACGAAAAGGACCCAGTTTCAAAACTCGGATACTACTGTTTATGGATAGTCTTAATAAACAGTTAGACTCAAGGATCAATAAAGTCAGCATTTTGTAACTGCAAGGGAGGGTATGGTATAATGAAAATTATCCAATGCATGTGAGCTTGGAACTATGTGCAGACCTCGAAGTCCCCCTCCCCTTTTCATACACATACACACGCTCGCGCGCCTAAAGTCGAAACTGAAAAGGAGGGTATGGTGTAATGAAAATTGTCCAATGCATGTGAACTTGATACTGTGTGCAGACCTTGAAGCCACCCCCCCCCCCCCCCCCCCCACGCCTGAAGTCGTAACTTGCAAAGGAGGGTATGGCGTAATGAAAATTATCCAATGCATGTGAGCTTGGAACTATGTGCAGACCTTGAAACCCCCCCCCCCCCCCCCCCCCCCCCCACACACACACACACACACGCTTAACGACCCACTCTGGTTTAAATATACATTGTAAAGGTGCATCCGCATAGTGATTCACCTCAGGGCTCAAACAAAATAAAATTTCACACCTACGGGAAACTGGAATGAATGAAGCCAAGACTCCACCCCCGCTTTTTCACGCAGATCGCACAAACAATTCCATCGATATCGATTTGAGTAAAACATTTTCAAAATAAATTTAATTTTAACTCATTTCGGCATCGGTGGCGTCGGGGTAGCACAGTAGCAACCGTCTCCTCACTACGTTTTTTTTTTCATTTGTTGGGGCACTGACATGGATCGGTCAATTGGACGTTTCCTTGAGTTTCGTACCCTGGAATACTGATCGGCTGGGATGGGGTTTTCTGAGCCATCTATGAAGTGCTGGAACATAAAGAGACAAGAATATGTATCAAGTCAAATCATACCTGTATATCTTACGGACTCGACCACCCCCTCTCCCACATACCACAGTTTATAAAAGACCCCCTCCCCCCTTAAATTGACATCATTTCTAGATAATATTTTACAGACAGGGTCTGAGGGGCGTGGCCAAAGCGTTAATCAATATGCAGATAATCAAAGGAAAATATTCCAAGTATCTAGAATACCGAATAATTTTGAGTCTGAATTATTTTTTCAAGTGAGGATGTTCTCTGACCACCCCTCCCTCCTTCGTCCACCGTTCCTTATTAACGCCTTGTTCTTTCGAGGCCATGGGTCGAATATTTTAGGTGGGACTGAAACACAGACCTGTGAAGGAAGGGTTTCGCCCCCGGTAACATGGTTTGAAAACATCTGATGGCCTGAGACCGAGCTCCAACTGCCTTTCCTACCTTGTGATAGAGATAAAAGTCGAAGTCTGTTGCGCCTTATGGTTGTGAGTCCGCAGTCCATAATATATATACACTGTATATATATGTATATATATATATTTTTTTTTATTTGGGAGGGGGGAGCGTCCCACGCTACGTACCACAGCAGGAATTTATGTTGCGGACTTTAGGGCATAGTTTTGACAAATGAGGCGGAATCCCCTATCCTGGAATCAATTGGATCATTGGGTTATGGTCAAACGAGCCCGAAATCATTATGAAAACTTCGTGGAAAATTAAATTTGCCAAACTCGGAGGAGGGGGGGGGGGTACATTGTGGCCCGCATGCCTATGTTCAATTCAAGGCCTTCTATGCTGAGGTCCGGCAAATTGGTTATGGCATCCACCCCCATACCCCAACCCCCCCCCCCCCCACCCCCAAAGTGCTGGGCACTTTCCTGCCCTGATATACATGTCCCTTCAGCTGTGATAAGTTTATATAGATTTGTGAAAATAACACCTCATGGTACTGTTAGGCGATTCCCCTATCTGATACATGTCAATACATAAGTAGAAAGAATCCCCAGATTTATGTATCTATTGTGTTCATATGAATAAAAGCGCTCACAAGTAAATGGAAACTGGTGTAATAATAATCACCTTGAAACAAACAAAATGGTGTCGCCCTATTCGATCAATATTCAGATCTTCGTGTAGTCTGCCACACACACAGGGGTCTGGAAACGTTATTTTAGTGATTTAGGGTATATATGTTTAAGGGCCTATATAAGTAATGGAATTTCGTTTATTTTGAAATTCTCACCTCTCATATTCCTTAAATTCAGAATAAACATACACAAATTATACATCAAAATGAAGGTTGGGATGTATACAACACGAAACACATATGTAATCAACTCATACAGTCGACTGCAGGCAGTGATAGTGATTAAATTTGGCTGGTTTATCAATAAGTATATTAGCTTTGTTTAACTCTTGGAAACCAATACACTCATGATATCTGTTGGAGAAGAAATAAGTGTAACTGTAACCTGTCACTGCAATAAACCATCTAATATACTTAAAAGTACATTGTTATTCAAAACACATCAAATCAACCTTACATAACCATTATTGCATGTACTTTCCCCAAGGAGGCTTATTCACATACTGAGATCAGAAGGGCACATCCAGAGGGTCTCACATATTTTTTTCAAGAACGCAGTACACAAAGCAATCCCCAAAAGATGGCAAGTGAGCTCCATTTGACACAAAAAATTTCCTGGGGGGGGGGGGGGGGGGGGGGCTCTCTTCCTTAATAATCTGACAATCATGGTATAAATAACATATCCCAAAGTAGCTTGGTGTACCAAATGTTCACCACTCGTGGTGAAGTGGTGTTAACCGCGCGCCGAAGGCTCGCGGTTAACACCACTTCACCACTCGTGGTGAACATTTGGCACACCAAGCTACTATGGGTGTATTCTATATTTTCATACGAAAGTTTCATGAACGTTATGCTTAGACTTGCCGAAAATGGTAAACTTCGCGCCATTGGCATGATGCAGTCTGGAAGTTGCCATAACGATGTTACTATCCAGTTTGGCGTCCACTGTAACACAATTCATAACCTCTGGAGACGATTTCAGCAGTTCGGCAACACCAGAGCCCGTCCTTGATCAGGGCGTCCACGTGTGACGTCAACATGTCAGGACATGTACATCCGTATTCGCTAACTCCGGAACCGTTTGCAAACTGCGACCTTGACTGCCAGAAGTGCCCCTAGGTTGAGGAGAATCAGTGCAAGAACTGTACAGAATCGACTGATGGAGGCTATCCGGCCTGTTCTCCAACAACGCCATCGAGTAGCTCGTCGGGACTGGTGCAATCAGCATACCCGCTTCACTCGGAGAGTCTGGGGCCGTATCCTTTTCACACACGAGTCAAGATTCTATTTGAACAGCAGTGGCGGACGTTCAAGAGTTTACAGTCGCACAGGAGAACGATACCTCGGCTGCTGTGTTATTCAACGACGTCCGTTTGGTAGAGGTAGTGTTTTGGTGTGGGGTGGCATCTCCGCTGATGGAAGAACACCCCTTGTGGTCATTGATGGCAATCTGACCGGAATCCGTTACTGAGATGAGATCCTGAAGGCTTACATTATCCCCTTCTTGCAACAATACGATGTCACCCTTCAGCACGATAACGCTAGACCGCACGTTGCTCGTGTTGTGACAGACTTTTTGTCAAGAAGATGTTGACGCGTTGCCGTGGTCGGCTGTTGGACCCGATCTCTCGCCAATTGAACATGCCTGGGGCGACCTACAACGACCTGCAACGTCGTGTACGTAATTTTACACAACAGTCCATGACGTTGGATGAGTTATCGTGAGTTATCACGAACGTTGATCCAGGTGTGGGATGACATCCCCCAAGAGTTCTTTCGTCACCTTGTTCAATCCATGAGGCGCCGATGTCAGACATGTATCGATGCCGACGGTGGACATACCCGGTATTGACTCTGTGAACTTGTTTCTCAGACACCGTTTGTTCCTAACATCATAACGACACCTTTGTTAACGGTGTGACTATTTACCACTCGATCACATGTTGACTGGATTCTCATTAAACAGTCTGGAAACTATTTGGAACTGTATGTTCTCAGCTTATCATCCCTTTGTACATTTTACCGATGCACAGTTTCTTTTTTCCGCTAGTATATTTACACATTGGTTTAGCCGGGTGTAAAAACATGAATATGCAGGCAATGTGATTTTTTTAAAAATCCATACAAATAATTAATGAGAATGGCATATGCATTAAAATTAACAGTGCTGTTCACTAGAAACAATCAAAATAATACCTTTGATTTGGTGTTGTTCATAACAAAAAATTAGGTTGCTGATAGAACTATATTTTAATATGGAGTTATCCGTTATTCTTTTTTTCCTCTCTCTATCAAAATGCAATTAGGACAGTATTTGTTGGGTTTCTTCTGTTGTTTTGTCACATTGTAAAACGTCTGAGCATCTATTTATACCTCATTAGTGTCACGGTACTATTAGCTAATATCCTTGTGTTTTCCAGGGTGTATGGGAATTTACACCGGTTTGGAAACTCATACACCCTGAGACAAGGCCTAATCCTGTACGAGTTCCCAAACCGGTGTAAATTCCCAAAGACCCTGGAAATCACAAGGATAACGGATTTATTTCCAAGAATTTTGGTGTACTTAATACTTTAACCTACATTGTGGGCACAAACTGAGTGAAAATTTGTACTTTGTAAGTTTCTTAATAAATAAAACCAGACAAATATGGATATCATTGGAACTGGCTCAAGGAGCCAGTTCCAAGGACATCCATATCTGTAATATTTTATTGCACATAAATATTAAATTTCCTGTTTTTTTATTTTTGTTCTAACATAACTGAGCAGAAGGTATGAATTAATAATTAAAAATTGGTACTGTGTTTAGCCATATTGCCTGCTATTGTATATTCTTGTTTTTACGCCATGGTTAACCAGGGTGATAAAAAAAAACACTGTGGATTGTAAGTTACACCGTACCTCTCAGCCAATCAAAACGCAGTATTTTGTTTCATTTGGAAATAATCACTGATGATTCCGAAAAGCATACTATTGACCCATTCATTTATCTCGGATACATCTCATCATGAACATAAATACAGATATAACCTATCATATTTGGTTTGGCACATCTCGTAGAGCTCTGTCAAAGAAAATTTGGTAAGAAATTTTCTGCAGAATTGATTTTTTTTTCTTCAATGTAAAGGAATTAAGTGAGAAAATAAACTCGTTATCCAGGGTCCGTGAAGTCAGCTGACAGTTGACAATTCGAAGTGTGAAGTTAGCTGACAGTTGACAGTTGACAATTCAAAAGTGAAGTCAGCTGACAGTTGACAGTTGACAATTCGGAAAAGGGTCTCCAATTCACATTTACCACAGCTGCATCACTGTTTTCGCATTTACCGCAGCTACATCACTGTTACGTCATTTTACATGTCATGTGCGCGAATATTTCGAAATACCGAACTGTCAGCTGAATGTGAATTGGCAGCTAGATCAGCCCAGCTGACAATTCCGTGAAGTCAGCTGACAAATCGAAAGGCTTTATAAATATGAATTTATTCTCTGTTATATTTAAGCTTACACGCTGTAAATCTATTCTACGTGGACCCACTCTCGTGCTTTAACAACATACTGTGAATTTTAAACAATTTGTCTTTTGAAAATGACAGTATTCGCATGTTTCCGAATCGTCAGCTGACATGGCTGCTTTCAATTGCGGGCGTGTACGGATGTGAAGTTAGCCGACAATTCGAATGGCTTTATTAATGTGCGTTTACCATGTTGTATATAAGCTTACACGCTGTAAACTCGTTTACGCTGGTCCACTCTCGTGCTCTAACACAATATACTGTGAATTTTTTCAATTGCGGGCGTGTACGGATGTGAAGTTAGCCGACAATTCGAATGGCTTTATTAATGTGCGTTTACCATGTTGTATATAAGCTTACACGCTGTAAACTCGTTTACGCTGGTCCACTCTCGTGCTCTAACGCAATATACTGTGAATTTTAAACATTTTTTCTCTTGAAAATGACGGTATTCGAAGGTTTCCGAATTGTCAACTATGAATCGATCACAGTGCCATTTCAACGAGTTGATAGATCTGATTTTTTACCCCGTTCCAATACATGATGCAAAACAAATTAGTTATTATTTTGCAATCTGTAATCTACAGGTGGCAGTTGACAATTCTGTAAAAAGAGTCCCCAATTCACATTTACTACAGCTACGACACTGGAACATTGGTAATATTTCGAAATCTCGAACCGTCAGCTGGGTCCTCCGTGAAGTCAGCTGACAATTCGAACGGCTTTATAAATTTGTGTTTACTCTGTTAAATGTAAGCTTACACGCTGTAAAACTCTTCTACGTGGGCCCACTCTCGTGCTTGAACAATATACTGTGAATTTTAAACAAATTTTTCTCTTGAAAATGACAGTATTCGCAGGTTTCCGAATTGTCAACTTTGAATCGATCACAGTGCCATTTCAACGAGTTGATAGACCTGGTTTTTGACCCGTTTCCAATACAAATGTGTAGTCAGCTGACAATTCGAACGTTTTTATAAATATGCGTTTATCCTGTTATATATAAGCTTACACACTGTAAAACTCTTCTACGTGGGCCCCACTCTCGTGCTTGAACAATATACTGTGAATTTTAAACACATTTTTCTCTTGAAAATGAGAGTATTCACGGGTTTAGACTTATTCCGGAATGAAAATAGAACTGGAATTCCCAAAAGTCGATCACGTGATGTAGGTACAAACACGCGGCGCTGTCTGATTTCTCTTTTCGCGAAAAAGCTCCGTTTTTTCTAATTCTCCATGGAATCCTTCGAAACAAAACGCGTTAGTGAGTTACAAACATATACACATCAACGTGGCGTTCAGTTCAGCAATTTAAAAAGGCTGATTTAGTCAATTTATGTGAAATCGCGTCCGAGATTGGAATCGAAGTCGATCCAAATGGACTGATTGAAGACAGATCGGCCGTGATTGATGACAAATTGCGCATAAATGGAACGACTTGCTTGGTTTACCCCAGCTTATGTCGGGATCGGCAAATATGTCTGTTATACCACCCTTGTCTATATTCGACATTTATAATTATTTGATGAAATGTAAAGAATTTGATCACGGCTCCCTCAGAGAATACCAGAAAATGGAGGGTTACACCCTGTTCACATACGGTTATGTTTTGAATGTCGAAAGTTTTGTATACACAGCTACTCCAGATTATGTAGCGCTCAAAAGTCACGTGAAACCAAGGACAAACGAAAAGGACCCAGTTTCAAAACTCGGATACTACTGTTTATGGATAGTCTTAATAAACAGTTAGACTCAAGGATCAATAAAGTCAGCATTTTGTAACTGCAAGGGAGGGTATGGTATAATGAAAATTATCCAATGCATGTGAGCTTGGAACTATGTGCAGACCTCGAAGTCCCCCTCCCCTTTTCATACACATACACATGCTCGCGCGCCTAAAGTCGAAACTGAAAAGGAGGGTATGGTGTAATGAAAATTGTCCAATGCATGTGAACTTGATACTGTGTGCAGACCTTGAAGCCACCCCCCCCCCCCCCCCCCCCCCCCCCCGCGCCTAAAGTTGAAACTGAAAAGGAGGGTATGGTGTAATGAAAATTGTCCAATGCATGTGAACTTGATACTGTGTGCAGACCTTGAAGCCCCCCCCCCCCCCCGCCCCACGCCTGAAGTCGTAACTTGCAAAGGAGGGTATGGCGTAATGAAAATTATCCAATGCATGTGAGCTTGGAACTATGTGCAGACCTTGAAAGCCCCCCCCCCCCCCACACACACACACGCGCTTAACGATCCACTCTGGTTTAAATATACATTGTAAAGGTGCATCCGCATAGTGATTCACCTCAGGGCTCAAACAAAATAAAATTTCACACCTACGGGAAACTGGAATGAATCAAGCCAAGACTCCACCCCCGCTTTTTCACGCAGATCGCACAAACAATTCCATCGATATCGATTTGAGTAAAACATTTTCAAAATAAATTTAATTTTAACTCATTTCGGCATCGGTGGCATCGGGGCAATATCTGGCTGAAAGGGGGTTTGGAGTAGCACAGTAGCAACCGTCTCATCACTACGTTTTTTTTTTCATTTGTTGGGGCACTGACATGGATCGGTCAATTGGACGTTTCCTTGAGTTTCGTACCCTGGAATACTGATCGGCTGGGATGGGGTTTTCTGAGCCATCTATGAAGTGCTGGAACATAAAGAGACAAGAATATGTATCAAGTCAAATCATACCTGTATATCTTACGGACTCGACCACCCCCTCTCCCACATACCACAGTTTATAAAAGACCCCCTCCCCCCTTAAATTGACATCATTTCTAGATAATATTTTACAGACAGGGTCTGAGGGGCGTGGCCAAGGCGTTAATCAATATGCAGATAATCAAAGGAAAATATTCCAAGTATCTAGAATACCGAATAATTTTGAGTCTGAATTATTTTTTCAAGCGAGGAAGTTCTCTGACCACCCCTCCCTCCTTCGCCCACCGTTCCTTATTAATGCCTTGTTCTTTCGAGGCCATGGGTCGAATATTTTAGGTGGGACTGAAACACAGGCCTGTGAAGGAAGGGTTTCGCCCCCGGTAACATGGTTTGAAAACATCTGATGGCCTGAGACCGAGCTCCAACTGCCTTTCCTACCTTGTGATAGAGATAAAAGTCGAAGTTTGTTGCGCCTTATGGTTGTGAGTCCGCAGTCCATAATATATATACACTGTATATATATGTATATATATATTTTTTTTTTATTTGGGAGGGGGGAGCGTCCCACGCTACGTACCACAGCAGGAATTTATGTTGCGGACTTTAGGGCATAGTTTTGACAAATGAGGCGGAATCCCCTATCCTGGAATCAATTGGATCATTGGGTTATGGTCAAACGAGCCCGAAATCATTATGAAAACTTCGTGGAAAATTAAATTTTGCCAAACTCGGAGGAGGGGGGGGGGGGGGTACATTGTGGCCCGCATGCCTATGTTCAATTCAAGGCCTTCTATGCTGAGGTCCGGCAAATTGGTTATGGCATCCACCCCCCACCCCCAAAGTTTTGGGCGCTTTCCTGCCCTGATATACATGTCCCTTCAGCTGTGATAAGTTTATATAGATTTGTGAAAATAACACCTCATGGTACTGTTAGGCGATTTCCCTTATCTGATACATGTCAATACATAAGTAGAAAGAATCCCCAGATTTATGTATCTATTGTGTTCATATGAATAAAAGTGCTCACAAGTAAATGGAAACTGGTGTAATAATAATCACCTTGGAACAAACAAAATGGTGTCGCCCTATTCGATCAATATTCAGATCTTCGTGTAGTCTGCCACACACACAGGGGTCTGGAAACGTTATTTTAGTGATTTAGGGTATATATGTTTAAGGGCCTATATAAGTAATGGAATTTCGTTTATTTTGAAATTCTCACCTCTCATATTCCTTAAATTCAGAATAAACATACACAAATTATACATCAAAATGAAGGTTGGGATGTATAGAACACGAAACACATATGTAATCAACTCATAGAGTCGACTGCAGGCACCACTGGTTCCTGGAAGTCTACTGCCGTATTCGCACCAGAACTGATAATAAAATAATATTTCATCAGAACACCTTGTGGCCAAATGTGCTTCATATATCCAAGAACAAAGCTAGGCATTCAAAACAATTTCGAATACAGCGATAGGTCTGCATTTTGGAAAAGGACAACACTGTCTGCATTTTTTATTGAAGATGGTTTCCATGCTCGACAGACATGCGCAAATCACTCGTTACCACGAATTTCCATCGAAAAACAAAATCGTAATTCTAAGAAATTTCAACAGGTATCATGATACCTTGCACTGAATATGGCAACTGTGCAATCTCTATCTAATAACAGTATACTGTATGAAGGCGATCTTTTTCATTATTTGATTTTAAACGGCGTTGTTTTACATGCTTTTTCTGTCCGATGACGTCGACCGGAAATCAAAAGTAGACTCATACGTAAACAAAAGCAAAGGCTTTGGAATTTCCCCAAATGCAGCTCTGTCGCCATGTTTTGAAGAATTTTTATCCCCTAGCTTTGTTCTTGGATATGTAAAGCACATTTGGCCACAAGTTGTTTTCGTGAAATATTATTAAATTATCAGTTCTGGTGCGAATACAGCAGCAGACTTCCAGGAACCAGTGGTGCCTACAGTCGACTCTATGAGTTGATACATGTGTTTCGTGTTCTATACATCCCAATCTTCATTTTGATGAACATTTTGTGTATATTTAATTTGAATTGAAGGAATAGCAGAGGTGAGTATATTCAAAATAAACAAAATTTCATTACTTATATAGGCCCTTAAAAAAGGAGAAAGGGTAACAACAGGCGAAATTGGGAAACTTCAACCAAGTGTCGACAAGTTTAAAAAATTATTAGATCTCGATGTACTTGGTTCCTGGCACATACCAGTTCTATTCTATATACATTTCCCTATTACGTAAAACAAATTTCGTCGAAATATCTTCAGTATTACTAGAGATATTCAATAAAATGTTAGCAAAAAGAATGCTATTTTCTGATTTGTAAATAAGGTTGTCCAAACGAAACCCGAATTTTTTAACACAAATCAGTGAAATAAATGCACATAGAGACATTGACCTACGCTTCACTGTGGCTCTTTGTGTACCTTTTTGAACACTTTCAACGACTGCCCAACACCAGTCGCCTATCTATACTCTGGGGAGATATTTTTTCAACATTTGCAGGTTTTTCAGCCTTCTTCCTCGTCATCGTCGCCATATTTTAACAACTCCGCTCAGAATAGAAGCAAACTTGAAAGCCTTACCGCGATTGGTTACAAGTGAACTGAGAAATCGAAGTAGATTGAGGTCACTGATCTCAGTTCACTTGTAACCAATCACGGTAAGGCTTTCAAGTTTGCTTCTATTCTGAGCGGAGTTGTTAAGGGGACGTCCAACCTAACTTTGGTCAAATTTCATGTAATTTTCTTTCAAGTCTAAAAAAGGCCCAAAATGAATAACCCCAATAAATTATATACCAAAATGCTTGGAATGAAACATAGAACATGTGGAAACTGAAATTTGCCATGGAACTGCTGCCATGTGTAAATAGCACCACCTGAAAGTCTGCTGTGGCATATGTAAGAGAACAAAATTTTTACAATAAAATACCTCAAAATAAAATAACAGCTGTATTGTATAAACATTTAAGTACATACTCGAAGAAATCTTTTCCTAATTCATGAAAGTAATAAAGATTGAGACCAAATGTTATAAGTGGAGTGCTCACTGATTGAAGGCAGACATTTTCTTTTGTTTATGTTTTGATTTGGGAAGTTCAACAAAGGTCAACTTGAAGGAGTCCAGCAGAAGAAGTATGGAAGGGCAAAAGAGTGTCTCCCAATATCAAGATGTATGTGTTACTGTAATGGTTTGAAAAGAAAATATGATATTCTCCTATGTAGAATGTACTGCAAAGTCATACATTGTAGTTGAATAAATATATTTACAAACCCCTTGCACTGTAACCCCTTTTATCCCATGCATCAATTTGATAGTGATTAAATTTGGCTGGTTTATCAATAAGTATATTAGCTTTGTTTAACTCTTGGACACCAATACACTCATGATATCTGTTGGAGAAGAAATAAGTGTAACTGTAACCTGTCACTGCAATAAACCATCTAATGTACTTAAAAGTACATTGTTATTCAAAAGACATCAAATCAACCTTACATAACCATTATTGCATGTACTTTCCCCAAGGAGGCTTATTGACATACTGAGATCAGAAGGGCACATCCAGAGGGTCTCACATATTTTTTTCAAGAACGCAGTACACAAAGCAATCCCTAAAAGATGGCAAGTGAGCTCCATTTGACACAAAAAATTTCCTGGGGGGGGGGGGGGGCTCTCTTCCTTGTATGACTCTGCCTCCGGCACTCAAGGCATATGCCTTTTTTCTCAAAGTTTAACTCTTTTTTTCTTTTTGAAGATCCTGGCCACACTGTTCCAAACACTATCAGACAGGTAACCCTCCAAATAAGTGTATCTGCAAAAATCATGTTACATTGCAAAACATTCTTTTTAGAGTTTTAGTTCTGGACCTTTCATGCTTCTTACTTCCAACTATAACACTTAATTTATCGATTAATGGGTGAATAGAAAAGTCCTGCCATAATCAACATTTTGAGTTCCATAAGCCTTCAAAACAGCTCCGATAAAAGTGTCAAACATCAGATTGGTGGCTTTATACAGAATATTCACTAGGTTGTTGCTTGATAAGTAATAGGAACAAAATCTTCATAAGAAAATTCTGTAGCAATACAATTGAAGGTATTAGCAGGCACTTTGCAACAAATTGTAACAAATCAACTAATTATAAACAAAATTTTCTAACTCAAAAGAGTGAAAAGTACCACAACTCTGAAAAAATGTGGGAAGAAACACATGCTACAGCAGCTACACTGGCATTGTTTCCCCATGATGCTCGATCACAACACCAAATATCCTTCACATTGGAGTAGCAATGGTTGAGATACAAGGGAGAATGTTGGTACATGTAATGATGAATGGGTAAAAGGACAGAGGTCACCACTGGCACTGCACGGCCCTAGATGCTCATTTGATTTTCCAACTTCCAGGTCTGGGGCATAATAATCGCAACACACCCACCTTATCAGTTCATAATTTCAGTAAAATAAAAGAAATTATCAATTTGAATTAATTAATCGATGATGGAAAATATTTGGCTTCCTTCGCCTTCTCGTACTATTTAATTACCACAAACAATATCAGTTTGATGCCGACAAACGAAACTGAAGGCATGTGGTTTGGTTAAAAAGTAACTCGGCATGAATAATGAAGAAATTGTGAATATTTCGTTTGTTTAAAAGCCAGTTGCAGCTAATATTGACCGTGCATTCGATAATTCGTTTCGGTTTTGACCACACGCCCACTCTGACACTCCGTGACAGCGGTTATGTTTATTGTGATATGCAAATTGGGGGATGGTTTCCGGTGAAGGAGATTTGTCACATTTGTCAGTGTAAAGCGATCATAAAAGACACTGATCGACGCTTGTATTACTATGGTTGGTTGCAAGAAAAAACTAAATTCTCAGCATCGTCCAAGCGCACCTTATTTAAAAGCACGAATGCATCATTTTCAACCTATCTTCAATCGGTCCTTTGCAGACATCAAACATACCCGCCTTCAAATTCCATGGTTACTAGGAAGTAAATAACTTCGCAGCGACAGGGGGAAATTAACACGCTCAATATAGTTCAAGGTCACTTGGAATATACTTTGTGAAAAAGTGATTTCTGAAGCATTCTGCTTACTTTGTTATGAATATTGCCTTATTTTATGTGTATCGTCCCGATTTTATACACTCGGTTATTTTTTTTACAAAGGGTTCATGTTGTCTTTCTAGTGCGCAATAATTCAGATTTTTTGTCAACAAAAAAGTTCAGACGGCCTGTAAACACGAGAGGGAATTTCGAACCATATTTTGCAGTTATGACATTAACAGCTCAAGTATTTGCTGTCACCTGTTTGCAAATCCGCTCATACATTGACTCGAACAAATAAAGGGCGTGATCACGTCCTTGCATTCTTACGTTGCCCAAATTGAGTATTTCTGCAAGAACCACATCGTAATCACATGACCGGAAAAACATCATTGAAACATGGCCACATCCGGAACATCAAAAATTTGTGTTGGTGTTATTACATTCAAACGTCAAAACCTACCAGAGTGTGTGTCAAAAAAATGCTTTCTCCGAGTCTGTAGTATGTTATCATTATATTGAGGACAAGGCTTTCGAATTACCGATTATTTTGTGGTTTTACCGGTTCGTTACTTATGCCATTTGCAAATTAATCTTCTTCAAAATCATAAAATTCACTTTTTTTCCTGAAAAAAATTATATGTACCTTTTCTATTCACTTTACTCATTATTTTGATATATAATTTGCCTTTCCTTACTTCTCTTATCTGTTTCTGAGGCATTGGGAAAAATGTCAACAAATTGACCAAAGTTAGGTTGGACGACCCCTTAAAATATGGCGATGATGACGAGGAAGAAGGCTGAAAAACCTGCAAGTGTTGAAAAAATATCTCCCCAGAGTATAGATAGGCGACTGGTGTTGGGCAGTCATTGAAAGTGTTCAAAAAGGTACACAAAGAGCCACAGTGAAGCGTAGGTCAATGTCTCTATGTGCATTTATTTCACTGATTTGTGTTGAAAAATTCGGGTTTCGTTTGGACAACCTTATTTACAAATCAGAAAATAGCATTCTTTTTGCTAACATTTTATTGAATATCTCTAGTAATACTGAAGATATTTCGACGAAATTTGTTTTAAGTAATAGGGAAATGTATATAGAATAGAACTGGTATGTGCCAGGAACCAAGTACATCGAGATCTAATAATTTTTTAAACTTGTCGACACTTGGTTGAAGTTTCCCAATTTCGCCTGTTGTTACCCTTTCTCCTTTTTTAAACATATATACCCTAAATCACTAAAATAACGTTTCCAGACCCCTGTGGCCACACAGCCTGATCCAAAGTTTACATTGTTCTTCTGCACTGAATGGCTTCGGAAATGGTATAAATGTTACCCCTGTCAAATGTGGCTTCGCTTTGTAGCGGCTGTCGCTATTACACTTTCCCCACGAGCAACGCTTTGTTGGCATTTTACACGATTCACAGCAGAACGGAGAACATAAACTTGTAAATGGCGGCTCATTCAACTCGAGTTGTTTGTACCTACAATACGTGATCGGCGCCGGGAAATTCCAATTCTATTTTCATTCCGGAATACAACTCGAGCCTGTCAAATGAACTTGTCTGACAATTCGAACGGCTTTATAAATATGTGTTTAATCTGTTATGTATAAGCTTGCACGCTGTAAAAACTATTTTACGTGGGTCCACTCTCGTGTTTTAAAGATATGCTATGAATTTTAAACAATTTCGTCTCTGGAGAATGGCAGTATACACAGGTTTGCGAATTGTCAACTATGAATCGATCAGATTGATGTGCCATTACGACGTGTTGATCGACCTAATTTTTGACTTTCGTTTCCAATTCAAATGTGAAGTCAGCTCACAGTTTTCTCTAATCCACCTAATTTTTTTTCTCCAATTCACATCATCCATGGTTGCATGCACAGGCGTACGGGGCCAAATATTTGTGGAGGGGGCTGGAAGATTTTGCCCGATAAGTGATAATGCAGGCATTATTGAGCCAAGTGGCCCTTGGGTGGGTGTAGGTTAGGAGGCGGTTTTCATGTTCCCCTTCCATAGACAGGGGCTGGTGGCCAGTTTTTAGTCTGAAATTAGCTGAAATAAACTCTGTTAGGCTGTGCGTCTTTCGCCATCAGACGCGTTTTCAATCTGCTAAGACAGTAGTAAAAACATGGACGAAAAGTGCGAAATATGATCAAATATTACGGACTTTGCGTCCAAGTTTGGACTAATGGAATAGAATCCCTTATTGAAGATAAGACTGCACAGGTAGGTTCCTCAGTCAAACTTTTGTCCGAAAAAAATATGAAAATTGTCCGAAAGAAAACAAAAAAATATTTCCTCCGTCTCGGGGAGGGGGCTCTAACTCCCCCGGCCAATACGCCTATGGCTCCATGCATTTGCGTAACATGTCATGCCAGCGCACATTCCTATTATATTATTCCTGTTCATTTACAGATTTTTAGCACACCGAAGGGAGCTAAACTTATCACTTGCCGATCGTCGTCGTCGTCCGTCGTCGTCCGTCCGGCGTCGTGAACATTTTTCAAACGACTTCTCCTCTGAAACCGCTAGGTCGATTTGCTTGAAACTTGGTATGGATGTTCATTACCATATGCCAATTCAAGTTTGTTGAAATGAAATGGACATGCCCACTTGGGGCTCCATAGGGGGCATAACTCTGATAGCACCGTATGAATTATAAAAAAAATTATTAAAAAATCTTCTTCTCCAGAACCAGTGGGCAGAATCTTTTGATACTTGGTATGCAGCATCTTGGTATGGGTCTGATTCAAGTTTGTTCAAATCGGCCCCCTGGATTCATATTTGGGCTCACTATGGAAGCCCAAATTCGAACTTAGTGCATTTCAGGCAAATTTCTTAAAAAATCTTCTTCTCCAGATCCAGCAGGCAGAATCTTTTGATATTGCTATTTGGTATGCAACATTGTGGGGTGTATCTGATTCAAGTTTGTTCAAATCGGCCCCCTGGATTGACATTTGGGTTCAGTATAGAAGCCCGAATTCGAACTTAGTGCATTTCAGGCAAATTTCTTTAAAAATCTTCTTCTCCAGATCCAGCAGGCAGAATCTTTTGATATTTGGTATGCAACATTGTGGGTTGGATCTGATTCATGTTTGTTCAAATCGGCCCCCTGGATTCATATTTGGGCTCAGTATAGAAGCCCGAATTCGAACTTAGTGCATTTCAGGCAAATTTCTTGAAAAATCTTCTTCTCAAGATCCAGCAGGCAGAATCTTTTGATATTTGGTATGCAACATTGTGGGGTGGATCTGATTCAAGTTTGTTCAAATCGGCCCCCTGGATTCATATTTGGGCTCACTATAAAAGCCCGAATTCAAACTTAGTGCATTTCATGCAAATTTCTTAAGGGCCTATATAAGTAATGAAATTTTGTTTATTTTGAAAATTCTCACCTCTGATATTCCTTCAATTCAAATTAAATATACACAAAATGTACATCAAATTGAAGGTTGGGAGAACACGAAACACATGTGTAATCAACTCATAGAGTCGATTGTAGGCACCACAGGTTCCTGGAAGTCTGCTGCCGTATTCGCACCAGAACTGATAATTTAATAATATTTCACGAAAACAACTTGTGGCCAAATGTGCTTTGCATATCCAAGAACAAAGCTAGGGGGGATAAAAATTCTTCAAAACACGGCGACAGAGCTGCATTGGGGAAAATTCCAAAGCCTTTGCTTTTGTTTACGTTTGAGTATACTTTCGATTACCGGTCGACGTCATCGGACAGAAAAAGCATGTAAAAACAACGCCGTTTAAAATCAAATAATGAAAAAGATCGCCTTCATACAGTATACTGTTATTAGATAGAGATTGCACAGTTGCCATATTCAATGCAAGGAATCATGATTCCTGTTGAAATTTGTTTGAATTATGATTTTGTTTTTCGATGGGAATTCGTGGTAGCAAGTGATTCGCGCATGTCTGTCGAGCATGGAAACCATCTTCAATATAAAAAAAATGCAGACAGTGTTGTCCTTTTCCAAAATGCAGTCCTATTGCTGTATTCGAAAGTGTTTTCAATGCCCAGCTTTGTTCTTGGATATATGAAGCACATTTGGCCACAAGTTGTTCTGATGAAATATTATTTTATTACCAGTTCTGGTGCGAATACGGTAGCAGACTTCCAGGAACCAGTGGTGCCTACAGTCGACTCTATGAGTTGATTATATGTGTGTTTCGTGTTCTGTACATCCCAACCTTCATTTTGGTGTATAATTTGTGTATATTTAATCTGAATTTAAGGAATATGAGAGGTGAGAATTTCAAAATAAACAAAATTTCATTACTTATATAGGCCCTTAAAAAATCTTTTTCTGCAGATCCAGCAGGCAGAATCTTTTGATATTTGGTATGCAACATTGTGGGGTGGATCTGATTCAAGTTTATTCAAATCGGCTCCCTGGATTCATATTTGGGCTCAGTATAGAAGCCCGAATCGAACTTAGTGCATTTCAGGCAAATTTCTTAAAAAATCTTCTCCAGATCCAGCAGGCAGAATCTTTTGATATTTGGTATGCAACATTGTGGGGTGGATCTGATTCAAGTTTGTTCAAAATCGGCCCCCTGGATTCATATTTGGGCTCACTATAAAAGCCTGAATTCGAACTTCAGGCAAATTTCTTTAAAAATCTTCTTCTCCAGATCCAGCAGGCAGAATCTTTTGATATTTGGTATGCAACATTGTGGGGGTGGATCTGATTCAAATTTGTTCAAATCGGCCCCCTGGATTCATATTTGGGCTCAGTATAGAAGCCTGAATTCGAACTTAGTGCATTTCAGGCAAATTTCTTAAAAAATCTTCTTCTCAAGATCCAGCAGGCAGAATCTTTTGATATTTGGTATGCAACATTGTGGGGTGGATCTGATTCAAGTTTGTTCAAATCGGCCACCTGGATTGACATTTGGGCTCAGTATAGAAGCCCGAATTCGAACTTAGTGCATTTCAGGCAAATTTCTCTAAAAATCTTCTTCTCCAGATCCAGCAGGCAGAATCTTTTGATATTTGGTATGCAACATTGTGTGATGGATCTGATTTATGTTTGTTCAACATCAGCCTCCTGGATTCATATTTGGGCTCAGTATAGAAGCCCAAATTCGAACTTAGTGCATTTCAGACAAATTTCTTGAAAAATCTTCTTCTCAAGATCCAGCAGGCAGAATCTTTTGATATTTGGTATGCAACATTGTGGGGTGGATCTGATTCAAGTTTGTTCAAATCGGCCCCCTAGATTGACATTTGGCCCGCAGTATAGAAGCCCGAATTCGAACTTAGTGCATTTCATGCAAATTTTCTTAAAAATCTTCTTCTCCAGATCCAGCAGGCAGAATCTTTTGATATTTGGTATGCAACATTGTGGGGGTGGATCTGATTCAAGTTGTTCAATCGGCCCCCTCGATTCATATTTGGGCTCAGTATAGAAGCCCGAATTCGAACTTAGTGCATTTCAGGCAAATTTCTTAAAGAATCTTCTTCTCAAGATCCAGCAGGCAGAATCTTTTGATATTTGTTATGCAACATGTGGGGTGGATCTGATTCAAGTTTGTTCAAATCTGACCCCTGGGTTCATATTTGGGGCTCAGTATAGGATCCCAATTCGAACTTAGTGCATTTCAGGCAAATTTCTTTAGAAATCTTCTTCTCAAGATCCAGCAGGGCAGAATCTTTTGATATTGGGTATGCAGCATGCTTGGGGGTGAGATTCAAGTTTGGTTCAAGCCAAGTCTCTGGGTTCATATTTGGGCTCACTGTGGTAGCCCAAATTATAACTTAGTTCAAACTGAGGAATTTTCTTTAAAAATCTTCTTCTTCAGATCCAGCAGTCGGAATGTTTTGATATTTGGTATGCAGCTTGCTTAGGGGGTGAGATTCAAGTTTGTTCAAGCCATGTCACTAGGTTCATATCTGGGCTCACTGTGGGAGCTTGAATTGTAACTTAGTTCGAAATGAGAAATTTTCTTATAAAAATCTTCTTCTTCAGATTCAGCAGTCGGAATGTTTTGATATTTGGCATGCAGCATCCTTAGGGGGGTGAGATTCAAGTTTGGTCAAGCCAAGTCCCGGGGTTCATATCTGGGCTCATAGTTGGGAGCCCTGAATGATAACTTAGTTCAAAATGAAGAATTTTCTTTAAAAATCTCTCTTCTCAGATCCAGCAGATGAATGCTTTTGATATTTGGTTTGCAACATCCTTAGGGGGTAAGATTCACGTTTGTTCAAGCCATGGCCCTAGTTCCATGAAAATTTGTCTCTCATGACTTCATTCCTTTGTTGTGTTGATGCACCATGTCTAACTGAATGTGACCCCCAAATACTTCTTTGAACCACTTTGGCTGGGTGAGCGATTAAGGCTCCTTGGGGTCTCTTGTTTTTTTTTTACTACACGCCCATTAAAGTTTCTGTACTATAAATTGTGAATGTCATCTGCAGGGGAAATGCCTTTATTTTAAGGTCATGACAATAATTGCATTTTCCTTTGGCTTATTTTCAGAATCACACAGGGCCGAACTACTGTCGAAGAGTGTACCCTCCCCCCCCCCCCCCCCCCCCCCCCCCCCCGCCCCCCCACCCCATTTTGTCGGAGATTTTAGCCCTTCTGTCGGTGATTTTTCTGGTCATCTGGCTGCAGGGGCGCCGGAACGGCCCAAACATTACCCAGACCATAACACCCAAATCCCGAGCATTCGAGGGGTGTCTGGTAGTTTCTCCCCCAGGAAAATTTTGTTTTCTGGAGGCTCTCAGGTGGCCTCTGAACTTCTGAAGGCACTCTGAATTCCAAAATCCTGGATCATTTCAACAGGAAAATGATATATTTTTGTTTGGTAAAATTTGGTAAATTAAACAATTTGGAGCTAACCTCAATTCCACTTTTTTTTCGAATTGTTGCCCTCGATTATGTTGGGGAGGAAAAAAAAACACAATTGACAGCATTTGCAGTTCGTCTTTCGAGGAACATAATATGACAAAATTCCCTGCCAAATTGCCAACTGATTTGGCAATTTGACAGGGAATTTTGTCATATTATGTTCCTCGAAAGACGAACTTTAATGTGGGGGCCCCACATGCATCCACCCAGTCTGCCCATTCTTAAATCCGGCCCTGCCCCCAGAATTGTTTTGAAAAATTACCTCTCTCAGACGCATTTTGGGGCTACTTCTTTAGTATTCCAACCGCTTCTGAAGCGGTTGGAATACTAAAGAAGTAGTCCCAAAATCTCCTCATCTGTTTTGCCCCGACCTTGGTGGGGTGGCTCCGGCTCCGGCTGACAATTGGGATGGCTTCAAAGATTAATATACTTTATTACATTGTTATACTCTTACTACATGGGTTAATAATTCTTTACTTGATTGAACAGAATCTCTTGAAGTTTAGATGGTTCCTTGTCCTACAAACAGGAGACTTCTCGGGTTCCAGAATTATTGTCAACTAACTGCCAGTTCGGAATATCAGTCAAATAGGCCAGTATTATTGGATTTTATTCCTTTTTTCGAAACTTTCAGTATATTTGGCTTTGTAGGACGGTTTTAATAAGGCATGTGCGACGTCTTGTCGTAGAGAAGGAAGAAAGGCTCAGCGCGTCGGAAAATCCCACATGGCGACGTCCGGGGACTGGGTACCCAATAGGTCAATCATGGAAAGAAGGGAGACCAGATGTTTCTCAGCCCATTTTTCTGTTTTCAAGCATTTTGTGGGGATGAGGTGGGGTGGGGTGGCTGTACATAGCCTAGTCTCCATTTCTCAGACATTTATTTTCGGTATTTTTACATATATCGACATCAAACAGTCGTCAGTTCCCATTGATAGAATTTATACCACAAACCAGTCAAGTTTACTCAGATGTTAATTATTGAGCAGAATGTAGTGGTGGCCAGAAGATCTTTCCTGGAAGGGTGGGGCATGTAAGGGACATCCTTCACATAGAGGGGTGGGGTGGGGGTTGGAAGGCAAATCCTTAAGACGCGAGCAATACTGGGAGACTTGTTGGAAGTTTTTTCTCGGGGTAGTGGAAGATTAATTTTTGTTCATCTGGAAGAGTAGCCTGCCTCCTACCCCCTCCCGGGAAGGGGGAAGCCAACTTCTCCTCCCAGATAACAAAAATGAATTGTGCTTTTAAATGACGATTTTGAGCTCATATTCCTAAATTAAATATATGTTCTTGCTGAATTATTGATGTGACGTGTTTTATCAACTATGCATTGACTATGTTCCACCAGCTAGCAGATTTTATTATACATCAAGATGCAAAACAAATTATTTATTATTTTGCAAACTGTAATCTACAGGTGGCAGTTGACAATTCTGTAAAAAGAGTCTCCAATGTACATTTACCACAGCTATGTCACTGGTACATTGGTAATATTTCGAAATCTCGAACCATCACCTTGGTCCTCCGTGAAGTCAACTGACAATTCTCGAACTGTCAGCTGAGAGCTGGATCTTTGAAGTCAGCTGACAATTCGAACGGCTTTATAAATATGTGTTTATTCTGTTATATATAAGCTTACACGCTGTAAACTGCTTCTACGTGGGCCAAACCAAAAAATTATATTACGAATTTTAGGTCCAAGTTTGGACATCATAGTATGATGCGAAGCATGATCTGAGCCTCGCAGCGAGAGGGGGGGGGGGGGGGGGGGTAGGGGGGGGGGTTATGGACTATTCGACGAAAGACAAATTCGACAAATTTTTTTAAGGACGATTCGACGAGATTTTGGACGATTCGACGAAACTTCTGAACAAATTCGACGAAACTTTAGACGATTCGACGAAAATTTGGACGATTCGACGAAACTTTGGACAGTACGACGATAAAAAAGTACAAGTTCGACGAAAACTTTTTATTTCCCCCAGCGGATTAAAAGAAGTTATTTTTACAACATACCCCACCCATATAATGTTGAGTAGAGTATGTTGTAAGATAGCGTCTTTTATCTCGGAACTTATTGGGTGGGGGGCAAGAGTGTGTGTGCATGAATAGCTGAAAATTTTTCTCGTAAATTACACTTAATTACGAACGAATGAAATGATTTTTGCGCGCCGAAGGCGCGCAGGGACGGTATGAGGAACAAGCCAATTTCGACCCTCGGTAACTGTATATGATTGGCTGTCACATGTCTAGGCGTGTTGAAGGAGGAAAAAGGTTCCGGTACTCGGCAGGTGTCTCTTGTTGCGGCGTGGCGGTCTCGTTGACTGATGTCGGTTGAACGGTTGAACCCTCGGGTGAGGACCAGTGTGGGAGGTTGGGTCCTCTCACAAAGGTACTACCTCTCCCCGGGGTTCAGTCGATCAAGATTTTCGGGCAAGTATAGTCTGCCACTTCGGAGATGATTTTAAGTGATGGCCATCACTGGCAAGTATAATCTGCCTCAGGCTGTCTCTGTTTGATAGGATGTCTTTGAAGGAAACAACAACGACCCCTTTCGGGGACCACCAAGCAGAAGACCCGAACTTCCCTGGTTCGGGGGCAGGCCAGCATTGTAATCCTAATGGGTTGGGACAGAAAGATGCGCAATGCACTTACAAAAAGGGGCAGAGGCGGGACGCAGGACCAACGATCGCCTCCCTTAAAGTGGTCGACCACTTTTAGGGATGGAGTGGAGGATGTACAGGAACCATGGGGGTTACCGTTTCTGTAACGGTTGGACTTCCACAGCGGTTATTGGGGTGCTGAACTGTGAAAGAACTGTTCGAGAAAGAAAAATTGGAACTTATAAAAGCGTCGGAGGAATCAAAAAGGGAAAATAAGTCGGCAAATGGAAAAAAGGAAAAAAATAGACATAAATCAAGTTTACAAAAAATTATATTTGTAAACAAAATCTCCCCCCACCCCCCCCCCCCTCCACCACCACCCGTAACAAAACAATGCCTGTTTGAAAATATTATTTTCTGTTATCATGCATTGAAAATCACTGACGGTAATTTTCAATGCAGGATAACAAAAAAAATTATATTTGTAAACAGCCCCCAACCCCCCCCTCCCCACCACCACCCCCCCCCCCCCAAAAAGAAATAATGCCTGGTTAAAACTGAAAATCACTCGTAAAGACCCCCCCCCCCCCCCCCAAAAAAAAAAAAAAAAAAAAAGAAAATAAAAATAAAAGAAGAAAGAATAGAAAGTAGCTCATCACCTCTAACTAATCACAAATCGTGTTTGTTCACTATTATTATTATCACAAATATTATTTTTGTTATCGTTTATTCGTGTCATATAATCATTATTATGTTTTGTAAAAAAAAACGTTTGAAACGTAGTTGAAAATGAAAAAATTTATAAAATTAATAAATAAACAACCAGTTTTATGTTATTATTCTACCACTCTTCTCTCTCATTCGCTCTTTCCCTGGCGGACGGTTCGGGTCAAATTGCTCAGAGGACGGTTTCGGTCTCTGTGGAGGACGGTTCGGGTTAGATTGGGAGGACGGTTTTGGTCAAATTTCTAGAGGACGGTTCGGCCAGAGGACGGTTCGGCCAGAGGACGGTTTGGGTGTATTCGCTCACATGCTGGTCAAAGACAGACCAAGTTGACACAGGAAACATAGGATTATCGATCCACGTGTTTTGAGTAAATTCCAGCAGTTTGGCTAGGGGACTGTTTGATGTGTTATTACAAAGCTCCTTCATTGAATTAAAGTAACTAACAACGTGAGATGATGGTAGAAATGCAAGACATAACACTGAACGTCGAATAAACTTGTATGTGTTGGTGCGTTTTCTATATGTCTCTGAAAGACCACATTGTTGCACTTTTCGCCAGACTGCCTGCGTCCAATGAAAGACGCAACCCTGTATAATGACATTGGGAAACTGTTCTTCAAAGAGCGGTTTAACAAAAGACAAGAAACAAATTGCTTGGTCAATTGTGTCTTTAATATCATTTTTAAAAATATATTCGTCGAATTGACTCTTTTAAGGGCCTATATAAGTAATGGAATTTTGTTTATTTTGAAATTCTCACCTCTCATATTCCTTAAATTCAGATTACATATACACAAATTATACATCAAAATGAAGGTTGGGATGTATAGAACACGAAACACATATGTAATCAACTCGTAGAGTCGACTGTAGGCACCACTGGTTCCTGGAAGTCTGCTACCGTATTCGCACCCGAACTGATAATAAAATAATATTTCATCAGAACAACTTGTGGCCAAATGTGCTTCATATAAGAACAAAGCTAGGCATTCAAAACACTTTCGAATACAGCGATAGGTCTGCATTTTGGAAAAGGACAACACTGTCTGCATTTTTTATTGAAGATGGTTTCGACAGACATGCGCAAATCACTCGTTACCACGAATTTCCATCAAAAAAACAAAATCGTAATTCTAAGAAATTTCAACAGGTATCATGATACCTTGCATTGAATATGGCAACTGTGCAATCTCTATCTAATAACAGTATACTGTATGAAGGCGATCTTTTTCATTATTTGATTTTAGACGGCGTTGTATTTACATGCTTTTTCTGTCCGATGACGTCGACCGGAAATCGAAAGTATACTCATACGTAAACAAAAGCAAAGGCTTTGGAATTATCCCCCATGCAGCTCTGTCGCCGTGTTTTGAAGAATTTTTATCCCCTAGCTTTGTTCTTGGATATATAAAGCACATTTGGCCACAAGTTGTTTCGTGAAATATTATTAAATTATCAGTTCTGGTGCGAATGCGGCAGCAGACTTCCAGAAACCAGTGGTGCCTACAGTGGACTCTATGAGTGGGCTCGGGAAGATTCGTCCTCGGGAAGATTCGTCCTCTGGAAGTTTCGTCCCCGTGAATATTCGTCCCCAGTTAGTGGGAAGTTTCGTCCCCGGGAAGTTTCGTCCTCAGCACTTGTTAAATAATCATAAGCTTTGGGCTGGCGTGGGATTGTAAGGTACATGGATAAGTAATAGTATCTTGGTTAATCACATTTTATTCCATTTTTACTCAATGGCACATATGATAATAACAAAATATACAGTAAAAACATAACACGAAAATACATGGTAAAATAAAAACACCAATAATCTGTCACAAAAAAAAATTAATGAACATGCAGACAATATTTTATACGAGGAGTTGATTCACGCAAGCAGCGGCAAGCTCATTAAATTTTCTTTGTGACAAATTATTGGAGAATGTCTGTTACAATAACACGAAAATACATCTGTTACAATATAAGAAAGTTTAATTTTTCTTTTAAATTCGTTGTCTTATTATTTCTTTGTCTGGCCCAGGCGGTAGACTTTGTTTACCTCCATCAAAAGTCTGTTGTTCTGAGGTCATTATCTCTATATCTCACCCAAAGCTGGCACCCAGGTGCCGTCTATGAACCACCGTTTCGCACGGCGCAGAAGGTCTAGTTGGAAAGGCGTTGAGAAAATTATATGACAATACTAATTTATTAGTGAATGCCCGTGGCCATTCTCCAATAGATTGTCACAAAATAAAAATCAATGGGCTTGCGTGAATCAAAAAATCAAATGTCTGAATTTATTAATAAAAAAATATAAGACAATATAAAGATAATATAAATATTTACCTTGTGGAATGCTGGTATTGCAGGTTCGATGCTGCCAACGTCCTCAACCATCACAATCAACGGCTTGTTGTCTTGTCCTAACATTTCTTCCACATTCTAAACATGGGTATTATGTGGAAGAAGACGGTTCTCTAAGGTTGTAAGGCATGTTGAGAGATATGATGAAATAATTGATTGCACGCCTTAATATACCCCAGATAAAGCCATGCCTTTCAAGCTGACAACATATGGTGCAGTCCGTTAAAAAAAACATACCGGTACATGAATAAACACCCCTCCCCTGAACCTGACAATAGTTTAGTCAGTTGAAAAAAACACCCTAAGATCCATCCGATTTATTAAAAATATGTCAAAATTCTATACAATTTACCATTCACCGTGGGAAGTTTCGTCCTCTATAGAGGAAGAAACTTCCCGGGGATGAAACTTCCCACTAACTAGGGGACGAAACTTCCCGGGGACGAAACTTCCCTGACCCCTATGAGTTGATTACACATGTGTTTCATGTTCTATACATCCCAACCTTCATCTTGATGTACATTTTGTGTATTTTTAATTTGAATTAAAGGAATACCAGAGGTGAGAATTTTCAAAATAAACAAAATTTCATTACTTATATAGTAGGCCCTTAAAAAAATTTCGTCGAAATTGTCTTCCGTCGAATTGTCTTTTCGTCGTATAGTCCATTTCGTCGAGTTTGTCTTTCGTCGAATAGTCCAGATCACGGGGGGGGGGGTGGGGGGGGGGCAACCCCCAGGGAAATTGTTGAAAAACTGAGGGCCAAAACCCTTGTTCTCGACGATTCTAAGGCTGCTGGGACCGACTCCCCAGGCTGCTACTTGATGTGTTGTTCTCGTGACCACAAATTCAAGTGATGTAACGTGGTGTGGCGTCAATTCGTTTTCGTTGGAGCTCACGTTATCGATCGTAAGCGTCCTGATTCGAATTCCAGAGTTCCGTGTTTTAACATAACTCCGGCAAAAATAGAGGGGCGCGCACCCCCTTCTGTATATGCCCGTGGTGTGTGGTATATGAGGAAACTATCTTGTGCTGTACGCTTGGAAAGATACCCCGAATAAATATGATGAGATCGCAATAGCTGGGTAGGCCACACGAGGTGTCTGATATGTGGAATGTAAGAATAACATGCATGTATTAATACATTATGCTGAACTATCTTGTGTTGTACGCTTTGGAAGATACCCCGAATATGACGAGATTACAATAGCTGGGTACACAAGGTGTCTGTGTGGAATGTAAGAATACTAATGTATTAATGATACTTGTTATGCAGTGCGACATTAATTTTCCACCTACAAACCACAAAAACAATCCTCAAATGGGCTGTGTGCTTCCTCCCGCCCATTGGTGCGCATAAGTATTTAACTGGTAGAGTGCTGGAAGCCCATATTTGGGCTTTATTCTGAAGTGCAGGTACTGCAACTTAAAGGCTTCAAATTCAGTGGCTGTGCATCATATTATCTTTGAAGTGATATTGTTTAGACTGTTAAGATTTGCCTTGTTACAATTTATAGGAGAGTGCCTGTGGGCACTCTCCTATAAATTGTAACAAGGCAAAGACATGTGAAAAATCTTTGGTGGTCAAATAAAATTTAGCACTCTACCAGATAACCTCCCGATGTTAACCATTGTTACCTCATTCTGTTCCATCCAAAATGTTTTTGCGACCATAAATTGAAGTAAAAAGGGACATAATCATAGGCGGACCAGGGACCTCGACCTTCCCGCCGAGTCGGAGGAAAATCAAATTTTTCTGGTAGTTTTCATAATATTTTGTTGGGCAAACATCCAGTCTATACTGTCTTAAGTAAGACATTCCGTCCCGTTAGTCCAAATTTGTACCCGAAGTCCGTAATATAATTTTTTGGTGTGGTACGTACTGTGGGACGCACCGAACTAAAAAATTATTTTGCGGCTTTTGGGTCCAAGTTTTCGACTACCGTCTCACCAGAGTGATAACGCGGCTGTTGACTATGGGCGAAAGACATACCACAGGGTATAAACTGCATAAACCTTTAGCCGGAAGTGGAGATAAGCGAGGCGAGAGATTTCTATTTTTATCTCAAAGTTTCAGTCGCAGCGTATCCAAGATCACCGAAAACAAGATTTTTTTTAATAAAAGAAAGACCGAAGATAGCAAAATCAGTAAGTATGTTATATAAAACAATATTTAACAATGAAACGACACAACTTAATGGAAAAATCGACTCTTGTAGTATGAAAAAACATCTGCTGATCATCTCGGAAAATGAATTTCTCGGGCAAATTTCTCCTTCAAATATCGTTTTTCACATGTTCGCACAAATTTAACATGTTAACATCATAGATCGACAGATTCGGCGTTCAATTCCACACCAGAAACTATCAACCATAACAACAAAGGAGGTTCGGTGCTACTAAACCTGTTCAAAATATAATGTCACCTTATCGATTTTTTTATACGCCCATTTGTTTTTCGCTCGTATCTTCAGTTGATGAGTCGTATACATTTTTTATGCTTGCCAGGTGACCCTTTCGATGTGGGAATCTGGTAAATTTGGAGCCTGTAAGTTCCGAAAGCAAGATAGGCATATACGCGCACAAGCCGGGTTGAATGCAACATTGCATTGCGTTGAAAAGGCGAACCACAGGTTACCTTTTTCAATGCAGAGAAATAGCCCATTTTACTGCATTGCCGAATCTAACGATAGGCGGTGAACTATGTGAAGACGAGACTGGTTTTATGGCATAGCGTAACAATGTCAGATCAAGTTGGACCGCATTATTTCCTGTAAGTTGACTCTTTCAGACACAATTTGTTCCAAACACACGTTTTGGGGGTGAAATAATTTTTTGGGGGGCAGTCAGGATTTTTTCTGGCACTCAGGATTCTTTCGATGAAGTGGACCTCAGCTCCACATCCTCCCCCACCCCACACCCAGAAAATAAAAATTCCCGTACGCATATGGCAGTACAGATAGCACGTAATTATAATTTTATGAATTTTTAGGCTCAAGCCCCCAATTTGTTAAGTTCTTAAATCATCAGGTCTGTAAATTTCAGTGAACTACAAAAGGTATAACATAAACTCACGGCTATATTTAAATAGCCTCTTGTGCTTTGCTTCTTTACATGATAACAATTTGTTGAGTTCTTAACTTTTGTGGGTCCCTAAATTTCAATGGACTGCAACAGGCAGACCAAATATCTAGCAGACTCCAAAGAAACATTCATGCTGAACTTATTTACTGTAGTTTAAGGGCACCTTTCTGCAACTATAGCTAACTTACCCAATTTTTAGTTGTGTTCCCGCAAATGTTTAGTAAGTAAGTATAATTATAAGTAACTGATGAGGCCTAATTCAATTCTATTTTTCGTTCAACAAAAATGATGTGGCTCAGTTCCAGATTAGCTTTGTTACCCAGCTTCAGCCCCCCCCCCCCCCCCCCCCCAGACACGCGCGCGCGTGCGCACTTTTACAGAGTATTGGGCGTGCTAGTATGATCTAGAGGGAATACATGCTCCCAAAGAAAGAAAAAAAAACACACAAACGAATGGGTAAACCAATCGAATGAATTTAGAAGCGAATCTAATAATGAAAGGAGCAGAGAATTCGAATTTGCAGCGTTCAACAGTCCTCATCTGAGGAGTCAGTCACAGCAGCCTCAGAATCACTGAGCATGTGAGTTTTGGCCCTCATTTTTCAAAATATCCCAGAGAAAGTCCGCAGACCCTCACCACCGAGAATGGGATACGGCGATATCGCCTCTTGTGCTACACCCTCCCCCTACCCCAACACATACACACCACCTAACCACTGTGCGGCTCGGTTGCTGCTGCACAGCACACGGTGAGCATACATGGTGGTCCCCTTGGGATTAGCTATGATAGCCCCACCCCCACCCCCAATATTTTTACACCTTCCTTCGCTCCTGAATAATAACTATACTCTATTTTAAAAATAAAAAAGTTTAACTGATTCAAATGAACGCCTTTCCAGTGTGTTATGATATTACTATAAACAAAGAAAAAATATGGTATACATGTAAACTACATTTTTAAAATTGCATGTTAGAGGTCAGTGTAAAACAAAACGCAAACGAAGAAAATAACCAAACGAATAAATTTAGAAGCGAGTCTGATAACGAAAGGAGCAGAGAATTCCAATTTGTTGTGTTCTACGACTGGATCTTTAGCCTGTGTGGAGTCTGTCTCTCTCCTTACAGAGGACAGCCATTTTACTTCCTCGCCCAATAGGACGACACGCCGTGACATCATCAATCCCGCAACTGATGCTGCCATAGAGTGTTCAGATACCTCCATATCTTTTCTCAGCCGGGGATCCGCGATCCCGCGACTTCTGGCACGAGAGACCAGCGAACTTATCCACCACTCTTTTCAACTTGTCACCCACATTTCAACTTGGGATGGGGGGATGTGCGCCCCCTCCCGGTTACGTTCTTGAATGAGAGTAAATAATTTCAGTTTACAGGCATGACAAACTGGAAAAATATATCAGTAAAATATATTAGTTGCAGGTGTAATTTATAGAATAATGTAATGGCCGGTCTGGGTTTGAATGAAATTGCTGAGTCGAGAGGCCGGTTTGGTTGTATCAAGATATGACCAGGACACATGGCGTATAAAATTATTTTTTCCAAAAGGGTTAAGAAGGAAACTGGAGAGCAGTTTGGATAACTTTGTTGGCGGCCTGTTTCGGTGAAATTCTCAGAAACCGGCAAGATCGGTTCTTGTCACTCTGAAGCCGATTTGGCTAGTGACGCGTGCCAGGTGTGCGTTCCGTTTGGCTGTGCTATTAAAGTGCGGGATGACCTCTTCGCCTAGTCTCCTGTGCATCCCACTACCTTTCACCTAGATGAAAGCAAATGGGATGCGCAAGAGACTACTCTTCGCCAGCAAAGACGAAAAGCACTTAGGGACGTTCCGACAGGGGGGGGGGGCTTACCACCCCCCACCCCCACCACCCACCCCAATGAGGACCCTGATTTTTGAAAGTTGGAAATTTTATAGTGGTTCAAATTTCAAAAGTTGGAAACATTTAGTTCTAAGCAAATATAGAACTAGTGATTCTTGGTTGAAATACATTTATTCTTTTTAGTATGACCCACTAGTTCTTTTCCGCGCAGAACTAAAATGTTGATAATGTTCCAAGTTTGTAACTGTGTAAGCTAGTAATACATCGAGATTGCGCTTTCGTAAATGCACACAAATAGTGGTAATTTGGAACACCGGGGCCCGCCAATTTTCTCGAATTGCCTAAAGGCAGGATTCTCTTACGTGAGAGTCCTTCACTGCACGTCTAAATGTGATGTGCAGTGAAAAGTGGCCGCACGCACGAGTATCCCGCCTTCAGGAAATTACGGGAATCGGCGGGCCCCCAATAACGCCAGGCCCCGGGGTTACTACCCCCTCCCTCTCGACGGCCCCACACAATATAGCAGTCTCATGTACCACAAGAAGTCTTTTGTTAGGCCAATTACAAAATCTACTCATAATTATGGAGAAAAGGCCAAATATCAAGCGAATATAATTTAATTTGTACATAAATCTACAAAGAAAATTCCTTCTCAAAACCGATCATCAAATGTCGGAAACTTTTTTGTGGTATTGATTTGAAATGAAAGTTTGGAAATTTGAGGATCTCACTGTGACGCACACCGAGTCTGAACTACCCACAAACGTCCCTGGGAGCATTTGGATCCGAGAGGTGTTTTGTTCTTCAGCAGGAGTGAAATGGAAATGAGAATGTGAAAAGTATTGAAGGCTATCGTCGGACAATAAATGTGATCGATTAATTTGAAAAAAATGATCGCTTTGTATTTTTTGACAACTTGACCCTGCTGTGAACTGCTATTGACAACAACGTAATTTAATTTCAGCTACTGTTGACCTAACTGTGCTTATCTTACATCATGTCAGGGAATCTGTTATATAGATTCCCTGATCATGTAGAATGTTGTTTGGCATTCCAGTTTCAAAAAGAAAACTGGTAACCGAAGTCTTGTTTCGAAACTGTTTCCGTGAAGTCGTATGTAAATTAAGTGAAAATAAGATGAAAATTTATAAAATACTTATGTAAGGCGCGAATTATTCTATTTATTTTATCTTTTTGCCTTTGTCATACGGTAGGGTTCGCTTGGTGAGTATAAAGCTTGTTTTCGACCCTGGATCTGTTTGGTTTCAACACGACATTGGCGAGATATCGAGGGAATCCCATGTTACGTCACGCCTTATCTAAAAATACTTTAGTTTAGTTTACACAGTATTTATTTCAGATAAAATAAGTTCTCAAAGAACAACATTGAATATTTACAAAAGTATAGGTATGGTATGCTTCATGCAGGATTCCATAGTGTTTCGCTAATTTCTCTAAAAATGGAATCGTTAAAAGCCAGATACTTATTGATGCAGTTGCTTCGAAGAGAATACTAAAAAATAGCCCATTTGATGTTTGTTCGACAGTTTTTGGACACCAAAGACTGTTGCCAAAATGAGAGTGAAAATGAGAGAGCGCGAAAGGGTGAGGTGGGGGTCGGGTTAGGGATTATTGTCGAATAAACTGCTAGCTCAGCATGCTGTCAGGCAAACTGGTTTCAATTAACAGAGGATTGGCGTATTGTTATAACACGCCGTCATTTGAAGTGAAAACATTTTCTTCCCATTCGACTGCCCCCCCCCCCCCCCCCCCCCCCCCCCCCCACAAACACACACTTCAACAACATAAAATAAAATAAATAGAAAAAAATAATTAAAAAAGCCAGGCAAAACCGCAAAACATAGACACTAAATTATCGTTATGAAGTAAAAACGACCACGGTCAAAAACGGTAAACAAAATTTTTTTTTAAAAAGGTCATTAAAAAGAATGAAACAAACCCCAAATACCCCCAATTGGAAAAATAATTCCCCGAAGCTATGTGAATCTATGTGTTACGAATAAACAGCTCACAAATAACAATGGGATTACCTTCACAGACAAGTGATTATGGCTATGTTAATTGCAAGTGTGAAGGTATTTGAGCCAAGGCAAAATGAAGTGTTATAGTTGTAACTGAACTAATTTACCCTAATGCATAGGTAAATTAAAAAAATGAATGCCGATTGAAAAACATGGACTGAAAGCTTTCGGGGGGGCGAAAGTTCTTCGGGGGGGGTGGGGGTGGGGGGTCCTCTCGCCCCCCCTCCCCAGTGTTTGCAGGTTCGGTGGTTCAGTCAGTAGTGTTTCAGTTGAAAGGTGTGACGTCAACGTTGTGCATTCGAGCCTCTTCATATGGTTTGTTAACTGATTAGGCCTTCGTACATGCACAAATATGGGCATTGGAACGATCATATGGGAAATTGAATAATCTCAACTGGACGTACAACTGGGCGTATAAAAAAATCGATAAGGTGACATTATATTTTGAACAGTTTCAGTAGCACCGAACCTCATTCGTTGTTATAGTTGATAGTTTCTGGTGTGGAATTGAACGCCGAATCTGTCGATCTATGGTTTTAACATGTTACATTTGTGCGAACATGTGAAAAACGATATTTGAAGGAGAAATTTGCCCGAGAAATTCATTTTCTGAGATGATCAGCAGGTGTTTTTTCATACTACAAGAGTCGATTTTTTCCATTTAGTTGTGTCGTTTCATTGTTAAATATTGTTTTATATAACACACTTACTGATTTTGCATTCTTCGGTCATTACTTTTATAAAAAAAATCTTGTTTTCGGTGATCTTTGATACGCTGCAACTGAAACTTTGAGATAAAAATAGAAATCTCTCGCCTGGCTTATCTCCACTTCTGGCTAAAGGTTTATACGGTTTATACGGTATTATATATACACAGGGTATAAACCGCATAAACCTTTAGCCGGAAGTGGAGATAAGCGAGGCGAAAGATTTCTATTTTTATCTCAAAGTTTCAGTTGCAGCGTATCAAAGATCACCGAAAACAAGATTTTTTTAATAAAAGGAATGTCCATGGCAATATCACAGTGGAAAAACCGTAAAGGGTGACGGGTCGTTTCGTTCCTTATCCTTTTCGTCCCCAGGGTCGTTTCGTACCTTTACCATTTCGTACTGGGTCGTTTCGTACCCATTTAGGTACGAAACGCCTCACCAAAATAAAGAGGAACTTCAACTGGAGGTTGGCAGTTGGCCCTAAGGGATTTTACCAAGCATATGGACTATCCTAAGCTTGGTAACTGGCTTTTGAAATCGTTTGATGTTTATTTAACTTGTGAAGAATTGTGGCTTCATTCAGGGCTAGGAGGTGTCTCATGTTGAACACTAAATTAATATTATTCATTCAGTGGAACGAGCTGGAGTAATATTCACATGACAATTTGTACATTCACCCTATTCTTTCTTACAAGTATAAATGAAATATATAATTAAAAATTACCCTAAAATATAGGTATATCGAAATTTTTAAGTACTCACCCAATAATTTCAATATATTTTCGCCTAATAAGTTATGGTATTAACAGATTTCCGCCAACAGTTTTGATTATTTAAAGTTCTCACTGAAATTGCCATTTTAGGCATAATGTTTTTTAAAAATCTATATGTTATACTGATTCTTTTAATGTTAAATAAAAACTATGCCTAAAACTTTCGAATAAAAATTTAGAAAAATAGAAATGAAAATTACCCGAGTCGTTTCGTTTCTTTTTAGGTACGAAACGACCCAGTACGAAACGACTCAGTACGAAAGGGAAAAGGTACGAAACGACCCGTAACCCCGTAAAGTGCAAAGCCCGGAAGTCGCGGGGCTCGAAGCGAGAGAAGTCTATTTTTATCGTCAAGTTTTCGCAGCGAGAAATTTTCTTTCGACGTTTTTACCATTTTACGACAGCTTGCAACACAGGAGCATCGGAACACGTAAGTAAATGTTGCACAAACATATTTCTCAATCTTCGATGACTGCTATTGTTTCAAACCACCCCATTCCTTGAAGAAAATAACGATTGCTCACTGCGAAAATCTATTTATCATCAGGAATTGCCACATCAAATGTCGTTTTAAACATATTAAGCATCGCTTTGTTTCAACACACTGCAGTCTTCTGTGCAGAGTGATACATACCCGATAAAATTTCTTTTGAACGGGTCTTCGGTTAAGATAATATAATGAATAAACGGCAATAAATTAAGACACCCCACTTCACATTCACTGTACACCGAGTCGTGTACGACCTCTCTCACCAGTTGTCACGGCGTACTGTGACTTGGAATTCAAAGATATCCGCTGGGTTAAATTGCAAATTGGAAACCCATCCAGAGAAATGGAGGCCAGTCTTAAGACTATATGTTCTCATCAAAATATATGGATCTTACCATGTAGGAACAGGCAATTCGACCAAACAATTTCTTTATGTTTAATTGTTTATTCTATGAAAACAGATACCAAAAGTTATTCAAATAGAGGTGTTTTAAAAAACAGATATGTATTAGATTGTATCCTTACTAAAAACAACCCTGTGCGCAGAAAAGTGTCCAGAGCTTGAAAAAGTAGAAGATGGATCTATCGGGAATTACAACTTTCGATATTTACAATCATGCACTCACCTCCAGCTAAATATATTGCTAATTTTTTAGCTTTTTGTTTTGACAAACCCACGGATCATGCCCAATTTTCAGTTGTTGGAAAACCAACTTCAGATAAACTGGAGTCTACATATCATACATAAATGACTTCTTTCCTGACTACTATAGAACGAACGCGCCTTCCCCATCCCGATTGATATTAGATTCTAACGTCGGGTTTCTTTATTTTTCAGTAAAGATGGATAGCACTGAAGTTGTAATATACCCAACAATAGAAGACCAAGAAGTTGATGTTGTTCGCCCAAAAAGTTATCCTGTTATAGATGTGATTATTCGACAACTTCCAAATTCAATTTAAAACGACACCAGAGTATTCACGCCCACCCCGATGCCAATATTCATTTGTATGCGAACGATGTGGCCATACAACCAAGACAAAATATGGGATGGTGTTGCACATAAAGAAACATGATAACATATTTCGTTTCACATGTGATATGTGTGGGAAGAAATTTAACCAACTGTGGAACTATCGAGGCCACCTGGCATCACATGGCCCAAAACGTCAGCATCAGTGCGAGCATTGTGAGAAGGCATACACTCGGAAGGGTGAACTGTCTGCTCATCTGCGCTCACACGAAGCAAGTAACAGCGGCATGGTGTTTGAATGTAGTAAATGTCAGAGCAAAAACTTTTCGTCCCAAAAATCTTTGACAGAACACCTTAAGGGGGTTCACGGAGACAAGCGGTATCACTGCAAAAATTGTAATAAGGCTTTTTTCATGGAGGAGCTCGCTGTCCTTCCACCAGTCGAAATGTCCGTAAATATTCTGAAACGGACAGAATTTAGTAATTAAGGGCATGATTCCACCAAAACCAAGTGCAACAGAAAGTTCATCACCATTCATATCGCTTTCTGGTTTTGGCACAGAATACAGACACCTTGACAAGAGGCAGGGGTCTGAGTGAAATATAAGGATTGGGCTGAGTAATATTGACACAATTAAACCCATGATATATAGCATAAATCGGGAGCCGCTCGCCATTTTTATCCCACTTTCGAGCATTTCTTTGGTCACTGTAATTAATTAAAAACCTGGCTCATGGCCCTAGGATTTATCGGAATATCGCGGGTTTTAGTATAAAATGTCACATGAAAGAAGTGTATTTCTGTGGGATTACTCTACTCAATTCCCCAATAGTGCAGACTGCAAAATCATTTTGGTACACCTTATCCACGGCGTGGGCATTTCTACACATGAACATTCAGAATGATATGCTAGGGCTGCAAGCAAAATTTCTGTTGAAGCACCGGGTTAAGCCAGGTCCTCCGATCTCCATCAATAGAAATATAAATTGGTGTCTTTCATAGCTATCCCCAAAATGTCTCAGTGGACAAATGCCCACGTCGTGAAAAATTACCTGTCCCAAGATGTACCAAAATGATTTTGCAGTCTGCACTATTGGGGGATTGAGTCAAGTAATCCTACGGGAATACACTTCTTTCATTGAATATTGTATACCAAAACCAGTGATATTCCGATAAATCCGGGGGCCATGAACCAGGATTTTAATTAATTACAGTGACCGAAGAAAAGTTCGAAAGTGGGCTAAAAATGACGAGCTCTATATTATGGGTTTAATAACCCTTTACCTAACAAATCGGTTACATCCGCCCGCGTAATTCACAAGTTACGCTGTTGCAAAATTCAAACCTTCCCAAACAATGTCAAGAAAACCACATCACGTGACTCCTTATGTTATCGCCAACTATAAACTTTCCAGAGTTCTTAATGTGCTGTGGCACGACCCCTAAGTTATTGATTTTCCACACAATACTCCTGGAGTTGTCATCCTTGAATTTGATCCTTAAAATGTCATCTGGGGGCACTATTATTCCGTGATCTACAGCTTCGCTGAAGACAGAACTTTCCTTGTTGCAATACGAACATTTGAAGGAAGTCTTGGTCTCCATGTACGACCGTTCCATTCTTCAAGCTCTTTGGCTGGAAATAAATAAAGTAATATATTGAATATTGATTCCTTATTTTGAGATATAATTCATCCTCTTTTAATATAATCTCGTTGACGTCAGAAAATTTCATAATTCAGTGCGACGTTCTGCTCATTCTTTCTGTTTATAACCCTCCCCCCCCCCCCCCCCCACTTCCCCGGAATATAATTAGGCATATACCCACAAAATATGCAGATATTATGGAAAGATAAACGGCTTATGTTCACTATGTTCACGAGTATAAGGTAGAGCCTATAAATTGCGAGCATAATATATTAGCAAACACTGAACAAATATTTTCACATAGATGCTAAAAGTGATATTGTCTTTTGTACCAAAATGTGTCACCAGAGCTATTTATTTATTTATTTATTTATTTATTTATTTATTTATTTATTTATTTATTGGTGTTTAATATGACATATTTATCCACAATGGCTAATCGTGACACAATATGGATATAAAGTCAAGTTTTGCCAATCGTTTATAACCATGTTGCCCATTTAGAGGACTTTCAACCAAAGAATTGGTGACTGGGTCATATTTTACCAGTAAAGCAGAACTTGTTTAACAAAGTAAACAAGCACTGCCTCACTTCCCGTGACTCCCTCGAGGACCCGAGCTATCAACGTCGTTCTTCGTCTGATTTCGCGCACATTTTCCGCAGTCGATTATAAGAGTTTCAATTATCAAATTAGTGCAAGTTGGCGTACAGCTTTTCAGCAACTACCGAGCATGAATTTTGCAACTCGTCGTATAGTGAATTTTGAGTGAGTGGTCCTAAAAATTGTCGTTTATTTATTATATCGACATAATCCGAGGCCCGTTGATATACATTATTATCGGGTATATTCCACTTTCCACACCGGGCGCGGAGTGTTATAAAAAACTGGGGGTTAACGTGTTTAAAAAGACATTTGATGTGGCAATTTCTGTTGAAAAATAGATTTTCGGAGTGAGCAATCCTCATTTTCTTCAAGAAACGTGTTAGTTTAAAACATTAGCAGCCAAAGAAAGTCGAGAAATAAGTTTTTGTAACATGTACTGACGTGTTCTGATGCTCCCGTGTTGCAAGCTGTCGTAAAATGGCAAAAACGTCGAAAGAAAATTTCTCGCTGCAAAAACTTGACGATAAAAATAGATTTCTCTCGCTTCGATCCTCGCGACTTCCGGGCTTTGCACTTTACGGTTTATCCACTGTGAATATTCATAGCAGTTTATTTGCCAGGGGTATAATTTGAAAAAAATAGGTATTAAATTTAACATTTATAAGCAAAACTTATCACAACATAGCATTAAGTAATGAATCCACCGCCTTTAGAATTAATTATTTATTTATTGGTTTTTAATGTCACATACTTATGCACAATAGGTAATCGTGACCGTGACAGTTTTACGGGGTCTAAGTCGGTTAGAGCGGGAAAATAAAATCTAAACTCTTTTATATTGAACTGATGGGTCTCCTATTTCATGAGGTGACAAAATATAATTCAATTAAATTTTGTATTTAATAAATATGCACATTCATTCATTTTGGTTTCATTTTGTACTATTATTCATTGTTCAAACCAACAACTATTTGTTTTGTAATATCATGCACAACTCAGGCTGCACAGTGGGGAAAATAATGTTAAATACTTGTGACTGATACTTCCAAAAGGCCACTCTCTCAAAGCTGGCAACCTTTCTTTCAGCTGGCTGGACTGTCCATGTGTACCAGCGCAGTGTGCTCACTGTGCTGCTTGGAACATGTAACACCCATTGCATGAGAAAGTTTGATAGCTTTGAGAAGCAGTACAAAATCCGAAAGAGGCTGCTGACTGGGATTGACAATAAATCCTTGAGTGAAAAAGACAACAGAAGAATGAAATGGTGCATCAGTCGGGAAAGTACTTGATTCCTACTCCTATGTTCTAAATGATCATATCTGTAGCGGTAGTTCTAAAATGAGTCCGCAGGTAGAAAAAGAGACCGTAAGAGTCCGTAAGAGACCGCAAGTAAACTATGGGGGTTAATGTTCTGAAATGAATGGTTTCTGATTGAAAACAGCAGAAATAATACACATCCGAAGTTTGGTATCGATATTTCAACTTTAACCCCTAAAATTTTACTATTAATGTTTTGCGCGTTCACAAACTTACCAACTCATTTTTCGCAAGTGGAAAAAATCGTTCAGAAAAATTTATTGCGTCAGAAAAAAGAGAAAAAAATACGATCCGAACAGTACAATGCATTGCAATGAAGAGCAAAGTCTCAGGAATCCCATTGTGTCCCTCTTTTAATTGTATATTACGTGTCTTCCTGAGGAAATCGTCATAAGAGGGGTAAACCTTTTGTTTACAAAAAAGAGTGTCAGAAATGAGAAATGCGAGAAAACATCGACTTGTCGTTTTTAATCGTCTCGCGAAAGGAAAATACTTAAAATTATAGAATTTCTTGCAGACACACTTGTTCTTAGATATTTTATTAACAAGCGTGCGACTTTGTGGCCAACAATTTTGATTTTTAGCTCAACTTTGATGAAGTCAAATTTGAGCTATTGTCATGGCCCGTCATCCGTCTGTCCGTACGTCAACAATTGGCTATGGCTCGGGCTAGAGGTCGTATTTATGAACCGATCTTTACGAAACTTCTTGGGTACCTTTGTTATGACGGTGGGACGAGAACGAGTGTTTCTGGGTGCGGTCCGAAATTCAAGATGGCTGCCAGCCGCCATTTTGTACCGATGATGCAGAAATCTGTTTTTTGTACAGAACTTCCATATGAAAGCTCTGATTTGAATAATTTTTTGTACGAATGTTTAGTACCATGGGGTACATCACATATAATACGGGTTTTTTCTCATGCGTAAATTGTGCAAATTAGACTAATTTTGATGTTTTTTGGCATTAATTTCAGCACTGTAAGTGCAAATGCCAATACAGCTCGGGCTAGAGGCCGTATTTATGAACCGATCTTTACGAAACTTCTTGGGTACCTTTGGTATCACCGTGGGACGAGAACGAGTGTTTTTGGGTCCGGTCCGAAATTCAAGATGGCCGATGGCAGCCATTTTGTACAAAATTAGGTGCAATCAGATTTTTGCACAGAACTTCCATATGAAAGCGCTGATTTGAATAATTTTTTGTGTGAATGTTTAGTACCATGGGATACATCACATATAATACGGGTTTTTTTCTCGTGCAGAAATTATGCAAATAAGGTGAACTTTGATATTTCAGTGCGACTTACACACATTAAGTACACATGTCAATACGGCTCAGACTTGAGTCTGTATTTATGAACTGATCTTCATGAAATGTCTTGGGTACCTTTGTTATCACCTTGGGACGAGAACGAGTGTTTCTGGGTGCGGTCTAAAATTCAAGATGGCTGCCAGTGGCCATTTTGTACCGAAATTAGGTCTAATCAGTTTTTTGTACACAACTTCTATACAGCTCAGACTAGAGGCCATATTTATGAACCAATCTTTACGAAACTTCTTGGGTACCTTTGTTATCACCGTGGGATGAGAGCGAGTGTTTTTGGGTGTGGTCCGAAATTCAAGATGGCCACCAGCAGCCATTTTGTACCAAAATTAGTGCGATCAGTCTTTTGTACAGAACTTCTGTATGAAAGTTCTGATTTGAATAAATTTTTGTATGAATGTTTAGTAACATGGAATACATCACATATTCTAAGGGGTTTTTTTTCGTGCAGAAATTATGCAAATTAGATGAACTTTGATTTATTCAGTGCTACTTACACAATGTAAGCACTCATGTCAATACGGCTCAGGGTAGAGGCTGTATTTATGAACCGATCTTCACAAAACTTCTTGGGTACCTTTGTTATCACCTTGGGATGAGAATGAGTGTTTCTGGGTACGGTCCAAATTCAAGATGGCTGCCAGTGGCCATTTGGTACCGAAATTAGGTCCAATCAGTTTTTTGTCACAAGTTCTATACAGCTCGTATTTATGAACTGATCTTCACAAAACTTCTTGAGTATTTTTGTCTTCACCTTGGGACAGGAGCGAGTGTGTTTTGGGGTGCCTTTGTTATCACTGTGCTATGAGAACAAATATTTTGGGGTTCAGTCAGACCTACTCTCGGACTCAAAGATTTTTTTCTAGTTTAGCAACTGACTGTCACCCACCTTTACAATACTTTACCTATACATTTGTTACAGGCAACGGTCAGTATTTATGTACAGATCGTTACAATACTTTGTATGTACCTTTGTTATCAGGTCATTACCTAGATGTTTGTCATTGCTGTGTCACATACTATACATGTACATGTCTTTGTCTTGACCAGTTGAGCTACATTGTCATTGACACTTTTATTTGTACAAGCAATTGAAGTTTAAAAAATGAACGACAAATGCAGCTCAACTTGCGTTTCTTTTGTGTTGTTGTGGTTTCGATTTTTGACTGAACCTGCCAGATGACGCCATATCCGATAGCTATGGGTGACGCTATTCCTGCACGTTCACCTGTTCCTTTTTCAGAAATCTAATTTGATTTCTACCAATGAAAACAATACAATTTGATCAACTTCGACTCCTATTTTTCGTCCATGGTGTTAACTTCCGGACACAGATTTTTTGATTGCATGGTTATATATTTTTCTGAAATATTCTAAATTTCGATCTTATATTTTCACACATACACACACGTTACCATTATGCTCTCTTCGTTCGCGGCCTTCGGCTGCTCACTACGTTCGCTATAAAACAATATTTAACAATGAAACGACACAACTTAATGGAAAAATCAACTCTTGTAGTATGAAAAAACACCTGCTGATCATCTCAGAAAATGAATTTCTCGGGCAAATTTCTCCTTCAAATATCGTTTTTCACATGTTCGCACAAATGTAACATGTTAAAATCATAGATGGACAGATTCGGCATTCAGTTCCACACCAGAAACTATCAACCATAACAACGAAGGAGGTTCGGTGCTACTAAAACTGTTCAAAATATAATGTCACCTTATCGATTTTTTTATACGCTCAGTTGTATACGCTTGTATCTTCAGTTGATGAGTCGTATACATTTTTTATGCTTGTCATGTAACCCTTTCGATGTGAGAATCTGGTAAATTTGGAGCCTGTAAGTTCCGAAAGCAAGATAGGCCTATACGCGCACAAGCCTGGTTGAATGCAACATTGCATTGCATTGAAAAAGCGAACCACAGGTTACCTTTTTCAATGCAGAGAAATAGCCCATTTTACTGCATTACAGAATCTAACGATAGGCGGTGAACTATATGAAGATGAGACTGGTTTTATGTCATAGCGTAACAATGTCAGATCAAGTTGGACCGCATTATTTACTGTAAATTGACTCTTTCAAACACAATTTGTTACAAAACACGTTTTGGGGGTGTAATTTCGACGAATTTTTTTTAAAAGGGTAAATTCGACGAATATATTTTTAAAAATGATATTAAAGACACAATTGGCCAAGCAATTTGTTTCTTGCCTTTTGTTAAACCGCTCTTTGAAGAACAGTTTCCCAATGTCATTATACAGGGTTGCGTCTTTCATTGGACGCAGGCAGTCTGGCGAAGAGTGCAACAATGTGGTCTTTCAGAGATATATAGAAAACGCACCAACACATACAAGTTTATTCGACGTTTGTTATGTCTTGCATTTCTACCATCAACTCATGTTGTTAAGTACTTTAATTCAATGAAAGAGCTTTGTAATAACACATCAAACAGTCCCCTAGCCAAACTGCTGGAATATACTCAAAACACGAGATTCGATAATCCAATGTTTTCTGTGTCATTTTGGTCTGTCTTTGACCAGCATGTGAGATCTAATAATGACACAGAAGGCTGGAATCGTCTCCTCAATACAAAGATATCTCCAGGCCTGGCATGAACTTTTATCTTCTGGTAAATTTACTTTGGGAGGAGGGTGGGGTAATCCCGACACAAGCACAGCCGGTTTTTGAAGAGTTGCTTCAAAGTCATCAAAAATTAAGTTCGTGTAAACGCGAAAACAGAATACAAACATTATTTGAAAAGATCAAACACTCTGAGATAACAACGAAAGAATTTATGGCATCCATGTCATTGATACATGGTCCAAAAGAAAAATAAATGCTCTTTAAAATTATTATGTTGCAGCTGTAGTAAATTGTAATTGTGCTAAAAACTTCGCCCAACAGAATTGTGTGTGTGTGTGTGGGGGGGGTGGGGGAGGGGAGGGGATACTGTTATTTTTCAGTCAACTTCCTTGGGATGATCCATTCATCCATTAATTGGTTTTATTTTTGACACCCCGATAATCCTATAATTGGTGCCTTAAGTATGAGCGTCTCATAAATATAGGCTATGACACCTTAATTAAGTGTAATTTACGAGAAAAATTCTCAGCTATTCATGCACACACACTCTTGTCCCAACCCAACAAATTCCAAGATAAAAGACGCTATCTTAAACATACTCTACTCAACGTTATAGTGGGTGGGGTATGTTGTAAAAAATAACTTCTTTTAATCCGCCGGGGGATACGAAAAGTTTTCATCGAACTTGTACTTTTTTATCGTCGAACTGTCCAAAGTTTCGTCGAATCGTCCAAAGTTTCGTCGAATCGTCTAAAGTTTCGTCGAATCGTCTAAAATCTCGTCGAATCGTCCTAAAAGAAATTCGTCGAATTTGTCTTTCGTCGAATAGTCCATAACCCAAAGGTTTATATGGTTTATACCCTGTGACATAAAATAGTTGATTTCCAATGATTCCAGACGAAACATTTCGACCAAATTCAGCCGGGTACACCTAAAAAAGTGACAGAATTTTCCCTCAGTTACAATATTGGAATGGCTGTTGGGGGTCTCTAGAATCATGCACTCTTAGACCATCGGATTTTTAAAAAGATTTCCGCCGGCTTCCACATCTGAAGGGAGAACACCTACTCTCGGAGCGACGTGCCTCGATGGTGCCATCAGCATCGCTTTTCGGCAAAATCTTTCAGCCCCTCAAAAAAATTGACCCATACGACTATGGTCATAATTCATGAATTTATGCATGAAAATTAGTAAAACAGAACTTCTTCGTGAACTTACATATCCAATTGAAGAATCAAAAGACGACAATAAAGAGAAGGAATTACGCTATTCACAATAAAGCATTCAACAAAAGTATCCACCAAAGTTTTCAATGTAATAATCAAAATCGGAGACTGCTGATACTTTTCTTGATACCCAGCACACCATAGTACAGTTATTAAGTCGACAAATAAAGAAAGCAATTGGCCACTAATTCATTTGAAATCAAACCTATTCAGATTTTTCCCCCGAAAATCACTCTCTATTTTACACAAAAACAAAAAAAATCACTCTCCACTTTAAATCAGTTAGTGTGTAGACTGTAGTCTTGATGAGTTTATTATCCCCGCATTTTCAAAAATGCGGGGATATTGTCGTGATCTCCATCCGTACATCCGTCCGTACGTACGTCACACCCTGAAAGTCTCCTAGGGTATTCAATTCGAAACGTTTAAACTATGCTAATGTGTTCAGGTAACATCTCTAGATGTGCATGAAGGTTTCGGAATTTTGATTTTGCCCCCTGTGGGTCCAGTGGAACCACTTTCATCGTAAGAAAATCAGTTTTCATTGAAAGTCTCCTAGGGTATTCAATTCGAAATGCTTAAACTATGCTAAAGTGTTCAGGTAACATCTCTAGATATGCAGGAAGGTTTTGGAATTTTGATTTTGCCCCTGGTGGTTCCAGTGGAACCACTTTTATTGTTAGAAAATCAGTTTTCATCAAAAGGCTCCTAGGGTATTTAATTTGAAACGTTTAAACTATGCTAATGTGTTCAGGTAACATCTCTAGATGTGCATGAAGGTTTTGGAATTTTGATTTTGCCTCCGGTGGTTCCAGTGGAACCACTTTTATCGTTAGAAAATCAGTTTTCCTCGAAAGGCTCATAGGGTATTAAATCGAAATGTTAAGACTATGCTAAAGTGTTACTAAGGAAATGCGGGGATACACCATTGTGTGCTTTGCACACAAATAACTCAATCCAGTTTAGTGATGTCGCACACAGAACTAAACTGAAATGTATTGGAAAGAATCATACGTATAGACGAGGTTGGAGATTAGGTATCAACTAAATATATAATTTAGCCCTTCCCCCCACCCCCCACCCCCCCCCCCCCCCAGGTTTGGTTCATGGCGCTTTTTATTCGTATTTTGACCTATGCAAAACAAATCACACAAAGCTCCGAGTCCGCGATGCAAACACCCGGTAACTATAAGTAACAACAAACACAACTCAAGATTTTACACAAACTATGCTTTCATTTTCCGTCATCTTTATTACCTATGCAATTGTGTCATAGCACACAAGTCTGCAACTTGTCCTACTGACCATATAAGGCCCTCTAGGGTCCAGGTGGTCTTAAATGGCCTGTATGTCAAGTTACAGGCTCTCAGCTATGACAGCTTCGCTCGATAGAGGGGTGGTATGCGGCTTAGAGGGTTTAGATTTCCAACCACCAATCATTTTTGTCTGGTACAGTATTATGCCCCCCTACCCCTCCATGCTACATACCACCTTCAAAAGTGTACATGTAACTGAATTTATTCTGAATTGAAGCCACACAAAGCTATTCATGGCATGATCTCTCCATTCTGACGACTTTATGTAAGATGCTTTAACACCCCAAATGTTTTATGTGGGCTTTCATGAAATGTGAGATAGTTGATTCTATCAGAATTGATATTCAGTAACCTCCCAGGTGTGTCCAACTAAAACAGAGAGTGTTCCTTTGTACTTTTATCTCACTTAATAAATTGATGCACTAACCCACTGTGAATTCACTCATCTTCGGCTCCGAAAGTGAGTCTGAAATTTTTTACTTGAACAAAAAACAGCACAAAGTCTTCAAATGTTCAATTCAAACATTATTTGGAATTTAGTGTCATTCATTTCATTCTTACCAACCATTCCAGCCAATTTCTCTGTTGTTTTCATTTTCTCCTTTGGAAACTTTACAATTGGGGGTCAGGGTTTTCAAACTCATTAAATTCTATGTGTATTAACCACACGGGTTATCCGGATTATTATCCAATCTCCAGAGTTTAGATAGGACGTACACTGGTTGTCCGAACAGAGATGTGGCAACAGCGGGGGAGAGGGGGTGGTGAGTGGTGTTGGTGGTCTTAGCTGTCCAGCTCTGGCCAAAAATGTCAATAGTTGGAAATTCAATCAATCCAACAGTGATATTTTTAACTGAAAATCAAATTTTTGCCTGAATGACAAGCTGAAAATCCAACTAAAACTCTAACTTTACCAAAAATTGTAACTCTGCAAACAGTACGATTGAACTGACCGTACACAGACTCGGTGTGAAGTTCTTATTTTACAATTACAGTGTGTAAGCTTATATATAACAGGATAAACGCATATTTATAAAGCCGTTCAAATTGTCAGCTGACTTCACATTTGTATTGGAAACGGGGTCAAAAACCAGGTCTATCAACTCGTTGAAATGGCATTGTGATCGATTCATAGTTGACAATTCGGAAACCTGCGAATACTGTCATTTTCAGGAGAAAAATTTGTTTAAAATTCACAGTACATTGTTCAAGCACGAGCACGTAGAAGAGTTTTACAGCATGTAAGCTTACATTTAACAGAATAAACACATACTTATAAAGCCATTTGAATTGTCAGCTGACTTCAAAGATCCAGCTCTCAGCTGACAGTTCGAGAATTGTCAGCTGACTTCATGGAGGACCAAGGTGATGGTTCGAGATTTCGAAATATTACCAATGTTCCAGTGTCATAGCTGTGGTAAATGTGAATTGGAGACTCTTTTTACAGAATTGTCACCTGCCACCTGTTGATTACAGATTGCAAAATAATAAATAATTTGTTTTGCACCATGTATTGGAACGGGGTAAAAAATCAGATCTATCAACACGTTGAAATTGCACTGTGATCGATTCATAGTTGACAATTCCGAAACCTTCGAATACCGTCATTTTCAAGAGAAAAAATGTTTAAAATTCACAGTATATTGTGTTAGAGCACGAGAGTGGACCAGCGTAAACGAGTTTACAGCATGTAAGCTTATATACAACATGGTAAACGCATATTAATAAAGCCATTCGAATTGTCAGCTAACTTCACATCTGTACACGTCCGCAATTGAAAGTAGCCTAGTCAGCTGACGATTCAGAAACATGCGAATACTGTCATTTTCAAGAGACAAATTGTTTAAAATTCACAGTATGTTGTTAAAGCACGAGAGTGGGTCCACATAGAATAGATTTACAGCGGGTAAGCTTAAATATAACAGAGAATAAATTCATATTTATAAAGCCTTTCGATTTGTCAGCTGACTTTACGGAATTGTCAGCTGGGCTGATCTAGCTGCCAATTCACATTCAGCTGACAGTTCGGTTTTTCGAAATATTTGCGCACATGACATGTAAAATGACGTAACAGTGATGTAGCTGTGGTAAATGCGAAAACAGTGATGTAGCTGTGGTAAATGTGAATTGGAGACCCTTTTCCGAATTGTCAACTGTCAGCTGACTTCATGTTTGAATTGTCAACTGTCAACTGTCAGCTGACTTCACACTTCGAATTGTCAACTGTCAACTGTCAGCTGACTTTACGGACCCTGTTATCCATGTATATTCCAGGCTGTATGGAAATTTACACTGGTTTAAAAACTGATACACCATTTGGCTTTGCTTTAGGTTATATCAGTTTTCAAACCAGTGTAAATTTCCATACAGCCTGGAATATACATCGATCACTAATATTACATGGTGTATTCTGCTACCCATTGAGGTCAAAAGTAAAGTTTGTTAAAATTAAGCTCGAAAGGTAATGTTTTCAGTGGTTCTAGTGGAACAAGATTAAAGCCCGCCAAAATTATCAATTTTCAGAACCCCTGGGTTGATTTGAATGAATCATGCAACCCAACATTGGTGGCCTACATGTACTTGATTTCCCCCCAAAAGTTTAACCGGTACTTTTGGGGTGGTTTGGGAGGCTGGGCACTCAGGCTAACAATTAATCAAAAATTCAAATGTCTTGTGTTTGCTCACCTGACTGAAAGTCAGGATGATCTATAGTCATCTCTTTTCGTCAGTCGTCGGACCGTCCGTCAGGACGCTTGTCGTCTGTCGTCCGTGAACATGACATTCATCACTTCTCCAAAACGTTTGAATTGATTTCAGTGATTTGATGCAACTGCTCGCTATGACTTTGCATTTTGATTTTGTTCAAGTCAAGTCGCCATTCTCCATGGGGATGGGGTGGGGCAAAATTGTCCAAACTTTTTAAAACATATTCTTCTCATGATCCGATAGAGGGAATTAGTTGATATTTAGGCTTTTCCCTCTGGAAAAGACTATTGTTTTTCTACGGATTATTATTTTTTTTTCCACACATTTTGTCCGCACGATTCAGAAGCCATTTTCGGACCAATTTTCACAAAATTTTGCACACGCAGAGAGGGGCAGAAAATCTAAAAATGTACTGAAGCGGAATTTTCGATTTAACCCTTATTTCGTCAGAATTGGCAAAAAACTGTCAAAATTGGGGTTTATCGGCACTTTCTCGAAACACGTCTTGTAGATTTTTTTTAAACATTCATCATTGCTAGACCTGTCTGTGACACGACCTTTGATACACATGATATATCAGACGATGCATATGGTAACCCTCCACAGGCTGCCAAACATCGAAATTTTGATGGAATGGGCCGGTTTCAGGCCCCCACAGCACCCAAACGATACACAAGAGATAAACATAACTTACTTTATTGGAAGTGGAATTCACCGGAGATCATTTTTGTAAGTAATAAGGGTGTTCAAAAAACCAAACGTTAACCCGTTTTGGGCTGGTTAAACAGCAATACCCCCATAAAGCTCAAAAATTCATGTTTTCCATGGATTTCTCTAAACGAGTGTTGTAGATTTTCAAGAAAAAATTGTCACTCCCAGGCCTTGATGTGACAATAGAAGCTGCACAGACAAAATACTGCGGTGAGCATTTGTTAACCCTCCACGGGCTGGTAAATCTCAAAATTGTGATAAAATGGGCTGTTTTTGGATGCCAACAGCACCCAACGGGTATGCCAGAAAGAAAAGTGCCTTCATTTATCGAGTGCACAATCTATACGGAATCATTTTTGTAAGTAGTAAGGGTATTCAAAAGTCGAAGTCTTAACCCATTTTGGGCAGACTAAAGAGAGAGACCCCTTAAAATCTTAAAATTCCCATTTTCTGTGGATTTCTCTAAAAACATCCTGTAGGTTTTCAAAGAAAATTGACTACTCGCAGGTCTTAGTGTGAAATTACAAGTTGCATGGACAAAATATTCCGGTGAGCATTTATTAACCCTCTGCAGGCTGCCAAGCTTCGTAATTTTGTTGAAATGGGCTGTTTTCAGACACGCACAGCACCCGACGTGTACCTGAGAAATAAACATAATCTCCTTTGTTGGAAGTGGAATTCATCGAGGACCATTTTTGTAAGTAATAAGGGTATTCAAAAAACCAAGCGTTAACACCTTTTTGTGGTGGTTAATAGTGATACCCATCAAAAGCTTAAAAATTTATGTTTTCCCTGGATTTCTTCACAAACATCTGGTAGGGTTTTCAAGAAAAAATGGCCATTGATAGGTCTTGGTGTCACATTACCAGTTGATTGGGTAAATTATTCCGGTAAGCATTTGTTAATCCCCCATGGGCTGCTAAATGTCAAAATTTTGAAAAAATAGTCTGTTTTTGGACACCCACAACATCAAATGGGAATGCAACAGAGAAACATAACTTCTTTTACCGGACGCAAAACTGACAGGGAAACATTTTTGTAAGTAGTAAGTGTATTCAAAAATCGAGGTCTTAACCCATTTTTGACTAGTTAAGGAGATATACCCCTTAAAAGCTTAAAATTCCAGTTTTCTGTTGATTTCTCAACAAAACAATTCAAGCAAAATTGACCATTCGCAAGTCTTGGAGTGACATTACAAGTTGCATGGACAAAATATTTCGGTAAGCATTTGTTAACCCTCCAGAGGCTGCCAAGCATAGACATTTGGAGAAATGGGCTGTTCTTGGGCAACCATAACACCAAATGTGTACCTGCGAGATAAACATAACCACCTTCATTGAAAGTGGAATTCACCGACGATCATTTTTGTAAGTAATGAAAGTATTCACAAAACCAAGCATTAACCCGTTTAGGGCTGGTTACAGAGCGATACCCCTCAAAAGGTTAAAAATTCTTGTTATCCGCGGATTTTTCTAAAAACACCTCATAGATTTTCAAGAAAAAATGGCCATTCTCACGTCTTTGTGTGACATTACAAGTTGCATATACAAAATATTTCCGTAAGCATTTGGTAACCCTATACAGGTTCTCAAACATAAAAATGTTGATAAAATGGGCTGTGTTTGCGTACCCACAGCACCCAAAGTTGAGAGGAGAAATCAAGATAAGAGGAAGTAGAAGTCACTGAGAATTATTTTTGGAGGTAATAAGAGTATTCAAAAAACAACACTTAACCCATTTTGGGCTGGATAAACAATGATACCCATCAAAAGCTTAAAATTCATGTTCTCCCTGGATTTCTCTGAAAACATCTTGTAGATTTAAAACAAAAAATGGCCATTCGCAGTTCTTGTTGTGACATTACAAGTTGCATGAATAAATATTCCTATTAGCACTTGTTAACCCTCTACAAGCTGCCAGACATAAATATTTTGGATACATTTGAGATAAAATGGACCATTGTCAAATAGACTGCACTTAGTGGGTATGTGTCAAACAAACATATATCCTTTTGTCGGTCATTGACTCGTTGGCGACGATATTGATATTAACCCCCTCCACCGTTAATGATGGTTTTTACCTAAGCAATTTATTTTATCAAATTGAGTCATTTGAGACTACTATACTCACCTTTCTCATAACATCAATGAAGGAACTTCAGTGAGACAGTTAAAAACAATTCATCAGACACTGTGTGGTCATGAAGAATCATGGAATCTCATCGGGAAAAGCCATGATTCTCCAGAATCATAAAGTCTAGTTGGTATTCAGCTTTCTTTTGGGGTGTACGTTAAAGTCTTTGTTTAAGTGAAGTTTGAGGGGCAACATTTTCAGTTGTGTTGGATTTTCATCAAATTTTGTTTGCGGTATTATTGGGTCTTAAGTACTTGATTCATGCCAGAAACAGTTCCAGTATTCCCGTGCAGTTCCAGTATTCCCGTGAGAACTACTGGAGCTAAAAATAGAAGAAAAAAAACATTTGAAACACTCATATTTCCAAATTTGTTAGGAACAAATAATTATTATTTTGTATGAAGCATCCTAAAATCGGTCATGTTGTATGAAGACACTTATTTTAACACTGTGGGTAAAGGGGAAATGCTAAGTCAGCTGGTTTTTAAAATTGAAAAAAAAATTGTCCAGAACCAACATTCAGAATCTTTTCGTATTTGGTATTCAATATCCGTAGTGGATCACATTCAAGTTTGTTCAAACTAAGTTTGAGGGGGGGGGGGGGGTGGCTCAGTTGGTAGAGGTGGGACTTCCATGCTAGAGGTCCCGAGTTCGATCCGCGTCCGGACAGTTACTCTTCGATGCTCGGTGGTTCTCTCCGGGTACTCCGGCTTCCTCCACCCGTGAAACTGTCATGGTCACGATTAGCCATTGTGCATAAGTATGTGACCTTAAACACCAGTAAGTAAATAAATAAATAGGTAGAGGTGCAGGCTGCAAGCCGAGAGGTTCTCCGTCCGTATCCCACCTGCAGCAACTGCATTGTGTCCTTGTACAAGACACTTCACCCCATTGTCCACGTGAGGCACGTTGTGTACTAAGGCGTACTGCACGTCGATGGTGCACTTGTCTTGCTTGTGTGAGGTTAGTACGTTGGGGAGCTGACAGTTGGTCGCTGTTTCTCGGTGGTTCTCTCCTGGTACTCTGGCGTCCTCCACCCATAAAAGTGTCGTGGTCATGATTAGTCATTGTTCAGAAATATGTGTACTTAAACACCAAATAAATAATAATACATAATAATAAACCAGGTTTCAAATTATTTTCTTATGGGAGTCCGAATATTAAATTAGTGCAGTATGAAGAAACGTTTTTTAAAAAACCTCTTCATATCCACCAGTTAAAATCATTTGATATTTGGTATACATCATCATTATGTGGGTCCGATTAAAGTTTTTTCTTATCAAATCCCTAACTTCATATTTAGGCTCCTTATTGGCGAGCACATTGATTCATTTCTATTGATGGCATGAGGCCCCTAGATTTGAACGCATGTTTTAATCGAGGAAACACAAGGAAAGGCTTTTCTCCAAAAACCAATGGGCCAAAAGTTTTTATGTTGAGAACGAAAAGTTTTAAGTTTGTTGACAAAATCAAGTACATTGGCTCATATTTAGGGATGCCATGCCCTCCCCCCCCTCCCCCCCTGCCAATTCAACATTTTAGGTAATGGAGACAACATTTTTTAAATCTTGTTCTCTCAAACACCTGCGTCAAAAGCTTCCTCCATTTTTAGCTCAACTTGACGAAATCAATATGAGCTATTGCCGTCACTTGGCTCCCGTCGGTGTACGTACATACATCCACAATTTCCCTTTGCACACTGCACAGGTCACATTTATGATCGGATCGCTTTGAAACTTGGTGTGCAGTTTGGGTGATCTCTAAATGGAGGCTATCGATTTTCGTCCATTTCCGTCAAAAAATCTTGCCGTTGACGAGGACCTTTGCACTTAGTTTAGTTATGTATAAATATATTCATTTGTCATGCCCTGCAGGACACATTTATGACCGGATCGCTTTGAAACTTGTGCATCAACTTTATCTTGATTGGGGTGACCTCTAGATGGGGGATACCGATTTCTTTCATTTCCGCCGAAAACGCTGCCGTTAGTAACGACGTTCTACTTATCTGTTTTGTGCATCAACAAATCTGTTTTGTGCATCAACAATTTCCTTTGGAACACTGAACAGGTCGCACTTATCATCAGATCACTTAAAAACTTGATATGTGTGTTCGGTTGACATCTAGATGGGAGCTGTTGATTTTCTTTCATTTCCAACAAAAAACGTTGCCGTCACTAATGACCTTTGTTGATTTGTACATCAACTTTATCTCTGGCACACCCTGCAGGATGCATTCATGAATGGATTGCTTTGAAACTTGGTATGCTTATTTGGGGTGTCCTCTAGATGGGAGCTATTGATTTTCTTTCATTTCCGTTCAGAAACGTTGCCGTTACCAACGACATTCAACTTATCTGTGTGGACATCGATAATTTCCTTTGGCACAATGCACACTTCTCATTTATCATCGAATCACTTTGTACTTGGTATGCTTATTTGGAGTGACCTCTAGATGGGAAATATCGATTTTCAAAAAGTTGCTGTTAGCAACGACCATTAAACTTAGTGCATTTGTGCATCAGTATTTTCCTTTGGAATGCCCTATAAGGTACATTCATGACTGGATCGCTTTGAAATTTGGTATGTTTTGGGGGTTGACCTACAGATGGAAGCTTTTTTCATTCGTGTCAAAAAAGTTGCCATTAGCAACAACCTTCAACTTTGCCCTTTTGTGTGTTGACAATTTCTTTGGCATACCGCACAGGTCAGATTTAATGATTTATGATCCAATTACTTTGAAACTTGGTGTGATGGTTGGAGCAACCTTTAGATGCGAGCCATAGATTTTCTTTCATTTGCGTCGAGAACATTGCTGTTTGCAATGATCTTTGAACTTTTCTGTTTTTGCATCAACATTTTTCTTTGGCACGCTCTGCAGGGTGCATTTATGAAACGGTTTGAAAATTGGTATGCTTGTTTTGGGTAACTTCTAGATGAGAGCTATAGACTTTCGGCTATTTCCATCAAAAAATGTTGCCGTTAGCAACAATCTTCAACTTTGACGGTTTGTTTGTCGACAGTTTCCTATGGAACACAATTCACATTTACGATTCAATCACTTTGGTACATGGTGTACTTGTTTGGAGCGAACTCTAGATGGGAGCTTTTGATTTTCATTCATTTCTCTCGAAAAACGTTGTCGAATGTTGCCATTAGCAAAGACCATTGAACTTGTTGCATTTGTGCATCAAATTCTTTTTTTTGGCAAACAATGCAGGGTGAATTTATGAATGGATCAGTTTGAAAACTTTGTATGCATGTTTGAGGTAACCTCTCGATGTGAACTATCGATTTTCTTCCATTTCTGTCAAAAAACCTTTCCGTCAGCAATGACCATTTGTGGATCAACATATTCCTTTGGCATGCCTCACCGGGAATTTTGATTAATGAAATGCTTTGAAATTGGTTCAAGAAACGACCTTTGAACTTGGTGTATTTGCGCATCATTATATTTATTTAACACGTTCTATAGTGCAGATTTATGAATTGATTGCTTTGAAACTTGGTATGCATGTTCAGGGTGAACTCTAGATAGGAACTGTTGATTTTCTTTCATTTCCATTACAAAGTTATCGTTAGTACTGACATTTGAACTTAGTGCATTTGTGCAGCAACTTATCCCTTTTGCACTCCCTACAGGGCATGTTTATAAATTTCCATCAAAAAAGTTAAAAAACACATTGCCACTAGCAACGACCTCCAAACTTAGTGTCTTTGTGCATTAACATTTTCCTTTGGCACGCCTTCAGAGGGCAGGTTGTTTTGAAACTTGGTATGCTTATTCAGGGTGACCTGGATAGGAGCTATCGATTTTATTTTCCTTTCCGCCAAAAACTGTTGCTATTAGAAACGGCCTTTGAATTTAGTGCATTTGTGCTACAACAGTCTTCAACGTTCTTCTTTGACATGGCCTTTTAGAACTTGGCGTGGTCATTAGGCAAGCCCTCTGGATAACAGCTATCGATTAGCATTCATTTCTGTGAAAACAGTTGCCGTTTAAACGGACCTTTAAACTTACTGCATTCGTGTATCAACATTCTTCCTTTAGACTGCCCTACAGTTTACATTTAAAAATGAATGGATTGCTCTGTCGTTGTGCATACACAATACTGTGTGAAGTTTCACCAAATAACATTGGAACCAATGATCTTCAATTTTGCCATTTCACTTATAACTTACCAAGTTCATGTTTGTCAAGTCGAGCTACAGTGTCATTGGCACTTTCATTACATGTATCAATTCATGTAAGCCCCCCCCCCCCCTCCCCACACACACACACACACACCCAAGCCAAGGTTTTAACACCATGGACAGTGAGAAAAATATTGAAAAATTATCTTCTCATAAACCTCTGGATCAATCCTTACTTGTATCGAATATGGCGTCTTTGTAATGCACATTTACACATTTGTTGAAATCAAGCTCTTGAAGTCCTATTCATTGATCCATGAGTGTCAGTTAAACAGAAAACATTAAAACGGTAAAGCTGAAGAATTGGGGACTCTTCAATTTATTTTAAAGTATCTGGTCTCTTTAAGTTTTTCTGTGTTTATTTTCATTCCATATGGTGTTCCCAATAAATAGTAACTGTTTTAGGTCCAAGAGTGACTTCTTTATTAGCTATTTTAACCCTTTTTGCACTGTAAACTTAACATACTGAGAAATCTTCCACCTTGAAGTAAACTAAAATGGGAGATATCCGTAATTTTAGGGACAGGACAGTAAGAGTAAGTGTTTGCAGTGGCCTGCTTACCCTTATTCTTCCTATACTGACCCTAATGATGTCTCCCAAGCGTTAAAACTGTTTTTCTAGCAGCAGGTAGCACTTTATAATGCAAGGAAAACATAGACAGAAAGAAGGCGTGCCCACTGCCACAAAGCCTCAAAATGGAAATACAATAGTGATACAAAACGAGTTAAATCCCCAAAATACCATGGAATTTAACAAAAATATGTTAGAGAGTAATGATGAATAAAAAAGTCGACGAATCCAGGTATTTTTACATCAAAGGCAAAGTCCCTATTCTTCAGCTTTACCTTAAAAAATTATCTTCTCACGAACGGCAGCCATGACTTAATTTTATGAAAAATTCAAGAAAACACTTAGCAGGTTAAGTTTAGTTGAAACATATTTTATTTGTAAAAATAAACAAAAAGGATTGGGCAACAAGTGCTGAACACTTAAAACACGTACGCTCCTTTGTATACGATTAACAAGTAAATGCAGAATTTGTTCAATATATACACATCAAAATAAACAATAGGCTATTCAAGACTGCAATGGTGTTATTGTAGTAGATATTCAGGAAACGAAAAAGAGAAAGAAGAAAAGAGGGAAATTGATACCATGTACTCATAAAACAAATATCAAACTGTCCCTAGCCAACTCACCATGTCGCAACGCTCCAGAAGAGCCACATCATCACTACAAGGTGCGTGCAATATTTTATCATCACATAAAAATAAAGTAGACATGATTGACCCTTTGCCCTATGTAGTGGCCGAAACCTAGGGTATTATCTTCCAGTGGAAGAAAGAGCATTGTGGTTGTCACATGACGATATGTAGTTAGTTGTAACTCAGCAGGTAAGAGTTTACAACTTTGTGAGATGTGAGGTTGGTTTACAAATTTGATAAAACCGGGTCCTTTGGATAATATCTATTTGTGTTCTGGAGCCATTTCAAATTAATCCATTTAAAGTCATAACTAGAAAATACAATCCTCTTCTTCTGCGCCACGGCACCAAAAGCTTAAATATGTGGCATGTACATCTTTGTAAGGATGATTTACAAAATCTTCTCAGAAATAACTTAATTTTTTACGGTGTTAATGAGCGAAATGTGATTAGGACTGTATGTACTCCGGCTCTCAATCGATCATTTTTTTTTGCTAATAAACCTGTCTTTCTTGCACTTCAGTTTGAATCCAGCTCGACCTGTAGGAGACCTGAAAGAAAGTTACAATATTCACTTCGCTTCTGCATCGGTTAGTAAAATAGCTTTACGTCATTTCTTTTAGTTAACCATTTGAACACGTAAGGTCGATTTTTCGGTTCAAGGCATAATTTCGTCCCATTTTGTCTTATTATATATAAACACGGGGCATTGATGATAAAATAATAACTGCAATATGCATCCAGTCTGTATATTGATATTGGACTGACCCAACTCACTGTAAGTGTGAACAAAAGCGATACCATTTCAGGAAACGAAACTTCAGTAGGTTAAATTGTTCATTCCAATGCGACTGAAACTAAAGAAACAGAATTTACTGTGATCAGATATACAGAATTTACTGTGATCAGTAAATTCGAGTGTATGTGAACATGGTGAAAGCATCAGAACTAAACTATAAAGAAAGAGAATTTATGGAGATTTATTTTCGGGAGTAAAATATCAGGAATCAGACAATTTGTTTCAAGAAACCAGAAATAACTTCTGTGCACAACATTTAACGTGTTCTATAGAGGAATCAGAGAAATGGAAATGTTTGGCTTCGCGCACTTTTTTGAGTGATGAAATACATACGTGAAATTCTAAAATGCATCAGAGAATTATAAAATGCGATTTCCAGCAATTCTGAAAAGTACACTCAATGACACCTGAGTGATCCCAGTGACATGGCCCCTTAAATTGAACTTGGATTGAGTTTTTGCTCATTTGTTGTTTGTCCCAAGTCCTTAGGTCATATCATGCTTGAGGTATGAGCGTGACTCACTTTCAAATTTTTAGGCTCCGCTCTCTTCTCTCACTGACGAAATACACATTAGGGGGTCATAAAATGAGATTTCCAGAAATTCTGAAACATACACTCAATGTGCCTTCGAGAAGTGTGGTGGCTCAGTAGGTAGAGGTGCAGGCTGCAAGCCGAGAGGTCCTCGGTTCGAATCCTGCCTGCGACAACCACGTTGTGTCCTTGGGCTAGATACTTCACTTCATCTCCATTTGTGTACTAAGGTGCACTGCACGTCGATTGTGCACTTGGCTTCAACCAATGCTAACCCTACTTGTGTGGAGTTCGTATGTTGGGGAGCTGACAGTTGCTCGCCGTTTCTCGGTGGTTCTTTCTGGGTACTCAGGCTTCCTCCACCCGTAAAACTGTCGCGGTCACGATTAGCCATTGTGCATAAATATGTGACCTTAAAAAAACATCAATAAATAAATGAGCCTTCGGTGATCGTAGTCAACTTGGCCCATATTTTGGCCCTCCATTTCGTTTAGACTGGTTTCGTGTTTGTCCTGGGCACGCAGGACAACCCGCGTTTGAAATATGAGCATGACCTACTTTCAATATTTTTTCGCCCCGCCCACAATTTAAGAGTAGAAATTACATGTACATGTATGAACTTCGAGAATGTATTGGGAGGTCATAAAATGCGATTTTTAGCTATTATGAAAACTGCTTTCGATGACCCTTGGTGGCCTCGATGATGTGGACCTACATTTTGAACCGCCAATTAAGTTTCGACTCATTTGTTGTTGGTCCCAATTCCATAGGCCATGCCATGCTTGAGGTTTTAGTGTGACACCACTTTTAAAAGTGTTGCTCCCTCTCACGTCTTGAGTTTAAAAATACTCAAGTGAACCCCGGAAATGAATTAGAGGGTCATAAAATGCAATTTCCAACAATTCCAAAAATGCACTCAATGACCTCTTGGTGACTTCAGTAACCTTGACCTATATTGTGAACCCCCACTGAGTATCGGCTCATTTGGTTTTTGGTCCAAGTCCGTAGTCATACCATGCTTGAGATATGAGCGTAACCATCTTTCAAAATGTTTGTGTAAAAATAAATGTATGCACTTCATTGGGGGCGGGAGGGTTCCACCAATTTTTTTTTAAACATATACTCAGTGACCTCAGTGGCCTTCATCCATATTTATAACCCCCATGACGTTTCGATTCATTTGATGTTTACACCAGGTCCATAGATCATACCATGCTTGAGTTATGAGCATGGCCTACTTTCAAAATTTTCTGTTTCGCCCACTTTTGGGGTTCTGAAATACACAACACTCACTGTTGAGAAATGTAGAAATGCAGGTACGAACTTCATGAACACTTTGGGGGAAGGGGGGGGGGGGGGGGGAAACAGCAGTGGGACAATTTTCAGCAATTCTGAAAAAGGTACTCAATGGCTCTTGTGGCCTTACTGACCTGGCTTGACCGTGTCATATTGTGAACCTTTTACCGAGTTTCGACTCATTTGGTGTTGGTCCCAGGTCCATAGGTCATACCTTGCTTGGGATATAAGCGTAACCCACTTTCAAAACACCATTAGGGACACCACCAATGCCCCAGCATCCTGAAAAACATAGACGGTCAAGTGGTAGTGACTGGATATCAGTCAAAGAACAGGAGGATAGGATAGGATAGTTTATATTCGAGTTATCATGCGGACAAGTAAGTGAGGAGAAGATGGAAGAAAAAGGATTATTTATTTATTATTTATTTAGTTATTATGGTTTAACGACACTTTAACAGCCCAGGTCAGATTGTGTCGGTGACAGTTTTACGGGTGGAGGAAGTCGGGAGTACCCGGAGAGAACCACCGTGCAACGACGAGCAGCTGCTAGCTCCCCAACATTGTAACTCCGCACTGCAGCACAGGCAAGGTTACATTGGTTGAAGACATGCTCACCATCGACGTGCAGTATGCCTTAGTGCACAGTGCCATCGTTCCCCCGTGTGAACAATCGGGGTTAAGTGCATTGCCCAAGGACATAACGATGGGAGTCCGAATCAAGAAGAAGGATAATATCGCTGAACATAATCAACGCGGTCAGGGGCATCGTCGAAGGTATACCTTGATGATGTAGTTGGAATATTAGTCAGTAGGGATTATAGTTAAAAATTCAAAACTTCTTGAAAATTTATACTCCACATTGGTTATGCCGGGCCACAACTGCCCGAATCGGATAGTACAGACCTCCATTTGCATGAGCGATTGTGTGAAAATCCAAGTATCAAATATAGTCTTGTAAGAAAGTACATATTACTTGATATTGCATGAGCAACTCAGTATCCAAAGACTCCAATCTAGACGGAAAATGCCCAGACTGGAAAAATTTTGGTGGGTGGGGCATACCCCTCATATATGCCCATTAATTACTCCCTGCTGAGTTTGCTAAGGACCTTATAATTTGCATATTATCATTTGCATATTTGTACTTGAAAGGTTTATGTGTAAATGTTTATCCACAATCAAGCCTGGAAAAAAGTAGACTGTTACCTGCAGAATGAGGTCCCGGAGGGTGAATTCAGTGATGCTACCCTGCACAACAGGGTAGCATTACTAAATTTACCCTCTCTGGACATCAATCTGAATCAAGGTCTCAAGCCTAAATAGAAAGAAATACCCAGAGGATAAATTGGGGGATTCTAGCCCACTGTATGGGACAGCGATAGCATCAGCAGCTCATTCTGCAAGTACAAGATTACCATAAAGAAGGAATTACTATCTTAAACTCCTATCCTGACAGAAATGTCCCGACGAGAAAATTATTGGGGGTAGCACCCCACCCCATTGATACGCCCCTGAATGCAGTTGTACATTTCCTGTAACCCAGGCCATGTTAACGATGCGGCAAAGAATGAAGCAAGTTTTTCTGTTTTCTTTTTAGTTTGGAAATTGAACACTTTATTTATTTATTTTTTTGTATCAAATTTGTTTCTCAAATGATGAAAGTGTTCAACTGCATTCAAAGGTAGAGCTCCAGATATAGAACACGTGCGGTACTATGAGTATAAACGCGGACAGGGAATTTCGACCGGTTCCTAACTGGTTGAAATTCTCTGTCAGCTCTTCTCCACACAACACAAGGATCCTTCCTGTCGAACAAGTGACAATATTGAAGCACAAATACTCTTTCGTTAGTTAGTTTTTTCAATTCGATTTTGATTTCGTAATATTTTATTTAGGAACTCTCTGGAAATTGGTTAACTCTTTGAGCAATGGTGATATTATCCATGGCAGGAATTAGAAGAGTCCATATTCATTATTCAGCCTTGGGGCTACACGTTGAAAATATTGATTGGTCTTCCACACACATGCATTTAGCAGTAGCACACGTAATGAAATTATGACGTATTATATGCCTAGGCTGGAAAAAATGGCCACTCAGGTTCAAACGGTTAAGGAAAATTAAAACAGAAAAAATATTGCGAATATTTGTTAACACGCGCCGCTCCATAGCTGTTATTCCTTTACCTTACATGAAAAGGAGACGACACTTGCACAAACATTTTTTGAACAACTCATTTTTTGTCTCAAAAACATAGGTTATGACCCCTCATTGGAACGAGTTCGACGGGCTTGTTCTAATGAGGGGGTCATAACCTATGTTTTTTGAGACAAATAATGAAAATGAACTGGCCGTTACGTTGGGTAAAGGGTTAAATGGCAAGGAAGACTAAGGATTCCACAGTTATATGTCGATGAGTCTGTGACAACAGTAACAATAAGATTTTTTCGGTTAAAGTTCACCTTTTAGAATATAGGGTTTATTGACCAAAGCTAAAAAAAAAACTGGTACTGTACTTGGGTGCAGTGCGCTCTTTTCCACAGCTGCATTTGTTAAGTACTCTCGAGTGGGATGACTTTCTACAGGTCCTCCATGGCGCTATTATCAGTACTACACTTGCAGAGTGAAAACCATTGTACTGTATATTCAATACATGTGTAGCCACTTTCTGTCTGTCTGTCCGTCCGCCCGTCTGTCTGGGGGGGGGGGGGGGGGTGCAGCTTCAAGTTTGTTCAAATTGGGTACCTGGGTTGAATATTTGGGCGGGCCCTTTATTGGAGACCAAAGTTTAACTTAGTGTAATGTGAGAAAATTTCTTTAAAAATCTTCTTCAGATCCAGCAGTCAGAATTCTTTCATATTTGGTATGTGACAACTCTAGGGGTGTTAGATTCGAATTTGTTCAAATCGAGTCCCTGGCTTAATATGTGGAGCTCTCTATGGGATCCCAAAGTTTAACTGTAAGGATATTGATCTTCCACTAACAAACTCGTACGGCTTATCACTCAGATCATTGTTTTTAACAAATACGCCATTAAGTGGTCTCTATGTAGTTTTCCTAATATCTTGCTTAATATGCATGTTAGGCTAACAGGTCTATAATTATATCCCCACTTTCGAAGAAAATGGGGGTATACTGGATTACATGAGTCCATGCATCCGTCCGTCTGTCCGTCCATCCGTCCGTCCGTCTGTGCGTCTGTGTGTGAGTCCATCCGAGACTATTCAGAACTTAAGTAAATTATTATTTTTTATAATATTTGTTGGTCATAGGTTACTGGTATGCCCGCACTAGTTATTTTTTTTTTTATTATTTTTTTTTATTACTTGTTCACTTAGAAATTGTGTCCGTCCGAGCCAAATTTTGTCTCTTCAGCCTATATCTCGGGTATCGAATATTCCATTGCAATGAAATTTGCCATGAACACTGCTTATGGTATAGGCTTTAAAAAGGATTCAATGATATTTCTCACATTCTCCTTTTTAGAGTTATCCCCCTTTTTTGACTTAGAAATTTTGGGAAATAGACATTATTTGTCTGTTCAGCCTGTATCTCAGGTATGGGTTATCAGATTTCAATGAAATATGGCATGCAGTTTGCCTATGACAAAGGCTTCTGCCTCATTGCATAAAACTTCCAAACAATTTACCACACCTTTTGACTTAGAAATTGTTGAAAACTTTCGAAGAAAATGGAAGTGGGGAGGGGGGGTGTATACTGGATTGCGTCCATCCATCTGTGCATCTGTCTCAGTCCGTACAAGAATATTCATAAATAATATTTGTTGGTCATAGGTATGCCCACACTAGGCGGTACACCAGGTGGGGGTATGCACCGGACGAAAGTCCAGCTCTTGTTTCCAACATCTTTTTTTATTGCCCTTTTTGTAAATTGCAGAGATATACACTTTGAACTTAATTAAGCACCACCTGCACTGGTATTAATAGACACTCATTACTTTTATGCTATATTTAAGATGGCCAAAAGTGATTGTTTGCTGACAGAATGGTCCATTGACAAATGAAAGACAACGCAATGATAAAACTATGCAGTGTTCTAATGGTGCTAATTATACATATCTGTCACTAATGTTTTTGATTAATGTTCTCTCGACAAGAATAGTGTTGAAATGGTTCATGATGAAACAATGCCGGTAATTACTGATGAAATATGTAATTTGTGATCTCTTGAACACAACAGCAGTGTCTGACGTCAGCAGCGAGTGTATCCACCACATGCCCGGATGACAGCCTGAACCCGCCTCCTAATGCTACCAGTCAGCCTTCTGATATGGTCCAGAGGCAACTGCTGCCACTCCTCATGCAATGCAGCTTCCAAATTGGGCAAATTCTGTGCAGGCAGATCCCTTGCTTGCACACAACGTTCAAGAAAGTCCCAGATGTGTTCTGAGCAGGCCTGCACCTGGAAACATTTTCGCCCCCCCCCCCTAGAAAAATTTCAGACGCTGTTTTTAAATTTTCACCATTTTGATCCATTTTATCTACCAGTGAATTAACTCAGAGTTGTCAGTTTACACCTGTAATTACATTGAATATAATCCCATGACTGAGTCTCTATTGTTATATTTGAGGTATTTATTCAACACACAAATTATACACAACTTTGACAATACGAAACATTAACTAATTAACAGAAGAGATTATCTGTCTTCAATCGCAGGTTAAATTTCAAGTGATGAGTGGTTGCTGGCAATTGAAAGTAGGAGAAATGCTCTCGCAAACAGAGGCTTTCCATGAGACAAAGACAGGAAATTGCTCCTTTTAATGCCAAATTTTAAAATTTTTACACGCCAAGTGGAACCATGGTCGATCCGGTGCACATGTGCTTGGCAAAGAGTATCCAAATGAGTGGAATTTAGTCACTTTGAGGAGGTGGAGGGGGGTGGGGGGATAAAATGATTCTGAATGGTCCTTCAAAAGTTAGTGGACAGAAATAAAAAATTGCAAATAATGAATCTTGTTATTTGAGCAGAAAAAATAAAACTTTTTGGGGTATGTTGAAGCAGGAATTGATCCTTCAGAAGACAGGAAATTGCTCCTTTTAATGCCAAATTTTAAAAAATTTTCCATTCCGGGTTGAACCATGGTCGACCCGGCACACATGTGCTTGGCACGGTGTATCCAAATTAGTGGAATTTAGTCACTATTGTGGGGGGAGGGGGGGGGGTGGGGATAAAATGATTCTGGATGATCGTTCAAACAAAAGTTAGTGGACAGAAATAAAAAAAAATCAAATAATGAATCTTATTTGTGCAGAAAAAATAAAACTTTTTGATGTATGTTGAAGTAGGAATTGATTCTTTGGAAGACAGGAAATTGCTCCTTTTAATGCAAAATTTTGGGGTATGTTGAAGTAGGAATTGATCCTTCAGAAGACAGGAAATTGCGCCTTTTAATGCAAAATTTTTAATTTTTCCCATGCCGGGTCGAACCATGGTCGAACATGAGCTTGGCACGGTGTGTCCAAATTAGTGGAATTTAGTCACTATGACGGGGTGGGGGTGGGTGAAATGATTCAGGATGGTCATTTCAAAAGTTAGTGGACAGAAATAAAAAAATTCAGATAATGAATCTTGTTATTTGAGCAGAAAAAATAAAACTTTCTGGGGTATGTTGAAGTTGAAGTAGGAATTGATCCTTCAGAAGATAGGAAATTGCTCCTTTTAATGCCAAATTTTTAAATTTTTACATGCCGGGCCGAACCATGGTCGGCCCTGCGCACATGTGCTTGGCAAGGTGTATCCAAATTAGTGAACTTTAGTCACTTGAGGGGGGTGGAGGGGGGGGGGTGGATAAAATGATTCTGGATGGAAAAATGATGGGATTATGTCCAGGTTGAGGAGATGCCCCCCCCCCCCCAATGCCCGACGATGGTTGCAGGCCTGGTTCTGTGGGATTCAAATCGGGGCTCATTGCAGGCCAATGTAGTGTTGTAATAGCATTATTCTGACGGAATGCTCTCACAGCATAGGTACGATTTGGCCTTGCATTGATGTCCATGAATACAGGGCGAGTAGCCAACGTGTGGTTGTCAAAATGAGGCAGGACAACCGGATTGAGAATGTCCCGGATGTGCAGATGACATCGAGATTCCCACGTGCAGTCACCATATCAAGTTTACAATCATGAGAGAGTCATTCCCAGATCATTACTGATCCTCCACCATAAGGATCAGTAGGTCTGGTGTTCCTGGGCACGTAAGCAGTATTTCTATGCCTCCACACTCTCATGCGACCATCTGTGATGTGAAGCAGGAACCTACTCTCGTCTGACCAATGGACTCACTTCCATGTCCTGAGATTCCAATGTTGTGCTATACACCACTCAAACGTCGTCTTTGATGCTGATCGGACAGAGCTGGATGCTTGATGACCCTTCCAGACCTCATACCCAGTGCTTTGAGATGGTTTGGGGCAGTTCTGTTGCACAAACGCCTGTTGGGGAGCCAAAGGCGTTTCAAATCCCCACTTGAAGCAAAGGGTTCACGGGGCGTGCCTGACTCCGATCTTACAGAGGAAAGGTCTTTCGGGGTTGTCCAGGTCTTCGTCGGTCCTTAACGTTGTTTGTTTGTTGATGTTTTCAGACAAGTCTGCTGATGACAGAATGACCATAGCCAAGTTGCCTTCCAAGAGCTTTGAATGACATGCCTGTCACATGCTTGTCAACGATTTGCCTAAATGCCTCTGGCAGTTTCCTCTTTACCTTGAACATTTACTGATAAAAGAAGTGACAAATTTTCTTGTTTTATACCCAGATATTGCATGTGGATGATAGTGGGTTTTTTTGTGAAATTTGTGTGTAGCATGCTTGACGTAGGGATGTGTTTGGAGCACGCTATCAACCAGAAATATCATGTTTCGCCAAATGAAATGCACTGCAAGACATAACAATCATTAAAACATAATAATCAGTAACAGCAACTTCACAATCATGAAACATTTCAGGGGTGCTTAGTTAGTTCCAGGTGTATAGTTCAAATAAGAACGAAACCGGTTATGGTAAACACGAGATAGATACTGGCTTTCTGAACACTTAGGGCTTCTCGTACTCATGGAGTCGTTTTTCACCGGCAATATGAGTAAGAACAGGCCAATTTAGGCCCACTGTGAAAATCCCGAGTCTGACATTCAAATAAATATACACAATTTATACAAAAGAATGAAGGTTGTAGAGTAGAGGACACAAAAATATATGCTTTTGATTGACATAATTGATGGCATGTATGAAAGATTTCTGAAAGTTTGCTACCATATTCAAACCAAAACTGATAATAAAATAATATTCCAAGAGAACACCTCGTGGCCAAATTTGCATCAGATATGCAAGGACAAATGTTTTCAAACTGGGGATTGGAGTGCCAGCAGGCCCGAGTTGGAGGAGAGTTTGAGAGAGGGGTATCCCTTTCTCGATGGTGAGGGTCCGGGAGGCCCCCCTCGGAGACAATTTTTAATTATTCAACCCCTGAGACCTTCCTCTGGCTTAAGAAAAATGCATTTCCCCAGGTAGGTTAATGAGTTGTCCCTTTCTCCACTGACCAGGCTACACAATGACTATAGACTGACAATTATTTTGCCAAAACCTACTCCTTGCGACTGAGTACTCCGAGTCGAAAAAAATGGAACGATGAATTCGAAAAACCGGACCGGTCACAGATGCGAGTCGGAATTTCAGAAAATCGTCTCCGCTTATTGGGAAAAGTCGGAGAATTTGATCGAAATTGGAAAATCACTTTGGCTCTGGCCGAAAAAATATGACAAGACCAAATTAAATTGATGTTATTGAATTTCCAACTTTTTGAATTTACTTCACCGAATGTCCAACTTTTGAAATTTTAGGCGATAATGGGGATGGGGGAACACCCCTCCCCTCCACCCTTCCTCTAGCTACGTCCCTGACAGCGACAGGGTTGTGTGGGGAAAGATTGTGCCATGTCCGTTTCAAAGGTATTTTATTTATTTATTTATTTATTTATTTATGAGAGTTTAACGACACTTTCGACAGCCAGGGTCACCTTTTGTCGGATAGGTTTACGGGTGGAGGAAGTCGGACTACACGGAGAGAACCACTGAGCAAAGACGAGCAACTATCAGACTCCCCTATGTACAAACCACACGAGCAGGGTTACAGCGGTTGAAGACATGGGCACCATTGACGTGCAGTACGCCTTAGTACACATCGCCAACGTACCCCCATATGACCCACCTAAACTGATATCTGGATAAAACATGATCTCATCTGTGGCAACGAAAAAAGTTTGTTTTGAGTTTTTTCTTCACTGTAACGGTGCACACTGTTTTGCCTTTGTGGTGTTTGAGGCTATAATCTGTTTTAGCAGGATTTTCAGTTGACTATGCTTGTATAGTGTCAATAGGGGTATTGAAGCAGAGGGAAGTATACCACTCTCATGGGTCACTATACCGGTGTATAAGCAACGAAAAGCGTGTTTCCTCCTCACTGGAACGAGCTTGACAAGCTCATAGCTTATGGGCCAACAAAATAATTAAGCTATTAACCCTGTACCCAACTTAATGGTCAAAACCGTCCAGTGCTATTTTTTTCATTTTTTTTTTTGCCTCAAAAACATACAATATGACACCTCATTGGAACGAGCTCATTCCAATTAGAGGTCATAAGGTATGTTTTTTACGCAAAAGATGAAAAAATAGATATTCTATAATTTTATCTGCAAGTGTCGTCTTCGTTTCATGTTAAGCGTTAAGCATCTCCACGGGGCACTTCCATTCCTACTTTACATGAGTGGAAACTAATACTCCACTACGATGGGCAACTTATCTTGCTGATTCTCGCACAGGGATCGGGGGCCAGGTCCAGGAGTCAGAAATTTGGGGTACCCAGGCCTGACCCATGAATCCTGGTCCAACACTGAGCCCCGGTGTTACTACCACGGGCCGTCCAGTCTCTCTCCGGCCCTGCAAGTAACAAATCACTGTTTGCTCTTCAACCTTCTGTGTCCATGTGCTGTGCGAGAGCATGCTTCAGTCTAGTTTCAATTTATTTATTTAAACTCTCCAATAAATTAAAATCTAACAGTTGATAACAAGCGATCTCTGACTTCCTCCCAGACCGGCTGTAAGTTATGTTTCCGATCATTTAAATTTGCGAATTGAACTGGCGAGACGTAAATCGTATTGCTAACATTTGCTTGTCAATTCACAGTTGATCTCCTTTTGTCCAAAACATGTTGATCAGACGTCATAATGGTAAGATTTCGCGAGAAAGATGTGTAAACTCAATCTTGTTTTTGAGAATGAACGAAACAAGTATAAATGGATTGAGTTTGTTGTTTATTTATTGGGTTTTTACGACTCTTTAACTGCCAGGGTCATGTCGTATCATATTGTGTGGGACAAATTTTTTTAGGGTGGAGGAACCTGGAATACCCGGAGAGAACCACCGAGCAACGGATTGCAACTGTCAGATTCTCCAATGTACTTACCCTGCATATGCAGGATTAGCAGTGGTTGAAGGTTAGTACATATCGCCACCGTGCCCCCACGTGGGCAATCAGGGTTTATGTGACTTGCCCAAGGATACAGTGCAGATGATGGAGAACAGGCTCAAACTGTTGACCTCATGGTTTGAAGTACATTATTCTATCCAATGAACCACGGCACTTCCACATGTATGTTGTACTGGATTGTAGATTGGGGTTTGGTGTTTGTGACTAAAAAAAGTTATTTGTTGGATTTAAAACAAAATATTTTCAGGTATGGCCTAAAGAAATTCCCGACTTCAAAACAACAATGGTCGAATTTAATAATCTCGTAAAGGAGCTTGCTTTAAGAGTCCTGGATGCCATTTCTCTGAGTTTCAACAAACAGGTAAGCTCTGTCAGTACATACATAAGGAGGTATTTAATGAGCAATTGGGTGGAAATGGAGGGTATGAATTTAAGATGTTTGATTAAAAAACATCTTGAACCCCCAGAAGACAAAAGGGAAGTTGTCTCCACACTCATGACTTTTATGTTCAAATTCTCGTAAACTTTATATAAAACATCATTTGTTTATCTTGATTATAAATCTTCTGGAAAACTGAGGAATAGCTGTCTCGCTTATCAGTTTAACATTTTGCGTCATAAAAGCTAGAAACAACAGAACAAGCAACACGAAAGGCATTTGTCCCTGACCTGCCGACCTAGTGAGATTTTGCCTTGGGAGATCTCAATTCATGTAAGCAGTATAGCTCGTATGTTTCAGGGGCCATTGGCAGGACCTCGGTGCAGGACCTCGGAAGTGATGTCATGTCACGTGACCCAGTGCCGCCATGTTGTGTTGTCATGGTAACCCGTGTGAGCGGCCATGTTGTGACATCATCTCCATAGTGATACGCGGTGTTAGTGCGCATGCACAGCGCATGTTGTTAGGGTGATACGTGTTTCCGTCTTCCATTTTGTATACTGGAGGCCACCATCTTGGGTTTCTATCGTAGCACGTGATTGCTATGTTACTCAATTTTTCTGCAATAAGACGGGGTATGTTCGGAGGGTGTGTTCGATTGAATCGGAGTAAATCTTATTACCACAAACAACCCGACAATCCCCCCAAATCACCAAAATCCACCCAAAATCACCGAAATTGACTTTATTTGATACGGATTTCCCATGTTATTGGTTTTATTGACTTAGCGTGTAATGCTATAGTACTAAGGGGGTATAAGGGGTGCGTTCGATTGAACAAGAGTAATGTTCTGGCTTTGAATTCTCCCAGAATCCCTTTTTGGATCCCTACCCCATGACGTTTTTCCCATTAAAAGACACGTTCCTTTGGTCATAGCAGGATTCTCTGCTTCTATCTATAAATGCAATAATTTTCATCTATCTGGCCATGTTCCTTTGTTCTAGAGTATACTCCAGTAGCGTAGAAGAGCCTATTAGTTGGGACAGTTTACCTTATTATTACTATATTTAGCAATTTCTGGGCTATTTTTGTAACTTCTGACCCTATTCCGCGTCTTGTTTCATTTATCTAGATCATTTATATAAATTATAACGAACCAATCAGATTGCTTGATTTCCCATAACCTGTATGCAGAGTTATCTCCCTTCTATACAACAAAAGCCAATATCATTCCCAAAGCCAATATCATTCCCAAAGCCAATAAGCTATTGAGCAGTTACTGATAAGTCATTGCTCGAACGACTCGAAGCTCATCGAGCAAATGAGCCTTAGAGCAATTGCTCGATCGAGTGACTCGGCATATTTCTCGAATGACTCGAAGTCCGTCGAGCAAATGAGCTATCGAGTAATTGCTCATTCGAGTGACTCCTCGAATGACTCTTCGACTCATTTCAGCATTTGAGGATACCTATTGCCCGGCATTGTATTATTTGAGGATACCTATCGAGGATACCTTTTATAGGATACTTATCTGAGGATACTATTACCTATATCACAAGGCATACCTATCCCAAATATCCCTTATAAGCTAAAGAGCAAGAGAGTAATTGCTCCATGAGCAATTGCTCGAACGACTCGAAGCTCATCGAGCAAATGAGCCTTAGAGCAATTGCTCGATCGAATGACTCGGCATATTGCTCGAACGACTCGAAGCTCATCGAGCAAATGAGCTATCGAGTAACTGCTCATTCGAGTGACTCCTCGAACAACTCTTAGACTCATTTCAGAAAAAGGGGTGCCGAAGGCCATATGTTTTCCAAAAAGGGGTGCCGAAATTGGGGTGCCTTCTGGAGAATCCCTTTTTTGTCAAATGAGCTATCGAGTAATTGCTCGATCGAGTGACTCGACATACTGCTCGAACGACTCGAATCCCATTGAGCAAATGAGCTAACGAGCAATTGCTCGTTCGAGTGACTCCTCGAACGACTCTTAGACTCATTTCAGAAAAAGTCATTCCATAGCCACAGCCATTTTCGAAAAAGGGATTCTGTAAAATGGGATTCCTATTTGAGTCCGTAAAATTTGGATTCCGTGTTTTAACATCGTCCACTCGAGGGTATTCCCCTTCCCTATTGGAAGAATTTAGTTTAATGGGTTGTAGATTAAAAATTTATTCAATTCAAACAGTTCAAAAGGAGTGTTAATACCTTCATTTAGGTTATGGTTAAAAAATTCATTCAGTTCAAAAGGTGTTAAGGAGTCTTTTTTCATCCCGACGATCTGGTGTCATCAACCCGACGAAATCCGACAACCCAGATCAACTGACTGTTGTAAAAATCTGAAGGTTGTATATTGTTACAGATATCCAGGACTAAACCTCTACGGAGTTTTAAATAAATTAGTTTTGTACTGAGCGGGGAAATCTGTCTTCGACAGGCATAAATGAAACGGGCCCAGGATATCGTCGATGTTCTCCCTGTGTAGAACGAAGAACGTGATTAAACCAAAAGCAGCTGGTTGAGAACGTGAATATGTGGTTGGTTGTCAGTTGTATCTGTTCAGGTTCTTGTAGTCATTGTTGAATTGGGGGGTTATTAATCCTTTTCCATACCCTCGTGTGTCGATGTTAAAACACGGAATCCAAATTTTACGGACTCGGCTAGGAATCTCAATAACGGAATGCCTTATATGTATGCAGGGGAAATCTGATTCAACCTTGATCAATGTTATAGACTATAGTCGAGACTGAGATAGGTATAGCTAGGAAGTAATGGATGAGATATGGGGCAGAATAACAGAAGCCAATAGTACTGGTACAAGGCCGCAATGGAACAAGACTGCTGTAGAAGCTAATGATAGGACAGATAGGCCATAGACCTGTAATGGCCTTGGATCTTTGGCGACATGATGGAAGCGGTTGGTAAGACTACATTAGACCCATTGAGGGCTTTTACATAGCCTAATGCGACAAAAATGGGATTCTCCAAAAGGTATCCTCGATAGGTATCCTCAAATAATACAATACCAGGCCACAGGTATCCTCAAATACTGAAATGAGGCTAAGAGTCATAGTAAATTATACCTCATTGAGGGATTTTTAATGGTCCTCATAACCTCAAAATTCAGTGAGGCTATGAGGGATAATAAATGAGGACTCATTGAGGGCTTTTACATAGCCCTCATGGCCTCATACGACAAAAAAGGGATACCATAGCCATGGGTGTTTCCCAAAAATGGGATTCCATGGGATATGGCCATTGGATATAGAGGTGATGAGAATCGGAAACGACTTCGTTGTAATAAGGGGAGATAACTCTGTATACAGATTATGGGAAATCAAGCAATCTGATTGGGTATAAATGATCTAGATATATGAAACAACGAGAGTACTTGGAATAGGGTCAGAACTAACAAGAATAGACCAGAATAGCTAATTATAGTAATAAAAAGTAAAGCTGTTCCAACTAATAGGCTCTTCTACGCTACTGGAGTGTACCCCAGAACAAAGGAACATGGCCGGGTAGAGGAAAACTATTGCATATATAGAGAAAAGCAGAGAATTCTGAAAGAATTCAAAATAGTAAAATTGGGTGGATTTTGGTGATTTTGAGAGATTGTCGGGTTGTTTGTGGTAATTAGATTTCCTCTTCTACAATCGAACACACCCTCAAAACATACCCCGTCTTATCGCAGAAAACATGGGTAACATAGCAATCACATGCTACCATAGAAACCAAGATGGCGGCCTCCAGTACACATAATGGACGACGGAAACACGTATCACCTTTACAACACGTGCTGCGCATGCACACTCACACCACGTATCATTATGGAGATGACGTCACAAGATGGCCGCTCGCACAGGTTACCATGACAACACAACATGGCCCCACTACGTCACGTGACATGACGTCACTTCCGGGGTCATCCACCAGGGTCATCCAAATATTCCCTGTAGGGGAACATGACATACTACTCATGTACTTTAATTAGGGTGATTTGGTCTATTTTCAGACCGAATAATCCTACTTTTGACTATGAATTTTCTGAAGAGTTGAGTTGTTGGATCAAAATTGAGGTGGAGTATGGGTTTAAACGAGACTAGAGTTTCAATCATCACATAATGATTTTGACCCCCCCTTCTCCCCACACCAGAATAATTCTAAATACATTACAAATATTGCCCATAATTGACACAAGAAGGCCATCGTAGTTGGTTAATTATCCGATAAAATCAACTTTTCTCTTCCATCGTTCGACGAAAATTTGCATTACGACAAATATACTATTCAAAAAAAGGATATCCAAACTGATGTTGTTATTTTGGAAAAATGGTATTGGATACGTGTGATTGGATACATCAATATGTTACCAAGTTTAGTGCCCACGAAAACTTCGTGCAGGTTTTTCGCTCGAGCGCCGCATTAACGTCTGTGGTGTACGTTTTGAAATTTTCATTTTTACTGGATGGGCTTTTTCGGAGGTCTCATCGTTCTTTTTTTGGTACAAACTCATTGATCAATAGTTTCTGGTCGAAACGTAACTTTTGAGGTATGCGAAGATTGACACGCGACAAACGTTTACGTGCCGTTGGCATGTTAGAAGCTGGCAACAGACAGACTGCAGTGGCTCAAATTCTCAACGTTACTCAATCGGTGATTAGGCAGTTGTGGTCACGCTACCGTCAGACAGGCAATGTTGATGACAGACGTCGGTCAGGTCATCCAAGGGTGACAACTGCTAACCAGGATCGCTTCATCCGAACCATGCATTACGTAACCGCCATCAACATGCCTCAAAAATTGGGCAGCAGCTGCACCAAGCGACAGATGTGCGAGTTAGTGGTCAGACCATCCGAAATCGCCTACACAACTGGAATTTATATGCGCGACAACCTCGAATAATTCCACGTTTGACTGAGCGTCACATCGCAGTAAGGTTCCGCTCTACAGTTTCGCACTATTGCACAGGGGTAAAATTCTAAAAATAGGGCATATGGTGAAACTAATGCCATGTAAATTGGATATATATTTTTAGTATCAGATATATGATTGCATTAGGCTATTTGTTGGACAAGAGAATTTGAAGTTTTGATCCCAGAGTTGAAGTCTGATGCATTGGGGTAAATTACCAGATGAATTATGGCAACCGGTGGCTTCGAAAAATTGGCTATTTTTACCTGCGTCGCCAGCGCCAGAGCAGGTCTAGTAACCGCTCGACTCCGTCCGTCCGTCCGAAACACTTTTTCCGTCAAAGTTTTCTTGGCTTCTATGAAAGGGAATGATTATATATTTGGTCTGCTGCTTCATAATGATGAGTTGTATCGTGTAAGCAATTTTCAGATCTGCCGTGCAGCCACTTCCTGTTTGCCGATACTTTGAAATTTTACTGTACCCACTGAACATTGAAATTTTCCGTCAAGGTTTTCTCGGCTTCTATGCAAGGGATTGATTTTATATTTGGTCTGCTGCTTCATAATGATGAGTTGTATCGTGTAAGCAATTTTCAGATCTGCCGTGCAGCTACTTCCTGTTTGCCGATACTTTGAAATTTTACTGTACCCACTGAACATGGAAATTTTCCGTCAAGGTTTTCTTGGCTTCTATGCAAGGGATTGATTTTATATTTGGTCTGCTGCTTCATAATGATGAGTTGTATTGTGTAAACAATTTTCAGATCTGCCGTGCAGCCACTTCCTGTTTGCCGATACTTTGAAATTTTACTGTACCCACTGAACATTGAAATTTTCCATCAACATTTTCTTGGCTTCTATGCAAGGGATTGATTTTATATTTGGTCTGCTGCTTCATAATGATGAGTTGTATCGTGTAAGCAATTTTCAGATCTGCTGTGTAGCCACTTCCTGTTTGCCGATACTTTGAAATTTTACTGTACCCACTGAACATTGAAATTTTTCGTCAAACTTTTCTCGGCTTCTATGCAAGGGATTGATTTTATATTTCATCTGGAGCCTGATAATGATCAGTTGTATCGTGTATGCAATTTTCAGATCTGCCGTGCAGCCACTTCCTGTTTGCCGATTCAATTGCATGCAGCGACGCAGGTCCAGACCCGGTATTGGTCTTGTTTAAATGTCATTTTTACACGGGTTTGTTACCAGGCATGTAAATAAAAAATGAGATGGAAACAGGGAATTTTTTTTCACATTTTAGGAACAGGGGGTTATATGCTCCAGGGTAAGGTGAGTGGGGATAGTGGGAAAATTCTGCTTTTGAGGCTGCTGGGTGGCTGAAAATGACTGGCATTGGCATTTGTTATGCTATTTTGCTGGTTGAAGCCTTGCCTTTGACAATAAATTATTTCACCCACATTCAGATTGTTTATTTCTACTTAGTCAGATAGTGTTGTATGTTTTAGTGGATTTGGGAAATGTAATACATGTTATGGGTTAGATAACTAAGTTACAGAATATCTGCATTTGAAGTGAGAGCATGGCATGTCATTTTTGAAATGCCTGGAAAATTGTGGAGCGGAACCTTAAGAGCATTTTGTTGTCAGTATCAACTCTTGAACCAGGAAGTTCTTTATTTGTGTTTTGAGTTCTAAATACACCATTTTTCAAAAAAGCTTTTATTATTTCTGGTTGGTGTGCAATTGTTAGTGATAGTTAACATTCATCAAGTGATATCTCCGCACAACTGGAAGGAAATAAGTGGAATTTTTTAAGAAATTTGTTGATGTATCCTAATTTTGTAACTGTTTTTAGCTCACCTGACTGAAAGTCAGGGTGAGCTTTCTTATCACTTTTTGTCCGGCGTCCGTCGTCTGGCGTCTGTCGTCCGTCGTGAAGGTGGTGTTTGGGCCTTTTTCTCCCAAACCACTGGCCGCATATTAATGAAATTTCATGTGAGTAGGGGTTATATAAAGGCATTTTGATTTTTTGTCAAATTAGGTTTCGGCTCATATTGAGCAGAGGGATGGGGCAAAAATGCTCCAATTCTTAAAAATCTTCTTCTCAAGAACCAGCAATAGCAGAGACTTGATATTTAGTATGCAGCTTCCTTTAGAGGTGTAGACTCAAGTTTGTTCAAGAGAAGTTTGTCGGGCATTATTTGCCTTCGTTATGGGAGGGGCAAAAATTTTGGCCACGCCTAAAATTTCTATTTTCAGAACCGTCAGGTCGATTTGAACCAAATTTGATACGAGATGATAATGGGTCATAAGTAGTTGATTGATACAAAAAAAAATTTCTCATTGCCCCGTGTGAACCTTGGGAGCTAAAAATAGGAAAAACCTTAAAACTCCCATATCTCCAAAACTACACGGCACAGAGAATTCTTATTTTGTATAAAGCTTACTTTTATCCAGTAGAATAGAATGGTTAAAAAAAATCCCTATCGGTTTGATCACAAGGTACTTTTTTCAGGACTTTGAAAAAGTGCTGAGTCAGCACTTTTTAACACTGTAGGCAATGGGAAAAAGATTAAAAAAATCTTCTTCTCCAGATCCAGCAGGCAGAATCTTTTGATATTTGGTATGCAACATTGTAGGGTGGATCTGATTCAAGTTTGTTCAAATCGGCCCCCTGGGTTCATATTTGGGCTCAGTATAGGAGCCTGATTTCGAACTTAGTGCATTTCAGGCAAATTTCTTAAAAAATCTTCTTCATCAGATCCAGCAGGCAGAATCTTTTGATATTTGGTATGCAACATTGTGGGGTGGATCTGATTCAAGTTTGTTCAAATCGGCTCCCTGGATTCATATTTGGGCTCACTATAGAAGCCCGAATTCGAACTTAGTGCATTTCAGGCAAATTTCTTAAAAAATCTTCTTCTCCAGATCCAGCAGGCAGAATCTTTTGATATTTAGCATGCAACATTGTGGGGTGGATCTGATTCAAGTTTGTTCAAATCGGCCCCCTGGATTTATATTTGGGCTCAGCATAGAAGCTCGAATTCAAACTTAGTGCATTTCAGGCAAATTTCTTAAAAAATCTTCTCCAGATCCAGCAGGCAGAATCTTTTGATATTTGGTATGCAACATTGAGGGGTGGATCTGATTCAAGTTTGTTCAAATCGGCCCCCTGGATTCATATTTGGGCTCACTATAGAAGCTCGAATTTGAACTTAGTGCATTTCAGGCAAATTTCTTAAAAAATCTTCTTCTACAGATTCAGCAGGCAGAATCTTTTGATATTTGGTATGCAACATTGTGGGGTTGATCTGATTCAAGTTTGTTCAAATCGGCTCCCTAGATTCATATTTGGGCTCACTATAGAAGCTCGAATTCGAACTTAGTGCATTTCAGGCAAATTTCTTTGAAAATCTTCTTATCAAGATCCAGCAGGCAGAATCTTTTGATATTGGGTATGCACCATGCTTACAGGGGTGAGATTCAAGTTTGTTCAAGCCAAGTCCCTAGGTCCATATTTGGACTCGCTGTGGGAGCTTGAATTGTAACTTAGTTCAAAATGAGGAATTTTCTTTAAAAATCTTCTTCTTCAGATCCAGCAGTCGGAATGTTTTGATATTTGATGTGCAGCATCCTTAGGGGGTGAGATTCAAGTTTGTTAAAGCCAAGTCCCTGTGGGAGCTCGAATTATAACTTAGTTCAATATGAGTAATATTCTTTAAAAATCTTCTTTTTTTTTTTAGATCCACTGGTCAGAATCTTTGGATATTTGGTATAAGCTTTTCTTAGGAGGAGCAGATGCAACTTGTTGAAATCAATTCTCTGGGTTGATATTTAGGCTACCATGTCAGGTGAGCACCCTGAGGCCCCTTGGGGCCTCTTGTTGAATTTGGGTCCAGTTTTGAAAACACATTAAAGGAGAGCACTGCATTTCCTAAACACTGAGCTCTGTATTCATGATAGATCTTTGCAATTATGAACAGCCTGGTTGTTATTATTCACCCCAGAATTGCAGTCAGGGGTCTACTTTTTATTTTAGTCACTGGTGTCATGTCCGTGTGTCATCCGGCCGTTAAGCTGTTTGCTCTTTTATATCGGGTGAGCAACCACCCCCACCCCAAACCAATGGTTGGTACTGCTTATTGTTTTCCATTTTGACTGTATTTAACAGTGCTATTGACAGGACATGGGTAGTCAATGTACTTGTAGCTGGTGGTAATAATAAAATGTTATCTCCAGTTGCTCAGAGCAATGTGGGGCTTGAGAAGGTGTGGTATGGTGTGGTTGTGGAAACCAGGCAAAAACTGCCCACAAAAGCTATTCGGCAGTCACAAAGACCATGCTGTATCTTTTTACTGGTTAAAAATAGAGACTTGTGGTTTTTGTTCATTCAACTCAAGATAGACTCCAGATACTTTTACTTGAATGAAATCCAAGTGGAGATGACTCTTGTTTTCTCTTAAGAGCATTTTGTTGTCAGTGTCAACTCTTGAACCAGGAAGTTCTTTATTTGTGTTTTGAGTTCTAAATACACCATTTTTCAAAAAAGCTTTATTATTTCTGGTTTGTGTGCAATTGTTAGTGATAGTTAACATTCATCAAGTGATATCTCTGCACAACTGGAAGGAAATAAATGGAAATTTTTAGAAATTTGTTGATGTATCCTAATTTCGTTACTGTTTTTGAATTTGCGTCCAGTTTCGAAAACACATTAAAGGAGAGCACTGCATTTCCCAAACACTGAGCTCTGTATTCATGATAGATCTATACAATTATGAACAGCCTGGTTGTTATTATTCGCCACAGAATTGCAGTCATGGTGTCTACTTCTTTATTTTGGTCACTGGTGTCCTGTCCGTGTGTCATCCGTCCATTAAGCTGTTTACACTTTTATATCTGGTGAGCAACCACCCCCACCCCAAACCAATGGTTGGTACTGCTTATTGTTTTACATTTTGACTGTATTTAACAGTGCTATTGACAAGACATGGGTAGTCAATGTACTTGTAGCTGGTGGTAATAATAAAATGTTATATCCAGTGGCTCAGAGCAATGTGGGGCTTGAGAAGGTGTAGTATGGTGTGGTTGTGGGAATCAGGCAAAAACTGCCCACAAAAGCTATTCGGCAGTCACAAAGATCATGCTGTATCTTTCTACTGGTTGAAAATAGAGCCTTGTGGCTTTTGTTCATTCAACTCAGGATAGACTCTAGATTCTTTTGCCTGAGTGAAATCCAAGAGGAGATCACTTTTGTTTTCTCTAAAGGTTCCGCTCTACAGTTTCGCACTATTGCACAGGGGTTAAATTCTAAAAATAGGGCATATGGTGAAACTAATGCCATGTAAATTGGAGATATATTTTTAGTATCAGATATATGATTGCATTAGGCTATTTGTTGGACAACAGAATTTGAAGTTTTGGTCCCAAAGTTGGAGTCTGATGCATTGGGGTAAATTACCAGATGAATTATGGCACACTAATTATGTAACTAAAAAATGAGACGGAAACAGGGAATTTTTTTTCACATTTTAGAAACAGGGGATTATATGCCTCAGGGTAAGGTGAGTGGGGATAGTAGGAAAATTCTGCTTTTGAGGCTGCTGGGTGGCTGAAAATGACTGGTATTGACATTTTTAGCTCAACTTTGACGAAGTCAAATTTGGGCTATTGTCATGGCCCGTTGTCCGTCAGTCCGTCTGTCCGTACGTCAACAATTGGCTATGGCTCGGGCTAGAGGTTGTATTTATGAACCGATCTTTACGAAACTTCTTGGGTACCTTTGTTATGACCGTGGGACGAGAACGAGTGTTTTTGGGTGCGGTCCAAAATTCAAGATGGCTGCCAGCCGCCATTTTGTACCAATGATGCAGAAATCTGTATTTTTATACTGTACCAATGACCCAGACTTAGCTGGTGCTAACTCTTAAAATATAGGGCCAAACACAAATTTTGCCCCCCAATCCCCAAAATTTGCATCTAAAACCAAAGAAAACATGTCCTGAAAGGCCCTCCACACTTCGCCCCTACTGCGCATGCGCAGTGTCAAGGACGTTCCGAAATTGGCGCCATTAATCATTCTAAGTTTGGCCCTTCATCAGTTAACATCTGACTGATCTTTGTGCTTATAAATCTCAGTTTAAATGATGCCAGACACATAAATATTAGTGAAATGGTGATTCTAAGGAGGATAGAGAAGGAGGAGAGGAATAAAATGTGTGACAGAATATTATCAGGGCTGTAACTTAAAATTTTTTAATGAAATTATGTTAAGTTACCTATTTTCGAGGCAGCAGCCATTTTGTTGTCATTCTGATTATTTAGTTACACTGTTTTTTAAGTGTTTTCCTCTCTCCCTGTCCTTTAAGTCCCCCCTTGCTATTCTCCCATGCTTTTGGCATAGTTTTTGTAATTATTATTACTAAATTTTTTTGGGAGTTTTAGCTGAATAACAGAATGAATTCTGTTCTTTTCCCCATGTTTACGTCTTCACCTACGGGTGGTTAGGCGTTGTGTTCTGCATCTACCATCTGATGTTCTGCAGTTTCTTCCCTGGAAGTCTCTGTTTTGCATCAGATAGTGTATTTTTGGTAACTGATTTCGGGCCTGGGTGCCTGGAGTCTTATTTTAGTGTTTTTACACTCATTGTTTACATTTACAACAGCCCTCTGTGTGAGGGGGGGATTTCTGGAAAATAATAGCTTGATGTTATTTTAATCATAACTAGATACATTATTATTGTTCGTAAGTGTTGAATAAATTGTTTAAAATATTTTTAAAATTTTTGTCCACACTTAGACTTGGGATCCATTGGGGCTCAACGTTACTTTTCAGAAACTTGGGCTGTTCTGAAAAAATATTTTTTCAAAATTTTTTGATTTCAATTATTTTTTCTATATTAATGGATCATATTATTATTATGTATTTTGATTGCCAGGGGTTAGTGCGAGTACCAGGACTTGTTTTCTTTTCACATTGAAAGGATATTGATCAATTGTATTAAGAGGAGGTCTTCCTCTGACTTTATAATCATTCTATATGTGGTCAGTGTACTCGCATTAACTCCTGTTCTGTATCGTATGATTTCGATGACAATATGGGAAGCGTATGTCACGGTATGTTATTGGGGAATTGGACACTCCGGTCCTTTCCCCGCAGGGTCACTCTACTTTTTCAATTTCTATTTCAGACGATCAAGATTAGGGTGATGTATCTGTGATGTCTTCCAACAGTGTGCCTCCGTCGTCACAATTAATGAAGGGCTAGCGGAAAAGTGCTCATGTTAATACGCCAATTGCCTAAGAGGACCCTAGTAGGTTCGACGGCCTTTGACGTCCGCTAGCTCGCCCGGTGTAGCGTCCATTCACCGAATGGTTCGGCAGCCGGGTTCGTCCGTTGCGGTCTAGAAGGAATTTTGGGGTGATGCGAGCACTATAAATTAACCTAATGCACACCCAGTGACGGCGGATCGGAGGGAGAACGGAGGAAGCCTTTTAGTCCGGTTCATAGCTCGTTCCGGTCCATCCGGACGGCAAGCGAGAGAGGCCCCTCTCTCGTTCAACAACATCTGGCCCCAGATGTTGTGGTACAAATGTGTCGCTAGCGGAGCATACGTCCGTCGCTCGGGACGCTCCGTTGTATAGGCAGTCCGCGGAGACTGCTAAGGCTCCCTCTTCTCGTCAGCGCACACGACCGCACCTTGGCTGCGTGACCGCCGATATATTACCAGCTTCGCCGATCAAGGATTCTTCGGCGACCAGGTCACACCATCCGGTAGCCAGGGACACGAGGCCTGCAGACTCCGGACGTTCGCATAGGAAGTGTGCGGGAGTCAACGTACACGGAGCTACCGGCGGCAATGCACCGTAAGACCGCTACTGCACAGGCCTCGGGAACGGACGTGCTTTCCTTAACAGCACAGTTTATCGCAGCATCCCAGCATCAATTGAATCTGTCGCATATATTTTATCCGACGATGCTGGGTCGGGACGCTCTGCGGAAGCGGGTACGGACGTCCGAAAGTTTCATCCGGTCCGACGGGATACCGAAAGGGATTTGGAGGATTTCGAGCTTTCCCTTTCGGAACAACATATGCTGTTGTGTATGTCATCTGACTTGGTCTTCTACAGCTTCTTTCGTCGGACCAGAATGCTGCGATGCCGGATAAGAAACTGATAGCGTCGGTGGACTTAGAAATTTTTGGTTCGGTTCAGGGACATCGTCCCTCAGTTCCGACATAGTCCAATAATGTCACACAAACTTTCGAATTATTGAACGACGCTATATATATTATTATTTTATGCTTGCTATAACCAAGCATTTCTGGTTTCTTGTTCGCAGAGTTATGGAGATGTCTTTCAAAAGTGTGCCTCTGTCGTCATAGTTAATGAAGAGCTAGCGGCAATAAGTGCTCATGGAATATGTCTATCGCCTACGGAGTGACATTCGCTAGCTCACCCGGTGTAGCGTACATTCATCGAATGGTTCGGCTGCCGGGTTCGTCCGTTGCGGTCTAGGAAGGAGATTTGGGTGATGTGAGCACTTTATTTACATTAGTACTCACCCAGTGACGGCAGATTGAGGACAGATCGGAGGAAGCCTGTTAGTCCGGTTCCTGGCTTGTTCAGGTCCGTCCGGGCTGTGAGCGAGAGAGGTCCCTCTCTCGTCCAACAACATAAGGGACCGCATGTTGTGGTTCAGATATTTTACATTCGGAGCATATGTCCGTCGGTCGGGACCTCCGTTATATTGACAGTCCGAGAGACTGTCCTTAATGCTTCCTCATCCTCACAGCAGGGCACACGACTGCACATTGGCTACGTGACCTCGAGTATCCGATCAGTTTCGTCATTCAGTGATTCCATGGCGAATAGGTCGCGCCATCCGGTAGCCAAGGGACACGAGGCCTATACACTCCGTTCGCTCGCATATTGGTAGTATGCACGGGGTAACGATCACGGAGCTTCCAGCGGCAATGCATCGTAAGACCGCTTCTCCTCAGGCCTCAGTGACGGACGTGCTATCCGAGTTAGCACAGTTATTTCGCAGCATCCCAGCAATTGACAGTTTCTCGGTCGATTCAGGAATTATCCGACGGCGCTGGGTCGGTGCGGTCCGCGGTTGCATCAGGTACGGACGACCGAACGCTTTATAGGGTCCGACAGGATGGTGAAAGGGATTCGAAAGATTTCGAGTTTTCCCTTTAGTAGTATCGGAAGCTGCCTTTCATATCTTCTGGCATTATCTTCCAGTGATTGTTATTTCGGACTTCATTGCTGCGATCTTGGATAAGAGACTTATAGCGTCATTGGACTCGGATTTTTCGATCGGTTCAGGGACATTGTCCCTGACTTACCGACGCAGTCCAATATTGTCATTACAACATGTGTTTTATTTTTCGACGCTATATATGTATATATACAAGCCTGCTACCAAGCATGATAGTTTAGTTTCTTGTCCGCGTTGCTCATTTCTGCCGTTTTATTATTTATACGAATAGTTTATTTTGGCAGAGCAGGGCATACCGAGAATTCATATGCGTCTAGACGGTGTGGTTAAAGACTGGATATATTCTTTTTCGCCGTTTATGTCTTTTCCAATTTCAATGTTGGAAACGACATGATGTATAGTAGACTTAACTTAGACGCTTTATCATACGTAATCCGCCTTACTGAGGCGTTATCATTACGTCTTCAAGAAAAGATTTACGGGATATTATTCTCAATGTAATTTCTTTTGAGGGCAGTAGTTTGTTCACGTATAACTCCGCCCTTCAGTGGCTGATTGGAGTTGGTTAGACGTGACGCAGCCCTAGCTACATCCACACGCTTGGATAGTAAGGTTAAGAACTCTCTCAGAGTCGCTTCGTTCTCGGAGGAGCTTCTCTTCGACGGCAACTTTTCGGCAATCCATGAATTGCTCGATTTACACGTTCTCTTGTCTATCTAGTGTTACAAGAGATTCAGACTGGGGCAAACATTCGGTGGTTGACTCAGAGAGTGCCACCGCAGTTGCCGGACCCGAGTGTGGCTGTTATGACGGTTGTCAGTCAAACAGATTGGGATATAATACTGATCCCTACGGATTCGAAGTGCCAGGGTCTTTGGGTTCCGCAGTCTCTTAGCAATCAGTTTTCTTCCGTGGAATAATGTTTTTAAGGCTTGCTTTATGTCATTGCATGAACATTATTCAGAAACGCATGCCCAAATCCTGTCCTTTAATTCGACAGTAGTGGCGTATCTCCGGAACCAGGGAGGCACTCTTTCGTTTTCCGTTATTCAATTTAATGGAAAGAATCTGTCTGTTGGTTATAGTACACCAAGTTCTGTTTTGGTCCGTCATATTCCGGGTCGTCTGATTGTTTTACCGGACTCCCGTTCTCTTACGGGTCGCTTGTTGCTGTCAGAATGGACTCTCAACAAACAAGTATTCAATCAGATTTGCTATCTATGGGAGCGCCCAATGATGATTTATTTACGACACAGCTTGCTAATCAATTGCAGACGAATGTGTTGGCTTGTCCAGATCTCTGAGCTAATGTTGTTAACGCTCTATTGATCTATAGGACGGAATGATAGGATACGCGTATCCTCCGGCGCTGTTGTTTCAGCAGGTATTGCTAAGATAAACAACCACAATACATTTCTGTTGATAGCATCTCTATCTTCACAGAGATCATGGGTAATTTACTCTCTTGTCTACTGTGGGTCTTAACGTGAAATCTTCCTCAATGTGAGGATCTTTTTTCACTGGGTAAATCGTGTCATTTTTATCACAACCCGCAAGGTCTCAACCTTCATGTATTCCGTTGTGTGGTCCGTATTGCATTGTAAGCATTGTACTGGACGAGCTTTGGACGCGATTTCTTACTATTCTTCTTCGCTATTCTATGCGGCTAAAGTGGAGGCTCTTCCGTCGTTGGTGTAGGGATCATTATGTTCATATTGTTGATCCCTCCATACTACTCATTACAATTTTTTAGTATTCTTGTTTCACAAGATCTACTGCAGCCTGTTATTAGTTAGGTTATAGGTTTATATTACCTCATACCTATGCACTCTACGATAGTTTTCAATTGAGTCTTATGTCTCTTTATCTAAGTCAGTTAGTAACTTTTTGATATATAGACTTAGAATCTTTAGATTAAATTCCTATATGGATTTTAACTTCGGTTCTTATTTAGCTAAGTAATCATTTGAGCCTCTGGAAACAGTAGTTTTCAAATTCTGACCTTTTAGACAGTAATTCTGTTGGTTTCTCTTTTACTGTAGAGTCAGTGAGTTTCATGCACTATCAATGGATGATTTTCACTTTCGTAGTTTCGGAATCGCTATTCCGTTACTATTTAGGTTGGATTTTTGCATAAGAGTTGGGCTCCTAATATCCGGAACCTATTGTTATTAAGGTCCTTCCGTCTTCGTACGGGCATAGGCCTTTACTCTTTCCGGGTAGAGTTTATGTATTTATAAACAGATATCTGTTTATTACTATGGGCGTAAGCGTCTTCTGTCTTTGATGCCTAGTAGAAGGACGTTACGCTCCATTCTATTGTTAATGGATTCTATTAACTATCGGTACTGCTTATGGTATATCATTGACTTAGCAGTTGTGCTTAAGATTTCGGCTCATGAAGTAAGAGTTCTTCTACATCTTGGGCTTACATTAATAGTGTTGCTATTATAGATTTTTGAAGGCTGCTCATTGCGCTCAGCCATCCACATTCATGAATTTTTATCTCAGAAATATCGAGTCCATTTCTGGAGGCCTCTATTGTTAGGTCTATTATCTACTGCTCAGAATGTCATTCACTTAACAGTTGCTACTATAGCTAGGTAGGCTGTCTGTTTCGGCAGTGTCTCTGTTCTGCTGCCCTCTTCGCTCTGGGCTATTTGACCCAGGGCAAGAAAAAGGGGGGGGGGGGGGTGTTCCCTTGGGTCACCTGTTTTACTATGAAAACAAGGGGATACCTCCTCCGGAGTTAGTAATTCTGAGCTGTTATTGGGATGGTTGTTTAGTGAGAAGTTTAGGTTTTTAAATTCATTCAAGTCTTAGTTTTTAAAGTATAGCTTTTGATTATTGCATATGTCAACGGACATGATTATGCAATCCTCAGACACTTTTGGAGTATAAGCGTCTCTATTCTCTAGACTTACTTTATTTATTGGCTTACTTTAAAAATTATTAGTATAAGGATTATACTAGATATTAATAGAGTTCATGGATGTATGATGCTCAATTTTGCAAGGTGTTGTATCTTTCTAATTTAACATAAATAAGAAAGATACATGTAAGGCCTAATACTTCTTTTTCCCTAGAGGGGATGACTCTATTTTATATAATTGAGCGTATTCCAACTTGCTCTATGTCCTAGGCCCTCCAGCCTTTTTACTATTCAGCTAAGTCTGGGTCATTGGTACAGTATAAAAATGTTAAAAAATTTATAGTAATTTATATATTTTTTATACTTACCAATGACCCAGACGGGGATGGCCCTCCCAGGAGTTGGGAACTCTTGCCTCCCCGCTGAGTACATAGCGCTTACCAGGCACTGGTTATTAGAATGATTAATGGCGCCAATTTCGGAACGTCCTTGACACTGCGCATGCGCAGTAGGGGCGAAGTGTGGAGGGCCTTTCAGGACATGTTTTCTTTGGTTTTAGATGCAAATTTTGGGGATTGGGGGGCAAAATTTGTGTTTGGCCCTATATTTTAAGAGTTAGCACCAGCTAAGTCTGGGTCATTGGTAAGTATAAAAAATATATAAATTACTATAAATTTTTTAACTTTTTGTACAGAACTTCCATATGAAAGCTCTGATTTGAATAATCTTTTGTATGAATGTTTAGTACCATGGGGTAGATCACATATAATACGGGTTTTTTTCTCGTGCGTAAATTGTGCAAATTAGACTACTTTTGATGTTTTTTGGTGTTAATTTCAGCACTGTAAGTGCAAATGCCAATACGGCTCGGGCTAGAAACTTCTTGGGTACCTTTGGTATCACCGTGGGACGAGAACGAGTGTTTTTGGGTCCGGTCCGAAATTCAAGATGGCCGATGGCAGCCATTTTGTACAAAATTAGGTGCAATCAGATTTTTGCACAGAACTTCCATATGAAAGCGCTGATTTGAATAATTTTTTGTGTGAATGTTTAGTACCATGGGATACATCACATATAATACGAGTTTTTTTCTCGTGCAGAAATTATGCAAATTAGATGAACTTTGATATTTCAGTGCAACTTACACACATTAAGTACACATGTCAATACGGCTCAGACTTGAGTCTGTATTTATGAACTGATCTTCACGAAATGTCTTGGGTACCTTTGTTATCACCTTGGGACGAGAACGAGTGTTTTTGGGTGCGGTCTAAAATTCAAGATGGCTGCCAGTGGCCATTTTGTACCGAAATTAGGTCTAATCAGTTTTTTGTACACAACTTCTATACAGCTCAGACTCAGAGGCCATATTTATGAACCAATCTTTACGAACCTTGTTGGGTACCTTTGTTATCACCGTGGGATGAGAGCGAGTGTTTTTGGGTGTGGTCCGAAATTCAAGATGGCCACCAGCAGCCATTTTGTACCAAAATTAGTGCAATCAGTCTTTTGTACAGAACTTCTGTATGAAAGTTCTGATTTGAATAAATTTTTGTATGAATGTTTAGTAACATGGAATACATCACATATTCTAAGGGGGTTTTTTTCGTGCAGAAATTATGCAAATTAGATGAACTTTGACTTATTCAGTGCTACTTGCACAATGTGAGCACACATGTCAATACGGCTCAGGGTAGAGGCTGTATTTATGAACCGATCTTCACAAAACTTCTTGGGTACCTTTGTTATCACCTTGGGACGAGAATGAGTGTTTCTGGGTACGGTCCAAAATTCAAGATGGCTGCCAGTGGCCATTTTGTACCAAAATTAGGTCCAATCAGTTTTTTGTCACAAGTTCTATACAGCTCGTATTTATGAATTGATCTTCACAAAACTTCTTGGGTACCTTTGTTTTCACCTTGGGACAGGAACGAGTGTGTTTTGGGGTGCCTTTGTTATCACTGTGCTATGAGACCAAATATTTTGGGGTTCAGTCAGACCCACTCTGAGACTCAAAACATTTCTTTTCTAGTTTAGCATCTGACTGTCACCCACCTTTACAATACTTTACCTATACATTTGTTACAGGCAACGGTCAGTATTTATGTACAGACCATTACAATACTTTATATGTACCTTTGTTATCAGGTCATTACCTAGATGTTTGTCATTGCTGTGTCACATACTATACATGTGCATGTCTTTGTCTTGACAAGTTGAGCTACAGTGTCATTGACACTTTCATTTTACTATTTTGCTGGTCTGGTTGAAGTCTTGCCTTTGACAATGAATTATTTCACCCACATTCATAGTGTTTATTTCTGCTTAGTCAGATAGTGTTATATGTTTTTAGTGGATTTGGGAAATGTAATACATGTTATGGGTTAGATAACTAAGTTATGGAATATTTGCATTTGAAGTGATTGCATGGCATGTCATTTTTGGAAATGCCTGGAAAACTGTGGAGCAGAATCTAAGGCGTAATTGGCGTGGAGCACGACAGCACTGGGATAATCGTCGGTGGAGCAACGTCATGTTTTCCGATGAATCGAGGTTCACTCTCAACTTCCACGACAGGCGGAACAGAGTGTGGCAGCGGCGGAATGAATGATACCATGACGTAACTTTTAGGCAGAACGAGCGTTTTGGTCATGGATTGGTTAAGGTATGGGGAGGCATAACCATAATAAGCAAACATGTCATCCAAGGGCATGTCACAGGGCAGTGCTACCGTGACAACATGTTAACAGCTCATGTGGTGCCATTTGCGGCCGTCTATTCATTTTCCAAGATGAAAATGCATGAGCACACAGGGCCCGTGTCACAACAGAGTTCCTGCAGGGGCAGAAGATCACTACATTGCCTTGGCCAGCACTAAGTCCAGACCTTTCGCCAATCGAGCACGTCTGGGATATGCTTGGCAGGTGCATACGACAGCGCCAACAGCCCCCTACCCATGTCCAGGACAGGAACTCGCCGCTGCACTGCAGGAAGAATGGAATAACATCAGTCAAGCTGATATTGGATGTTTGGCGAGGAGTATGCCACGTCAGATCCGAGCTTGTCTCGCGAATCAAGGCGGTTTTATGAGGTATTGAGGTCTTGGACTGAATGTGGTAAATTGTCTGACTGACCATCCATGTCTTCTACAGCTCAGTGCGTGGAATGTGTGCTTGCCAGACCCCCATCTATCGCTGAATCATTTACCAGATGTCACAGTGGAATGCCTCAACTGTCTTTTTGATAAAAATATATATTTCTTCATATATCTCACTTCTATCAAATATCCCCTACTTTTTTGGAATAGTATTTGTGGACACATCTGTGACTGAGCGACCGTGAAGAGGCAACTTTCGAGAGACTATTTTTCACTATCAGTGGAATAGCAACTCAATATGGGATGTGGAAATAATTATAGAGTTTAACACGATGCTAACTTGGTGCATTGTATGGTTTCGTAATAATTAACGTATTTGTTATCAACTAAGGATTTTAACATATGGTGAGGTATCTGAATTAAGCCATACTGTCGAACAAAGACAAGAAATTAAAATGAGTTCGATATCTGGCGTGAAACTTACAATCACTGAAGAAATTTTTTGACAATGATTGGTTACTTCAAAATTATAATCAGTACAGTCTTTCGATTTTAAAAATAGGTGGCGCACTGTTTTCTGGCCGTTACCATTTGAAGTGAAGGGCACTATTGTCCTGGTATCGGGGAAAATGGTTTCAAGAAATTCATCAATGAACATCTGCACACTGTTCACTCCACTGTTAAACGATGAGTAAGGATTCCAAAATTATTACCCGATTTTCGAATAAGCTTTTCACAGCAGTTATCAAATTTATTTGTGTTTGATAAAATACATGAAATGCAACTTCAGTGGAACAACCGAAAATTAATGTTTCCACAAAATCCATGAGCCAAAGGACAGTGAGCAGCATACATGTAACTGACCTCTGATGTTTGTTTGTCGAATTTTGTTGTTTACGTACCAATTCTTAGAAAGTGAAGTTTGATTAGTTTGATGTCTTGGAATACTACGGCTTATAATCTGTGGTGTATTGTTCACATTTTCGTGCACGCATTGTGTTTGTTGTTTGGCCTATATCACACGAACAAATGTTAACCTTTTACAGAAAACACGTGATATCAAAATTTTTCATTTTAATTTTTTCCAAATTCTTAAAACCAGTTCAACAAAACCATATCATATAACCCCACTCAATGGAATGAGTACGACGGGGGGATGATCGAGTTTTAAATTTTTTGAAAACTTTTTTTCTACTGCACAGTATATGCATATTACGAGGCTTTTGCAGCCAATTCGTTAGGTAGGGGTTAATCGCTTGCCAGGTGTTGTCTACTCCCAAAATGTAAACATTGCTGGTGTAGTGAGGCGCAAGAGTGACAGTTCGCCTGAAAATCAAGACTAAATCAGTGATTTGTATTTCAATCTGCACAATGTTGTTGAAGCTGTCAATTATTGTATTTGTTTTACAGTAAAGCTCAACCAGACTATCACAGTATGTCGAAATGGCAAACTCAGATGTGAAAGATCACCGATGGGGTCAGGAATTTTCAATGCGACAAATTGTACGTGGTTACGGCCCTTTGTAATAGCAAACTTTCCGTCACAAATGCTTGTCCGCTTAACTCCTGCATTTTTCATTGTATTTTTGCAAAACTTGGTATGCAGTATGAGTATGATGTGTACATATGCATATGGAAAGGAAGTTTCGATTCGTATAATTTTCCCTTGTTGACTTTGAATTTACCAAAATTGCAGGCTTGGGGGAAGACATTTGTAGTTGCAATTAAAGAAATTAAATGATTTATCCCCCGCCGAAGAAGTCTGGAGGGGATATTCAAATGGTGTCCGTCCGTCCGTCCGTCCGTCCGTCCGTCCGTCCGTCCGTCCGTCCGTCCGTCATAAACTTTGTCAGCTTAACTCCTACAGTTTTCAGTGGATTTTTACAAAACTTGATCTGAAGTATCAGTATCAAGTGTTGATGTGCATGTGGTCAGGAATTTTCGATGCGACAAACTGTGCATGGTTACGACCCTTGGAAATAGCAAAATTGCAATCACCAAGGCTTGTCCACTTAACTTCTCCTACATTTTTATTAGATTTTTACGAAACTTGGTCTGAAATATCAGTACCAAGAGTAAATGTACATGGGGGTCAGACAGAAATTTTCGATGCGACGACTTCTGTGTGGTTATGGCCCTTGGTAAAAGCAAAATTCTCATCACAGATGCTTGTCCATTTAACTCCTCCTGCATTTTTCATTGGATTTTTACGCAACGTGGTGTGCAGTATGAGTACGATGTGTACATGTGCATATGGAAAGGAAGTTTTGATTCGATACTTTTACCAGAGTTATAGCCCTTATCGACTTTGAATTTACCAGGTCGATAATAAGATTATTCCTATGATAGTATAAAAGTAGACCCTGGACATGGATGTCTAGACTGTCTTGGCAAGGTATGCCTTCATCGCAGCATGCCTTGGTGGTGCAGTTGAAATATTAGTCAGTTGGGATTATAGTTCAAAAACGCTTCTTGGAAATTTATTAGTTGGTAAATTAAATATACATGTGGTAGTCGTGACTCAACTTCTTATTTAATTAACATGTACCGATATCTAAACTTGTTATGTTGTGCATCAACTTGCCTGAATAGGGTACCACTACCATTAATTTGAATGCCGACTGAAGCTATGTAACAAGTCCAAACTAGGTTCGGAAGAAAATACATGATTACTGGCATTAGTAAATTGGCATCCAAGACTCCATTCCAGACGAAAATATCCCAAGTGGAAAAATGATTGGGGTGCTGGTTTACAGACCCCTAAACCCCCGTCACTACGTCCCTGAGTACGAACAGAATTAACTGTCAATTTACTCCGGAATCCTAGTAGTGTAGGAGCTAGACAGACCTCCTATGACACTTCACCCAGGATGGAAACAAACCCTTTTTTCATGTACCAGGACATCTCTGGAGTAGATTTTCAGATGTTAACATGAAATCATCCTGGCTATATAGTATTTGAAATCCAAGATGGCGTTCATGATGCCGGCGAGTTTTCACTTCCACTCCTGTGTTCAATTTCTCCACCTTGTCCCAACTTAAACCACTGAGCATAACCTTTGCTTGATCGAATCATCTTTTAGATATAATGGCCAAAATATACATTGAAATAAGGCAAAATCAGTTTTTGTTCCAATATTTTTCAACACAGTTTTGTGTAACATGCCACACACTAACAGAATTTTAAAGAATTTTAGATCTCGTTTCTAATAAAATAGAGGATATCTACGCTGTTTTAGTGAACATCGGGAATTATCTTATGTGTGCTGACCTGGAAGTTTTGTTTTTCACAAATGCTTGCGCGAGTGAAAATTAATACTTTCAGATGCACACGAATGTGATAATTCCCGATATTCACTAAAATAGTGTAGATTTTCTTTTTATTATATGCTACGTGACAATTTACTGCGCAGTATTCAGCCCAATTCGGCTGCAAACAATTTTAAGACAATAACAAAAAGTTGCTGATCGTTCTCTCAAGCAACGTTCAAGGCGATGCCATGCACCGAAGCGTAACGTCATTTAGGAAGCTACTGAAAAAAATCATCGTGTGGACTGAAAATATTATAAAATAATAATATATAAAAGAAAATCTACGCTATTTTAGTGAATGTCAGGAATTATCTTATCGCAAAAAAAAACAAATAAAACTTTCAGGTCCACACTCATGACATAATTCCAGATACTGACTAAAATATAGTAGATTTTCTTTTTTATTACATGCTACGAGACATTTTATTGCCCAATATTCATCCCAATTCGACCCCAAATGCATATGTTTCAAACAATAACAAAGATCAGCTGATCGTTCCTTCAAGGCGACGTGATGTGGCATAGCGTGACGTCATTTAGGAAGCTACTGAGGGATATTCCTCGATATCCATCGAGCCGATGGAGATCGAAAAATTTCTTTTAGATAATTTTCGATAATTCACAGGCTAGCACATAATAAAAGCTCATATCGTCGGTCACTGCATATCCTCGTCCAAATGGATATATTGGTCCATCATTTATTTTATGATTGTGTGAATTTAGTAAATAAAGCTCAGTGATTTTTATGTAGCAAAAATGATCAACCGATGGTCTTGATTCAAACTGTGCAATCAGGAGCAATTTAGTTGGAGGTCAAGGTCAAACTGGCTTGTTTAATGACTAACTCAGACCTGTTTGGGAGCTGACATTCTGCAGGTGACAAATAGGACAATTTTTGTGTAAATTTGCTTTGAGAAATCCGTTTGAAAAATTGAATAGGAAACCCATATGTGTTTTCTTTGTTAAAATGTTCATCTTATGATGTAAAATCCTCAGTAAGGGAATCGTTAGTTTATTGCTGCCGATACACAAAAAGTGGAAATTTATCCCCAAAAATGAGAAAATTTTGGCCTTTTTGAGCAATCAGCTGTGTCATTCAGCTAGGTGTATTTTAATTATTATTATATAGTAAGATTTTTATTGTGTGTTGTTTTCTCCAGGAAAGGCCACACTGTGAGCTTCTTAAAAGTGTATACATTATGAGCATTGTGAATAGGGGCGGTAATTTAAATGCGAAAATATCCCCGGCCATGTTAATGAGAAGGTGTACATTTCATGAAAAACATATTCAGCTGTATAACAGTAAAGAGGAATTATTTCAAAAATAAATTCTAATTCTTCTTCACAATGAATCTGTTTAAAAGTTTCAAATAAATTGCTCCGTCTTCTAGAAAATGGCTGCCAAAGTAGCCTACCAACAAATAAACTAAAGCAAACTACCCACATTTGCAGAAAACAAAGCAGGAAGTTGAAATGACGTCATAATCAACGTGACCAGTGACGTTATATGGGATTGTCTTGGTAACAGGCATAATTCACCATGTTTTCCGTAGTAACCACTGGAAGTGTTGTAGTGCTTGTTTTCTGCGGTGAACAAGTTCTGCTTTACTGGTAAAATAGGACACGGAACCAACGCCTTGAGTGGAAGGCTTCTAAAGTGGGCAGCATAGTTATAAACGATTGGCTGAACTTGACTTCATATCTATGCTATGGTCATGATGTTGTCCAAGACTCCGAAAGGGACACTAAACGCCAATAAATAAATAAATAAATTGACCATATTGTGGTGTTTTTGCCATAGTGATATGTGGTGTTAGTGCGCATGTGCAGTGCATGTTGTCAGGCTGACACGTCTCTGTTGTCCACTTTGTTTCATGGGGACAGTCATCTTGGTTTATATAGTGGCACGTGGCTGTTATGAGTCTGGAATGCTTGCAATGGTAGGAGGGGTTGTGTTTGGAGGGTATATTCAATTCAAAATGAATATATCAAATTACCGAAGACGACCTGAAAATGATTAAAATTGTCAAAACGGACAGGCAAGATTGTCATCTTGGATAGCACATTGTTAATATGGAACCAAAAGGTGTACGATGGTTATAAAGATGTGCCTTGATGGTGTATTCCATTCAATGAGAGTATTTTGACTGGCTCGAATTCTTTCAGAATCCTCGTTTCTATCTATTCTAGGTGGTATACTGGCTACCTCATCCTATCTATTCTCAGCAACTCTTAGGTATCTCTGGCACTGTCCCGAGCTCTACCTTCGAACGAGTCTTTGAATGTCAAATTAGATTGCCACATTTACCTGAGCTCCGTTCACTCTCAGTTCATAATAGTTATCTCCCTTTGGAGAAACGGGTGGTTTCTTTCTAGTCTAATGAGCTGAAAAGCAACGAGAAGGGAGCGCGGTGGTTCAGTGGTAGACTGTTGGACTTCTATGCTAGAGGTCGCGAGTTCGATTCCCGTTTGGGACGACCCACATTGTATCCTTGGTCAAAGCACTTTATCCTGGTTCTCTACATGAGGGCACGATTATGCGGGCGTACTAAGGCGTACTGCACGTCAATGGTGCACATGTCTTCAACCGCTGTAACCCTGCTTGAGCAGAGCTTGAACAGAGTTAGAATGTTGAGGAGCTGACAGTTGCTCGTCGATGCTCGGTGGTTCTCTCTGGGTACTCCGGCTTCCTCCACCCTAAAACTGTCACGGTCATAATTATCCATTGTGCATAAGTATGTGACCTTAAACACCAATAAATAAATAGAAAAGCAACGAGAATAATTGCTGCTTAGGGTAAATGTTCTTACAAGTCTTCGGCCCCTTTTGGAAAAAAGTTTCCACAGCCACACACTAGAGTGGGGATATGAAAGGGATTCTGAAAGAAGTATTTTCTGGGTTCCTGAATAGCCAATAGCTTCTATGTTCAGTCTTCTACAACTATCAGTCCCGCGATCGGCTTCCACTTTTATTACTGCTACATCGACTTCTGGGCCTTACCATAACCTTATCACCACTGCTTATAGTACTATTGGATTCTAATCCCACAATGGGCTCCACTGCATTGATTTATCATTATCTCCAACTACTGCACAACTGTCCGCCTCCAGTACAGAACAGTTATAGTCTTGTTTTGTTTGACTATCAGTTCTGTTGCTGACTTGTACAGTATTCTACAACTTTTAGTCCTGTGATAGGCGTCCACTTCCATAATTTTATTGCATGCCAATGCTTTTATTTTCATAAAATACACGCTTTTCTGCAAAACCCGAAGCGAACAATAATTAGCTCAACTTTGACGAAGTCAAATTTGAGCTATTGTCATGGCCCGTCGTCCGTCCGTCCGTCCGTCCGTCCGTCGGTCTGTCTGTCTGTCTGTCCGTCTGGCCGTCTCTCCGTACGTCAACAATTGGCTATGGCTCGGGCTAGAGGTCGTATTTATGAACCGATCTTTACGAAACTTCTTGTGTACCTTTCTTATGACCCTGGGACGGGAACGAGTGTTTTTAGGTGTGGTCCGAAATTCAAGATGGCTGCCAGTGGCCATTTTGTACCGATGATGCAAAAATCAGTTTTTTGTACAGAACTTCTGTATGAAAGTTCTGATTTGAATAAAGTTTTGTATAAATGTTTAGTACCATGGGATACATCACATATAATACGGGTTTTTTTTCTCGTGCGTAAATTATGCAAATTAGACTGACTTTGATTTATTTAGTGTTACTTTCAGAGCTGTAAGTGCCAAGCTGCTATGGCTCGGGCTAGAGGCCGTATTTATGAACCGATCTTTACGAAACTTCTTGGGTACCTTTGTTATGACCGTGGGACGAGAACGAGTGTTTTTGGGTGCGGTCCAAAATTCAAGATGGCTGCCAGCTGCCATTTTGTACCGACGATGCAGAAATCTGTTTTTTGTACAGAACTTCCATATGAAAGCTCTGATTTGAATAATTTTTTGTATGAATGTTTAGTACCATGGGATACATCACATATAATACGGGTTTTTTTTCTCGTACGTAAATTGTGCAAATTAGACTAATTTTGATGTTTTTTGGGGTTACTTTCAGCACTGTAAGTGCAAATGCCAATACGGCTCGGGCTAGAGGCCGTATTTATGAACCGATCTTTACGAAACTTCTTGGGTACCTTTGGTATCACCGTGGGACGAGAACGAGTGTTTTGGGGTCCGGTCCGAAATTCAAGATGGCCGATGGCAGCCATTTTGTACAAAATTAGGTGCAATCAGATTTTTGCACAGAACTTCCATATGAAAGCCCTGATTTGAATAATTTTTTTGTGTGAATGTTTAGTATCATGGGATGCATCACATATAATACGGGTTTTTTTCTCGTGCAGAAATTATGCAAATTAGATGAACTTTGATTTTTTCAGTGCGTCTTACACACAGTAAGTACACATGTCAATACGGCTCAGACTAGAGTCTGTATTTATGAACTGATCTTCATGAAATGTCTTGGGTACCTTTGTTATCACCTTGGGACGAGAACGAGTGTTTCTGGGTGCGGTCTAAAATTCAAGATGGCTGCTAGTGGCCATTTTGTACCGAAATTAGGTCTAATCAGTTTTTTGTACACAACTTCTATACAGCTCAGACTAGAGGCCATATTTATGAACCAATCTTTACGAAACTTCTTGGGTACCTTTGTTATCACCGTGGGATGAGAGCGAGTGTTTTTGGGTGTGGTCCGAAATTCAAGATGGCCACCAGCAGCCATTTTGTACCAAAATTAGTGCAATCAGTCTTTTGTATAGAACTTCTGTATGAAAGTTCTGATTTTAATAAATTTTTGTATGAATGTTTAGTAACATGGAATACATCACATATTGTAAGGGGATTTTTCGTGCAGAAATTATGCAAATTAGATGAACTTTGATTTATTCAGTGCTACTTACACAATGTAAGCACACATGTCAATACGGCTCAGGGTAGAGGCTGTATTTATGAACTGATCTTCACAAAACTTCTTGGGTACCTTTGTTATCTCCTTGGGATGAGAATGAGTGTTTCTGGGTACGGTCCAAAATTCAAGATGGCTGCCAGTGGCCATTTTGTACCGAAATTAGGTCCAATCAGTTTTTTGTCACAAGTTCTATACAGCTCGTATTTATGAACTGATCTTCACAAAACTTCTTGAGTACTTTTGTTTTCACCTTGGGACAGGAACGAGTGTGTTTTGGGGTGCCTTTGTTATCATTGTGCTATGAGAACAAATATTTTGGGGTTCAGTCAGACCCACTCTGGGACTCAAAGATTTTTTCTAGTTCAGCATCTGACTGTCACCCACCTTTACAATACTTTACCTATACATTTGTTACAGGCAACGGTCAGTATTTATGTACAGACCGTTACAATACTTTATATGTACCTTTGTTATCAGGTCATTACCTAGATGTTTGTCATTGCTGTGTCACATACTATACATGTACATGTCTTTGTCTTGACAAGTTGAGCTACAGTGTCATTGACACTTTCATTTTTTTGGTATTGTCCTTGAACAATACGGATCACATGCGCGGATTATTTAACTATTTCCTATTTTTACGACTGGGTTATTTTTGGCAATAATTTGTGTTTTTAATATTTTTTGTAAACTGTGGGCATTCAATAAATACAGAACAACATACACGTTCGAACTGCCATTTTTTACCCCACGAGATCGATTTTGGAGGAGATATAATATTGAACAAGAAGCCAAAGGCTTCGAGTTCAATATTATCCCTCCGCCAAAATCGATCTTGTGCGATAAAAAAGGACAGTTCGAACGCAAATACCGTTCTGTCTATATTCTGACTGCTGGACCAAGCATTACCCCATTGCCACTGCTTACAGTACTATTGTATTCTAATCACACTATGACCATCACTACATTGATTTATTATTATCTCCAGATACTGCACTACTTTCGCCACCAGTGCAGAGGAATTGTATTCTTGGTTTGTTTGACTATCAGCTCTGTAGTTGACTCACCTCACAGCTGAAAAACGAGAAAAACTGAAGCATCACTTATGTGACTTTTCGACTCATCTGCAAAAAGGGATTCTACAACCGTAGTCAGGTTCTAGTAAGAGATTTCATAAATGGGATTCATGTGAACGTGAGGCTAACAATCGATGGAATCCACTTTCCACCACATGAGGCTATAATACCTCAATGCCAGACCTCAGGATGTAAGTTCCTCATAACCCCCATGCCCTTAGATGATAAAAATGGAATTCTTTCTCCATTGACTGATCATGGAAAGGGATTCCATCAGCGGGATTCCTGTGAACATGGGACTGGTGATCGGAAACCTTCATCATATGATGATATGAGGTTAGCCCCGAATGAGATATTCCCTCACATCCATCATATGACAAAATGATATTCTACAGCCACAGACTGACCATAGAAAAGATACCATAAGAGGGGCCTAAGAAACGTACGTGGGTCTGCAGATCAATGGAATCCACATCTACAGTGTGGGTATATAAAAGATTGAGATTAGTCGCCAGTGAGGTATTTCCTTATAACCCCTCTGCACCCAGATGAAAATACTGGAATTCTGTCTGTAAAAGACTGGCCACGGAAACATTTTCCACAGAAGGATTCCTGTGAGTGTGGGACGTGTGATCGATGGGACCACCTTTACATCATATGAAGATAAGACGTTAGACCTCAGTGAGGTATTTCCTCGTAACCCTTATATTATGAAAATGATATTCTATAGCCAAAGGCTGACCATAACAAGGAATTTCCAAAGTGGAATTCCTTTTAGATATCACCGAACTAAATATTTGAATTAGAGTTACCCGCCTTGAAATGTTGCACTCGGAAATGATGCAATCTCTAAAAATAAACAGCCTTGGAAAAATATATTGTTTCAGTTAACATTTGAAACATTCTGTTGAGATCTTGTATTATTGTTGAATATTCCTGATAAAAAGAGGGCGATTTGATACTTTTGGACCTAAAAAATACAATTTACTTTTTGTGTGTTTTTGTAGGGAATTACCTGAAAAATGTGTGCACGTCACCTGTACTTCTCATTTGTTCTCTCCTATTTGTTGCACGATCCCCTGTTTTGGGGTCAGAAAATGTTGTCTGAAGGGCTATACTTGACAGAGATATTTGAATGCCAAAATGAAAGTTATGCGATCATATCTTTTTCGCATGAACGTTATAATGGTGGCCTATGGGAAAATATGTAGTTCTGTGATACCTATAGGAAATATGTTTTTTGGCTTCCAAACCAGATTTATTTGTTATTTTGGGGGATTATTTCACATTTAAATGTTTATTGGGGGACCACACACCTTACAAAACTGGTTTATTGTTTTGAAAAGTCACATTTTTGTCACAGTCAGCAATAAAGGCTATATATTGCCAAAACTAAGGCTGTCAATGTAAGCAAATTCATATTTTGAGCAAGTGTATTTCCCAGGAGCACACTATAACATATGGCAGCTGCTAACTAACAACCTATCCCTTACCCTGTTCACACATTTATGTAAACCATGGTTCCCCCTCATAGTACTGGGGACAGAGAGGATTCCAATCTTCCAATCACCCTCCCAAATCACCATTGAAACACAGCCAAAAAACCTATACTGCACTTCTATTCACTGGTATTTAGAAGTTTTTCTCTTTTATATTATGGTCTTTAAAATGTTGGAAAATAATTTCTTCATTGAAAGATTATTTTGGAACACAAAGTTGGGAAGTGCGTGTGTGTGTGTGTGTGTGTGTGTGTGTGTGTGGGGGGGGGGGGGGGGGGGGGGGGGGGGGGAGGTGGCTATAGTGGAAAAAAATAACATAATAAAATGTCAAATGTGAATGAATGCCATTTGTGCATAGCAACCAATACAGCAGTCTAGTACTAGTGCTGTCATAATAAGTAGTACAAATTTACAGTGGTAGTTGTGACATATTGCTCTCTCCTTAAGCCAAGTCCCCCTCCCTCACATACTTAACCCTTCTGCTAATGATAAACATTTGGAAAGACTGTACAGCATGTTTATAGAGGCTGAAGTTAATATCATACACTTTCAGTTTATTATGATTTACATTGAGACTGCAGCACTGATGGTCCACTGAGTTATTTTTCTATTTGACAAACTTGTCATGGCTCTGCCACTATATTTTTCATTGTATGTCATTCAGTACTCTCATGTAGACTTCCTAAATGTGTGAGTGCCTGCCTGCCTGCCTGCCTGCCTGCCTGCCAGCCTGGCCTGGCCTGGCCTGGCCTGGCCTGCCCTGCCCTGCCCTGCCATCAAACACAATGTGAAATGTCTTCAGAAGCCAGAATGTGATTTAAAAACTATCACAAATGGGAGATTTAATATCACAGTAGGTTTGCTTTGGGACAATATCAATTGATTTATGAATTAAACCATAGACTTTGATGAAAAGAGTCATACCGAGGGGTCCTATTCTAGGCTATATTTTACGACATCAGTAGGTAGAAGAAATTTTGACATCAGTTGTTAGTATAAAATGGAAGAGTCCTTTTATATTGGTGAAATATATAGCTGCATCCCCAGTTTTTCAAACAAAATTGACATTCATATTGTTTCGTGGGGGTTGGGACACTGTTTTCCTTGCAGAATGGTTAAATGAGACAGATTTTTTCCTAACATATTATGTGTTGGTGCAGATTTTATTTTTATTTTGGGATCAGGGTAGTTTTTAAAGAAAGCTGTAAATTCTCATCCCTCTCAGCTAATTTATTGGGTAACAGGTCAGAAACATCTTTTGGAGGCAATACCAGATTTTAATCCCATTTGACAAAGTGTGGACACTTATTCTTAAAAGAGCAAATTTTCCATGTTTTTTGACTCGGCAGAAACCAAAAGTTGGATTCTAATGCAGAAATGACTCTTTTATCTCATGGAAGCGGTAAAATGTCTCTTTGGTAGGGTTGGGGATAATTTTTAGGTATCACTGCACTAAATATTTGAATTTGGGTTACCCGCCTTGAAATATTGCACCCAGAAATGATGCAATCACTAAAAATAAACAGCCTTGGGAAAATATATTGTTTCAATAACCATTTGAAACATTCAATTGACATCTTGCATTATTGATGAATATTCCTGATAAAAAGACGATGATTTTATTACTTTTGGACAGGAGACATTATTACTTCAATACGAAATCGTCTATTACCCAATACAGCAGCTAAGTTATCAATTTTGCATGACAATGTTGGGAAGCGCCACCATCCCCAATATCTATGGATGCGTAATTTATGCAACTGCGGGAATTGCAAGCGTCTCGTCCAAGAAGAAGGATTTGAAAACCTATGAAATGCCTGACTGACAAGGAATACATGTGTATTGTGTTTACTGTTTATGTGACTCCCTTGTGACAATCAAAACGATGCAACAAGTTAACAGTTGCAAGTGTTTGGGAATTATTTTTCTGTTTATAATTGCACACTGACAAGTAACCAGTTTACAATAATTATACACTGCAGATTACACAAATATGAGAAGATAATTATAGTTTTATTCTGGTTGGGGCAAATGGGCAAGCGACGATGTAGTCAACAATAAACATTATCGACCACAATAAGCCGTTTTATACAGTTTAGAGGTTAGATGTTTAGCGGGACACTTTCTAAAACGTGTTCCATATAGCCATCTTCTCTAACTTGATAGCTTGCATCCAGGACAAAAACAACGATCCTTGATGAAACGAATATGCGTTTTACAGAAATATCCTGTTTAGCCTTTGATCTCTGAAATAACAATGTCTGAAATTACGAAACCGCTCATACAATTACCATGTTCTTGACATTTGGGACTATATCTGACACATTGGGTAATTTCGGTAATACCCAATGTGTCAGATATGTCGAGAACATTGTAGTTGTATAAGTGGTTTCGTAATTCCAATGGATAATCAGATGCATATTGCTAGTGACAATGACTAATGTCAGACAAGATCGCGAATTAGGAATTACCAACTTGTCAACAAGTTGGCAACTTACCCTCATAGGCTCATATACATTTCAGTGTACTGAAAATAGATTGCAAATCGCGATATAGCCTATAGTTGGCAATATCTAACTCCAAGTCACTACATCCAATACCGAATACCGGTACGCATACCCGTATGTCGGAAATTGACCAATCTATTTGACATACATCAGGTGCCAATGCTAAGAACAAAACGTTTTTGTGCTGAAAGACATGGAGCATTTGCACTATCTATCTTTAAGTTCTAAACCCAACCATATACTATATGTTATATAGTATACAATTGGGTTAAGCACTTAAAGAGAGATAGTGCAAATGCTCCGAGTCTTTCAGCACTAATAACGTTTAGTCGGTAGTTCACGTTTCCGCTATCCTTCACATTCTATATGACATATAGCATGTGTAGGATAGCGGGAAACGTGAACTACAGACTCCACAGTGAGTCACAGTCACAAGTTGTAAGCACGTTTATTCGCTCTCTAACTTCTCTATAATGATGGATATCATAATAATATGAGAAAATATTTCAAAATACACTACACATTTCCACAATGAGCATACAATGTATTATATAACATGCCCAGAGTTACCAGGCTTTCCCGTCAGATGGCAGTAAAAACGCGTACACCAATGCAATCATTATAAAATATCTTAAAGCAAATGTGTTAAAATCTTAATTGGGTATTACCAAAAGTAGGATTTTAACATATTTCACTTCATTTAAGGTATTTTATAATATTTTATACACAAGCAGGGTTACCAATGCTAACCCTGCTTGTGTGGAGTTAGTATGTTGGGGAGCTGACAGTTGCTCGGTGTTTCTCTCCGGGAACTCCGGCTTCCTCCACCCGTAAAACTGTTGTGGTCATGATTAGCCATTGTGCAGAAATATGTGACCTTAAACACCAATAAATAAATAAATAATAATAATGATTGGACCGGTCCGGAACCGGACCAGGCAGTAATATCGGACCACCAAGGGTTGAACCGAGTTGGACTGGACCACCTCTCCCTTGGACTGGACCACCTCTGGCGGTCCGGTCCAGTCCTCATCCCTCCTGAGAAATGTTATGGGAATTTCAATATCAATGATCCTGCAGAATTTATCAATTTAAGAGGAGTGACAAATGGTGACTTTCAGTCTTTTTTTAACAAGCAAAACCAAAGATTTGTGCGTTTTTGTGAGGAACAGTTGAATGCCTATATGAATAAAAAAATAACTTGATGACGTTGTGCAAATCATTGATTGAGACGGGCAAATGAAACATCGAATTGAAAAATGATTGACGTGACCTTTTGTGACACACTTTCCTGTGTTTACCTGTTGTATTTTTTGCAGAAATTACATTTTTCGTTCAAATACACATAGTTACACACAGGGACCAGCCGTGAGGGCGACTAGGGCGATTAAGTTGCCCTTCTAAGCCCAAAGTCGCCTAGAAAAATAGTCGGGGCGATTACAAGTCGCCCTAAAAAAATTGGCCAAAATGAGAAAAGGCTGAACCGAATGATGCGAGGTTTACATGAAAACGAGTATTTTCAAAAATCGAATGTGCTCGAGTGTGATAAATGGGCATTTTAATTCGTCAAATAAACGTCCATAAATTTGAAATCACACGACAAGCAATTGTCCATTGCCGCTTTTGGGAGATTTTTTTATTTCTATTTTGTTGCGTTCCAGTCGGAGCTTCAAGCGTCGAAACGAAAATAGGTGACTTACGCGACTCAACAAAACAACCCAGTTTGAAAGTAGGTTACGTCGCTTAGGATGCCGAAAATGTATACACAACGGACGTATTTTATAACACATTATTTTCATTTCGATTTGCTGACGACTGTTAACTGTTGGGCTGTCTATTCCCAGAAAAACACGAATGGAATTGAAACACATGAAAAAAAGCTTTAGTGATGTCAAGAAAAGCTTTGTACAGGACACAAGTGTGACTTACACACATAGTTATACACAAAGTTATTATGTTCCAATAAGACTAAAATCCTCCTCCTCTGATTGGACGAGAGCTCGCTCAGTATATTCAAGGACTATGAATGACAGGAAGGCCCAGTAGTGTAGAACGTTTATGTAATGTTTTTTGAAGTGGCGCCCTCTAGTAGATGGAGTCAGAGTAACACTAAAATTGGCCTTTCACCGCTTGAAAATTTACTTTCATGTTTGGTGTACTTAATTTGAAACATCGTAAAATGTGTCTGATACAGAGAAAACACAGTGAACTGAAAGCAAATTTTGTTTAAATGAGATATACTCATCTACGAAAAATACATTTTTAAAAATTCCAAGTATGAATATAATCCCTGAAACGACGAGGCGAAAATAACATCACCTATTTTCGTGCATTTTTTTCTCTTTTCGAACAAACTTCGCTTTGTCAATATTCATCACCTATAGTGAACAGGATGAATATTACAACGAAATGGACTTCAAAAAGTCTTTTTGGCATTCTGGGATTTGTTTTATAAAAAGTATAGTTTTGTTAAAAGATGAAATTGCAGAGGAAATGAAAAGAAAATCATCGGCCATGGGGGAGGGATAATATAAGTTATCTCGGGCAACATCCAGGGTACATGGACATTTAATACCTGGATGTCGGTTTTCAACCATGAGGCGCAAGCCGAATGGTTGAAAAGGAGACATCCAGGTATTAAATCTGGATGTTGCCCGAGATAACGATTTTGTCCCGCCTCCTAACACAGAAATAATGCCGAGATGTAAAATATAATCCCACATTAAGACTCAGGCGACAAAGTTTAAACCCCACACTGAGCCTCGGGTTTTGAACCAAACAGTGAAACAAACGTCACAGCAAAACTATAAATAGACCAAGTCTGTTTCCGAATCATTGTTTATAAACCAGGTCACACATGGTGAAGTTTTAGTTTTTTGTTTTAAACAATTCAAATTCAGTATCAAAGTCTTTCTCTGACAAATACTCTCTAAAAAGCCGTTCAGCTGTATTATTTGATTTGTCGGTGGATTTAGGCATGAGTTCAATCCGTTTGCGAACGATGTCTCCATCGGAGTGACAAGCGAAGCGAGAGATTGACATTTTGTATTCTGCTCAAGCGATATCGAAGATAAACAGATGAGTTGCTCCCCTTGATATTCTCACCCCGCAAAGCGCAAAAGTATATTTTGCGAACCCAATTCAATCTGTTCAGTTCTCATCGAATACGACAGCCAACAAGTGCTTCTACTCATAGTGCTGAAACGCTGTTTTTTAATTTGTATTAATATTCACTACAATACGACAATAAGTTGGATGTAACTTAATAGTTCTAATAGGAGTTTCTGCAATCGAAGGGGTCAAAGGTTATTTTTATCACCTGGATGTTTCTTGAGTGACAAATGGGGAACAACGGCCAATCAGAAGACGCGATGTATACTGATACAGGGACAATGGTCTTTGGGTGAAGTTACTGTACATATTCAGGGTCCGGGTCTTTTCGGCCTACATTCGGCCCCAGGTATTTTTCCGGGAACATTCGGCCTCCGTCGAGGCCGAATGTTCCCACTTTTGGTAAAAATTTTCGGAGTTTGGAAATTAAAAAATAACTTTAAAAAATATTTTTTACTTCATTTTTTTTTTTTGTATGTTAGGAGGTTTTCCAGAATATTTTCTTTAAAGAATAATATAATCGGGGTACCTACTTTTATTCCTAAAGTCAAAATATATTAAGCACAAGACTGATGAATAATGAATTATAATGAAATATAAAATCCCTTGTACAAAATCCACTTAATTAAATAACAGAATGACAATAATATATGTGCTCCAATGCCGACATGCAAACCCGAAATGATATACATCTTCCTGGATGTTGTTTGGCACAACTCAGCTTAAAAATTTTGTTTTTAAATGTTCTTCTGAAGTAGTGATCAAAGTTCTGGCCTCTGATGAGATACTCATACAGCATTTTTACAGTGTGACTGAAGCTTGATTTATTTAATCGCACTTGATTAAGTGATCATACACTGTTTTTACAGTTTTTTGGAACCCTTAAACCTTTTATTTGGACTGTAATTATCCTTGATGAAATAATCTTATACTGATTCTCACTGTTTCTTTGAACATTTATTTGAACACTTCTTGTGTAAAAACAACCCCTCATATGTACATGTATAAGGGTCTCATGAAAAGAGTACAACATAATAAGATGTTGGGCTCTCCCGTCCGACTCTCATGGAGTCATAAGTAAATAAAGTTACAAACAAATAAAGTTACTCGGGTCGCAAGGGATTTCAATCCCACATCGTCCGTGTGCCTTTGGCGCGCTGAAACTTTTCATTCATCATCATCTCCTCACGGGAAACCCGGGAAGTGAAGCAGTGCCTGTTCACTGCGGTAAACAGGCTCTGTCTTACTGGTAAAATAGGACCCAGTCACCAATGCTTGGGAGGTGCAAACCCTCTCAAAAATGGACAACATGGCTTATTAACGCTCACCCCCTTGTCTTGAGTTAATACTCATGTTGTGGTCATGATTAGCCATTGTACAAAAATGTGTGACCTTAAACACCAATAAATAAATAAATAAATTCATAATCATAGAGTCCAACATTAAGTTGCGGTTTAGAGGTAAGGCCAAGGCAGCATGCAATTTCATGCGATTTATTTTTGTCTTTGGTTGTAACAAAGGTGTCTCTCTTAGCCTCCCTAGTTTAAAACGGAGGCTGAATGTTCCCAGGTCGAATGTTCCCGGTGCCGAATGTTCCCGAGGCCAAATGTTCCCGAGGCCGAAAAGACCTGCTCCCCATAGTCATGTACAGGCCAACACATCGAGTACTATGGATTTGAAAACATCGCTAATTTATTACAATGCCCTGCTCTACACCCTTTTTGTAAAATAGAAAAGTAAACAACAAAGTTTTCTTCATTAGCAAGCCTTCCCCTTTTATTGGAAGATGTACTCACCTGTGTAAGATGAGTGGGCCCCAGCGGTAAAAGAAATGAATTTTGTCTTGTATAAACTTATATACATTTCTTTACCATAAGCAGTATTCTTGCTAAATTGGTAAGGTCCATAACACTAAATTTCTTGAATGTTTCAAAGAACAATTAAGTGTGACTTATGAATGAAAGGTTCATTGACTCAACTAAACACATTTTTGCCTGCCAAAGATTTTTTACAAGAAGTAACCTTCATACCAGTAATACTGCAGGGATCATGTTTTATGTTTTCCAGAAATGATTCAGATGAAGGGATCACTTGGAACAAAATGCTAGTGAATTAATTATTCTTGGCATGATTAACTTCTTTAATGCTGTTGGCACCTTATTCTGCCCACGAAAGAATTTTTCTTGCCACTGAATCAAATATAATAATTCTTTCACCTATAAAGTTAAGGGGTCGTCCAACCTAACTTCGGTCAATTTGTTGACATTTTTCCCAATGCCTCAGAAACAGATGAGAGAAGTAAGGAAAGGCAAATTATATATCAAAATAATGAGTAAAGTGCATAGAAAAGGTACATATAATTTTTTTCAGGAAAAAAAGTGAATTTTATGATTTTGAAGAAGATTAATTTGCCAATGGCATAAGTAATGAACCAGTAAAACCACAAAATAATCAGTATTTCGAAAGCCTTGTCCTCAATATAATGATTTCTACTTCTACCAATGAGTGGCCACCATCAACACATTGATTATTCTGCCACTTGAGAAGATGCGCATGTTTTTTTTTTGTTTGATTTTTTTTTTGTTTTTTTTTTTTGTTTGATAGTGCTATACATTTCAAATACAGTGAGAGGTTAAAAGCATCATGATCTATGGCTAAATAATCCTGTGTAATTGAGTCTTGAAGTCATCAAGACTCGTGTTGGTAGTGACGCTGGCACTTGGTTATGTGTTCCAGTCCTTTATGGTCCTGGGGTAAAAGGAATTTTTCCTATCTTCAGTACGACAGGATGGTAATTGGAACCCTTTCACATTTGTCCCACGTGATGTTCTGTCTGATGGAATGAGACTTTTTGTTGTGTCTACATAGACTGTTCCGTTGATAAGTTTGTGTAACATTGTCAGCCTAGCTATTTTTTTACGGTCTTTCAGGGCTTTCCAATTTAGACTCTCAATCATGGAGCTAACAGACGAGGTGTTATGGTGACGATTTGTTACATATCTCGCTGCCCTCCTTTGTACCATTTCAAGCCGGTGGATATTTTTCTGATGGTATGGGTCCCAAACTGCGCTTAAGTATTCTAAGGTTGGTCTCACTAAAGATTTGTATGCAGTTTCCTTTAGTTTCGTATTATTTATGTTCAGGTTCCGTTTTAGAAATCCCATGGTCTTATTTGCCTTGTTGCATATATTGTTGATGTTCTCATTCCATCTGAGATCTGAACTGATAGTACAGCCTAGATACTTTGCTGATTTCACTGTTTGCAAGATGTGTCCGTGCAACTTGTATTCTCTTATTATCGGGTTTCGTTTTCTTGTTACTGTCAGGACGTTGCACTTATCTGGATGAAATTTCATTTTCCAGTTCGTTTCCCATTCTGCCAGTTTATCAAGGTCTTCTTGTAGGCATGTGCTGTCACTGTCCGATGTGATGGTTAGGTACACAATAGTGTCATCGGCAAAGTGTCTGACCCTGGAGCGAATCCCTTCTGGCATGTCGTTTATATAGAAGAGGAATAGACTGGGTCCTAGTACGGAGTCTTGTGGGATGCCCGTGTCTACGTCAATTGTGTCTGATTTTTCCCCTTCTACAACTACCACTTGTTTCCTGTCAGATAGGAAGTTTTGGATCCACTTATTTGTCTTGCCTCTAATGCCATAGTAATATAGTTTGTGCATTAGCAAACTGTGGCTGACTTTGTCGAATGCTTTCGAGAAGTCCATGATTAGGCAGTCAGTTTGTTTTCATGCGTCCATATTACCGGTGATATCGTTCATAAATTCTATTGGGTTTCACAGGAGAGGCCTTTCCTGAAGCCATGCGGTAGTGGGTAGAGTATATTGTGTGTGTCCGCATAGTTCATGATTTGGCTCGTTACTATATGTTCCATGATTTTACAGCATATACATGTTAGCGAGACTGGGCGGTAGTTTACTGCCTCAAACCGTTTGCCCTTTTTACGATCACCCAAATTGAGTATTTCTGTGATAACATACTACAGACTCGAAGAAAGCATTTTTTTGACACACACTCTGGTGGGTTTTGATGTTTGAATGTAATAACACCAACACAAATTTTGGATGTTTTGGATGTGGCCATGTTTCAATGATGTTTATTCCGGTCATGTGATTATGATGTGGTTCTTGCAAAAATACTCAATTTGGGCGATCGTAAGAATGAAAGGACGTGATCATGGCCTTTATTTGTTTGAAACAATGTATGGGTGGATTTGCAAACAGGTGACAGCAGATACTTGAGCTGTTAATGTCATAACTGCAAAATATGGTTCGAAATTCCCTCTTGTGTTTACAGGCCGTCTGAACTTTTTTGTTGACAAAAAATCTGAATTATTGCGCACTAGAAAGACAACATGAACCACTTGTAAAAAAATAACCGAGTGTATAAAATCGGGACGATACACATAAAATAAGGCAACATTCATAACAAAGTAAAGAGAATGCTTCAGAAGTCACTTTTTCACGAAGTATATTCCAAGTGACCTGGAACTATATTGAGTGTGTTGATCCCCCCCCACCCCCCCCCCCACCCCCCATGTTGTGAAGTTATTTACTTCACAGTTACCATTGATGTCGGCAAAAGACCGATTCAAGATGGGTTGAAAATGATGTGTTCGCGCTTTTAAATAAGGTGCATTTGGATGATGCTGAGAATTTAGTTTTTTCTTGCAACCAACCATACTAACACAAGCGTCGATCAGTGTCTTTTGTCATCGTTTTACACTGACAAATGTGACAAATCTCCTTCACCGGAAACTATCTTCCAGTTTGCATATCACAATAAACATAACCACTGTCAGCGTGAACGTGTGATCAAAACCGAAACGAATTATCGAATTCACGGTAAAAAAATAGCTGCAATTGGCTTTTAAACAAATGAAATACACAAAATATTCGTAATTTCTTCATTATCCATGCCGAGTTACTTTTTAACCAGACCACATGCGTTCAGTTTCGTTTGTCGGCATCAAACTGATAATGTTTGTGGCAATTAATAGTACGAGAAGGCGAAAGAAGCCAAATATTTCCCATCATCTATAAATTTAATTAAAATTGATAATTCCTTTTATTTTACTGAAATTATGAATTGATAAGGTGGATGTGTTGCGATTATTATGCCCCAGACCTGGAAGTTGTAAAATCAAAGGTGCATCTAGGGCCGTGCAGTGGTGACCTCTGTCCTCTTAGTCTTACCCATTCATCATTACATGTACCAACATTCTCCCTTGTATCTCAATCACTGCTACTCCAATTTGAAGGATATTTGGTGTTGTGATCGAGCATCGTGGGAAAACAATGCCTGTGTAGCTGCTGTACCATGTGTTTCTTGCCACATTTTTTCAGAGTTGTGGTACTTTCTCACTCTTTTGAGTTAGAAAATTTTGTTTATAAGTAGTTGATTTGTTACAGTTTGTTGGAAAGTGCCTGCTGATACCATCAAATGTATTACTACAAAATATTTCTGGTGAAGATTTCATTCTTATTACTTATCAAGCAATAACCTAATGAATATTCTGTATAAAGCCACCAATCTGATGTTTGACACTTTTATCAGAGCTGTTATGAAGGCTTATTATGGAACTCAAAATGTTGATTATGGCAGGACTTTTCTATTCACCCATTAATCGATAAATTAAGTGTTATAGTTGGAAGTAAGAAGCATGAAAGGTCCATAACTTAAAGTCTAAAAAGAATGTTTTGCAATGTAACATGATTTTTGCAGATACACTTATTTGGAGGGTTACCTGCCTGATAGTTTTTGGAACATGTGTGGCCAGGATCTTCAAAAAGAAAAAAGAGTTAAACTTTGAGAAAAAAGGCATATGCCTTGAGTGACGGAGGTAGAGTCATACCAGGAAGAGCCCCCCCCCCCCCCCCCCCCCAGAAATTTTTTTTTGTGTCAAATGGAGCTCACTTGTCACCTTTTGGGGATTGCTTTGTGTACTGCGTTCTTGAAAAAAATATGTAAGACCCTCTGGATGTGCACTTCTGATCTCAATATGCCAATAAGCCTCCTTGGGGAAAGTACATGCAGTAATGGTTATGTAAGGTTGATTTGATGTGTTTTGAATAACAATGTACTTTTAAGTACATTAGATGGTTTATTGCAGTGACAGGTTACAGTTACCCTTATTTCTTCTCCAACAAATATCATGAGTGTATTGGTGTCCAAGCGTAAACAAAGCTATTATACTTATTGATAAACCAGACAAATTTAACAATTTAATCACTGTCAAATTGATGCATGGGATAAAAGGGGTTACAGTGTGTAACCAACGGGAATTGTTTTTAATATTAAAACATAGCTGTATCTGTGTTAGTGTGTGTGAAAGCGTTAAACCAGACTTCGACCTATAGCTGACTGACTACCGACTTAACTTGCACTTTTCGTTAACACTACTCACTTTCTCCCGCCACACGTAGTATTTGTCCGTTCACTTCAAATCCGTTTTCAGCCTTCATCCTGACCAGACGTATCTTTGTTATTCTTATGTTTAAAGCTTCATATCCACTTATATTGTAAAGTATAAGACTATTTGGATCATGCATATCTGGTAGGTTAATTATAATGCACTATTTGGGTCGATTTTTTACTTTTCGGAATTCCGCGATCGCATAACTCAGAATTATTGAATTTCTTCGCTTTCAAATATTTATTATACTCTGTCTACAGGTGATTTATGTGCAATATATTTATTATTTGTAAATTTTGTATTATAGGCTCCATGTTTGATGCTCATGACAAGATGATTTGTTTCAATAAATAAATTATATATATTTGGACCTACAGATATTCTTCTTTTGTGGAGAACCACATCCTCGGGTTAAATATGGCGCCCAACGTTCCAGTGAACAGATAGCCAGATATCGCCATTGCGACGTTCCTGTAGTGATCGCCTTTTCGACGTTCCAGTAGTGATTATTCGTCTGCTAATTTGTCTACAACTGTGATGTTTACATTATTGGGATCATTCTTTGTGTCGACAAGCTGAGCAGTGAAAATTTGTGAAATATCTCAAGTGTCAGACCTAATGTAAATTGAGGCCTGTTATATATCAATTATCATGATATAAGTTTTGTTTGCTTCACCGGTACCGGTAAACTGTTCGAAATGTGTTAACACGTTACGCAACTCAACTTCGTGGGAGGATTGTGACATCCACTGATTCCACACTATATTGGAACAAACTATATATTTCCACGCTTAACATGGATTTCCTCTGAATTACGTTCGATCAACGATTGTGACTGTGAATTTTCATACTCATTAAACTTCTGTTTTTTTTTCTCGGATTCTGGAACTACACCATACCATCCTATGGGAAATGGTTCTGTCGAGAGATTTAACCAGACACTGATAAAGATGCTGGCGACATTAGAGGACTTCCAGAAATCTGACTGGAAATTGTATGTTGCTCCCATGGTGCATGCCTATAATGCTACACGTAATGATGCCACAGGATTCTCCCCTCACTATCTGATGTTTGGCTGGCATCCTCGCCTCTCTGTTGATGCATTTTTAGGCATTGATCCAGGAAACGAAAGAGTTACCAGCAACAAAGAAGATTATGTTCAAAAACTTCGCAACCGAATGGGTTATGCTTACAAAGCAGCCACAGAAGCAAGTGCCAGGAGCGGTGAACAGAATAAGAGAATTTTTGACCAGAAGTTGAAAGTGCAAGAATCGAAGCTGGAAGTTGGTGACAGAGTACTAGTACGAAAAGTCAGCTTCGATGGGAAGCACAAACTTGCTGACAGGTGGGAACAGGAAGTTTATTTGGTACACGATATACCAAACTCTGATATCCCGGTATACAGGATCCAACCAGTGAACAAAAAAGGCCGTTCACGAACATTACACCGGAATATGTTGCTTCCTTTTAACTGTCTCCCTCCTGATATCCCTTCAGAAGAAGAGCACTGCAAAGTGAAACGTAGCAAGCAAGTTTGTGATCGTACAAGACAGAATTCTTCGTCTAGTAACACTACTGAATCTGAAAACTCTGGTCAGTATATGAGGTACATTATCCCTCAAAGATGACAACAGAAGTTAATTTTTCCTATTTCAACACTTAGTGAAGCAACACCAGATTCTTTAACACCAGATACTGGTCAAGCAACCGCCAGTATGAGAGACCAAGAAATGTCCACAAATAGAGAGAGTGTTGGTGAAGAAACTGGTAGTGACGCTGCGCAAAGGGAAGAAATTAACGCAAGGAGATCGAACAGGATTCGGAATCCTCCAGACCGTTATGGTCAATGGGTGTACTCCCAAATAGCTGCATCTGACTCTTCAGATGAGATTTTTGTTTGATATGGGAGCCCATTGGTTCTTAATCAAATAAAAATAATGTTTCAGCAGAGTATAACTGCTGTAATTATGGATTTTTGGCTGTAAGACTTTACGCAAAGTATAGGGCAGAATCAGCTGTTATGTATGGTATTCTGGGAATTTTTTCTGTTTGGGGTGATGTCACTTCACCGGTAGGGCGGTCTTCATTGCTGCCTTTCTTTCTGAAGTGAACGAGTTAATTGACAAGTTGATGCTCACACATTCATGTTTGAGTGCCTCTTTACAGGAGAGGGCGGTTTGCACTGCTGCCTTCCCTTTCGGGGCAAGTTGAGCAGATGTGTGTGCATTATCAATGAAATGTCAACCATTTGATTGCAGACAACCACACTGCAATATATATATATATATATATGGATAACAGCTGATTATTGGCCTAGAAACGCAAGTGATTTTAATATAAATATGCTATATCTTTTAAATAACAGTATGAGCATGTTTTTTTTTAAATTTAGAAGGTTTTTTTTTTTTTTTTACAAAAATTTCAGTGCATCCATGTAGACAGAGAATACCATTGCCTGCAATGGAAATGGATTGAAGAAAATTTATGTGACAGATTTAAAGTGTTCCTACTTTCTTTTCTATTTTAGGGAAAGAGAACATTAATTTGGTTTGTTTTCTTTGTAGGAGGAAGCTTTAATGGAAATGTCGGGACACATTTCTCCGAAGAGGGAGAATATGTAACCAACGGGAATTGTTTTTAATATTAAAACATAGCTGTATCTGTGTTAGTGTGTGTGAAAGCGTTAAACCAGACTTCGACCTATAGCTGACTGACTACCGACTTAACTTGCACTTTTCGTTAACACTACTCACTTTCTCCCGCCACACGTAGTATTTGTCCGTTCACTTCAAATCCGTTTTCAGCCTTCATCCTGACCAGACGTATCTTTGTTATTCTTATGTTTAAAGCTTCATATCCACTTATATTGTAAAGTATAAGACTATTTGGATCATGCATATCTGGTAGGTTAATTATAATGCACTATTTGGGTCGATTTTTACTTTTCGGAATTCCGCGATCGCATAACTCAGAATTATTGAATTTCTTCGCTTTCAAATATTTATTATACTCTGTCTACAGGTGATTTATGTGCAATATATTTATTATTTGTAAATTTTGTATTATAGGCTCCATGTTTGATGCTCATGACAAGATGATTTGTTTCAATAAATAAATTATATATATTTGGACCTACAGATATTCTTCTTTTGTGGAGAACCACATCCTCGGGTTAAAAGTGCAAGGGGTTTGTAAATATATTTATTCAACTACAATGTATGACTTGGCAGTGCATTCTACATAGGAGAATATCATAGTTTCTTTCCAAACCACCACAGTGACACATACATCTTTATATTGGGAGACACTCTTTTGTCCTTCCATACTTCTCCTGGTGGACTCCTTGAAGTTGACCTTTGTGGAACTCCCCAAATCAAAACATAAACAAAAGAAAATGTCTGCCCTCAGTCAGTGAGCACTCCACGTATAACATTTGGTCTCAATCTTTATTACTTTCATGAATTAGAAAAAGATTTCTTCGCGTATGTACTTCAATGTTTATAGAATACAGCTGTTATTTTATTTTGAGGTATTTTATTGTAAAAATTTTGTTCTCTTACTTATGCCATAGTAGACTTTCATGTGGTGCTATTTACACATGGCAGCAGTTCCATGGCAAATTTCAGTTTCCACATGTTCTATGTTTCATTCCAAGCAGTTTGGTATATAATTTATTGGGGTTATTCATTTTGGGCCTTTTTTAGACTTGAAAGAAAATTGCATGAAATTTGACCAAAGTTAGGTTGGACGTCCCCTTAATGGATTCTTTCACCAATGATTTATTTGTAAATTTAGTGGATTCTTTCTTTTAAATTAAGTTTAGGTGAATTTTTTATCAAATCTAGTTATGGCTGCTTCCCAGCAGTCACAACTATATTTGGTACAAAATATCTCGAAAATCCTGAGTGGGTTGAGGGTTAATTGTTCGAGTGATAGATGACACTATCAAGCTCTATGGAAAAGTGACAGTATTTACTTTAGTGTCAATTAGTGACTTTTAAATGAATGCAATAGCATGTTTTTTCTTTGAAGTAGAAAATGTTTCCATAAAATATTTATTCTCTCACATTTCTTGGTTAGAGAAGTCACCACCCAACAAATTGTGATAAAAACAATTATGAACAGAATCTTGTAAAAGTAAGGCTTCCGTTGCTGGCATCTTGATAACGTGAAAAAATATGCCGGTTCAAATCATTTTTGAAGAATAATTTAGCCTACTGCCATAATTCAATTTTGGAAGTTTTTTGAAACATGAACCTCACAAAACACATGAATAATCAAAATGTTGATTATTATAGCTGAATACTGCTTGTGACTAGATAAGGAAAGTGAAACAAAGGTGTAACTGCTTGAAATGAGTTCATTATTAATATTAAAATCTGCAAATCACCCAGTCCCCCATGAAGTGCAAAAAGATTACAAAAAAGAGCAACAAGTTGGTAACATCAAACTGTAAAATTCATAAGAAAAAAACAACAAAAAACAAATAGGCAAACTGACAACAATTAAAATAGATACACCCTCCCATAGCCCCCTCCCACACACATTGATGCATATTGAGTAAGACTAGGCCTAACCTAATACAGTACATGTAGAGTGTATATCACTAAATCACCCACTAGCTGAAACATTGTTATGTTTTTTTTGTCCATATTTACAGAATTTGAAAGTGATACTTTGGGTGATAAGAACACTTGATGGGTGATTTTGTTAGAATACACTCTCCATGTACTGTACATATCTTTTTAGTTATAAACTGAACAGTGAAGATAGTGAGGTGTTATATTAGTGTAGGTAAATACACCAATTACTCAGAATACAATTCAGTAGTCAGCGGAGGAATCTAAAAGGAGAAAGAGACTCCATAGAACATTAAAAGGCAATCGATTCCATCAGACCATTATGTACATGCATACAAGGATGCCCTTAAGAAATCTATCAGCCAATTAACAAACACCCACAGGTGGCAGTCTCACCTCCAGGTACCCCTTAAATATTTATAATACATGTATTCCCTGCTGTGGTTAATTTTTTCATAATTTATCAACTTTACTGAAGAACCACCTCTGGTAAGAGAGGCAAATTCTGATGTACTGAGTTTCTTGTTTGTTTATAAATTAATTTTGAAATGTATACTTGTCCAAGTAATGCCACTGTGGTCATTCATATGTTGTGCTTCCACTAAATAATTTTTATATCCGAACACCCACTGGTAACAGAGGCAAGTTCAGATGTATAGAGTATCTTGTTTTTCAGAATTAATGTTCCAAATGTATACTTGTCCAACTAATGGCATTGAGGTCATTCAGTGAACATCCTTCTGGTAGTCAGGGGTTTTTTTTTATATCCGAGCCCCCGTGCTAACAGCGGCAAGATCCGATGTAATGAGTCTCTGAGTTTTTTAGTTCACCTGAGCAAAGCTCAAGGTGAGCTTTACTAATCGCTTTCCGTCCGTCGTCCGGCATCGTCCGGCGTAAACTTTACAAAACCAACTTCTCCCAAGAAACCACTGGCCCAATATTTTTCAAATGTTGGGTAAATGTTTATTACCTAATGTCAATTCAGATTTGTTCAAATGAAGTTACACCTCCTCCTGGGTGGGACCACGCCCCCAAGGGGCACCAAAATCTTTGAAAATCTTCTTCTCATGAACCAGCAGTAGCAGAGACTTGATATTTGGTATGCCGCTTTGTTTTGAGGTGTAGAATCAAGTTTGTTCAAGAGAAGTTTGTCGGGCATTATTTGCCTTCGTTATGGGAGGGGCAAAAATTTTGGCCACACCTAAAATTTCTATTTTCTGAACCGTGAGGTCGATTTGAACCAAATTTGAGATGAGATTATAATGGGTCATAAGTAGTTGATTGGTGGAAAAAAATTTCTCATTTCCCCATGGGAACCTCGGGAGCTAAAAATAGGAAAAACCTTAAAACTGCCATATCTCCAAAACTACACAGCACAGAGAATTCTTATTTTGTATAAAGCTTACTTTTATCCAGGAGAATAGAATGGTTAAAAAAAATCCCTATCAGTTTGATCACAAGGTTCTTTTTTCAGGACTTTTGAAAAAGTGCTGAGTCAGCACTTTTTAACACTGTAGGCAATGGGAAAAATATTAAAAAATCTTCTTTTCCAGATCCAGCAGGCAGAATCTTTTGATATTTGGTATGCAACATTGTGGGGTGGATCTGATTCAGGTTTGTTCAAATTGGCCCCCTGGGTTCATATTTGGGCTCAGTATAGGAGCCTGATTTCGAACTTAGTGCATTTCAGGCAAATTTCTTAAAAAATCTTCTCCAGATCCAGCTGGCAGAATCTTTTCGTATTTGGTATGCAACATTGTGGGGTGGATCTGATTCAAGTTTGTTCAAGTCAGCTCCCTAGATTCATATTTGGGCTCACTATAGAAGCCTGAATTCGAACTTAGTGCATTTCAGGCAAATTTCTTCAAAAATCTTCTTCTCCAGATTGAGCAGGCAGAATCTTTTGATATTTGGTATGCAACATTGTGGGGTGGATCTCATTCAAGTTTGTTCAAATCGGCCCCCTGGGTTTATATTTGGGCTCAGTATAGAAGCTCGAATTCGAACTTAGTGCATTTCAGGCAAATTTCTTAAAAAATCTTCTTCTCCAGATCCAGCAGGCAGAATCTTTTGATATTTGGTATGCAACATTGTGGGGTGGATCTGATTCAAGTTTGTTCAAATCGGCCCCCTGGATTCCTATTTGGGCTCACTATAGAAGCCCGAATTCGAACTTAATGCATTTCAGGCAAATTTCTTAAAAAATCTTCTTCTCCAGATCCAGCAGGCAGAATCTTTTGATATTTGGTATGCAACATTGTGGGGTGGATCTGATTCAAGTTTGTTCAAATCGGCCCCCTGGGTTTATAATTGGGCTCAGTATAGAAGCTCGAATTCGAACTTAGTGCATTTCAGGCAAATTTCTTCAAAAAACTTCTTCTCCAGATCCAGCAGGCAGAATCTTTTGATATTCGGTATGCAACATTGTGGGGTGGATCTGATTCAAGTTCGTTCAAATCGGCCCCCTGGGTTTATATTTGGGCTCACTATAGAAGCTCGAATTCGAACTTAGTGCATTTTAGGCAAATTTCTTTAAAAATCTTCTTCTCCAGATCCAGCAGGCAGAATCTTATGATATTTGGTATGCAACATTGTGGGGTGGAGCTGATTCAAGTTTGTTCAAATCGGCCCCCTGGATTCATATTTGGGCTCACTATAGAAGCCCGAATTCGAACTTAGTGCATTTCACGCAAATTTCTTAAAAAATCTTCTTCTCCAGATCCAGCAGGCAGAATCTTTTGATATTTGGTATGCAACATTGTGGGGTGGATCTGACTCAAGTTTGTTCAAATTGGCCCCCTGGGTTTTTATTTGGGCTCAATATAGAAGCTCGAATTCGAACTTAGTGCATTTCAGGCAAATTTCTTAAAAAATCTTCTTCTCCAGATCCAGCAGACAGAATCTTTTGATATTTGGTATGCAACATTGTGGGGTGGATCTGATTCAAGTTTGTTCAGATTGGCCCCCTGGATTCATATTTGGGCTAACTATAGAAGCCCGAATTCGAACTTAGTGCATTTCAGGCAAATTTCTTAAAAAATCTTCTTCTCCAGATCCAGCAGGCAGAATCGTTTGATATTTGGTATGCAACATTGTGGGGTGGATCTGATTCAAGTTTGTTCAAATCGGCCCCCTGGGTTTATATTTGGGCTCAGTATAGAAGCTCGAATTCAAACTTAGTGCATTTTAGGCAAATTTCTTAAAAAATCTTCTCCAGATCCAGCAGGCAGAATCTTTTGATATTTGGTATGCAACACTATGGGGTGGATCTGATTCAAGTTTGTTCAAATCGACCCCCTGGATTCATATTTGGGCTCACTATAGAAGCCCGAATTCGAACTTAGTGTATTTCAGGCAAATTTCTTAAAAAATCTTCTCCAGATCCAGCTGGCAGAATCTTTTGATATTTGCTATGCAACATTGTGGGGTGGATCTGACTCAAGTTTGTTCAAATCGGCTCCCTGGGTTTTTATTTGGGCTCAGTATAGAAGCTTGAATTCGAACTTAGTGCATTTCAGGCAAATTTCTTAAAAAATCTTCTTCTCCAGATCCAGCAGGCAGAATCTTTTGATATTTGGTATGCAACATTGTGGGGTAGATCTGATTCAAGTTTGTTCAAATCAGCCCCCTGGATTCATATTTGGGCTCACTATAGAAGCCCGAATTCGAACTTAGTGCATTTTAGGCAAATTTCTTAAAAAATCTTCTTCTCCAGATTCAGCAGACAGAATCTTTTGATATTTGGTATACCACATTGTGGGGTGGATCTGATTCCAGTTTGTTCAAATCGGCACCCTGGATTTATATTTGGGCTCACTATAGAAGCCCGAATTCGATCTTAATGCATTTCAGGCAAATTTCTTAAAAAATCTTCTTCTCCAGATCCAGCAGGCAGAATCTTTTGATATTTGGTATGCAACATTGTGGGGTGGATCTGATTCAAGTTTGTTCAAATCGGCCCCCTGGATTCATATTTGGGCTCACTATAGAAGCCCGAAATCGAACTTATTGCATTTGAGGCAAATTTCTTTGAAAATCTTCTTCTCAAGATCCAGCAGGCAGAATCTTTTGATATTAGGTATGCACCATGCTTAGGGGGGGTGAGATTCAAGTTTGTTCAAGTCAAGTCCCTGGGTTCATATTTGGGCTCACTGTGGTAGCCAGAATTATAACTTGGTTCAAAATGAGGAATTTTCTTTAAAAATCTTCTTCAGATCCAGCAGTTGGAATGTTTTGATATTTGATATGCAGCATCCTTAGGGGGGTGAGATTCAAGTTTGTTCAAGCCATGTCCCTAGGTCCATATTTGGACTCACTGTGGGAGCTTGAATTGTAACTTAGTTCAAAATGAGGAATTTTCTTTAAAAATCTTCTTCAGATCCAGCAGTCGAAATGTTTTGATATTTGGTGTGCAGCATCCTTAGGGGGGTGAGATTCAAGTTTGTTAAAGCCAAGTCCCTGGGTTCATATAGGGGTTCCCTGTGGGAGCCCGAATTATAACTTGGGTTGATATTTAGGCTACCATGTCAGGTGAGCACCCTCAGGCCCCTTGGGGCCTCTTGTTTTATGAATTAATTTTTTTAATGTATACTTGTTCAAGTACTGGCATTGTATTCATTCAGAGGTCATCCTTCCACTGGTGAATTTTTATATCAGAACTCCCACTGGTAACAGAGGCAAGTTCAAAAGTATTGCGTTTCTTGGTTTTAATAATAAAACAAAAATATTTAAAGTATACCCTATTTATTTTTATGTGTACCCATACTATGTATGGTACACATAATGCCGGCATCCGGGGTGACCATCCGCCGTTCGTCCATCCTTTGTCCATCCATCTGTCTGTCTGTCCATCTGTCCATCCGTCTGTCCGTCCGGCATCCGTATCCATTTCTTTGTCATTCGATAACTTGAAAAATATTGCTTGGATTGTCAAGTTACTTTATATTTGTGTTCAGGTTACTGATGTGCCGAGCTGTATAGCTTTTGATGTAAGTCGGATAATTTGATCCTGAGATATTAACCCTTTATTCTTCAAATTGAAAATTCCTCCAATCCCTTTGGCATTCGATAACTTGAAAAATATTGCTTGGATTGTCTAGTTACTTTATATTTGTGTTCAGGTTACTGATTTGCCAAGCTGTATAGTTTTTGGTGTAAATCTGATGATTTGATCCCGAGATATTAACCCTTTATCCTTCAAATTGAAAATTCCTCCAATCTCTTTGGCATTCGATAACTTGAAAAATATTGCTTGGATTGTCAAGTAACTTTATATTTGTGTTCAGGTTACTGATGTGCTGAGCTGTATAGTTTTTGGTGTAAATCTGTTATTTTGATCCTGAGATATTAAACCTTTATCCTTCAAATTGCAAATTTCTCCAATCCCTTTGGCATTCGATAACTTGAAAAATATTGCTTGGATTGTCACGTTACTTTATATTTGTGTTCAGGTTACTGATGTGCCAAGCTGTATAGTTTTTGGTGTAAATCTGATAATTTAATCCTGAGATATTAACTCTTTATCCTTCAAATTGAAAATTCCTCCAATCCCTTTGGCATTCGATAACTTGAAAAATATTGCTTGGGTTGTCTAGTTACTTTATATTTGTGTTCGGGTTACTGATGTGCCAAGCTGTATAGTTTTTGGTGTAAATCTGATGATTTGATCCCGAGATATTAACCCTTTATCCTTCAAATTGAAAATTCCTCCAATCCCTTTGGCATTCGATAACTTGAAAAATACTACTGGGATTGTCAAGTTACTTTACATTTGTGTTCAGGTTACTGATATGCCGAGCTGTATAGTTTTTGGTGTAAATCTGTTATTTTGATCCTGAGATATTAACCCTTTATCCTTCAAATTGAAAATTCCTCCAATCCCTTTCGCATTCGATAACTTGAAAAATATTGCTTGGATTGTCAAGTTACTTTATAATTGTGTTCAGGTTACTGATGTGCTGAGCTGTATAGTGTTTGGTGTAAATCTGATAATTTGATCCGGAGATATTAACCCCTGTTACAACCAGTAGTGTATAAATTTACCAGTAATGTCAAAATCAACCAGTAATGTCGAAAAAATCGACCAGTAATATAAAAATCCGTTATGTCGAAAAATTAACCAGTAGTGACGACCAAAATGAGGAGCACTAACATTTGCCGACGGGGGAGGGGATATAGCCGACCCAATCCCCCCCCCCCACACCCCCCACCCCCGATGACACCCCTGGTCGTGTGCTTTAATGACTGACTATTATAATGTCAGTCACTACCCGATATTTGCTACATGTCTATCATCTAGTTCTACCAATTTGCTACCTGTCATTTTACCAACATCCATCAATCAGTCAGTCTGCGTCACCCACATGTACCCACATGTACCCGCATGTACGTGGGGAGCACTATTAGCTCAATCGAGAAATTGCCTCGCAATTCAATTTGATGAATATCCGGGTTCTATACCTGACGAGGTCAGTTAAGTTGCCTCCTTGGGAATGACACTTTATCCCAGGTGCATGTTGACTTCGTGTGCCAAGCCACATGCCGAAATGACACGTCTATGGTGCGCGTGCTTTAAACTAAGTGTCGTAAACGAAATCAATCAATCAATCAACCAACCAATCAATCTTTGTATGTAGGTCTTCCTGTCTTTCCGTCATTCAGTTGTCTATCCACGTCTAGGAGTTATTTTTCACGCGCCACATTGCTATCTGTCTGTCTGGATTTCTGTCCGTCTGCCTGGATGCTGCTAACCTGCCTGCCTACACACTTGCCAGCCTACATGTGTGACTGTATGTCTATCTGTGCGAGCGCAAAATACTAGACTAAATATTTCAGCGTCGTATCAATTCATTATCTATCCAGAGAGAGAGAGGGGGGAAGGAGGGAGAGAGAGAGAGAGAGTGAGGGGGGAGAGACAGAGAGAGAGAGTTGGACAAAGACAGAGGGAAAAGGCGATAGGGAGAGAGTGATAGACAGAAAGAACGAGAGAGAGAGAGAGAAGGAGAGATAGAGGTAGGGGCAAAGGCAGAGGGATAGATAGATAGATAGATAGATAGATAGATAGATAGATAGATAGATAGATAGATAGATAGATAGATAGAATATAGATAGATAGATAGATATTTTTCAAAACAAAGAAGCATGGGCGCAGGTCGGTAAATCGATTTCTGTTGTAAATTATTTCTATGGAATTCAATGTTTTAATATTTTTGAAGTTATATGACTTTATGACAAAATGAACTCATCTCAAAAGTGCTTTCACAAGAATGTTTCGAAGACTGGGATTCTTTTTGTAAGCAATGATGCATCGTTTGTTAATGGCTTCTGGCAGTTTTGTGTTTAATTCTGTGAAGTTGTTTTTGAAAATTTTTGCAATTTCGACATTGCGTCGATTATAAACTAAAGGAAAACAAATAATTTTATTTGGCAACCCAGAGTACTCTCTATTGAGTCCGTATGGGAAATAGGTCCTGAGCTTACCAATCTAATAGTTTTCACGCTCAAGTCGTTTGTCTGTTGTGGTTTCCTCATCGTCCAAAAACGGAATTTGCTCAATGGGTTGAAAACTGAAATGTGACTTAATGTCATGACCCGGGAGGTTAAAGTGGTCTGAGACTGCCTTTCCTGAATCTAAACGGATATTTGATAAATGGTTTTGCATTCTGACGCGCAGAGGGTTTTTCGTCTGGCCGACATATTGGATATGGCATAATTTACATGTGATTAAATAAATAATGTTTTCAGAATCACAGTTGAAGCTGTTTCTAACTTGGTAAAACATACGAGTTTGTTCGCTAAAAAATGTTTTACCGGTATTCATGTAGTTCATACGATGTATGTAACAAATTTTGCGTTGACATAGATTTACTGATCCATTTCCCAGAACAGGGCGGTTATGCCGAATTTTCGTGGGGTGCGTTGGCTCAGAGTCCCGAATGGGTGTCTCTATCTCACGGATTGTATCAGATTTAATTTTTCGCAAAAGTCGTTTTGAGTAACTGCGTTTAACAAGTGTTTTGAAAAGAATTGAACATGCGTGATTGAGGTCGCTTCTGTTCGTACAATTTCTATGGAATCGAATGATTGGAGATTTTACCAACCCATTGAATAGTTTGGGTGGGTGGTAAGAAGCTCTATGGAGAAGTTTGTGAGAATCGGTCGGTTTAAAAAAGACTTTTGTGTCTAGTACGTTGCTATGCCGGAACTGAGAGCTCTTGAATACAGTCACATCCAGAAAATCAATGGTATTTTCTGAAATGCAGGGCTGTAATTTAATGGATTCATCGTGGTTGTTCAGGATTTCCAAGAATTCGTTGAAGTCATCACGGCCATGGGGCCATATGATGAAAATGTCGTCTTGGAACCTGTGATAACATAATGGCTGTTTTCTTGCTTTAGCAAGAGCACCTCTCTCCCATTCTGCAACAAAAATATTAGCAAAATTTGGACTGAATTTTTTACCCATACTACATCCACTTATTTGGAGGTAAAATTTATTGTTAAATTCAAAGTCGTTACCTTTCAATGATAATTCTAACAATTGCAGGATTTCTTCCGATGGTCTGTTAGGGTCATCGTACCTTTTGAATGATTTTTTTATTGCCTCTAGACCAGCGTCAATACCAATGTTAGTATACATACTTTCAATGTCTAGGGTAATGAGGAGACTGTCGGAAGGAACCTGCAATTTGTTAATTTTCATTAAAAAGTCCTCAGTGTCTTTGAGGAAGCTCGGATGGCGGCAAGCAATTGGTTTTAAATAAAAATCAATATACTGTGAAATGTGGTAAGATTCCGAGCCACAGTCACTGACAATAGGCCGACCAGGAGGGGTAAATTCGTCACTCCAACTGCTGAGTGGTTTATGTATTTTAGGCAAGAGGTAAAACTTACGATTGTTTGAATCTTTCTCTGCAATTAAATACTCGACATGTTTTTTCTCAATGAAGTCGTGGTCCAGCAAGCTTTTTAGAATTCCATTAAATTTTGAACAATTTTCTTGCCAAATTGGTGCTTCTAAAGGTTTGTAATATTTTGGGTTATTTAATTGGCGTTCAGCTTCTTTAATATAATTATCTTTTGACATCAGAACTATAGCAGATCCTTTGTCACAAGGCTTGATGATAATTTGTTTGTTGTTTTTCAGCGTCTTCAGGGCATTTCTTTCGATTTGGTTCAAATTTTGTTTGTCTTTCAAAAATGATTCCGGGATTTGGCTTACTTGTTCTTTAACTTTTTGAGAAATCTCATTAATTTCAGGTTTAACTTTCCGAGGTGATGGGCACCACCCGGTTGGATTGGCAAAGAGGTCTTTTGAGCCTGTCGAATTTCGAAATTTATCTGCCAATGCTGTTGCCCTAAAAAATTGTTGGCTTGCTGGACCACCGTTCATTTCGTTAATGTAACTGTAATCATCCATGACAACTGCACCTGTCCCAAAATCTACGGTTTTGGGCTTAGGTTTTAATGGGGCTGGGGCGGGAACGAAAGTTAAACCATACCTGAGTAGATCTTTCTCACCTTCAGTTAATTTTAGATCAGGCACCAAGTTGACTATTTCGGTTCCTAGTCCTACTTTCTCTCCATGGCTGATGCCTTCTTCTGTAATTAGTTTAAAGGCTGCTCTTTGATGTATGGTTCTATGCGTGGCAGCCATCCTTGGTAGATTTTATTCGCTGTTTCCGTCGACCAGTGGATGGGATCACCTGGGCAACATTTAAACTGGCTTGCTGGAATTGCTGGGATTATCTCCAAATTCTTTGTTGACTTCGCAGCCTCGTTGATCACAGTCAAATTTTGTTGGTCCCTAGAACATAAACTAGAAGAAAAATTATGTTCCTGAAAAAGAAGTTTTGTATTAGGGTAACATTTGCGGAAATTGCTTATCATATTACCTAGTCTACCTGTTGATGTGTGACCAATCTTTTTTCTGTTCTGCACGTCTATGCGCCAGTCTTCTCTATTGTTGACCCCAACGTTGAATAAAATTGCTTTGGGATGTTGTCGATCTTTCTCCTTTTCCATGTTCTTAGCCATCTGTCGAATGTGGTTTAAGGTTCCACCAGAGTATGATGCGATGAAGGTGTTGGGTGGGGGGTTAGCATCAATCCTCGAGATGTTCGATGATCCGATGATCCAAACAGGTTTGTTTGGCTTGACTGGCAGGGTCCAGCTGTTCTTGTTTTCACCAGATTTCCAGAATCGGTAGAATGACGACTTGCCGTTTGTAGATGGTTTCTTTTGAGGTGGTGTCTTGACTATGCTGGCGTACGATGGCGATTCCGGTGTTGTGGAGCAACGTGCTGCAAATGATGGTTTTTTGGTCGCTGGTGCTGTTGGAGAGATGGTTTCCCGTCTTTTTCTTTTCGATGGAGTTTCTCTGGAAGTCGAAAATGAAATTTGCTGGCGGGCCACCGGCGATTTAGAATGAGCACGTTGATTGAAAGAGGTCTGGCTAATGACCGCTGGTTTTTTGAACTGGGACAGAAGTTGATCCGAAAGAGAATAAAATTTGTCAGTAGTACTTTCCTGTAGTCGATTGCCAAAATTCTTCTGTACAGCTGAGCTGTATAGTTTTTGGTGTAAATCTGATAATTTGATACGGAGATATTAACCCCTGTTACAACCAGTAGTGTATAAATTTACCAGTAATGTCGAAATCGACCAGTAATGTCGAAAAAATTAACCAGTAATGTCGAAATCAACCAGTAATGTCGAAAAAATCGACCAGTAATGTAAAAATCTGTAATGTCGAAAAATTAACCAGTAGTGTCAAAAAGTGACGCCCAAAATGAGGAGCACTAACATTTGCCGATGGGGGATGGGGTATAGCCCCCACCCCCACCCCCCCCACCCCCGATGACACCCCTGGTCGTGTGCTTTAATGACTGACTATTATAATGTCAGTCACTACCCGATATTTGCTACATGTCTATCATCTAGTTCTACCAATTTGCTACCTGTCATTTTACCAACATCCATCAATCAGTCAGTCTGCGTCACCCACATGTACCCGCATGTACGTGGGGAGCACTATTAGCTCAATCGAGAAATTGCCTCGCAATTCAATTTGATGAATATCCGGGTTCTATACCTGACGAGGTCAGTTAAGTTGCGTCCTTGGAAATGACACTTTATCCCAGGTGCACGTTGACTTCGTGTGCCAAGCCACATGCCGAAATGACACGTCTATGGTGCGCGTGCTTTAAACTAAGTGTCGTAAATGAAATCAATCAATCGATCAACCAACCAATCAATCTTTGTATGTAGGTCTTCCTGTCTTTCCGTCATTCAGTTGTCTATCCACATCTAGGGGTTATTTTTCACACGCCACATTGCTCTCTGTCTGTCTGGATTTCTGTCCGTCTGCCTGGATGCTGCTAACCTGCCTGCCTACACACTTGCCAGCCTACATGTGTGACTGTATGTCTATCTGTGCGAGCGCAAAATACTAGACTAAATATTTCAGCGCCGTATCAATTCATTATCTATCCAGAGAGAGAGAGAGGGGGGAAGGAGGGAGAGAGAGAGTGAGGGGGGAGAGACAGAGAGAGAGAGTTGGACAAAGACAGAGGGAAAAGGTGATAGGAAGAGAGCGATAGACAGAGAAAGAAGGAGAGAGAGAAAGAGAGATAGAGCTAGGGGCAGAGGGATAGATAGATAGATAGATAGATAGATAGATAGATAGATAGATAGATAGATAGATAGATAGATAGACAGACAGACAGACAGACAGACAGACAGACAGACAGACAGACAGACAGACAGACAGACAGACAGACAGACAGACAGACAGACAGACAGACAGACAGACAGACAGACAGACAGACAGACAGACAGACAGACAGACAGACAGACAGACAGACAGACAAGATAAGATAAGATAAGATAAGATAAGATAAGATAGATAGATAGATATAGATAGATAGATAGATAGATAGATAGATAGATAGATAGATAGATAGATATTTTTCAAAACAAAGAAGCACGGGCACAGGTCGGGGAATCGATTTCTGTTGTAAATTATTTCTATGGAATTCAATGTTGTTTTAATATTTTTGAAGTTATATGACTTCATGACAAAATGAACTCATCTCAGAAGTGCTTTCACAAGAATGTTTCGAAGACTGGGATTTTTCTTGTAAGCTATGATGCATCGTTTGTTAATGGCTTCTGGCAGTTTTGTATTTAATTCTGTGAAGTTGTTTTTGAAAATTTTTGCAATTTCGACATTGCGTCGATTATAAACCAAAGGAAAAGAAATAATTTTATTTGGCAACCCAGAGTATTCTCTATTGAGTCCGTATGGGAGATAGGTCCTGAGCTTACCAATCCAATAGTTTTCATGCTCAAGTCGTTTGTCTGTTGTTGTTTCATCGTCGCCCAAAAACAGAATTTGCTCAATGGGTTGAAAACTGAAATGTGACTTAATGTCATGACCCAGGAGGTTAAAGTGGTCTGAGACTGCCTTTCCTGAATCTAAACGGATATTTGATAAATGGTTTTGCATTCTGACGCGCAGAGGGTTTTTCGTCTGGCCGACATATTGATATGGCATAATTTACATGTGATTAAATAAATAATGTTTTCAGAATCACAGTTGAAGCTGTTTCTAACTTGGTAAAACATACGAGTTTGTTCGCTAAAAAATGTTTTACCAGTATTCATGTAGTTCATATGATGTATGTAACAAATTTTGCGTTGACATAGATTTACTGATCCATTTCCCAGAACAGGGCGGTTATGCCGAATTTTCGTGGGGTGCGTTGGCTCAGAGTCCCGAATGGGTGTCTCTATCTCACGGATTGTATCAGATTTAATTTTTTGCAAAAGTCGTTTTGAGTAACTGCGTTTAACAAGTGTTTTGAAAAGAATTGAGCATGCGTGATTGAGGTCGCTTCTGTTCGTACAATTTCTATGGAATCGAATGATTTGAGATTTTACCAACCCATTGAATAGTTTGGGTGGGTGGTAAGAAGCTCTATGGAGAAGTTGGTGAGAATCGGTCAGTTTAAAAAAGACTTTTGTGTCTAGAACGTTGCTATGCTGGAACTGAGGGCCCTTGAATACAGTCACATCCAGAAAATCAATGGTATTTTCTGAAATGCAGGGCTGTAATTTAATGGATTCATCGTGGTTGTTCAGGATTTCCAAGAATTCGTTGAAGTCATCACGGCCATGGGGCCATATGATGAAAATGTCGTCTTGGAACCTGTGATAACATAATGGCTGTTTTCTTGCTTTAGCAAGAGTGCCTCTCTCCCATTCTGCAACAAAAATATTTGCAAAATTTGGCCTGAATTTTTTACCCATACTACATCCACTTATTTGGAGATAAAATTTATTGTTAAATTCAAAGTCGTTACCTTTCAATGATAATTCTAACAATTGCAGGATTTCTTCCGATGGTCTGTTAGGGTCATCGTACCTTTTGAATGATTTTTTTTATTGCCTCTAGACCAGCGTCAATACCAATGTTAGTATACATACTTTCAATGTCTAGGGTAATGAGGAGACTGTCGGAAGGAACCTGCAATTTGTTAATTTTCATTAAAAAGTCCTAAGTGTCTTTGAGGAAGCTCGGATGGCGGCAAGCAATTGGTTTTAAATAAAAATCAATATACTGTGAAATGTGGTAAGATTCCGAGCCACAGTTGCTGACAATAGGCCGACCAGGAGGGGTAAATTCGTCACTCCACTCCAACTGCTGAGTGGTTTATGTATTTTAGGCAAGAGGTAAAACTTACGATTGTTTGAATCCCTCTCTGAAATTAAATACTCGACATGTTTTTTCTCAATGAAGTCGTGGTCCAGCAAGCTCTTTAGAATTCCATTAAATTTTGAACAATTTTCTTGCCAAATTGGTGCTTCTAAAGGTTTGTAATATTTTGGGTTATTTAATTGGCGTTCAGCTTCTTTAATATAATTATCTTTTGACATCAGAACTGTAGCAGATCCTTTGTCACAAGGCTTGATGATAATTTGTTTGTTGTTTTTCAGCGTCTTCAGGGCATTTCTTTCGATTTGGTTCAGCTTCTTTAATATAATTATCTTTTGACATCAGAACTGTAGCAGATCCTTTGATAGATAGATAGTTAGTTAGTTAGTTAGTTAGTTAGATAGTTAGTTAGTTAGTTAGTTAGTTAGTTAGTTAGTTAGTTAGTTAGATAGATAGATAGATAGATAGATAGATAGATAGATAGATAGATAGATAGATAGATAGATAGATAGATAGGGCAAAGGCAGAGGGAGAGAGAGAGAGGGATGGGGAAAGAGAGCTGGGCAAAGACAGACGTAGAGGGGGATAGAGAGAGAGAATGATGGAGAGAGAGAGGGGGGCAAAGGCAGAGGGACATGGGATAGAAAGAGAGGGGAGGTAGATAGAAAGAAAGAGGAGAGAGAGAGAGCAAATAGGATGGGGTATGTTGTGCATATGAAAGAGGGAAATAATTGTTAAACATAAAAGTCCATATTTACTGGGGTAAATGTGTTTAAACTTGCACGAAAATGGTTAAAAGTCGATAAATATAGGCAAAAGTACAATTTGAGCAACCCGAAAAAATATTGAAATTTTTGCGAAAAATCGTCATTTTGGTCGTCACTTTTTGACACTACTGGTTAATTTTTCGACATTACGGATTTTTACATTACTGGTCGATTTTTTCGACATTACTGGTTGATTTCGACATTACTGGTTAATTTTTTCAACATTACTGGTCGATTTCGACATTACTGGTAAATTTATACACTACTGGTTGTAACAGGGGTTAATATCTCCGTATCAAATTATCAGATTTACACCAAAAACTATACAGCTCAGCTGTACAGAAGAATTTTGGCAATCGACTACAGGAAAGTACTACTGACAAATTTTATTCTCTTTCGGATCAACTTCTGTCCCAGTTCAAAAAACCAGCGGTCATTAGCCAGACCTCTTTCAATCAACGTGCTCATTCTAAATCGCCGGTGGCCCGCCAGCAAATTTCATTTTCGACTTCCAGAGAAACTCCATCGAAAAGAAAAAGACGGGAAACCATCTCTCCAACAGCACCAGCGACCAAAAAACCATCATTTGCAGCACGTTGCTCCACAACACCGGAATCGCCATCGTACGCCAGCATAGTCAAGACACCACCTCAAAAGAAACCATCTACAAACGCCAAGTCGTCATTCTACCGATTCTGGAAATCTACTGGTTGATTTCGACATTACTGGTTAATTTTTTCGACATTACTGGTCGATTTCGACATTACTGGTAAATTTATACACTACTGGTTGTAACAACCCCCTTTATCCTTCAAATTGAAAATTCCTCCAATCCCTTTGGCATGAGATAACTCAAAAAATATCAATCCGATTGTCATGTTACTGTATATATTTATTCAGGTTACTGATGTGCTGTGCTGTATAGTTTTTTATGTAAATCTGATAATTTTCCTGCCTCCAATGTCGACACTATAGGTACAAAAATGACACTATAGGTACAACTCCCCTATGGAGATTCCTATGTTAATTTTATACCTATAGTGTCAGCAGCGGGGTATGGGGAAATCAGTGTTAAGTGCTTGTACCTATAGTGTCAGCACTGGGGTAGAGGCCTCCCAATGACTTTATACTGACAGGCTTAGGTGGGTTTGTCTTCCATACACATTATATACTGACAAAATGTTCTGCTTGTTTAAAACGTACTACCTAATATACATCGCTCGACTGGTGAAGTTTTTTTTCTATTTATTACTGGAAGACACGACATATAAAAATACTGTCAGATTTCGTCTGGGTGTTTTTTACACGCGAATGTCTTATAAATCCGATTTGAAAGTGTGTCTTGCAGTCAATTTGTAATACAACACTCCACTACTCAGAGAAAAAACATATCTCTCATTGCGGTTGAAACTATTCTACAAATAGCTCATGTAAGAGATACATTTTTTTCAAACACATGTGCTAACTAAATGCAACTGTGGAGAAACTCCTTCACGGACTGATTGTTTTTTATCGACTGGCAGTGATGTGTGTTTTCAATACTTTTTCAAAACTGCTTGAAGCTGATTTCAACATTTCACCGTTAGATATTACAGTGACATTAACCTCGAGAAACAATTTCATTTTTTACACTACAAAACAGTGAATGTTTTGCAGTGTAAACTGTTTTACCGGCAAAAAAAAAGAATAGCTTTTCCTTTTAACCAAAAGGAAAAGCTATTCTCTCTTATGCCTGTATTAAATTCGTAACAGATGTTGATACGAATTCAGCAAAAGAAGGCACAATTCTGAGATATCGTTCTGAAACAAACCTTAACCACATTGAAAATCATGCTTTGCACTCCTCAGATGTTTTTGCTACACAATGTCAGTCTCTCCCTCCAAATTATTTTTTGTGTGGGGAATTGTGACATTCTGGCGGTGAAAACTAATACATTGAGTATTTCATCGTCCATCATCTGACCAGCGGGGGCAAGGCGCGTGAATTACTCATTGCATTATTTCCTGCCGCCTTTTGCTTTCCCCTAAATGACTGAAAACACACCTTGGCGGGGGTCATAAACACAATTTTCTTATGGTTCTGAAACTTGAAACATCTGTCGAAATAGAATTTCCAACACAAGACATCGTGTGTAAGGGGATCAAGCATTCCTGTGGTTAGAATTATCTGAGAAATAATTCATGATTTTCTTCATTATAAATTATAGAACCACACAGGACTCTGAATGCAGTTAGCTGATGGAATATCGCAGTGTGAAAAATAGACCAGCTTATAATTTCCCCAAGTTGTCTCTTCTGTGTGGAAGGATGTGAATTTTATATATTATACATGTGGACAAAATGTGGAGGGAAAATATCGCCAGTGTGAAAAAAACGACATTATTATCGCTTCAGGCGGGGCAGTGAAGCGACAATAATGCAATTTAAATATACACACTGACTGGCGGAAATTTCAAACTATCAGCGGGATATTAATTGATGCGTGTGCTGGAAAAAAACAGATGTAATTGATCTAAAGAGATAAAATTGATTTTTTACAATCTGACTTGCTGCTGAATAAGATAGAGTTCTTCCCCTTCCACCGAAAAATGTTTGATTCACTTGCCATTTTACAAGTAAAACAGAATTTATTTACCACAGTAAAACAAATACTGCCTTAATTCCTGCCTCCCCACAGAGGCTTACTCTGAGAGTGTAAAAAGGGGGTTTATGTTATTTACAGTAGTAGGGGGAAAATATTTCGGCCATAACACTCAATGTGGCCTTCTGTGGTTTGGGTTATTGGTGAATGGTTGACTTGTGAAAATTGTAATCAGTGGTATTTTCCCTTGCCTTCCACCATCCATTCAATGGTTGGTGGAAGGCAGAGGAAAATAACTCTGAAAAGAAAAAAATATCTAAAACACCATTTTCACATTTTAGAATTTTTATTCCATGAAATTTTACATAAGTGTAGTGTCACTTTGAAAATGTTCACATCTTCTTAGCAAATTTTGCCATTTTAGGTTGAATGTCCTTTTTGTGTTTTCGTTTTCTCGACACTTTCATCAGGGGTGGTTCAGTCTCCGGGAATAAATTTTCTTCATCAACTTCCATCTTTGATTCAGTAGGTATGTCCACTTTGTACAATAAAGTATCATCATCATCGTTGAATTCCTGTATCACCGTCTGCTCAGCTTTTGGATGTAAGGCAAACCCCACAGTTGGTAAAACAGGTATATTATTTAGAGGATGCATGGAATTAAACCCGTACCCTCTAGTTGTTGAAGGAGGTGGATGCTCTATCTGTTGCGGAGTCATGTTATTTGCTGTTGATAAATACATTTTCCGCTTCTTACATTCATTCATGTAATGTCCTCGCTCATTGCAAAAAAAACACTCTCCTTTATTGGGGCAAGCCCAACTCCGATGATCTTTTTCTTGACAAATCGAACAACTATCTTTTGGTTGTGTCAACTTATATAACTCATTGACAAGTCTTTTCACTTCACCCCATCTGGATGGCTTGTAGTATATGCTTTTAACATCATTTGTCTTGTCCATTCTTGGATCTCTATTCATTTTTTTTTAAAAAAAAAGTTCGGAGGAGACTAAAAGCACGTCTTTCAGCCTGGTCAACCCAATCACAAGTGTGTTTCAACCCACCGCCCCATCACTTTTTATACTTTTTTCAACGACCAGATATTTGTGTTTTCACTGAAACACAAATGTCTGGTCGTTGAAAAAAAAGTATAAAAAGTGAGGGGAGGCAGTGGGGTGAAACACACTTGTGATTGAGTTGACCAGGCTGAAAGACGTGCTTTTCAAAGATGAAGAGGGGGTTAGTAGACTACAGCGAATCAGAGGATAATGACACAGAACCTGTAACGCCCGATGCCAAGAAGTCGAGATTGACTGAAGATGAATGGAATACAAATTCTGTACAGAATTTGTATTCCATTCATCCACAGTTATTGCGCACATCCAGAAAATTTCACTCAAAATCACATGTATGCAAAGTGACTTTGAATCAATTCGATGTCAACAATCCACTCGAGTTTTTAACTGAAATATTTGATTCGTTAGTGAGAGATGTGAAGCGAGAGTGTGGTATACAAGACAAAGATCCTGTGAGGATATCCATCCACCATCCAGGTCTTGAGGTGGGTATTTTTATTCCTTTTACAAAGGCTATGGGGGTAAATGGTAAAACAGTGTTAGATGAAATTGAAAAAGTTATTCAATCAAATGAGAATTTTACTATACACGATGGTCAATTATCTTTAGAAATAACACACACTTCACTACCACATGGGTCTGGGCGAAATACACCCATTTCGTTTGCATCTGTTGGCAAACTGGTTGGAAATAAGAAAAGTATTATCAAAATTAAAAACTCCTGTGATTCCATGTGTCTCGCACGTGCCATTGTAGTGGGAAAATGCCATGTTGATAAAGATAATTCAGAACTTTGGGAGAAAAAATGGAACAAAATGAAAAGATCCAACAGACCGACACAGGAGTGGGAAGCTAAAATATTGATGGATAAAGCAGGCCTCGAATATAATAAAACTTGTGGGTATGAGGAATATCATAAAATTCAAGAGTTACTCTCACCAGACTATGTGATCAAAATCCACCCACAATTTGTCAAAGAAAAGTTTTTATACGAACCACTGCAAACTACAAAAGAGAGTAAAGTTATTCACATTTACCACCACGAGAAGCATTTTGACACCATCACTAAAATTACAGGGTTTTTAGGATGTGCTTACTATTGTGAATATTGCAATGTAGGCTATAATAACAGAGAACGTCATAGATGCCCGAAAGGCTGTGTATGTTATTCTCCACTACCATGTACACCTGAACATCCTGTTCACTGTTACACTTGTAATAGAGATTTTGTAAGTTCATCTTGTTATAAAAATCACACAACTCTATTACGGAACCAAGAAAAACCGATTTGTCAATTAGTGAAGAAATGTCTATCATGTAAAATGCACATATATCCAGGGAGCGGAACACATATCTGCAATGGCTTCAAGAAATGCAAATATTGCCATCAATTAGTCAAAAGCGAACATTATTGTTTCATTCCAAAATACAAACCACCCAAGAAAGACAAAATGCCGAAAGTACCCTTTGTGTTTTATGATTTTGAAACAACTCAAGACTCAGGTCTCCATACCCCAAATTACTGTGTTGCACACCGTGTATGTGGGGAATGTATTTGCAAGCCTATAGATCAAGAATGTATTTTCTGTGACAAAGTTGGAAGAAGGGAATATATTTTTAAAGGAGAATCTACTTTGAGTGATTTTTGCAATTGGCTTTTCAGTAAGGAACATTTAGATACAACAGCTATTGCTCACAATTCAAGAGGGTTCGATGCACAATTTATCTTAAGACATCTCATTGAAACTGCTACATCAAAACCCGATGTCATCATGAATGGAAACAAAATTATTTCTCTGAAAGCTTGTGGTGTTAGACTCATCGATTCATTGAGTTTCCTTTCTATGAGATTGGCACAATTCCCTAAAACATTTGGTTTAAGTGAACTTGCAAAAGGTTATTTTCCTCATCTGGCAAACACAAAATCATATCAAAACTACATCGGACCTTATTTAGATGCAAAATTATACATGCCTGATTCTATGTCTCCCCCAGTCAGGGATGATTTTATTAAATGGTACAATCAAAAATTTACTAGTAATGCTACTTTCAATTTTGCCAAAGAAATGGACATGTACTGTAAATCTGATGTAGACATCCTCCGTAGAGGGTGCGGGGAGTTCAGAAAAAAATTTATTGAATGTGATGGGATAGATCCTTTCAGGGAAGCTGTGACTTTAGCTGATGCCTGTAATAAAGCTTGGCGGAAAAATTCAATGCCAGAAAACACAGTTGCCATCATTTCAGACATAGGGTATCCCACTGCTGTTCGATATTCCATGAAAGCCATTAGATTCTTACAGCTACTAGCACAAGAAGAAGGCATACACATTCAACATGCACGAAATGGTGGGGAAACTAGAATTGGAAATTATCATGTAGATGGTTTTCACAAAGAGACAAACACAATCTATGAATTTTATGGATGTATGTGGCATGGATGTGAGACTTGCTATCCTGACAGATTCGAGAAAAATCCAATCAATTCACAATTCTATCAATCTCTCTACAACAAAACCCAAGATCGCATAAAACATTTCAAATCATTGGGGTATAATATAAGAGGAATATGGGAACACGAATTTGATCATCTATGCAAAACGGAGCCAGATGTTCGAGCTTCTATAGATACATTTTTTCCACACATGGATCCCATTCAGCCACGTGAGGCATTGTTTGGCGGGAGAACAAATGCCATTAAATTACATTACAAAATTGATGAGAATACAGACACAGAAATTAAATACATAGACATTTGTTCACACTACCCATATGTCAATAAACACAGAGAATATCCAGTCTCTCATCCAGTTATTCTTACAAAGGAAAATATAGACATGAACAAAATAAGGCAATACAGAGGGCTTATCAAGTGTAAGATTCTACCACCTCAAAATCTTTTTCTGCCAGTTCTCCCCATTCATTGCAACAAGAAAATGACATTCACACTTTGCAAAACGTGTGCAGAACATGAAACAGATCACTGCCAACACACACCAGAACAACGTGCGATAGTGGGTACATGGACATCTGTTGAACTTGCCAAATCACTGGATTTGGGATATAGCCTAATTGAGACTTATCAGATTTGGCACTGGGATGAATGGTCTTCAGAGATTTACAAACATTATGTGAACAAATATTTAAAAATGAAACAAGAAGCTAGCGGGTTTCCAGATTGGGTGAAAACAAAAACAGACAAAAACACATTTAAAAAAGATTATGCACAGATTGAAAACATTTATTTAGAAAATGTTGAAAAAAATCCTGGAAAAAGATCATTTGCCAAAACCATGTTAAATTGTCTCTGGGGAAAGAATGCACAAAACAATATAAAAACTAAAACAAAATATATAAATGAACCATCAGAATATTTTGAAATAATACAGAACAGAAACAAAATTGTGAAGAATGTGGAATTTTTTGAGCATGATCAGTTTGTTTTAGTAAACTATATTGACACTGCAGATGTTTTCACACCACACAATTCAGCAAATGTCGTGGTAGCATCGTTTGTAACCGCGTATGCACGTTTAGAATTGTACAAAGTTTTAGAACAATTAGGAACACGAGTTTTATACTTTGACACAGACAGTTGTATTTACATCCATAATCCCACACTTTGGAACCCAAAAATTGTAAATAGCAGGTTAGGTCAGTGGACAGATGAACATCCAGAGGCAAAAATCACAGAGTTTGTTGGATTAGGGCCAAAGAATTATGGATACAAATACATTAAAGGTGGAGAAATACATACCACATGTAAAGTTAAGGGGATCACATTAGATTTCAAAACATCACAAAAAGTTAATTTTGAGAGAATGGTTGAGTGTGCACGAGACAGAGAGAATTACAAAATAAACATTGAGTACACACATAAAATTAAACGTAATAAAAACAGACAAGTCACAAGTGAAGCACAAACCAAAACATTCAGATCTGTATACACAAAACGTTTTGTAGTAGATAAATATGATACCCTCCCCTGTGGGTTTAAGGTATAAATATCCGTCACAAAAACTCATTTCAATTTTGAACAGAGAACAGACAAGATGTCTTTACCACTCGAGCCTGCTTTCCCTAATTATTTATCAGAGTTAAAAAGACTTGAAAGTTTTCATTGGACTTCCTACCCAGTCTTACAATCGAAAAAAGACGAATTAGCCAAAGCTGGATTTTTTCTGTGTTGGGGGTGGTAAAGTGAAGTGTTTTGTATGTGGACAAGGTTTACATAATTGGGAAGAAAAGGATATTCCTTTACAAGAACATGTCAAGTATTCTCCAAATTGTCCTTACATGAAACTTATTAGAGGCTGTCAGTTATATAAACGACCCACATGTATGCAAACACCTCCTGATAAAATATTAGCAGTCATGGATAATGGGTTCACTTTAAAACAAATATTTTCAACAATGAAAAAATATGATAAAACTCTAGATGATTTTCCAGATTCAAATTCATTATTTGCACTCATGGTCATAGATGATCAAAGTACATCATCATTTAGTAAAATAATTGGCAATCATGCCGCAGTACATTTCAGGAATAAGTTAAGTGATTTATTTACTGACGGTCCAGCAAATGATTTTCCTGACTCTTCTGATACACAAAGCACATGGTGTAATGTAATATCTGATGCACAAAGTACATCAGAACAGACAAAAGAATCATCAGTTTGATTTCAACCATGGAACCAGTAAGACACATCTTAGAAAACAAGATCACACGTAAGGCATTATTATATGCATTTCAAATGATCACTCCTGGTTATCTGACAATAACAAAAGATTTCATTCAAAATCAATTAGAAAAAGATGGAATGTATGGGGAATTTTGTAATGCATTACAAATCATGAATGCTTTTTACAAAGATAATGTAAAAAATATTTGGACAAGAGTTATGTGGGATTTTATTATTTATGATGAACAAATCATGAATTATTTATATAGACAATGTATGCCACAAACAGATCAGAGTTCTTCAGAAACTTTATTTGAATTAAAAGCGCCCTTAAAAAGAAAACCCTCTCATAGAAATGAAGAAGCTATGGAAATAGAAAGTATAGTCAATGTTTTGATATTCCTTTTGGTAGAAAATAAAAATTATGGCAATGAGTGATTGTTTATTGTTTCAGCACCCCTGTAATATCTTTATAGCAGGCCCTAGTGGATCGGGGAAGACAGTATTTGTCAAAAAGCTAATTGATATGAAACATGACTTATTTCAATCCCCACCACAAAAAAATTGTTTGGTGCTATAAAGAATGGCAAACTACATATGCTTTACTTAAAGAAAGTGAGGATATCAAATTCATAGAAGGTATTCCTGATGATGAATATGAAATTGTCAGTGATGTCACTATTCCACATCTTGTAGTTTTTGATGATATGTTAGGCGATAAAGATGAAGAAAAAATTAAATTATGGTTCACACGAAAAGGCCATCATCGAAATGCAAGTGTCATATACATCACACAAAATATGTTTCAACAATCTAAATCTAGTCGTACCATAAGTTTGAATGCGCATTATATGATTTTATTTCAAAATACCAGAGATAAAGGACAGATTAAAGCGTTAGCAAATCAAGTTCAATTACCCCATTTAAATGCATCTTATCAAGATGCAACGAGTACTGATCATGGTTATTTATTAATTGATTTTCATCCTAAAACACCTGACTCTTTGAGATTAAGAACTGATATTTTTCATCCTTGGGTGACACAAAATGAACGGGGTCCCATCATTTACACAAAACTATAAAAGCCACACCCCACAAATTTTTGTATCACTTGGTAAAAAAATTGCTGACGTATACACATCATAATGGCAACTTTTATCGGATCATTAGAACGATTGAGTGAGCAGACAAATCCATTTGCAAGAGAAAAATTACTTAAAAAAGGTTTCAAGAAAATTTTAAAATGGTTTACATTAGCAAGTAGAATCATACTCAATAAAAACATTAAATTGCCAAAACAAACTTTAACATATATGGATAGGCATAGACAGGATCTACAACAACTTGCGAATCCAAGAGTAGATCTTGCAACCAAACGAAACATTATTTTAAAACCAGGTGGTGGTGGATTTTTTGGCGGTGTTATTATTCGTAATTTAATTCGATGGGATGGTCATAAGACAAGTAGAAATTTTTATTCACCATTTACAAAAAACAAAGGTAAAAAACAAAAATCACATAAAAAGAAAAACAAAGTGTCTAAGAAAAATTACACGAATGCAAATGTCTTAGTCACTCCTCAAAAAGAGACAAAAACAAAATCTGTTTTAGTTAGCAAACTTCGAAAACAGAAAAAAGTACCGCCATTAAAGTTAATGCGTGAAACATCTGGTGGATTTAGAGTATCGCATGATCCTATGATGTCTAGACAGAGTATGAGCCATGTACCGCTAAAAGAAAATATTCCAATGACAGCACGATTCCCAGCTTTGAATGCACCCGATACTGTTGAGGGGGTAAGATCTTATTTTCGTTAAAATAAAAATGGATGACACATATGACTACTATATCATTTTATAAATGCTCTTTGTAGAGGTAAGATGGTAAAACAATCTCGTAAAATTCCACTAGTCAAAAAATATGGTGGGGTGCTAATGGCACTAAGTCAAACTCCACCAGCATTTCAAAAACAAATTATGAAAAATGCACCTGAAGAATTAATTAATTGCGTGGCAGAATGTTGTCATAATCTTTTAAAAGGGAACATACATCTTTCCCCTGCTCAGAAACAAAAATTACACCCGAAACGTAAACAACTAAGATGGCTTGCTAGTAAATCGATATCACTTAAAAAGAAAAAACAAATTTTAAATCAAAAAGGTGTTTTTTTACCATTACTTGGGTTACTTGCACCCGCTGTAGGACTTGCAACAAATCTTGCAAATAAATTGGTGAGTAAAATATGAAGAATATGGCTATTGTACCTTATCAAATGATGGAAGAAATGCAACAATACAGAAGTGAAAAATCACAGCATCCAAGATTACCACCTGACCCTCAAATTACTAATACAGTACAGATGCAGAATGAATTATCATCTGTGTTAGAAAATTCAGAATTATCAGAAAGTGAGAGAAAACAAAAATATGGTGAAAATTTACAAAAGTTTCAAATGTCATATAAGAAGGCATTACAACCATCATTGATCATGCCTGAGGTAGACCGAAAGTCATTGTTTTTACGAGATCGCATTATAGAAAGTGTTCCTGTCACAGTGAGGCATAAAGCAACTTCATTATTATCTGCTTTATCGTCTCACCCACACATGAGTTGGGATGATCAAGGTGTTTTAAGCTATGATGGAGAACCCATAAAAGGTTCAAATATCATTGATTTAGTCAATGATGTTCTCAGGCATCGAAAAGACTTTAAACCAAGAGGCTGGGAAATATTCAATCGTGGGTTAAAGATATAAATATTCCTCAAGATTTTGTTGGAAATCGTGAACATTGGGTGTGGATGAATAGAGAAGATGGCATACCCAATGAATATCAAAGTTCTCCTCAAGATAGTTGGTTAGATAGTTCTGTTTTAACATCTCCAAAACGTAAACTTCTTCGAGTAAAGAAAACACCTAGACATAGATTGGCAAAAAATAAAATTTCTAATAAATGGGAGGCCTACTGAATAATTTATTAACCAAAATATATTACAATACGAATCACCCCGCAAGCTATAGTGGTATACATAAATTATACAAAGCAGCCCACAGTAAAGATAAATCTGTTACAGTTGATCAAGTTAAAAAATGGTTGAAAGGAGAGAGGACTTACACTTTACATAAATCCATTCGTAAAAAATTTGCAAGACGAAAGACTGTAGTTGGTGGAATTGATCATCAATGGCAAATTGATTTAGCAGATTTACAAAGTTTACAATCTTACAATGACCGATTTCGTTATTTAGTTTGTGTCATTGATGTTTTTTCAAAATATGCATGGGTTTTTCCCATACACAATAAATCAGGACAAACACTAACAAAATCTTTCCAAAGACTTTTGAAAACTTCTGGGTGTAAACCATTATCTTTTCAATCAGATAAAGGTTCTGAATTAAAAATAAAGAGGTGCAGAAATTTTTAAAGAAACAAAAAATTCATTTTTTCACAACAGAAAACCCCGAAACAAAAGCTAGTATTGTAGAACGTTTCCAACGCACATTGAAAACCCGAATGTGGAAATATTTTACTCACAAACGTACATTAAGATATATTGATGTGTTACAAAATTTAGTTGATGGATACAATCACAGTTTCCATCGTAGTATTCAGAGAACTCCTGCATCTGTGTCAATAGAAAATGAAGTAGAAGTAACTCAAAATTTGTATGGTAAAAAAAAATCTAAAAAGAAAAAAATAAAATTTAAAGTTGGCGATATAGTACGCATTAACAAAACCAAACGTACATTTGAAAAAGGATATTTACCAAATTGGACAAAAGAATTATTCAAAATCACTCATATAAAACATACACACCCACCCACTTATAAACTTGAAGATATGGGTGGTGAAAGTATACAGGGAACATTTTACCCACAAGAAATTCAAAATATAAAAGATGATAAAAAATATATCATTGATTCGGTTCTAGCCAGATGTTTGAGACGTATTGGTAAGAAACTCATTAAGGAACTTAAAGTACATTGGGAAGGCTATCCCACAAAATTTGATAGTTGGATAGCAGAAACAGATTTAGTATAAAAAGAATATGTCACTAAATGAAAATACATTGAGTGGTGAAAGTGCAAGTGTTGAAGTACAAAATCAACTACCACAATTTAATTGTTGTGGAAGTCTTGTTGCAAAAAATCAAGTATCTTATTTCACACAAATAATTGTCATTTATGGAATTATAATTACGGCTATCATTCACCTTAGTTTACAATCACCAAACAAAGAATTGTGGTTAGTATTATTAAGTAGTTCTTTAGGATATATTCTTCCAAGCCCAGGTTTAAAATATTTGAGACCACACGAGAAGAAAAATGAATTCGTTTTACGTAACACTACTGAGTGATAGTTCTATGGATATGTTTCCAAATAACACACAATGTTGTTTTCAAACAAAATTATCTAAACCCATTCATATTAATAAAGAACATTGGGAAGTGGGATTAGTTGAAGTAATTTTACCATCTGAGGCAAGAAATATAACAGATGATGAAACAAATTTTAAAATCATTGTAACAGATTCAAAAATATCAGCACGCATTAATAATATTAATAAATCGTTTTTCAAACATACAGTACGTAAGGGTGTTGCTGCTGTTGAGCTAAGTATTTTGCCAGGGGCATATGCAAATGGTGGACATGTTGTAGAAGCAATAGAATCAGAAATTCAAGACAAACTGGGTGATATATTTTTAAAGAATTTGGTGTGTCATTTCATCTTGGTTATTCATCTCGAAATTCACGTGTAAAAATTGTATCAAATAGTATTGCAACAGTTGGACTTGAATTATCACAAAGTTTATCACAAAAATTGGGGTGTAAAGATGGTCTGTTTCCAGTAATTTTTCCTAACACAGCAAAAGATGCATTTAAATATAATGTGGATTTAAATATGGATTTTAATCAACTCTTTATTTATTCTGATATTGCAGATTATACATTTCTTGGTGATATAGAAGCGCCTATTTTACGTGTGATACCCTTTGAAACACGTGACGAATCTCTGCACACTCATAAAGAATTTGATAATGTACATGATGTACCAGTATCAAAATCTTCTTTTGATTATATCACTATAAATATAATTGGGAATACTGGTAAAAACATTCAGTTTTCAAGTGGTAAGAGTGTTGTCAAGTTGCATTTTAGACAGACATCAACTCCATTTATAAAATATGCCTCCAGTATATCGAGGTGTGGCGCGGCAATACGGATATGGATTAGGGTCTATTTTTCGCTCAGCAATAAGATCAGCTGTACCATTAATAAAACCAATTGCAAAAAATGCATTTCGAAGTTTAAAAAAAGAAGGATTAAAACATGGTTTAGAAATAGCAAATGAATTGCTGAGCAATCGTAAACCATCTAAAGAAGTAATGCTCACTCATGCAAAAGATCTTATGACATCTGTGGGGAAAGCTGCATTGGGAATAAAAAGACAGAAACGAGAACCAAAACATCATTCTGCTGTTCGTTCTCAAAGAGGGAAGACACGTAAAAGGCAATCTTATACAAAACTAAATTCAAAACGAAATTCAAGACCACTTGATATATTCAATTAAATCATAATGTTACATGGATCTTGCGAACATTTTTGTAGTGGATTTGATCCAGATAATGTATCACCAACATGAAGTGGTGTCGAAAATATTGGTGAGATTGAGCAATTTCCCATTGCATCTTTAAACAATTCTTCACCGATAGAATTTTTAATCCCCAGATAAACAACCAAGTGGTTAGATCTTGCAGCATCTACACTTGAGGTTCAGTTCAAAATTACAAAGCAAGATGGGAGTGAAATGGAAGATGATACAAATATTACTCCCATCAATAATTTTTTTCACAGCATGTTCAGTAAAATTGATGTGACACTGAATGGTAATTTGATAACCACCAATACAGACATGTATCCTTATCGAGCATTTTTTGAAAATCTGTTAAGCTATTCAAAAGATGTGAAAAAAACACATCTAGCTGCTAGTGAGATGTGGTATATGGATACCCCTGGTCAACATACTGCAATTGCTAAAGATTCCACAAACAAAGGTTTGATTGAACGTCACAAATTAATTGCAAACAGTAAATCTGTACAACTAAGAGGAAAATTGCATTTAGATCTGTTTGTGCAAGAGAAATATTTACCAAATGGTGTGGAAATGAGAGTTAAAATTCATCGTGCTCCGACTAAATTTTGTCTGATTGGTGGTGTAGATGGAGAAATAGAAATTCAAAAAGCCATATTCAGAATACCGGCCTTCGATTTAATTCCTAAATTTGCAAATGATCTGAATGCACAAATAGATCGAACAAATTATAAAATCCCCATTAGACGTACTGAAATTAAAACATTTACCATTGGAAACGGTCTTCGATCAAAAATAGAAGACCATCTGTTTCATAAACAGATGCCAAAACAAATAATTCTTGGCTTAGTTTTGAATAAAGATTTAAATGGAGATATTGGTACATGTCCATTTAATTTTCAATATTTCAATTTGAACAAGTTGGAAATCACAGTGGATGGACATTCCATTAAATCACGTCCCTTTGAACCAAATTTCGAAGGTGGACTTTATCTAAATTCATATTTATCATTGTTTGAAGCAATGGGGTATTTTGGACAAAATGAAACATTTAATATATCAATGCAGGATTATGCAAAAGGATATACCCTCTGGGGAATTGATTTGACACCTGATCAATCAAGCAGTGGACCATTAGCTCACCCTATAAAGTCTGGCAACCTTCGAATAGATCTTCAGTTTGCTGAAGCTCTAGCACAGGTGATCAACGTTGTCGTATATGCAGAATTTGATAGTGAAATACAAATCAGTAAGTTCAGAGAAGTGATATTTGACTATTAACAATGAGTAAATGTGAACATTGCAAGATTCACAGAGAAATGAGAAGAAGAATATAAATAATGAGGCAAGTGAAGACAAAAAATGAAAAACTGTTCCTTAGATTATTTAAAGGAATTGTTGTAAATGAAGTGACACCTTTGATAAAAGAAGAAGTGAATAAACTGTGTTATGGGTGTCAAGGAATACCTGGAGCAAAACATGACTTTTGTATAAGAAAGGATGTAAGAATATGGATTGAAATGTATTTGAAAGACTGTATGGAAAAAGTGTGTATATCAAGTGTACTATATAAACTGCTCGAACAAGCAAACAAATGGAACATTGAAGGATGTTTTACATATATGAATGTGAACTTTAAAATTAACACACAAGAAGACATTCAAAATTGGGCAGATTTAGTAGAAAAATAGTGGGGATATTACACACTACTTGTTAAAGAAGAAGAAGAAGAAGAAGAAGTTGATTAAAAAAAGTACAACAGCCCTTTTTTAGGGGTAAGAAGAGATGGACACCACTCAACTACAATATGTTCTTGATAATTCTCCAAGGTTATCATCATTGAATGGAAAAGTGTGTTCAAGAGACTTATTACCAAAACAAAAGCATAAACACAGAAAAGCTTATATTGTGAACACAGATTCATCAAAAGAACCAGGAGAACACTGGGTGGTGATATATTTCAAAGACAATCATTCAGCCATCTACTTTGATTCTTATGGCTTATCACCATTACATAAAGACATATACAATTTCATAGTGAAAAACACAGATTTGTGGACTATAAACACAATGAGGGTACAAAGTGCTCGTACTGTGCTGTGTGGTATGTACTGTATATTTGTTTTAGATCATCTTGCAAGAGGATATGATTTGAAGACAGTTCTTACTATCAAATTCGATCCAAGAAATTTCCAACAGAATGACAGAGAAGTCTGTTGATGGTTTGCACAAACTTATAGACATTATTTTATGTAATCATGATCAGGTGCCAAAACAACCCACAGTTTTTTATAAAAACATTTTTTCTGTTGTATAAATTTATTATGTATCACAGATAGGATATTTTAGCATTTTTTTCCAAAAATCTTAAGAGATAATGCTTTATTTCAAGACACAATTCTGGCTACACATATTTTCTCAGCAAAATGGAATCTTGAAATAAAGTGGTATCACACAAAAAAAAATCTCGATGTAAAAAGGTTTTGTATAGATAGACAAACTCAGATCTCGGTGTATATATGCTTCTCACTTCATATATCAAACATTGGTACCTAAACTAATTCTTATTGTCTGTTTAAAATGTAGCAGTGCCCACTAGCTCTCCATAGCAGTAAAAAAAAAGAGAAGAAATACTTCTCTTTTTTCACCATTCTATCTCATAAGTGAAAAAGAGTTAAGAGATACTTCTCTTTTCCACTGTGGGTAAGAGACTGTATGTTTATCAATCAATCCTTCCATGTAGTAAAGTGTTATACGGTTTAAAGTATGGAGAGATTGATTAATAAACATATATTTTGCCAGCATAAAGTAATTGGGAGGCCTCTACCCCGTGATTGACACTATAGGGATCAGCATTTAAGAGATACTTCATTCACCATTCCATCCCATAAGTGAAAAAGAGTTAAGAGATACTTCTCTTTTCCACTGTGGGTAAGAGATTGTATGTTTATCAATCAATCCTTCCATGTAGTAAAGTGTTATACGGTTTAAAGTATGGAGAGATTGATTAATAAACATATATTTTGCCAGCATATAAAATGTATGGAAGACAAACCCACCTAAGCCTGTCAGTATAAAGTCATTGGGAGGCCTCTACCCCAGTGCTGACACTATAGGTACAAGCACTTAACACTGATTTCCCCATATCCCAATGCTGACACTATAGGTACAAAATTAACATAGGAATCTCCATAGGGGAGTTGTACCTATAGTGTCATTTTTGTACCTATAGTGTCAACATTGGAGGCAGATAAAAAATTCTCCTTATGAGAGGTAGGAAAAAACTGGCTAAAAATACTTCCATTATTGAGGGGAAGTCCAACCTAACTTTGGTCAAATTTCAGGTAATTTTCTCCAAAGTCCAGAGAAGGTCAGAAAGGAATAACCCCAATACATATATATCAATTTGTTTGAAAAGAACTACAGATTTTGTGGAAACTAATATTTGCCATGGAACCGTTACCATGTGGTAGAAAGCATTACCTGAAAGTCTGCTATGGCATAAGTAAGAGATCAGATTTTATACAATAAAATACCTTAAATTTACTGAATAGTTAAATTCTGCAATCATTCTAGTACAGACTCGGAGAAATCTTTTTCTCATTCTTGCAAGGAACGGACTGCGAGACCAACTGTAATTTAGGATGCCTACATTTCATTGTGTTATTTACCTTTTATGAAGTTCACCAAGGGTCAAATCCACACAGTTCAGAAGAACAAGTGTGGAGTCATGAAAGAGTGCATCAATGAACAATGAAGAATGTCCAATGTGGCTTTTGTGAGTCTGCTGTGACCATACCCCCACAAAATCTGTGCCATTTTGCATGCAATCTGTATCAAATTGGTAAAAGACGATGCGATTGATACACCAAAAAAGGGAAAATTGCCAGACTTCCCCATTTGTTATTATGTGTGTCCATTTCTGGGGTTGCATGAGCATTGACAGCTGCCAAGTGTCATTTGAATGTTCAAATGTGGCCAAAACGACAAAAAATTACCTGTCCTGCGTGCAGAATACTTTCATCAATCAGCTACACGAAGTTAGAAATCATGGCTTCTAATTCATTTATGTACATGATTTGATATGCGTCATTTGTTTTGGAACTATCGACCTTCTGTAGTTGCTGTTTGGGGAGGCTTGACTGTTGTTTTCTCGTGAGATTTTAGAACATTAATAACTGATCTGCTTACCAATATTAATTATATAGGCGGAGGGTTACAGGCCTGAACAGCATCGGAATTATTTTGGTTATTAAATTCATTTATCTAAACACTTATGACACGTTGTGGTCTCATTTCGGTAATTCATGTGATTGTTGTCCACCTGGCGGATTTTTAGCTCACCTGAGCGAAGCTCAAGGGGAGCTTTACTAATCACTTTCTGTCCGGCGTTAACTTTACATTATCGACTTCTCCTCCTAAACCACTCGCCCAATTTTATTCAAATGTTGGCTAAATGTTTATTACCTAATGCCAATTCAGATTTGTTCAAATGAAGTTGCCCCTCCTCCTGGGTGGTGCCATACCCCCAAGGGGCACCAAAATCTTTGTAAATCTTCTTCTCATGAACCAGCAGTAGCAGAGACTTGATATTTGGTGTGCTGCTTCCTTTTGAGGTGTAGACTCAGATTTGTTCAAGAGAAGTTTGTGGGGCTATACTTGACGTTGTTATGAGAGGGGCAAAATTTTTTGCCCCGCCCAAAATTTCTATTTTCCAAACCGAGAGGCTGATTTGAACCAAATTTTATGTGAGGGCTTATTGGGTCATGAGTACTTGATTTATGCAAAAAAAAATTTTCCCGCAGCCCCGTGGGAACCGCAGGAGCTAAAAATAGAAAAAATTTAAAACGCCCATATCTCCAAAACTGCACGGCACTGAGAATTTTTATTTGGTGTGCAGCTTCCTTAGGACCAACAGAAAGGATTGGTAAAAAAAAATTGCCATCGGTTTTATCATAGGGTACAGTTTCGGGACTTTGAAAAAGTGCTGAGTCAGCACTTTTTAACACTGTAGGCAATGGGAAAAACATTAAAAAAATCTTCTTCTCCAGATCCAGCAGGCAGAATCTTTTGATATTTGGTATGCAACATTGTGGGGTGGATCTGATTCAAGTTTGTTCAAATCGGCCCCCTGGGTTTATATTTGGGCTCAGTATAGGAGCCCAAATTTGAACTTACTGCATTTCAGGCAAATTTCTTTGAAAATCTTCTTCTCCAGATCCAGCAGGCAGAATCTTTTGATATTTGGTATGCAACATTGTAGGGTGGATCTGATTCAAGTTTGTTCAAATCGGCTCCCTAGATTCATATTTGGGCTCACTATAGGAGCTCGAATTCGAATTTAGTGCATTTCAGGCAAATTTCTTCAAAAATCTTCTTCTCCAGATCCAGCAGGCAGAATCTTTTGATATTTGGTATGCAACATTGTAGGGTGGATCTGATTCAAGTTTGTTCAAATCAGCTCCCTAGATTCATATTTGGCTCACTATAGGAGCTCGAATTCGAATTTAGTGCATTTCAGGCAAATTTCTTCAAAAATCTTCTTCTCCAGATCCAGCAGGCAGAATCTTTTGATATTTGGTATGCAATGTTGCGGGGTAGATCTGATTCAAGTTTGTTCAAATCGGCCCCCTGGATACATATTTGGGCTTACTATAGAAGCCCGAATTCGAACTTAGTGCATTTCAGGCAAATTTCTTAAAAAATCTTCTTCTCCAGATCCAGCAGGCAGAATCTTTTCATATTTGGTAAGCAACATTGTGGGGTGGATCTGATTCAAGATTGTTCAAATCGGCCCCCTGGGTTAATATTTGGGCTCAGTATAGGAGCCCGATTTCGAACTTAGTGCATTTCAGGCAAATTTCTTAAAAAATCTTCTTCTCCAGATCCAGCAGGCAGAATCTTTTGATATTTGGTATGCAACATTGTAGGGTGGAGCTGATTCAAGTTTGTTCAAATCGGCCCCCTGGGTTCATATTTGGGCTCAGTATAGGAGCCCGATTTCGAACTTAGTGCATTTAGGCAAATTCTTAAAAAATCTTCTTCTCCAGATCCAGAAGGCAGAATCTTTTGATATTTGGTATGCAACATTGTGGGGTGGATCTGATTCAAGTTTGTTCAAATCGGCTTCCTAGATTCATATTTGGGCTCACTATAGAAGCTCGAATTTGAACTTAGTGCATTTCATGCAAATTTCTTAAAAAATCTTCTTCTCCAGATCCAGCAGGCAGAATCTTTTCATATTTGGTAAGCAACATTGTGGGGTGGATCTGATTCAAGTTTGTTCAAATCGGCCCCCTGGGTTTATATTTGGGCTCAGTATAGGAGCCCAAATTTGAACTTAGTGCATTTCAAGCAAATTTATTAAAAAATCTTCTTCTCCAGATCCAGCAGGCAGAATCTTTTGATATTTGGTATGCAACATCGTGGGTTGGATCTGATTCAAGTTTGTTCAAATCGGCTTCCTAGATTCATATTTGGGCTCCCTATAGAAGCTCGAATTCGAACTTAGTGCATTTCAGGCAAATTTCTTAAAAAATCATCTTCTCCAGATCCAGCAGGCAGAATCTTTTGATATTTGGTATGCAACATTGCGGGGTGGATCTGATTCAAGTTTGTTCAAATCGGCCCCCTGGATTCATATTTGGGCTCACTATAGAAGCTCGAATTCAAATTTAGTGCATTTCGGTCAAATTTATTCAAAAATCTTCTTCTCCAGATCCAGCAGGCAGAATCTTTTGATATTTGGTATGCAACATTGCGGGGTGGATCTGATTCAAGTTTGTTCAAATCGGCCCCCTGGATTCATATTTGGGCTTAATATAGAAGCCCGAATTCGCACTTAGTGCATTTCAGGCAAATTTCTTCAAAAATCTTCTTCTCCAGATCCAGCAGGCAGAATCTTTTGATATTTGGTATGCAACATTGCGGGGTGGATCTGATTCAAGTTTGTTCAAATCGGCCCCCTGGATTCATATTTGGGCTTAATATAGAAGCCCGAATTCGCACTTAGTGCATTTCGGGCAAATTTATTAAAAAATCTTCTTCTCCAGATCCAGCAGGCAGAATCTTTTGATATTTGGTATGCAACATTGTGGGGTGGATCTGATTCAAGTTTGTTCAAATCGGCTTCCTAGTTTCATATTTGGGCTCACTATAGAAGCTCGAATTCGAACTTAGTGCATTTCAGGCAAATTTCTTAAAAAATCTTCTTCTCCAGATCCAGCTTCAGAATCTTTTCATATTTGGTAAGCAACATTGTGGGGTGGATCTGATTCAAGTTTGTTCAAATCGGCCCCCTGGGTTTATATTTGGGCTCCGTATAGGAGCCCAAATTTTAACTTAGTGCGTTTCAGGCATATTTCTTAAAAAATCTTCTTCTCCAGATCCAGCAGGCAGAATCTTTTGATATTTGGTATGCAACATTGTAGGGTGGATCTGATTGTGATTCATGAACGTATTTATTTGTAAAGTTGATAGAATTTTAGACAAAATTTGCAGAAAAGATCTACTATAGAAGGGGTGGTATCCAGGGTGAACCGTTTACCCAAATCTAGCAGTACTAATGCATTATTCACACAAATCTTCGTTCAAATTTTATGACCCCTCATTGGAACACACGCATTCAGCTCATTCCAACAAAGGTCATATGCCATGTTTTCGAGACAAAGGAATAAAAATTTTAGTTATTCATGAAATTTTTAGGCAACTGTTGTCTGTTATTCACATTGCTTCATGAAATTTCAGTACTTTTAGAAGTTACCTCAGTAATCAAGGGTTAATTCCCCTTAATTAAATGTCGCCTCTAAAAAACAACCACTTTGCATATCTTACCTTTTTACCAGCATAACTGCCAAAACTTGTCAGCATTCTTCGCAAAAATCGCTATTCAAATTTTAATTTTTGTCTCTTAAACATACATGTACTTATCGCTTGTAAATACCCCATTGGAATGAGCTTTTTGAGCTCATTCCAATGAGAGGTCGCACACCATGCTTTTTGAGTCAAAAAAGCAATTTTTTTAGTTATTCCAGAATTTCGTACGTAAAACACAGCTTTATGACTTCACATTAAAATGAGCTCTCTAAGCTTGTTCCAATCAACATTCACGCACTATGTCTTTCACACAAAAAATAAAATTTTCCATTTATTCAGGAATTTTGTTTGCAAGAACACTCTTACCCCCCCCCCCCCCCCCACACACACACACACACAAACACACACACACACACACACACACAAACACAGACACACACATCTAAAAGTTCGTCAGCAAAAAAACAGTTACTTCAATTTTTAAATGCATTATAGGAACAACTTGCCTAATCAAATTTAAATACTTTTGCATCATTCTGTATCTAGAACAAACCATTTACCATATCTTTACGCAAAATTCTCCAGCATCATTCACAAAAAAACACCATTATTTATATATTCACATTTCTGTCTCAAAAATATACCTGATCTTCCCATACCCCTATTGGAATAAGCTGTTTGAGCTTGTTCCAATGATGATAAAAAAAAATAAAATTTGTGAAAATTTTTGTTTTCTTGCATGCAAATATATACATGTAGCACATGGAAGATATCCACAGTTGGGGAGAGATGTCCAAGGCTATCTCTTCACATTCCTTGTTTGTGCTTCATGCTAAACCAGTTTGTCTGCAGAGATAAATTTGCTTTATTAAAAATCATTGGAGATTGGCCACACACCAATGATTTTAAATAAAACTAATTTTAGGTAACAAATGTTGAACTTCAAACAAAATCTATCACTCAACCAGTTAATGTTGATGAGGCATGACATGGTGAAGGTGACCTAAAATACTTCTTAGAGTCACTTTGTCAGGTGAGCGATTAAGGCCACGTGGGGCCTCTTGTTTCTATTTCTGTCCACAGAGTGCCAACACATAGATTTTCGCAACCTTCTGGTGCTAAGAGCGACGTTGGTCCATCTTATACACAATGTGGTTGTGCGAGTAAGATATTTAAATTTATGATGGTACGGCATTTCGCTATATTTAGTGAACAGGAAGAAACCTTTCTGATAATTATCCTTGACATTGGTCTTCTTTTTTCGTAGCAGACTTCATCAAGCCTTCTTTACGTCACTAATATAGTTCGGCGACAGTAAAATTATTTTTTCGTAAATATACAATTGTGAGGACTGTAATGTATGTTGATGTGAATATATTTTTGTTTTCAAATATAATTTTCCACTTGTGTGTTTTGATCATCGACACCAACCAAATAATAGTAGTTCGAATCGGTGGCGTATTAATCTCTTGCTGACACTTGCGTCACATTGTTCAGTTTCTGAACTCAACCGCGCTGCAAAGGACTGTATCTCGCAATTATCACTTTGTCAGTTGAATATTTTCCTATGAATGTATCGTGAGTTGTACATTACATCGCCTACCAGATTCAAAAATAGCAGTGAAATGTTTGAAGATTTCAGATCTTGGGAAATCAAATCATTTCCCAACTTTGCCGATAACCCACGTGATCGAAACAAACATGTCATCCGAACACAATCAAAAGTTTGTGGTCATCCATTTTCCCCTGAGCGTTCTCACCACGTTGGTGATGAAATGATAAATATACTTTCTCCAAGTATGGAGTGTGGAGTCTTATTTACAACTCAGTCATTTGAATTACTGACCTATTCCTTTTTAATCCTGACGGTTACTTATGCGGCTGGCAATTTCTTTGTCATCAAAAGCAAAAAAAAAAAATCGGTTTTTGTATACTTTTGTCATTATTTTGGTACATAATATATCGTTACTCATCTCTTTAATTCGTATTTAGGGCATTGTGGAAATTTTCAAAAAATGCTCAGAGATATGTTTAACGACCCCTTAAAGAAGATTCTTACACCAGATAACTCAGCACATTGATGTTAAAATGCTGATATTTTAGCGTAAACATTTTCCCCAAATGCAACTTGGAATTTAACCAATTCGGTTTTGTTTGGCAAAGCTCTATGAGCTCTGTCAAACAAGATTGAATTGGTTAAGTTCCTAGTCGCATGATGAGAAAAATTTTCAAGTTGACATTTTGAGATTTTTACATCAGTGTCCAGGTAGTTATACAAATAAACACAAACCTCCCACTCCCCAAACTAACTACCCCTCATTCATCTCCATTGCATGTACACCACTTGATCCAGGAGGAAAGTTTTAAACTCACTTGGTTATCTTGTGAGAGGATAAAGATATGGAAACCCCACCTCACCTAATTTACTGATTGCAAAGATTCCCCTAGCCCTTTATCTGAAACTAGAGGACCAATCCATCCGATCTAGCTGGATACGGCCAAAATCACGAGTCTCGGAATCCCTCCCACCCCACATTTATATAATAGGTAACGGTCATTACTGACCATCGCTATTTGAAAAAAATCCTTTCAAATTTTATTTCTTTAAACATTTTTCTAAAAAATACCTTCCATCGTTTAGCATGTTGTGATGAGGGGGTCATAAACCATGCTTTTGATGCAAAGCAAAAATTTAGTGCTGAAGACGTTCTTTCTTTCTGTTCTTTTCTTTTAAGGTGCCACCTGCTATTGGAGTCCGGTGGTGGTTTAAAGAAAATGTCTTTTCCTATTTGTTGTTCTTGAGCTTACCATTTCTCCTCAGAGAGCCGGAAAAATCATTTGTCAGTCATAGTTGTTGATTCCTTCGATAATCCATACTTAATCTTCAGCCATTTTTTTTCACTAAACACCCAATTCCCGATAGAATATTATACATCTATCTACAATTAAATGTTTATTTTTCTTGTAATTTGCAGGATATTAATATGATACGCAACTGTCATAGAGCACTGAATACACCCGAGAGCCCACAATGTCATCTTGCCATCCGTACTCTCTACTATCCGGCTGCAGATAGTTCAGGTAAGACCGAAGGCAAACCGAATTAAAGAAAGAGCATAGACAGAGGGCACCAGGAAGGGTGCTCGCTTCTCCGATAAGATTGTCTAGTCCTGTGCAGTTTACGGTGTATCAACTGTAGTCAGTACCTTATTGCCTGTCATCAGGCGCAATGATGAGGACAATGATCAGCGATACTACTGGATTTTCAAGAGGCAGTACGCCTTATATAGCGGATGCGGTATTTGTTGACGGTCAACGATATCGATACCGAAAGTTTAACCCTTTACCCAACGAATCGGCCACATCCGCCCGCGTAACATGCAAATTCAGCAGTTGAAAAAATAATATTTTTCAAAAAATTTCAACAAAACCATATCATGTGACCCGCTCGTTGGAACGAGCTCGTTCCAATGAGGGGTCACATGATATGGTTTTGTTGAAAGTTTTTGAAAAAATTGAAAAAATAATATTTAAAATAATAAATTTTGATGTCGTCTGCATTGGTTAAAGGGTTAAAGTACTTAAGGTGCTATAAAAGTAAGGAAAATGTGTTTACATTGAAATTTCCACCTCTGATATTCCATAAATAGAAATTTAATATGCACAAATCGTACATCAAAATGAAGACTGTGAATGTATAGAACACGCATCGATGGTTCCTGGAAGTCTGTTACTGTATTTGAACCAGAACTGATAAAATAAGATTCCGGAGAACAACTCCTGGCCAAATGTGCTTCAGATATCCAAGAATAAAGCTTGGGAATCGAAATTCATCCAAACGCATCGACAGAGCTGCGTGGGGGTAAATTTCCAAACCCTTGGCTTTGTGTTCGATGTCTGATTGTTTACATATCGACCAAGGTCATCGGGGCCGGAAAAAGCATTGATGTACAATGTCGTCTATAATTAAATAATGAGAAAGATCGTCTAAATACTACACACTGTTATTATATGAAGACTGCACAGTTGCCACATTACTTGCAAGGTATCAGGTCCCCTGTTTGAAATTTCTAAGAATTATGCGATTGTTTTTCAATGAAAATTCGTGGTATCATGTGGTCTGCGCATGTCTGTCAGCTACGGAACCGATCTTCAATTATAAAATTTAGACAATGTTGTCCTTTTCCCAAATGCAGTCATTTCGCTGCATCGTAAAGTGTTCTGAATGCCCAGCTTTGTTCTTTGTTCTTGGATATCTGAAGCAGAATTTAAATATTTATAAATCTACACAGCTTACAAATTTGATTATGGCTGTTAAAGCTTATTCTAAAAATCTGGTGGTATTTTTTGAATCCCCACTTACCACTCATTCGATGACATTTCGGAAGGAGACTGAGTTGCATACAGTTGTATTCTTGCAAAATAAATAGAGAATATCTACTATTTTAGTGAATATTGAGAATTATCTCATGAGTGTGGACTTGAAAGTTTTATTTTTCACGAGCGCTTGAGCGAATGAAAAATACTATTTTCAGGTCCACACGAATGAGATAATTTCTGATATTCACTAAAATAGCGTAGCTTTTCTGTTTGTTATATGCCACGTGAAAGAAATTTGGAAGTAAGTGCGCAGACTGATCGAAAAAAAATTCTCAGGCGAATCGATCAACAAAGTTTTTACTGAAAAGTTACCCAATTCAAGGCTCAATATCACTGTTGGAGTCACTGTCTATACATATAATTATTTTCATGACGTGACGTCATTTTGGAAGCTACTGGGGGATATTTCTCGTTAACCATCAAGTCGATGGATATCAAGAAATATCTTTCAGTTAATTTGCGATAATTCATAGGCTAGCATATAATAATAAACGTTGTCAGAGACTGAGAGTATGATGAAAAATAGAAATTCCCAACATATTATTTCAACAACATACTTCGTGGTCTTGAAGAAGAGCTGCTTCTTTCTCAACCATTTAGGCCTTTTTATTGGTACTGGGCCATGTGATAGGTAGAGCCCGTCGCCAGCTTACAGTGAAAGTTATGAAACTTGTCCAGTAAATTATAATTATCGTCATAGGACCGCTCCAGACTTAATTTTTACCTCACTTCGAGTTGAGGACTTTCATCCAAGCAGTATCGCATGAGTCGGCATGTCGACTCATGTGATACTGCTTGGTGATGGGCCTCAATGAGATGCAATAGAGCACAACAGAAAACGTCTCTGTGCTGATGATAATTTCATTACATACCTGCCCCCAGGTAACAATTAGATAGCAAGTTCGCGGTGAGAGGTGGAAAAGATTAATCTAGTTTGGGCGAAAGCAGGCGACACACTCTTTGTTGCAGTTGTTATTACGGTGTATTCTTTATCTCTGTTCCCGACTTGATGGACTGTATCTAGATAATTATCTCGGTGTGACTAGTATCGCCGGGGCATGTTCAGAACATGATTGACTTTTGATACAAAAGACTAAATGGCTGTTGTTATATTGCATTGACAATCTATACTATTCACATTGTATCCCATTTTTAATTTCAGCTGCTTCAAACTGAGCCTGTTTCTTTATCTGTCATGTAACAGCAAGCCTCTCCGGTAGCTGTTGCTAACAAGTTGCCTCTATTCATTCTTTCCCTCCATTGTTTAGTCAAGCTCTATTCAGTAAGTTAATTAGGCATCTGACTAAGACACAGTGAAAGCTTACTTTAATCTTTATATCCAGTAAACTTGTGACATGACTCATTCATTGTATTATACATAAAGCGTCAACCACAAGTAAGAATTCAGTTATAGTTTGGATTTCCAAATGTTGCTTCACTTTACTGGGAAATCCCACAAGCTATTACTTATTACTGTAATATTGTTTCCACCAAGGCCAGGTGTTAAATGTTTTATTGCTGTTAGACATTTAGGATACCAGATTCGCTATCAAATTGTTATCATCTTTAATTTATATCCGAGTCATCAGCTGGTCTCTAAAACAGCGCTTATGGTCCCTCATTGGAGCGAGGTCACCGAGCTCGCTTCCGTGGGGGGGGTCATGGGCGGTGTATTTGGGACAAGGAGAATTACTATTTTCAACAAAACTTCTCAAGGCTGACCTCAGGCTCTCATCACAGAACAACCCCACAGACTTTTCAAATAACATGGATTGGTAATCACAGCGAACTCCCCCTCCCCATCCGAAATATCTTCTTTTTTTCCTCCGTTCCTGCCAGACCACACATACGGAAATCTAATGTGGGTATCCTCAGAGAACGAGATACCTCTCCTCTCTCTCCATATATGTATATATGTATGTGTCTATGTGCATTGTATGTGTGGGTGTGTGTCTTATGTATACATAATGTATGCAGATGGGTGTATGCGTGTATTTGGATATGTGTGCATATATGGGTGTGTGTATGTATGTGTATGACTATGACTCCAGATAATGCCTAGATCAGAACGTCCCCTTTTGGTCGCGATCATTCAACCATGACGGCTGCCCGAGCCCAAAACCCGAAAACCTTTAGCACAGACTACATGCCATATTTATGAAGGGATTTCATTGTAACGTGGTAGGATGACTCAGTATAATGTCTAGATGAGGATGTCCCCTTTTGGTTGCGATCGGTCAACCGTGATGGCTACACAGGCCCGAAGCCCAAAAACCTTTAGCACAGTCTACAGGCCGTATTTATGAAGGGATTTCATTGTAACTTGATAGGATGACTCGTTTTGGAATAATTTCACTGTAAATTGGTAACTTTCGTTGATATACATTAACTGTGAGGGCCACATACATTACCTGTGAGGGCCACATTAACCCACCCCTCAATTCTTTAGTACAGTCTATTATTATTATTATATTATTAGCTCACCTGACTGAAAGTCAGGGTGAGCTATTCTGATCACTTTTCGTCCGGCGTCCGTCGTGAAGGTGGTGTTTGGGCCTTTTTCTCCCAAACCACTGGCCGCATATTAATGAAATTTCATGTGAGTAGGGGTTATATAAGGGCATTTTGATTTTTTGTCAAATTAGGTTTCAGCTCATATTGAGCAGAGGGATGGGGCAAAAATGCTCCAATTCTTAAAAAATCTTCTTCTCAAGAACCAGCAATAGCAGAGACTTGATATTTGGTATGCAGCTTCCTTTAGAGGTGTAGACTCAAGTTTGTTCAAGAGAAGTTTGTCGGGCATTATTTGCTTTCGTTACGGGAGGGGCAAAAATTTTGGCCACGCCTAAAATTTCTATTTTCAGAACCGTCAGGTCGATTTGAACCAAATTTGACATGAGATGATAATGGGTCATAAGTAGTTGATTGATACAAATTTTTTTTTTCTCATTGCCCCTTGGGAACCTTGGGAGCTAAAAATAGGAAAAACCTTAAAACTGCCATATCTCCAAAACTACATGGCACAGAGAATTCTTATTTTGTATAAAGCTTACTTTTATCCAGTAGAATAGAATGGTTAAAAAAAATCCCTATCGGTTTGATCACAAGGTACTTTTTTCAGGGCTTTGAAAAAGTGCTGAGTCAGCACTTTTTAACACTGTAGGCAATGGGAAAAAGATTAAAAAATCTTCTTCTCCAGATCCAGCAGGCAGAATCTTTTGATATTTGGTATGCAACATTGTAGGGTGGATCTGATTCAAGTTTGTTCAAATCGGCCCCCTGGGTTCATATTTGGGCTTAGTATATAGGAGCCCGATTTCGAACTTAGTGCATTTCAGGCAAATTTCTTAAAAAATCTTCTTCTCCAGATCCAGCAGGCAGAATCTTTTGATATTTGGTATGCAACATTGTGGGCTGGATCTGATTCAAGTTTGTTCAAATTGGCCCCTTGGATTCATATTTGGGCTCACTATAGAAGCCCGAATTCGAACTTAGTGCATTTCAGGCAAATTTCTTAAAAAATCTTCTTCTCCAGATCCAGCAGGCAGAATCTTTTGATATTCGGCATGCAATATTGTGGGGTGGATCTGATTCAAGTTTGTTCAAATCGGCCTCCTGGGTTTATATTTGGGCTCATTATAGAAGCTCGAATTCGAACTTAGTGCATTTCAGGCAAATTTCTTCAAAAATCTTCTTCTCCAGATCCAGCAGGCAAAATCTTTTGATATTTGGTATGCAACATTGTGGGGTGGATCTGATTCAAGTTTGTTCAAATCGGCCCCCTGGGTTTATATTTGGGCTCAGTATAGAAGCTCGAATTCGAACTTAGTGCATTTCAGGCAAATTTCTTCAAAAATCTTCTTCTCCAGATCCAGCAGGCAGAATCTTTTGATATTTGGTTTGCAACATTGTGGGGTGGATCTGATTCAAATTTGTACAAATCAGCCCCCTGGATTCATATTTGGCTCACTATAGAAGCCCGAATTCGAACATAGTGCATTTCAGGCAAATTTCTTAAAAAATCTTCTTCTCCAGATCCAGCAGGCAAAATCTTTTGATATTTGGTATGCAACATTGAGGGGTGGATCTGATTCAAGTTTGTTCAAAATGGCCCACTGGATTCATATTTGGGCTCACTATAGAAGCTCGAATTCGGACTTAGTGCATTTCAGGCAAATTTCTTAAAAAATCTTCTCCAGATTCAGCAGGCAGAATCTTTTGATATTTGGTGTGCAACATTGTGGAGGGGATCTGATTCAAGTTTGTTCAAATCGGCTCCCTAGGTTCATATTTGGGCTCACTATAGAAGCTTGAATTCGAACTTAGTGCATTTCAGGCAAATTTCTTTGAAAATCTTCTTCTCAAGATCCAGCAGGCAGAATCTTTTGACATTGGGTATGCACCATGCTTAGGGGGGTGAGATTCAAGTTTGTTCAAGCCAAGTCTCTAGGTCCATGTTTGGACTCACTGTAGGAGCTTGAATTACAACTTAGTTCAAAATGAGGAATTTTCTTTAAAAATCTTCTTCTTCAGATCCAGCAGTCGGAATGTTTTGATATTTGGTGTGCAGCATCCTTAGGGGGTGAGGTTCAAGTTTGTTAAAGCCAAGTCCCTGTGGGAGCCCGAATTATAACTTAGTCCAATATGAGGAATATTCTTTAAAAATCTTCTTTTTTTTTTAGATCCACTGGTCAGAATCTTTGGATATTTGGTATAAGCTTTTCTTAGGAGGAGCAGATGCAACTTGTTGAAATCAATTCTCTGGGTTGATATTTAGGCTACCATGTCAGGTGAGCGCCCTCAGGCCCCTTGGGGCCTCTTGTTTCAAAACATAGCATACAGGGAACAGAAATTAACGTATTCCCAATTATCACAATTCTTGTCTTATTTCATAATCCTTCATAAACATTGAACATTATCCTTTTCCTCAAACATAACACATAGACAAGTTAAGCTACAGTGTCATTGACACTTTCCTTGATTTTGCAGTATCACACTGCATTCATTTTGCCAGTATCTGTAGCATCACACTCCAGTATTACATGTTCTTATCAATAATAGGTAGATAATAAATCTGTATAGTCTGAGTGATCCTCTGCCCAAGCACGGCCTTCCTGTGATCCACCGAGCCACGTAAGCTTAGGGACGGCTGAGTTATAATATAATAACGATGTCATGTGTTGAAAATGTGCATTAAAGTTTAACCCTTTACCTAACATGAAAAGTAGACAACACATTCAAACAAAATTCATGAATAACTAATTTTTTTCATTTTTTGTCTCAAAAACATAGGTTATGATCCCTCTGTGGAACAAGCACGACGAGCTCGTTCCAAAGAGGGGTCATAACTTAGGTTTTTAAGGCAAAAAATGAAAAATAGTAATGAAAATTAATTGCCAATTTTTGTGAATAGCGCTGGTCGGTTTTGGCTGTTACATTGGGTAAAGGGTTAAAGATATAGTGCGACTGATGTTCCTCATTGTTATTCCAAGTTTCTTCCAAATGGCGTACACAAAAATGGATTGATGCCACTGTCGCTCTGGTTACGGATATAAAATACCTCCGAACAGATTGAAAATTGAACAAGCCTCATGTCTGAAGTTTGTGTTTGAACATAAGCAGCAAAGATTCTGGTATCAACGTTTTGTGTATATTTGGATCCCTGCTGGACACTTAGAAAACTTGGGCCGTTGTAAATAATCTATTTTGTTTTACGTTAATCTTTGGTTCTGAAAGAGAGATATACGAAATGCTCTAATTATTAACTATTAATTATCAATAGTCACATATTCCATGCTAGTCATCTAATTTAGAAAATAATATGAATTGCAACCACAAAAGGGGAAATTTGTATAAATTATTCTTCCACATTAGCCCAGACATGAACCCTGAGGTCGTAAAATATTTTTTGGTGTGGTTCGTCCATTTGGACGTATGACGACAAACAAATATTTTACAGCCATAGGGTCCAAATTTTTATTAATATTTTGTTTGTAGTTTAGTCAGTTTGTAGATAGGAATGCCTTAATAAACACAACTGTGTCCTTCACACACGCCTACATGTGTGCATACAATGCTCGCACATACTAAGTGATATGTGCATCAAGAATTCATTGTTTCGAAATTCAAACAAAGTTTTCTTTGTTTTGACTTTTGGTTTTTACAAACTTGGAAAGCACGCCTTTTCAACGAAGGAGAAAACGTTTTCTAGACACCAGATAGTTACTAAGATTACATAGAAGATTCATTTGCAATTGCAGAATACGTTTTTATCCAGGAATCTGTCGAAATCTGAAAATGTAATTTAGTGTGGTGAAATATGTTAAACTTGTCACCTTTTCTCGCGTTATTTAATGCGGTGGCTGTTTACCATAAATGGATATTTTTATCGATGTCTTGTTTGAAGGGACAAAAAGTTGCAAATTTGATAAAAAATATCGACTCTCGTATATGAAAGAGCATGTAAATCAAACACTCTTTTCAAAGTGTAAGAGATCAGAAGCAACGCGAAATCACATAAATCTGTAATTAAAAAGCTTTACTGCAGAAAAATTTCAGAAAACACAACATTGAGAAGATATAAACGAAGTTACCTGAAAGTTATCATAAGTAACAAATCCTTGACATCGTTTCTGAATAAACGTGGTTTCTAATTTTATCATTCTGCTGTTCGAATGAATGACCGCCATGAAGCACAAGTGTGCATTATTTCAGCAATAATTGGGCATTATCAGTTAAAAAATACTTTGCAACATTCAAATAAATTCCGTCTGTGTACCCAAAAAACCCCTCAAAACGTTCATGAAAATTACATTTCCCTGAATTTTCTGTGAGAGATCGGCTATCCAGTTCGGGTTGAAAAACTACAGGCGGCTGTTTTTTAAATGTTCGATAAATTCTCGCCGTCAAGTTGATGTATTTCGGAATCGGATGCTTTCATACGAATGATATATAAAACATGAAGGTACTTTTGCATAATAAACATTGTGGTTTTGTTAAATGGTCAGCTTCTTTTTTTCAACATCACGGTTTATTGTTCCTTTCAAACTTTTAATAGAGAAACGTTCCTCGTATGAGTTTTCTTGGGTTCGGTAGCCAAGAACACTGTGGAGATATGGTTTGAGTGTAATTCTTTCCTTCCATATCTGAGATATTAAACGACGAAGACGATCAACGTATTCTTATTGTCGTTACCCATCATTTTCAATTGTCTTTCGGAGATACCATAACATGCATAAATAACATGTACTCAATACTCATTACAATAACACTTTGGCCCCCGCTGATTTGTCGCTGTTTTCAGGTGAGAAGGCTTTGATTAGCACTGTGCTCCCAAATATCTCCCTATCCCCACGCCTCTTGTCACCTCCCATCACTTGGAGATGAACTGTTTGATGACAACCCGGTCATGATTCTTCCCAATCACACCGATAAGCATACTAACCCCCTTCTTTGTGTCATCCACTAACCTCATGTCCTTTATTCTCCCACCCCACTTCCCCACTATACTCCCGGTGAATCTTATTTTGTTAAGACTGGAATTTTGGACATTTTAATACAAAGTATTCCAGAGTCTCCACTACGCCTAAATTACACATCTGGCACTCCCTGACACTCCCTTTTCACTATCCTTCCCAATTCTCCCCCTAATCTCCAACGACCACGATCGTATCATGAACGGTAATAACCCCAAAAGGTGCCATCAAGGTACTCTTCAAAACCTGGCTTCTCTTTATCACACTCCACCCATCGACCTCTTTGCTTTGACCCACTTTGGCCAATTCAGGTTACAGTCCGCCTGATATGACTCTTTCTAAGGTGATTTTTTTACTCTGGGTCGTGACCACTTCTGAATCCGAGATTTCTATTAAATAGTTCTCTATTAACTCCACCACAGGGTCTGTCCGCCTTGTCCTTGTGTTTGAATTCCAAATACTCTGCACCATTAATTTACACCATCTGCTGCCTGTGAGATTTACCAAATAGTTAAGACGGCATAGATTCATTAAGTCTATCCTGTCCTCAGTTCTCATCCATCCATGCTCGCCCCTTTATTTCTTCTATTGCTACGGCATAACTCAAGCCATTATTTATCGACCTGCAGCGTTCTGTAGGGTTTCCAAGCTCTTTAAAACCATTTGGCTTAGAGGTATCACTTCCGTACCATATGTTATACTTGGTATACCCACCATTTCCCACACTATTTTCCCCACGAAAACCTCATTGAAGCTGTTTCTCCCTGTTAGTTTCATTTGATTAAGGATTCGCTTCCCCTTCACAGTTAGTTTATTCCTGTGGTTTGGGTAGATGCCGCTTCTTGTAATGTTTATATTTACCCCCCAAATACTCGTAGTCACATGTCTCCTGCATACTAATCTGCTTGCTTCTGTCTCTCGGAAGACAGAACTTTCCCACTCCCACTTTCGAGTAAGATCCACTTTACGACCCACAGGTATAACTATGCTTTTGCTGTCATTTAGTTCGAGTCTTTGTTTGTTCCCATATCTCTCCACAATTGCCAGCATTTTCTCTACTCCCCCTCCCCCCCACCCCGCCCCCCCCCCCCCCCTTCACTTTCTGACACTAGTACCATTTCATCTGCGAAAAATATCCCTGGGATCTTCAGGTCTTCAAATGTTACCCCTCATCGCTATACAGGAGTTCACCCCCTGAATCTCTGATGTACAATGCAAAAAGAAGTGGCGAAAGGATATGCCCCTGTTTTAGGCCTATCTCTAGAGGCATGCATTTTATTGTTATGTTACCCAAGTTCACTTTGTACATCTTTATATAATGCTTTCAGAATTTCAACAAACTCACCTCCCAGGCCAGAGGCTTCAAGCTTTTGCCACATACCCTCCCTCCATACTCTATCATATGCCTTTTTCATATCCAGAAAGGCCATAAACATTTTTTTCTTTTCAGCTTTCGCAGATTCTATCAATTGGAACAGCATGAAAAGATGGTCGTCCTTGGGCAGGGCACTTCATCTCGATTGCCCACTTGGTGGGTATGGTGGCGCTGTGTACTAAAGCGTACTGCACGTCGATGGTGCACTTGTCTTCAACCAATGCAAACCCTGCTTGTGTGGAGTCAGTACATTAAGGAGTCTGGCAGTTGCTCGGTGGTTCTCTCCGGGTACTCCGGCTTCCTCCACCCGTAAAACTCTCCGACACGAGGTGACCCTGGTTGACAAAAGTGTCTTTAAACCCCAATAAATAAATAAATAAATGAAAAGAGGGTCAGTAACTCTCCTTCCCTTCCTGAAGCCATTCTATATCTCTCCCAGAAACCATTTCTCTTCGACCAGATCCTTTAATCTACCACAGAGGACTTTACAGGAAACTTTTCTAATATTGCTTCTGACAGAGATCCCCTAATAATTATCTAATACCAACTTCCACCCCTTTTTGTGTATAAATTTTGCTTTCTCTCCACTCCACTCTTTTGGAACCTTTTTGTTTTTCTGGAGCTAAATTGAACAGCTCCGTTGAACTTTTACAGATTTCCTCTCCCTCATTTTTGAGGAACTCGATAGTAATTTCGTTGATCCCTCCCTCTTTTCCGTTGCTTAATTTTGAGATCACTTTCGTACCTCCTCAGTTTTTATTTCGCTGCACACGAAGTTCAATAAATTTTCCTTGACCTCAATGTGGCACTCCGGTGGATTCCCCATGCCCCATCGCCTTTCACTTAATTTTTCCCAGTGCTTGATTAGTTCTGATGCAATTTGGTCTTGATCGTCTATATTTCCGCCTTCTACTGTAATACTCTGTGAATTACTCCCTTTGTTGGTGAGCGTGGTGGCTCAGTAGTAGACTGTTGCACTGCTATGCTAGAGGTCCCGAGTTCGATCCCCGTCTGGGACGACCCGCGTTGTGTCCTTGGGCAAGGCACTTTATCTCGGTTGTCTAGATGGGGGCACGATGACGCCATGTACTAAGGCGTACTGCACGTTGATGATGCACATGTCTTCAACCGCTGTAACCCTGCTTGAGTGGAGCTTGAACAGAGTTAGAATATTGAGGAGCTGACAGTTGCTCGGTGGTTCTCTTCAGGTACTCCGGCTTCCTCCACCCGTAAAGCTGTCACGGTCACGATTAGCCATTGTGCATAAGTATGTGACCTTAAACACCAATAAATAAATAAATAATACTCCCTTTGTTTCTTTTATTCACTCATTTCCAAAAAACGTTCGAACTCAATCCGCCCGCCATTCTTATTGTCCTCGTTGCTTTCCACCTCTGAGTTTTCTACATTTGATTTTACGATTCTTTATAGCCTTTTTTCAGTTAGTCATTCACTCTGTACCCAAGTTCCCGTGTTGGCACCCTTATCTTTCCTGTACTTTCCTTCCCTGCCTCCACCAAGCTCACAACTATAGCATCTGCCATTTCCTGCACATTGGACTCCCTTTGTACATTCACAAACTTTGTTTTCATTTTTTCTACAAACTTTGCCCAGTCAGCATCCTTTCCCCAAATCTACTTCAACTTTCCTTTGCTTCTTTCTGGGTTTTGTGTCCCTGATCGTAACTGTCATCGGGTTGTGAACACTATCCAACTCCCGTTTACCTTCATCGTACACTTCTACCCCTATCACGCCCCTCCCCCCCCCCCACCCCCACCCAAATCGATATCCATGAGAATAGAGTCGATTATTGACCCTCTGTCGTTCCTCTCCCAGGTCCATTCCTCTGACACCTCTTATATCCCTGTTGAGAATCTTCAGGCCGATCTCACTTGTGAAGTCCAACAACTTTCTTCCATGCCCGTTGACTTTATCTCCGCCTTGAAAGCCTCCTTCCTTATTACCTATGTGTCCATTATACCTGAGTCCTCTGTTTTCTAATTCAGTAATATTGGACCTAAGTGTTGAGTATATTGAGTCATTCCACCCAGGTTTGCTTCCCTCCAACACACAGTACACAATCCCAAGGGCAACATTCTTTAGTTACATCAGCGGAGGTACTTGCATCTGTGATCAACGACGGTTTTAAATCCTCTGTTATGTACATGCCTATCTTCCTCCCATTTTTCTCACCTACAGTTCATCCTACATCTATCCAAATGCCCCCCCCCCCCCCCCCCATACTTGTTCTACCCGTTCCTCGTGTCTTAAACACGTCTCGCTTAAGCCCATTACATCAAGTCCTCTCCCTCGATCAATGTAGCTATTTTACTTACTTTCCTGAGGAGACACTGGATGCTGCTCTACACACTTTCAGAGTACCGGGATTCCTTGACTTCCCCCATTGATCCTATTGTTTCCTGATAATCTCGTCCCCTCGCTCTTGTTCACCCCACCTTTGTTCACTCTTGCCTCTGACCTCCCATCTCACATCGTCCTCCAAAAAGGCTCTGCTACCTCTAGATTGTTTTCTTCCAAACAATTTTGTCCCCATCCTGCTAAGAGGCAGCCCACCTCGTCCGTGCATGCTCTCCTTGCCCCAAAAAGTGTCCCAGCGATCGATATAGGGTATTCCCGAATCAGCACAGTACTTCCCCCAACTCCTCATTCATTGCAATAATCAGTGGATTCTGTTCCCCCAACCCTTAGGATTCCTGATATCACTACCCTTGCATTTCTGCTGAGCAGTTGAATAACTGAATCCCTGTACTTGTCCACCAATCTTACTGATCTCCTCTCCCTGATGTTGTTGGACACCATATGGACCACCACCACCGGATCGGATCCCAACCCTGCCACAATACCATCCACCCTGTCCCCCAAACCTGCACATCAGGGAAACACAAAACAGTCCGATTTGATCTGTCAGAGCCACAGACAACCTTATAAATTCCACTGAATTCTGTTACATCTAACTTATTTATTTATTTTTTTATTATCCTTCCTACTTCTCTCCTCAGATCCTACATCACCTGTATCACCTGCAACTTGCATCGTTTGATTAGCATCCTAACTCTTCTTCCTTCCTTTTGTCCATTCTACTTACCCTATCCCCCCCACGGGAACACGGTAAGTGAAGCAGTGCTTGTTCACTTTGGTAAACAAGCTATTTTTCACTGGTAAAATAGGACCCAGTCGCTAATGCTTGGGGTGTGAGTCATCTAAAATAGGCAACATGGGGTATAAACGATTGAATGACCCTGTCTTTATCTCCATGTTGCGGTCATGATTAGCCATTGTGCAAATGTATGGGACCTTAAACACCAATAAATAAATAAATAAATAAATAAATAAATAAATACTTACCATATCTGGCCTATCAACACCAGCAATCACCTCCTCTCTCTTGACCACCCCCTTCTCCTCATCCTCTTCCCCAGATTCATCAGAATCTAAGACACTGAATCTATTTTCTAAACACCGTTTAGTAGCCTTTGTAGCCATACGCTGGTTTTTACCTCCTGACTCTGCCCAGCCTTGACCTGGCTGTACCCTCCGAATTTTCCTACTGGACCTCCCTTCCTCACTTGCATACTCCACATCCATGAAACATTCACCATGTACATGATGTACACATGCCTATTTGTCTGTTTTGATATGCCCCATCCACATTCATACCATTTAGAATCCATGAGCAGGCACCCACTGGTGTCCTCGGAACCTTTTTTTTATCAATTTTCAGATGTTCATATTTAAAGTAATTCAGTCACCCTTAGTATTAACTCGTCTCTCAAACTTGAAGCTGGAAAGTTGGGTGAGTTTTTAACACATAATCGGGGTGAGTTTTTAACACATAATCGGGATAATGTGAAGGAGTTTTGTGTGTGTTCAGGGGAGGTGCCGCCTTTGTCCCATCTCTGCCATCCGCCTCTTGCTCGCTGTAAAACTAAGTTTAAATTTATTCAACAATATACAGTAGTGCGGTCGCCATGGACTGGTCATAATCGAAGCGCGGGCATGCATTAACCAGGTAATAAAAATCATCATCAGCAAAATTGTAATTTTTTGAAGCACCTGGTTCTTCCTAGTACTTCATTAATTCAGTTTTTGATGTTTATTCCTATAATTAGTGTTGCAATGTAATATTATTGTGTCTGTTGAAATACTGCCCACCTCGTGGAAAGTAACTAGTCCACGGCGTCCACACTGTTCCAATAATACAGTAGATACAAGAGAAAACAATTTTACAAATACAAAACAAAAGAGGTAAATTGTTCTGAGATAGCATAGCTAGACTGGCTGTCTTCTGCTGTCTCCCAGGGCTCAAAATACATTTTTTTCTATGCGTAGCAAAATGCTACACATTTCCGAAAAATGAATAGCATTTTGTTTAAATTGCATAGCAGTTCTTGTATACCGGAGTGATACCATACTGTTTTGTATTGAACTCTTCTGAGCAGATAGAAAAAAATGTCCATCCATTTCTGTGCCTTTTCAAATGAGCAGCAACACATGAAGCACTAGCTATGTTTTTCAATTGAACTGCCTTTAACAACTGCATGGACTTAGATATTTCCAATTGCGTAACATCTCTTAATTTGATGGGCTTAAAATTATTTTGTCTGGGTATTTTATGCAAAATGCAGAAACAATGCAGGATGAATTTAAACCGATAAAATTCACGTTACATATGAAGTTGCTAATGCGAGATGGAGAGTTAATCTTATATCAGGAGTAAAGCATCAGTGAACTAGCTTGCAAAGTTTTGTTGCAAATTTTCATTTTTACATTTTGCAACACAAGATATTCAACTGCAGCCTATTAGGCTGCAGTTGAATATATTGTTTCGCAAAATGCTATACATGATTGAAAATTGTGTAGCTTTTAGCATGTTTTGCATAGCAAATAGCGATGCGAAACCACTTATTTTGAGCCCTGCTGTCTCCAACATATAAACTGATAGCAACTACACCTTAATGGAGTAAACATTATTATAGATACAATTTTTTTCAAAATCATTTGGAAGCAAAAACATTCAACATTGCTCAGATGAAATCATGAAACTCATATATTTACTCAGGGGGCGTGGGCAACTGAAGTAGGAGAGGGAGACGGAAAAATAGTTTATCCCCCACTTCATTTCAGCTAGTTTGGGGTTAACATTGTGTATTCCCCATACGAGAAGGTCCAGGGTCTTCCCCGGGGAAACATTAACCTCTCATGCCAACTGAAGCAACCGTGGTACTTTTTCAAGGCTTACGTACCCAGGATGGGTACTTTTTCAAGGCTTACGTGCTCAGAATGGGTACTTTTTGAAGGCTTACGTGTCCAGAATGGGTACTCTTTGAAGGCTTACGTGCCCAGAATAGGTACTTTTTGAAGGCTTACATGCCCAGAATTCTTTTTGAAGGCTTACGTACCCAGAGAGTGGAGCAATAATCATAGCAAAGGGACCCAAGAAATATCAGAGTGAGAGTATATGAATCAGATGTCGGGAATTTATTTATTTATTTATTTATTTATTTATTTATTGGGGTTTAGTGTCACTTTAGAAAGAAAGCCAGGGTCTCCTCGTTTCAGGCAGTTTTACGGGTGGAGGAAGCTGGAGTACCCGGAGACAACTACCGAGCAACGGCGAGTAGCTGTCAGCCTCCCCAACGTACTAACTCCACACAGCCAGGGTTAGCATTGGTTGAAGTCAAGTGCACCATCGACGTGCAGTACGCATTAGTGCACACCACCACCGTGCCCCACGTGGGCAATCGGGATGAAGCGCTTGCCCAAGAACACAATGCAGTTACCCTGGCGGGGATCGAACCGTAGACCTTTCGGTTTGAAATCCATTCTGTAACCATTGAGTCGTCGCGCTCCCGTATAAATGTATATTAGGTTGACATTTTTAGTAAAAGTGTGGAGGCAAGTTCTCCATCCCTCGCTTTCCACCCCTCTCCCCTCTTCTCGTGACTGTGCCTCTGTATTTATTGTATTTAATATCCATATTTTGTGATGCATTGGGGACTGATATTATCTATTTGTTTTATGAAAGCGCTATTTTCGTTTAACCCTTTACCTAACTTGAATAGCAGGCGACACTTGCAAACAAAATTCTTGAATAACTATTTTTTTTTCATTTTTTGTCTCAAAAACATAGGCTATGACCCCTCATTGGAACGAGCTTGACAAGCTTGTTCCAAAGAGGGGTCATAACCTATGTTTTTAGGCAAAAGAAAATGAAAATATAATGAAAATTAATTGGCGATTTTTGAGAATAGCGCTGGCTGGTTTTGGCTGTTACGTTGGGTAAAGGGGGATCAAAATCATAGTTGGCTTCTAATTTTGTCTTCTTATTTTATATAGACTCAGAACAAATTTACAATCTAATTTTGAATCAAAAATGGAAGGGGGCGCAGTGGCATTGCGGTAACCGGTTCTCGTCAGATCACCGAAGTTAAGCAACGTTGAGCCCGGTTACTCCTCAGATGGGTGACCGTCTGAGCGATCGATTCGGACTCGCGCGTTGTGTCCTTGGGCAAGACACTTAACCCTGATTGTCCATATGGGTGCATGATGACGCCGTGTACTAAGGCGTACTGCACGTCGATGGTGCGCATGTCTTCAACCAGTCTAACCCTGCCTGTGCTGCAGTGCGGAGTTACAATGTTGGGGAGCTGGCAGCTGCTCGTCGTTGCTCGTGGTTCTCTCCGGGTACTCCGGCTTCCTACACCCGAAAAACTCACGGTCATGATTAGCCATTGTGCATAAGTATGTGACCTTAAACACCAATAAATAAATAAATCAAAAATGGAATACAAAAACCATCCGAAAAAATGTCCACATGCTTCAATGTTAAAAAATAGGCAAATTTATTAACGGAAGCCACATATGCACGCAGAAAACCATACAAATTTCTGCGGATGCCAAGAATATGAGTATCGCGGGTACATACAGTCATGCATTCTATTATTCGTAGTTTGGCACCACCATTACTGAAGGATTTAGTACATCTCATTGTTATTCTAATCCTTCGATGGCAGACCTGCTTTCCTCCAGAAAGACATGTATGAGTGTAGTGGTCGAGGTGTAACGACCATTACCAAACAGTCAGACTGGTGTCAGATCGCTAAGTATCGTGGAAGAGCGATCACTTTGTGAGCTAGTGGTCGTTGGGTCGAGTCTTGGCTCCTATGCCTCATGTAAGAACGCATCTAATTGGTCGTTATGCACCTCATTGACAATATGGCGCGAATGAAATGCTTTGACACAAAACAGCGTCAAAAATATTAATGTTATTCACTTAATTCAAGTTTAATTGTAGTATAAATACAGAACACAACTCAGGTATAGTATAGGGACAGTAATCAAGTACCATTGTTGGCGTGTTTCCTGTATTTCGCATGCTCCTTGGACGCATGTGAAATGCAGAAAGAACTTCAACTCGTGTCGGTGATTCCTGTCTCCCGTACTTTACCCTCAGTGTGTTCTGTCTTATTATACCCACCGTATTACAGTAGTGATTCCTGTACACGGTATTCTGTATCTTGATATGCACGTTCGTTATCGTACATGTTTTGGGAATTTAACTTAGTGCAATATGAGGAAAAGACATTAAAAACCTTCTTCTTCAGATCCATCAGCAAGAATCCTTACATATTTAGTATACAACATCTCTAGTGGGGGAGGGGGGGGGGGGCAAATTCAAGTTTCTTCAAATAGAGTCCCGAGCTAATATTTGGGCCCCCTATTTATAATCACCTAATCCTGACCAATGTAATAATTTTTCGTTAAAATTGGCCCAAAAACCCATTAAAAACACACCATTCTCTCTACTTACATGGTGACAATATTGTTCATTATTTCTAAACATTTTGAAAAATATAAATGGCAATGGAACAGATCTGCCTCTTAAATATCAAGTTTGTTCAAATTGGGTCCCTGGGTTAATATTGGGACTCAAAATTGGAGCCCAAAGTTTAACTTAGTGCAATATGAGGAAATTTATTTAAAAATTTTCTTCTTCAGATCCACTAACAGAATCCTTTCATATTTGGTATACAACATCTCTGGGGAGAGGGGGGGGGGGGGGGGGAGGGAGGGGGGGTCAGAATCATGTTTGTTGAAATGGGATCCCTGGGCTAATATTTGGACCCTCTATTGGAGAAACTTAGTGCAATATGAGGAGATTTCTTTAAAAATCTTCTTCTGATCCACCAGTCAGAGAATTCTTTCATATTTGGCATATAACATGTCTAGGGGGATCAGAAAAAGTTTGTTCAGTTCGAGTCCCTGGCTTAATACTTGGGCTCTCTATGGGAGGAAGGTGAGGTTCAAGTTTGTTTGAATCCATTCCTGAGTGTTTTTCCATAAAATTTGCCTTTCAAACTGCAGTGACATAATAACTCTTGGAAGTTTGGCAGTGCTTGTCTACAACTGATAGAATTAGAAGCAGTCAGACCTATGATAATAATCATTTGACATGGACACCAGAGCTATGAGTAATTTCATGACTTCATTCCTCTATAGTGGCGATGAACTATGACCAACTGAATGTGACCCAAAATACTTCTTTGAACCACTTTGTCAGGTGAGCGATTAAGGCCTTTTGGGACCTCTTGTTATAGTATTCAAAGGCTGTCATTTTTACATATATATATATATGTAAAGAAGCTCTTTTAAAAATTTGGTAGAAGAGTAGTTAAAAAAAATACAAGAATACTTTTCAGAATTTGTCTAACAATATTTTTTTTCACCTTTTGCTTTCTACTTTTACCTCGGTTTCTTTTCTTTTTGGGTTATATTACACACCCGTTCAGTCAGAATTTGGCTTAAGAGAACTTTTATCGCCACATTTCATTTCTTTCGTCGTCTGTGTGTATTTTTTATTGTTGTGTCTGTACCCTGAAAAGGGTCTTCATCAAACCAAAAGCTAGGTGAAAATTGTTTTGTTTTTTTGTGGCGATAAAAGTTCTCATATGCCAAGTTCTGGCTGAACGGGTGTGTGATGCAATCCACAAAGAAAAGAAACCGGGGTAAAAGTGGAAAGCAAAAGGTAAAAAAAAGACTGTTAGACAAATTCTGAAAAGTATTCCAGAAAATCCTAACTCCCTGTAGAACCTGATTTTAACATACCCTTCGAAAATGAAAAGGAACTGGAATTTTGGAAATGTCTAGTTACTTCCATGTTTTACATGAAAGTATGATAACTGGATGATTTAAACAAATTTGTTTGCAGTCCGTCGCCTTAAATTGCACCAAGTAGCCTGCTAAAAGGAAATTTTAGAGCTTGGTGTTTTTCAAACTGGTGCAAAACGACGTGGGGATGTGCTGGGACTGGCCCCGTAAGGGGATAGTGCCAGTATTTTAGAAATATATACATGGCAATGGAATACTACATCTGTAACTGAGTACAAAATTATTAATCACTCTACCTCATGGTGCGAAATGCTCGCATCGTATCCAATGCGTGAAGGTCTTCTGACGTTTGGTTTAAGGCAAGAAGAGCGATAATTGATTCTCGTGGTGATAACTCCTTTAACATTCTTATCAGAAGCAACCAACTGCAGCAGAAAAGGTATGCTTTCGATAGTGCCATTCTTTAACTCTTTGCATGCCACTGACGGATATTCCTGCCCAGCACAGGGTTTCTTATGACGTTTAGTTTAAGGCAGAGAAGAGCAATAATCGATTCTCGTGACGATAACTCCTTTAACATTCTTATCAGAAGCAACCAACTGCAGCAGAAATGTTTTCAATGGTGTCATTCTTTAACTCTTTGCATGCTGCTGACGGATATTCCTGCCAAGCACAGGGTTTCTCTTGTCATTGAAATAAGTAAAATTTGCGCACATTTAATCGTATTTTCCTCCTGTAAATTAAATGAACTTTTTCATCAATGATTTCTTGTGTTGTATTTAGATTAACTTTTCTTCAAATCTAGTCATGGCTGCTTCAGGGCATCCATGACTAGATTTGATGGAAAATGTCTTGAAAATACTTGGTGGCTTAAGAGTTAAACCTTTATCCACAATATAAAAATTTGTTACCTTAATTTATTTTTTTTTAATTTAAAAACAAATTCATCAAAACCACATGATGTGACCCCTCTCATTGGAGGGAGCTTGTTAAATTTCAGTTAAGGGGTCACATGATATGGTTTTGTTGAAAGGTATTGAAAGACAATGTTTTTAAACTGCTCAGATTGTAAATTACGCCTTCTATTGTGGCCGATTCACCAGGTAGAGGGTTAATAATGGGAATGGCAGGAAGACAGCCTTTTATTTTAAGCTACCCCATTTCCATGCTGTATACTAGGTTATGCTCTTGTAGTTTGTAATGTTATGTTGTTAATGTACTAGTATACTGCAGAATAAAGATATATCATATCATATCCGCGAATGTACAAAACATACCCAGAATTTATCACTTGCATTTTTTTTTCTTTCTGCCTCTTTCATCATCACACACAAAGTTGGAGTGTTTTTTTTACAGATTTCAAGGAAGGCCAGATTCGTTGTGGAGAACATTCAGATTATGGGACATTGACGCTCTTGTTTCAGGATAGCACTGGCGGATTGGAGGTAAAGTATCACTAACAGAAGACACTTGCAGAAAACATTCTCGAATAGCTACAAAAATGTTTGCTAAAAAAGATAACTAATAACCCCTCATTAGAAGGAGCTCAATTAGCCCTTTCAAACAACGTTTAATTGGTTATGTTTCTATTTTCATTATGGGGAAAATTTTCAGCTTTAAATTTTCATATTTCGACGTCAGTGAGCAGAAGCCATTCATGGGACGAGTCTTGACTTTTTCAATCAAATATGTACTCTTTTTTATGTGTTTAGTTTTAGTTTAACTCAAAAATCTAACTGGTTTGTTACTAAGAATTAGTTTTCAACCCTGAAACAATCTCACACAAGTTTGTCCGTATATCCATATGTCTGCCTGAAGTTGGAGATTTCCTTTTGGCGAATAGTAGCTCCTCGAGAGACAACCACGAGTATGGTTACGCCAGACAACTCTTGCAAGAGGCAAATTATTTACGATTCAGATTCTCCCCTCCAAAAAGGGGAAGTTGTTCCATATTTTACACCAAAAGAGGCTTTCCTTTATTATTTATGAATAATACTTCACTGTTGCCCCATTTATAATTCTGTACATTTTAGAACTCGGACAGCGTACATACAATGCATGAGGAAAAAAAATTCAGGGTAAAAAATTCAAGAAATGGAAAAAGGATTTGCCGGCCGGCTGTTCGGACAGCACCCACTAAATTTCCATAAGAAGGTTTCAAATCAAATTCCAAGAATAGTTGATCAATGTGAAATTGTTGAATAGTCCAAAATGAGAATGAGTCCTAGTTGTTGAAAAATCAGTGGCTAGAGAGTCTGGATGTCTACGTACGGACGGATGGACTGACAGACGGAGCTCTTCACTACATGCCATCACTAAGAGGAAGGGGATTACAATTTCTTAACTTGTGCAAGACATTATTAATGCAAAGCATGATATAAACATTTATTGAAATCGGAGGTTTACTGTTCAAGTTATTGCATAAGCAATGAACGAAGGTAATAAATCTCTCAGTTTATGTGAAATCTTCGTGGTTTCGAACATGTCTAAGACCATGCTAATATAAAGCAGTTGGTCAAATTTTATTGAAATTTGAGATGCACTGTTCAAGTTCTTGAATAAACAATGAAATGTCAGGCAAAATTCAATTAACGAAAGGTAATAACTCCTTGCATTTTCTACGAATGGTGATGGTTATCGAACTTGCCCAAGACACTGTTGATACAAAGCAGCAGGCCAAAATTCATTAAAATCTGATAACTATTGTTAAAGTTATCGCGTAAACAAACAAACTGTTTGGGCTAAAACACATGAAACCCGCTTTGGGTGCTAAAAGCGTAGAAATTTGTTTGTTCAATATGAAATATGCCGAAAAATTGTGTTGACCTGTCGGAAAGTTTTGAGCTATCTCCACCACCAGAATATTATTATCCCTGATGGGGGTACGGGCGTGAAATGGGGAAATCTCGCCCTAGGGCAAGATTATTTTGGCCAGACACGAGGCTTGCAGAGTGTCTGGACCAAATATCTTGTCCCGTGGGCGAGATTTTCCCATCTCACACCCACCCCTATCAGGGATAATTTTTCTCCCCCACCTAAACACCCTGACATCAAAAGTAATGCAGGGGCACGTGCAGGTATATCGAACAATTTTGTTGTCCATTTTTTAAAATAGTTAATTTGCTTATTGGAAAGAGCTCACAAGAGTTCTGTATATACCACAGGTATATACCACGAAATTAAATCCCAACGCCGACAGGATAGGGGTTAAAGATTTGTAGCGAAACGAACATTGACACATTCCGATGACTGTCATATTATGAATTCTGCAATGCATTCTCATAACTTTTTGATGGGAATTTCGTGCAACTCTCTCCACTCATAATGGCGTTCACCCAAAAATTCATATGAAAGATTCAAGTGTTCTTTGGTTTTACGGTCTGTTCTTATTTCTATTTTCTTCAATAAACGTTCGTCTGCTAACATTTCCGAAACGTGACACCATGTTGTTTGTTTACAGATGAATGGGCCATCATTGAATAGTCCGGCACTCATTAAATATGCTAATATAAACTGATAACGTGGCTCATGTGAGATAGTTATCTATCTCACATGGCCTTCTCACATGAGACACGCATATCTTGCATAGGAAGTGAGGGGAGCTAACTGCACCACTGGTGTGTTGACTGCGTTCACTTCAGTGGAAATATACTTGAGTGTAGTATTGATGGTCTTTACTCATGTAGGTCTATTAAGAGTCACGGAGCACCCATCAGTACTATCCATCCACCTGAAGACTTGTACGACCCTACATGTGTGGTGATCTCATAGTGCGAGTGTGTTCAAATGCTGCGAGGTGCGCTCGGGATGAACAGAAGAAATTTCAGCTTTGAACAGTTGTGATCTTCACTCTTGTCTACTGGCCGCGTTGTTGGCTATCACTGTCACTTCGGCATTCCCACAGCACTTACTTCAACCTTTTGTTGGAACTACTATTGTTGACTGCTTTCCCGTGCATACCCCTGGAAGTGGAACAGTGCTTGTTTACTATGGTAAACAAATTCTGTTTAACTGGTAAAAGCGGACCTGGTAACCAATGCCCGGGATGAAAGTCATCTAAAGTGTACAACAGGGGTAGGTATCAACGAATAGATAAACTGGACTTTATTTGTTTGTTGCAGTCATGGTATAGCTACAGGCATCAAAAGTGACCTTACCCCTTTACCCAATGCAGATATTAAAACTTATTATTTTAAATATTATTTTTTCAAATGTTTCAAACAATTTCTACAAAACCATATCATGTGACCCTCATTGGAACGAGCTCTACGAGCTCGTTCCAACGAGGGTTCACACGATATGGTTTTGTTGATTTTTTTAAAAATATTTTTTTCAACTACTCAATTTGTAAACTACGCGTGCAGGTGCAGCCGATTCGTTAGATAAATGGCTGAACACCAATAAATAAATAAATAACAGTTGACTGCTTTCACCACCACATCTCCCACGCATATACCCTGTGATCTTAAAAGCGTAATTTTTCTCGACACACTTTCACTTCCACTTTTGAGATTTCGCAAATAAAATACAGCGAAATTAACCCTTTACCCAATGTAACGGCCAAAACCGGCCAGCGCTATTCTCAAAAATCGTCAATTAATTTTCATTATTTTTTTCATTTTTTGTCTCAAAAACATAGGTTATGACCCCTCGTTGGAACGAGCTCGTTGAGCTCGTTCCAACGAGGGGTCATAACCCATGTTTTTGAGACAAAAAATGAAAAAAATTAGTTATTCAAGAATTTTTTTTTGCAAGTGTCGTCTGCTTTTCATGTTAGGTAAAGGGTTAAGACCACGTCAAAAAAAACAAAAAAAAACAAAAAAAAAACAAACGAAAACAGCATCTCAAATTGTTTGACCTCGCATTTCTATTTCAACAGGTAAGATTCTACAGTGTTGCAGGGAAAGAGCATTTTCTTTCACATTCTTTCTCTACACTTCTGATTTTTATTGCCACCAACATCAGCTGCTAATGGCTATGTTTAGTCCCACACGGTTTACCGCAAGGGGTCTTATGGATTGCACTCTGCCCATCCGTCTGTCAGTCTATCTGTCCTGTTACTACCTGTATCTCCGAGGTGGTTGAATGTTAGTGTTTCAAAATTTTAACATTAATCGCACATGAAAATACGATACATGTCAAATTTTGTAGAAAAAAATACAGATGGATGAGTACCATTAGCTTAAGATTATCACAGGATATATGAACATGTAATTTGACAGAATCCATATGTACACGAGAGAACCCCAAGTGTCCTAGATAAATGATGGACTGTCTGACACACATGTTCTTTTTCCTCTTGTCTTGTGAATATTTTGTTGTGTACATGCAGTGATGGGTAACAGGATAATAGAGTATCGGGCAGCTCAGTATCTGAAAAAGCTTATGGTTATCACAGCATATATGTACATGTAATTTGATAGAACTCATGTGTACAAGGGAGAGCCCCAAGTACCCTAGATAAATAATGGACTGTCTGACACACATGTTCTTTTTTCCTCTCATATGGGTGAATATTGTACACACAATGATAGGTAACAGGATAATAGAGTATTAGGCATCTCAATATCTGCAAAACATTACCCAAAGCTTAACTAACTCTTTACCTCACATGAAAACCAGTCGACACTTGCAAACAATATTCTTGAATGGCTATTTTTTTTCATTTTTTGTCTCAAAAACATATGTTATGACCCCTCGTTAGAACGAGCTCGTTCCAAAGAGGGATCATAACCTATGTTTTTGAGACAACAAATAAAAAAAATAATGAAAATTAATTGGCGATTTTTGTGAATAGCGCTGGCCGGTTTTGGCCCTTAACGCTGGGTAAAGGGTTAAGTTTATCACAGCATCACACCATATATGTACATGTAATATGACAGATTCCATGTGTACAAGAGAGAGCCCCAAGTATCCTTGATAAATGAGGGACTTCCTGACACCTGTTTTTCCCACTAGTCTGGGTGAAAAGTTTGTTCTGTACATGTAATGATAGGTAACAGGATAACACAGTATTAGGCAACTCAATATACGTGTACCATTTCCAATCTGCAGGACACACCTATTTAGCAACCTGTCACTCGTCTTGAGATAACAATTATTTTCTCTTTTTGTTGTTTCTGAAAGTTGAGATTGCATAATCCTTATCTTTATTGAGAATAATATGCATGTTCATACTTCTGTTCTTTTGACATATGCCCAATTATAATCGACTACTTAAAATGCTAATGTACAGTTTGTTAGTTTTCCCACTGTAATACAGTTTATAGACCAACCAGTATGTGAATTTCGTGGAGTAAATAAATCAATATTAAGCTACAAATGTGGCCTGTTTCGCTGTAATTATTCATCGAGGCAGTAAGGCGTTCGTGATCTTGCAATTTACGACTCAGTGTCTTCTGTAACCGGGATATTTTATATTGACACGACTTATCGTATATTATTCCCCCGCATTGTCAAGCCAGAAAATAAGCAGACTTTCACCTGCAAAATGAGGTCCCCAGAGGGGACAGCAGGGTAGCATCGCTAAATTTACCCTCTGTGAACCTCAATCTGAATCAGGGTCTCTAAACTAAACAGACAGAGGTAACCAGAGGATAAATTGGCCCACTGGGGACCTCATTCTGCAAATGTCAGACTGCTTATTTTCAAGCCTGCACAGGGTCTGGATATTGGAAAGAGTCTCGCCCGTCCCTCTGTCCATCCGTACGTACGTGCGTGCATGTCGAGACGTTATTTATGGTATGATTTCACTATGGTTCCACTCTACAGTTTTGACTATTGCACAGGGGGGAAATTATAAACATAGGGCATATGTTGAAACTAATGTCATGTAGATTGGAGATATATAATTACATTAGGCTATTTGTTAAGAGAATTTGAAGTTTTGGTTCTAACGTTGGAGTCTGGTGCATAGGGGTAAATTACCAGATGAATTATGGGAAACAGTGGCTTCGAAAAATCGGCTAGTTTTTAAAATGTCATTTGTACACGGGTTTGTTACCAGGCATGTAACTAAAAAATGAGACGGAAGCATGGATTTTTTTTTCTCATTGTAGAAACAGGGGTTTATATGCCCCAGGGTTAGGGGAGTGGGGATAGTGGTAAAATTCTGCTTTTGAGGCTGCTGGGTGGTTGAAAATGGCTGGTATCTGCATTTTTTCATGCAATTTTGCAGGTTGAAATCCTGCCTTTGGCAATAAATTATTTCACCCACATTCAGATTATTTATTTCTACTTAGTCAGATAGTGTTATATGTTTTTAGAGGATTTGGGAAATGTAATACGTGTTATGGGTTAGATAACTAAGTTACAGAATATTTGCATTTGAAGAGAGTGTATGGCATGTCATTTTAGGAAATGCCTGGAAAACTCTGGAGCGGAACCTATAGTTCTTGACCCATCTCTCATGTAGTGAGTATTATTGTTCATAAATATTAGGTTGTCTCAGTTCTGCTTGAGAATGCTTATAGGCATTGTCCGGCAAACTCGAACTTTGTGACATGTGTGAGCTAAGTTCTTTAAAAGTGCTGAATCCTCCGTAAAACAGCCATTCGCTGCAAAAGCCACAATAGTGGTTTCCTGTATTTAGCCAGTCAAGCACGCCCTATCAACACTTCCACAACCTCCAAATATGTGTTTTCTAATCATTTTGTGTATAATTTTCTTTATACCTATTTCTTCTGCACCTGCACTATGATGGAAATGTAAATGTATGCATATAGAATCTTTATATAATACAGTCCTGAATGTTCTGTTCCCATTGACTGCATTGCAATCTAATGAAATATGTGACCAATGCCCCATTATTAGTAATTTTTGTATGTAAACTACAACAATGGGGGTTGAGTTAACATCCTACCACATACGTATTGGTCTCTTCTATGGTGGAAGGATAGAGTCCTGATCACATTTGGATGTTCATTTAGTTAATTTGGTTTACGCGGTTTGCTGTTTTGGTTTTCGTGGTTTATGTTTTATAATGTTTCTTTTACTCTTACTGTGTGGAGATATCGAACTTAATCCTGGAGAGAAACGTGATATATCAATTGTCCATATAAATGTTTTTTGCCTCCGCCAGAATGTTGATTTAATTATTGCTGAACTTACTGACTATGACGTCATTGCTGTGACCGAATCTAAACTCAATAGCAAAGAAGATAACGCATGTATTTCTATTCCCAAATACCACTATCCTCTGTTAAGAAAGGATCGTAGCAGCTATCAGGGTAGGGGTATAGTTATCTACATTAAACTTAATCTTTATTATAAAAGTCATCCTAATTTAGATGTTCCTTGACTTGAGGTGGCATGGACAGAAATTCGCCATACCTATAAAAAACTTTTACTCAGAATCAGTTATGGCAACCTTCTGCATGCTCTCTTTATTGGGACCTTATTGATGAATCTCTATTCTTGGCTAGAAAGGACTTAACAATGAAATGTGTAATAATGAGTGATTTTAATGCAGACTGTCTAAACACACCAAAATTACCCATTTAGAAAATGTCCATGGGCTAGCGCAGTTAATAACTTCACCCACCCGTGTTACAGAAACTACAAGGTCGTTACTCGAGTATCACCCTACAATTGGCTTCTTCTCCTGCTTCTGTCTTCTGACATGACTATTAATTGGTACTGATGTTCAATCTATCCGTACAGCAGGGAGTGCGGTGGCTCAGTAGGTAGAGGTGCAGGCTGCAAGCCTAGAGGTCCTCGGTTTGAATCCCACCTGCGGCAACCGCGTTGTGTCCTTGATGCCGTGTACTAAGGCGTACTGCACGTTGATGGTATTCATGTCTTCAACCAATCTAACCCTGCCTGTGCTGCAGTGCGGAGTTACGATGTTGGGGAGCTGGCAGCTGCTCATCGTTGCTTGGTGGTTCTCTCCGGGTACTCCGGCTTCCTCCATCCGTAAAACTGTCACGGTCATGATTAGCCATTGTGCATAAATATGTGACCTTAAACATCAATAAAATAAATAAATAATCCGTACAGCATTATCTCCTTGGCCAAGTGAATTCGAATATCTGTCTGGGAATGAGCGACTCCATTTTGATAGGATATGCCAAGAAATGTTCATGTGGTAGCTCACAACGTGCGCACTTCACATGCTGCATATGATAAACAAAGATTCTCCATGCTGAGTGAGATACTACAAAATTCTGTAAATGGGATTTCCTAAAGCGGGACTTGTGTTTGATGGCTCATGGATATGTACCGTATGTTATTCGAGCGCAGTATGTACTGTTTCTAAGCATACATGCTGAGAATGGGATTTGATGTGCATAGTCGGATCATAGAGAGTAGTTATGTAAAGGGGAGTCCATGCGTAGCATTCCACTAGTAAAGTGAGATTCCGCAGCAAGTATCATTCTGATACACATTCGGCTTATTCACCTGATCAGATATGATGAAAATATCACTCAGTCCGAATGGTCAGATCCTAGAAAGGGATTCTGCAAAAGAGATTACATAAGTCAGATTCTGTAAGTGGATTCCACGAAGCGGCACTGGTATTCGATAATATATATTATTATCAATTTATTGTGCGCTACCTTCAGGTTAACACTAATTTACACAGCCTGTAAGGGAGCATAATAATAATAATGTCAGCTTGTATATTTTTATTTGATTAGAGAGGACAGTATCTATATTATATGCCGGTATGTGCACAGCATTGCTAATATGAAGCAAAAAAAATATATTAACTGCAAAAAGTTGACGAAAATGCAATTTTCTATTATTTTACATGGAATTATACAGGAAATAACAGTAGCATTTTAAATCAACGTGGGACAAAAATTGGTCGAATGAAATCGTTCGGTAATATCACCAACTGAGAGCATATATATTGTTCTTAAAGGATTGATGCGCACAGCGAATATAACTTTCATAGGTTTTATATAATTTTGAGAAATATAAAAATTTCCCATTCAATTAGTGTTAATTTTTGCCAGCCAATTCTTAGCAATCAGGGGAGATAACCTTTTCCTAAGTCGATGTGAATGGCGAGAAAAGTTGACCATGCTGCTTTGTCACTCTTTAGATCGGCATAGAATTTACGAAGAAGCTCGTTCAGTTCAACAGTCCAAAAGTCACATACTTTTTCCCGTTTGTCAAGCCATTTGGTGAATTTCTGTATGCCATAAGCCGTGGATCTCTTTGTATTAAAAGGCCACGCATCATTTTCCATAAAGCGTTGTCATCTATTTCGGAAGATTGGGACATTTTATTTGACTTACAATTTTAAACTTTCAGAACCGGCAGTTTGACAGTCGTCTGCAAATTTCAACCAAAACAAACAAACTGGAAGTTTCCTAAAATGATGTCACAGGACGATAAAGGCTATTAATGTGCAGGTAACGCACAGTAAATTGATAACAATAATAATAAAAACATGATTTTCTCAGGCATCGTTTGGCTCCATTACTGGACCTCCATCGGTGATTAGCAGCCCCACACCCATTAGAGGCCCTCGGCTATCGCCTTGGGCCGCTAATGACTACTGGTCTGCTAATCACAGATGGCAGTCCAGTAATGGAGCCCAATGCCCCCGAAAATCATGTTATTGCGTAAATGCATATTTTAGGCGGATTGTGCACAGTAATATAAAAATCAAGCAGCATTCCTGGTATCAGCCGTGAATTAAAGTTCTAGTTCACTGCTCGACACTAAACAACGGTCTTCATTTTCCAGTAATACTGAGCACAACCATGAGAAGTAAGTCATAATTTGGCTGCTTACCCGGACTAATTTAGTACCCTGTATAAACTTATAATACATGACTAAGATTTAGTTGAATCAGAGCAACAACCAACTTGAGAAGTATAGAACACCAGTACATACAGTCTTGTTACAAATTGCCCTCTTTTCTTCGATTAATCATGTTGGTCACAGTAGGTATTGACAGTATAAACTGAACAGGAGCACTCATCTCGTGAGCTCAGTGGGCTGGGCTTCTCGTTGGTTCGCTGGGATATTTAGTCAGCTTGGGGTTTGTTAGCACAACCAAATGGAGTATTTACTAATTTCAATTCTTATTTCCGGATCCCGGATCGTTAACTGTAAAATGCCTAACGTGAAAAACTGTATGAACTGCTATTTCCATTTTCCTTTCCTCCGAGCTATATAGCTTGCTCCTACAAATATAATTAAATATTTTAAAAGAATTTGTAACATTTATGGTTCGCTTTAGGTCAAAACAAAGGATGGAGAATATATACCAGCAACTCCTATACCTGACACAGTTGTGGTTAATCTTGGTGATCTGATGCAAATGTGGACATCTGACAAGCTTGTGGCAACAGTAAGTGACAATCACAAATTTCTTTAACCCTTTACTTGATGCACAGGATATTCAGATTTATTATCTTAATTATTCTTTTTTAAATTTTTTCAAAACTTCAACAAAACCTTATCATGTGACCCCTCATTGGGACAAGTCCAGCGTGAACTTTTCAATATCAACTTTTCCTCATAAACCACCGGACTGAACTAAACCTAATTTGACATGCTTTTGCCTTATCATATGTCAATTCAAGTATGTTCAAATGAAGTTGCCATTCCCATAGAAGGCACGACAATGAGCATAATTGTATTTGCACTCTCCAAACTTTGTTTTAAAAATTAAAATTTCTTTTTCCCCAGAACGACCAATCAGAATCTTTTGATACTTGTTAAAAAGCATCTTTAGAGGGTTCAGATTCAGCTTTGTTCGAAACAAGTCTCCGTGTTCATATAAAGTCTCCCTATGGGAACCCAAATTTTAACTTAATGCAATATTAGGAAATATATTTAAAAGAAGCTTCTTCAGATCTACCTGTCAAAATCTCTTGATATTTGGTATGCTGCGTGTTTAGGGTTGGGGTGGAGGGTCAGCTTGAAGTTTATTCAAATTAAGTCCCTCGAGTCGTATTTGTGCTCTCTCTGGGAGCCAAAATTTTAACTTATTGTAATATGAGGAGTATTCTTTAAAAATCTTTTTCTTCAGATCCATCAGTCAGAGTCATTTGATATGTAGGATGTAGCATTTCTACTGGGGTGAGATTCCAATTTGTACAAATCAAGTCCATGGGTTCAAATTTGGATTCCCTTTGAGAACCCAAATTTTAAGTCGGTCCAATATGAGGAAACATTTTTAAAAATCTTCTTCACATCCACCTGTCAGAATCGTTTGATGATTGGTACAGAACAGAGAACAATATAGTCAAACATGCAAACTGATTGAAAAAAAGTTGTAAAAAGCCAGCTTCTGTATTTTTATACTACTCTACAGGAATATGCCTGAGGTCTGTGAAATGATATGCACATCGATGATACAAATCGCTAACATTTCAAAATTTCAATTTTTTATATGAAATATTCCCATACTCATAGTGTAAAAGTTGCTTGCAGCATCAGGAAATTAAGGGGAGCTAACTTCCCTGTAAATCTCTTTTCCAATGACAAAAATTGTCAGCCATGAGCTGAAAGATAGTTGTATGACAAATCAACAGACTTCCTGTGCAATGAAATGAAACCATATCGGGGTCCATCTGTTTCCTCGAAGATTGAACAAATGATAGATCACCATTGCCAACTTTAAGTAGTTTAATATGGTATTTTCACTGTAATATTTTATGATAGAAGTACCGAACAGCAAGTTGCCAGTTCTTTCATCATATTTTTAACGGTAATTGTTCAGAGTGTATAAAAAGATAGGAGCTTTTCTATACATATTATGTCTCCTCTAACCGAAGTCAGCTGAAGATATGCGAATAACTCGGAGTGAATGTTTTTTCAGACATTCATTTTTGTCGTAGGCATGGAGAATATCATTGCCCGCACAGATTTGGTTCTATTTTTGAATGGGGTTAAAGAAAACAGAAGTCATAATATAGCTTTAAGATAATATCACGAGGATATAAAAATAGGGTCGGATTAGGTGGAAAAGATCATTTTAATCCCGGATATGAACCGTTCGGCCAGTGAAATCTTCCAGTAAGTTGAATTCAATCGACTATATCATAAATTCATCCCTACTCAATCCATTTGGCTAAATAGCAACCCCATTACCTTAAAAATTTGACATTGCTGAGCTAATCAATAAAATGGAGGGCGAAAATGCGCGCCATTCTAAAAACACGCGCTACACATGCACAGTCAAGGACGTATCCTCATGATAATGACATCACAGCACCGTCACACACTCGGGCAACACACAACAACATACATGACACCCGTCATGTATTTCTCAAAGTCGTCACATTCCGAATCAGGAGTGGGCTCATTTGGAATTAGGGAGATCGGTACACAATATAGCCTACAACTGATGGTAATCAGTATGTGTTGTGTTGTGGAAAAGGGGAAGTAAGTCAACTTTCACCAACCTCTACAGTACAGCACTGAACATTGTTGTTGTCTGGCCAAACAGGGATGTTTTTCACCTTCTTTTCAAGAGGACTTTACCTCTCATGTCGGCCTCCTTGTTGGGAGGGTTTTGCCATCTGTGGTTAGGTATTAACAAGTTCGCCAGTCGATCATGATGGAGAGCCTTGCCTCTTGTTGGGAAGGTCTTGCCATCCGTGGTCAGGTATTAACGAGATCGCTGGTCGTTCATGATAACAAATCCACCAGATGCGTACATGACTGGCCAATTAAAGTAATGTATTATCAAAGTTCTTTTTTTCTAATTTTTGACATCATATTCACCGTTTTCATTCCAGAAACATCGCGTTGTTGTCCCAGACAAACAGTTTGCTGGAAAAGAACGCCAGTCAGTAGCCGTATTCTACGGGACCGATATGGATACAGCTTTAGAATGTCTCGATGGATCAAACAAGTACGAGCCAATCTCGGCCAGAGAATATATTTTACAGCAATACAGGAAAACACATTCTTACTAGAAATTATGTGGAACACAGATGTTGACGGATTATGTGAATTAACCCAACACAATAATGCAATATCAATTTCCTTAAACAAAATCTATTAATCAGTTTTGGGCCAGGACGTTACAATTTAGTTTTACTGAAAAAATATCTCACAGCATGATTTCAACATGGAATATTCTGTCTGAAACGCCATAGTTGAGTGATCTTCATCAAGGGTGGTTATTGGGGGCATTTGCTCCAGGGCCTGGTGTCATCAGAGGACCCATAAAAAACAAAAAGTAGCATGCATAGACAGTTGTGTATTACAATGCTCATAACCGGCAAAATTGTTGTTTTCATTATAAATTTCTGTTGAATTTTGATATTTCTCTTCCGCGGCCGTTTGTTCTCGAGGACAATGATCTTGAAGTATACACATTTGCAGAAAGTGTATAGTTATACATAGTATACCCTCCTAAGATTGACTGATAGTCGGATATACTTTCGAACGCCCTTGTCGAAAACCGTTTGTTGCAGTTATATGTCTACCGGGCAGCTTCCAACATCCGGGTATGTTTATTCTCCAAATATAATATCACGATGCATTCTGTATCACGTGGGCTTCGACTGGAAAGTGTTTATAGAAGGCGAATATTTCTGCCGATTTCTGCAACCATTTTAAAGAGTTCAACGAGAATCGTATGCCGCTGTCATCGTTACTTTATATGTAAGATTATGGAAAGTGCTTCATCAACGTGTTATATTAACTCTCCACACAGATGTCAATGCACCAAAATTTGAAGCAGCATTTTTTTCCAGAATGGAACTAGGAATTTCATCAATTTAATCTTGTTTGACAGAGCTGAATGGGCTTTGTCAAACAAGATTGAAGTGATTAAATTCCTAGTTGCAATGTAGAAAAACTTTCAGGTTGAAATTTTAATATTTCTATTTCTGCATACGGGGGGTTAATGATTCTGAGGAGAAATGAGTTGCCTTCTCCGACGCCTGGTAATGAAACTTTGATTAACTATATGCCCACCCCCTCCCCCCCCCCCCCCCACACACACTGGCTGATTAAGTAACATGGCCCACAATGATCCAACAAAATGTCTGTATTCTACTTTGACTGTTTAGATGCATATCTAGATGATGCCCCCACCCTCCTGGCACGGAACAGCTATCTATAGTCAGAATTCTTCTGACGTTGGAAACACTGTTTCAAGTTGATTAAACAGCCTGTTTAAAGCATTCATATTAATGTAATGTAGATCCACTACCTTTGACAGTGGATGTGCATTGGTTGTCGCAGATAATACGGTGTCGGGTCGTTTCGCCCCAATTCCTGTTCGCCCTGTGTCGTTTCAACCCAGGTCCTTTGCTCCTATGATGGTGGCGAAACGACCGGGGTCACCTACAAGTAAAACATTATGAAGTTCTTTTTTATTATTCAGAGAAGTGGAGGCTATATTGTTGACGCCCTGTACACCCGCCCGTCTGTCCGTCCATCCGTCCTAACTTGTGTCCGCAACTCCTCCTACATTATTGAACCGATTTTGATAAAACTTCTCAAACATTATGACTAACAAGTGAGCATGTGCATATTATAACATTTTTCATCTGCAACAATTTTAACCAGGTTATCTCCTCCGAACTTAGATTTAAGGGATTTTCAAATGAGATTCTTGTGTGTGCAAGTCCATCTACATTATTGGACCGATTTCGCTAGAACTTCTCAAAGATCATGGCGAGCAAGTGAACACGGACATATTCTAAAAATTTTCATCTGCGACAATTTTAACCAGGTAAAATACCCTGAACTTAGATTTATTATAGATTTTCAAATGAGATTCTTGGGCGTGCAAATCCTCGTAATTTTTCAACCGATTTCAATGAGACTTCTCAAACATTATGACTAGCAAGTCAACATGCGCATATTCTAAAAAATGTTCATCTGAGACAATTTCAAACAGGTTATCTCCCCTGAACTTGGACTTATTATCGATTTTCAAATGAGATTCTTGAATGTACAACTCCTCCTACATTAATGAGTGAACATAAGCATATTACCAAATTATCCATCTGTGATGATTTTCACCAGAGTGAACACGTGCATATTACCATATTATCCATCTGTGATGATTTTTTACTAGGTTATCTCCCCTTCAACTTAAAAGATTTAGATTTGTTTTGGGGATTTTTGTGCATGCAACTATTTCTACATTTTTAACCGGTTTCGATCAAACGTCTCAAACATTATGACCAGCATGTGAACATGCACATATTCTAAAATTTTTCATCTGTGACAAGTTTAACCAGTTTATCTCCCCTGAACTTCGATTTATTATGGATCTTCAAATGAGATTCTTGTGTGCGCAACTCCTCCTATATTATTGAACTTATTTCAATGAATTTTCTTAAACATGGTCACTAATGAGTGAACATGCGCATATTTCCAAATATCCCATTTGTGACGATTTTTTTCCAGGTTATCCCCCCTTCAACTGAAAATATTTAATATTGATTTGTATGAGATTTTTGTGTGTGCAACTGTTCCTTCATTGATGAACCAATTTGGATCAAACGTCTCAAACATTATGACTACCAAGAGGACATGTGCATATTCTAAACTTTTCTGCTACGACAATTTTAACAAGGTTATTTCCCATGAACTTAGATTTATTATGGATTTTCAAATGTGATTCTTGTGTACGCAACTCTTCCTACATCATTGAACCGATTTTGATGAACCTTCTCAAACACGGCCACTATTGAGTAAACATATGCATGTTTCCAAATTTTCTATCTGTGGTGACTTTTACGAGGTTATCTCCCCTTCAACTTAGAAGATTTAATATAGATTTGTACATGAGATTTTTGTGAGTGGAACATCTCCTTCTTTAGTGAACCAATTTTGATCAAACTTCTCAAAAATTATGACTAACAAGTGGTCATACGCATATTCAAAAATTTTTGATCTGCGACAATTTTAACCAAATTATCTCCCATGAACTTGGATTTATTATTGGCTTTTCAAGCTCAACATTCAGAGGTGCATTCTAGTAAGCCAGAAGTGGGGGGAGGGGGGGGGTATTAATGACCTTCAGTGATAGTTCTAGTTTTATTTTTTAAACAAACCCAACAAGGATGACTCAGTAAAGTAAACGGAAGGTTTTATAGTGCCGAGGGTGCGCAAGGACGGTGTGGGGTAAAAGAAACCCCCTACGACCCCTTTACCAGTACAATGGTACTTTCCACATCCAACAGCCGCACAGGAGGAGATGCAAAGGAGTCAGAAAAGCCACCAGGACCCAGTCCGCCACCCCACCAGTTATAGTAGGTGGTTCTAGTCTGTTTTTCATGCATCTAAAATCTGCCACTTATATAATATGGCTCGTTGGAAAGATCCACTTCCTTGATTGACAGGTTTAGTCTGTCTCCAGAAGTTGAAGATAGTGATGGTTCAAGGGGTAGTCCTTGTTCTTCAGGCAAGTACAGGCCACACTTACTGTAGATGTATGATGTATCCCTGATCGATCCTCCTAGACAAGTATAGTCTGTCTCCGGCTCGGTCGTGCACGTTGCCACCGAAGCACACATCCAGCTCACAAGTGGGTCATTAGTGCCAAATATTAGACGCTCCCTAAACCAGTCAAACAAAATATTACCAATTAGAACAAAACTATGAAAGGCTTGGTAATATTATTGACAGGGGCAAATCTTAACAACAAAATTTCTCAGAATCTGCAGCAATATTTATAGAGAGGTGTCGGGGGGATAAGATAAAAACACACTGAACAGGAAACTGATTGATTTTTGCTATTGTTAAATTTCACTGTTACTTTGCTATTGTTAATTGATTGTTAATTGAAGTGTATGGACTTCATTAGTTCTAATAAAACGAATTAGGATAATAAACAATAAGCAGTTTTATTCGAGTTCTGTTAGTTGTCAATTGAAATACTACTACTCAACCCCGATTTAATCGGATCTACCATGCTATATTTTCCCCAATTTTACTTCATTAATATTTGAGTTTTGTTATTATTTCATACCTTTGCCAATTGAAACTTGTGTGAAAAGTCTGTTATTTAATTTTTCCTTGATACATATCGCAGTGAATGGTTATATGACAGACTTTTCGTTAACGCCATAACCCGAATCCTCAAGAAATACTGCAACAAATATCGCGATTTATTTGACTAATTCCGAGGTTTCGACAAGAAGATTAATTAACTAAAATCTAGGGGCAAAACGACTCGCCTCTGCATTTAGGTGGAATCGACCCGGGGCAAACAGGAATTGGGGCGGAACGACTAGATGGCGAACGGAATTTGGGGCGAAACGGCCTGTGAGTGATAATGCCGTGTTTGGACTCGGTGCCTGTAAAAAATTGAATTGCTAAAAATAAAGAGCCCGGCACTTGGTGCGCCCACCCAGAATTTGCATATGATAACTCCAGCAGGTACGCCAATATGTTTTGAGACGTGGTACAACTGGAGAGGAGTCAAAAGTAATGTTTTACGTAATACATCGCACGGGGTTGGGATTGAAGATAGTTGTTATCAATTTAGTTTAGTTTAGTTCAAACATATTTTATTCTCCATAAATAAAGCAGAATTGGATTGGAGTGCAACTTATTCAACTTATTAACAACTCCTATCCGAACATAATTATAAAACAATGTTGGCAACAAACTAGTTGTGTGAAAGGAAAACAAGAAGAACAAAAACAATATAAGAAACAGAAAGAAAAGAAAAACGACAGAAACTAGAAAATAAAGGTTACAATTCACCAAAATTGCCTTCCTCAAAGCTACTAATTAAAAGAAGACCGACAACGAGAAACATTGGACAGAATGCTTATGAAAACATTGGTCAGAATTTTATGCAAACCTCCCACTGGATGTTATAAATAACTTTGTTCTCTTGAAAATTAAGAAGATTTATACCTAGCACATAAATCTCTTTATTTCATGATGCGCCAGCGTCTTTCTGAGACTTCACATGCAGTTCTCTCCCTTCGATAGGTTTCGCTGTATCACGCATCTATTTATGGTACACACGTCAGTGGCATCAATCGCGCACTGAATTGTGCAGCATCGTGGTCAGTTCAGAAGCGTTGCCTGTTGTGTAAAGATGAGCATCATTTTATAAGCACTCTGTTAACCCTTTACCCAACGTAACGGCCAAAACCGGCCAGCGCTATTCTCAAAAATCGCCAATTAATTTTCAAAATATTTTCATTTTTTGTCTCAAAAACATAGGTTATGACCCCTCGTTGGAACGAGCTCATCGAGCTCGTTCCAACGACTGGTCATAACTATGTTTTTGAGACAAAAAATGAAAAAATTAGTTATTCAAGAATTTTTTTTGCAAGTGTCGTCTGCTTTTCGTGTTAGGTAAAGGGTTAAAATAAAATATGCCTCCACAGAGAAAACAATCTGGAGCGAATTTGCAGAAGCGTAAGAAGAACTCTGTGCGGCGATCGTCTGGCAGGCCATCCACGAGCCGTTATTCGCCCTATCAACGTTCTCAGAATGCAACTGGTGCACAGAAAGAAGCATCTTCCAGTTCAACCAAGTCAGCCATTGTGGGAGTACCGGGAAGTGAGCGACACCTAATGTCAGGTTCTGCATCGATGTCTACTCGAACTGAAACAGATTTACAGACTCCTGCATCGATGTCTGCTCGAGCTGGACCAGATTCACAGACTCCTCCAGTTGCTGAGAGAGAACAATTAACAGTCACTTCTCCGGGTGAGCAGCTGCTTTCTGTTGATAGCCCTAATGTTGATATTTTCCGCGTTTGGGGGGCTGAAAACGCCACAGCTGATTCAAATTTTCAATTTCCACCCCCAATCGCGTCTGTGATCAATCTAAATGCCGAGAGTGCACCAAACTTTATTCAGCTCCCAGATGATGACATGGCAGTACATGCCCCTGTTGCAATACGGCAAAAAATTTGGTCAATTCAATATATAAATTTAGTCATCCTTCTAAAAAGTTCCCCAGAGTTGAATGATTTGAGTTCGGGTAGCACAATTTTCCTTACTGAGCACGGAACTTTGGAAACAAAGTCCAAACAGGTCAAGGACAAGGTGTCCTCAATTGACCAGTGGACTGACGCCTTCCTTATTTATTTGTATATATATATCCAAAAACACCCCTCCAAGATATTTGAAATGCTGCAATACATGCACATCATTAGGGACGCTTCAGCTAGATACAATACTATGGCATGGCGAGCTTATGATGAGCAGTTTCGGTTCAGGCAAGCAATACATGCCCAGTCGTGGGCTTCGATTAATTCTAATCTTTGGCTTCGACTTATGACTTCCCGGGCCAGCAACCCTTCACCTGTTCCGGCTACAAAGCGCCAAGGTGTTTTGTTTTGCGTACAACAAGGCCGTATGCAAGAGAAACAATTGTCGTTTCTCCCACATTTGTCAAAAGTGCGGTGGTGATCACCAGCAAAACCAGTGCCGCAATTTTCGTGAAGGACCAGCAGCCAAGCCGGATCGAAGGGGTAGCAGCGTCCAGCAAATTCCTGCTGGGAAAATCACCCATTAATCTAAAAAAATTAATTGAAGCCTTGTTTGATTATCCAGAAAAAGATATTGCTCAATATTTAGGTCACGGTTTTCAGTTTGGGTTTTCCCTCGAGTACAATGGCCCGCGTCGACTCACGGAGTCACAAAACCTAACATCAGTGTCTATGAATAAGGATGTGGTGGTTCAAAAAATATTTAAGGAGGTACAGAAGGGCCGGGTTGCTGGTCCGTTCAAAGATCGACCAATATCGACTCTTCGTGTGTCACCACTGGGTTTAATTCCAAAAAAAATCGCCTGGGGAGTTTAGGTTAATTTATCACTTATCTTATCCGTCCGAATCCTCCGTCAACGCAAATATCGACCCTCAACTCTGTTCGGTTTCGTACACTCGCTTCGACGCGGCTGTTCGCATGGTTCAAACTCTGAGTAAAGGGTCTTTGCTGACGAAAGCAGATATCAAAAATGCTTTTAGGTTGCTCCCAATTTCACCAGGGGATTTTGATCAACTTGGGTTTAAATTTGGTGGGTTTTATTTCGTTGACAAACGTCTCCCAATGGGATGTTCAATCGCCTGCGCCATCTTCGAAAAAATTTCTTCTTTCCTAGAATGACATGTCCGAAAGTCATCGAGTAGTGCCGGTGATCTATTACATTATCTTGATGGTTTCTTATTTGGGGGTCGTGCCGCATCTGATGAGTGCCAAGTAATGCTGGATATTTTCTTGCGAGAATCTAATCGTCTTGGAATTCCCCTCGCACTGGAAAAAACGGAAGGCCCGTGCACCCGCATTGAATTTTTTGGTTTGAAAATAGACACGGTCGCATGGGTGGTGCGCGTTCCCCCGGACAAAACTGCAGACCTTAGTAAAAAGATCATTTCAGTAATTACCAAACGAACCACTGCACTCAAAGAGCTGCAATCCTTACTGGGAAGTTTAAATTTTCTTTGTCGGGCTAATGCACCGGGTTGCCCCTTTACTAGGCGTCTAATCCACGCCACAATTGGTCTAACTCAGCCTTATCATCATGCGAGGGTCAGCAAGGGAATGAAAGATGATTTGAGGATGTGGCTTTCCTTTCTCTCGGACTTTAACGGAGTCTCCGTTTTTTCCAATCAATTTTGGGAGAATAATTATCAGTTGCAATTATTTACAGATAGCGCCGGTGGTATTGGTAGGGGGTTCGGCATTTATTTCAATGGCAAATGGGCTTATGGAACATGGCCTGAACATTGGCACAGAACGGGTTTAGTTGATAATATTCAATTTCTCGAGTTGTTCCCCATCTTTGTTGCGGTGAATATTTGGGGTGAATCGCTTCGGAATAAAAAAACAGGCGGCCGTAGGCATTATCAATAACTTGTCATCAAAATCTGAAATTAGTGCGGCCTTTCACATTGCAATGCTTGTACATCAATCTTACTTTTAAAGCGGAGCACATTCCAGGTATACATAATGTTTTAACCAATAGTCTTTCCCGTTTACAGCTTGCCAAATTCCGTTCTCTAGCACCAGATGCAGAACCCGATCCCACTCCAGTGCCGGCGATGCTGTTCAACATTTACAACAAGTATCACAGCAGTTATTACGTGCAAGTCTTGCGCCAAGCACACAGTGATCATATAAGATAGGTTTAAATTCTTTTTTGCATTTTTGGACTTTATGTGAGCGTCAGAATACTTGGCCCATTTCTATTTCAGAGCTCACTCTGTACATTGCCTTTCTTTTCAATAGGGGTGTTTCTGCCTCTTCCGTGCAGGTTTACATTGCGGGTCTGGGCTTTATTCACAAAATAATCCCACTGGTTCCTTTTTAATTAACAAATTGATTCTTGGTTACAGACGAACTAGACCAACTAAAGATGCGTGGTTACCTATTACTTTTGACATTTTACTACGTCTACCCACCGCATTACTCGCTGTGTGTTCATCGCACTATGAGTTTACTCTGTTCTGTTCAGCATATTTACTGGCATTTTTCGGATTATTTCGCGTCGGAGAAATTGCATTTACATCAGCCGATTATGCACGCCGTCCATTGCAGAGGTCTGATGTTACATTGTCGTGTAGCGCAGGAAAACAACTCATCAAGATAATTTTGAGATCATCCAAAACCAACAATACAGGCTGTCCCGACACTGTTTGGGTACCAAGTTACCCCGACCCTCTCGTCTGCCCCGTGCAGATGTTGAACCATTACTTATTGCTTTGACCTTTTAATTTTCCTCAACTCTTTTGTCATGCCAATGGCAAATCATTAACAAGATACCAGTTTACTGCGGTTCTTTCCAAATGCATCGCCTGCTTGGGGATACCGGTGGCTGGATTTAAGTCTCACGCTTTTCGTATTGGCGGGGCAACTCATTTGGCAATGCAACAAGTCCCAGAATGGACAATCAAGCGAATGGGCCGTTGGAAATCGGATGCGTATTTGCGTTACGTGAGAATTTAAACATTTCTCCTGCTTCATCATTGGACATATGATCTTGTTTCAGATATTTGGTTTGTTGGTTCCTCTATCATATACTGGGCTTCTCGACGCGCGATTCATAGATCGCGCCCTAATTTGAAATTAGAGCATATTGGAGTGAACTTAAAGTGGTTTGGCCTGAGAGGGATGAGGTGGAGTCAACTGGTACCAAAAATAGAGAGATTGGAGTCAATTCATGGCATTCCTTGCTTTCTGGTTTTCCACGTGGCAGGTAATGACATTTCCCACATAGACACAAAAGATCTTATTACACAGATGCGCGTAGACATCGCAAAGCTCCACCAATCTTTGCCCAAATGTACCCTAGTTTGGTCCGATATCCCACCTCGCCTTAATTGGGCTTCCAGCGTAAGCATCACAGCACTAGAACGGAAACGCAAGCGTGTTAACCGCTGTGGCCGCCGCTTTTTTTATCGAAAATCAGGGCAGAGTTATTAAGCACGAAGATATTTCTTATGATACTAGTGGTTTGTTTCGAGCCGATGGGGTCCATCTTTCGGATATAGGCAACGGCATTTTTCTGAACACTTTGCAAGGAGCCATCGAGACATTTCTAAATGCCCCTGATGTCTTCTTCCAGTAAGACAGTTGCGTCAGTGCCGGGTTACTTAGGTCTTGGGTAATTACCTCCAGTTTGTAAAGTTTTAAAAACCAAATAAAAACAAACAAACAAACAACAAAAAAAACGCTCACCCCTAAGGCTCAACTACCAGGCATTGTGCACACTCAATCTCACCCATCATGTTGGGTGTCAGCGTTGTATAGACAACACTGAGTGGCCCAAATTGAGTGCTCCGGAGTGGCAACGTTGGAAGTGCATGTACATTTGGTTCATAGTACTCGTTCACTCAGTGGTATACTGTTGTGCTCTGCTATGGATTTATCCTAGGGAGCACTCGTTCAGTTTTTCTGGCTTAGCTATGGCTTATCCTAGTAAGCGTGTAACCCTAATGTTAATCATTTGACCTGTAGGGTTAGTTAATTTTGTGCTCTGCTATGGTTTTACCCTAGGGAGTACTCGTTTGGTTGTTGGTTAGCTTGGAGTTAACCACGTAAATCGTTGTTACATGTATCTCTTCCACGGTTTGTCATCCTGGGGAGATAGTGTGTTCGATTTACTTATAAACCTTGCTTCATTGCGTTTCCATCTCCGGAGTAGTCATGGGGCAACTTGACTAGAAACTTATATTGTTGTATTGCTGTGGCCATAATAAATCCAAAAACATAGTATTGTTTTATTTCGTTGATGCATCTATTGAAATAAGAAGATTTATGCCTAGCACATAAATCTCTTTATTTCATTATGCGCCAGCGTCTTTCTGAGCCTTCACAAGCAGTTCTCTCCCTTTGATAGGTTTCGCTGTATCACGCATCTATTTATGGTACACACGTCAGTGGCATCAATCGCGCACTGAATTGCGCAGCATCGTGGTCAGTTCAGAAGCGTTGCCTGTTGTGTAAAGACGAGCATCATTTTATAAGCACTCTGTTAAAATAAAATACCCACCCTCCCCCTCCCCTTTTTTGTATGTTTAAGCATTTGTTAAGGCCAGGTTCCTGCTGCTCTTCAATTTTATTTCAGGTGTGAACATCTTGAGGCTCAATATGTTGTGAATGTGACTGTTAAATGACAATTTTCAACTGCTGGTGTTGAGGACATTCTGCTGCGCAGTACTTAGTGACAGTAAGTGTTCATCGTGTGTAATCCGGATCATGGTTCGAGATATTGCTGATTCTCCAGAACGGACACAGTTTATAATTTTCATTGTAACAACTACCGTCGCAGCAATCAATCCGGCCCAAATTGAGTGCTCCGGAGTGGTAACGTTGGAAATGCATGTACATTTGGTTCATAGATAGTACTCGTTCACTCAGTGGTATACTGTTGTGCTCTGCTATGGATTTATCCTAGGGAGCACTCGTTCAGTTTTTCTGGCTTAGCTATGGCTTATCCTAGTAAGCGTGTAACCCTAATGTTAATCATTTGACCTGTAGGATTAGTTAATTTTGTGCTCTGCTATGGTTTTACCCTAGGGAGTACTCGTTTGGTTGTTGGTTAGCTTGGAGTTAAGCTCGTAAACCGTTGTTACTTGTATCTCTTCCACGGTTTGTCATCCTGGGGAGATAGTGTGTTCGATTTACTTATAAACCTTGCTTCATTGCGTTTCCATCTCCGGAGTAGTCATGGGGCAACTTGACTAGAAACTTATATTGTTGTATTGCTGTGGCCATAATAAATCCAAAAACATAGTATTGTTTTATTTCGTTGATGCATCTATTGAAATAATTCATTTTGTTGCTCAGTGAGCTCTAGTTTTCCATACAGGAGATCTTCTATAGGACCACTCTCCAGCGTGTGCAGACTGTTTAGAAACGATAGTCTCAAACTGGTATAATGGGGGCAGACAAAGAAAAAGTAGTGTGCATCCTCACATGGATGACCACATGAACACTGAGGTGATGGGGATATATGGTTTCGAAATTTGTCACTGTTCAAATCACTGCAGTTGTTTCGGAGTTTACAATGGATAATGTTAACAGTTCACTCCCCCATTAGATAGTATGATGCAGGTCTTGGGTTGGGATTTAACAATGAATAATTATATTTGAATTCAGAGAAACTTTGAACGTTGGCGAACTGGGAGGGGAGACCATTCCACAGTCGTGTTGGTGATGGAAAAAAAGATAGTCTAAACCGCTCAGTTTTTGTCTTAAAGAGAGTGAAGTAGGAACGATCACGCAAGTTATAAGTGGAGATATCAGCAGTGCGAGTGGGAAGCAAGTTGCTAAGGTACGAGGGTGTTTACTTATGAATGATGACATAGTCTATTTTTTTCTCGTCGCTTTGAAGCGATACCCACTCGAGTTCTAGTAGAAGTCGTTCATTTGAGGTAGAGTGCGTAATTCCAGTTATTATACGGGCTGCGTCATATTGCAGATTATCAAGGGCGTGGAGTAGGTAACAGGGGGCACAATCCCAAATAATATCTCTGTAGTCCAAGAGCGGCAAAGTATATGCTTAGTATATCTGTTCAAGGGTTTTCCAGTTAAGTTTAAATTTAAGTGTTCGCATTTGTGCTAGCCGGTTGCTCACTTTCTTACATATTTCGTTAATTTGAAAGTTCCAGTTTAGATTCGTTTGTAATACTATACCAAGGAGTTTATGTGTGTCAACTCCGGTAATTGGGCTGTTATCGAATTCTAAACTGGGGTTGTGGTCATCTGTGGTACTTAATGAAAATCTGATAACTTTTTTGATAATAGTTTTGTTCGGGTTAAAGGTTACTAACCATTGACATGACCATTTGTTTATGTTTTCAAGGTCTTTATTTAGTTGAGATAGATGTGTGAACATGGGTTCTGATTTTGTAAGGCATGTATCATCAGCGTATATTCTTGTAACAGCTTCAATAATCTCCGGTGTGTCATTTATATATACCAGAAAAAGAAAGGGACCCAAGACAGATCCTTGAGGAACACCTGCTTCTAGTTTCTGATAATTAGAGAAAGTTCTATTGACAAGTACCCGTTGTTGTCGATTGGACAGATAATCTGATAGTCACCCAAGGAGAGGGCCAGATATTCCGTATTGCTGGAGTTTAAAGTGGAGTCCTTTATGCCACACTCTTTCAAAAGCTTTGGATATATCACAAAAATGGCACAAGTATTCAATTGCTTGTCAAGAGAGAGACAAAGGGAGTGGTAGAGGTCGAGTAATTGGAAAGTGGTTTTACGTCCGGGTAGGAAGCCAGATTGAAGCTGGTAAAGAAGTTCGTGTTCGTGAGAGTGATGAAAGAGGAATTTCAATGCCACCTTTTCAAAGAGTTTTCCTAAACATGGGAGCAGGGAAATAGGTCTATATATAGTTCATTCTGTTGGACGCGTCACCATTTTTGTAGATCGGGATGACATCCGCTTTCTTTCATATATCTGGAAATATTTGTGTATCGATTGACTTTGGGAAAAGTGTACTGAGGGGTAGGGCTACAAAAAGTGCTGTTCCCTTGAGCATCCTTACACTGATTCCGTCGTGACCGTGAGCTTTATCGGCTTTTAATGAATTTATTGCATCTGTTATGTCCTGTTCACAAAAATCAATATTGCTCAGAGGGTGTTCGCATTTTAAAGTAAAGTTGGGTAGACTATGACCAACTTCATTAATGCGGCCGTTTTCTATAAATGTTGTGTTTAGTAATTCCACTTTTTCAGAGTCAGTGAAACACATAGTGTGGGAATCGTCCGGGTAATTTTGAGAGAGGGGTGGGATGGTGGTTGCTTTTGGTGAAGAGAGCAGAATCCCTGATAAATTGTCAAAAGTGTTTAGGGGACGGCGCGGATGTTATTTGTTCCTGTATATGGAGTTCATACTGGGCCTTAGCATATTTCTTCATGTTGTTGACAGTGTTTCGGGGATGTCGGTAATTATTCCAGAATTTAAAGCCTTTTTCCAAAACCTATTTCTACAACAAATTTCAGTACGAAGTTCGGGAGTAAACCAACGTAACACTTGGGATGCATTGATCCATTATACTCAGGTATATTTCTGTGAATTTTTCAGTAACAGTGTTGATATTTTTTGATGAGCTGAAAAATGAATCCCAATCCACGGCACTTATAAGTTCATTAGTTTGGATAAAGTCTGCTCTTTTGTAATTCCGCACATTACGTAGGAAAGGTTGACTGTGCTCATTATCAAATATTACACATGTATAGACAGCCATGTGATGAGATACTCCCAGATCTATAGTACCTGAATCCAGAGTTTGGACAGAGTCACTAACAAGAATGGGGTAAAGTCAACTTTAGGTTGAGGGTGTTATGCGGATTGGAGTAGTGATTACGTTACTCAAGTTATAGTGTGTGATAATTTTGTGTAGTTTCGCTTCCGGGCTCAGAAGATCCGAGTTGAAATCACGCACAAGGGCTAGGGAAGGACTGATTGCCAGTGCATCGGCAATAGACCTATCTAGTAATTCCCAATAGTCATAGTGTGAAAACTGCTATGATCTATAAGACGCCCCAAACATGTACCTAAAAGACTTGGAATCTACCTCGAACCACATTATGGACTCATCAAATTCTAACTGTGGCTTCCGAACTCAGTGGAGATGTTTAGAGAAGTAGACTGCAATTCCACCACCGTGATGGTCCCTGTTATTTCTAATGGATAAGGAAAAATCGTGAATTTTGATGTTCTCAGAATTGAAATCATTGGCAAGGTGTGTTTCAGTGAAACAGATAATGTCGGATTCTTCAGCTATATCTGTTATTTGGGACAGCTTATTGCGGATGCTACGTATGTTATAATGGAGGACAGAAAGCACCTTGTGATGTTCATTTTGAAGTGAATAGTCAGGCCCGGGGTAAAGTTCTATGTCTTCGGCAAGAAGGATGATGAGAAATATTATCACTTTAAGAAGTTTAGTAATTGAACAGTTTATCGGTTTGATTTTTGTTAGTCATTGTATATCTTGTGTAGTTCGCTGGTCAGCTCGGCTATCAAGTGAGAGTGAAATACTTTCACTCGACTAGGGTTTGCCTGTGCCCAATGTTTTATCCTATAAGATCAAGTTCTAAAGAAAAAATGTCATTCATCACCTTTGATGTTGGTAGACTGAATCATTTGTTGTAATGGCATAGGCCTGCTGTAAGTCCAAGAGAAATTAATCTTCTTTTCTGCGAACAGTTCCCGTCGAATCTGTTATCAGTGCATATTGATTCCGTTGAAGTGAACTACTGAACAACAAGGGTACGGCTTAATGTACGGCCAAACACCGTAACATTTTACCATAAGTAAGGGCAATGTGAATCTCAAATTTTTCGTCGAATCGAATCAGTCTGAGTATTTCTAACCGACTCAAATCTCACGGCTCTTCAAGTTGTAAATATTGACAGCCTTCACTCAATTAATGTATTCAACGGCGCCTCGTCTGTTTGAGAAAGTCAATCAAACAAGCGGAATATTCCAGAACGGAAGCGAAGTAGTTATTTCGGAAGCGAAAAGCTTACATCATCAGGTAGGTGTCCTGGACCCATTACTACAATACTTTTACGATTGTATCTTCTCGAATTATATTGTCTAGTTATGAATTTAATTAGGTTGAAATGAAGCATTAGCATTTTCAAAGATGTGGCAATTTGCCAGTTGGCAAATTGCCATATCTTTTAAAATGCCAATGATTCAGTCAGTTATATTAATAAGTAGAAAATACAATTCAAGAAAATACAAATGTAAAAGTTTTATAGTATTGATTCCTGTGCAGGAGACGCGATGATAGCTGAGGAGTTTAAGAGGAGATATCAGGTAGGATTTGGGGAATATCTTGACGATTCGAACAATTTCTAAATGAACGCTCCACAAATCGAATCAAATTGAATCAGCGGGACAAGTTCGAATAAAATTGAAGCTTCTCAGGGTCCTAACCAAAAATTGTCATCAGTATTCCTCTCCAAGCTTCTTTTTACATCTACAGTAAACAAAAACATTCTTTGCTCAATCGCTGATACGGTGTAGTTTATACGGAAGCCTGAAAGGGACGAGTATTTAGTTTTTTCACTTTTTTTTCATTTTTTACTTTTTTTTAGCTCAACTTTGGCGAAGCCAAATTTGAGCTTATGCCATGGTCCGTCTGTCCGTCAACAATTGGATACGGCTCGGGCTAGAGGCCGTATTTATGAACCGCTCTTTACGAAACTTCTTGGGTACCTTTGTTATGGCCATGGGACGAGAACGAGTGTTTTTGGGTGCGGTCCGAAATTGAAGATGGCTGCTAGCCACCATTTTGTACCGACGATGCAGAAATCTGTTTTTTGTACAGAACTTCCATATGAAAGCTCTGATTTGAAAAATTTTTTGTACGAATGTTTAGTACCATGGGATACATCACATATAATACGGGTTTTTTTCTCGTGCGTAAATTATGCAAATTAGACGAACTTTGATGTTTTTTGGTGTTACTTTCAGCACTGTAAGTGCAAATGCCAATGCGGCTCGGGCTAGAGGCCGTATTTATGAACCGATCTTTACGAAACTCCTTGGGTACCTTTGTTATCACCGTGGAACGAGAACGAGTGTTTTGGGGTCCAGTCCAAAATTCAAGATGGCCGATGGCAGCCATTTTGTACAAAATTTGGTGCAATCAGATTTTTGCACAGAACTTCCATATGAAAGCGCTGATTTGAATAATTTTTTGTGTGAATGTTTAGTACCATGGGATACATCACATATAATACGGGTCGTGCAGAAATTATGCAAATTAGATGAACTTTGATTTTTTCAGTGCTGCTTACACACAGTAAGTACACATGTCAATACGGCTCGGGATATAGTCTGTATTTATGAATCGATCTTCACAAAACGTCTTGGGTACCTTTGTTATCACCTTGGGACGAGAACGAGTGTTTTGGGTGCGGTCCAAAATACAAGATGGCTGCCAGTGGCCATTTTGTACCGAAATTAAGTCTAATCAGTTTTTTGTACACAACTTCTATACGGCTCAGGCTAGAGGCCGTATTTATGAACCGATCTTTACGAAACTTCTTGGGTACTTTTGTTATCACCGTGGGATGAGAACGAGTGTTTTTAGGTGTGGTCCGAAATTCAAGATGGCCACCCGCAGCCATTTTGTACCAAAATTAGTGCAATCAGTCTTTTGTACAGAACTTCTGTATGAAAGTTCGGATTTGAAAAAAATTTTGTATGAATATTTAGTAACATGGAATACATCACATATAGTACAGGTTTTTTTCTTGGGCAGAAATTATGCAAATTAGATGAACTTTGATTTATTCCGTGCTAGTTATACACTGTAAGTGCACATGTCAATACGGCTCGGGCTAGAGGCTGTATTTATGAACCGATCTTCACAAAACTTCTTGGGTACCTTTGTTATCACTTTGGGACGAGAACGAGTGTTTCTAGGTGCGGTCCAAAATTCAACATCTCTGCCAGTGGCCATTTTGTACCGAAATTAGTCAAATCATTTTTTTGTCACAACTTCTACACAGCTCATATTTATGAACTGATCTTCACGAAACTTCTTGTGTACCTTTGTTTTCACCTTGGGACAGGAATGAGTGTGTTTTGGGGTGCCTTTGTTATCACTGTGCTATGAGAACAAATATTTTGGGGTTCAGTCAGACCCACTCTGGAACTCAAAGATTTTTTTCTAGTTCAGCAACTGACTGTCACCCACCTTTACAATACTTTACCTATACATTTGTTACAGGCAACGATCAGTATTTATGTACAGACCGTTACAATAATTTATATGTACCTTTGTTATCAGGTCATTACCTAGATGTTTGTCATGGCTGTGTCACATACTATACATGCACATGTCTTTGTCTTTTTTCCAGTCGTGATTTAAAACAGGGCTATTGTTATTACGTGAAATGTTCTTTTGGCGATCGAGAATCATTAGGTCCATTCGTCTACACTAAATGTTCTGAATGTGACAATGTGGCTAAAAAATTTGTGGAAGAGTTAGAATCGAAAATTCAAGAATTATACAACAAATTAAAAAAATCCAAAATCATGATCATCACGCCAGAGCAATTGGAAGAATACAAGGAAACCACTGAATGTCACATCTGTAGACAAACATTCGATAACGAGTCTGAAAATAGTAAAAAAGTTAGTGATTTCGATCACTACAAGGGTCTGTTTCGTGGCGCTGCTCCCAACCAATGTAATTTAAGATTTTGAGACACTCATTTCTATCTGGTGATATTTCACAATCTCTCGGGCTACGACAGTCACCTGTTAGTGAAAAATATGGGTGTCAGTGATGGGGAGTTGAGCTGCATCGTGCAAAGCGACGAAAAATACATTAACTTCACTAAATGAAGGTTGTTGATAAAAAGATGATGGATCGAGTGAGAAAAGGATTCCTGTCCATAGAGAGATACATTTCATCGACAGTTATAAATTCATGTCAGCCAGTCTGGAAAAATTAGTCGACAGTTTGAATAGGGAGAAATTTAGAATCACGAGTAAATATTTTGATGATCGACGACAATTGGTTGACGTCATGTTGAGGAAAGGAGTCTACCCTTATGATTTCATGAGTGATCTCTAGAAATTTGATGACATTGCTCTACCTCCTAAAGGAGATTTTTATTTGAAATTATACCAGTCCCACATTTCCGATGACGATTACAAATACGTTCAAAAAGTGTGGAGATTATTCAACATGAAATCCATGAGAGATTATCACAACCTCTATCTGAAAACTGATGTGCTTGTCTTGGCCGACGTGTTCGAACATTTTCGACAAGTGTATCGTCGATATTACGAACTAGATCCGACTTGGTATTTAACAGCACCCGGACTTGCTTGGGATGCTCTTTTGAAGACGACCAAAGTCCGATTGGAATTATTAACAGATGTCGACATGTTGCTCATGGGAAAAGATTTCGATTCGGAAAAAATGAGTAAATACATACAGTATTGGGATGCTAATAATTTGTACAGTTGGGCCATGAGTCATCCTTTACCGATCGGAAATTTCAAATGGGTCGAAACGTTAGAAGAAAAACAAAAATGGAGACACTATCCTTGTATTATAGAGGTTGATTTGGATTATTCAGAAACATTACACGATCTACACAACGATTATCGGCTGGCTCCTGAATTAAAGAAAGTGAACGGCATTGAAATACTCGTTCCCAATTTAAATCACAAATGCAAGTACGTGGTCTATTGCGAAAATCTGAAATGTTACATTGATTGCGGGATGAGATTAATCGATGTGCATCAAATCATTTGATTCGACAAGGAACCTTGGATGAAAAAATACATCGATCTCAACACGACTTTAAGAATGTAGGCTGAGAGCGACTTTGAAAGAGATTTCTTACAACTCATGAACAATTGTGAGTATGGGAAATCTATGGAAAACATTAGGAATAGAACCAACATTCAACTCGTCACGTCTGAAGAGAGGTCTAGAAAATTAATCTTGAAACCCAATTATCAACATAGAATCATATTCAACGAAAATCTAATGGCCGTACACATGCAAAAGATGCATCTGAAGTTTGACAAACCCTGTTATCTCAAAGCGATCATCTTAGACATCAGCAAGCAGTTGATGTATGAGTTTCACTACGATTATGTCAAATCCAAATTCGGTTCGAAAGCCAAACTATTGTTCACTGACACGGACAGTCTAGCTTACAAGATAGAGACTAGAGATGTCTACGAGGACATAGCACTAGACGTGAACAAATGGTTTGACACAAGTAATTATCCCAATGATCACCCAACTAAGATTCCAACGGGTGTCAATAAAAAGATGCTGGGTAAATTCAAAGATGAGAGTGGTGGGTTTGAGACCAAAATTGTATGCTTATCTCCTCGATGGTGAAGAGATCAAGAGATGTAAAGGCATTCAAGCGTGTGTGATGAATAAAAACATCGCTTTCGACAAGTATAAAGAGTGTCTTTTCAAAGGTTTGACAGTGTATAAAAAGATGACTGCGATTCAAAGCGAAAAGCATGAGATGTACACCAAAGAAATCAATAAGATTGCATTGAAGGCTGACAATGATAAGAGAATTATTTGTGAGGATAAATTACACACTTTCGCACTTGGACATTATTCGCACTTGAACAAACATGACAGTTGAGAAAGAAAAAATCGAGAGGATGAATGTAGTATGACTAATGACATCGAAATGTTGTAAGTTTAAAAAGAACTTGCTAGTTATAAATTAGAAAAAATAATAAAAAAAAATAATAAATAAAAAAAACATATTTATGAATAAGAAGAAAATAATCCGTAGAAGGTGTCATCTTACCCAACGAATCCCTATCCAACATTGATCTGTTGAAGGCGGCAAAAGATTTAAAAATCAAACATTTTTGAGGTGTGTTTTCTAGAGATGCCTTACCGAGGAGAAAAGACAATTCGGAATGTGGAATTTTAAATCTGGACGATATCAGAGGTGTGGGTATGCATTGGGTCACGAGGTTTTTGAATTGGAATAAAAATGATTATTTCGATAGTTATGGAAGCTCTCCGCCGATAGAAATAAGAAACTATTTAACATCAGTTATTTGCAATACCGAATGAGTGCAAGTGCCAGATCGAGTGTTTTGCGGTCACCTATGCCTCTGCATTCTCAAGAGATGGTTGGAAGGAGATCACTTTCAGGATATTCTCAACGATTTACATTAAAGGAGGAGAAAGAAAAAAAATTGATGTAGATAGATAAATAAATAAAGAATATAAAAAAGAAATAAAGTTATAATTAAAATAAAAACAAAAAAAATATTAAATAATAACAAAACAAAACAAACATGACAGTTGATAAATTTGGTCACGCTGACGATAATGAAGGTTCCTCTAGAAAGAAAAGAAAAATGGTTGAAGTTGTTGGTGGTGGTGGTGACATTGCCAACTTGGATGAATGATACGTCTGGAGATATGAACCTCGAGAAGAACCTTTAAACTTAAATAATAAGAAAATATACAATCTTCCCAAACTGATTGATCTGTCAGATACCGTGACTAAAAAATAAAGGATTCGACTGATGTCGCCACTAAAAGATATGCAGATGACGCTCACGGGAGATTCAGTAAACATCTGAGAGATTGCTACATTCTTAAAGTGATGCAGTCTGAATTGAATGTGAATTCTAACAAGATAACCAACGTGCCCTTTCCCACGAATCCCAACGATGTGGCGACCAAACAATACGTAGACTTGGAACTGAGAAAGAATAACATTGATGAGCAAGAAATGAAATCAGATCTGGATGCAGGATTTAACAAGATATTGAATCTGTCTCAGATCGACGATGCGGACAAAGACTCGATGGCGGTCAAGAAAGGCTATGTGGATTCTGCCCTACAGAATTCTCAATCCTATCTGAAATCTCAAGTCGACAAATTGTATCTAAACAAAAAATCTGGAGGAACAATGGAGGCCAGCATCGATATGGCTGGTTACAATCTTTTTGGTCTTGATGATGAACCGGAATTCGCTTCCGGCGCAATCAGCAGACAGTACTTGGACGAAAATACGGTCTGGACAAAGGGTGATATCATGGAAGGCAAACTGGACATGGGAGGACACGCACTCACGAATCTACCGGATCCCATGCACATGTCGGATACCTGCACTCTGATGTCCGTCGTGGAAAAGATAAGATATGCCAGGCAATTGATCACCGTTTCGGGCAAGGAGAGCGGTGCGTTAGAAGCAGAAAAAGCCGAATGGTCCTTCGGAAACGGAGGTAACGAACCACTGCATGGTCTGATAGGATATCCCATGCCGGCGGGAGGCGAGATTATGCGAATGAGCAATAGAGTGGTCGTCATTCTCATGGTGAACGGTGTGGAAACTGATAAGAGGTGCACAGTCAAAAAGATGATGGATCAATACTCGAACACCAGTGTCTTTGATACACCTCTCAAGGTGCAAATGGGGGATAGGATCAATTTCAAGACAAAAACCAATAATCCCCAAGCTGTCACTTCCGTGGTCTCTCTGTTGATCGAACTCGATCCTCTGAACAAACAGTGAAAACAAAAAAAAATTGAAATATATATAATCACTTTTGTGATGTAGGGGAGACAACTCAAAATAAAAAAAAATATAATTGGATTTTGAGAGATTGAATATTCAATTTCTCAAAATCCAATTATATTTTATTTTTTTTTGGTATTTTTAATTATTTTATTTATTACTTTTTTTTGTTGGTATTTTAATTTTTTTTAATTATTATTATTTTTTCATCGAACGATGGACATCTTTTGTCCGTCCGATTTGAATTCTAACTCTCTATCCGACAGGACTAGGGTGAAAGCCTTGGTTCTCTTTGGCACTTTCCTGTCGAATTGCATCTTGATCTGAATGTCTAAAATGCTACTCCACTGTTTACTAACGACGAATATGAACATGGGATACATCGATTTGTATCTGGTGGGAGTGATGTTAGGATTAACCATCAATTCATCCAGTCGAGGATATTTTTTTGTGAAATCGGCGACATCGCCATATAGCCTGCAGAAATCGTTCTTATCAAAAGAGGCGTTATAATCGATGGCTGGATATCTCGTGGCGTTTAGAAATACCTGCATGCTTCTCAAGTTACAATGGTCGAACAGGGAAGGATTTTTCTATTGAGACCCATCTCTATCAGTCTGAAATCTCACTACGATGAATCGTGGTTTTTCCAAAGCAGCTTTCATGGTCAATCTCCAATTGAAGTGTTTGCTGGATGTATCGCACTGTCTCATTCTAAATCACATTGGTAATTTACTCTTCGATTCTATGATCTTATAGAGATGTACTTTCTCCGCAACCGAAGGCAGCACATGCAGAACGAACCAAGATATCTTGTTCAGATGTATCTTACCCGCATTGGTCGTGGCAGGTCTCATGATGGCTTTGTCATTTCCTTTTCGAATCAATGTCAGATTGTGTTTGAATCTGTAGAGAATCTTATCGTAATCTTCTGCGAATCCGAATATGTGTTTCAGAGGTATCCTGAACGAAAACGTTCCTCTGGGTCTCGACGTCTTGTCGACGTAGTTGAATCTGCGCTAATGTCGGCGATGGTGTCTTTCACCCACAATTGATTGAGTCCTTTAGATTTCGAAAAATCGTCCAGATATGTCAAGAGTCCATAGATCGTGCTGGCCTGTCCAGGATGAAACACGGATTGTATCTCTTGTCCTGAGAGCATGTATTTTATATTACTGAACAGATGCATCATGCCATTATTGGCTAGAGTGACTACGTCGTCGTCAGCATAATCGCTTCAATCTTCCTTGGTGAGACGTCCCTGTATCACTATGTAACTTTCGCTGGAAACGAAAACAACCTTCCATACAAGTTTAAACACGCGTCATGTACGAATTGTTCCAATTGAATTCTTTCTAATGCACATTCGTAAATGTTTAGAAAAAAGCTAAAACACGTCTGTTAGAAGTTGTTTTTCTTTTTTCTCTCCTTTTGCTTAATTTTTTATTGTTGTTTTTTTTTTTAATTGTTATTTTTTATAATAACATTCTCAAAAGGGGTATATCCTTAAACGGTGAATTCTGACCAAACAACAAAACTTGTCCAATCGGTTCCGCATTCTCCCCGGTCTTCAGATAGAAACTGTCTCCATGGAAAGCATCACCACTGCCCTTTCTCTCAGGTTCTAAATACAATCCTTTACCTTCGATGTCTACGCGACACACGGCTCCTCCCTTCTTCAAAAACAGTCCTCTACCCATTAATTTGGCAACACCGTCTTCGTGAGAATGGGTAATGCTTTGGTGGTGAGTCCTGCTAATAGCAGTAGGAAACCGTCTTTCATACTCAGATTATATTCCAATTGAGTGGGATGCAGTCTCACCATTATTCCCATTCGATTTTGAATCGCTTTCTCCATCCTTTTGATTTGAGTTTTAGTCCAGGCAATCCGATTGCGTCCACCACTCTCCAGATCTTGACGACTGAATTTAAATATAATGACCTCGCCTCGATTTCTCAATGCTCTGCAGAGTTTAGCTTTCTGTCATTCGGATATGTTCACGTTTTTAATTATGTTTCAATTCATATTTTTTTTTTATTTGATTATATTTTTTTTTAAATTATTAATATTATAAGTTTCTTTTTGTCTTTTTCTTTTTATTATTTCTTATACAATATATAAAATATAAAACCTAAAAACTGCTTTAAATAAAAAAAAAATTATTTTTTTTTTAAGATATTATTTTTTCAAATTATTTATTTTTTTTACATTTCTCTCTGATGTGAAATCGTATAGTCACTCTCTCTCTGCAGAGATCTAACAGATTGCCGTTCTGATCCATAAACGTGGTTTCGATGCTATACAACGTGTCCAGAATCACAGGTAGATAGACAAGATTTCGAGGTTGCTCCATGATCTTGTAACCTGGCGAAATGTCCCGAAAGAATGAGTAGATCATAGGCTGAGCACTACCATTGACATAACTTCCCCCGATCACATTGACATTCACTAAAATGCTATTGACCGCGAGAATGCCAACCATATTTTTGGATGCTGCGTGACCTTGATACATCTTTCGATCAAATCCTCTCAAAAATTATCTCCCATGTCTAATATAGTCTCTAGAGTGCTCGTATTGGGAGCGAGTCTTATCATCTTGCTTCTGTGATCGTCGGTCTTCAGTCTCGTCTGGATATGATGGTCCAGATCGTCTATGTCGTAAATCCCTTTGGAAAATCGAATCTCGAACCAATCCACACCATTGGAATACTTGAATGCGTTATTCTTTTCAGTGACTTTGGGAAACAAATAGTAAGTCTCGAGATTAACCAATGCTATCTTGTATCTCTTTTCCTTCTTCAATTCGATGGAAGGTTCGAATTTTGTAGTGAATCGAGTCGTGTCGTGACTCACTACAATTTGAAAGCACTGTTTCGCAGTCGTATTCTCGACTATCTGTTCTAATAGATGTTCTGACATTTTTTTATTATTATTTATATATTTTATGTTTTATCGATATTTTTTAAATTTTTTTTATTTTCTTCTCTATTATTATCGGAAATATAAAAAAAATTGTCAAATCCGCTTCGATGTTTTCCGTTGTTAAATTTGCTAGGCAAATCGATCACCACGAAATTGTGAAGTCCTTCGTCCCACACCTTCTTACAGAATCTCCTGATTTCTTCCCTGCTCATGTCGTTGGCCACATGATCTTCATAGATGTGATTGAGATTCTTGAGATCCTGACAAAAGAGACACAGAAAATTAGCATTCTCCCTTATCATCTGTCTGGGCAGTCGAAAATAATTCTGAGACAGATAGAAACAATCCACGTTGCTGTGACATCCTTTAATGTAATACGATTTGTATTGATTCTGTCTCTCCAACAGAAGATCATCGAAGAACATGTGATTCTTATTCTCCGACTTCAACTTCTGGGATTGGGAATGTCGTCGGCGTAAATATTTTGATGATCGATGACAATTGGTTGATGTCATGTTGAGATTTTTATTTGAAATTATACCAGTCCCACATTTCCGACAATGATTACAAACACGTGCAAAAAGTGTGGAGATTATTCAACATGAAATGCATGAGAGATTATCACAACCTCTATCTGAAAACTGACGTGCTTGTCTTGGCCAACGTGTTCGAAAATTTTCAACAAGTGTGTCATCGATATTATGAACTAGATCCCACTTGGTATTTAACAGCACCCGGACTTGCTTGGGATGCTCTTTTGAAGACGACCAAAGTCTGATTGGAATTACTAATGGATGTCGACATGTTGCTCATGTTTGAAAAGGCTTTGAGGGGTGGCATCTCTATGATTTCCACCAGATATGCTAAAGCTAATAATTCTCACATGGGAAAAGATTTTGATTTGGAAAAAATGAGTATATACATACAGTATTGGGATGCTAAGAATTTGTACGGTTCGGCCATGAGTCATCATTTACTGGTCGGAAATTTCAAATGGGTCGACACATTAGAAGAAAAACAAAAATGGAGACACTATCCTTGTATTCTAGAGGTTGATTTGGACTATCCGGAAATGTTACACGATCTACACAACGATTATCGGCTGGCTCCCAAACGAATGAAGGTGAACGGCGTTGAAATACTCATTCCCAATTTAAATCACAAACGTAGGTACGTGGTCTATTGCAAAAATCTGAAATGTTACATTGATTGCGGGATGAGATTAATCAACGTGTATCAAATCATTTGATTTGACTCTTCGTCAAATCGAATGATTTGATACACACTGAGTAACGAAAAAATACATCAATCTCAACACGACTTTAAAAATGCAGGCTGAGAGTGACTTCGAAAAAGATTTATTACAACTCATGAACAATTAATTGTGTGTATGGGAAATCTATGGAAAACATTAGGAATAGAACCAACGTTCAACTTGTCATGTCTGAAGAGAGGTCTAGAAAATAAATCTTGAAACCCAATTATCAACATAGAATCATATTCGATGAAAATCTAATGTCAGTACACATGCAAAAGACGCATCTGAAGTTCAACAAACCCTGTTATCTCTATCTTCAAAGACGTCAGCAAGCAGTTGATGTATGGGTTTCACTACGATTATGTCAAATCCAAATTCAGTTCGAAAGCCAAACTATTGTTCACTGACACAGACAGTCTAGCTTACAAGATAGAGACTAGAGATGTCTACGAGGACATAGCACCAGACGTGAACGAATGGTTTGACACATGTAATTATCCCAACGATCAGCCATCTAAGATTCCAACGGGTGGCAATAAAAAGGTGTTGGGTAAATTCAAAGATGAGAGTGGTGGGTTTGAGACCAAAATTGTTCGCTTATCTCCTCGATGGTGAAGAGATCAAGAGATGTTCAAGCGTGTGTGATGAATAAAAACATCACTTTCGATAAGTATAAAGAGTGTCTTTTCAAAGGATTGAAGGTGTATAAAAAGATGACTGGGATTCAAAGTGAAAAGCATGAGATATACACCAAAGAAATCATGCTGAAGATGATAAGAGAATTATATGTGAGGATAAATTACACACTTTCGCACTTGGACATTATTCCACGATCATTCAACAACAAAATTGAGAGGATGAATGTAGTATGACTAATGACATCGAAATGTTGTAAGTTTTAAAAAAACTTGCGAGTTATAAATTAAAAAAAAGAATAAAAAAAAATGATAAATAAAAAAAACATTTATGAATAAGAAGAAAATAAAACATATATCCGTAGAAGGTGTCGTCTTACCCAACGAACCCCTCTCCAACATTGATCTGTCGAAGGCGGCAAAAGATTTAAAAATCAAACATTTTCGAGGTGTGTTTTCTAGAGATGCCTTACTGAGGAGAAAAGACAAATCAGAATGTGGAATTTTAAATCTGGACGATATCGGAGGTGTGGGTACGCATTTGTTCACGAGGTTTTCGAATTGGAATAAAAATGATTATTTCAATAGTTATGGAATCTCTCCGCCGATAGAAATAAGAAACTATTTAACATCAGTTATTTGCAATACCGAATGAGTGCAAGTGCCGGATCAAGTCTTTTGCGGTCACCTATGCCTCTACGTTCTCAAGAGATGGTTGGAAGGAGATCACTTTCAGGATATTCTCAACGATTTACATTAAAGGAGGAGAAAGAAAAAAAATTGATATAGATAGATACATAAATAAAGAATATAAAAAAATAAAGTTATAATTAAAATAAAAACAAAAAAAATATTAAATAATAACAAAACAAACATGACAGTTGATAAATGTGGTCGCTCTGACGATAATGAAGCTTCCTCTAGAAAGAAAAGAAAAATGGTTGAAGTTTTTGGTGGTGGTGGTGACATTGCCAACTTGGATGAACGATATGTCCGGAGATACGAACCTCGAGAAAAACTTTTAAACTTAAATAAGAAAATCTACAATCTTCCCAAACCAATCGATCTGTCAGATGCCGTGACTAAAAAATAAAAGATTCGACTGATGTCACCACTAAAAGATATGCAGATGATGCTCACGGGAGATTCAGTAAAAATCTGAGAGATCGCTACATTCTTAAAGTGTCTTCATTGAATGTGAATTCTAACAAGATAACCAACGTGCCTGTTCCCACGAATCCTAACGATGCAGCGACCAAACAATACATAGACTTGGAACTGAGAAAGAATAACATTGACGAGCTAGAAATGAAATTGGATCTGGATGCAGGATTTAACAAGATATTGAATCTGTCTCAGAATGACGATGTGGACAAAGACTCGACGGCGGTCAAGAAAGGCTACATGGATTCTACCCTACAGAATTCTCAATCCTATCTCAAATCTCAAGTCGACGAATTGTATCTAAACAAAAAATCCGGAGGAACCATTGTGGCCGGCATCGATATGCCTGGTTACAATCTATTCGGTTTTGATGATGAACCAGAATTCGCTTCCAGCGCAGTCAACAGACAGTACTTGGACGAAAATACGGTCTGGAGAAGGGGTGATATCATGGAAGGCAAACTGGACATGAGAAGACACGCACTCACGAATCTACCGGATCCGGCACACATGTTGGATGCCTGCACTCTGATGTCCGTCGTGGAAAAGATAAAATATGCCAGGCAATTGATCACCGTTTTGGCCGAGGAGAGCGGTGCGTTAGAAGCAGAAAAAGCCAAATGGTTCGGAAACGGAGGTAACGAACCACTGCATGGTCTGATAGGATATCCCATGCCAGCAGGAGGCGAGATTATGCGAATGAGTCTGACTTCTACAGACTTGAGCAATAGAGCAGTCGTCATTCTCGTGATGAACGGTGTTGAAACTGATAAGAGGTACACAGTCAAAAAGATGAAGGATCAATACTCGAACACCAGTGTCTTCAATACACCTCTCAAGGTAGAAATAGGGGATAGGATCAATTTCAAGACGAAAACCAATAATCCCGAAGCCGTCACTTCCGTGGTCTCTCTGTTGATCGAACTCGATCCTCTGAGCAAACAGTGAAAACAGAACAAAATTGAAATATATATAATCACTTTTGTGATGTAGGGGGGACAACTCAAAATAAAAAAATATATAATTGGATTTTGAGAGATTGAATATTCAATTTCTCAAAATCCAATTATATTTTTTTTTTGGGGGGGGGGGGATTTTTAATTATTTTATTTATTACTTTTTTTTTGTTGGTATTTTAATTTTTTTTAATTATTATTATTTTTTCATCGAACGATGGACATCTTTTGTCCGTCCGATTCGTATTCTAACTCTCTATCTGACAGGACTAGGGCAAAAGCCTTGGTTCTCTTTGGCACTTTCCTGTCGAATTGCATCTTAATCTGAATGTCTAAGACGCTACTCTACTGTTTACTAATGACGAATACGAACAGGGGATACATCAATTTGTATCTGGTGGGAGTGATGTTAGGATTACCCATTAATAAGTCCAGTCGATGATATTTCTTTGTGAAATCGGCGGCGTCGCCATATAGCCAGCAGCAATCGTTCTTATCAAAAGAGGCGTTATAATCGATGGCTGGATATCTCGTGGCATTTAGAAATACCTGCATGCTTCTCAAGTTACAATGATCGAACACGGAAGGATTTTTCTATTGAGACCCATCTCTATCAGTCCGAAATGCCACTACGATGAATCGTGGTCTTTCCAAAGCAGATTTCATGGTCAATCTCCAATCGAAGTGATTGCTGGACGATGGAATACTAGCCGTGTTGCACTGTCTCATTCTAAATCCCACCGGTAATTTACTCTTCGATTCTGTGATCTTGTAGAGATGTACTTTCTCCACAACCGAAGGCAGCACATGCGGAACGAACCAAGATATCTTGTTCAGATGTATCTTACCCACATCGGTCATGGCGGGTCTCATGATGGCTTTGTCGTTTCCTTTTCAAATCAATGTCAGATTGTATTTGAATCCGTAGAGAATCTTATCATAATCTTCTGCAAATCCGAATATGTGTTTCAGAGGTATCCTGAACGAAAACGTTCCTCTGGGTCTCGACGACTTGACGAAGTAGTTGAATCTCATGGCGGCATCGGTATTAGCTGTGCTCGTGTCGGCAATGGTGTCTTTCACCCACAATTGATTGAGTCCTTTAGATTTCGAAAAATCGTCCCGATACGTCAAGAGTCCATAGATCGTGCTGGCCTGTCCGGGATGAAACACAGATTCAATTTCTTGTCCTGAGAGCATGTATTTTATATTACTGAACAGATGCATCAGAGTGACTACATCGTCATCGGCTTAATTGCTTCCGTCTTCCTTGGTGAGACGTCCCTGTATCACTATATAACTTTCGCTGGGGTGGATGAACAGATCTTGAGTTTCGACGTTTATTCTTAGCTCACCGGCATTGTTCAGACTGTTTCCAGTCATGGGTTCGTAATCGTGAACTTGTATTCTTGAATGCTTTCGTCTCTCAATAGACCTTTGGTTATATCTAATATATTCATCATGTTTTTGTTTTTTGTGTTAATTCGTTTGCTTTTTTTTATTATAAATTGGGGTTTTTTTAAATTATTATTTTCTTTTCTTTTTTTTTTTTCCTTACTATATATGTGCCAAAAAAAAGTGAAGGTTTGGTTTTCAAAATGCTGTCTTCTGCAATTCTTGTTAACAAAATGTTCCAATGATTTCTCTGCTGCCATCTTCGTCATCCTCTAACACTTCTATTTTGTAAGTCACTAGATCTGTGTAAAATATTCTAACGACTGTAAAGATTTCCTCGGTCCATCGAGAAGTGTAACCTTTCGTGAAGAGTGACTTATAAGAAGCGATTCGCACTCGATTGCCGACTGCAAATTTCGGTGGTCTAGACACCTTCTTGATCTTAATCCTTTCGGGATAGAGATTTGCGAAGATGCATTTTTCTTTCGAAGATCGCTAGCTTCTGTGGGCATCATCTTGATCGAACTGTGTTGCGTGTTGTTGTATTCTCCGACCAGTTCGTCTAGAACATCGATATATTTCTTGGTCTTATTGGCTGTAAATACTTGTACATTTTTTCCTTCATGGTTCTATTCTAACATTCCATCACATTAGCTTTCCCTTCATTTTCGACGGAATAGAGGTCGACCAACGGATGAACGTGACTGTTGTAAAATTCCTTCCCCTTGTCCACCCACAATTTATCTGGTTTTCAAGAAGACGATGCGAATATGCTCTTCCGAGCCTCGGCCATGCAAGCTCCCAATTTATTCTTCAGAGGTCTCATCCATCCGTATTTCAAAAACATGTCGATGACCGTCAGTATGTATTTAACGCCCTCGTTCCATCTCGAAACCGATTTCATGTCGACCAGATCGGCCAACCAGATCAGATCCAGACCCTTCACGAATACCCTTCTCCTTCGAAATTTATGTGTGACGGGCTTGTGTAGTTCGTTCGCCAATGCATTCGTTAATAATTTTTTTGGACACTTTTTTTTTTATAGCACCATCCAAATCGACGTTTGGTACCGATCACTTTACCGACCAGTGAACATTTGAGTCCCTCTCTCCTAGTGGGATTCAATATATTTTTCCTTTGCGTCATCATGTTTTTATTGCAGATTCGATTACGAGTCTCAACATCAGGATGTTTAGTGTAGCACAGATCGTGAGCGTAAGCAGCCGAATCCACCTATTAATGGGTTTGCTCCAAGATTTAGGAGTCAGATCTCGATTCAATCTCTTATTTAATTTCGTGTCCGGTCCCGTGAATTGATGTCCTGGCAGATGCATTTCAACAGGTAGATTATTAATCAATTTATTCGTCAGGCCGGCACCGCGTTTGACGAATTGCATCTTCATTAAACCGCACATTTTACACATTCCACGAAGCATGGGTCTGTTATTTTTTGTCAATACCTCACCTACTTCTATTAGAAGTGGTGAGCTTATGTTGTGACCTCGGGCGTCAGCGTCCAGCGTGTCCAATATTGTAAGATTTAATGTTAGGGTTAATTTCTCAAAGATCAGTGGGCTCAGGCCTTTGATATTGCATATGTAGGTTGTAGGGGACTATCAGAACAGTATTTAACCCTGATACTACGACTTTTTTCCAAATTTCACCTAAAATTTTCTGCCAAAACTTGTAAGAATTTGCATTTAGGTGTTGTAAGAATTTGCATTAAAGTCAGCTTTTGTGCAGATTGTGCTGCTTTAACTTCTCATTACTGTTGATTTTCATATTTCAATAACAACTGTAGGTATTAACCCTACTGTATGCAGAAATTTAACGGAAATTTTCTTTTTTTTTCAGTCAAAATTTTCATGTTTTTCTCGGACTTAGTAAATTTTAAGTTGTAAAACTTTGTAAACTTTGTGTTTAGGTGAGTTGTGTTTCTATGTGTCTTTCCAGGCGATTAATATTCTACACTTGGGTTACTGAACTCCATTGCAGTAATATTTAACCCTCATTACATACATATTTGAGGAATTTAAGGCTGATTTTCTGCCAAAACTTGTAAGAATTAGCGTTTAGGTGTTGTAAGAATTTGCGTTAAAGTCAGCTTTTGTGCAGATTGTGGTGCCTTCACCTCTCATTACTGTTTATTTTCTCATTGCAATAACTACTTTAGGTATTAACCCTACTGTATGCAGAAATTTAACTGATTTCTTTTCTTTTTTTCAGTCACAATGTTCACGTTTTTCTCTGACTTACTCAATTTTAAGTTCTAAAAGTTTGTGTTAAGGTGAGTTCTGTTTCTATGTGTCTTTCCAGGCAATTGATATTGTATACATGGGTTACTGAACTACACTGCGGTAACGTTGCGCCCTCATTACATGCATATTTGAGGAATTTGAGGGGGATTTTGGGGATTTATATTCACTTTCTTTAAAAAAAATTTTTTTAACTTTTTTTTTTTATTTAATACTTTCTCATACTTGTTACTAGTAACATTAAGGCTTATTTTAGTTGTTGATGTGATGTATTTTTGTTGGGACTTATAGTCACTTTCTTGAACGAATGTTTTTCCGCAACTCCTCTTTAACCAATGAATGTACTTCAATTACAATTTCAGTAATTCTTCATTACATAATGCCATTTTGCACCTCCTATTTTATTTTTTGATCTGATGTATTTTTATTAGCTCACCTACTTCTATTACAAGTGGTTAGCTTGTATGATGACCTCAGGCATCAGCGTCGGCGTCCGGCGTGTCCAATATTGTAAGATTTAATGTTAAGGTTATTTTTTCAAAGGTCACTGGCCTCAGGCCTTTCATATTGCATATGTACGTTGTAGGCGACTATCAGCACATTATTTAACCCTGATACTACAACTTTCTTTCAAATTTCACCTACAATTTTCAGCCAAAACTTGTTGTAAGAATTTGCGTTATGGTGTTGTAAGAATTTCTGTTAAAGTCAGCTTTTGTGCAGATTGTGCTGCTTTAACTTCTCATTACTGTTGATTTTCATATTTCAATAACAACTGTACATATTAACCCGACTGTATGCAGAAATTTAACTGCAATTTCTTCTTCTTTCAGTAAAAATTTCCATGCTTTTCTCGAACTTAGTCAATTTTAAGTTCTTAAAGTTTCTGTTTAGGTGACTTGTGTTTCTATGTGTCTTTCCAGCCGATTGATATTCTACACTTGGGTTACTGAACTCCATTGCAGTAATATTTAACCCTCGTTACATGCATATTTGAGGAATTTGAGCCTGATTTTCTGCCAAAACTTGTAAGAATTTGTGTTTAGGTTTAAGATTTTGCGTTAAAGTCATCTTTTGTGCACATTGTGGTGCCTTCACTTATCATTACTCTTTATTTTTGACTTTTCAAAAACTACTTTAGGTATTAACCCTACTGTAAGCAGAAATATAACTGATTTTTTTTATATCCAATGATTCTATGTTGAATTGATATATAATAAATGCAGAAATGTAGACTTTCCAAAGCCATCACATAAACCACATTAATCATTTGATGCCTAGTTAATGATTTATATTAACTAAATATTAGGCATGTTACATTGGAATGACATTATCAAGCGCGAATGTAGGTGAGCGTTCGGATGTAACATCCCTCTTGTTTTGTATATATTCAATTATTTATTTTTCGTATTTTTTTAATTTATATATATAATTTTTTATTGTTTTTATTTTTGTTTTATATATCTATTTTTTTTTTCAATCGATTGCTTCTGGAATCTTTTTGGGATCCAACAATTTACCAAATGATTGTCTTGTTTCTTCCCTACCTTTTTCCATGAGAGAATCCTTCGTTTGTTCATTGATGATCTGACGACTCTTGACTCTTATATTCGCTTTCATGACTTCATATTTTTGTTTTTCGTTCAATATGTCAAGGAACTCTCGGTCCGAAATCCTACCATCTTTCAATGCTAGGGAGATCTTATCCGACACGGTGTCGATCTTTGCATCGGGTAAACCGCTGATGTTTTCATGCTTCCTGATCTTTACAGATAATTTCTTAGCGATTAAATTTCCGATCGTACTAACGAATCGAGCAGTCAAAGCCAATCCTTCTACGGCCAACATGATCATAACAGCAATGACAGCAGTTGATAATATACTGATTCTGGCAACATTCAAACCCATAGAGGCTGTGATGAGAGCCAAATCCACACCATTCACAAATTTCTCTAATCTCGAATATTTCTTACTGGGCGAACAACGAGAATCTCTCTCTCGCGTCAGATACAATTGAATTCTATTGATTTGTTTGATTTGATACCTTTGCACCACGTCATCACTTTCTCCTCATTCTTGCAGTGATGGTGGTACAAAAGGTGCCATGGGCTCGATGCTCAACTTCTCTAACGATGGATAGATTTTTTTACTTCTAAGTTCCATTTTTTTATTTTATTTATTTATTTATATCTTTTTTTATGTATTTGTTTTTTAGCTCAACTTTGGCGAAGCCAAATTTGAGCTTATGCCATGGCCCGTCGGCCGTCTGTCCGTCTGTCCGTCAACAATTGGATATGGCTCGGGCTAGAGGCCGTATTTATGAACCGATCTTTACGAAACTTCTTGGGTACCTTTGTTATGACCGTGGGACGAGAACGAGTGTTTTGGGGTTCGGTCCAAAATTCATGATGGCTGCCAGCCGCCATTTTGTACCGACGATGCAGAAATCTGTTTTTTGTACAGAACTTCCATATGAAAGCTGTGATTTGAATAATTTTGTGTATGAATGTTTAATACCATGGGATACATCACATATAATACGGGTATTTTTCTTGTGCGTAAATTATGCAAATTAGACTAACTTTGATGTTTTTTGGTGTTTCTTTCAGCACTGTAAATGCAAATGCCAATACGGCTTGGGCTAGAGGCCGTATTTATGAACCGATCTTTACGAAACTCCTTGGGTACCTTTGTTATCACCGTGGGACGAGAACGAGTGTTTTTGGGTCCGGTCCAAAATTCAAGATGGCCGATGGCAGCCATTTTGTACAAAATTTGGTGCAATCAGATTTTTGCACAGAACTTCCATATGAAAGCGCTGATTTGAATAATTTTTTGTGTGAATGTTTAATTTTTTGTGTGAATGTACCATGGGATACATCACATATAATACGGGTTTTTTCTCGTGCAGAAATTATGCAAATTAGATGAACTTTGATTTTTTCAGTGCTACTTACACACAGTAAGTACACATGTCAATACGGCTTGGGCTAGAGTATTTATGAACCGATCTTCACGAAACGTCTTGGGTACCTTTGTTATCATCTTGGGACGAGAACGAGTGTTTCTGGGTGCGGTCCAAAATTCAAGATGGCTGCCAGTGGCCATTTTGTACCGAAATTAGGTCTAATCAGTTTTTTGTACACAACTTCTATACGGCTCAGGCTAGAGGCCGTATTTATGAACCGATCTTTATGAAACTTCTTGGGTACCTTTGTTATCACCGTGGGATGAGAACGAGCATTTTTGGGTGTGGTCCAAAATTCAAGATGGCCACCAGCAGCCATTTTGTACCAAAATTAGTGCAATCAGTCTTTTGTACAGAACTTCTGTTTGAAAGTTCTGATTTGAAAAAATTTTTGTATGAATGTTTAGTAACATGGAATACATCACATATAGTACGGGTTTTTTTCTCGTGCAGAAATTATGCAAATTAGATGAACTTTGATTTATTCAGTGCTACTTATACACTGTAAGTGCACATGTCAATATGGCTCGGGCAAGAGGCTGTGTTTATGAACCAATCTTCACAAAACTTCTTGGGTACCTTTGTTATCACCTTGGGACGAGAACGAGCGTTTCTGGGTGCGGTCCAGAATTCAAGATGGCTGCCAGTGGCCATTTTGTACCGAAATTGGGTCCAATCAGTTTTTTGTCACAACTTCTACACAGCTCATATTTGTGAACTGATCTTCACGAAACTTCTTGGGTACCTTTGTTTTCACCTTGGGACAGGAATGAGTGTGTTTTGGGGTGCCTTTGTTATCACTGTGTTATGAGAACAAATATTTTGGGGTTCAGTCAGACCCATTCTGGAACTCAAAGATTTCTTTTCTAGTTTAGCATCTGACTGTCACCCACCTTTACAATACTTTACCTATACATTTGTTACGGGCAATGGTCAGTATTTATGTGCAGACCGTTACAATACTTTATATGTACCTTTGTTATCAGGTCATTACCTAGATGTTTATCATTGCTGTGTCACATACTATACATGTACATGTCTTTGTCTTGACAAGTTGAGCTACAGTGTCATTGACACTTTCATTTTATTTTCATCCCTTATTATTTAACGAAAAAAAAATATTTAGTGGTCACATCCTTTTCAACAAAAATTCCAAAATGCATCCCTTGTCTTCAGTGGTGAGACCTCAGTGCGCTAACTTCAACTCTTCCAAATTAGTGGGATCGGGTTCTCTGATACAAAACATGAATTGCTTCCAACATTCGATCATGTCATCACATCGGACGTATTCCAATGTGGGCATGAAATACGTCATAAGACACGAATGATTAGTGTGGTTACATTCTCTTTCCTCTCGACAGCCGAGGCATCTTTCATGCAAGATGCGAGGATGTTGTTCGTTCATGCAGATCGTGTAAGCTCTGCACAGTGCCCTTCAAAGAAACCAAGCCTTCGATTCCATGGAATCATTCATTTTACTCATAATTATTATTAAATATATAAAAAAAATTCTATTCTGATTTTTTTTCTATTATTTTATTCTATTATTTTTTTTTTCTTTTTATATATTACATTTTTTTATAACAACACATTCTATTCTTCACATCATTAACTGAATGAACGAATACTTCTCGTCTATTACAATCGCGGATATTATTATAGGAAAGGGATGACATTTTTTTCAAAAGAAAGATTTTATGCTTTTCGTATTTCGATAAAACCTTTTTTTCATGGTCATTGCCGTCGTCATCGTTAAAATGATATGGGAAATAATTGATAATGATTTTTAACCTCTTAGCAAATTCGATCCACGATCTATTTGACACGAACGAGTGTAATGTGTGAATAAATTTGACACACACGCAAATGGATTTTTCAATAATTTCATCACCACCACCATGATTGAATACATTAACTATGTTTTTGATGCAATAAATAATGTAAGGATATTTCCCCTAATTGTAACATTCTACATGTTTCACTTTGTATTTTAAACGATCTAGGATATCTATAATCATGCGCTAATCTTAGTAAGACACTTTTTTTTTTCGTTCGAACACTTCATCATTTCGATATTTTCAAAATGGCTTTGATTTAAGAATATGAATAACAATATTAACAGAAAAAACATTCCGTACACGTTTAAACATGCATCATGTACGGATTGTTCCAATTGAATTCTTTTTAATGCATACTCATGTAAATGTTTAGAAAAAGCTAAAAGCTTTTCGTAATACAAACGTCTTGTTAACACGTCTGTTGGAAGTTGTTTTTCTTTTTTTCTCTCCTTTTGCTTCATTTTTTTATTGTTGTTTTTTTTTTTAATTGTTATTTTTTATAATAACATACTCAAAAGGGTATATCCTTAAATGGTGAATTCTGACCAAACAACAAACGTTCTCCGATTGGTTCCACATTCTCTGCGGTCTTCAGATAGAAACTCTCTCCATGGAAAGCATCGCGACTGCCCTTTCTCACAGGTTCTAGATACAATCCTGTACCTTCGACGTCTACGCGACTCACGAATCCTCCCTTCTTCAAAAACAGTCCTCTACCCATTAATTTGTCTAGTCCCAAACTAGCGATACTCGAGAGAGCTCCCATGCCCAGAGCTGGCAACACTGTCTTTGTGAGAATGGGTAATGCTTTGGTGGTGACTCCAGCCAATAGCGGTAAGAAACCTCCTTTCATACTCAGATTATATTCCAACTGAGTGGGACTCAGTCTCACCATCATTCCCATTCGATTACGAATTGCTTCCTCCATCCTTTTGATTTGAGTTTTAGTCCAGGTGATCCGATTGCGTCCGCCGCTCTCCAGATCTTGAAGACTGAATTTTAATATAATGACCTCACCTCGATTTCTCAATGCTCTGCAGAATTTAGCTTTCTGTCATTCGGATATGTTCACGTTTTTAATTATGTATCAATTCATATTTTTTTTTTGATTTGATTATATTTTTTTTTTTTAAATTATTAATATTATAAGTTTCTTTTTTTCTTTTTCTTTTTATTATTTCTTATACAATATATGAAATAAAAAATTTAAAAACTTCTTCAAATAAAATTATTTTTTTGTTAAGATATTATTTTTTCAAATAATTTTTTATTTTTTTTTTCATATCTCTCTGATGTGAAATTTTATAGTTACTCTCTCTCCACAAAGATCTAACAGATTGCCATTCTGATCTGTCAACATGGTTTCGATGCTATACAACATGTCCAGAATCACAGGTAGATAGACGAGATTTCGAGGTTGCTCCATGATCTTGTAACCTGGCGAAACATCCCGAAAGAATGAGTAGATCGTAGGCTGAGCACTACCGTTGACATAAATTCTCGCGGTCACATTGACATTCACTAAAATGCTATTGACTGCGATAATGTCAACTATATTTTTGAATGCTGCGTGACCTTGATACATCTTTCGATCGAATCCCAACATCTTACCGATCAAATCTTCTGCACTAAAATCCTCTCAAAAATTATCTCCCAAGTCTAATATCGTCTCTAGAGTACTTGTATTGGGAGCGAGTCTTATCATCTTGCTTCTGTGACTGTCGGTCTTCAGTCTCATCTGGATGTGATGGTTCAGATCGTCTATGTCATAAATCCCTTTGGGAAATAGAATCTCGAACCAATCCACACCATTAGAATACTTGAATGTGTTATTCTTTTCAGTGACTTTGGGAAACGAATAGTAAGTCTCGAGATTAACCAACGCTATCTCGTATCTCTTTTCCTTCTTCAATCCGACGGAAGGTTCGAAGTTTGTAGTGAGTCGAGTCGTGTCGTTACTAACTACAATTTGAAAGCACTGTTTCGCAGCCGTATTCTCGACTATCTGTTCTAATAGATGTTCTGACATTTTTTTATTATTATTTATTTTTATTATTTATATATTTTATATTTTATCGATATTTTTTTTTATTTTTTTTTCATTTTCTTCTCTATTACTATCGGAAATATAAAAAAAATTGTCAAATCCGCTTCGATATTTTCTGTAGTCAAAACAGTCACCACGAAATTGTGAAGTCCTTTGTTCCATACGTTCTCACAGAATCTCCTGATTTCTTCTCTGCTCATGTCGTTGGCCACGTGATCTCCATAAATGTGATTGAGATTCTTGAGATCCTGACGAAAGAGACACAGAAAATTAGCATTCTCCCTTATCATCTGTCTAGGCAGTCGAAAATAATTCTGAGACAGATAGAAACAATCCACGTTGCTGTGATGTCCTCAAATGTAATACGATTTGTATCGATTCTGTCTCTCCAACAGCAGATCATCGAAGATCATGAGATTCTCATTCTCCAACTTCAACTGTCTGGGATCGGGAACGTCGTCGGCATTCTCGTAAAACAGACATTCCACATTCAAACACTCGCCGTTTCTCCTAGTCAATTCTCTTGCCACCCCTTCCAATATATTTGATGTCTCGTGTCCTTCGAATTCATCTCCATTGTCGAAGATTCTCGCCATGATGTCATTGGGTAATTTACGATTCATGCACTCTCGAAGCAATCTGTATTCCAGTTGGAAGAGACTCTTTCCGAAAACGAATAATCTGTCGTAATCCAACCAGCTGGGTCGCAACAATAGATTCATCAAGAGATTGGTGTTTCCACAATTTGATTTTCCCACTATCAGACCTCTTATGCTCTTGGGAAAGAACTCGTCATTCGACCATGGTCATCGCATCATTCCACTGCATGTCTTTGATATCCATTTTTTTTTCTCCAGTTTTTAAATTCAATTTTGAACTATTTTTTTTTATTTTAATTCCTATTTTTATATATGTTATTTATAAAGAGTTTTTTATTTATAAATCACTTTCAATCCCAATCCTTTCATCATTTTAGCTAAGTTTTGTTCAGTACGACATCATCATAGAAGTCTCGCTAACTCCTCAGTTTGATTCTCGATCATTTCGTGGGTGGTGGAGTTATCAATTTATTAATCAAGGCATCGGCACCTATCGTGCCATCTTCCAAAGCTATTCTACCACTCGCTTCGGTCCCAGCTTTCTTATCCGCATCGATTGCCGTCTTCTTTCCAGTTTTGAGAGTGCTCAAGGTGATCTGTTTCGTGGCATCGCCAGTGAATTTACGAGTTAAAAATCACATCATCAAATCCACGATGCCTGATCCACCGTAGACGTAAGTTGTAGCGCATCCTCCGTTATTTATTACTAACATTTTTTTTTTTAAATGCGTTTTTTTTATTATTTTTTTAATATATATTTTTTTTTATTTACTTAATATTTTTTTTTTCTTTTCTCTTACTGTTTTATTATTTCAAACGATTCATCAACTCTTTATAATCCTTCCTAGTCAAGACCTTCTGCCTCAACAATTTGTCGCACATGCTCACTATCTCGTTATCCACTCCAGTGTTACCGAACTCTCTGTTGGCTATCAACAATCTCAATCTCTCCGACAAGGCATAGGGGTCGCGTGGAAGAAATATTGTATCGGTCATAACCTTTCCAGTCAGCGATCTCACGAATCTCTCATTCAACTCCCATATGGGATTCACCACGTTCTTCCACTTGTAACTTCTCCTATCCTTCGGTCTTGTGCTTCTTCATTGCGTGAGCCTGAATCAGAATGTCTCCATAATTTTGGTAATCCTCCTTAGTGTAATCTGCGTGTCTCTGGTGAGCGAGCAGAGTGTGCAGTCTGTCGGTCATTTCGTGTCTGTTCGAATCAATGATCAAATAGCTGTCTTCAAACGATACTTCTGTGTCACCCAAGAAAGTTTTATCGTGATCACGACAAAATCCGTACATCGGATCTTTCACGATTCCACTACTAACAATGCTCGAAGCATCGCTAGTGACGCTACTTCGATCGATCTCGCTATCGACGCTACTTGGATCGGTTTGATTCTCACCGGAGAGTATTCGGATAGAGTTCTCGGCATAAAACTACCGACGCTACTTGGATCGGTCTCGATTCCCATCGGAGTGTAATCGGACAAAGTTCTTGGCGCAAAACTACTGGGGTGCAAAGCCATCCTCTGAGAACCTTCTTTTATGGGTCTCAATTCCTCGACGATCTCTTTCCTGGCTCGTTCCTGAACCTTGGTGACGGGTCTGAACAACTTGGTCATCTCTCGTCTCAACACCGTCTTTATCAATAGCTTGGCCCTATCCTGCACCTGAATATTCTCCTTACTCTGTATTAATTCGCGAACCTGCTCGTCCCTTCACTTCGAATCTCCAGTGTGTAGAAACATTGTTTTATTTATTTTATTTTTTTTTTTTCTTTAATGAAAAACTGTTATTTTTGTATTCTTATTTTTTTGAATGTTGTTTTATATATATATATTTTACAGTTTTTTTATTTTTATTTTTTTTAAACGGTAATTTTTTTTTTATCACTCGTCTCATAATAAGAATATATTACATACATTTTGTTTTTTTCAATCGCGATCCTCCTCCCCCAATCCCCCAGATCGTTGTCCAGCTAATCTAATGATTCTTGGACTCGCACTCTCTAGCTCGAACGGTCAAGTTTACCGGCTCAATCTACGAATTCACCTCGATCGAACCGTCGTCTTTTCCTGTGGGAAATCCACGTCCTGAATCGAGTTTTACTGGCTCAATATTTTAATTCACCTCGATCAAACTGTCATCTTTTACTGTGGGAATCGATGTTCGATCGCGTATTTTTTCTAACTCAAAAACCGAAAAAAAACACACTCTTTTTGGAATTTTTCCCAATGGAAATCTCAGTGCTAATCTGTCGCTGGTCACAATCGTGCAAAATCCCATTCTGGACATGTCGAAAAAATTCACCCCAATGGGAAAATCAGTATTAAATTTATCAAAAAAGTGAATTTGTCAAACTGGGAATTTTTTAGACATTTTCAACAAATTCCGTCGAAAGTGAGCCAGAAATGCTCGAATTTAAACATTTTCCTGGAAAAACCCAGGGTTTTCGAGGAAAAATTGAATTATTTTTGGAAAAAACAACTTTTTTACCAGAAAAATTTGGGTTTTTCCAAAAAAAAAATTTTTTCCCCCAAAATTTGGGTTTTTCCAAAAATAACTCAACTTTTCTGGCTCACCTAAATTTCTGGCTCACACGATTGAACTGAGCCAGAACCCGCACATATTATCTACTCATATGAACACACTTTCAATGTTTCGAATTAAAACCTAGGAGCCTTTTGCTGGAAACAGATTCTCTGACGACAAAATATGGGTGCTATGGATGCCACACGGTGCCGAATCAAAAATTCAAAACCTTTATGCACATCTAGAGACCTTACCTGAACATATGAACACACTTTAAGCATTGCGATTTAAAACCCCTAGGAGCCTTTTGCCGGAAACTGATTTTCTAACGACAAAAGTGGTGCTACGGGTGCCACATAGGGCCGCATAAAAAATCAGAAACCCTTATGCACATCTAGAGACCTTACTGAAACATATGATTACACTTTTCAACGTTTCGAATTAAAACGCCTAGGAGCCTTTTACCGGAAACTGATTCTCTAACGACAAAATTGACGCGACGGGTGCCACTTCGATGCCACTTCGGCCGAATCAAAATTCCGAAACCTTTATGCACATCTAGAGACCCTACCGGAACATTAAAACATACTTTCAACGTTTTGGATTAAAACCCCCAGCAGCCTTTTGCCGGAAAACCGATTCTCTAACGACAAAAGTGGCGCTACCGGCGCCATATGAGACCGAATCAAAAATTCAAAACCTTTATGCGCATCTAGATACCCTACTGGAACATATGTGTAACGGATTTGGAAACAGCAGTTGAAAAATAATATACAATAAAAGTTCTAACTTACTCTGTTATAATTCGTCTGCTCATAACAGAGGTTTAATTCTATTTTTGTTGGCTTCAAGTCATTTCCATGTTCGAAATGAATCGATGTACCTTTTGGTTCACGCCGTGGGGCATTGTGCTGTTGTTTCATTCGTCGAGGTGAAAGCGAGGGATCAATCAGATTACAGCATTCGAAATCTTTCCCCGCGAAATTATCCTATATAAGAGCAGTCTCGCTCATAATTCGCCGACCACGTCTTGGCATTAAAGCTCTTATTCAGCTGTGCCAGTACAACTGTGATTCTCACCAGGTCCGAGTTCTGATGGAACCATCCACAATTACTGAACATATGTTGGGTGGAATTTAAGCCCCTTTTGGTTGAAAGTGTAGTGGGCCCGTGGTTTTTGATCCGTCATTCATATTCATGTCCATTTCATATCACTATTTTTGGCTTCTTAATAAACCACGTATAAACTGTTTTCCTATTTTATTGTGAATTCATCCAGACCACAGCACATAACTTAATGGTTATTCTACCTCTGGAGTTGAGTTATATTTTATCCATGGTTTGCTAGTTGCCCCAGATCCTCGCGAATCTGAAGAACAACAGGGAGATTTCGGCCAGGGTTCTAGCCCCTAGGGAGTCGTTCGCCCCACCCCTGTTACATATGAACACACTTTCAATGTTTCGAATTAAAACCCCTAGGAGCCTTTCACCGGAAACCTATTCTCTATAGAGGCGCTACGGCAGCCACGTGAGGCCGAATAAAAAATCCGAAACCTTTATGCACATCTAGAGACCTAACCTGAACACATTTTCAACGTTTCGAATTAAAACCCCAAGGAGCCTTTCGCCGGAAAACGATTCTTTAAGGGGACGTCCAACCTAACTTTGGTCAAATTTCATGTAATTTTCTTTCAAGTCTAAAAAAGGCCCAAAATGAATAACCCCAATAAATTATATACCAAAATGCTTGGAATGAAACATAGAACATGTGGAAACTGAAATTTGCCATGGAACTGCTGCCATGTGTAAATAGCACCACCTGAAAGTCTGCTATGGCATAAGTAAGAGAACAAAATTTTTACAATAAAATACCTCAAAATAAAATAACAGCTGTATTCTATAAACATTTAAGTACATACTCGAAGAAATCTTTTCCTAATTCATGAAAGTAATGAAGATTGAGACCAAATGTTATAAGTGGAGTGCTCATTGATTGAAGGCAGACATTTTCTTTTGTTTATGTTTTGATTTGGGGAGTTCAACAAAGGTCAACTTGAAGGAGTCCAGCAGAAGAAGTATGGAAGGACAAAAGAGTGTCTCCCAATATCAAGATGTATGTGTTACTGTAATGGTTTGGAAAGAAAATATGATATTCTCCTATGTAGAATGCACTGCAAAGTCATACATTGTAGTTGAATAAATATATTTACAAACCCCTTGCACTGTAACCCCTTTTATCCCATGCATCAATTTGATAGTGATTAAATTGTTAAATTTGTCTGGTTTATCAATAAGTACATTAGCTTTGTTTAACTCTTGGACACCAATACACTCATGATATCTGTTGGAGAAGAAATAAGGGTAACTGTAACCTGTCACTGCAATAAACCATCTAATGTACTTAAAAGTACATTGTTATTCAAAACACAACAAATCAACCTTACATAACCATTATTGCATGTACTTTCCCCAAGGAGGCTTACTGACATATTGAGATCAGAAGGGCACATCCAGAGGGTCTCACATATTTTTTTCAAGAACGCAGTACACAAAGCAATCCCCAAAAGATGACAAGTGAGCTCCATTTGACACAGAAAATTTGGGGGGGGGGGGGGGGGGGGCTCTCTTCCTTGTATGACTCTACCTCCGGCACTCAAGGCATATGCCTTTTTTCTCAAAGTTTAACTCTTTTTTCTTTTTGAAGATCCTGGCCACACATGTTCCAAACACTATCAGACAGGTAAACCTCCAAATAAGTGTATCTGCAAAAATCATGTTACATTGCAAAACATTCTTTTTAGAGTTTTAGTTCTGGACCTTTCATGCTTCTTACTTCCAACTATAACACTTAATGTATTGATTCATGGGTGAATAGAAAAGTCCTGCCATAATCAACATTTTGAGTTCCATAAGCCTTCAAAACAGCTCCAATAAAAGTGTCAAACATCAGATTGGTGGCTTTATACAGAATATTCATTAGGTTGTTGCTTGATAAGTAATAGGAACAAAATCTTCACAAGAAAATTCTGCAGCAATACAATTGAGGGTATTAGCAGGCACTCTGCAACAAATTGTAACAAATCAACTAGTTATAAACAAAATTTTCTAACTCAAAAGAGTGAAAAAGTACCACAACTCTGAAAAAATGTGGGAAGAAACACATGCTACAGCAGCTACACAGACATTGTTTCTCCATGATGCTCGATCACAAAACCAAATATCCTTCAAATTGGAGTAGCAATGGTTGAGATACAAGGGGGAATGTTGGTACATGCAATGATGAATGGGTAAGACTAAGATTAAGAGGACAGGGGGTCACCACTGCACGACCCTAGATGCACCTTTGATTTTCCAACTTCCACTAAGTTCCAGGTCTGGGGCATAATAATCGCAACACACCCAACTTATCAGTTCATAATTTCAGTTAAATAAAAGAAATTATTAATTTGAATTAAATAATAGATGATGTAAAAATATTTGGCTTCCTTCGCCTTCTCGTACTATTTAATTACCACAAACAATATCAGTTTGATGCCGACAAACGAAACTGAACGCATGTGGTTTGATTAAAAAGTAACTCGGCATGAATAATGAAGAAATTGCGAATATTTCGTGTATTTCATTTATTTAAAAGCCAATTGCAGCTAATATTGACCGTGCATTCGATAATTCGTTTCGGTTTTGACCACACGGCCACGCTGACACTCCGTGACAGCGGTTATGTTTATTGTGATATGCAAATTGGGGGATGGTTTCTGGTGAAGGAGATTTGTCACATTTGTCAGTGTAAAACGATAAAAAAAACCACTGATCGACATTGTATTACTATGGTTGGTTGGAAGAAAAAACTAAATTCTCAGCATCGTCCAAGCGCACCTTATTTAAAAGCACGAATGCATCATTTTCAACCCATCTTCAATCGGTCCTTTGCAGACATCAAACATACCCGTCTTCAAATTCCATGGTTACTTGGACGTAAATAACTTCGCAGCGACAGGGGGAAATTAACACACTCAATATAGTTCCAGGTCACTTGGAATATACTTCGTGAAAACGTGATTTCTGAAGCATTCTGCTTACTTTGTTATGAATATTGCCTTATTTTATGTGTATCGTCCCGATTTTATACACTCGGTTATTTTTTTTACAAGTGGTTCATGTTGTCTTTCTAGTGCGCAATAATTCAGATTTTTTGTCAACAAAAAAGTTCAGACGGCCTGTAAACACGAGAGGGAATTTCGAACCATATTTTGCAGTTATGACATTAACAGCTCAAGTACTTGCTGTCACCTGTTTGCAAATACGCTCATACATTGTCTCGAACAAATAAAGGGCGTGATCACGTCCTTGCATTCTTACGATTGCCCAAATTGAGTATTTCTGCAAGAACCACATCGTAATCACATGACCGGAAAAACATCGTTGAAACATGGCCACATCCGGAACATCAAAAATTTGTGTTGATGTTATTACATTCAAACGTCAAAACCCACCAGAGTGTGTGTCAAAAAAATGCTTTCTCCGAGTCTGTAGTATGTTATCATTATATTGAGGAGAAGGCTTTCGAATTACCGATTATTTTGTGGTTTTACCGGTTCGTTACTTATGCCATTTGCAAATTAATCTTCTTCAAAATCATAAAATTCACTTTTTTTCCTGAAAAAAAATATATGTACCTTTTCTATGCACTTTACTCATTATTTTGATATATAATTTGCCTTTCCTTACTTCTCTTATCTGTTTCTCAGGCATTGGGAAAAATGTCAAAAAATTGACCAAAGTTAGGTTGGACGACCCCTTAAGGATAGAGTGGCGCTACGGGTACCACATGAGGCCGAATAAAAAATGAGAAACCTTTATGCACATCTCGAGACTCTACCAGAACATATGAACACACTTTCAGCGTTTCAAATTAAAACCTCTAGGAGGCTTCCACCGGGCACTGATTTTCTAACAATAATAATACAAGTGGTTCCACTAGAACCACTTGGGGCCAAATCAAAATTCTGATACCTTTACGGACATCTACAGGTGCTACCTGGACACCTCGGCATAGTTTAAATGTTTCGAAGTTTATGCTGCTGCTAATATGAAGTTCGGACGTACTGGCGGAACAGACGGAACGGTGATCACCACAATATCCCCGCTGTTTTCAAAAATGTGGGGATAGCAATACAATACTACTCAATCTCAGTACGACACAACCCCATGCAACACTGACCTAATAACATAACACAACAGAACATCACACAACACAGTATCGCACAACATGATACAGCATAATACTGCACCACACAAAATCATCTTACCACACCAAACAAAGCACCACACAACACAACTCAACAATGCATAGAACAACACGCGCAATACTGCTGAAAAGAATACAAAATCACACAGTATTGTTCAGAATATCACAACTCACATCGCCTCCACCCTCCCCTCCCATACCTCTTCACCAAATGGGTCGGAGGGCAGGGACCTGGATCTCCTATCAACTTGGACCACTCAAGCCACGCCCCAGAGGAGACTACCACCGACATTCAGGACGGCATACCGTCAACAGCGTTCATTGAATCACTCGATCAAGGCGTCTTTGATCTCTATGGCGAGCTAAAATTGGACTTCATCGGAACCATCGGCCAATACAAGAAATTTGTTAAGGATTACAACGAGGAAAACAAAACGACAATACTTGAAGAATTCACAAAGAAACTGAAGCTCAAAAGATCAGAGAACAAAACTTCCACATCCACATAAAACGCAAACTCGCAGGCCCAACCAAGAAGAAAAACAAGGAAAAAAACAACAACTGAGTACCGCAGCCTATTTGCTTCTTTGCCACGCCCAGACATAACAAAATTATTAAACAAAGAAGGCCGAAAGGGGCTTGCTCTACATGGTCATTGCGCGTCTTCGGCGCGCGAAACCATTGATCCACATATGATCTCATTGGATATTTTTTACATTTTTACATTTCATCGAGTTCACTTGACGAAATAGAATAAAATCTTTTTCGTTTTCATTTTCCTTTATCAATCACACACAAGCACACAATGGAAAATAATAGTACTTTTGACTCTGATTTCGCCAATTTTGCTCTTGCGCCTACAAGCGCTGGTCCTTCTCAGGGCGCAAATTCAGTCGACTTCAAAGAAGTTGAGAGAAGAGAGATCACAGAACTAAGAGAACCTAACGAAGAGAACCTCAGGGAGAAAGTTGATCGGCTGGTGCCTAGTTTAGAAGAGGAGAGAGAAGCAAATAAGGAGTTAAGTCAAGATATCAGCAATTTGATAGGTAGCAGGGCTAGTTATCGGCAGCCATGGTGATCAGAACCGGGGCAACCAGAACAAGAACCCAAAATCGGGGAAGAGGGAGAAGAAGGATATTAGAACCAGAAGAATCAGAATCACAACAAGACTGAGCCATCTACAACAACCTCCCAAAAGGATGAGATGGCAGTCACACAAGAATCGCAGCCTCTGTTCATCGGGACTCACTCGGAGCAACTACGTCAAAAATAACAGCAACACCAAAACGTTCCGCTGCGGTTTTGAGAGTGCAGAGCGGCATAGAGACCAATAGCATAACTAAGGAAGGAATGAACATTGTAATAGAAAACATTGGCTATAGCCAAGGTTGGATAACAGCAGGAAAACGGAAGAACAGCAGCCCGCTAAGAGGACAAGGGCAAGAAAAAAGAGCACACACGGAACAGAACAAAGGGGACAGCCAACAGCACAGTACGAATAAACCACAGAACGCAAGTAACAAGACAAAACTCATATTAGTTTAAGAAAGGCATCCAGAGACATATCTTAACAATCCCATAAACTGAAGACAGCAATAATTAAGGATGTTTGTTCAGATTATCTGTTCAACACCAGTGTCACAAGAGCAGGAACACTGATGGTATACCCCCGGGACAAAAGAACAAGGGACTTCTTATTAAATGGAGGACCCAGAAACATAACAGAATTTAGAGACAGTGACACAACTTTTCGAGCATCTCTGCAAAAAAGGAGTCAACCCAACCCCCGAACTATATCGTAATCTGTGGAGTCAATCTAGAAATCACAGAGAAAGAAATAGAAGATGAGATTAGGTAAGGGGCTGAAGCTCAGAGGATGAAGAATGGTTCAACAAACCAAGCGACTTGGAAAGTCAAACTAAGCTGTCCCACCGCCGCCCTAAAGAAAAAACTTTCAGTAGGTATAAAACTTGGTCTATTCCATAGACGCTACAAGGTCTAAGACTATAGACCAAAAATTCACACCACGCAGTGTTTTAACTACCAGTAATTCGGGAACACCGCCAAATTCTGCACCAGCGTGAAAACTTTGTGCAAATACTGTTTACAGTCACAAAGAGTGCACTTCAGTTCTCAAAACAGGCGCTAACTACAAAGGGAATCACAGCTCCACCTTCCAGGGATGTACAACATTGAGAGAAGAAATAACGAAGAAAATGTCAACAAGACCATCATACGCCAGCGCAGTTAAAAAAGCTTCAAATCCTGAAGATTGCATTAATCTGGGCCTTGTACTTGCAAGAACGCTAACAAAAATCGTAACCTATAAAGAAAAAGATCCAAGAGAAATAAAAAACATCATATGTGCTTTTGTGCATTCAAGATCGGGTTTGTATCACCCACAGAGGGTAGTAACATACATGCCTTGCGACCAGATGCAAATCAAAACAAGCCCACGTCATCCAATGACTCCGCCCATCAGCCGATAAAATAAGTCACAATGTATAAGTGTTGCTGCCAACATTGTTTATTTGCTTGTTCTTATCTTGGGTATACTATTGTTAATTTCTGGAGTCATAGAACCCAACCCGGGTTCGATCACTGATAATTCGGAACACTCCCTTAACTCACTTAAAAATTATCCATCTCAACATACAGAGCCCTGGGATTTCAAGATTCACTTCGCTTCAAATGTTCATCAAGGGGAGGTGGTGTTGCAATATATGTCAAAGACGGCATTCGGATTTCGATAGAGACCTGATCTCGGATTACCACGTATCGAGTGTCTGTGGGTAGAGGTGTTCACTAAATGGGGGAGATCGCTACTATTAAGAGTCTTCTACCGTCCCTCAGATAGTCCTCCAGAGTTATGGGATATCATCTCTGCTTCGATTGATAAAACATCAGATACGTCTACTTCTGATCTGATCATTACTGGTGATTTCAATGACAATCAAACCTGTGGTACCAGGGGTCCACTTACAGACATTATGCAATGTTGTGACTTAAGACAGCTTGTGAATGAGCCAACCTGCTATACCGAATCCTCTGCTTCAATTATTGACATATTTGCTGTAAGTAAAACAATCAACGTAAAGGCAGGCAAGGTTTTAGATCCGTTTGTACCCGACATGATCCGCTTCCACTGTCCAGTTTCCCTTGAAATTGAATTTGCAAAGCCAGCGCCTTTCTGTTTCAAAAGACGCATATGGTTGTATTCCCAAGGTAATTATGAAGCTTTAAATGCAGCTATTGCCTCTGAAACCTGGGACACTATTTTCAATGGTCCGTGTTTGGATACGATCGTCTCAGATTTTACTGGCAAGATTCTTGATATTGTTTCCCGTTTTATACCCAACAAAATAATTACTGCAAGACTAACCCAACCAAATTGGATGCAGAACGAGATACGGCTACTCTTAAGACAAAGGAAATGGGTATATCGTATAGCCAAACGTACTGACCTTCCGCATGCGTGGGTGAAATATAAATAAAAGAGAAACGAAGTAGTCTCAGCTATTAGGAAGGCTAGGGCTACATATATCTCCAAAGTACAGCCCACGCTGAATAGTCGCGAAACATCACCATCGGAATGGTGAAAATCCTTAAATCATATATTGGCAGTAATACATCAGGAATCCCACCAATTACCCATCATAACAAAACATATCCCACAAATAAGGAGAAAGCAGAAGTATTCAATGAATACTTCAGCTCTATCTCAACTGTGGTCGACTCAGGTGCCTCCCTACCAAATCTTGTTTCGAGTGCCCCACATAGCATAACCATTCACTGTTGTTAAGTATACGAAGCGCTGAAATCTCTTAATGTCTCCAAGGCAGCTGGTTCTGACCTAGTATGCCCACGTCTACTCAAAGAATGTAAATCATCGTTATCTGAACCACTTTCCATACTATTCAAACTTCGTTTGAGTAATTCCCACTTCCCGTTCCCTTGGAAGAAAGCCAATGTGTCGCCAGTACTCAAAAAATCCCCCTCAAATGCTGTCACCAACTATCGTCCGATATCACTTATCAGTTGTAATGGTAAGATATTTGAGAAGTGTGTCTTCAAACAGTTGTGGAAATTCCAATCGATAACAATGTTTTGAGTCAATTCCAATCAGGGCTCACTCCCGGTGACTCGACCGTACTTCAACTAACTGATCTGTATGATGAATTCTGCCGAGCCCTAGATGAAGGTAAAGAGGTAAGGGTATTTTGTTGTGACGTAAGTAAAGCCTTTGACAAAGTATGGCATGCTGGTCTCATTTACAAACTCGAGAAGACTGGTGTGTCCGGTGACCTTCTTACGTTTGTAAAATCATACCTTTCAAACAGGGCCCAGCGGTTTGTTATAGCTTCTGGAGCATCATCCTGGAAACCCATTTACTCTGGAGTCCCTCAAGTGTCGATCCTTGGTCCCCTTCTGTTCCTTATATATTATAATGACATTGCAGAAAACCTAATAAGCAGTATACGACTCTTTGCGGATGACACATCATTATATCTCGTAGTTGAAAAACCCAGGTCAAGCCGCAGCTATAATCAATCAAGACTTAAACACAATTGAACATTGGGCTAAAACTTGGTTGGTTGAGTTCAATCCCCAAATGACAGAGACCATGCCATGCTTATGTCACGTAGAATTACACCCCTTCTGCACCCACCATTATTCTTTGGTAGTACACAAATTTCTGAAGTTAAGAACCATAAACATCTAGATGTGATGCTAAACGATACTTGTACATGGAATGACCATGTTGCTAATATCTGCTCCAAGGCCTGGTCCCGTATTGACGTACTGAGGAGTCACAAATTCATCCTTGATCGCAATGTGCTTAAAATTTATTTTGCTTTCATTAGACCCCTCCTGGAATATGGTGATAGATACCGTTTGGGACAATTGTACGGCGACCCAGGCTGCTGATCTGGAGAAAATTTAGATCGCAGCGGCCAGGATTGTTGCGGGTGCAACTGTAAGTGCCATTAAGACTCTCTTGTATACCGAAACCCGCTGGGACTCTCTTGAAGAAAGACGTCGAAAACACAGATTGAAACAATTCTTCAAAATGTACCATCGTCTGAGGCCTCAATATATTGCTAACAAAGTTCCACCGACAGTTTCATTAACCAGTCAAAGTCTTAACCTACGCTCCCACCGGAATCATCGAGTTCCCTTTTGTAACTCGTAACTATACCAATCTTCGTTTATTCAAAGTACGACTGGTCAGTGGAATAACTTACCATTATCTGTCAGAGAAAACTCATCCCTGAGTACATTTACGATCTTCCTAAATGATGGCAATCTACAACCACCGACATTTTACGGCGGAGCTAAATCGCGGGTTGGTTAGATTTACCAATGTAGGTTACGTTTGCGCTGCAGCAACCTTAACGCACATTTATACAATAACCACTTATTGTCTCCCCACCCCCCCCCCCCCTCCGTGTTTGTGGTGTATGCGAGACAGTCGAGCATTTTGTGTTATATTGTTCAATACATGAACATGCGCGCAGTACTTCAGTTGAATTACTCCCATCTTCTCTTGATTCTAGTACTCTTCTATTTGGTTCGGAATTCCTTGATAATGCAGAAAACCGCTTTGTGTTTGAAATTGTCCAGGATTTCATTGTAATTAGCAAACGTTTCAGTTAGCTGCAGCGATTACGTGACCTGCATAGGTACGTGTGCATCTGACTAGGTATAATGCTTGAACCAGTCGACACCAGCTATTAATTTCTTTCGCGTCACTAAATGAGAACATTACTCATCTACCAACCCGATTCATGTCTGCACCAAGAAACTTTCTCTCTTTTTTTTTAATTCAAGTTGGCTTCATCCTCATCTTTGTCTTCTCTTTGTTTCTTCTCATGTTCTATCTCTACTTTCTACTTCCTGTCGTCTTTCTACTGGTTTCAACAATATTAGTACAGCGAATGCCACAAGTTATATTCTAATCAAATACTCTATCCAATAAGGGAGACAACTTCTAAAAGCTTACAGCTTATTGTTGAATCCCTTACATTTATTCTTGGATTCTGTTCTGTTACATTGTATACCATTAATTTCATGAGCTGTTCCTTTTTATCTGTTTGCGTGATGTATACAATTGTCACTTTCAGTAATAAGTATTGTTTAAACTAAATAAAAAATGACGTCTCCAAAGAAGTGTCGGAAACATCAGCCTGATCAAAAAGACAACAATGCACAAAGATGTATTACAGAACAAAGCATTTAGTCATTAAATAACAAAGGAAGATCGGAGAGGCAACAATGAAATAAGACAGACAAAGAGAAGATCAAAACAAGCCAAGAAAAACAAGAGATTAGGAGATATCAATGAACTCACGTCACAAAGTCGAACTCATCGAAATTTAACACCCACTCAACAAAACACGCTCTACGGCCAATTAACACCTGGTAGTGAATTTAAAAAAAAAAACTCTACAACATGCTTAGTAAGTCAAAGAAGCAATCAAACAGGAAAAAGAAACAGCCTGGCACCATATCACCAGACAACTAGGGGAGCCCAAAATCGATAAAGCATTCTGGAACACATTCAAATTATTAACAGGCAGTACCACCAACGACCTAACCAAACCTGAGAAACCTTTACTTAAGCGCGATGAATCACTAACCCAAAGCGACCCAGAGAAGGCACAAGTAATCGCCGACAATCTCAAAAAAATCAACACCACGGTAGAAACGTTCATGAAAGACGACGGAACACTCTTCAGACCACTACAGGAAGACACTAATGAGGACACCGACAGCCATGACCCAGTTGAAGACTTCACAGCAAATGGAATTAAACACCAACTAAAAACATGCAAGATTAACTCTGCGCCAGGCGCAGATGGTATCATATACGCCATACTGCAACAGGCACCAACTAAACTCTTCGAGAAGCTAGCAACAAACTTTAACAGGTGCCTACAACTAGGATGCTTCCCACAGACCTGGAAAAAATGCAGTTGGAAAATTATACCAAAGCCCAACAAAGATGAAAAAATCCGACAAATCACAGACCCATCAGCCTACTCTCCTGCATCGGCAACTAAACAACAGAATACTAAACCACCTGGAAACTACGAACTTCTTTAACAGATGACAAAAAGCGTACAGAAAGGGCAAAGAAGGAATCGAACATGTCACACGTCTGCAGCAAGGCATCAGACTAGGAGCAAGCAAAGAAATGGATTGCCTTTGATTCAGTCTGGCATGATGAGCTGAAGTACAAACTCAGCAACATGAACTTACCACACAAGTTCATCAGAATAATATCATCGTTCCTCGACAACAGAACCATGAAAGTTAAAAACAGCGATACATTTTGTCCGGTGGAACAAGAAGCAGGAATTCCACAAGGATCGGTCCGTAGCCCACTACTGTTCCTAATCTATGTGAATGACATTCCCATCAACCCAATGAACAACGTGCAAGCAACCCAATGTGCCGACTATTTAGGGCTCTCGACATCAAACAAAAGAATCACCATAATCCAAAAAGATTACAAAAACCCTAAATGACACTGAAAGATGGTGTTCCAAATGGAGAATAAAACTGAACACAACAAAGACACAAGTAAACATCTTCCACAACAAAAGAACCCAGCCAAACATCAAAATTACTCTATTTGGAGAAGACTCCAAACAATGTAACGACGTCAACATCGTTGGCATCACCTAATACAAACAGCTCACCCTGCGTAGCCATGGCGAACGAATATAATTATAACGAAACACGGAAAAGAATCGGCCTTCTCAAGAGACTCTGAGGAACAAACTGGGGTATCAACGCGACCAGATTACTGCCACTCTACATATCGTACATACGCCCAGTACTAGAATATGGTGCAATCATTCTAAAAACGCCTTCAAAACAACACTACTAGAGATACAACGCACGCAACACTACGCAATCAGAATAGCTCTCATGCTTCCTGGAGACACAAACAACAACAAATTGCCTCTATGGAACTTTAATTTATTTATTTATTTATTTATTTATTGGTGTTTTAAGGTCACATATTTCAGCACAATGGCTAATCATGACCGCGACAGTTTTATGGGTGGAGGAAGCCGGAGTACCCGGAGAGAACCACCGAGCAACGGCGAGCAACTGTCACCTCCCCAACATACTGACTCCACACAAGCAGGGTTAGCATTGGTTGAAGACAGGTGCACCATCGACGTGCAGTACGCCTTAGTACACAACGCCACCGTGCCCCCACGTGTGCAATGGGGGTGAAGTGTTTTGCCCAAGGACACAACGCGGTTGCCGCAGGTGGGATACGAACCGGGGACCTCTCGGCTTGCAGCCTGCATCTCTACCAACTGAGCCATTTAAATATTCCAACAATCAAGGAGCGCTACGCCGACCTTCAGCAAAAGGCCATTACCAGACTAAAACTATTTGAAGACCTGACCATTAGTACACAACTGCTAGAAAAACAGAAAAAACAAGTCGCTCCTATGATGAACACGCCAACTTGGCAGTGGAGGTATCTCTCAGGGAAGCTAAACCATCTCATATTGGTCCACGTCAGGCGGAGGGTTCACTCTAAGTTGCCTCCATCCGAAAACTAGGAATAACTATAATAAGAGACATACCACAAATCAATAATTGCGAACCAGAACAACCGACATACTATAAATGAACCACCTTCAGACAATTGCCAACAACACCATGCTACTCCGACCTTCACCAAAAGACCACCACCAGACTAAGAAATAGCCCATTTTTAAAGAACAACCATCAGAACACAACTGCTAGAAAACAGAAAACTAAGTGCCTCTAAGGAAGAACACGCCAATTTGACAGCGGTAGTACCTCTCGGGGAAGCGAAACCTTCTCACATTGGTACACGTCAGTCGGAGGGTTCATCCTAAGTTGCCCCCATCCGTAAACGATGTATAATAGTAACACATACAGCACAAATTAATGATCGCGAACCCCGGAAGAACGGATATGCTATAAATCAACAACCTCCAGACAGCTGTTAACAACACCACGGACTAGTTGTAACAATATAAAGGAGAAATACAAAACAAAAACACATAGACGCAATAGATAAACAAACAGGGCACGAACCTCAAACAGACAGTGGTAGTACCTGTCAAGAAGGCCTGGTTCCCTTCACGTTGCTCCACGTCCTTCGGGTTCATATACACATCAAGAAAACAAAAAGACTGACCCAAACCTGCCTCAGAAATCAGACAACCAATAGAACCTCGAACACCAAAATTGAACAGCAGAAAACTGATCTTCACAAGGTGAGATGAAGGGACCTCCACAAGGTCCGACCATCCCGTGCCCAAAAGGGCCCAGTCCGGCCTTCGGTCGGAAAACCACAAAACATTATCTCATTGGACTAGCTTCTTAGCTCCCGAAGAACAACGGTAGTACTAAACGTACAGCGTGACATTCGGTATTTTATTATTTTTTTCATATTTTTCATTTATTTTCACCAATTTTCGCCAGTTTCTTTAAGATATTTGGGGGAGGTTTGGAAAAATGTCTGACAATAGATGCCGCAATAAGGCAAAGGGCCGGCCAAACTTTGTTAATGTCGTGAAAAGGTGGTGGAGACAGGTGCCCTCTCTATCAGACCTTTGCACAGACCTTATATAGTATGCTCCAGTTTATTCACCACCTCTATTATTTGAAAACCTACCCCTCATTTCTTTTCAGGGAGTTGCAGCAGAGAAATGCCTCTGTGAATCTCGTGGGAAGTGGGGACTCAGCTTCTCCTGCCCTCCGTAAACTTAGGGAGGCCAATGACGTCTGGGCTCGCTCCGTTCACGCCAGTTGCTTTGAACATTCATTACAAAAGCAGTCTGAAAAAAATAAAAGGTCGAGATTTTCCGGGTTTGTTCTTCTAAAGATTTCGACCTCAGCCTGATTCGTAGTTTGGGTGTTGTGTTTCGGGTTTTGTTCGTGGTGTTGTGCTTTATGTGTATTGATGTTACAATGCTTTATGTTCTGTTACTTTTCATTAAGGGGCGCGGTGTTGCCTTGCCGTTTACCACTGTGCATCGAAAGCCTGTGTTGTGTTATGTGGTCGAACCCTAACACACTCGAGCCAATACCCAGCGCACGTTTAACACCAATTCGATGCAACTGTAACGATGCATCTAATGTGTCGCATGATCTGGAAACCCCATACCCATTTGAACTCACCTCTCAAGTACCCCTTCGACAAGCCCTTAAATTTTTGATTCCCTTAATCTTTGAATATGTTTATCGCCCCTGGGATCCTTGGACCATTTGCTTCTTCCCTGCTGTGCGACTTGAATAGGAACTTCGCTCCTTGTTTCTTGGCCCCAATCTCCTGGCTTCTTACCTATTTGGAAAGTGATAAAATGTCGAATATTTCATCGGTGCTTAGCTTTTTGTGCTCTCTCTCTCTCTCTCTCTCTCTCTCTCTCTCTCTCTCTCTCTCTCTCTCTCTCTCTCTCTCTCTCTCTCGGCACTTCATTGCTGATCCTCGGGGTCTTGGATTTGTCACTCCTAGGCCCCTTCTCTTTCAGATCTAAAGTTGTCGTTCCATGTTTCCGTCGAAACCTAGACTTTTGTGACAATGGAATGGCTTTCACGGCGTCAGAGATCCAAAAGCATATAAAAAGAAAAAAGAGACACTGAGGCGACAATACATGATTCGTAGGGCGCTAAGGTCCCGAAGGCTCTGCACTCTAGGGCACCAGAGGCCAACCAAGCGTGACACTGGAGGGATAGCTGGGGCACTTCGGGGCGGAAGCAGGTCACATGCGCCGAGTTAGACGTGAAGTCAGTGGCGTGTATGGTACGGGCTGTTCTCTGGCACACTGCAGCGATGAAAACATGTTAAGGAGGGTTACGAATTTTTCGAATGACAAGCTTGCGGTGACACGCATTGAGTCCTGTGGGTGTAATGGTTTTTTCGGACACAATGGATCAAAATGCTGCGGACGTATTGGGTTTTGCGGACACAATGGGCAAATTCTTGCGGATAAAATGGGTTTTGTGGACACAATGGGTAAAAATGTTGCGGACGTAAAGGGTTTTGCGGACACAATGTGCAAATTCTTGAGGATATAATGGGTTTTACGGACGCAATGGATCAAAATGCTGCGGACGTATTGGGTTTTGCGGACACAATGGACAAATTCCTACGGATATAATGGGTTTTGAGGACACAGTGGGTCAAAATGCTGCGGACGTAATGGGTTTTGCGGACACAATTTACCTTCCACATGTCCCATTACCTGTAACGTTGAATACACACACCAATCGTGGTATAATTATTGAATATCTCAATGAGTAGAAAAAGACCATCCTTACTTTGCTGTACAGTATATTCTTTAGGACGATACCACTACGGGGTTGAGTGTTTTTGAAATGATTATTCGGAAGGATATACATCACACCCTGATACTCGTTCCAATCAACGTCACATTTTAAAAGCCATCTTCACAAACTCGATGTTCTCAAAGCAGTTCAGGCACGATGGATCAAACAATTACCTGTTCCATTTGAAACCACTTTTACAAAATTCCTTCTGGCATGGGGACTAGGCAATGTGATTAAATACAAACCACATATAAGCCAAGAACTCCTGACACCCCTCACCCCCGTTCTCGAGAGTTTAGAACGAAGTCCAGGGAACTACCCGGTACTACTGAAAATTCAGTGTCAAGCGAAATGTTTTTGAGGAAATTTTGAAGCCATTTGCAGCATGTTGAAAGGTACTCAACCTGAGTTCCCTGCTTGACCCCATTCAACTGATACAACCTGCTCATTTCTTCCGTAAGTGCGGTAATTCAGCTTTTCTCTCAAATCTCATCTCATTTATCTCATTCCATGTATCAGACTGTGTTCGCCCATCTCACTCATCATTAAACCCTAGTCTAAGATAAGGGCCATATTCGAGCAATACTGTTCACTAAAATCGCCCTTAAAAAATTATTATATGATTCTTTTCAACTATAAACCTTAGCCTGTGATGCCTCATTGGAATGAGCACGCCGAGCTCGTTCCGGTGAGGTTTCATAAGTTATATTGTGGAGGCGAAAAACTCTGTTGTCGTGAAACAAAGTTAATTTGAAGAAATGACAGGAAAGTTTGCAGACTGCCCCTGCAATGTACGTCTGTCTGGTTGTAAAAAAAAATTTAATGCCCAATCCCATGTGTTATAGTTATACATATATTAACTCTTTGAACCCTAAAGGCCGGTTTTCCGGCCAGGGAACATTATAAGTCATACTTTCATAAAGTAAGATGGCCCCTAAGTTAAAGTGTTGGGTAGACCAATCAATATTTTCAACGTGCAGCCCCGAGGCTGCACGTTGAAAATATTAATTGCTCTACCCCCAAATAATGAATATGGACTCTCCCAGTTGCTAACATTGAACTGACATGGAAGATACCACCAGTGATTGTTCAAAGGGTTAATGTATGTTAGTCATGCTAATGCTCACTTAATGGCAGAGTTAATATGCTATGCTGGGGGACTTGCATGGAAATTGTATAGCATGAAATGGCAGACATGGAATCATCGTTCATAAATATGCCTGGCCTGGGATTGTCAGCCTTGTATGATAATCCTAATGGGGCATGTTCATGTGCGTTGGTTCTACTAGGCTCGCATATCACTAGTTATAAATGTGCTTGTTTTTGATGCCTTTGAAAATTAACTGCCGTCTGCAACCTCGTGGGTTAATGAACCTTGAATAATTGTTGAATTGTGCTGCATTATTGAGTCTTGGATTATAGGTATTGCATGGTCAGTTACATGTATAAAATGGTTAGTCACATTCGATTGAAAAGTATGGGTGAGAATGGGGCTTATATCTGGCAAGGTATAGTAGTGCATGTTAATCATGCTGATGCTAACTTAAGGGCAGAGTTAATATCCAATGCTAGCAGTGGCGTAGCCAGGATTTTTGATTGGGGGGGGGGGCACGAAGTGCGGTGCCGGGAGCTATGCAGGGTAGGCGGTGGGACAATGCAGATGCCGAAGGCATCTGCCGCGAGTGCCGCAGGCACGAGCGATAGAGGGGGGTCTAGGGGGGTTCTCCCCCCAGGAAAATTTTTAAAATTGCTCTTAAATGGTGGCTTCTGGTGAGTTTTCTGGTTAAAATGCAGGGATCCTTTCAAAGAAAAAGTTACCTTTTTTGAGCAAGAATTTTGAATTGTCCCTTTGTGTATGTGTTCTGCATGTTGTGGTGTAGGTACTTTTACCTACACCACAACATGCAGAACACATACACAACGGGACAATTCAAAATTCTTTCTCAAAAAAGGTAACTACGGTAAACTTGCAGCTCGACACAATGAGCTATCGCTACCCCCTGTCTTCCACCTCGGGCCATACCAGGCCATGCCTAGAGCTTCTTACCACATACGACCACCACCGAGTAACCATCTTATACCATTGACGCAGGGCATACCACTCACACATCATTCCTACCAACGTTTTTGCGTCGGCACACACACACCGACCGGTCAACGAATATATTTCTCCCCATCCCCAAGGGGCTGAGAATTGAGCTGCCGTGGGCACCAAACCAACCCTCATTGCAATTATTTGCAATACCATACCTCTGCGAGCCTTGTACCCTCCCTGGACTGGCTCGGCTTACCCCATCTACCAGTCAAAGCATGTGCGCCTACTACCACCTCCACCAGCTCTGTTTACGGACTTAACCCATGCCACCACTCTGGCAACATAAAAACCGTTACCATGTCATAACCCGACCAATAAATGTAAACATTTCAGTGACATTATCACCTTTCGTTGACGTTGTGCTTGTACAAACATTCTACCTCCAGTTTAATTTGTACCACCTGTATCACCTGCACTCAAGGCTTTACAATTACCTTGTGAAAACAGAACAATCAATTAACGAAGACACACCTCCATTGTTCTAGTCAATCCTGGCGATGTTGATTCCTCGCAACAACCAATCACATTATTACCTGATATCACGTGCACACCTGCAGAGGTCTCGTACCACTCCGATCACCATTTCCTTCATGACAGTGATAGATTCCAGTTTGTTTACCAGCAGCCATTTTGGAAGACCTTTTTTCTACCTCGATTGAGTTGTGATTTTTTCCAATTACGACTTGTTTACACTGCTTTCACCACTGTGTTATTACAAGATATTTGTATAATTATACACTTACCACTTATCACCTCAGGTAGTTATTCCGACTCTCGCGTTTTACTTTTATTATATTATTTCTTTCTCGCTTTCACGTTTTATTTATTTCTACTCATTTGATCGTGTCACCTGCCGAACCCGGCCTATTCGACCCCACCTGTGTCTCTACCTGGCACGGTCGTATTATACCTTTAACACGGTCTCATCTACCCACCAGCTACAACGGTAGACATATTCACTGGGAGACTCATACCAGTTCACCACAACACGCCCACCGACGGCGGATGAAAGCAAATCTGAGCTCACAAAACACCAGCTCTTGACGCTCGGTTTAACACCCTACAATTACCATTATTTGACAAACCCCACTCGTACTGCTATCACTACCTACCTGTACATACGTGAATCTCACATCGGAATACCAAACGGGCTTCTACCCACACGAATCCGATCTATACAACATTACCACCACAATACCACCAAACCTTGTATTTGTTTGTTTGATAAGGCTGTACTGGCCGAAACCTTGGTTACACTTCGCGGAAGCTAATTCCGGACAAATACCACCAAGTTGTTGAAACCACCACTTCCACCATGGAAGAGTTACACCCCGAAACACACCGTAAACTCCGTCTACAACTTAATGACACACGGAGACTCATGTTTCGCGAGGCTGATGCACATTACAAATACCGCATCTACCAAGAATGCAATACACAAAATGTCGTTCCAATAGATCCCGTTGATACCATCAAAACAGATCTACACCTCACCGTTAACAAAACATTGAAATTTGAGAACGACATGTCCTCTGACATCGACGCTCTAGCTCTCCAAACCACCCAGAGTTTGGCAAAGCTCCTTCAAACCCAATACCACAAACGTTCCTCTGACCTAGCGGCTCAGGTATCCGAAAACTTTAACCACCCGCTCCCACCTAACGTCATTGAGCGGGACCAATCTGCTTTCCTTGAAACCTTTCATAACACCATAGAACGCTTTTCCACCAACGACCCCGCCAGATACAAGTTCACCAGCGTACGAAGCAAGCGTGACTAGGCCTTGGCGACCCTACCGACATTACCAACCAGCCTACGGTCAAACGCCTACCCACACACCCTGATCGCCACACCGCCCGGCAAACCAGAAGGAACGTAGAGCGTAACGAACGGCGACGCATTAAACAAAAATCAAAATCTTACCAGATTGGCTGATTTAGCTAGCAAGCACATTACAGACCTCTCAACCTCCACCCTCAACAGCGCCGAAAAGCTTGTACTAGGCAAGGGATTAAATTTTATACCCACGCCTCACAAACCTACCAGACTTTGAGGGCCGTGAGGCACAAATATTACAATTTAACCCCTCACCCTACCCCACCAAGGGTCTACCCGAATCGGCATTAATGGCATTCCTGATATGCCATTCCATGAGTACAACACCCACGGGTACCCAACCCGCCGCAACTAACCTAGACATGCCACTATACGGAGGTCTACACCAACAATTAACCTCTAACCCTGCCCATGCAGGTCTTCCGGATTGGGGAGCCGTCATACACGCATCACGACGCTCCCCCTCACTAATGGGAAAGCTACCACGCCCATTCCCGCCGCGTACACCCAGTAGATGACCACACCTGAAGCATGGTGGCGAATCTGGTTGCCACTGTCCCTATATCACCATATCTCTGGGCTTTCGGGCCCCTCTCGACAGAGGGCATTAAGAGTGTGAGGATGTCTTAATTTGCTAGACATCTGGTCCCAACGAAGGTTTGTCTACCTGCTTCGACCACATTCACTCGGTGACATCTGTACCACTGTACCTTGATGTCGTACTTCTTCAATATAACTCCGAGTGTTACCGTAACATCTCACCGGCCTCATGAATTGCACCCGATACCAATGCAATTTTACCAGTATACCACAGCCAGTACGCAACTATTAACCACTCTCTACCAAATCTACCTTTTCCCTCCGGCGCAGTACTACACCCTGTAGTTCTGGCATTGTTTATAACTACCTAATACCGCTGCCATCACCCCTTACGCTCCATACTGAGCTCCGGCGTTGTACCCATGTTCCCTGGCAACCATACCGCATACGTACAACACCCACGGGGACCCAACCCGTCATGACCAGCCTAACGTGCCACACCCTACTGATACCCGTTGCAATACGGATGTGTCCACCAACACACAAGTAGCCCTGACCATGCCCATGCAGGTCATCCGGATTGGGGAGCCGTCATACCCGCAACACGACGCTCCCCCCACACAAACGGGAAGGCTACCACGCCCATTCCCGCAGCGCAACCCCAAATAGATAACCATACCTGGAGCATGGTAACGAATCTGGTTGCCACTGTCCTTATATCATCATACTACTGGGCTTTCGGGCCCCTCTCGACAGAGGGCATTAAGAGCGTGAGGTTATCTTAATTTACTAGACAACTGGTCCCAACGAAGGTTTGTCTACCTGCTTCGACCACTTTCACTCGGAGACATCCATACCCTTATACCTTGATGTTTCATCTTTACAATAAGACTCCGAGCGCTACCAAAATATCTAACCGGCTTCATGAGTCGCACCCAATGCGACTTAACCAGTATACCACAGCTTGTGCGCAACCATTAACCACTCTCGACCAAAACTACATTTTCTTTCCGGCGGGGCACTACACACTGTAGTTCTGGCATTGTTTACAGCCACCTGACCCCGCTACCACCACCCCTCTCGTTCCAAAGCGAGCTTCGATGTTGTACCCCCACTCCCTTGCAACCATACCACATAACCCAACCTAGTCTGCTTGCAGCTCGACACAATGAGCTATCGCTACCCCCTGTCTTCCACCTCGGGCCATACCAGGCCATGCCTAGAGCTTCTTACCACATACGACCACCACCGAGTAACCATCTTATACCATTGACGCAGGGCATACCACTCACACATCATTCCTACCAACGTTTTTGCGTCGGCACACACACACCGACCGGTCAACGAATATATTTCTCCCCATCCCCAAGGGGCTGAGAATTGAGCTGCCGTGGGCACCAAACCAACCCTCATTGCAATTATTTGCAATACCATACCTCTGCGAGCCTTGTACCCTCCCTGGACTGGCTCAGCTTACCCCATCTACCAGTCAAAGCATGTGCGCCTACTACCACCTCCACCAGCTCTGTTTACGGACTTAACCCATGCCACCACTCTGGCAACATAAAAACCGTTACCATGTCATAACCCGACCAATAAATGTAAACATTTCAGTGACATTATCACCTTTCGTTGACGTTGTGCTTGTACAAACATTCTACCTCCAGTTTAATTTGTACCACCTGTATCACCTGCACTCAAGGCTTTACAATTACCTTGTGAAAACAAAACAATCAATTAACGAAGACACACCTCCATTGTTCTAGTCAATCCTGGCGATGTTGATTCCTCGCAACAACCAATCACATCATTACCTGATATCACGTGCACACCTGCAGAGGTCTCGTACCACTCCGATCACCATTTCCTTCATGACAGTGATAGATTCCAGTTTGTTTACCAGCAGCCATTTTGGAAGACCTCTTTTCTACCTCGATTGAGTTGTGATTTTTTCCAATTACGACTTGTTTACACTGCTTTCACCACTGTGTTATTACAAGATATTTGTATAATTATACACTTACCACTTATCACCTCAGGTAGTTATTCCGACTCTCGCGTTTTACTTTTATTATATTATTTCTTTCTCGCTTTCACGTTTTATTTATTTCTACTCATTTGATCGTGTCACCTGCCGAACCCGGCCTATTCGACCCCACCTGTGTCTCTACCTGGCACGGTCGTATTATACCTTTAACACGGTCTCATCTACCCACCAGCTACAACGGTAGACATATTCACTGGGAGACTCATACCAGTTCACCACAACACGCCCACCGACGGCGGATGAAAGCAAATCTGAGCTCACAAAACACCAGCTCTTGACGCTCGGTTTAACACCCTACAATTACCATTATTTGACAAACCCCACTCGTACTGCTATCACTACCTACCTGTACATACGTGAATCTCACATCGGAATACCAAACGGGCTTCTACCCACACGAATCCGATCTATACAACATTACCACCACAATACCACCAAACCTTGTATTTGTTTGTTTGATAAGGCTGTACTGGCCGAAACCTTGGTTACACTTCGCGGAAGCTAATTCCGGACAAATACCACCAAGTTGTTGAAACCACCACTTCCACCATGGAAGAGTTACACCCCGAAACACACCGTAAACTCCGTCTACAACTTAATGACACACGGAGACTCATGTTTCGCGAGGCTGATGCACATTACAAATACCGCATCTACCAAGAATGCAATACACAAAATGTCGTTCCAATAGATCCCGTTGATACCATCAAAACAGATCTACACCTCACCGTTAACAAAACATTGAAATTTGAGAACGACATGTCCTCTGACATCGACGCTCTAGCTCTCCAAACCACCCAGAGTTTGGCAAAGCTCCTTCAAACCCAATACCACAAACGTTCCTCTGACCTAGCGGCTCAGGTATCCGAAAACTTTAACCACCCGCTCCCACCTAACGTCATTGAGCGGGACCAATCTGCTTTCCTTGAAACCTTTCATAACACCATAGAACGCTTTTCCACCAACGACCCCGCCAGATACAAGTTCACCAGCGTACGAAGCAAGCGTGACTAGGCCTTGGCGACCCTACCGACATTACCAACCAGCCTACGGTCAAACGCCTACCCACACACCCTGATCGCCACACCGCCCGGCAAACCAGAAGGAACGTAGAGCGTAACGAACGGCGACGCATTAAACAAAAATCAAAATCTTACCAGATTGGCTGATTTAGCTAGCAAGCACATTACAGACCTCTCAACCTCCACCCTCAACAGCGCCGAAAAGCTTGTACTAGGCAAGGGATTAAATTTTATACCCACGCCTCACAAACCTACCAGACTTTGAGGGCCGTGAGGCACAAATATTACAATTTAACCCCTCACCCTACCCCACCAAGGGTCTACCCGAATCGGCATTAATGGCATTCCTGATATGCCATTCCATGAGTACAACACCCACGGGTACCCAACCCGCCGCAACTAACCTAGACATGCCACTATACGGAGGTCTACACCAACAATTAACCTCTAACCCTGCCCATGCAGGTCTTCCGGATTGGGGAGCCGTCATACACGCATCACGACGCTCCCCCTCACTAATGGGAAAGCTACCACGCCCATTCCCGCCGCGTACACCCAGTAGATGACCACACCTGAAGCATGGTGGCGAATCTGGTTGCCACTGTCCCTATATCACCATATCTCTGGGCTTTCGGGCCCCTCTCGACAGAGGGCATTAAGAGTGTGAGGATGTCTTAATTTGCTAGACATCTGGTCCCAACGAAGGTTTGTCTACCTGCTTCGACCACATTCACTCGGTGACATCTGTACCACTGTACCTTGATGTCGTACTTCTTCAATATAACTCCGAGTGTTACCGTAACATCTCACCGGCCTCATGAATTGCACCCGATACCAATGCAATTTTACCAGTATACCACAGCCAGTACGCAACTATTAACCACTCTCTACCAAATCTACCTTTTCCCTCCGGCGCAGTACTACACCCTGTAGTTCTGGCATTGTTTATAACTACCTAATACCGCTGCCATCACCCCTTACGCTCCATACTGAGCTCCGGCGTTGTACCCATGTTCCCTGGCAACCATACCGCATACGTACAACACCCACGGGGACCCAACCCGTCATGACCAGCCTAACGTGCCACACCCTACTGATACCCGTTGCAATACGGATGTGTCCACCAACACACAAGTAGCCCTGACCATGCCCATGCAGGTCATCCGGATTGGGGAGCCGTCATACCCGCAACACGACGCTCCCCCCACACAAACGGGAAGGCTACCACGCCCATTCCCGCAGCGCAACCCCAAATAGATAACCATACCTGGAGCATGGTAACGAATCTGGTTGCCACTGTCCTTATATCATCATACTACTGGGCTTTCGGGCCCCTCTCGACAGAGGGCATTAAGAGCGTGAGGTTATCTTAATTTACTAGACAACTGGTCCCAACGAAGGTTTGTCTACCTGCTTCGACCACTTTCACTCGGAGACATCCATACCCTTATACCTTGATGTTTCATCTTTACAATAAGACTCCGAGCGCTACCAAAATATCTAACCGGCTTCATGAGTCGCACCCAATGCGACTTAACCAGTATACCACAGCTTGTGCGCAACCATTAACCACTCTCGACCAAAACTACATTTTCTTTCCGGCGGGGCACTACACACTGTAGTTCTGGCATTGTTTACAGCCACCTGACCCCGCTACCACCACCCCTCTCGTTCCAAAGCGAGCTTCGATGTTGTACCCCCACTCCCTTGCAACCATACCACATAACCCAACCTAGTCTGCTTGCAGCTCGACACAATGAGCTATCGCTACCCCCTGTCTTCCACCTCGGGCCATACCAGGCCATGCCTAGAGCTTCTTACCACATACGACCACCACCGAGTAACCATCTTATACCATTGACGCAGGGCATACCACTCACACATCATTCCTACCAACGTTTTTGCGTCGGCACACACACACCGACCGGTCAACGAATATATTTCTCCCCATCCCCAAGGGGCTGAGAATTGAGCTGCCGTGGGCACCAAACCAACCCTCATTGCAATTATTTGCAATACCATACCTCTGCGAGCCTTGTACCCTCCCTGGACTGGCTCAGCTTACCCCATCTACCAGTCAAAGCATGTGCGCCTACTACCACCTCCACCAGCTCTGTTTACGGACTTAACCCATGCCACCACTCTGGCAACATAAAAACCGTTACCATGTCATAACCCGACCAATAAATGTAAACATTTCAGTGACATTATCACCTTTCGTTGACGTTGTGCTTGTACAAACATTCTACCTCCAGTTTAATTTGTACCACCTGTATCACCTGCACTCAAGGCTTTACAATTACCTTGTGAAAACAAAACAATCAATTAACGAAGACACACCTCCATTGTTCTAGTCAATCCTGGCGATGTTGATTCCTCGCAACAACCAATCACATCATTACCTGATATCACGTGCACACCTGCAGAGGTCTCGTACCACTCCGATCACCATTTCCTTCATGACAGTGATAGATTCCAGTTTGTTTACCAGCAGCCATTTTGGAAGACCTCTTTTCTACCTCGATTGAGTTGTGATTTTTTCCAATTACGACTTGTTTACACTGCTTTCACCACTGTGTTATTACAAGATATTTGTATAATTATACACTTACCACTTATCACCTCAGGTAGTTATTCCGACTCTCGCGTTTTACTTTTATTATATTATTTCTTTCTCGCTTTCACGTTTTATTTATTTCTACTCATTTGATCGTGTCACCTGCCGAACCCGGCCTATTCGACCCCACCTGTGTCTCTACCTGGCACGGTCGTATTATACCTTTAACACGGTCTCATCTACCCACCAGCTACAACGGTAGACATATTCACTGGGAGACTCATACCAGTTCACCACAACACGCCCACCGACGGCGGATGAAAGCAAATCTGAGCTCACAAAACACCAGCTCTTGACGCTCGGTTTAACACCCTACAATTACCATTATTTGACAAACCCCACTCGTACTGCTATCACTACCTACCTGTACATACGTGAATCTCACATCGGAATACCAAACGGGCTTCTACCCACACGAATCCGATCTATACAACATTACCACCACAATACCACCAAACCTTGTATTTGTTTGTTTGATAAGGCTGTACTGGCCGAAACCTTGGTTACACTTCGCGGAAGCTAATTCCGGACAAATACCACCAAGTTGTTGAAACCACCACTTCCACCATGGAAGAGTTACACCCCGAAACACACCGTAAACTCCGTCTACAACTTAATGACACACGGAGACTCATGTTTCGCGAGGCTGATGCACATTACAAATACCGCATCTACCAAGAATGCAATACACAAAATGTCGTTCCAATAGATCCCGTTGATACCATCAAAACAGATCTACACCTCACCGTTAACAAAACATTGAAATTTGAGAACGACATGTCCTCTGACATCGACGCTCTAGCTCTCCAAACCACCCAGAGTTTGGCAAAGCTCCTTCAAACCCAATACCACAAACGTTCCTCTGACCTAGCGGCTCAGGTATCCGAAAACTTTAACCACCCGCTCCCACCTAACGTCATTGAGCGGGACCAATCTGCTTTCCTTGAAACCTTTCATAACACCATAGAACGCTTTTCCACCAACGACCCCGCCAGATACAAGTTCACCAGCGTACGAAGCAAGCGTGACTAGGCCTTGGCGACCCTACCGACATTACCAACCAGCCTACGGTCAAACGCCTACCCACACACCCTGATCGCCACACCGCCCGGCAAACCAGAAGGAACGTAGAGCGTAACGAACGGCGACGCATTAAACAAAAATCAAAATCTTACCAGATTGGCTGATTTAGCTAGCAAGCACATTACAGACCTCTTAACCTCCACCCTCAACAGCGCCGAAAAGCTTGTACTAGGCAAGGGATTAAATTTTATACCCACGCCTCACAAACCTACCAGACTTTGAGGGCCATGAGGCACAAATATTACAATTTAACCCCTCACCCTACCCCACCAAGGGTCTACCCGAATCGGCATTAATGGCATTCCTGATATGCCATTCCATGAGTACAACACCCACGGGTACCCAACCCGCCGCAACTAACCTAGACATGCCACTATACGGAGGTCTACACCAACAATTAACCTCTAACCCTGCCCATGCAGGTCTTCCGGATTGGGGAGCCGTCATACACGCATCACGACGCTCCCCCTCACTAATGGGAAAGCTACCACGCCCATTCCCGCCGCGTACACCCAGTAGATGACCACACCTGAAGCATGGTGGCGAATCTGGTTGCCACTGTCCCTATATCACCATATCTCTGGGCTTTCGGGCCCCTCTCGACAGAGGGCATTAAGAGTGTGAGGATGTCTTAATTTGCTAGACATCTGGTCCCAACGAAGGTTTGTCTACCTGCTTCGACCACATTCACTCGGTGACATCTGTACCACTGTACCTTGATGTCGTACTTCTTCAATATAACTCCGAGTGTTACCGTAACATCTCACCGGCCTCATGAATTGCACCCGATACCAATGCAATTTTACCAGTATACCACAGCCAGTACGCAACTATTAACCACTCTCTACCAAATCTACCTTTTCCCTCCGGCGCAGTACTACACCCTGTAGTTCTGGCATTGTTTATAACTACCTAATACCGCTGCCATCACCCCTTACGCTCCATACTGAGCTCCGGCGTTGTACCCATGTTCCCTGGCAACCATACCGCATACGTACAACACCCACGGGGACCCAACCCGTCATGACCAGCCTAACGTGCCACACCCTACTGATACCCGTTGCAATACGGATGTGTCCACCAACACACAAGTAGCCCTGACCATGCCCATGCAGGTCATCCGGATTGGGGAGCCGTCATACCCGCAACACGACGCTCCCCCCACACAAACGGGAAGGCTACCACGCCCATTCCCGCAGCGCAACCCCAAATAGATAACCATACCTGGAGCATGGTAACGAATCTGGTTGCCACTGTCCTTATATCATCATACTACTGGGCTTTCGGGCCCCTCTCGACAGAGGGCATTAAGAGCGTGAGGTTATCTTAATTTACTAGACAACTGGTCCCAACGAAGGTTTGTCTACCTGCTTCGACCACTTTCACTCGGAGACATCCATACCCTTATACCTTGATGTTTCATCTTTACAATAAGACTCCGAGCGCTACCAAAATATCTAACCGGCTTCATGAGTCGCACCCAATGCGACTTAACCAGTATACCACAGCTTGTGCGCAACCATTAACCACTCTCGACCAAAACTACATTTTCTTTCCGGCGGGGCACTACACACTGTAGTTCTGGCATTGTTTACAGCCACCTGACCCCGCTACCACCACCCCTCTCGTTCCAAAGCGAGCTTCGATGTTGTACCCCCACTCCCTTGCAACCATACCACATAACCCAACCTAGTCTGCTTGCAGCTCGACACAATGAGCTATCGCTACCCCCTGTCTTCCACCTCGGGCCATACCAGGCCATGCCTAGAGCTTCTTACCACATACGACCACCACCGAGTAACCATCTTATACCATTGACGCAGGGCATACCACTCACACATCATTCCTACCAACGTTTTTGCGTCGGCACACACACACCGACCGGTCAACGAATATATTTCTCCCCATCCCCAAGGGGCTGAGAATTGAGCTGCCGTGGGCACCAAACCAACCCTCATTGCAATTATTTGCAATACCATACCTCTGCGAGCCTTGTACCCTCCCTGGACTGGCTCAGCTTACCCCATCTACCAGTCAAAGCATGTGCGCCTACTACCACCTCCACCAGCTCTGTTTACGGACTTAACCCATGCCACCACTCTGGCAACATAAAAACCGTTACCATGTCATAACCCGACCAATAAATGTAAACATTTCAGTGACATTATCACCTTTCGTTGACGTTGTGCTTGTACAAACATTCTACCTCCAGTTTAATTTGTACCACCTGTATCACCTGCACTCAAGGCTTTACAATTACCTTGTGAAAACAAAACAATCAATTAACGAAGACACACCTCCATTGTTCTAGTCAATCCTGGCGATGTTGATTCCTCGCAACAACCAATCACATCATTACCTGATATCACGTGCACACCTGCAGAGGTCTCGTACCACTCCGATCACCATTTCCTTCATGACAGTGATAGATTCCAGTTTGTTTACCAGCAGCCATTTTGGAAGACCTCTTTTCTACCTCGATTGAGTTGTGATTTTTTCCAATTACGACTTGTTTACACTGCTTTCACCACTGTGTTATTACAAGATATTTGTATAATTATACACTTACCACTTATCACCTCAGGTAGTTATTCCGACTCTCGCGTTTTACTTTTATTATATTATTTCTTTCTCGCTTTCACGTTTTATTTATTTCTACTCATTTGATCGTGTCACCTGCCGAACCCGGCCTATTCGACCCCACCTGTGTCTCTACCTGGCACGGTCGTATTATACCTTTAACACGGTCTCATCTACCCACCAGCTACAACGGTAGACATATTCACTGGGAGACTCATACCAGTTCACCACAACACGCCCACCGACGGCGGATGAAAGCAAATCTGAGCTCACAAAACACCAGCTCTTGACGCTCGGTTTAACACCCTACAATTACCATTATTTGACAAACCCCACTCGTACTGCTATCACTACCTACCTGTACATACGTGAATCTCACATCGGAATACCAAACGGGCTTCTACCCACACGAATCCGATCTATACAACATTACCACCACAATACCACCAAACCTTGTATTTGTTTGTTTGATAAGGCTGTACTGGCCGAAACCTTGGTTACACTTCGCGGAAGCTAATTCCGGACAAATACCACCAAGTTGTTGAAACCACCACTTCCACCATGGAAGAGTTACACCCCGAAACACACCGTAAACTCCGTCTACAACTTAATGACACACGGAGACTCATGTTTCGCGAGGCTGATGCACATTACAAATACCGCATCTACCAAGAATGCAATACACAAAATGTCGTTCCAATAGATCCCGTTGATACCATCAAAACAGATCTACACCTCACCGTTAACAAAACATTGAAATTTGAGAACGACATGTCCTCTGACATCGACGCTCTAGCTCTCCAAACCACCCAGAGTTTGGCAAAGCTCCTTCAAACCCAATACCACAAACGTTCCTCTGACCTAGCGGCTCAGGTATCCGAAAACTTTAACCACCCGCTCCCACCTAACGTCATTGAACGGGGCCAATCTGCTTTCCTTGAAACCTTTCATAACACCATAGAACGCTTTTCCACCAACGACCCCGCCAGATACAAGTTCACCAGCGTACGAAGCAAGCGTGACTAGGCCTTGGCGACCCTACCGACATTACCAACCAGCCTACGGTCAAACGCCTACCCACACACCCTGATCGCCACACCGCCCGGCAAACCAGAAGGAACGTAGAGCGTAACGAACGGCGACGCATTAAACAAAAATCAAAATCTTACCAGATTGGCTGATTTAGCTAGCAAGCACATTACAGACCTCTTAACCTCCACCCTCAACAGCGCCGAAAAGCTTGTACTAGGCAAGGGATTAAATTTTATACCCACGCCTCACAAACCTACCAGACTTTGAGGGCCATGAGGCACAAATATTACAATTTAACCCCTCACCCTACCCCACCAAGGGTCTACCCGAATCGGCATTAATGGCATTCCTGATATGCCATTCCATGAGTACAACACCCACGGGTACCCAACCCGCCGCAACTAACCTAGACATGCCACTATACGGAGGTCTACACCAACAATTAACCTCTAACCCTGCCCATGCAGGTCTTCCGGATTGGGGAGCCGTCATACACGCATCACGACGCTCCCCCTCACTAATGGGAAAGCTACCACGCCCATTCCCGCCGCGTACACCCAGTAGATGACCACACCTGAAGCATGGTGGCGAATCTGGTTGCCACTGTCCCTATATCACCATATCTCTGGGCTTTCGGGCCCCTCTCGACAGAGGGCATTAAGAGTGTGAGGATGTCTTAATTTGCTAGACATCTGGTCCCAACGAAGGTTTGTCTACCTGCTTCGACCACATTCACTCGGTGACATCTGTACCACTGTACCTTGATGTCGTACTTCTTCAATATAACTCCGAGTGTTACCGTAACATCTCACCGGCCTCATGAATTGCACCCGATACCAATGCAATTTTACCAGTATACCACAGCCAGTACGCAACTATTAACCACTCTCTACCAAATCTACCTTTTCCCTCCGGCGCAGTACTACACCCTGTAGTTCTGGCATTGTTTATAACTACCTAATACCGCTGCCATCACCCCTTACGCTCCATACTGAGCTCCGGCGTTGTACCCATGTTCCCTGGCAACCATACCGCATACGTACAACACCCACGGGGACCCAACCCGTCATGACCAGCCTAACGTGCCACACCCTACTGATACCCGTTGCAATACGGATGTGTCCACCAACACACAAGTAGCCCTGACCATGCCCATGCAGGTCATCCGGATTGGGGAGCCGTCATACCCGCAACACGACGCTCCCCCCACACAAACGGGAAGGCTACCACGCCCATTCCCGCAGCGCAACCCCAAATAGATAACCATACCTGGAGCATGGTAACGAATCTGGTTGCCACTGTCCTTATATCATCATACTACTGGGCTTTCGGGCCCCTCTCGACAGAGGGCATTAAGAGCGTGAGGTTGTCTTAATTTACTAGACAACTGGTCCCAACGAAGGTTTGTCTACCTGCTTCGACCACATTCACTCGGAGACATCCATACCCTTATACCTTGATGTTTCATCTTTACAATAAGACTCCGAGCGCTACCAAAATATCGAACCGGCTTCATGAGTCGCACCCAATGCGACTTAACCAGTATACCACAGCTTGTGCGCAACCATTAACCACTCTCGACCAAAACTACATTTTCTTTCCGGCGGGGCACTACACACTGTAGTTCTGGCATTGTTTACAGCCACCTGACCCCGCTACCACCACCCCTCTCGTTCCAAAGCGAGCTTCGATGTTGTACCCCCACTCCCTTGCAACCATACCACATAACCCAACCTAGTCTGCTTGCAGCTCGACACAATGAGCTATCGCTACCCCCTGTCTTCCACCTCGGGCCATACCAGGCCATGCCTAGAGCTTCTTACCACATACGACCACCACCGAGTAACCATCTTATACCATTGACGCAGGGCATACCACTCACACATCATTCCTACCAACGTTTTTGCGTCGGCACACACACACCGACCGGTCAACGAATATATTTCTCCCCATCCCCAAGGGGCTGAGAATTGAGCTGCCGTGGGCACCAAACCAACCCTCATTGCAATTATTTGCAATACCATACCTCTGCGAGCCTTGTACCCTCCCTGGACTGGCTCAGCTTACCCCATCTACCAGTCAAAGCATGTGCGCCTACTACCACCTCCACCAGCTCTGTTTACGGACTTAACCCATGCCACCACTCTGGCAACATAAAAACCGTTACCATGTCATAACCCGACCAATAAATGTAAACATTTCAGTGACATTATCACCTTTCGTTGACGTTGTGCTTGTACAAACATTCTACCTCCAGTTTAATTTGTACCACCTGTATCACCTGCACTCAAGGCTTTACAATTACCTTGTGAAAACAAAACAATCAATTAACGAAGACACACCTCCATTGTTCTAGTCAATCCTGGCGATGTTGATTCCTCGCAACAACCAATCACATCATTACCTGATATCACGTGCACACCTGCAGAGGTCTCGTACCACTCCGATCACCATTTCCTTCATGACAGTGATAGATTCCAGTTTGTTTACCAGCAGCCATTTTGGAAGACCTTTTTTCTACCTCGATTGAGTTGTGATTTTTTCCAATTACGACTTGTTTACACTGCTTTCACCACTGTGTTATTACAAGATATTTGTATAATTATACACTTACCACTTATCACCTCAGGTAGTTATTCCGACTCTAGCGTTTTACTTTTATTATATTATTTCTTTCTCGCTTTCACGTTTTATTTATTTCTACTCATTTGATCGTGTCACCTGCCGAACCCGGCCTATTCGACCCCACCTGTGTCTCTACCTGGCACGGTCGTATTATACCTTTAACACGGTCTCATCTACCCACCAGCTACAACGGTAGACATATTCACTGGGAGACCCATACCAGTTCACCACAACACGCCCACCGACGGCGGATGAAAGCAAATCTGAGCTCACAAAACACCAGCTCTTGACGCTCGGTTTAACACCCTACAATTACCATTATTTGACAAACCCCACTCGTACTGCTATCACTACCTACCTGTACATACGTGAATCTCACATCGGAATACCAAACGGGCTTCTACCCACACGAATCCGATCTATACAACATTACCACCACAATACCACCAAACCTTGTATTTGTTTGTTTGATAAGGCTGTACTGGCCGAAACCTTGGTTACACTTCGCGGAAGCTAATTCCGGACAAATACCACCAAGTTGTTGAAACCACCACTTCCACCATGGAAGAGTTACACCCCGAAACACACCGTAAACTCCGTCTACAACTTAATGACACACGGAGACTCATGTTTCGCGAGGCTGATGCACATTACAAATACCGCATCTACCAAGAATGCAATACACAAAATGTCGTTCCAATAGATCCCGTTGATACCATCAAAACAGATCTACACCTCACCGTTAACAAAACATTGAAATTTGAGAACGACATGTCCTCTGACATCGACGCTCTAGCTCTCCAAACCACCCAGAGTTTGGCAAAGCTCCTTCAAACCCAATACCACAAACGTTCCTCTGACCTAGCGGCTCAGGTATCCGAAAACTTTAACCACCCGCTCCCACCTAACGTCATTGAGCGGGACCAATCTGCTTTCCTTGTAACCTTTCATAACACCATAGAACGCTTTTCCACCAACGACCTCGCCAGATACAAGTTCACCAGCGTACGAAGCAAGCGTGACTAGGCCTTGGCGACCCTACCGACATTACCAACCAGCCTACGGTCAAACGCCTACCCACACACCCTGATCGCCACACCGCCCGGCAAACCAGAAGGAACGTAGAGCGTAACGAACGGCGACGCATTAAACAAAAATCAAAATCTTACCAGATTGGCTGATATAGCTAGCAAGCACATTACAGACCTCTCAACCTCCACCCTCAACAGCGCCGAAAAGCTTGTACTAGGCAAGGGATTAAATTTTATACCCACGCCTCACAAACCTACCAGACTTTGAGGGCCGTGAGGCACAAATATTACAATTTAACCCCTCACCCTACCCCACCAAGGGTCTACCCGAATCGGCATTAATGGCATTCCTGATATGCCATTCCATGAGTACAACACCCACGGGTACCCAACCCGCCGCAACTAACCTAGACATGCCACTATACGGAGGTCTACACCAACAATTAACCTCTAACCCTGCCCATGCAGGTCTTCCGGATTGGGGAGCCGTCATACACGCATCACGACGCTCCCCCTCACTAATGGGAAAGCTACCACGCCCATTCCCGCCGCGTACACCCAGTAGATGACCACACCTGAAGCATGGTGGCGAATCTGGTTGCCACTGTCCCTATATCACCATATCTCTGGGCTTTCGGGCCCCTCTCGACAGAGGGCATTAAGAGTGTGAGGATGTCTTAATTTGCTAGACATCTGGTCCCAACGAAGGTTTGTCTACCTGCTTCGACCACATTCACTCGGTGACATCTGTACCACTGTACCTTGATGTCGTACTTCTTCAATATAACTCCGAGTGTTACCGTAACATCTCACCGGCCTCATGAATTGCACCCGATACCAATGCAATTTTACCAGTATACCACAGCCAGTACGCAACTATTAACCACTCTCTACCAAATCTACCTTTTCCCTCCGGCGCAGTACTACACCCTGTAGTTCTGGCATTGTTTATAACTACCTAATACCGCTGCCATCACCCCTTACGCTCCATACTGAGCTCCGGCGTTGTACCCATGTTCCCTGGCAACCATACCGCATACGTACAACACCCACGGGGACCCAACCCGTCATGACCAGCCTAACGTGCCACACCCTACTGATACCCGTTGCAATACGGATGTGTCCACCAACACACAAGTAGCCCTGACCATGCCCATGCAGGTCATCCGGATTGGGGAGCCGTCATACCCGCAACACGACGCTCCCCCCACACAAACGGGAAGGCTACCACGCCCATTCCCGCAGCGCAACCCCAAATAGATAACCATACCTGGAGCATGGTAACGAATCTGGTTGCCAATGTCCTTATATCATCATACTACTGGGCTTTCGGGCCCCTCTCGACAGAGGGCATTAAGAGCGTGAGGTTGTCTTAATTTACTAGACAACTGGTCCCAACGAAGGTTTGTCTACCTGCTTCGACCACATTCACTCGGAGACATCCATACCCTTATACCTTGATGTTTCATCTTTACAATAAGACTCCGAGCGCTACCAAAATATCTAACCGGCTTCATGAGTCGCACCCAATGCGACTTAACCAGTATACCACAGCTTGTGCGCAACCATTAACCACTCTCGACCAAAACTACATTTTCTTTCCGGCGGGGCACTACACACTGTAGTTCTGGCATTGTTTACAGCCACCTGACCCCGCTACCACCACCCCTCTCGTTCCAAAGCGAGCTTCGATGTTGTACGCCCACTCCCTTGCAACCATACCACATAACCCAACCTAGTCTGCTTGCAGCTCGACACAATGAGCTATCGCTACCCCCTGTCTTCCACCTCGGGCCATACCAGGCCATGCCTAGAGCTTCTTACCACATACGACCACCACCGAGTAACCATCTTATACCATTGACGCAGGGCATACCACTCACACATCATTCCTACCAACGTTTTTGCGTCGGCACACACACACCGACCGGTCAACGAATATATTTCTCCCCATCCCCAAGGGGCTGAGAATTGAGCTGCCGTGGGCACCAAACCAACCCTCATTGCAATTATTTGCAATACCATACCTCTGCGAGCCTTGTACCCTCCCTGGACTGGCTCAGCTTACCCCATCTACCAGTCAAAGCATGTGCGCCTACTACCACCTCCACCAGCTCTGTTTACGGACTTAACCCATGCCACCACTCTGGCAACATAAAAACCGTTACCATGTCATAACCCGACCAATAAATGTAAACATTTCAGTGACATTATCACCTTTCGTTGACGTTGTGCTTGTACAAACATTCTACCTCCAGTTTAATTTGTACCACCTGTATCACCTGCACTCAAGGCTTTACAATTACCTTGTGAAAACAAAACAATCAATTAACGAAGACACACCTCCATTGTTCTAGTCAATCCTGGCGATGTTGATTCCTCGCAACAACCAATCACATCATTACCTGATATCACGTGCACACCTGCAGAGGTCTCGTACCACTCCGATCACCATTTCCTTCATGACAGTGATAGATTCCAGTTTGTTTACCAGCAGCCATTTTGGAAGACCTCTTTTCTACCTCGATTGAGTTGTGATTTTTTCCAATTACGACTTGTTTACACTGCTTTCACCACTGTGTTATTACAAGATATTTGTATAATTATACACTTACCACTTATCACCTCAGGTAGTTATTCCGACTCTCGCGTTTTACTTTTATTATATTATTTCTTTCTCGCTTTCACGTTTTATTTATTTCTACTCATTTGATCGTGTCACCTGCCGAACCCGGCCTATTCGACCCCACCTGTGTCTCTACCTGGCACGGTCGTATTATACCTTTAACACGGTCTCATCTACCCACCAGCTACAACGGTAGACATATTCACTGGGAGACTCATACCAGTTCACCACAACACGCCCACCGACGGCGGATGAAAGCAAATCTGAGCTCACAAAACACCAGCTCTTGACGCTCGGTTTAACACCCTACAATTACCATTATTTGACAAACCCCACTCGTACTGCTATCACTACCTACCTGTACATACGTGAATCTCACATCGGAATACCAATCGGGCTTCTACCCACACGAATCCGATCTATACAACATTACCACCACAATACCACCAAACCTTGTATTTGTTTGTTTGATAAGGCTGTACTGGCCGAAACCTTGGTTACACTTCGCGGAAGCTAATTCCGGACAAATACCACCAAGTTGTTGAAACCACCACTTCCACCATGGAAGAGTTACACCCCGAAACACACCGTAAACTCCGTCTACAACTTAATGACACACGGAGACTCATGTTTCACGAGGCTGATGCACATTACAAATACCGCATCTACCAAGAATGCAATACACAAAATGTCGTTCCAATAGATCCCGTTGATACCATCAAAACAGATCTACACCTCACCGTTAACAAAACATTGAAATTTGAGAACGACATGTCCTCTGACATCGACGCTCTAGCTCTCCAAACCACCCAGAGTTTGGCAAAGCTCCTTCAAACCCAATACCACAAACGTTCCTCTGACCTAGCGGCTCAGGTATCCGAAAACTTTAACCACCCGCTCCCACCTAACGTCATTGAGCGGGACCAATCTGCTTTCCTTGAAACCTTTCATAACACCATAGAACGCTTTTCCACCAACGACCTCGCCAGATACAAGTTCACCAGCGTACGAAGCAAGCGTGACTAGGCCTTGGCGACCCTACCGACATTACCAACCAGCCTACGGTCAAACGCCTACCCACACACCCTGATCGCCACACCGCCCGGCAAACCAGAAGGAACGTAGAGCGTAACGAACGGCGACGCATTAAACAAAAATCAAAATCTTACCAGATTGGCTGATATAGCTAGCAAGCACATTACAGACCTCTCAACCTCCACCCTCAACAGCGCCGAAAAGCTTGTACTAGGCAAGGGATTAAATTTTATACCCACGCCTCACAAACCTACCAGACTTTGAGGGCCGTGAGGCACAAATATTACAATTTAACCCCTCACCCTACCCCACCAAGGGTCTACCCGAATCGGCATTAATGGCATTCCTGATATGCCATTCCATGAGTACAACACCCACGGGTACCCAACCCGCCGCAACTAACCTAGACATGCCACTATACGGAGGTCTACACCAACAATTAACCTCTAACCCTGCCCATGCAGGTCTTCCGGATTGGGGAGCCGTCATACACGCATCACGACGCTCCCCCTCACTAATGGGAAAGCTACCACGCCCATTCCCGCCGCGTACACCCAGTAGATGACCACACCTGAAGCATGGTGGCGAATCTGGTTGCCACTGTCCCTATATCACCATATCTCTGGGCTTTCGGGCCCCTCTCGACAGAGGGCATTAAGAGTGTGAGGATGTCTTAATTTGCTAGACATCTGGTCCCAACGAAGGTTTGTCTACCTGCTTCGACCACATTCACTCGGTGACATCTGTACCACTGTACCTTGATGTCGTACTTCTTCAATATAACTCCGAGTGTTACCGTAACATCTCACCGGCCTCATGAATTGCACCCGATACCAATGCAATTTTACCAGTATACCACAGCCAGTACGCAACTATTAACCACTCTCTACCAAATCTACCTTTTCCCTCCGGCGCAGTACTACACCCTGTAGTTCTGGCATTGTTTATAACTACCTAATACCGCTGCCATCACCCCTTACGCTCCATACTGAGCTCCGGCGTTGTACCCATGTTCCCTGGCAACCATACCGCATACGTACAACACCCACGGGGACCCAACCCGTCATGACCAGCCTAACGTGCCACACCCTACTGATACCCGTTGCAATACGGATGTGTCCACCAACACACAAGTAGCCCTGACCATGCCCATGCAGGTCATCCGGATTGCGGAGCCGTCATACCCGCAACACGACGCTCCCCCCACACAAACGGGAAGGCTACCACGCCCATTCCCGCAGCGCAACCCCAAATAGATAACCATACCTGGAGCATGGTAACGAATCTGGTTGCCACTGTCCTTATATCATCATACTACTGGGCTTTCGGGCCCCTCTCGACAGAGGGCATTAAGAGCGTGAGGTTGTCTTAATTTACTAGACAACTGGTCCCAACGAAGGTTTGTCTACCTGCTTCGACCACATTCACTCGGAGACATCCATACCCTTATACCTTGATGTTTCATCTTTACAATAAGACTCCGAGCGCTACCAAAATATCTAACCGGCTTCATGAGTCGCACCCAATGCGACTTAACCAGTATACCACAGCTTGTGCGCAACCATTAACCACTCTCGACCAAAACTACATTTTCTTTCCGGCGGGGCACTACACACTGTAGTTCTGGCATTGTTTACAGCCACCTGACCCCGCTACCACCACCCCTCTCGTTCCAAAGCGAGCTTCGATGTTGTACCCCCACTCCCTTGCAACCATACCACATAACCCAACCTAGTCTGCTTGCAGCTCGACACAATGAGCTATCGCTACCCCCTGTCTTCCACCTCGGGCCATACCAGGCCATGCCTAGAGCTTCTTACCACATACGACCACCACCGAGTAACCATCTTATACCATTGACGCAGGGCATACCACTCACACATCATTCCTACCAACGTTTTTGCGTCGGCACACACACACCGACCGGTCAACGAATATATTTCTCCCCATCCCCAAGGGGCTGAGAATTGAGCTGCCGTGGGCACCAAACCAACCCTCATTGCAATTATTTGCAATACCATACCTCTGCGAGCCTTGTACCCTCCCTGGACTGGCTCAGCTTACCCCATCTACCAGTCAAAGCATGTGCGCCTACTACCACCTCCACCAGCTCTGTTTACGGACTTAACCCATGCCACCACTCTGGCAACATAAAAACCGTTACCATGTCATAACCCGACCAATAAATGTAAACATTTCAGTGACATTATCACCTTTCGTTGACGTTGTGCTTGTACAAACATTCTACCTCCAGTTTAATTTGTACCACCTGTATCACCTGCACTCAAGGCTTTACAATTACCTTGTGAAAACAAAACAATCAATTAACGAAGACACACCTCCATTGTTCTAGTCAATCCTGGCGATGTTGATTCCTCGCAACAACCAATCACATCATTACCTGATATCACGTGCACACCTGCAGAGGTCTCGTACCACTCCGATCACCATTTCCTTCATGACAGTGATAGATTCCAGTTTGTTTACCAGCAGCCATTTTGGAAGACCTTTTTTCTACCTCGATTGAGTTGTGATTTTTTCCAATTACGACTTGTTTACACTGCTTTCACCACTGTGTTATTACAAGATATTTGTATAATTATACACTTACCACTTATCACCTCAGGTAGTTATTCCGACTCTCGCGTTTTACTTTTATTATATTATTTCTTTCTCGCTTTCACGTTTTATTTATTTCTACTCATTTGATCGTGTCACCTGCCGAACCCGGCCTATTCGACCCCACCTGTGTCTCTACCTGGCACGGTCGTATTATACCTTTAACACGGTCTCATCTACCCACCAGCTACAACGGTAGACATATTCACTGGGAGACTCATACCAGTTCACCACAACACGCCCACCGACGGCGGATGAAAGCAAATCTGAGCTCACAAAACACCAGCTCTTGACGCTCGGTTTAACACCCTACAATTACCATTATTTGACAAACCCCACTCGTACTGCTATCACTACCTACCTGTACATACGTGAATCTCACATCGGAATACCAATCGGGCTTCTACCCACACGAATCCGATCTATACAACATTACCACCACAATACCACCAAACCTTGTATTTGTTTGTTTGATAAGGCTGTACTGGCCGAAACCTTGGTTACACTTCGCGGAAGCTAATTCCGGACAAATACCACCAAGTTGTTGAAACCACCACTTCCACCATGGAAGAGTTACACCCCGAAACACACCGTAAACTCCGTCTACAACTTAATGACACACGGAGACTCATGTTTCACGAGGCTGATGCACATTACAAATACCGCATCTACCAAGAATGCAATACACAAAATGTCGTTCCAATAGATCCCGTTGATACCATCAAAACAGATCTACACCTCACCGTTAACAAAACATTGAAATTTGAGAACGACATGTCCTCTGACATCGACGCTCTAGCTCTCCAAACCACCCAGAGTTTGGCAAAGCTCCTTCAAACCCAATACCACAAACGTTCCTCTGACCTAGCGGCTCAGGTATCCGAAAACTTTAACCACCCGCTCCCACCTAACGTCATTGAGCGGGACCAATCTGCTTTCCTTGAAACCTTTCATAACACCATAGAACGCTTTTCCACCAACGACCTCGCCAGATACAAGTTCACCAGCGTACGAAGCAAGCGTGACTAGGCCTTGGCGACCCTACCGACATTACCAACCAGCCTACGGTCAAACGCCTACCCACACACCCTGATCGCCACACCGCCCGGCAAACCAGAAGGAACGTAGAGCGTAACGAACGGCGACGCATTAAACAAAAATCAAAATCTTACCAGATTGGCTGATATAGCTAGCAAGCACATTACAGACCTCTCAACCTCCACCCTCAACAGCGCCGAAAAGTTTGTACTAGGCAAGGGACTAAATTTTATACCCACGCCTCACAAACCTACCAGACTTTGAGGGCCGTGAGGCACAACTATTACAATTTAACCCCTCACCCTACCCCACCAAGGGTCTACCCGAATCGGCATTAATGGCATTCCTGATATGCCATTCCATGAGTACAACACCCACGGGTACCCAACCCGCCGCAACTAACCTAGACATGCCACTATACGGAGGTCTACACCAACAATTAACCTCTAACCCTGCCCATGCAGGTCTTCCGGATTGGGGAGCCGTCATACACGCATCACGACGCTCCCCCTCACTAATGGGAAAGCTACCACGCCCATTCCCGCCGCGTACACCCAGTAGATGACCACACCTGAAGCATGGTGGCGAATCTGGTTGCCACTGTCCCTATATCACCATATCTCTGGGCTTTCGGGCCCCTCTCGACAGAGGGCATTAAGAGTGTGAGGATGTCTTAATTTGCTAGACATCTGGTCCCAACGAAGGTTTGTCTACCTGCTTCGACCACATTCACTCGGTGACATCTGTACCACTGTACCTTGATGTCGTACTTCTTCAATATAACTCCGAGTGTTACCGTAACATCTCACCGGCCTCATGAATTGCACCCGATACCAATGCAATTTTACCAGTATACCACAGCCAGTACGCAACTATTAACCACTCTCTACCAAATCTACCTTTTCCCTCCGGCGCAGTACTACACCCTGTAGTTCTGGCATTGTTTATAACTACCTAATACCGCTGCCATCACCCCTTACGCTCCATACTGAGCTCCGGCGTTGTACCCATGTTCCCTGGCAACCATACCGCATACGTACAACACCCACGGGGACCCAACCCGTCATGACCAGCCTAACGTGCCACACCCTACTGATACCCGTTGCAATACGGATGTGTCCACCAACACACAAGTAGCCCTGACCATGCCCATGCAGGTCATCCGGATTGGGGAGCCGTCATACCCGCAACACGACGCTCCCCCACACAAACGGGAAGGCTACCACGCCCATTCCCGCAGCGCAACCCCAAATAGATAACCATACCTGGAGCATGGTAACGAATCTGGTTGCCACTGTCCTTATATCATCACTGTACCACTGCACCTTGATGTCGTATTTCTTCAATATAACTCCGAGTGTTACAGAAACATCTCACCGGCTTCATGAATTGCACCCGATACCAATGCAATTTTACCAGTATACCACAGCCAGTACGCAACCATTAACCACTCTCTACCAAATCTACCTTTTCCCTCCGGCGCAGTACTACACCCTGTAGTTCTGGCATTGTTTATAACTACCTAATACCGCTGCCATCACCCATTACGCTCCATACTGAGCTCCGGCGTTGTACCCATGTTCCCTGGCAACCATTCCGCATACCTAGAACACCCACGGGGACCCAACCCGTCATGATCAGCCTAACGTGCCACACCCTACTGATACTCGTTGCAATACGGATGTGTCCACCAACACACAAGTAACCCCTGACCATGCCCATGCAGGTCATCCGGATTGGGGAGCCGTCATACACGCAACACGATGCTCCCCCCACACAAACGGGAAGGCTACCACGCCCATTCCCGCAGCGCAACCCCAAATAGATAACCATACCTGGAGCATGGTAACGAATCTGGTTGCCACTGTCCTTATATCATCATACTACTGGGCTTCCGGGCCCCTCTCGACAGAGGGCATTAAGAGCGTGAGGTTGTCTTAATTTACTAGACAACTGGTCCCAACGAAGGTTTGTCTACCTGCTTCGACCACATTCACTTGGAGACATCCATACCCTTATACCTTGATGTTTCATCTTTACATTAAGACTCCGAGCGCTACCAAAATATCTAACCGGCTTCATGAGTCGCACCCAATGCGACTTAACCAGTATACCACAGCTTGTGCGCAACCATTAACCACTCTCGACCAAAACTACATTTTCTTTCCGGCGGGGCACTACACACTGTAGTTCTGGCATTGTTTACAGCCACCTGACACCGCTACCACCACCCCTCTCGCTCCAAAGCGAGCTTCGATGTTGTACCCCCACTCCCTTGCAACCATACCACATAACCCAACCTAGTTTGCTTGCAGCTTCACACAATGAGCTATCGCTATCCCCTGTCTTCCACCTCTGGCCATACCAGGCCTTGCCTAGAGCTTCTTACCACATACGACCACCACCGAGTAACCATCTTATACCATTGACGCAGGGCATGCCACTCACACATCATGCCTACCAACGTTTTTGCGTCGGCACACACACACCCACCGGTCAACGAATATATTTCTCCCCCTCCCCAATGGGCTGAGAATTGAGCTGCCGTGGGCACCAAACCAACCCTCATTGCAATTATTTGCAATACCATACCTCTGCGAGCCTTGTACCCTCCCTGGACTGGCTCAGCTTACCCCATCTACCACTCAAAGCATGTGCGCCTACTACCACCTCCACCAGCTCTGCTTACGGACTTAACCCATCCACCACTCTGGCAACATAAAAGCCGTTACCATGTCTTAACCCGACCAATAAATGTAAACATTTCAGTGACATTATCACCTTTCGTTGACGTTGTGCTTGTACAAACATTCTACCTCCAGTTTAATTTGTACCACCTGTATCACCTGCACTCAAGGCTTTACAATTACCTTGTGAAAACAAAACAATCAATTAACGAAGACACACCTCCATTGTTCTAGTCAATACTGGCGATGTTGATTCCTCGCAACAACCAATCACATCATTACCTGATATCACGTGCACACCTGCAGAGGTCCCGTACCACTCCGATCACCATTTCCTTCATGACAGTGATAGATTCCAGTTTGTTTACTAGCAGCCATTTTGGAATACCTTTTTCTACCTCGATTGAGTTGTGATTTTTTCCAATTACGACTTGTTTACACTGCTTTCACCACTGTGTTATTACAAAATATTTGTATAATTATACACTTACCACTTATCACCTCAGGTAGTTATTCCGACTCTCGCGTTTTACTTTTATTATATTATTTCTTTCTCGCTTTCACGTTTTATTTATTTCTACTCATTTGACCGTGCCACCTGCCGAACCCGGCCTATGCGACCCCACCTGTGTTTTTACCTGGCACGGTCGTATTATACCTTTAAGACGGTCTCATCTAGCCACCAGCTACAACGGTAGACATTTTCACTGGGAGACTCATACCAGTTCACCACAACACGCCCACTGACGGCGGATGAAAGCAAATCTGAGCTCACAAAACACCAGCTCTTGACGCTCGGTTTTACACCCTACAATTACCATTATTTGACAAACCCCACTCGCACTGCTATCACTACCTACCTGTACATACGTGAATCTCACATCGGAATACCAAACGGGCTTCTACCCACACGAATCCGATCTATACAACATTACCACCACAGTACCACCAAACCTTGTATTTGTTTGTTTGATAAGGCTGTACTGGCCGAAACCTTGGTTACACTTCGCGGAAGCTAATTCCGGACAAATACCACCAAGTTGTTGAAACCACCACTTCCACCATGGAAGAGTTACACCCCGAAACACACCGTAAACTCCGTCTACAACTTAATGACACACGGAGACTCATGTTTCGCGAGGCGGATGCACATTACAAATACCGCATCTACCAAGAATGCAATACACAAAATGTCGTTCCAATAGATCTCGTTAATACCATCAAAACAGATCTACACCTCACCGTTAACAAAACATTGAAATTTGAGAACGACATGTCCTCTGACATCGACGCTGTAGCTCTCCAAACCACCCAGAGTTTGGCAAAGCTCCTTCAAACCCAATACCACAAACGTTCCTCTGACCTAGCGGCTCAGGTATCCGAACACTTTAACCACCCGCTCCCACCTAACGTCATTGAGCGGGACCAATCTGCTTTCCTTGAAACCTTTCATAACACCATAGAACGCTTTTCCACCAACGACCTCACCAGATACAAGTTCACCAGCGTACGAAGCAAGCGTGACTAGGCCTTGGCGACCCTACCGACATTACCAACCAGCCTACGGTCAAACGCCTACCCACACACCCTGATCGCCACACCGCCCGGCGAACCAGAAGGAACGTAGAGCGTAACGAACGGCGACGCATTCAACAAAAATCAAAATCTTACCAGATTGGCTGATATAGCTAGCAAGCACATTACAGACCTCTCAACCTACACCCTCAACAGCGCCGAAAAGCTTGTACTAGGCAAGGGATTAAATTTTATACCCACGCCTCACAAACCTACCAGACTTTGAGGGCCGTGAGGCACAAATATTACAATTTGACCCCTCACCCTACCCCACCAAGGGTCTACCCGAATCGGCATTAATGGCATTCCTGATATGCCATTCCATGAGTACAACACCCACGGGTACCCAACCCGCCGCAACTAACCTAGACATGCCACTATACGGAGGTCTACACCAACAATTAACCTCTAACCCTGCCCATGCAGGTCTTCCGGATTGGGGAGCCGTCATACACGCATCACGACGCTCCCCCTCACTAACGAGAAATCTACTACGCCCATTCCCGCCGCGTACACCCAGTAGATGACCACACCTGAAGCATGGTGGCGAATCTGGTTGCCACTGTCCCTATATCACCATATCTCTGGGCTTTCGGGCCCCTCTCGACAGAGGGCATTAAGAGTGTGAGGATGTCTTAATTTGCTAGACATCTGGTCCCAACGAAGGTTTGTCTACCTGCTTCGACCACATTCACTCGGTGACATCTGTACCACTGCACCTTGATGTCGTATTTCTTCAATATAACTCCGAGTGTTACAGAAACATCTCATCGGCTTCATGAATTGCACCCGATACCAATGCAATTTTACCAGTATACCACAGCCAGTACGCAACCATTAACCACTCTCTACCAAATCTACCTTTTCCCTCCGGCGCAGTACTACACCCTGTAGTTCTGGCATTGTTTATAACTACCTAATACCGCTGCCATCACCCATTACGCTCCATACTGAGCTCCGGCGTTGTACCCATGTTCCCTGGCAACCATACCGCATACCTAGAACACCCACGGGGACCCAACCCGTCATGACCAGCCTAACGTGCCACACCCTACTGATACTCGTTGCAATACGGATGTGTCCACCAACACACAAGTAACCCCTGACCATGCCCATGCAGCTCATCCGGATTGGGGAGCCGTCATACACGCAACACGATGCTCCCCCCACACAAACGGGAAGGCTACCACGCCCATTCCCGCAGCGCAACCCCAAATAGATAACCATACCTGGAGCATGGTAACGAATCTGGTTGCCACTGTCCTTATATCATCATACTACTGGGCTTTCGGGCCCCTCTCGACAGAGGGCATTAAGAGCGTGAGGTTGTCTTAATTTACTAGACAGCTGGTCCCAACGAAGGTTTGTCTACCTGCTTCGACCACATTCACTTGGAGACATCCATACCCTTATACCTTGATGTTTCATCTTTACATTAAGACTCCGAGCGCTACCAAAATATCTAACCGGCTTCATGAGTCGCACCCAATGCGACTTAACCAGTATACCACAGCTTGTGCGCAACCATTAACCACTCTCGACCAAAACTACATTTTCTTTCCGGCGGGGCACTACACACTGTAGTTCTGGCATTGTTTACAGCCACCTGACACCGCTACCACCACCCCTCTCGCTCCAAAGCGAGCTTCGATGTTGTACCCCCACTCCCTTGCAACCATACCACATAACCCAACCTAGTTTGCTTGCAGCTTCACACAATGAGCTATCGCTATCCCCTGTCTTCCACCTCTGGCCATACCAGGCCTTGCCTAGAGCTTCTTACCACATACGACCACCACCGAGTAACCATCTTATACCATTGACGCAGGGCATACCACTCACACATCATGCCTACCAACGTTTTTGCGTCGGCACACACACACCCACCGGTCAACGAATATATTTCTCCCCCTCCCCAATGGGCTGAGAATTGAGCTGCCGTGGGCACCAAACCAACCCTCATTGCAATTATTTGCAATACCATACCTCTGCGAGCCTTGTACCCTCCCTGGACTGGCTCAGCTTACCCCATCTACCACTCAAAGCATGTGCGCCTACTACCACCTCCACCAGCTCTGCTTACGGACTTAACCCATCCACCACTCTGGCAACATAAAAGCCGTTACCATGTCTTAACCCGACCAATAAATGTAAACATTTCAGTGACATTATCACCTTTCGTTGACGTTGTGCTTGTACAAACATTCTACCTCCAGTTTAATTTGTACCACCTGTATCACCTGCACTCAAGGCTTTACAATTACCTTGTGAAAACAAAACAATCAATTAACGAAGACACACCTCCATTGTTCTAGTCAATACTGGCGATGTTGATTCCTCGCAACAACCAATCACATCATTACCTGATATCACGTGCACACCTGCAGAGGTCTCGTACCACTCCGATCACCATTTCCTTCATGACAGTGATAGATTCCAGTTTGTTTACCAGCAGCCATTTTGGAAGACCTTTTTTCTACCTCGATTGAGTTGTGATTTTTTCCAATTACGACTTGTTTACACTGCTTTCACCACTGTGTTATTACAAGATATTTGTATAATTATACACTTACCACTTATCACCTCAGGTAGTTATTCCGACTCTCGCGTTTTACTTTTATTATATTATTTCTTTCTCGCTTTCACGTTTTATTTATTTCTACTCATTTGACCGTGCCACCTGCCGAACCCGGCCTATGCGACCCCACCTGTGTTTTTACCTGGCACGGTCGTATTATACCTTTAAGACGGTCTCATCTAGCCACCAGCTACAACGGTAGACATTTTCACTGGGAGACTCATACCAGTTCACCACAACACGCCCACTGACGGCGGATGAAAGCAAATCTGAGCTCACAAAACACCAGCTCTTGACGCTCGGTTTTACACCCTACAATTACCATTATTTGACAAACCCCACTCGCACTGCTATCACTACCTACCTGTACATACGTGAATCTCACATCGGAATACCAAACGGGCTTCTACCCACACGAATCCGATCTATACAACATTACCACCACAGTACCACCAAACCTTGTATTTGTTTGTTTGATAAGGCTGTACTGGCCGAAACCTTGGTTACACTTCGCGGAAGCTAATTCCGGACAAATACCACCAAGTTGTTGAAACCACCACTTCCACCATGGAAGAGTTACACCCCGAAACACACCGTAAACTCCGTCTACAACTTAATGACACACGGAGACTCATGTTTCGCGAGGCGGATGCACATTACAAATACCGCATCTACCAAGAATGCAATACACAAAATGTCGTTCCAATAGATCTCGTTAATACCATCAAAACAGATCTACACCTCACCGTTAACAAAACATTGAAATTTGAGAACGACATGTCCTCTGACATCGACGCTGTAGCTCTCCAAACCACCCAGAGTTTGGCAAAGCTCCTTCAAACCCAATACCACAAACGTTCCTCTGACCTAGCGGCTCAGGTATCCGAACACTTTAACCACCCGCTCCCACCTAACGTCATTGAGCGGGACCAATCTGCTTTCCTTGAAACCTTTCATAACACCATAGAACGCTTTTCCACCAACGACCTCACCAGATACAAGTTCACCAGCGTACGAAGCAAGCGTGACTAGGCCTTGGCGACCCTACCGACATTACCAACCAGCCTACGGTCAAACGCCTACCCACACACCCTGATCGCCACACCGCCCGGCGAACCAGAAGGAACGTAGAGCGTAACGAACGGCGACGCATTCAACAAAAATCAAAATCTTACCAGATTGGCTGATATAGCTAGCAAGCACATTACAGACCTCTCAACCTACACCCTCAACAGCGCCGAAAAGCTTGTACTAGGCAAGGGATTAAATTTTATACCCACGCCTCACAAACCTACCAGACTTTGAGGGCCGTGAGGCACAAATATTACAATTTGACCCCTCACCCTACCCCACCAAGGGTCTACCCGAATCGGCATTAATGGCATTCCTGATATGCCATTCCATGAGTACAACACCCACGGGTACCCAACCCGCCGCAACTAACCTAGACATGCCACTATACGGAGGTCTACACCAACAATTAACCTCTAACCCTGCCCATGCAGGTCTTCCGGATTGGGGAGCCGTCATACACGCATCACGACGCCCCCCCCTCACTAACGAGAAAGCTACTACGCCCATTCCCGCCGCGTACACCCAGTAGATGACCACACCTGAAGCATGGTGGCGAATCTGGTTGCCACTGTCCCTATATCACCAGATGTCACAGTGCAATGCCTCAACTGTGTTTTGATGAAAATATAAATATATTTCTTCATATATCTCACTTTTATCAAATATCCCCTACTTTTTTTTTAATAGTATATAATAAGTAATGGTTGTTGCGGGGGTTATCCTGTGTGAATCTGAATGGGATTGTCTTCACAATAATCCCAGTGGAGTATGTTCATGTTTCACGGTCATGGTAGTGATATTTCGGCCGGTTTGTTGGGCATGAATTTTATTTTTGTTATGGTTTATGTATAATAAATAGTGTTGGAATAGATTCAACAACTTGGTAAGGCATGTTTATGCATGCTGGCCCTTATAGAGATGTTTTGACTGGATGTGCTGGCAGAGTTAATATTAATATAAATATATATACATACATAGGTACATAAGAATGTACATAACATGATATCCAGATAATGTCGTAAACTTGTGCATAAAATAAGTTTTGGTGGGAACGTGGCTTATATATTACAAGTCATATTAATGGATGTTAATCATGTTTATGCTCACTTTCGGACAGAGTTAATATCCAATGTTGGCAAGAGTTGGATATTATATAATAAGAAACGGCGTAAATGGAATCATCGATCATGATTATACCTGGGTGGGTTTTGTCACCATTTATGATGATAATCCTAGTGGGGATTATTCATGCGCGATGGTGCTCGGGTACAGTAATATTGGCTGGATTATTGTGCATGAATCTTAATTTACTTTTGTTATTGTCTGTGCGTAATAAGTGACAGTGGGAATGCGTCCAATATCAGGTAAGGCATATTCATGCGCGCTAATCCTTATAATCCTTATAATATTATTTTGGCTGGATTGTCGCGCAGAAATATTATTACTTTTTGCGTGCCAAACCTACCATCATAAAAGTTGTTGCCAAATGGGTTAATGTTTCAGAGAGAATATCAATAACTATTGATAGGCGGTGCATGATCAATGACACAAGTAATGGCTAGATTGAGGTTATAATATGGTATGTTTGCGGGTATATATGGGGTCGGCGTGCATGAACACGCCTGGTTGGGCTACCCCAGTGGAGCATGTTCATACACGATGAAGCGGCATTGTTATCGTGACTGAACCATTGTGCAAGTATGTTATTATTATGATTATTATTTTATGTATGGTGTGCCCATTATTTATAATAGCTTGTTGGCCTTAGAGGTAACATCCCTTAAAGGATATTGACAACATCTTGATAATGCTTGCCCACGCAGGACTAATGATATAATAAGAAAGTAAGGTTGGATTGTGTGCGTAAATATTTTGGTTATCTGGCTTGTAGTTCCTGTTATTTATAAATTCTTGTTGGCCAAAAAGGTTAATGAGTTTGAAGATTGTTCATACATTATGAAAATGTTGGATAATGTATGGTTAATAAGGTAATAGGTAAATGGGTTCAATATCTGCTATGGTATGTTCTTGCATGCTCACCCAAATAAAGTTAAAATAAGAAGTCCAAATCCTACGAGACATACGTGTTTGTTGAAACAACTGTGTCAATCTCACGACAATGAAAAGAAAAAGCAAGCTGTGCTAAACGTGCACGCCAATTACTGAATCAATGGACTATGGAAACAATCTGCGTCACCAAACACAATAATGTAACTGTTTAGTGACCAATATAAGCCATCAGATATGATCTCCATCACTGAGTCTCATGAGATGCTACGCCGATGTGGCATATAACTCGGACATTCTTAAAGTGTTAAGGTGCGGTGTGGGTGATGGCGGGGGGGGGGGGGGGTTGGTCAGGAGTGGGTGGTGTGTTGTTTTCGGTGCCGTCAAAATTCTAAAAAATGTTATTTTTCATTTTTTTTTTTAAGTTTAAAATTGCGCAGAACTGTTCATAAATACAGACGGACAAAAAAAAACGTGTCATTAATAATTATTTTTCTTTCTTTGTTTTTTTTTTTTTTGGGGGGGGGGGGGGGGGGTATTCAGACGTCACAAGGGGTGACGTGTCGTCTGGTTTCGGGGTAGATCATTATTTCTTATATAACGCCTTTAATCATTGCCCGAATGATTCATTTTCTCTTGCCATTCTTTATCCCAAGATGTGGTGATGGATTGCTGGGAGACCAATACATATTTTCAATATATGAGACTTCAGCACGGTGTTGGCTAGTGAATTCTCAACTTTTTATCCAACCGCTCACACCCGCACGAGGGCCTCTTGTGGGAATCCTGGGATGTGGAGTAACGCCTGTTCATTGTAGTAAACAACTCCTCTTCTTTTGGTAAAGTGGGTCGCGGTAATGAACTCCTGGAGTGGTAACTATTCATATACGCGCCTGACGTACGTGGTTGGTGTATTGCCTCTGGAGTGCGATGGGGCAGATTTTACGTCTTCACATACTTAAATATACTTTGGTTAAGTAGCTCATGTCTCTCGTGAGGAAGATCTGCCCCGCCGCCATTCGGATGTGTTACGCCCTATACTTACCCTCATAGCAGTGAATAAATTGTATCCCCGACTACATCTCACGTTCCCTCTTAGAAATCCTAAATGCAAATAAGAATGCAACTTGTATATATGTTCTTGTTATTATTTATGTTTATTTTACAGTGCAATGTGCATATACAGTCTTCAGCACTGTACACAGCTGCCTCTCTTAATGTATCTAGTTGGAGTAAAGGTTCTAAAATCAAAGGAGTTATGAACACGGAAACAGCCAACGTAATGGGAATTTTAACAGTCTGAAAGCGAAATACTTCTCTTCGACGCCCCTATATGAAATATCATTAGGACTTGGCGGTGTCTCTCTTTTCGATAATAATGGCGGGTAATATAGGATTAGGCGAGGTCCAGACGAATCCAAAATTTGATCTTATAAAAATGTATAACGACAGAACATGCGAAATGACCACTGAAGAGGATTCTCTATTTAGAGGCTTCAGAGGTGACTGTAAATACTACTCCCCCAATGAATTTAATTTATCAAACACCAAACGAGCCGAGCTATTTTCAATGTTTTATCTAAACTGCTAAAGTCTAAGTGCCCATTGGGACTCCCTAAATGAACTTCTGGCTAATCTGCAGGACTCTGAAAATGTTTTTAACATTATAGGATTAACCAAAATGTTTCGAATTCTGTCGAATATGTCTTATTATTTAGAAGGCTATCATTCCCTCATAAATAAGACACGACCCCAGGGAGATGATGGGCGAGTCGGTATCGGTATCTATGTGAAGGGGGGGGGGGGATCTTACGTCTACAATACGAAATGACTTGTCTGTCTTCATTCCCCATATATTCGAGTCCCTATTTATCGAAATTAAAGTAAATAATACTAAAAAATTAGTCGGGGTCATATATAGAACTAACACTCAACCTAAAGCTGATAAAGATCTTTTTCTTGCAAAACAAAACGAAATAACAGATGAAATTAATCTTGAAAATAAAGAAGCATATATTATGGGCGACTTTAATATTGACTTATTGAAAACAAGTTCTCATTCTAAAACTCAAAATTATCTTGATCTTATGATGAGCCAGGGATTCATACCTCGTATCACCAGGCCAAGTCGAATAACCAGTCACTCAGCAACTTTAATAGATCGTATCTTCTCAAATAATATTTCCTTTAACTGCTTATCCGGAATAATTATCACAGATGTCTTTGACCATTTTGGTACCTTCTATGTAGAAAATGACCTTCAAACGAAATTTCAGTGCTGCGAACTTGGCATCCTTCAGATCACTTCTGTCGCAAAGCGATTTTTCTTGTATCCATGAAACAAGCTGCCCAGATATAGCATTTGAGAGTTTTATGAATATCTCTTCTACTGCTTTTGAAAAGGCAATTCCTCTGGTTAATGTCCAATTGAAGAACAAATATATTAAACAGCCGTGGATATCCAAAAGCTTTATGAAATCATCAACCTCCAAGACAAAACTTTATAATAAAAAAATTAAATCTCCAACGGAACAAAATATAAGAAATTATAAAAACTACTGTAAAACTTTTAATAGAATTAAAAAACAAAGTAAAGCAATGTACTATAATAAAATATTAAATGATAATAAAAGTAACTTGAGAGGAACATGGAAGATATTAAGTGAAACAATAAATAAAGCAAAACGTACTGCTGGTATGCCTTCTACTTTTGTCAAAGACAATAACCTCGTTAGAAATGATCCGCGCGAAATAGCATATGAATTCAATAACGCCTTCACAAACAAAGGAAAACGCACCAGTGACGAACTAATACAAACAGATAAATCCTTTAGAGACTTAATGGATTTCCTTACCCAAATATGTTTTTCATAACACCTGTTACCCCTGAAGAAGTAATACATATTGTTAAACGTATGAAGTTAAAATACTCTGGAGACTGTGGTGGTCTTACGATATACCTCTTGAAGAATAGTATAAATATATGAGCCCAAACAATTGCCCATATTGCTAATCCATCCTTTATCAGCGGAGTCGTGCCAAACAGAATAAAAATCGCCAAAGTTATTCCAATTTTCAAAACCGGGGACAAAAATAAATTTAATAATTACAGACCGATAAGTATTTTACCAGTCTTCTCTAAAATATTAGAAAAACTAATGGCAAATAGAATTGTTAACTTTCTGAACACATTTGATATTTTCTACCAACATCAATGTGGCTTCAGAAAAAACACAGTACCATACATCCCGTTGTGCAATTTCCCTTTTTTCATTTTCAGACATATTGGCATAGAAAATAACAAACCAACAAAAGACGTGACATTAGCTGTATTCATAGATTTTTCAAAAGCCTTTGATACGATAATTCACAGTATACTGTTGAGTAAATTCGAAAGATATGGATCCAGGGGAATTAGCAATGACTGGTTCAAAAGTTACCTATCCGACAGAAACCAATGCAAAAAATACGGTGAATATGAATCGGAAATGACTGAAATAACCTGTGGTGTTCCACAGGGCTCTGTACTCGGCCCCATTGTATTCTTATTGTTCATAAACGATATTTGTCGTTTAACATTGTTAAACCTGCTTTCTTTTGCAGATGACACAACAGTTTACGCATCTGATCCCAATGCAAGTAATTTAGCTATATTCATAAAGGAGGAACTAAAGACACTAAGCGACTGGTTCTCAGCTAACCGGCTTGTTTTGAATGCAAGTGAAACTACGTATGTCCTTATTAACCCAACTCATATCACGGGAGGAATAGAAAATCTAAACACACAGGTGCATGACAAAAATATAAAACGAGTATAACAAAATGAAACTGAAAAATCACTGAAATTCCTTGGCATTAACAATGACGATAACCTTTCACACAGTGCTCATGTCTCACAGGTGTGCTATTATTTATTTATTTATTTATTGATGTTTAAGGTCACATATTTATGCACAATGGCTAATCATGACCGTGACAGTTTTACGGGTGGAGGAAGCCGGAGTACCCGGAGAGAACCACCGAGCAACGACGAGCAGCTGCCAGCTCCCCAACATCGTAACTCAGCACTGCAGCACAGGCAGGGTTAGATTGGTTGAAGACATGCGTACCATCGACGTGCAGTACGCCTTAGTACACGGCGTCATCGTGCCCCCAATGGGCAATGGGGGTGAAGTGTCTTGCCCAAGGACACAACGCGGTTGCCGCAGGTGGGATTCGAACCGAGGACCTCTCGGCTTGCAGACTGCACCTCTACCTACTGAGCCACCGCCCCCCCCCCCCCCCCCCCCCACAGGTGTGCTCTATAATGGGACGGATGAAATACGCTCTGAACAAGGTGAAGAAAATTTTGCCTTATAAGGCTATGAAAACGCTATATTTTACCCTTATCCACAGTCATCTATTATATGGAATCCATATATGGGGTAACGCACGAGTAATTAGAAAAAAAATTATCATGCAGAAACGCTCAGTTCGTATTATTAATAATTCTAGATATAATGCTCACACTGATCCCCTGTTTGCCAAAGATACAATACTCAAAATTAACGATCTGTTCACACTCCAAGCCTGCCTCTTCATGTTCGATTGGAAAAAGGGGAAACTTCCTTCGTCATTCCATTCCTTCTTTACACAATCAGGGAACACCTCACAATGAAGTACGAGACAATCAGAACTGCTATATATTAGTAGAACCCGTACTAGAGCACTAGAAAGGCTTCCAGTTCCCGCTTTCCCCAAGTTATAGAATGAACTGGACCCAGAAATAAAAACTATTAGAAAGAGAAAAATATTCAAAAGATTGCTAACACAGAAATTCCTTTCCCATTATGCAAATAACGTAGAATGTGACAACCCTATTGTCAAGACTGTAGGTTTAAAAGTACCAGTTGATCCTATTCGTTCATAATTTTTCATACTTGTTTTTAACAAATCGTCGCCTGGGTGCTAGAACGTTCTATGTCCCCTAAGGGACATAGAACATTCTAGCACTCAGGCGACGAAATATGTAAATAATTAAAATTCTACGTAGTCACTAAACCAGAACTAAACTATCGTAAGGCCATCTTCCTTTGTTTCAAATTCCATCCATGAAACGACAGCAAAGCTCAATCATATGTCTGCTATCTCGTCTAAGTAAAACAAACCCTGTCTGACCCGTCAAGTCCAGAACCCCTGATGTGAAAATAGAAAACATTAAACCCAACAGGTGTAATAATTCAGTTTCACAAATAACTATTCTCTTACGGTTTGTGTGCAGTGCCGACAAATTAGCTAACATCTATGGGAGATGCAGGTAGACAGCCAATCTGGCCATGTCATCTCCCTACGGTATAGATAGTGATGTTGTTCTGTTCTATAAATGTATCTCTATTGTAGGTTATAATAATGTATCTCGACGAATCACGATTATTATTTTGTATCACATTCTATCTATATCGTTAATAAAATAATCTAATCTCATCCAATAGACCACGCAACAGTCCAAAAGATGTCAAATAAATAATCTTGGAATGTGTAGTTTGCAGTTGACTTTTATTCGTTGTTTCCTGTCTCAGTGTTGATCCAGTGTTATTACCAAACGACTCAACAAAAAATCGCTACAAAGCAATCATCCTCCAACAGACGATACGGGGTATCGGATGCGGTCCGACAAATGTATCGGTCCAATATTATTGAAATGAGTAGTTCGCAGTTGACATTTATTCCATATTCCCGAATTGTTGCTGGACGGTTCTAAACAAAACAAGCGCTATAAAGCATAACCTATGATCCTCCAATAGACGTTACAAGGTCAGCAGTCGCGGTCCGACAAATTTATCGGACCAATGTTATTGGAATGAGTACTTTGTAGTTTACATTTATTCCATATTCCTGATTTGTTGGTGAGCGAATCTAAACAAAAAATCGCTATAAAGCAGGTCATATGACTATCTAATAGACGGCACAGGGGTATGGTATGCAGCCCGACAAAGACATCGGACCAATATTATAGGAATGAGCAGTTTGTAGTTGATATTTATTCCATATTCATGAATAGTTGGTGGGTGGTTCAAAAAAAAATCGCTATAAAGCAGAGCATACGATTATCTAATAGACGGTACAGGGGTATCGGATGCGGTCCGACAAATACTTCGGACCAATATTATTGACATTTATTCCATATTCCTGAATTGTTGGTGGGCGGTTCTAAACAAAACATTGCTATAAAGTATTTCCTATGATCATCTAATAGATGGTACAGGAGCATCGGATGCGGTCCGACAATTATATCGGATCAATATTATTGGAATGAGTAGTTTGTAGTTGACATTTATTCCATATTCCTGAATTGTTGGTGGGCGGTTCTAAACAAAGATTCGCTATAAAGCATAGCATATGATCACTTAATAGAGGGTACAGGGGCATCGGATGCGGTCCGATAAATATATCGTACCAGTATTATCGGAATGAGTAGTTTGTAGTTGACTTTTATTTCATATTCCATGAATTGTTCGTTGAGCTTTGTCAGACAATACCGAAGTCATTGTGGGCAGTAATGCTTTCCCGGGAGAGCACGGGGATCGCCGTCCCCTCTGCTTGATTTTAACCGGCAATTTACTTGTTTACTAATTGGCGACTATGCCTAAACACATGCGGGCAGTCGCTACTCGTTGTCAAATAAGATAAAAACGGTCAAATGCATACCTTACCCCAGTGGGAACTCCGGGGAGTGGAACAATGCTTGTTCACAGTGGTTATGAAGCTAGTTTTTACGTGTAAATTAGGAGGAACGCACGGAGTAGACCAAGGACATGCTATTGCTTCATGTTTACTATGGTCATCAAATTTGGTTTCACTCAAGCGTGCTTGCAGCGGGGGGGGGGGGGGGGGGGGGCAACTGCCCTCCTTGCTCTCTATTTTCCGCGTGTCACTGCTAGTTCCACTGGCGGTGGGAGTATAGTGACGGAGTTCGGTCGATAATCACCAAACAAATTAAAGCTTTATATCGTATATCGTCTTCTGAGTGAAACAAAGGTGCCATCTACATTGCAGATGGCACCTTGTTCCTCTCAAGGGACGATATATATATAATGTTAGTACTACTGAGCGTCACATTAAATTTTTGACACATTTTAAACTCTTGGTCTTAGTTCATACCCAGAGTCGCCTCGTGGTCTTAATTCATATCTAGTTGTTTCGGATGCGTCCGATCCCCTGGGTTTCACTGTAAAAATAGGACCCCGCGCCTGTGGGCTTAAATCCTCTGACGTGTGCAGCATATGTATAAACAGTTGGCTAAAGACTATGTACTTGTGTTGCGGTCATGAAATAGCCACAAATGCTGGAACAGACCTCAAACACCATAAAAAGCATAATGAGAATGTTAGAGGTTAAACAACTTGGTTTTTCTTTTAGCCCTCGACAAAAATCGGGGGTATAGCGATCGGGCTTTGTTCCATCTGCCCGTCTAGCCGTTTGTCCGAGTGTCTGTCCGTCCGTCTGTGGAGAAAAAACAAAAATCACCATAACTCAATTAATTCAAGGCCAATCGTTTTGAAACTTCACATGTGTTCACGCTTGACGGAATTGTCTGATGCCACCTTTATAGCAATTCTTGATATTTTAGTGCCAATTAAAGTGTTTTGGCGCCAAAATGCTAATGGGAAAGGAGGGGTGTACTTCGCTGTCTGATCCAAATAAATTGATAGAGTTTTTAAAAAATTAACTGGCAATTATTCAAGAGAGAATGGATAATTGATCTCGGAAAATATCCTCTAACGAAATCACCTGTAGGCAAAAAGCGCGATTACCGAAGTTATATCTGCATGCCACTGATTCAATTAATGGTCAAGTTGGTTGCTGTCAATGCGTGTACCTGATGTTGCACTTAGATAATACCAGATCAATCGACTAATTACTGTTGATTCACTGTCCACTGTCGGTCACGAGTCTTTACAAAATTAAGTATTTGATTAAATAAATACTTCATACCTTCGTGAGTCACTCGCGATGGTATGAAGTGTTTGTCAAATTAAATGCTGCCTGTTAATAATCTACAATGTTTTTTTAAAGAAAAAAAGGCCTCATTACCACTCAGTGACAATTTACGTTGAAAGTTTGTGCAAACACTGTTTCTAACTCCTTATTGACAAAAGAAGTAATTAATTTTTTTGCACCCTTCTCTGCCAATGTTTTTTTCTTCACAAATGAAAGAAATGTTTTGCCAACAAAGATTTTTTGGTGTCAAATTAAAAATTTTAGCGCAATTGGCTGAATTGGCATCCGACAGCGTGAAGATTGGGTGTGAGAGGCGGCGGAGCCAGGGGGAGGGCACAGGGGACACATGCCCCTACACTTTTTTCCACAGATATATTTCGCAGTAACACAATGGGTTGAAATGGGCGCATACAAACGTGTCAATACACAGACATTAAGATTATTTGCAAATCCAAAAAATATTTAGCCAAAGAATCTCACATTCGATCGTTTTGGTCCGTTCCTTCTATTTCAGCTATCTTCCAACCCGAAGGCTGACCTTCGGGTTGAAGATGGTTGAAGTGGAAGAAACGGACATGACAATGACCACACAGCGGCATATTCATCTGAACGAGAGACTATAGCGAGTCATGGTACATTTACCGATATACGATTGTAACTTTTCTCACACTGGGTCGAACCATGGGAGCATTGTAAATTTGTGCCCCTCCACTTTTATCGACCTTCCGCCGCCCCTGATGGGTGTCACACTTTTGGCTTTCGCGACCACCAAAAATAGGCCGCAGTCGGCCATTTTGTTACAGAAATAGCAATTCCACTTTTTAAACAAGAACTTCCGTATGGTGATTCGGATTTTGATTATTTTTGACATGTAAACAACTAGCACAATTTACATAACAGAGTTTACGGGTTTTTCACGAGTGTGGTAAATTATGCAAATTAGCCAGATATATTTTCTCTTTAAAATTGCTCTGCAGACAAACAAGAAAAAAATAAACAAAAATCACCTAAATTACCAGATCTCACTTAATCCAAGGCCAGTTGTTATGAAACCTCATTCAATGATGTTTGTTGACAAGACGATATCACACTTAGGAGTTTGACAGTCATGAACAATTGCTACTGTCGGCCATTTTGTTCTAAAAATAGCAATTACACTTTTTAAGCAAGAACTTTCAAACGTTGATTTGGATTTTGTTTAATTTCAGTACGGAGAACAACGAGCACAATTTACATAACATAATATGCGGGCTTTTGTCTTGTGCATAAACTATGCAAATTAGCCTGCCATCTTCGTTTTTAAAATTGTCCATCTGTAGACAAAAAAACCCCAAAATCAACCAAATGACCAAAACTCAATTCATTGTTACTTGCTATGGAACTCAATTTAGTTTAGTGGTATTTATTGACAAGAGGAAGAAAATATTACAATTTGGGTTTTGACAGCCGTTAAAAATGGCCGTCTTCCGCCATTTTGTTCTAAAAATAGCAATTTCATTTTTAAGAAAACATCCTAATGGCGATTCGGATTTTGATTATTTTTGGTATTGAAAAATACGAGCATAATGTACATAACATGTTATACGGAATTTTCTCCCTTATATAAATTATGTAGATTAGCTAGACATCTTAGTTCTTAAAACTGTCTATCTGTAGACAAAAATACAAAAAATGATTCAAGTACTAAATTCTCAATTAATTCAAGACATGTGGTTATGAAACTTAATACAATTGTGCCAAATTGACAAGAGGAAGTGGATGTATTAAAAAATTGAAGAACATACCTCACCATTGCGTAAATAAATATGTTCCTGTCTCGTCATTTCCTTTCCTTGCGGGAACCCCGGGGCGTGAAGCAGTACTTGTTTACTGTGGTAAACAAGCTCTGTTTTACTGATGAAATAGACCCTGGTCACCAATGTCTTGTGTGAAAGTCCTATAAAATGGGCAAAATGGGTAAAAATAATTTACTGGACTTGACTTTATATGCATGTTGCGGTTACGATTAGCCATTGTGCAGAAGGATGTGACCTTAAACACCAATAAATAAATAAATCACCATTTCATTTGTGCATCTTAATTACTTATAGTAGTCATGTCTTACAGCAGAGTATTATATGTAACATAGAATTTTTTGTCGAATCATAGATATTAGTTGATATGTGAACTAACTTGTCAACAAAATTTACTAGAAGGACAATTGTGTGAAATTTAATGGACGACCAACACAAATATTGGAGAAAGGTCAAAACACTGTAGAAGTTAAAAGATACAGTTTTAAATAATGTGGGGATTTTGTGAGACTCCAAGTGGAGATAATATTTGAAAGAGGGTGCTGAGGAGTCGAAGAGTTAGAAAAATAAAACATATTAAGCTGAGGCTCACAAAGCTATACCCCACTCCATCATTTCCCCTCCTATTGACACCAGACGCAGTCCAAATCATCGACAACTTATCGGCAATTTGTGTACGAAAATGGAGTCTTACGGGCAAAAGGAAGCTGAAGTTATTGTCTGGACGCCAAAAACAAAATTCTATTTATTGTCATAGTGATCTTGATCTTTGACCCACAGATCACAACAGCAACCAAACCATCGTCCTGAGAGCGCGGTGGCTCAGTAGGTAGAGGTGCAGGCCGAGAGGCCCTCGGTTCGAATCCCACCTGCGGCAACCGCGTTGTGTCCTTGGGCAAGACACTTCATCTCCATTGCCCGCGTGGGGGCACGATGATGCCGTGTACTAAGGCGTACTGCACGTCGATGGTACGCATGTCTTCAACCAATCTAACCCTGCCTGTGCTGCAGTGCGGAGTTACGATGTTGGAGAGCTGGCAGCTGCTCGTCGTTGCTCGGTGGTTCTCTCCGGGTACTCCGGCTTCCTCCACCCGTAAAACTGTCACGGTCATGATTAGCCATTGTGCATAAATATGTGACCTTAAACATCAATAAATAAATAAATAACCATCGTCCTGCGTGTGAAGTAGGAGCATTTTACAAAAAAAAGAAAGTGACGTTAGCATGGAAACCAAACTTCTTTTTATAGTAGTGGGGGATCTTGACCTCTTATGTATTGATGGCAAACACAATCCCAATCGCGGACACCTTATAGACAAGGTGTGTATGACATTACAGTACTGTACTCAAAAGTAAACTAATGTTCTTACACAGAAGCCAAAATTATATTTATAATAACAGTGACCTTGAACTTCGATCTATTGACCCCAGACATGATCCTGCCCCATCGGCACCTTATAGGTAATCTTTGCATGAAGTTATAGTATGCAAGAGGAATCTAACGTTAGTGCATAGAAACGGAAATTCTATTTATAGTAGGAGTGACCTTGACCTTGGGCCTATTGACTCCAAACATAATCCCAGTCAATGACACCTTATAAATTATTTGTGTGTGAGCTATTAGGTTTGTATGTAAAAGGAACCGAAGTTATTAGAAGGAAACCCAAAATCTATTTATAGTAAATGTGACCTTGAAATCTTCGACCTGTTGATCCCAACAGCAATTCCATCCATCACTCTATTAGAAGCAACCTCTGTATGCCTAATGGCAAAGTATGCTCAGTGGTACAAAAGCTGGGAATGTATGAGACGGGCGGACCAACAAAAAAAATATAATTATCTAACACCTCTTCTTCCTTCTGTGTGAACGGAAGCTCTCCGCCATCCTTCGGAAATTTAATAATGAAATAAAACAGTACTAAAAATGCAGTTTTTAGCCATGATTCCGCAAACGTGCTACCAGGCTTAAAAAATGTTTATGTACATTCGAGTCATTATAACGGAAGTTGAGAATTGGATAAGCTTTTTGAACAAGTGGGGTTTTAGCTCAACTTGACAAAGTCAAGCTGAGCTATTGCCATCACTTCTCATCCGTCGGCGTATGTACGTACGTACGTCTGGGCGCACGTACGTACGTACGTACGTACACAATTTCCTATGGCACACCTCACAGATCGCATTTATGATCAGATCGCTTTGAAACCTGGTATGCTTGTTTGGGGTGACCTCTTGATGTGAGCTTTCGATTTTCTTCAATTTCCGTAAAAAAATGGTGCCGCTTGCAAAGTTCTTAGAACTTAGCTTAGTCTGACCTCAATATTTCCCCTTTGCACACCCTACAGGGCACATTTATGATCGGATTGATTTGAAACCTGGCATGCTTATTTGGGGTGACCTCTAAATGGGAGCTATCGGTTTTCTTCCATTTCCGTCAAAAAATGTTGCCGCTGGCAACAACTTTTGAACTTAGTTTAGTCAGGCATCAATATATTCCTTTGGCACGCCGTACCGGGCACATTTTTGATCAGATCGGTTTGAAACTTGGTATGCTTGTTTGGGGTTACCTCTAGCTGGGAGCTGTCGATTTTCTTCGATATCCGCCAAGAAATGTTGCCGCTGGCAACGACCTTTGATCAGCTTAGTGCAGTTATGCATCAATAATTCCCTTTAGCACACCCTGCAGGGCACATTTTCGACCAGGTCACTTTGAAACTTGGTATTTTTGTTTGGGGTGACCTCTAGATGGGAGCTATCTATTTTCTTCCCTTTCCGTCAGAAAATGTTGCCGCTGGCATCGTTCTTAGAACTTCGTTAAATCAGACCTCAATATTTCCATTTGGCACACCCTACAGGACACATTTATGATCAAATTGTTTTGAAACCTGGCATGCTTGTTTGGGGGTGACCTCTAGATGGGAGATATTGATTTTCTTCCATTTCCAACAAAAAATGTTGCCGCTGGCAACGACCTTTAAACTTAGTTTAGTCAGGCATCAATATATTCCTTTGGCATGCCATACAGGGCACATTTATGATCAGAATGGTTTGAAACTTGGTATGTCTGTTTGGGGTTATCTTTAGATGGGAGCTATCGATTGTCTTCAATTTCTGTCAAAAAATGTTGCCGCTGACAACGACGTTCGATGAACTTCGTGCAGTTATGCATCAATATTTCCCTTTGGCGCAGCCTGCAGTGCACATTTTTGACCGGATCACTTTGAAACTTGGTGTGCTTGATTGGGGGTGATCTCTAGATGGGAGCTATCGATTTTCTTCCATTTCAGTCAAAAATAGTTGCCATTGGCAATGACCTCTGATTAACTTAGTAAAAACTTAGTGCAATTATGCATTACTATTTCCCTTTGACACACACTGCAGGGCACATTTATGATTGGATCACTTGAAAACTTGGTGTGCTTTGTGAGGTGATATCTATATGGGAGTTATCGATTTTTTTCCATTTCTGTCAAAACATGTTGCCGCTGGCAACGACCTTTGAACTTAGTTTAGTCAGGTTTCAATATTTCCCTTTGGCAAACTCTTCAGGGCACATTTATGATCGGATCACTTTGAAACTTGGTATGTGTGTTCGGGGTGACCTCTAGATGTGAGCTATTGATTTTTTTCATTTGCTTTAAAAAATTATTGTCTTTGTCACTAGCCTTTGAACTTACTGCATTTGTTTAGCAACTTATCCCTTTTGTATACTCTGCAGGGTATATTTATGAATTTCCATAAAAAAGAGAGAAAAAAACATTGCCACAAGCAGTGATCTCAGTGCATTTGTGCATTAACGTCTTCCTTTGGCATGCCTCAGAGGGCGCATCCATTATCAGGTTGTTTTGAAACTTTGATTGTATGCTTGTGCAGGGTGACAAAGATAGGATCTATTCATTTTCTTTTCATTTCCATAAAAAAAACTTGCTGTTAGCAACAATCTTTTAATTTATTGCATTTGTGCATCAACATTCTTCTTTGACATGGACTACAGGCCACATTTATCATAGGATTGTTTTTGAACTTGGTGTGCTCATTAGGCGAGACCTTTAAATAAGAGCTATTGATTAGCATTCATTTCTGTGAAAAAGTTGCCATTTACAATAACCTCTGAACTTACTGCATTTGTGTATCAACATTCTTCCTTTAACCAGTCTTACAGTTTCCATTTAAAAATGCATGGATTACTCTGACGTTCTGCACACACAATGCTGTTATGGTGAAATTTCACCAAATAACATTGGTACCAATTATCTTCAGTTTTGCCATTTCACTTATAACTTACCAAGTTCAAGTTTGTGAAGTTGAGCTACGGTGTCATTGACACTTTCATTTGGAGGGGGGGGGGGGGGAGCGGATTTAAATTGTTTGTTACACTGTGGAAGTTGGGGGTGATTGGGCAATTGATTCCACAGAAATGGTCCGGCGACTGAAAACGCCCGATCCCTGCTGTAACTACTAACTAGATCACCGGGACTATGCCTGTAAGAAGAAGAGAGCCGTAGACATACATAGCATACAATCAGGTACCTAAGATACATTGGAGCCAAACCATTAGCAGTATAGTTTGGCAATTTCGTCCCTGTCTTCTGGACCTAGTATTTATAGGTTGGCGCGCAGTGATATAGGACCGAAAGACCTCCAAGAAGTTATGTTCGATTCCATGGGAGTTTATAAACGAGCTGAAAACTACCGACAATTGCCCAAATGGACCCGACAGCTACCTAAATGGCCCAAATAGATTCCGAAACCGAGAACCAATGGTAGGACGCAGTGCTATAAGGCCTAGCGGTCTATAAAGAGTATCTAAGAATTTAAGGAGTACTTTTGTTAGTGCGAAAGCGTTAGCTGGAGACTATTATGGGTTGGCAATCTGCATTTAAGGATTTTATAATTGGGTCACTTCGTGGCTTAGGGTTGGTGGTACGTAGGACCGAGAGACCGCCAAAAGGTCCTTTTTCTTTTGTTAGAGACCAAAAATCCATTTTAATCGTTTTCCATGGGCATTAGGTAGCGTCGTATATCGGTGTCATGTTTATTGGACTCGAAAGCTTACACGAAGGAAAAAGTCCTTTAACCCCACGGTATGTACACTGGGCCCTGCACATTATTATATCTACCTCAGAAGCTATCCGTTTATTTAAGAAGATTTCGGTTTTAAAATCGCACAGGAAATGTTGTGTCATGGAAATAATAATTCTGTACAACAATATTTGAAAATATATTTGAATTTATCTTAAAACAAATATAGAACAGCGCCCTCAAAAGTTCCTCTTTTTGTAATGTTGGACCGAACACCGCCGTCCGAAAAAATGATATGATACGTTACCACCAGTGCAGTTATTTCCCCGTTTCTGTATTTTATTATCTACACAGCCCAACACATCCAGTAGGCCTACATGGACACACGCAAAATGTGCGGTAAATGTGCTTGTGAATAATATGCGTGCATATGTACCTTCTCGTATTTAGGGACCACTGCAGGTCCGGGTTTGGGGACCAATGGCGACCAATGGGTACTGGTGGGGATAGTCTTTGAGGGATCAGTGGAGATCACTGAGGGCTGGTTGGGACCACTGTGTTAAAATACTGAAGTCTCTTGGTAAAAGTGATACGTTGGTTGAGCTCCCATTCATCAGAAATAGTTACAGAACGAAAGCAGATTTTATACTTGGTACTTACTTCAATGTGCCATGGGTCGTCACGGTCCTAAAGTTGTCATTCAGGGGCTCGCGTTATATTTTTCTGAAAGTAGATTTCATAAAGTTCAAATACTTCATATTTACGAGGAAAACAAGAGAATGAATGAATGAATGATTTATTTCGTAGTACAACATGCTACAAATACAAGCAAGGTCAGCAACATACATTAATCTCAAATACATGGTTGCACTAACGGGAGATGGCGTAGCCACTAGGGCTGTCTTCCCGCCAACCCCCCACCCCCACCCCCCTAAAAAAATAGAACAGAAAAAAAAAACAAAAAAAACAAAAAACAAAACAAAAAAAATTATATGTGAAAGTGATACAATCCCGACAACAGCATATTTGTAGTTGCAAAAAGAAAATTTTGAATGAAGATTTTGAATTATTCCATATAAGTAAAATATTGTTCATCGTTTTTAGAAAAGAACTCTTTTGGGTCAGGTGTTGAGATAACAGAGCTAAGACATACAGTCGGAACAAGTAGGATTATTACAGCTGACGTGATGAGGGTATAAATTCAAGAATTGCTCCGTTAAAGACTTTTTGAATAGTGGTCTGGAATAGTTTTGAACCGACGGTTCTATTGTATTCCATATCCTAGGAAAAGTATGGATTGGGTAATTTGCAGAAAATTGAGTTCTTGGTTTTAGTGTGTGTAATTTCCCCGATTGCCTGGTGTCCATCCCTGAGGGGTTTTGGTATATTCTGAAAGTCTTCTCAAAGCTTTCAGGGATCATGCTGTTGTACCAATCATGCATAAACAAGGAGACCTGAAGTTTGTATAGGTCTGTGAATTTTAAGATACGCAGCTCAATGAATAGTGGATCAGTATGAGCATTGTAATTCTTTCTAGCTATAATTCGGATGGCTTTCTTTTGTAATTTAATGATCGATCGAGTTGTCGACGAGTGACCCCAGATGTGGATACCATATAGCATGTGACTATGGATCAAGGAGTAATATAATATTTTCAGGCATTCTTTTGGTAGAATCTTCTTCACTTTGTTTATGGCATAAGTGGCCATGGAAATTTTGGAGCAGATTACTGAAATATGCTTCTTAAAATTCAAATTTTCATCCACGTGGATTCCTAGGAATTTTACAGATTTTTCATCTTAATTGTTAGCAATGAGTGAGATAGTTGAATTGTTAAGCATAACTCTTCTACTTTCAATTGTGTAAAAGTCATTCTGAGGGTGAAAAATAATAAATTTTGTCTTGCTGTCATTTAGTGTGCGTTTATTAGCTGTGCACCAATAGTATATGTTATTGAGTTCGTTATTAACTAATTCTATTATTGTATCTAAGTTATTGCCAGACGTATATGCAGTAGTATCGTCTGCATATGATAACATTTTCAGCAGTGTCGAGTTTATAATATCGTTAATGTAAATTATGAAGAGAAGAGGACCAAGAATAGATCCCTGTGGGACACCAGTTGATAATCAGAGCTCGCCTTTGGAAGGGAAACTAACTGAGATCTGTCAGTAAGATAATCCTTGAACCATGAGTTTGCTTGACCCCGTATTCCATAAAGTTCTAGCTTTTTGAGTAAGATCTGATGATTTATAGTATCAAATGCTTTGGAGAAGTCAAGGAACAGAGCTAACGTACGGTCCTTTGTTGGCTTATCATTCATTTCAGCAACATTGTTTATGAGATGCAATACTGGATGTATTGTTGAGTGTGCCTTTCTAAAGCCAAATTGATTTTGATGAATTGTCTTATTATCTTCCAGGAAAGATATTAACCTGGAGTACTTTCGAGAAGGTCGATAATATGCTAATGGGCCTATAATTGTTGAATAGTTGATGCTCACCAGATTTAAACACAGGAATTACTTTTGCTATTTTCATTTTCATTTTCCTGGGGACAATACCGGTTGAGAAAGAAAGATTAATCACGTGTGTTAAAGGGTCAGCGATCTCATATATTATCTCCCTTAATATTTTGGAGGACATATTGTCAAAGTCTCTACTTGTTTTTGATTTTAAATTTTCTGTGCACTAAATTACCTCGTGTGGGGTAGTGGACACAATAAAAAATGACTCAGTTCCATTTCCATTAACGTAGTCAGTAAAATGTCGACAGGAGGTTGGTACTGAGTCGCTTAATATTGAACCGATGTTAACGAAGTAGGAGTTAAATTTGTCAGCTATCTCTTTAGGATCAGATATTTAAGTATTTCCATCGACAAATGTGGACGGGAATGTGAAGATAGAACTAGATTTGTTAATTGCTTTTTTCAAGATTTCCTAAGTTTTTTTCATGTTATGTTTATTTTCATGAAATATAGTCTTGTAATAATCTGATTTGCGAGCCCTTTTCAGTCTGTTAAAAACGGTACAGTATGTTTTGTATTTTAATTTGTTATGTGTGGTTGGGGATTTTAATTTTTTGACTAACAGTTTTGTTTTTTCCAAAGATGACTGCAAAAGGCCCAGTGCCATCCACGGTTCACTCTTCACAAACTTTTGGGGAACTCTTTTGATTTCTTCTGGAAAAGCTTGATCGAAAGCTGCATGGATAACTTCGACAAGAATGTCATAGGCTTCGTTGGGACAGGGAGCATTCATTACATCGGTGAAGTCACTTTCAGACAAGAGAAACTTAAACTGATTTACGTTTTCCTGCTTAAAAGATCTTTATTGGGGTTTGTATGGGATGGGTGCGCCTTTTTGCTGATTCATCAACATAAAATGTTGCAAAATGATCACTTACATCTGTAATAATTATTCTAGATATATGGGGATTAATTTTGTTGCTGAAAATATTATCAATTATGGTGGCAGAATGATCTGTAATTCTAGTTGGTCTTGTTATAAATGGCATAAAACCTGAACTAAACATAGTTTCGATAAATAAGTCGGTTTTGTTATGCCTACAAAAGTCAAGTAAGTCAATATTAAAATCACCCATAAGATAAACATTCTTGTTTGAGGCATTTAAAATGTTTACTCCATTCGTCATTTTTTCTAGGAACAGATCGAGGTCTGCTTTGGGGGCTGTGTTTGGCCTTTAAATGATTCCGACAATTTTTTTATCTCTCGTCGAGATTTCCACAAATAAGGATTCAAATACATGGGGGATAAAAACAGAAAGGTCTTCTCGGATTTTAAAAGGGATGGTATCCTTAATAAAAAGTCCTACAACTCCCCTTCCGTCATCGTTACTAGATCGCAGCCGAGTAATCAAGGGGTGGTAGCCATCAAGTGAGTAGGTAATGTTTTCTTTCACACTGAACGTTTCTGTCAAACCTATGGTGTCTAAGAAATTTGATTCAGATTGAAGGCTACATATTAGGTTACGGAAGGGCTCCCAGTTAGCATTAAGGCTTCGGCAGTTTAGGTTCAAGAGCGTGAACGAGTTGGGCTTTTTTTGAGATCTCATTACTAAAGCGCTCAGGGGTGTAGTATTCACAACTATGTTCTTCGATAGCGAAGGGAGAGTTCTCATCAGCGGCATCATTATCGGTAATTACATCATTAAAGTGAGAAATAAAGTCAAATGAGCTGCTGCTCTGTATCTCATCAAGTGTAATAGTGTTAGCCATTATCAAATGTCGCAAAATGGGCCACTCTACCAAGGAATAAACCAATAAAACTTACCAGTGTGACTGAGCAAGCATTTTGCAAGAAGAGTTGTATGCTGTTGTCAGGATTGAGTGAGACTAAAGTAACATTGGTTTAGAATATCAAAAGCTACAATGACCTTATAATGACGAGGTAATTAATACTCACCACTGTGGTTAGTGATGACTTGTAATGGTTTCTCTGAGTTCGTTTACTTCTGTCAAAAGTTACCTTTCGCAGGGTAAAGAAGTACTTCGCCTCCGGGATTCGTCAGCAAAGTGCCATCAAACTTTAAACCTTTAGGCACATACAAATGTCTTCGGTTTTCGGTATGGTGAACATTTCGAAAACTAAATTGGGGTGCATCTCCTTGAAGTCGCACTTGTGGTGAATAAAACCTTCCCTGATTACCAAATTGAGGAAATTCCGAACCTTGAAAATTCATTTTGGGCTGTATATCTGCAAGGTACTCACCGTCCCGGATCGGTCGGGCTTCTCGACAGAGTACTTGGTTACCCAAAGTATAGCCAGGATGAGAATGAAATTCTAAATTTAGATTTTGGACATGCAGTGGACTTGATCCCCTTGCATGCTGAAAATTTATATCTTGGCGTAAATGAAAAGGTGATCGGTTTTCCTGAATTTGGCAATTAGTGTCCCTGATTCCCTCAGGCCGTCTTCGGGAATCTACATAAGGTGTTTCAACCAGAACTGCTTTTCTATTATCGTGGAACTGAATTCCTTTAGGTATTCTTCGGGAATTTATCAGTTCACGATCTAATTGCACTGCATTTTGACATACTTGAGTGGACGTCCTTCCGTCAGAGATCCCTCGAGAATTTGACCACTCAGTTTTAACATCAACCAAAGGATATGTATTACCAATCAATCCGCTCCTGTCAGAGATCCCTCGAGTAGCATTTGATTGGTTATATTGTAAATGTTGGTAACTCACACCTTGAGTTGCCCTTTGAACATTTGTGGCATAACTCTCACGATAGTGCTCACGTGTCTGATCTGTATGAAATGTGTGATGTGGTAAATGGTTTTGTGTTCGACTACTGCATACAATTGGATCAAATTGCAGCAAGTCATTAATCTGTGTGTTTAAACCATTACCCTGTTGCTGTGACGCACTAATGTGTACCGGGGATGTGGCGGCCGTTATGATTTGTGACCCACGACTATACATAGGCTGGGTAATCCCTGGCCCATGACTGTAGGCACAAACATTTGGGGTACTTGTCATCTGGTGCAAACTTCCGGTGTTCATAATATTTCCCCTAATAGCCGAAGAAGTGTACGTTACGGCTGGGCTATTACATGCCAAAGAACCATGCCCTGCCAGTGTATAACTGGGCAAGCATGCTATTGTCGGTACAACCTTTTGACTATTACTGGCAGAAAAACCTGCCAAATTCTGGGAATCTAAAATGTTTTCATTTGTTACAAAGTTTGCATCAAACGTTTTTCCCGGAGTTGTGTGTGAGTAGTTGTCATAACCCGAGTGTGTGGTAACCCCACCATGACCTAATCCTACCCTGGATTGTCCATTTTCTGCACGACTGTGCATGGTGTCATGTGTGCTATCCACTTTTTGTCGCACATCGGGATTTGTTTTGAGAGTGGCCGTCTGGAGTTGCAACTGCCTCTCCACCTCCCTCATTTCAGAAAGCAATTCGACACTCATTCTTTTATATTTACTCAATTTATTCTCCCAGTATTCCCTATTTGGAGAACCAGATGCTTGGGGTGAAAATCTACTCATACTCTCTACCCCTCTTACATTATTTGAGTGTATGTGTGACGTGTCTGCAGGTACCCCCTGCTGTGCTTCCATAATCATGGCAGATTGGTTCCGCTCAGGAGAATTCAGGCATTCCTCGTCCCCCATCACTTTGGAACCATCACTTACATTTACCCTGTCTGTTTTGCTTGCTGCTTGTGTACCCTGTATTTGCCCCTGACCTAGGCTGTGTACACGTGGTGATGCAGTATGCGAGCTTAGACCGCTCGACCCTGTTGATACAGGTGATAATGGAGTATATTTATTGTCTCCCCCTGTATACTGTTGACTTGCCCTACTTTCTGGGCCAACATAGGTTGAGGCAATAAATGATGGTGGTGGGGTAACCCCCCCCCCCCTACCTGGGCTTTGGCTAAGCCTAATCATGTTGTCAATAGACACTGGATGCAGTGGCTGACTTAAGTCAATAACCTGCCACTGTGCTTTTGAGCCCCTGAAATATGGGATCTGAGTTAAATCATCCCAATTCAGCACTCCATACTTTTTTCTGCTTTCAATTATTGCAGCAGCAATTGTTTCCCCTACATGAGGAATCAGTAACAGTTCTTGAAAAGAAGCTGTATTGACATTAATTTTATTCAAGCTCATTGTCGTAAATCACTAACATAAAAAAAATAATTTTTTTTTTTTTTAAATTTTTCACACAAAAAATCAATATTTATACAAGTTGTTTACTCTCGCGGGACGCTCAAGCAAACTCAGTGATTCACATCAACTTGCAAGGAAAATTTTAAGCAAAAATTCTACAGAGAAACCTGCAACATTTTCAAAATCACGTAATGCTCAAATGAAAATATTGCTTTGACACTCCAAACTGTTTATAAATTTCCGATTGAGCTACCTGTTCAATCAATTTACAAACGACAACCGAATTTTTTCGACCACAACTGTATCGAAGACAAAACCTTTTGTTTTCAATTTGTGAAAATCTATTTCGATAAGCACCAACCTATCGAAAAAAAATTCACTATCTTCTCCCTAAACAAAACGAAAATGCAATTTCATCTTAAATTCAGGAAAAAGAACCAAAAGAGACAACTGTCTCAATTGTCAAATTTACAATTCAAAATGGCGGCGACCACGCTAAATACGCCATTTCTCTTTGTATCAATGTACCGAGGAAGGTCACGCAAGTTCTAACAAATCGTCGCCAAATAAAGTAACATTGGTTTCTAATATCAAAAGCTACAATGACCTTATAATGACGAGGTAATTAATACTCACCACTGTGGTTAGTGATGACTTGTAATGGTTTCTCTGAGTTCGTTTACTTCTGTCAAAAGTTACCTTTCGCAGGGTAACGAAGTACTTCGCCTCCGGGATTCGTCAGCAAAGTGCCAAGGGCTGTTGCAGCTTCTCGCCGAAGTTGACTCCGTTTTCCTCCGGTAAACTCCGTTACCACTTCGGCCTGCTCCGGAATACCCATTCCAATCTGGAGCGCTGCAACGCGGACGTTTTCACTTACCCTATTTCACAACAAGACAGCGAGCAATGTCGGTGGAATAATGTTAATACTGCTCATGGCAAACCTTTCTTCCTATTTTCGCCGGCTGAGTTATTTTAGTTCGACCACAAGAGGAGATTCTGTTGTGGGAAGCGTTAAGTATTACAGATGTAAGATGGGATTATATATATATATATAAGGAGTGTGTATAATATTGCCCAATTGCACGCGCACACATTCGATTATGCATATACATCTTTAGGGCATCAGTTATGAACAAGAAAAAAAAAAGAAAAAAACAAAACAAAACAAAACAAAAAAAAAGACAAAAAAAAATAAAAATAATAAAAAGAAACAGTGTATCAATAAATATGGGTCGCAACAAGTAAATATTCAGTGGTTAGGGTACTATACCAGTAATGGGAATTGCAGACTGAAAACAATCGAGATGCCACTCCCGCTGACGCCTAACATCTAAAAGATTGCTATGGCTTGTCAATCCTCAGTGTACAGTGTTGTGGAGTGTTCTTCCTAAATACTGGTGAACAACAAAAAGAGTGCCAAACCAGTACTAACCTCAATTCCAATACGCCACCGAAAACAATATATCGCCTCCACCAAGCCAACACCCTACTTCCTTACAGCTCCGTAAGGGGTCGTCCAACCTAACTCCGGTCAATTTGTTGACATTTTTCCCAATGCACCAAAACAGAAAAGAATATTATTTATTGGGGTTATTCATTTTGGGCCTTTTTTAGACTTTGAAGAAAATTACCAAAAATCCTACCAAAGTCAAGTCGGACGTCCCCTATAATAACAGCAAAAAATAAGGCAGCCGCTGATGGTAATGTGCAAACACAAATTACGACCATTGCATGGACTACAGAAAGTTGCCATAGCATGGACAGAGTATCGCAACGCGTAAAATCCCAAACAAAGTGATAGTGTATGAGGTGTGACAGTTCATTCTCATGATATTCCTGATACAGTTGTGATTTAAATTAGTATGTTTCTGCTTACAATACTCTGGAGCACTGCAGGGTCAGCGAACAAGCGATTTGAAATTTCATTTAGATTATATTTACTCTGTGACTATAATATTTATTACTTATGGAGGGAAACGAAGAAAAGACTATAAATTTATCGCTAATAATCCACTGCGTATGTTGTGTAGTGTATCATAATATTTCGGATTATCACCACTATATACATTTGAGGGTGAGGGCAATGAAGTTTTGGGTTAGGGTAATAAAAATAATAATAATAATAATAATAATAATAATAATAATAATAATAATAATGAAGAAGGGCAATAAGTTGCCTGACCGATCTAAGTGTTGTAGGTGGGAGGTATCGGGTTATGCCATATCATGGTATGCTCAACATGTTGTGATCTTTAAGGGATTTTTTCCATCAATTTGATACATCATATCACTGCATGTCTAGGAACCCTTTCCCCTAAGTAGTGTTCGTAGTACTCAATACCGAACATTGTTGTGAGCAAACGTGCGAAAGCAGTGAAAAAAGAAGAAATTCACGATATACAAGAACGTTTGCCCTGACTTCTGAGAATTCATAGCGCGGTGCATCGATCAGCACAATGGACATCATTGCTAAGGGTGCAGTGTCACCCAATCAAGTTTAGTAGTGCGGTGCACCTATTATATCACACCTATCGTCAGTTGTCACGTCTTGGGGGCGCGGTGGCTCAGTTGGTAGAGGTGCAGGCTGCAAGCCGAGAGGTCCTCGGTTCGAATCCCACCTGCGGCAATCGCGTTGTGTCCTTGGGCAAGACACTTCACCCCGATTGCCTACATTGGGACACGATGACGATGTGTACTGAGGCGTACTGCACGTCGATGGTGCGCATGTCTTCAACCAATCTAACCCTGCCTGTGCTGCGGTGCAGAGTTACGATGTTGGAGAGCTGACAGCTGCTCGTCGTTGCTCGGTGGTTCTCTCCGGGTACTCCGGCTTCTTCCACCCGTAAAACTGTCACGGTTACGATTAGCCATTGTGCATAAGTATGTGACCTTAAACACCAATAAATAAATAATAAATAAATAATTGTCACGTCTTATATCTCAGATGAGAATTTAAACGATGTACCAGTTGTCATCTAAGGTACACAGGTACACCAAACTTCCATTTCTCCTACGATTCATTTCGGGGAGAGGGGTAGGGGTTAGGGGGATCCATATTCAAGATTCCCAAAATAAGCTGGATCAAAAACCAACCCAAACGAACAGGGCCGAGCGAACATGAACTCACGGGGCTCACCCACACTCAACTCCGCAGATCCCGGCCGATTCCAAACCCAACCGATAGTAGGGTGTAAGCCTTCCCGGCCAACGATACTATCCCCCATCCCCCCCCTTATCACACGCCAACTACCACGTCTGCTATTCCTGTGAATAATAAACCAGTCATCATTTATGGCACTGTTGCATCCCCCCCCCCCCCCCAAAAAAAAAAAACAAAAACAAAAGAAGAAACAGGTCTCTAATGCAATAATTACTGTATGATACATTGAGTTAATAGTGTTGTACACTCCAAGGTCGACCCGTCAAGAAAAAGAAAGATAAAAAGAAAAAAAAATCAAATCAGCCGGGCTGAGCCAGCATAAACCCGGTCACGTACATATTCACCCAAGCAAGCTAACCCTGGTCGATCTCGGATCCACCCATACTCGAAGTGCATAATTGCCTTGGCTTCTGGGTCTTCATTATTAAATTTATTTCTGTTCACACTACCATACCCAATAGTATTTACCATCTCTGCCACACATGACAGCAATATTCTACTAATAGATTATTGCGGACTTCTTATACAACTATTGCTGGAAAAAGTGTGTGGAAGTATTCAGTTAATTTCGATCGATAAAAAAAAAACCGACAATGCTAAAAGTACAGTTTCAACCCAGTTGTGTGGATGATTTGTTACTCTCACAGCTGTAATATGACGATAAGTAGGTATGATCTGCTACCTCCCTCCCTACTAGAACAACGATTATGGAAGATTTTTCTCTACCACCACGTAATAGGCATTTACCTATCGGTCCGTGATCAATAGTCCTTGAAATGCACAAGTGCCCTGACTTCTGAAACTTACTAGCGCGGTGCATCGATCAGCACAATGGACATCATTGCAAAAGGTGCAGTGTCACACAATCAAGTTTAGTGCAATCGAGGAGAATTCCACATTCACAACACCACACCACACCACACCACACCACACCACACCACACACCAATCCACCCCAGAGAAGTATAATTTACTGTGATCAGTAAATTTAGGTCTGTGTGAAAATGGTGAAAGCATCAAAATTGAACTCTCTAGAAAGAGAATGAATGGAGACTTATTTGCAGGAGTAAAATATCTTTAAAGAAATCAGAATTGGGTTTTTGTGCACAGCATTTAAAGATTTTCAAACACGAATAATTTTTTTTTATATAATAAGAAATTACTTGTGTGCAGAGTATTTAATGAGTTCTGTAAAGGAATCAGAAGTGGATATTAGTACTATGTCAGAGATGATTTGTCCCTGACCGGGGTGACCTCGGTGGGTTACCATGGTAGTGACGTCATATAACGTGACCCAGTTGATCCAGACAGTTCGTTCATCTAGTCCTAGCTGCTCTTGACTACCCTTTGCTGTGACCTCTACCCTCGTCCAAGTCTTATAATCACCAATCTGATTGCTTGATTTCCCGTAAGCTACCTACCCATACATAATTATCTCCCTTGTATATAGCGAAGGCCTCTGTGATTCTCAAATCCGAAATACAACCGTGCAGGGATGGGTATTACTTGAATAATTCAAATCTTATCGATCTAATAAGCTATGAAGAAGTGAATCAAACAGACATGGCTCTGACGACTCGAATCCCATCGAGCAAATGAGCTATCCGGCATTTACTCGACCGAGTGACTCCACATACTTTTCAACGACTTATCTCGGCATTTGAGGGTACCTGCAACATGGCTCCTATACAGCGTCTAGTTCCTATATGGCTCCTAGCTCCTATATAGCTTGTGGTAGTCTTATCATCGGTCATCCCTGACATACTACTGATATTGAAGGAATCATAAATACGTTATTGTGAACTAATATCGAAGAATTTCATGTAGAAAACAGAAATGATTTGCATAAAACTAACTCTGCACTGACTGACAATTTCGGAAATGCATTGGGATGTCATAAAATGTGATTTCCAACAATTCTGAATAATGCACTCAGTTACTCTTGGTGACCCAGTGACTTTCACCCATGTTTTGAATCGTCAGCAAGTTTTTACACACTTGGTGTTGCTCCCATGTCCATATGTATTAAGTTATATCAAGCTTGAGGTATACGCGTGGCCACTTTCAAATTATTTACTCAGACCACTTTTTCGAGTTTTGAAATACCTATATGAACTTCGGAAATGCATTAGGCGTTTTGAAAATGCGATTTCCAGCAATTCTGAAAAAATGGACTCAATGACCCCTCCGAGACTCCAGTGACTTTGACCCATATTTTGAACCTCCAGCGAGTTTCGACCCACTTGGTCCCAGGTCTATTTTTGACTCTGCCTTCCTTGTGTGTGTAAAAATACGCGTATGAACGTCAAGAATGCATTGGGGGGGGGGGGGGGGGGGGGGTGCTAAAAAGCGACTTCCAGCAATTTTGAAAAATACACCTAGTGACTTGATTCCCTTGTGACCTTAGTGACCTTGATCTATACTGTGAACCGCCATTGAGTTTCGACTCATTTGATGTTGGTCCCAGGTCCATAGGTCATACCATGCTTGAGATATGACCGTGAACCATATTCAAAATTATTTGCTCCGCCCACTTTTTGAGTGATGGGAATGCATAGGGGGGTCATGTGATTTCCAGCAATTCTGAACATTCAGCTAGTCCTGGTGACTCCAGTGAGCTTGGCCCATATTTTGAACCTTCAGCAAGTGTCTACTCATTTTGGTGTAGATCCGATGTGCATAGTTTATATCATGCATGAGATATGTGCGTGACTCATTTTCAATTTTTTTAATCGGCGCACTTTTTCGAGTTTTGAAATATACATATGAACTGCGCGTTAGGGGTCATGAGATGCGATTTCCAGCAACTTTGAAACATTCACTGAATGACCGCTCCAAACCTACCTTGGCCCATATTTTGAACCTCCAGCGAGTTTTGACCCACTTGGCGCTGGTCCAAGATCTGTTTTGGGCTCAGCCTACTTTTTGTGTATAGAAATGCTTGTATGAACTTCAAGAATGCATTAGAAGGTCATAAAAAGCGACTTCCGGCATTGCACTTAATGAACCCTGGGTGACCCCAGTAACCTTGACCCATATTTTTAACCCCCTGTGAGTTTCGATTAATTTTATGTTGGTCTATAGGTTATACCAGGCTTAACACAAAGATTTAAAGTGACAGCTCTCCGGTTCTCTGTATCTTTATTGTTTACATTATTCTCTAGTTTGGTTTAATATAAAACAGTTACTGCTACTGTTTACTGTTACCAAACAAATTGGAACATGTTTGAACACAAACGGACTCAGTGTCAAGGAAATTGCGTTTATTTGTCTCAAACTTCAAATTTTTCCGGGGGAGGCCCCCTCCCCCCTTCCAGTGAGAGGGGTGTCCCTCTCTTGTGCTCTCCCCCATCTCGCCGCTACGTGGCTCGGATGATGCTGCGCATCATATTCTCTTTACCCCCCTAGTAGTTCAGCGATCTGAACACTGCGGCCTCCCCCTACGTAGGGGGGTAGCCGCTACGTTCAGATCGCTGAACTAGCCCCCATAGATATTACTCTTGCTACTCCCCCCCCCCACCACCCCCACCACCCCCCCTAACTTTGATATCCTGGCTACGCGTCTGTAAGTGACTTACTATCAGTATACCAAAATGCCTCGAGATGGGGATATTTATATTGGAATGATCGTGCTGAAAATGGGAATGCAGAGAAGACGCCCTAAAACCACTCCAAGGCCTTCATCAGCCTGAAAAATATAGATGATGTAGTAGTAGTGACTGTTAATCATTAATCATTATACATAAAGGCATCGCGATACAGATATCTGTATTCCAGTTATTGAGCAGACAAGAGAGTGAAGAAAAAAACACCCAAGGGACACAACCGATTCCCCAGGGGCTTGAAGAACTTAGATGCTGAGCACCAGTGACTGTCTATCGGTATGCTAAAAACATTGAGATAGGAATATTTGTATTTCAGTTATCTTGCGGAAAAGGAGTGAAGAGAAGACAGAAAACCAGAAAATGAAAAAGAAACCATAGAAAAACAATAGTCTATGTGTTTCACGCCGATTAATTATCAGAGAAGTTAACCCTTTACCTAACGTAACGGAAAAAAAACGTTCAGCGCTATTCACAAAAATCGCCAATTAATTTTCATTATTTTTTTCATTTTTTGTCTCAAAAACATAGGTTATGATCCCTCTTTGGAACGAGCTCGCTGTTTTTGAGACAAAAAATGAAAAAAATTAGGTATTCAAGAATTTGGGTCCCCAGGGCGGTGAGCGCTTTTGAACAAACATCCCTGTTAAGCAAGTGACCACATATGTTTTTGACATAAATCCATCATCTATATAAAAAGGGATAGTTCGGACCCGACGTGATTAGGATAGTACTGATAGGGATGTGGCTAAAGAGGGGGTGAGGTGTCTCACCGCCACACTGTGGCACTATAAATTGGGTAATTAGAAATTTCATGATCAAAAATTTGCTACTTCGAAATCCAGTCAATCTCCGGCAATTTTGTAAATTCTAGGCGAAGCAGAAGATAACGTTTTCATTTTAACATTCTGTTCAGGTGGCTACTTTGTAAAATTCGGCATTCAACTTTTGTTTCACTGCAAACTGCAGTGTCGCATCTGCATTGACAGTATATATAAATTCCTGAGGAAACCTTCAAAATACTTCATTCGTTACCGCATTATAAAAATTTTCACAAAGTTTTATTCGATCTTTTACGTTTTCGGGACGCTAAATTCAAAACCAACTCCAACCATGGCTGAAGGACGCGGAGCTGAGGCAGGGACGGACTGGGCCAAGAAAAGTTACCGGGAAATCCGCCAATGAGGCCCCAGTCCCGGAGAAAATTTAGATTTTTTGAACTGAACAAGTGCGGCTTGCGTGCACCTGAGCGATCAATGGCAGTCCCCATAGAGGACATTTCGATGGCATTTTTGTATCATCTTCATCGATCACTCAGCAAAAATGGTTCTACCTTGGGTTGGGGGGGGGGGGGGGGGGGGGGGGGCATCGCAGAGACCATAGTTCGGCCCAATCGGAGAAAATTTTGACTTTTGAAATTGAAGGAACGCTGTGTTTCCTTTCATCTGAGCGATCAATGGAAGTCTAGACTGCTGGTATATCAAAATGTACTCTATGTAGACTGCCATGACAATCCACACAGGGGAACATTTTCAAATACCAGCAGTCTATGCAATCAGATCCATTTCAACTTTTGGTCATTTTCACGAAATTTCACGCACCAACAGGTGTTGGGTTGCATCCATTTTGGGGGCCCTAGGGAGAACCCCAATGGAGCTCCACCGGGAATTTTTCCGGTGGACCATACGACTAATCCGCCTCTGAGCTGAGCAAAGTTTCATAACATAAATTTATTTAGACTTTTCAGATAGCAGGCACAATATATTCATAAACTTTTCCTTTTATATACACAATCTTATGGAGTCTCTCTTTTTTCTGTTTTTGTGTTTTAACTTTCAAATATATCAAAAAGTCACTACTCCTCGTTTTAGCACACTTGTTAAGGAAGGTGTTTATTTTAGGAGAGTATCTATTTTTTTCAGGTGCATATTTGAATTTCAAACTGAGTGATCAGATTTTTTCCGGCAAACAATTGGGTGTACATATTACTCCTTCCATGCACCCAAGGTCAAATGACAAGAATCGGATAAGACCTAGGGGAACCGAATGATACTTCAGAGGAACCGAATGATCCTTCAGAGGAACCGAATGACACTTCAGCATCACTGCTGGGGTGAGTTCTGGAAAACTGATCTGTACGATACACTCCTTTGATACTTTTCACCCTATCGACAATTTCCAGCTGGCCATTATCTTCTGTGTGACGGGCAACTGTGGAAGTAAAAACTCCAACATAATTTTTGTGTGGCGATGGCTTCCTGCTCCCGTCTGCGTTTTCTCGGGGCCGTCGAGAGGGGGGGGGGAGCCTGGGTAGTAACCCCGGGGTACGGCGAGGACGAAGCCGCGCCACCCAAGACAGCTAGTTTGCGAGCTTTTTTCGATGCCCAGTGTGTGTGAATCGACTGTCGGGCCGTGGGCCCCCGAATTCACTAGTAAGCATATATTCCTTTCAAGAACTGTCTAAGTTATCAGATATATCGTGGGTCGATCCGCTCACAATATGCTGTTCTGTAATTATATATATAATAGGCGGTTGGTGCCGAAGGAAACTCTCTCGGCGTGGGTTCGAACCCCCGCCATGCCAATATATATATATATATATATCCCTTCTTACCATTCTCTTGTGTAACCCAATCTAGTCTTTGAGAGGCAATTGAGTCATAATAGATATCGGTCGGGGGGAGGGTGAATATTTTCATGGGTCCTTGGTAAGTTGGTTTTGAAACAAGGGGCCCAGGTGGGGTGGTACAATCTAATTGATCCCCCCCCCCCCCCCCAGGGCCCGTATTTTCTCTCGTCAGTACTGCGTCTACTCAACATCTTCCTGTCGGTACTTTTCAAGTACGCAAGTACAAACTGCTTGCTGTTTCCAGCATCTGCAATCAATGTGTATCAAAGTTCGCCCCAACCTGCTATAAAGATATGCAGTTATCTCTTATTGTGATAAGAAACACCCTTATCGACAGAGTTGTACGTACCTGTACTCGACTGTCGGATTCTTCGGGACCACTATCAAATGGTGTCCCATGTTTGACTTTGATCAAAAATCAGTACCTTTGTGTACCAGTATACTTTGATAACGGGGAGTAAAAACCCAGACGACATTTTCAAAAGATATCAGTGCGCTTTCTTCGTGCACAAATAACTTTCTCTTTTGTGTTTATAATAAATGAATTTATTTTATGTTGTTGTAAGAGAAAATATATGAAGGAGTTTATCATCTTGTTGTCGCTCATTGCGACTGGAATACCAGGTACGTCTCATCTGCCGCTGCAATTTGAAGTGAAGACAGATTACTTAAAATAATTTTTTAATTAAGCTTCCGTATTCACTATCTATTTATTCATCACATAATTTCATATACATTATCGTTTGAAAAAAAAAATGTATTCCTGGTGAAGAATGCAACCCCGCCATTGTTTAATAACATCTGTAATTTGACCCACAAGTTCTTTGAACAGAAATAACAGTCTCTTGCTCAGAGAGTCGCGAAGATGACAGATAGGGTGGTGGGTTGAAAACCTGATTTGTCCAGACTGTGATGGCTGAAGTCCCGACTGACGTATGTTCCAACTATGCAGTATGGCAGCAGTGGGTGGACTGGCCACTTTCCACGGTTGGGCAATACCTCCACGGACACAATAATATTAGATTCCAAACACTTCATCAAAAATTTATTTAACCCTTTGAGACTTTAAATATCCTGATGTTCAAACGTCACTGGGAATTCGGTTTCTTCAACGTTTTTCAAAATGCGACATAAAACTTGTTTTATTACAAATTATTGGAGAGTGCCCACAGGCACTCTCCAATAATTTGTAATAATACAAATTTATATAAACGAAACATTATTTGTGTTTGACGAATATGAAATATAAGCAAGGAAAGTGTTGGCTTTTGCTCTGGTATCCTCATTTTTTGAAAGCCCTGAGAGTGGCTTCTAGCACTCATCCAGTTAAGAAGTCTTGACAGCAGGATTATATTAGTAGTTTAAGCGGCGATAACATTTGGCTCAACGGTTGTCACTGAGCATCATTCCGGAGAAAATAGGAATTGAGGTTAAAACTTTAATAAAATCGAAAACTAATAACAAAACAAATGACCACAAAGTATCAACGAGCTGTTTGATTTCGTACGTCATAAGACGTATACAAGTAACAAGGGGTTAATGAAGCATTGGGTACAACCCGGTGCTTCATTAATTAAAATTGTGCTGATGATGATTTTTATTATCTGGTAAACGCATGCGTGGACACCACTTTCTGCGCGTGGATGACGACCAGTCCACGGCACGGCGACTGTACTGTACACCATAAAGGTGTGAATTCATCGATAGTGTAATTGGAATATTAGTCTGTCGGGATTGTAGTTTAAAAAATTAAAGACTTCTTGGAAATTTATCAATGAATAAATAAAATACACATGTATAAGTCGTGACGCAATTTCTTATTCACTTAACGCATGTCGTGTCGGTACTCCCAAGTTGCTCATGGTAGGCCTCCAACAGCCTGAATCGGGTTCTACAGACCTTCATATCTATGCACTCCCCCCCCCCCCCCCCCCCCCCCGGTGTGTGACACAAGTCCAAGTAGCAAATTTTGACTTCTAAGAAAGTACATGACTATTATTATTGGGGGGGGGGGGGGTGTCACATCCCCCAACACGTCTCCCCACAGTTACGCCCATGATTTTGCAACGTAATTTTGCTTCAATTGATATGATTTTCAAAATTAAAATTATTTTTGTCATTCTGTTTACCGTGCACAATACTTTCTTGGTTGTATTCAATTGTACAAGGACAAAATAACCTCATCAGCAGAGGCGGGATGGTCGTATATGGTCCGTCGGGAAAATTACCAGCGTGCCCCCTGTTGGGTTTCGCCTGGGCCCCCGAAATTGATGCAGTCCCAATGCCTGTTGGTGCGTGAAATTTCGTGAAAATGACCAAAAGGCGAAATCGATCCGAGATTTCATAGACTGTCGGTATATCGATTTTTTATCCATGTGGACTGCAACTGGCAGTCCACAGAGAGAACATTTCGAAAAACCAGCAGTCCAGTCTGCCATTGATCGCTCAAATGAAAGGAAACAGCGTTCCTTCTATTTCAAAAATCAAAATTTTCTCCGATTGGGCTGAACTATGGCCCAATGGGTCCACCCAACCCCCAACCCTCTCCCCCACCCTACCCCCTTTCCCGGTAGAACCTTTTTTGCCGAATGATCGACGAAGCTGATACAAAAGTGCCATCGAAATGTCCTCTATGTGGACTGCCATTGATCGCTCAGATACAAAGAAGCCGCGTCCATTCATTTCGAAAAATCAAAATTTTCTCCTGGTCTGGAGCCTCCTTGGTGCATTCTCCGGTAACTTTTTATTGGCCCTGTTCGCCCTGTTCATCGATTATTGTGTTCAACTGCATTTCCTGAAAATATTGTGCGAACTCTCGTGCTTTGGTGTTTGTTACAACGATTTTTTGCTAATCGAATCTAATCGCATGCAGAGCCGCAGTATCTGCAGTCATCCAACTATAGTTCGTGAACTTCCTAACTGGTGGAGTGCTTGATTTGTCTTTTCAGGCAATTTGGCCGCCACTGAATGTTTTTGTTAGGCCTACAGTTCAATGGTAGTGGGTACTCCCAATTAACAAAAATTAACAACATGAACCATATGAATGCAAGACTGTTAATTTGTTCCCCGTTGGAAAGCCGGAAAGTGAAGCAGTGCTTGGTTATTGTGGTAAAATAAGAGCCCATAACCAATGCCTGGGGTGTAAGTCCTCTAAAATGGGCAACGTGGGTATAAACGATTGTCTGGACTTTTGACTTCATATCCATCTTGCGGTCACGCTTAGCCATTTTGCAGAAATATGCGATCTTAAACACCAATAAAAGAATAAATAATACTGTTTGGGTTTTTTTTTGGGCTGAACTGAAGAATGAAGCAAGACAATATAATGTCGTACCGTAAAATGGAGTAAAGTCGGGCAGCGGGGCAAATACAATAGTGCTGGTGAAAAGGTTACATTCGTTCCCTTCTATTGTAGCACCAGCCGAATTTCCGCGCAATATCCGAATTCGAACACTGCATAACAACCATTGATTTCCATACCATTCTCCTGATGTACTTACCGAATTGTCTCATTATCCGAATTCACCAATTTTTACGATACAAGTAAAGCACTTTCCAGAACGCAAAACCATAGACCGCCCCTGTGGTGACGGGTTGGGGCGTTACTTATTCCCAGTTCCTTATTCGACATTCGCAGTCAACCGATAAAATCGAGAAATAATGAATGTCGAATTAGGAATTGGGAATAAGTAACGATTGTCACGTCCGTTGACGGATTGTGGAGTAACTATCTGAAAGCATAATATTGCAGATCACTGTCGGATAACAGGCAATACAAAATGGTGGTGCCCAGTAAATAGAAAAGTGGTAGATTTATATATTGTGTTTAAACTGTCTCGAGCATGTTTCAGTGATACAGAGCCCTAACATTCATTCGAAGTGACTTTCTTGTCCCAAATTTGCTAAATGGTGCAGTTGGCGTGTAGTGTTGAGGTCAGCGAATGAAATTTTTGCGAGGCGACGAAGTACCAGTCATTTTGTCGATTTCAAACCCTATGGTCACGCTTCGCAAAAATTCCATCACTGACCGCGATTTTACGCACCATTTAGCAAATTTAGATCCAAAAGTCACTTAGGTTGAATGTTAGGGTCCCATTTTCCCGTAACTGTACAGAAGAAAGAAATATGCCTCCGAGATATATTTGAACACAATATACACACAGAACGAAATGCGTGTGTGAATGGGTTAATCGATATGGCACGAGTGTCATCGCAGAATGATAGAACGAGAGGCCGCATGCCTCGTGTTTTATCCTTGCGCGATGGCACAAGTGCCCTATTCATTGACCCATCCACATGCGTGAGTCGTTCTGTGTTTATTACACGCCGTTGCGTCTGTAAAAACAATTATTAGAATGACACTCACTAATTCATTTGACAACTATGAACACAAAGACACATTTTATCGCCAATAAAATTTCCGAGAGGAACCCGTGTTGTTATTTCATTCCCTGAGTTCCAATGTGTTTTGTGTGCCTAATGGCACACAGAACACATTGGAACTCAGGGGACGATTTCTAGCTATAGCTAGCGACTCAAATTATAATTGCGGTGCACGATTGTAGAAATTTCCAATGAAATTTCGATTCAATTTAAAAGTAGTCCGTCAACGATTTCCGTCCCGCACATGTGTGCGGTACAGATTTTCATTTCCCGCATAGTTTAGTGTTGCTGTGGATGGGGATTTCACAGAACACTCGTGTAATACATAAAGCTTCCGCTCATTCTGTTTACTGATGTGATTTTTTGACTCCCTATTATTCTCTTCCTAACTGAAGTACCTGGATGTCATAATGAATTCAAAGGGGATCGGAGACCAAGTTGCACAACTTAGATTAACTCCTTATCTGAATAAAATAACTAATTTAACTTTGGCAAATAAATAAATAGAATAACTGACACATCTACAGAGTATGGGGTAAAATTATAAAATGAAAACTAACAAAATGTGAAATGAATCAGATAATAGGAAAGGAAATCGAAAGAGGTTGGGTTATCGTCAGAACACAATGTGGATCATACCGCTAAGAGAGGTTGGTAATAACATCGTGTTGATTCACAAAACTCTCCTTCCAATATGCTGATATATACAGTGTGAATATATATAAATCGGCCACAGATGACGGTAAATGTTTGCACTTTCTGGGAAAATAGAAAACTTTGCTTCGGCAAAAAGCTTTTCAAGAGAGTGTAGAGAATCACCAATGTCATTGATCTCGATTAAAAATTAACGTGGTCCCAAGAAATACCCTTTGGGAACACCGGTGGATGTAATGGACTATTGAGGGCAGGTATTGTTGACGAGGACTCGATGTTTCCCATTTTTAAATAATCCCGAAACTATTGTAAAAACTTATCAGAGATTCCATGCTGCTGAAGATTAAAAATAAATCATTGTATTGGTACTAGACTCTTTCTTGGTCCTTTGAGATGTCACAGAATGTCGCACGAGTAACGAGGCGATTAGCTGAGGATTGACACAGTGAGTGGTGTAATTCGATGACTTGATATGTTGTACAGTGGCGTAGATAGCTTTTCGCTGGCGGAGGAGCAAGCTCAAAATTTTCCGACAGACCGAACATTTTCCGACAGTGTAACAACAACAAAAACACAAACAAACAGAAAGAATCTGTTGTTTACTGCAAATGTACTGAAAATTGGTCTTTGTTACCCAAAATTTACCCAAAATGGCCTGTTTTTATCCCCAAAGCCAGCATTTTAATTTATTAGGCATAAATTCGCCTAAAAATGGTCCCCAAAAATTTCGGACAAAACTTCTGGTGGGGGGGGGTGCTCCGCCCCCCCCCCTCCCGGGCCTCCTTTATCTACGCCACTGATGTTGTACTGTGGTCCAGCAGGAATAATGACTGGTATTTATATATCAGTTTATTATCACAGATATGTGTGGAAATATTTTAGCTCAGCTTTCTCAAATACTTTACCTAAAACAGGGAATGTGGAAATTGGTCTGTACTTCTTAGAGTCTTAGGGGTCAGAAGTCAACTATCCTCCAAAAGGAATCCTCCAATAGTCCCTATTAATCCCCATAACCATCACTGTCTTCATTCGCCAAATACCTAGATGAGGATATGTGCAACATGCTTTCGAGGCACACATGCACATCCAGCATTTGTTGCATGCTATGTGTACACATTGTCACACATTGGGAACACCCTCCTTGGTTAATGGTCCTAGAGCACTACGTGCTACCAATGTAGCAATAAACAAGACTAACAGTGACCGCACTGCCGCTGATGTTCCCGAACTATGACTTTGATCTGTGACCTTGGCCTCCATCGAACAAAAAAAAAAATTGTGCGAGACACATCGTCTCCTCATAAGCAACATGTATGCCAACTTTAAAAAAAAATCCAGCGAAGCTTCTCAGAGTTATGGAGCGGATACGAAAATCTTCCTGATGGAGGGACAGACGGAAATGACAAACACTATATGCCCCCGAAAACATTTTTCGGTGACATAAAAACAAAGCATTCTAACTAGAAAAATGGTTGGGTTGTTTGTGGCAATTAGATATACATATGACATAAAAACAAAGCATTCTAACTAGAAAAATGGTTGGGTTGTTTGTGGCAATTAGATATACCCTCTTCCATTCGAACATATCCTCTAAACACCCCCTCCCCCACCCGTTCTATTTCAGTGATATAGCAACCACATTCTTCCAGAGAAACCACGATAGCAGCCTCAAGTATACAAAAGAGAAGTCACAACATGGCCGCTGATATGTTTATTTTTTTTTTATTACCCATCATGACGTTACTGTGTCACGACGTGGCTATGACATCCTTTACCCCTCCCCACCTGACCCCACCCCCACCTCCCTCATCCCTCCCAAAACGTTCTGACGTAATAAACGTTAATCGCATGGGTTGAGTTGCAGTGGATCATCATGAATATATCCCACCGCATACTTCGTTATCACTTGTTTCCTTGTCATCATTGTTAATATGATAGTTCAAAACTTAATGTTTCCATAATTTCTACCCGTTTGAGATGCAAGGATTTTGCGTCTTTCGAGGTTTAAATTCCTGGATATCTCGGAACACTTGAGCCGACCATCGTTTATCCTGGTGTGAGTAATTTCGGGATTTTAACTTTGAAATCATTGATTTGGGGACTGTTAATGTGTGGGCCATCGAGCTGCATGTTGTTTGGTAACTTTTTCTGTTTTTTGTTTTGTTTTTTTTTTTTGGGGGGGGGGGGGAGGGTCGGGTGGGGGCAGTCCACCCAGGGACGTTCCGACAGGGGGGGTGTCTCACCCCCCCCCCCCAAATAAAGAGCCTGATTTTCAAAAGTTGGAAATTTTGTGGGTCAAATCAAAAGTTGGAAAAAAATTAATAAAATTTTAAAATTTTCAAGTCGAATTTTGCTATTTGCCAAAACTATCATTTCATGTGCTGGCTGTTTTTGTTTTCCAAATTTTAGATTTAAAATCTCTTCAACAGTTTCCTATTTTTCCATATTTTTTGGTGTTACGTTGTTACTTGAACCTACAGTCTGTTTTAACAGGATCGTACCAGGCCTCCAGAAACTGGTGGCACACCTTGGTGTGAACATTTAAAATTCGCTAAATCTTGAAAGAGACTCAATAGCTTAATTTTCTCAACCCCCCCCCCCCCCCCAAAAAAAAAAAAAAAAAACTGGAGTGGGCACGCCCCCCCCCCACCCACGGCCTCTATGGGCGCTACGGCACTGTGTTACAGTTTCCTAACTTAACCGTTGGCGGCGGCGGGTCTCCTGGGAGTTGAGACTCCCTTTCGGTAACAATTTTTCGCATTGAACTTTCAGTTATCATTTACTTATCAATAAATTTATAGTCACCAATGACTATTTAAATTGAAATACTGAAATAAATTTAAATAATGTCTCTAATATGTTTCGTGGGGCGTGTAGCAAATTGCCATAGGTGCTGGAAAATGGTGAGAATCACCAATTATTTTAGAAATATTTCCTGTCTAGACATTTTGTGAAAAAGCGGACTAAATCAGTTTTTTTTCAATGATTTGTAATGATTACTAATGAACAGTCGATGTGGTGTAATTGGTGTCGTGTTTCAGAACGGTCACTTTTTTCTTACTCCGAACTTTGTGTTCAAATTTTCCTGTTTTCACTTTCGACTGGAATTAACAGTGGAGTCTATAATTCGGTGGGACCCAAAGGAAACATTCAACATCATGGCACTCAGGCGACGATATGTTACCTAGTTACCAACCAACACTATTCTTCAAAAGGCCACAGTTCGAAAAGTATGGTTTACAATCGAACTGTTGATCCTAGCTTGTCTGCTTGCGCTACCGAATCCCAGCCACTACACGAAAAATATCCTTTCTTAAACTCTCATGTACCCACTAACTGCCGCGTTTTAGGCCCCTTGTGCTTTGCTTTTAAATAACCCCAAACCAAAAAACAAACAAACAAACAAAAATTGGAAAATACAGGACCTCACCCCCCCCCCCCCCCCCCCCAATCGAAACCTCTTCGGAACGTCCACTACTATAACATTGGCGTGTTATTCTGGGCACGTTAAATTTTAGTGGTCATCGAAGTGCTGAACGTCTATGGTCAGCCTTATGTACGCCTACGGCGCACTTGTCATGAATCACAGCTAACCCAGCTTCTTGTACCGGGATAGTAAATTATAGAGTCCGACAGTTACTTGTCGTTGCCTTGTAGTCTTTCTCCGTGAATTCCGGCTTCCTGAAGCATTAAATTTATATGACATGAAACAGGTTGATGAAAGCAGTGTCAAATCTAAATAAACAAACAAATATAAATGTACACATTTATTTACCTTATATGTACAAATATGGCAAGGGTAGGGATGATCCATCGCAAATGTTGAGCAGAGTATATATTTGAGTTAGAGATGGGCAATATACCGAAAAACCGCACCGCTACCGATATCATTGGGATACCGAAAAACAGAGAATACCGTACACATCTGAATTTTCAAATTCTCCTACATTCACTTCCTATAAGACCTACTGGAGGCTTCATAACAGTTGAAAGGTTCATTTTCATGAAAGATGTGACTGGTTTACTTTTCAGTTTTGTTAACCCTCAATGGACTGGGTAATTGTCCTGACTTCCCACTAGGTTACAACATGAACATGTCCAATTGCTTAGCAGTGATTTCTAGTCAAGGGAGGTCATGCTGACAATAGACAAAACACCTGACTAGAAATCACTGCCCAGGTGTTTTGTTTATTGTCAGCATGACCTCCCAAAGATGGCATGGTCAGGGCACATGCTCTGAGATCGCAAAAGCCTAAAATAGGCCTTTAAACATTAAGGTGCGATTAGAACAAGTCAAATTACAGTAGGTCACATTTGTGGTCGTAAAAGAATGCCACTGTTGAATTCATTGACAGTGTCATTTATAGAGCTGTGGTAGAATGGTACTACAACAACTCATTCTGTTTTTCCTGATGTGATTTCCTCTTTGGTGCTGTCCGCACATCTAAGTCAAGTCAGGTACCGAATGCCGATCCGATACCCAGGTATACCCCCTAAAAATACCGATACCGAAATCAAAATTCCCATACCGTCCATGTCTAGTGTGAGTATGGGGGTGGGGTGGGGCGGATGGGGGTGGGGGGGTATGGGTGTCGCTGAAGTAATGTTATTGAGGTTTTAATTGCTAATTGATTTATATTTCTTGAGAGTCTCTTCAGACAGCTGAACATGGCGATAAACAATGGTTATCTGTATCACACACAAAGAAGTTTTAGTTCCTTCAGGAACCAAAACGGGTTCTCTCAGTTTGTCCTGGTCGGGGAACAAAATTTGGTTACATGAAACCAACCACATACATGTACAAATTTCAACAAACCCATATTATGTACAAATATTTGGGGCATTCTAAAATGAACTGTTCCAAGGTCTCCCTTACTCCTAAATTACATTATGGCACACTCTTTTTTTCGCTTTCTCGATTCTCCCCCTCAACTCCAGTGACTTCGATCTCATCTTGAACAACAAAGCCCCCCCCCCCCTCCCCATAAGATCCATCTAAGCCCCCCTCAAAAGCTGGGGCATCTTTTGGTACAACCCATCTAAAGAGCTCTTGGTCTTAATCTCAGCTCGCCAGTTTCTATTCAAATCCTCGAGCACCCTTCCCCGATGAGCTACTACTGCTTCAGTCCCCCTCCAGATCATCAGTCCCTATAGAGTAATTCTTCATTAGCTCCCTCGTTTGCCCTAACCATCCCGTATGAGTGTTAGTTCCATACATGGTTAAACGTCGTTTTACACCATATTCTGTTTGGGAGGTTTACCAGATAATTCAGGTAGGATTATTTCCCCATATCTATTTTATCTTTAACCGGCATCCACCCGAGTTTCCCTGTGACCGCTTGCAGCGCAGCTGCGTTAGCCTACTTGAACCGATTATCATCAGACCCGCCTCATTTTGTAGAATCTCCAAGTTCTTCACGTCTGTTTGATTTAGAAGGATCACGTCCGTTCCATATGTCATACCTGGTAATCCCACCTTCTCCTAAATGTTTTTTTTTCCGAACGAACACCTTATTAAAGCTATTTCTTCCAAGTAGTTTTATCTGAGTATCCGTTCCCCTTTGTCTTTTTAAGTTTATTTGTGTGGTTTCCGTATGCCTCTCCCTGTAACACATAAATTCACTCCCAAGTATTCATATTTCCCCATTTCCCGCACTATTATATCTTTGCTTTCCTCTTCACCGATAGAGAATTAGAATTTACCCACCCTCACCTTCGCGACGCATCCATCCTTCGGCCGACAGGTATTACCTTGCTTTTGTTTTCGTTCAGTTCAAGTCGTCGTTTATCTTCGTGTTTTCCTACCATGGTTACCAGTTTTTGTAGTTCCTTTTCACTCTCGGCTAATAAAACCACATCACCGACAAAGTATAGCCCTGGAAGTTTTGTCTCCCCAACTTTGACCCCCTATCCGCTTGTAAGCAACTCCTCTCCGAAATCTTTTATGTACAATGCAAACAGAATCGTTGCCAAGATACACCCCTGCTTAAGGCCTATCTGCAATGGGACCCCTTTTGTAGTGATGTTCCCAATGTCGAGAACACTGCGCACATCTTTGTACAGTGCTGTCGTGGTTCCGACAAAACTTCCTCCGTCACAAGAGCACCATTCAAGCGTCAGACAAAAGTGAAAACCTCTGCCCACTGTGATCTGATAGTAATTCACTCTCCGTGAACTGTAATAACTGAAATAAATTAAAAAATTTTTTAAAAGTCTCTTGGTCTCGACAGCGCACTATCTGAAGTAACTAAAATATGAATAATTGAAAAAATAGTCTTTTTGACTCGACAGATCACTATCTGAAATCACTAGAATATGAACAATTCAAAAATAGTCTCTTTTACTTGATGTTTTTCGTCGAAAGTGTTATTGAGAGGGGTGGGGGTTCTTAATTTTATCCATAAATTTTTTTTTTCGCAAATAAGGGTGGCGGGGGGGGGGGGGGGGCCCTCGATGTGGGAAAAAAAATCTTCGACATTGTGTCTGCAAGTTTTTTCCGGATCCCCCCTGTTATTTCACCTCCTGATACATTTCTAAAGTTCATACATGTATGTCATCATCAAAAGTAAGGAAAGTGAAAAATATCACATTGAATATTGTGCAAAGAAGTTATTTCTGGTTTCTTGACAACTTTTATCTGATTCCTGTATGAAAATCTTTAAATGCTGTTTACGAAACCCTGTTTCTGATTTCTTTAAATATATTTTACTCCAGCGAATAATTCTTCACAAATTATCTATCGAAAAAGTTTAGTTCTGATGCTTTCACTGTTTTCACACAGACTCGAACTTACTGGTCGGAGTAAATTCTGTTTCTGTAGTTTAGTTTTTCTGGTTCCAATCTGAGAGAAACGCTAAATTTGATTTGCAAAAGGGTGCATATGTTTAAAACGTCACGCAAATTGTCTCATTTCATTTCTTTCATTGAACTGGATTGGGTTTTTTCAGCCGAATGAGATATGAGACATATCAGGGGACTTTTAGGCACAGAATTCAAATTTGTTTCTTTTTCAATTTCGGTGTATTTGATTTTATCAAATGTACACATGTATCAAATGGATTGTGAAATATAATTGGGAGCAGATTCTACTAACAAGGAGTTAACCCTTTACCCAACGTAACGGCCAAAACCGACCAGCGCTATTCTCAAAAATCGCCAATTAATTTTTTAAATATTTTCATTTTTTTGTCTCAAAAACATAGGTTATAACCCCTCGTTGGAAAGAGCTCGTCGAGCTCGTTCCAACGAGGGGTCATAACCTATGTTTTTGAGACAAAAAATTAAAAACATTAGTTATTCAAGAATTTTGTTTGCAATTGTCGTCTGCTTTTCATGTTAGGTAAAGGGTTAAAAAAGATTATCCTGAAAGTAGGTGAGATAATAAAATCTCGATAGAAACTGAAATAGAGATGCAAAGCGAGCCATTTTGCAACTGAAAAGCTGAAACAAACGCTTTCGTAATCTGCATGTATGTATACATGGTTCTTTTTGACATTTCAGTTGCCAGGAGCCAACTGGATTGTAACTTTGAATCTAACTTCTGTGGATGGACTCAAGCTCATGGAACAGACAATACAGACTGGAAAAGAATAAGAGGGCCAACCTCAACAACTGGAACAGGACCGTCTTTTGATCACACTACTGGACGTATGTTTTAAGCTAGTTCACCATAACTTATTGTACCCCCTATAGATCCGTGCGTCTACCCATCCGTCTGTCAGATATTCTTGTGCGTGCAACTTCTACATTTTCAGTCGACTTTGATCAGGTTTCTCAGACATTATAACAAACGAGTGCATGGGCATGCGCATATTCATTTATTTTTATCTGCGACAGTTTTAACCCGGTTATGTCCTTTCAACTTAAATTTAATATGGATTTCCAACTGAGAGTCTTGTATGTGCAACTCCTCCAACGTGAACACAAATGAACCGATTTCGATAAAACTTCTCAAACATGACCACTGTGGTGTGAACATGCGCGCGGATATTCAGTCCATGTTTTCCATCTAATTTTAACTACATTATCCTCCCTTCAACTTAGAAAGTTGGATTTCTTTTTGTGTATATGAGATTCTTGTGTGTGCAACTTCAACATTTATCAACCAGTTTTGATAAAACGTCACATTCATTACGCCAAACAAGTAAATGGACATGCACATATTTCAAATCTTTCGATCTGCGACAGTTTTAATGAGGTTATCTCCCATTCAACTTAGAAGATTTAATACAAATTTATATGAGACTTTTGCGTGCTCTTACATTTTTCAACCGAGTTTATGAAACTTCTTATACATTGCGACTAAGAGGTGGACATGCGCATATACCAAAATTTTTGATCTGCCACATTTTTAACTATGTATCTCCCTTGAACATGAATTTATTATAGATTTTCAACTGAGATTCTTCTGTACGCAGCTCTTCCTATATCAAAGAACCGATATGGATGAAACTTCTCAAACATTACCACTGATAAGTGAACATGTGCATATTTCCAAAATTTTAGTCTGCGATGAATATGAAATATGACTACCAACAAGTGAACATGCGCATTAGCGCATAGCCCAGACTTTTCAATCTGCGATAGTTTTAACCAGGTTACAGCCTTCGAACTTACAACTGATTTTGGAGCCCTACCTTTAGAAGTGCTTTCTGGAAAGCGCGAAGATGGGGTATTAACCCCCTTCAGGGATAGTTCCAGGTTAGACAGGTGATAAAGATGACAAGATAACGCGAATTTTAAAAATAGAGTACTGCTGGAATCCTATAGAAAATAGAACAGTGTAAACCTGGTTATCTGGAGTATCGGATGAGCGGTCGCATCTGCGCCATGCTTGTATTATTTGTCGGTACTTTAGGGCCTTTACTCGATTGACAATTCACGTGTCCAAGAAAATAAATATTCACATATCAAGGCAAGCTCTCGGGCCACCAGTCTAATTTTGTAAGGAATTCGACGATGTTATAGCCTGGGACCAGTCTAAACCCTAAATAGTCCATAGCCTTAGTTTTATCATTACGTCGCGTGGTTCCACTAATTGTCTTAGTATCACATGTGCACTTGATTGTGTAAAGGTGAATTAAATACTTATTGACTGAAATATCTAAAACTTGAGCACGAAAGAAAATCTGTATATCTGTATATGTTTGCGAGTACAAGGACATCACATTACATCAACGGTCGTCTGCGCGAAAAGTGGGTGGGCAAGTAGCCCATAACACTGTAGAATTGGAATTAGATTGCTGGCCCAAGGCTTGCTGACAAATGAGACAACGCGTTTTAGATATTAATTTTCAAAACGTATTTATGCTAATCATTTATCTAACAAGAATAGAAGACGAGAATTGCAAAAACAAAAACAAATATTTGAAATAAACATTTTTCATTTTTATCTAAAAGATAGATAGCTTATGGACCTCATTTGGAACATGCACAACCAGCTCTTTCTAATATGTGGTTATAACATATGTTTTAACCCTTTACCCAACATAACGGCCAAAACCGACCAGCGCTAATTCACAAAAATCATCATTCAGTTTTAATTGTTTTTTTGCCTCAGAAACATAGCTCATGGTCCCTTAATGGAACTAGCTAGTGGAGCTCATTCAAATGCGGGATCATAAGCTGTGCATTTGATGCCAGAAATGAGACTATTATGATCCCCAATGAGTCTGAAGGTGGGGTGGGAAAATATCACCCGAGGGGCAAGATATTTGAACCAGACCCGAGGCTTTCGAAGATGATTTTTCTCCCCCCACACACGAGGATTACGTCATTATAGATAATTGGCGGTCACGTGTTGACATACCCAATGTATCAAGTCGTAGTCCTTTCGAAAAACGAACAATTTCAACGGAAAGATAGTACAAAAGTTAGGTATATACCATAGGTATATTCTAAAAAATTGATTTGTAACACTGTCTGTTAAGTTACCTAACGAATCGCCCAAATCCGCCCGCATAATATGAAAATTCAGCAGTTGAAAAAATTAAATTTTTCAAAATATTTCAACAAAACCATATCATGTGACCCCTCATTGGAGCGAGCTCATTGAGCTCGTTCCAATGAGGGGTCACATGATATGGTTTTGTTGAATTTTTTGGAAAAATTAAAAAAAATTATATTCAAAATAATAAATTTTGATATCGTCTGCGTTGGGTAAAGGGTTAATGAAATTGCTCGTGTCAAACTCTAATGTAAAGGGCATTGTGAGATTATTGATCGATCGATAAATTCGAGCAGTGATATTATTAAATCTGCAGAGAAACATGGGGTTGAAACAAATCAAGTTTAATATTTGAATAATAATTAAATATTGAGTCTATATCAACAATATGTAATTATTATTCAAATATTAAACTTGATTTGTTTCAACCCCATGTTGCAGTTGTGCAGACGATTATGAATTAGTTCCGGCGACCTAATAAAATATGCAAATGAGTATGTCACGTGGGGTGGGTGGGATAGAAATATCCCACCCTGTGGTCTCACCCAGGACACGCGTATGTTTCACGTATAGTGGGAGGAGAAAAAATAGTTATTAAAGAATTTTGTTTACAAGTGTCGTCTGCATTTCGTGTTAGGTAAAGGGTTAAGACCAAAATTTAAACAAAAAATAATGATGGTCCAGTCAAATGGGATTTTTATGAACGTTGCTATTCGTCTTTCGTTATGTTTCGTCAAGGGTTAAGAGAGGCGGACTGCTCCTCTTAACAGGGCACATGGATGTTGTAATTAAAAAAATATTCTTACATAAATTTGCGCCACATGCATCAATGAATGTATCCACAGGAGCGTGGGAGGGGAGCATTTCGAACATGGGTGGCACGGTCATATCAGGGCACTCACTGTGACCCACACACTGATATATATTAGTGGTGATCCATGTGCCTTTGTGGCATGGCAGGAATACAATACAGAAAGTTTCAGATTCACGGAGGGGCGGCGACAGCTCGATAAAAGTGGAGGAGCACGAATTTACAATGCTACCATGGTTGTGACAAAGGTAACTATCGTATATCGGTAAATGTACCATGACTCACTATAATCTCTCGTTTTGATGAATATGCCGCTGTGTGGTCACTATCCTGTCCGTTTCTTCTACTTCAACCACCTTCCAACCCGAAGGCCAGCCTTCGGGTTGGAAGATAGTTGAAGTAGAAGAAATGGACCGAAGCAACCAAAAGTGGGATTCTTTGGCTGAATATTGTTTGGATTTGCAAATAGTGTTACAGGAATGTCTGTATATTTACACGCTTGCATGCCCCCATTGTAACTCATTGTGAGTCTGCGAAACATATCTGTGGAAAAAAAAGTGGAGGGGCGCGTGTTCCCTGTGCCCCCCCCCCCCCCCGCCCACACACACTCCTGGCTCTACCGCCTCTGGATTCATGCACCTCTACATTAAGAAAAAATAGCATTTTGGCTCCATGTGGCAAAAATGTGTATTTTCTGCCGACTTTAAAGACTATTGATGAGACAAACCAAACGAGGAACTTTCGTTCACATTTTAAGGGTAAAGCGTCTGTGTACCCTCTCTCGCTAATTCCCAATAAGATTGCAATGACGGGTTGTTAAAGATAAGATAATGTTGGCCCAAATTCTCTCTCTCTCTCTCTCTCTTATCAATTTCTGGGAAAACGACCCTGCCTCCCTCTGTCCACTAATAGCACTGAAGTGGTGATGCTTTACGTCGTAGTTTCTGTTTCAAAATTCGACCCATACACATGAAAACGCTATCTCTGTCATTATTGGAACACGACACCGGTAATTTTGCAGGGTTGTATTGGAAATAGTGTGGATACGTTACACATATAGCATGATCTGATATAATAATATGGTTGGGTTGTGAACACATCACCGCCATCACCATTGTCTCCACCTGGTAGTATAGTTTGTGAAGCATTGCATCTTTTGCGAGGGCTTTGGGCGACACGTGGGGCCTAAGGGGCGTAAATCTCTTGTAAAAACATCATGCACTGCTAGCACAATATATCTCACGATCAGTGACGGGTATGCGAAAACATTTTTTTAAAAACTGGCCAGGAGATCTCAATTCCACTTTCTCCGGGATTTTTTTTTCAAAATGAAAGTGCGCGGCCATATTTAGCATAGACCCTGAAGCCGTGAAGTACATTTGGTCTAATGGCTTGTCCGGGCCTTTCTAGTCCGGCTTACCTGTGTAGACATTTGAACCAATTAATTTCCTGGCTGACCATGACAAGCCGCTGGATATGAATGGCGGCTCAGTTGGCTTATTCTACTGACAACATTCATTTTTTTTATTTCAATATCATTATAGCTTCTGACGCCTGTTTGGAACGAATTCCACGAGGTGTCATGGACGTTTGACCAATACGTTGATTTTAAAGCAGAGAAAATGGAAATTTTCAATTCTTTAGAGAAAAGTTCTGTTTGACCGAGCTCGATGATTTGCAAATGGCGTAATATTGAATATTTGTTTTTGCAAAATCCGGTGTTACTCGCAATGGACTAGTAAGCATAGGTCTATATTACGCCGTGTGAGAGGGGGTAGCTTGGACACCATTTCAGCTGGTGTTGTGAAAGTGTAGTTTGGGCGTGGAAAATAGGTAAACAGGTGGGGAACTTGGCAACGGTGAACACAAATTCAGTCCATGCCTTGTTTGTGGCTCAATTGACTATAGATCTACTAGTCGGTCTAATATGATTATATTGTTTGCAGACGGCTCACATAGAACTAAGCGTCGTGGCCGAGTGGCTGACAGTGGTAGTTCACATGCATCGGCATCTTTGAATGATGTCAACTTTCCCGATTGTCCGGCTTCACTTGTAAATAAATATTTGTCCGAATTGGCTTGGATTGAGCTTTAGTTTAAGAATTAAGATGTTTGCAACACGGTGCCGCATGAACGGTAAAATTCCGAGAAATTAATACAAAGGGAGACAACTTCTTGGAATTTTCGGTGTCACGTGGTTAAGGTTCCGCTCCACAGTTTTCCAGGCATTTCCAAATGTGACATGCCATACACTCTCTTCAAATGCAAATATCCTGTAACTTAGTTATCTAACCCATTACATGTATTACATTTCTCAAATCCACAAAAAACATATAACACTATCTGACTAAGTAGAAATAAACAATCTGAATGTGGGTGGAATTATTTATTGTCAAAGGCAAGACTTCAACCTGAAAAATTGCCCGAAAAAATACCGAAACCAGTCATTTTCAGCCACCTAGCAGCCTCAAAAGCAGAATTTTCCCACCAACCCCACCTACCCACCCCTGGAGCAGAGCATCAGTTGTTTCTAAAATGCAAAAAAAAATTATATGTTTCCGTCTCATTTTTTAGTTACCTGTCTGGTAACAAACCCGTGTAAAAATTACATTTAAAAAAATAGCCAATTTATCGAAGCCACTGTTTCCCATAATTCATCTGGTAATTTACCCCTATGTATCAGACTCCAACTTTGGGACCAAAACTTCAAATTCTCTTGTCCAACAAAAAGCCTAATGTAATCATATATCTGATACTAAAAATATATCTCTATTTTACATGGCCTTAGTTTCAACATACACCCTTTGTTTAGAATTTCACCCCTGTGCAATAGTGCGAAACTGTGGAGCGGAACCTTAAAGAGAAAACAAGAGTGATCTCCCCCTGGATTTCACTCAGGCAAAATAATCTGGAGTCTATCCTGAGTTGAATGAACAAAAACCACAAGTCTCTATTTTCGACCAGTAAAAAGATACAGCATGTCCTTTCTGATTGCCGCATAGCTTTTTCAGCCATTTTACCCGATTTTCACAACCACACCATACCACCTCAACACCCCCCACCCCCTCCCCATTTCTCTGAGCCACTTCAGAAAGTATTTTTGTTATTACCACCAGCCACATTGACTACCCATGTCCTGCCAATAGCACTGTTAAATACAATCAAAATGTAAAACAATAAGCACTAATAACCATAGCTTTTGGGGGGGGGGGGGTTGCTCTCTAGATATGAAAGCGTGAACAGCTTGACGGACGGATGACACACAGACATGACACCAATGACCAAAATGAAAAAGTAGACACCATAACTGCAAATCTCTGGGCAACAGTAACAACCAGGCTGTCCATAACTGCACAAATTTGTCATAAATACAAGGCTCGGTGTTTAGGAAAGGCAGTTCTCTACCTTAATGTTTTTGAAATCTTGACGAAAATTCAAAACAAGTGCGAAATTAGGCTATATCAATAAATTTCTCAAAATTTCCACTTATTTCCTTCCATTTGTGCTGAGATATCACTTGCTGAATGTTAACTACTACTAACAATAGCACACAAACCAGAAATAATGAAATGTTTTTTGAAAAATGGTGTATTTATAACTCAAACACAAATAAGGAACTTCCTGGTTCAAGAATTGACACCGTCGGCAGAATGCTCTTTAAGGTTCCGCTCCACAGTTTTCCAGGCATTTCCAAATGTGACATGCCATACACTCTCTTCAAATGCAAATATCCTGTAACTTAGTTATCTAACCCATTACATGTATTACATTTCTCAAATCCACAAAAAACATATAACACTATCTGACTAAGTAGAAATAAACAATCTGAATGTGGGTGGAATTATTTATTGTCAAAGGCAAGACTTCAACCTGAAAAATTGCCCGAAAAAATACCGAAACCAGTCATTTTCAGCCACCTAGCAGCCTCAAAAGCAGAATTTTCCCACCAACCCCACCTACCCACCCCTGGAGCAGAGCATCAGTTGTTTCTAAAATGCAAAAAAAAAATTATATGTTTCCGTCTCATTTTTTAGTTACCTGTCTGGTAACAAACCCGTGTAAAAATTACATTTAAAAAAATAGCCAATTTATCGAAGCCACTGTTTCCCATAATTCATCTGGTAATTTACCCCTATGTATCAGACTCCAACTTTGGGACCAAAACTTCAAATTCTCTTGTCCAACAAAAAGCCTAATGTAATCATATATCTGATACTAAAAATATATCTCTATTTTACATGGCCTTAGTTTCAACATACACCCTTTGTTTAGAATTTCACCCCTGTGCAATAGTGCGAAACTGTGGAGCGGAACCTAAGGACTACGAGCATTACTTCCCTTTGCACAAAAAAATCTGGTGATGTGCAATCTGGCGTTTCAAAAAGCGAGGCTTTTATTTGTTTCCTGTTGGCTTTCGTCCAGCTTTCGCTCGTCATCTGCTTACTCGGAAATTTGCGGCCAGTTTTTAAATAAAATGCTTGTGACCACTGACAAGTAACTTTTCTGCACAACAGCCGGTGCGCGTAGGATTGTTTTTTTCACACTGTGTGTGTGAAACTTTATGTCTTATGTCACGATGATCATTGACAATGACATTGTTTGTGCCAATCTTCTGCCAGTCGTAGTCATTCAGGCAGTAACGGGCCACAGGCAGTAACGGGTCAGGCGATGTTGAGCCTTAACAAAATCGAATTTGAAGAGCATTTCAAACTAAAATTTTATTACAGGTTTGTGCAGTAATATGTTGCCCGTCGTCTTTGAAAGTTTCGCGAGTTCATTGTTGTTTTTTGTTGAGAAAAGCGATTTTTTAAAAAAAGACTGAATGTGCGCCGGAAGTTCGGAACTTGGCGGAGCCGGAAGAAAATTTCGATACGCGAAACCGCAAAAAAAAGTTTTCGTCTCAACTCTGGGAAGAGAAATATAAAAGAGTGTGAATGTAAGTATTATTATTTGAACAGGTTTGTCTACGCTTCAAATTCACGATAAAATAATTGGGATAAATATCGGGCATCGTGATATATTTATTCCGTTTCAACAGCGAGTCGAGTTGTCAATACCGGGTCACTGTCAGACATGCGTTTAAAAATACTCATTTCACTTTGTCTAGATTCATTTGTCTACAAATGATTTATATACCAAAAATAACTGAAATCTAACGATAAATAAGAAAGAAAACGAAACTTTATTTCTCAGCTACACCATATTCTAAGCTCGGGCTTTAGTGTGTCCCAAACTTTCAAAGACAACGGGCAACATATTACGGTAAAGGTGTAGAATAGAGGATTTTTCGTTTTAAAAAAATAATAACGCTTTTCTCGCTATTTTTTCTCTGTTTTCTTAAAGTAAACTATATTTTGAACAAAATGACACAAAATCACATACTTTTATCTTTTTTTTTCAAGAAATATTAACGATTTTATTGCAACAGCGTCGTCGAACTCACTGCAATCGCTCCGTTCCATTATCGCTATCATAGGGGAGAATTTAGTACTTGAAAGGTCGGCTGACAAACCCTGCCCCGTCACTAAACTGACCCTAGATCAAATTTTAGGGTCAGTCTAGTGAGGGCCAGGGTTAGCTTTCCGATGAGCTCACCCTGGCCTAACTGAACTGACCTTAAATCGAGGAACACGCACACAAGCGAAGCGCTCCTGCTAACACGCACACAAGCGAAGTCAAAGTCAAAAGAATAGTTTTAGCGCACCGAAGGCGCACTGGGACGTTTTGGGAGAAACCCCTTTCGACCCTCGTTAACTGTATAATATATTTCCGTTAATTTTTGAGACTGCATCATGTCCGGTCGGTGCAAAGGAGGAAGAGGGCTGGAGTTGATGTTTCTGGTTGATGCTCTTCAGGCAAGTATAGTCTGCCGCTTTTGGTTTTGTAGTGAAGATAGGCCTTCATCGGCAAGTATAGTCTGCCTTGGGCTCTTTAGCTGGCGTGTATGGTTTCGGCGATAGACATTTGAAAGAAACAAAACGGACCTTAACAAGGTGCCACCCAACCTGAACATTCCTGGTTCAGGTAACAGGCCTGCGATTATCATAGGGTCGGGACATATTCTACGCTACAGGAGCGCCTTACAAAAAGGGGCTAAGAAATTGGGGCGCAGGACCGACGCTCGCCTCCCTGGGGGTGGATGCCCACCTCCAAGGATGGAGTGAAGGATGTGCTGAAGCCATAACGGTTATTGTGTTGCCATAGCGGTTATTGATATCCATAGCGGTTATTGATATCCATAACGGTTATTGGGAAAAAGAGAGAATCTGAAGGATAGTAAAAAAAAACTTAGACTAAAAGCGGCAAAAGGTAGAGTACAGTGAAGAAGTGTGTGCATTTGCAAGGTCTTTTCTGGATGTATTTCTGTTGAGTGTGATTTTCAGGCAAGTATAGCCTGCCGCTTAAATGAGTGTTGGAGCTATCACTGGCAAGTATAGTCTGCCTCAAGCCCTTCTGTTGTTGTTGTTGTTCAGGCTGTTGAGTCGTTTCTGTGTTTGCTGGCAGGGAGTCTTTCTTACGGCGGTGTCTTGGTCTGGTGCGTTAATGATGCTAGATTCTATGTCTCTGCCGTGTTGTTGTTGTTATTCTGGCTGTTGTGACGTTGCTATGTGGTATGCAGGGGAGTCTTTCTTGCAGCGGTGTCTGGTCTGGTCTGGTCTGTTTGTGGTACTAGGTTATCTGTCTCTGCCGTGGCTGAAATTAAAAAGTATATGATGATTAAAGCCTCCCCCCCCCCCTGTCTTCTGTACCCGTGTTGAGTGGTGGTTTGGCTGTGTGGCAGTTCTGTTGGATGTTGTCGTGGTTGATTGTCTCTCGTGTCTTGTGTGTTTCTTCGGGTAAGTATAGTGTGCCACTTGGGTGAGTGTTGGAGTTATCACTGGCAAGTATAGTCTGCCTCAAGCTCTTCTGTTGGTGGTTGATGGCTAGGTCTGAGTGATTTTGATTGATCGGGTGTTTTGGCATGTTCTTGGGTTTTTGTCTACTGTCGCATATTTCCTTAAGTTGAGGTATCAGTTTGCTGCCTTCGAACCGTTCTAGGTTTTTGGCAGCTAGTGTGGCGAGGCCTTCTTTGACGGTTGGGATTTTGGCCCTTTGGTGGAGGATCTTAATTGAGGTGTCGTATGGAGCTTGGAGGGCTATTCTTAGTGCGTGGTTCTGGACTCTCTGGAGTTTGGCAATATTGCTTTTGTACGTATTGGTTAGGACCAGGGCCCCGTATTCGATTATTGGCCACGAGTGGGATGCTTTTTGATATTTCTCTGTTGACTCTGACTTTGATTTCGCGATCGTTTAGGAAGGAGGAAATTAGTCTATGTAACTTTTTGGGGATGTTGAGTTTAATGAGTTTGTATCTAATGCCGTTGTGCCAGACTGAGTCGAAAGCTTTTTCCACGTCAAGCAGAACGGCGGTACCTAGATTGTTGTTATCGATCGCGTTTTTCATGAGTTCTACTAGGCGATAGATATGTTCCATGCCTTCTTCGCGGTGCCTATAGGCTCTTTGCCAGTCATTAAAGAAATTAGTTTCTTCGAGGTGGTCCCTTAGCCGATCGGCAAGGATTTTGCTTGTCAGCAAAAAGTGTACTCCGACCCCGACTCCGAAATTACCGACTCCAAAAATATTTCTTTTTATAACTCTTTTATTTATCGATCAATTACACTGAAATTCAACATAAATGTACAGAATTATGTGTAGTATACATATAATCATATAAATGTTACAAAAAAATTATGATGTTCATTAAATTGACTTTTATTGGGGTTTGCCTCACTAAAAAGTGTACTCGGCGATTTCAACGAAATTTCATTCTCTCATTCATATAATACATTCTTCCAGCTAATGTGTTGCCGTGTTACGAATATATTCGTATTTTACGATGTTTAAAGCAACTTTTAAAATCAATTTTGAAATTAATCGTGCTTAAAATGGAAATTTACTCGAAGATGAGAATCGCCGATTTCGGCTTCATTTGAGGTTGCATGTAAAATTCAAACTAGCAATTGGCGGATCAATAGTTAGGGGTTTTCCCGGATTGTGGTAAGTGACGCAGTCAACGTGCAAGAGAAGGCGTTGAAAGTGATTTTTCCATAGGTAGTTTGTTTTTCTCAGTGAAATTTATGCATTGTGTGTGCAAGGCTGTAGCAACAACATTTTAATGCTCAATATTCTTTTCATCTTTGATAATTTTATTCAATAAACACCAGGGTTTTTTTTATTAATAGAGTATTCATGTATTACTCACTTCAACCATTGATATTGTTTTGTTTGTTTGTGAGTATTGTGATGGGTAATCACGCGAATGATGAAAGTTAATAATAAAATATAATTCTCGATGCTATATGCCTTCAGAGATATATAGCACTGGAAATTATTTTACAACCCTAGGGTCCAACTTCTTATCAAAAAAAAAAAATTACGCTCTTTCCTGCTACTGACAGGTGTTAAACTCCATTGCCGTAAAACAATTTCCTTATCCGCGTCACTTACCACAATCCGGGAAAACCTTTGACTATTGATCCGCAATTGCATGTTTGAATTTTACATGCAACCTCAAATGAAGCCGGAGTCGGCGATTCTCATCTTCGAGTAAATTTCCATTTTAAGCACGATTAATTTCAAAATTGATTATAAAACTTGCTTTAGACATGGTAAAATACGAATATATTCGTAACACGGCAACACATTAGCTGGAAGAATGTATTATATGAATGAGAGAATGAAATTCCGTTGAAATCGCCGAGTACACTTTTTAGTGAGGCAAAACCCAATAAAAGTCAATTTAATGAACATCATAATTTTTTTGTAACATTTATATGATTATATGTATACTACACATAATTCTGTACATTTATGTTGAATTTCAATGTAAATGATATATTAATAAAAGAGTTATAAAAAGAAATAGTTTTGGAGTCGGTAATTTCGGAGTCGGGGTCGGAGTACACTTTTTAGTGATAACCAAGGAATTTCTCAAAAACCTTGCCGATGCTACTAAGGAGACTGATAGGGCGGTAGTTGGCTGGTTTGGAGAGGTCTTTGTCTGGTTTCAGTATCATGACCCCTATGGCTGATTTCCAGTATTTGGGGAAGCAGCCATGGGTGAGGCACACGTTGAATATGGCCTCTAGTCTGGTTATATAGGAGTTGGGGCTTTGTTTGAGGATTTTGTAGCTTACTTCGTCTTCTCCCGGGGAGGAGGAGCTTGTGCATTTTTTTATCACCCTGGTTATTTCGTCGGCCGTGATGGGGGTGATCAGATCATGTTCGTCCCCTTCCTCATATTCGTTGCCGACGTAGGGGTCGCGGTAAACATCTGGGTGAGAATCAACAAAATTGTCGATGGTGTTCATGACTGAGTCGTCATATTCCGGCCCTAAATGGGGTTCGTGAGTTCGGCTCAATAATTCCGCGAAGATGTCGGCTTTTTCCTTGTCGCTGGCGGCGAGAGTGCCGTCAGTTTGTTTCGAGCGGTTTAGACTGTCTTGGGTTGCTTTTTTGACCTGTGAGCACCTTGAAGGTGTTCCAGAATTTTCTCGCATCTTTTGTCGCGTTCAGGTTGGAGGTGGCCCTCTCCCAATTGTTTTGTTGCTCGGCCTTTGGTGCTTCTTTAACCTCGCCATGAAGACCGTGACGGTTGTGGATTTTTTTGAGTTTCACTCGCTTGGTGGGGTCTTTTTCGGCTTTGACCTTGCGCAGGGCTATTCGCTTTGTTTTTATTAGAGTCAGTGTGCTCTCGGAGATTGTTCGTTTCCAGGGGCGCACTTCCTCCTTGGGACAGATTTCGTCTAGGGTGGACGTAATAATTTTGCTGAGGTCAGGCACACAAGCGTCTAAGTCTAAAGAATAGTTTCGCGCGCCGAAGGCGCGCTGGGACGATATGGGGCATGCCCTTTCAACCCTCAATTACTGTATATTAAAGTTTCGATAATTTTTGAGTCATCATCACCCGCATCATGTCCGGTCGGTGTAAAGGAGGAAGAGGATTGGAGTTGATGTTTCTGGTTGTTGTTCTTCAGGCAAGTATAGTCTGCCGCTTGTGATTTGGAGTTGAAGATGGGCCTTCATCGGCAAGTATAGTCTGCCTTGGGCTCTTTCGCTGGCGTGTATGGTTTCGGCGATAGACAATTTGAAAGAAACAAAACGGACCTTAACAAGGTGCCACCCAACCTGAACATTCCTGGTTCAGGTAACACTAACAGGCCTGCGATTATCATGGGGTCGGGACATATTGCACACAAGCGAAGCGCACCTGCTATCATATATAATGATTTCTCCCCTGTGACGTCACTCGTAACAACGAATGAAAACAACAGACGCTGCGAAATTTTCAGCGGGTGAAACAAATCGCAATTGAGAAACTGGCAGTTCAACGAGATTTAAAATGTATTCTCTTACATGTTAAAACATGATAGAGGTACCTAATTTTGTGTAATTTTGTTCAAAATATAGTTTACTTTAAGAAAACAGAACAAAATAGCGAGAAAATCGTTATTTAAAAAAAAACGAAAAGTCCCCTATTCTACACCTTTAGGCACAAATCTGGAATAAAATTTTAGTTTGAAATGCTCTTCAAGTTCGATTTTTTTAAGGCTCAATATCGCCTGACCCGTTACTGCCTGAATGACTGTATTAGAAAATAAAATGGTCGAAATACATACAAACTGGAGGATCTGCTTTTAATTTCTAAAGTGTAATTTTATTTTTTTGCTTCCAGAACACACTTCAATTTTATTTTATTATTTTGTAATTTCAATGATCTTGTTCTTATGATGATGGGGTTGTCTAAACTGTACATGCCACATGGCCTGAAAGACCGTCACGACTCACGGTACTATAATTTTTTGGTTTTCTACCGTGCACGTCCTTTGAAAAGGCGTACAGAACAAAATATTTCAAATGGATCTTTCAGGCGGCAGGCCATGTTTGGACAAAAGTAATGATAGACCAAACGAATGATGTAGCCTGTAGGTACAGTCATGTACATCAGTGTATTTGCAGTTATGTGCAAAAAATAACTGATTTCATTTATATGTTAACTCTTTACCCAACAGCCAGCGCTATTCACAAAAATCGCCAATTTTTATTTTTTGTCTCAACAAAAACATAGGTTATGTCATGATCCCCTCTTTGAAACGAGCTTGTTCCAATGAAGGGTCATAACCTATGTTTTTCAGACAAAAAATGAGTTATTCAAGAATTTGGTTTGCAATTGTCGTCTGCTTTTCATGTTAGGTGAAGGGTTAATGGTGATTTTTAATACCGGTACTGCACTGGTTGAATTGGATACTTTGTTTGGTGAAAGTGTTAAATTTATTTTTCAGATGGATATTATGCTTATTTCGAGTCATCACTTGGTGGGTCTGGTTACAAGGCACAGCTTGTGAGTCCTACTTTGACTGTTAACGCTCGACAGACAAAATGCCTCTCATTTTGGTATCATATGTATGGCCCACATATTGGCTCACTGAATATCTACTTTGCTCTAGGTACCAACCTGGGTAATCGTGTTTGGACTAAAATAGGTACACAGGGAAATGTATGGAGACATGCCCTGATAAATGTTCCAACCAGGCATGGATTTCAGGTAAGTAAAATGCAAAATGCTTAACTTCAGGTACTTCCATTATATTGGCAACTATTCCTACACTGACTGAGTTCACTGATACTTTTGCCACCAATATTCTACAAGTTACTACAACCCATGTTCTTTTTATCCCTTTGCCTAACATGAAAAGCAGACGACACTGCAAACAAAATTCTTGAATAACTAATTTTTTTCATTTTTTGTCTAAAAACATAGGTTATGACCCCTCATTGGAACGAGCCCGATGACCTCGTTCCAAAGAGGGGTCATAACCTATGTTTTTGAGACAAAAAATAATAAAAATTAGTTGGCGATTTTTGTGAATAGTTCTGGCCAGTTTTGGCCGTTACATTGGGTAAATGGTTAACAAAATGATATCTGCTGACCCTTTGTCAATAAAATTGAACAAATATGGCTGTCATTGGAACTGGCTCAATGGCATCCATTTCTTTGAGGTTCTGTTGATAAATATTGTATTTTTTTTTTAAATTATCAAATTCAGCTAATATTTTAAAAATTAAAAAGCTGTTTTGGGTAAAGGGCTAATGTGTTTATTGTGTTATGCATCTTTCATCCCAGAACAGACCAGGGCTTATATTTCTTCTAAATTTGGGAGAATCAGGGCTCGATTTAACTGGATTAGCATAGCACTTTGCTCTCCAATTTCTGAATTTTGCTATTCAAGATTTATTAGTTTCAAGTGCTTTTGGATCAACTGCTAATCAATTTTCCAGGGTGAATAGTAAATTGCTATTCAAAATTTTCTGATTAAATCAAGCCCTGAGAATCCATTTGGATTCCTGTGAAAAGAATTAAAAGGTTAAGAATCCATACCTGCTGTGAGTGTCCCAGGATCTCATGAGGCCACTGTGGTTGAACCCCTGTTGTATACTGATAATGCATGTTAACCCTTTACCCAAAACAGCTTTTTAATTTTTAAAACATAACTGAATTTGATGCTTTTTTTCAAAAATAAACAATACATGTGTAAACAGTGTATTTACAGTAAAACCTTACAAATATGGATGCCATTGGAAGTGGATCATTGAACCGGTTCCAATGACAGCCATATTTATACAATTTTATTGACAATGTGTCAGGATATTTCAGGTCATGTTACCCTTGTACTGGTTAATTTGCTGCCGCTATGTTAGGTAAATGATTAAATTGACTCAATTCTTTTCACACGAGTCATAGCAGAGGGGCAGTGAGAATCTACATGGATTCTCTCTGTTTTTGTTGTGTGAATATTTATGTGAATCATCATTCTTGCCAAAATATAAGCCCTGCAGACCCCGCACACTTCTGATAATAAGCCATGTGTCCAATATTAATATGTCCAAAAGTCAAAAAGCTGTGTGAATTTATGAAAATTGTCTTTTACCCACTGATGTCAAAATACCAAAATTTCAAGTGGCAAAGTTTTCCCATAATGCAATCAGAAATTTTACAGTCTTGTATGATAGAGCTCAGTGAGTCGTTTAATTCCTAATTTCCTAGTTGCATTATGGGAAAAATTTGCAACTTAAAATTTTGACATATTGAGTACATGTACAGTGTGCAGAAGGTTAATTAATTTAATTTTTTTTTCAAAATTTATTATTGTTAGCATCGGAGATTAACTTCTTAATTGGTACAATGGCATAGCCAGCCCAAACCAAGTGGGGGGACAAACTTGCACAGCCTGGCTTAGAGCCCTTTTAATAGGGGGTGAGACCCCCTTGAATTTATAGCTAATGGTGTGGGGTGGGGGTGGTGTGTGTGGGGAAAAGCTTTCCAGTCCTTCACATTTCAGATTTTTGCATCCCTAAAATTTGAGGTAGGTAACCAAGGTAACAATAATCAGGGTTTCCACCAGAGGGAAATAAATGTGTCCGATATGGGGCGGCCAGTGGTTGTTGGTACCATGGTTCGGCCCGTGGTTGAAAAATTTTGAATTCCAGGATTCAAACCCCCCCCCCCCCCCCCCCATCTCCTTGCATCTGAGCAGATATTTTGATGTTTTTCATTTACTGACGACTGTCTACCTTTTCACCGACACAGATATTAGGCAAGCAATCTACAAATCTACAACCTAACCCCCATGGACCTACGCCCCCTACGATTTTTATGCCATTTTTGGACATATTTCGAGGACCAACTTTGAGGGAAAGTGGGGTGTCCCTAATCCCACCCCCACCCCCCACCCCCCCCCTGTGGCCACGCCACTGAATTGGTAGGATATGCACTCCAATCATGATGTGTATCATATTACACTACTTGTAATAATGGTCTATTTGAATTTGAAGCACCAGTAGGTGTTATGAATAGTATTCATAAATCGTATCTTTTCCATTTCTAAAAGGTTAAATAAGTCCATTTGCATGCCAGCAAATAAGCAACCTGTCGAGGTCATTAACATGGTCTACATGCATATTTGACAGGCAGCAATTTACTAGTGTCTGACATCATCAGTGACTGCCAAGAAGAGAATACAGGCGAATGAATAATCACTTTTCTCATTTTGATTTTGCAAGAGTGAAAAATTCAGGAGAGTGACTTTAACCCCATACTAGTACTTAACATGACAGCCCAAACTGGCCAGCATAACACGAAAATGACAAGAAATTTTATTTTTTCAATTTTGCTCTAAAAACTTAGCTTACATGTATGACCTTTTATTGGAACAAGCTCATTGAGCTTGTTCCATTAAGGGGTCATGAGCTTTGTTTTAAGCAAAAAATGAAAGATTTTAGTTATGCCTAGATGTTTTGCAAGTATTGTCTCCTAGTTGTGTCAGATGATGGTGATTTAATGGTGATTAAAGTGCAATAAATAACGTGATGTTTAGACATAATTTCCACACACATTATGATGGCGAGTGATTAATTGCTCTCCTAGTGAAATTTTTAGGAAAGTTAGAACGATCACTCTCCTTTCCCGGTAGTCCCTGCATTATAATGGCCATTCCAGTTTCTTGGAATTGAATATCAGCCTTCCCTTAAAAACATGACCAATTTTAGTAGACTGCACCAGTTCCAAAATCTTCACTTTCCATTTTTGGAAAGCTCTCGATTCAAGAACTTTCCATTAACCCTTCATACAATGCACTTGATATCAAAATTTAGTATGTTAATTATTATATTTTAAAATGAAAAAAAAAGGTTAACAAAACCACAGCATGTGACCCTCATTAGAACATGCTCGATGAGCTCGTTCCAATGAGTGGTGACATGATATGGCTTTGTTGACATTTATTTTTAAATATATTTTTTTCAACTGCTTAATTTGTAAATTACGCAGGCGGATGCAGCCGATTTGTTAGGTAAAGAGTTAAATGATAAGATTATTGTCAGATTCGCATATACAGCTGATATAGTCAGATATACATGTATTGACTTAACATTCTAGAGAAACCACCCTTAGAATTTAGGAAGAGAAAGTGATCGGCTGAATTTGACAAACATAAACTATTTTTTCCCTCTTTTTGTGACAGATAGACTTAGAACCATATTTCAAGGCTTGAATAAATTAATCAAAAACCTACCCATACCTTCTTCTGGGTGTACTGCTCAGTAAGATAAGATAATCAGGCTTTATGCACCCATGGATTATTTGGTCTTAAACCCTGTGGCAGGTACCTAATTTGTGGAGCGCGATGGCTCAGTGGTAGACTGTTGGACTTCTATGCTAGATATCCCGAGTTTGATCCCCATCCGGGACGACCCACTTGTGTTCTTGGGCAAGGCACTTTATTCCGTTTGCCTACATGGGAGCACATTGATGCAGTGTACTAAGGTGCACTGCATGTCGATGGTGCACATGTCTTCAACTGCTGTAACCCTGCTTGAGCGAAGCTTGAACAGAGTTAGAATGTTGAGGAGCTGACAGTTGCTTGTCGATGCTTGGTGGTTCTCTCTGGGTACCTGTCACAAAACTGAGTCTGATTTAAAATAGTGGTTTTCTGGAATTGGAATTGGACATTCTATCAGAGGCTTTAATCACACAATTTAGTGTGATATTTTTGTTTCAACCAAATTATGCCTGAAGTGGTTATTGATAAAAAAAAATTACTTTTCAGTATTACATTGGGACATTGATGTTTATTATTACCCAGTGCACACTAAATCCTGCATTTAAACTTTTTGATTGCAGGTAACAATTGAGGCTGTGAAAGCCCGAGGCTACAAAGGAGATATAGGAATTGATGATATCAAGTACACAAATGGAGTCTGTTCACAAACAGGTGAGTTTATGTATTCGCTCATTCATCCATTTGCTCATTATATCATACGTCAAAGTTAGTCAACTACTCTTAGGATACAGATGAACATACATGTATGCTTATATTAATTTTTAGAAGATTTTCCACCTTGTATGAAGCCTTTTTGGTCTGAACACATTTATTAAAAGTGGCATTGGCTCAAAGTGAAAGTATCATGTTGCAGTAGTGCATTGACATTAACACAGTTAACATTGTGCATATATTTTATTCCACTATTCTACACACCATTATGAAAAGATACAGTATGCAGGGTTCCCGCGCCTCCTTGAATTCCTTGAAAGTCCTTGAATTTCAAAATCCCCTCCCAAGGACCTGGAAGCTCCTTGAATTTTGAAGCACCTCCTGGAAACTCCTGGAATTTTGGAAAAATCGAGTTGGTTGCTCACTGGATTAATTCAACTCTTAACATTTTTCCTTCTTTCCAACACATGGTCACTTTATACTCCTTGAAAACCCTTGAATTTCACCCAGCTGACTCCTGGAAACTCCTTGAAAAATTGATCTGAACCTCCTGGAAACTCCTGGAATTCACTTCTCAATTTGGTGCAGGAACCCTGAGTATGGCTGCCATGGACTGGTCACTTTCCACATGGTGGGCAGTATTTCCACAGAGGCAATTAAAATTTTTCTGAAGATTTGTACCACCTGGTAAATGCAAGCTGGGATGTTACTGTACTGTACTATATTGAACCATGTTATTGATTGTCTATTTTGGGACAGTACCTTGCTTTACAGTGTCACAGTACTGTGATCACAAACAGACAGAGAATTTTTATCGCTTTGTGACTGTGTCACGATCCGGTCAAAATTTTATTTCTGCCTTTCTTCCACCAGTGGTGTAGAAATGTCCCCCACCAAAAAAGAAAATTGAGAATATTGAAATTGAGATGCTTTTTCTATAACCCTGCCCCCCCCTGCTTCCCCTTCCCCCCGAGTTGTGGGGAGTATACTGGAATCATCTTGACATAATTTTGTCCTGAGAGTTTCTCAGATGTTTATCTGCTCGAAACTTGGAATGAATGTTTATTATGTTCACCACCATGGGAACCTGTTCACCTGCGATTATAGTTCCAGTCTGATTCTTTTTGCCAGAATTATGCCCCTTTTCGACTTTAGCACCCATATTGGTCTGAATTTTGTCAGGAAATGTTCTCAGATGTTTATGGGTCGATTCCTTTGAAATTTGGTATGGACCTTCACTACCATGGGAACCTGTCCACCGGTGATTATAGTTTCGATCAGACTTTTTGCCAGAGTTATATCCCTTTTCATCTTAGAATAATCATGGCAGGCCCATCTGGGACAGTCACACCTAAAGTTTTGTTTATTTTTTTGTGATTCATTCTTAATTTTGCAATATTTTATTAATATTATCTCACCCAGTGCTGTGTAAGTGTGTCAAGACCCAATTACAATCTGATTGTGAAAAATACTTCTTTTGTGACCACATTGGTGTATCTTTTTATAAAAGCAGGTAGGTACCTTCACTTTATTCACTCTAATATACTATTCCAAAAAAGTAGGGGATATCCAAACTGATGTTGATATTTTTGGAAAATGGTATTGGATACATGTGATTGGACACATCAATAGTTTAGTGTGGATCATAAATGTCACTGGCCCACGAAAACTCTGTGAAGGTTTTTTGCACAAGCGCCACGTTAATGTCTCTGGGGTGCGTTTTGAAATTTTCATTTGTACTGGACAGGCTTTTTTGGAGGTCTCATCATTCTTTTCTTGGTATAAACTCATTCATCAATAGTTTCAGGTCGAAACGTAACTTTTGAGGTGTGCGAAGACTGACACATGACGAACATTTACGTGCCGTTAGCATGTTGTATGCTGACAACAGACTGCAGTGGCTTAAATTCTCAACATTACTCAATCAGTGATTGCAGTACGGCCATTGTGGACTGGTCACTTTCCACGGGATTGGCAGTATTTCCATGGATGCAATAATATTAGATTGCAAAACTACTTATAAAAATCATCAAAAATTGAATTAATGAAGCATCGGGTACAACCCGGTGCTTCATCCATTAAAATTTTTCAGATGATGATTTTTATTACCTGGTAAATGCTTACGTGGACATCAATGCACATGCGTGGATTGCGACCAGTCCACGGCGACTGTACAGTAGCACGCTACCGTCCGGTAATGTTGATGACAGACGTCGGTCAGGTCGTCCAAGGGTGATAACCGCTAACCAGGATCGCTTCAACCGAGCCACAGCATTATGTAACCGCCATCAAGGTGCCTCAGAAATTGGACAGATGTGCGAGTCAGTGGTCAGACTATCCAAAATCGCCTACACAGCTGGAATTTTTACGCTCGACGACCTCGAATAATTCCACGTTTGACTGAATGTCACATCGCTGCAAGGCTTAATTGGTGTGGAGCACGGCAGTGCTGGGACAATCGTCAGTGGAGCAACGTCATGTTTTCCAATGAATCGAGGTTCACTCTCAACTTCCACAACAGGCGAAGCAGAGTGTGGCGATGGCGGAACGAACGATACCATGACATAACCGTTGGGCAGCATTATCGTTTTGGTGGTGGTGGACCAGTTATGGTGTGGGGTGACATAACCATGACCAGTAGAACAGCATCATCCAAGGGTGTGTCACAGGGCAGTACTACCGTGACAACATGTTAGCAGCTCATGTCATTCCATTTGCACGACATCACGGCCGTCAATTCATTTTCCAAGATGACGATGCAAGAGCACACAGGGCCCGTGTCACTACAGAGTTCCTCCAGGACCAGAACATCACTACACTGCCTTGGCCAGCACTAAGTCCAGACCTTTCACCAATCGAGCATGTCTGGGATAAACTTGGCAGGCGTGTACGACAACGCCAACACGGCCCCCCCCCCCCCCCCCTTCCCTACCAATGTCCAGGAACTCACCGCTGCACTGCAGGAAGAATGGAATAACATTAGTCAAGCTGATATTGGACGTTTGATGAGGAGTATGCCACGTTGGATCCAAGCTTGTCTCGCGAACCGAGGAGGATTTACAAGGTATTGAGGTCTTGGACTGAATGTGGTAAATTCTCTGACTTACCGTCCATGTCTTCTACAGCTCAATGCGTGGAATGTGTGCTTGTCAGCCACTCAACTATCTCTGAAATCATTCACCAGATGTCACAGTGCAATGCCTCAACTGACTTTTTGATGAAAATATAAATATATTTCTTCAAATATCTCACTTTTATCAAATATCCCCTACTGTTTTTTTAATAGTATAGATGCTTCTTCTGGTCATTGAAAGAAATCATTTGACTGGGCATGCTTATCCCTCAGTCCCATATGACATGTCAGCATGTATACTTGGAGTGGGAGTCCAGGGCAATCCATATCATCACTAGAGAGTCATATATGAAACTGTGTTCATCAACAGTATTTGAAAAATATTAATTCTGTACATTTCTAGCAAGTGACAATTGTTTATGTGGGAATTGTATTTTTAAGTTAATTATTTAACTTATTATTTTCAATTTATATTTTAGGTTCAACCTCTCATCCTGGTTCAACAGTGAGTCCAGGTGTCACTGGTACAATTACTTGTAACTTTGAATCATCAAGCATTTGTGGTTACACACAAGATAAGACAGACAATTTTGACTGGTCTTATGGGCATGGTGTCACTTCATCTCTCAATACAGGGCCAAAAAATGATCATACTTATGGAACAGGCCTAGGTAAGTCTACAGGTTCCCACAGGGTCTTTAAATTCAAGGAACAGACTTGAATTTGAGTAAGGGTCATTTAAGGCCTTGAAAAGCTTTGAATATTCAGAAAATAAAAAATGCTAATGAAGCACATAATGATAACAGTATAGTTTTTGTATGCCAGAGTTCGTGAAGATGAAGTCCTAAATGGGATCCTCCAGTCATTACCCCTTTTCCCACTTCCCTTAAAGGGAAGTGGAGGAGGGGGTAATGACTGGAGGGTCTTAGTTAGGACTCGTGAAGGCAGGTCTTGAAAATCCTTGCCTTTGGCTATTGTAGTGACTTGAAAAATGCGGAAATATGTCGAGAAATGACCTTGAATAGCCTTGAATTTTATCAGTCCTTGCCTGCATGAACCTTGGTCTAAGGTTACATTTATTCTCACATACAATAGGGCCATTATTTTAGTGCTGTAAAATAGTTTTGTTACAGTTTACTTTACATTGACATGCTTATCAGAGATGAATTGTTCTCCAAGAATGACTAGCTTCATAACTGCAGCCAATCACATGTATTCTTATGGCAAGTGAGGGCCAAAACATTATATACATGTAGTTACACTCTGGATATCAGAGAATACCCAAAACAGGATCGATGCTTGTATTCATCTCTATATAAAACTTTGAAAATAAATGTACAACTGTTAAAAATGCTGGGCATATTATAAACATAACTTTTGCGCCAATATTAATTCATTTTATAAGACAGAGAAAATTGGATAAGTACATCGTACATCATATTATATAGTGTGTAGATATAAATTTCATTCTTGAGTGTTTGAAACGTCTTTCCTCTCAAAGCCGAAATTTCCATCAAATGTTTTTTTTCTCAATGAAATTCAGAAATACAAGGAATAACACATACTTACATTTTCTGGATGAGTGGCTTCTGAATCTTTAGAGCCATTTTTTGACATTCAATTAACTGCTGAACGAATGAATTGAAAAGTTTGTCCTCTTGCCCTGATTATCCTTTGATAAAAGGACATGGGGTAGCAGTGTATAAAATTTAACGAGAACGCTTGTTTCGTTCGCGTGGTGGTTACGCAAATTTAAATCTAAGCAAATGGATGACCGGTTAGCCAAAAGTTGCATCTTGAATGGTAAAGTCTGAGTAACTTAACTGGTAGAGTGCTAAAATTTTTTCTCAGCCTCAAGATTTGTTCACACATTTTTGTCTTTTTACAATTAATGGGAGAGTGCCTAGAGGTACTCTCCTATAAATTGTAACAATGCAAATCGACGGAGATGAAGTAATTTTACTTCCAAGATAATATGAAAGGCATCCACAGAATATGAAGCCTCTAACTGTAGGAACCCGCAGTTCAGAATAAAGCCCAAATATGGGCTTCTAGCACTCTATCAGTTAACCAACCTTTCTTGTGTCTTGATAGATTTTGAGACTTTTGCCTTGAGAGGCTATATATATTTCAATTCCACGCAGTATATGAATACTTGTTAATGATAAAAAGGCAGTTTCCCAAGAATTTTCATGTAGCCGAGTATTCGGTTATCCATCTTTAAACCACGTAAACGGTCAGTCGGATAGAGTCATTTTTGAAATTTTGCACACTGGGGTAGCTGTTCCATACTGAAACAGTGCAAGTATAGCACTTTTTAAAAGCATCAGAGGCTTAGCCTCAGTGACATATTTTAGTTGATGAATCTGCAACAGATATAAATTGAAGAAATTGAGAAAATATTGCTTTCTGACAGGCAAACTTAAGTTTTCAAATGCTACCTTAACAGTTTTCATGCTAAAACCTCTCTGATTGACCTCAAAATAACAACAACATTATTTGTTTTACAGACCATATTTAGTTATGTCCCTTTCAAACCTAGAATAGTCCTTCCCTCTGTCCGTGGACATAATTTTGTCCGTAGCTTTTGTAGGTTGTTTATGAACCAATTTCTATGAAAGTTGGTATGGATGTTCACTACCATAGGAACCTGTGTACCTGCAATTATAGTTTCAATTGGGGTTTTTTGCTAGAGTTATGTCCCTTTCCGTCTTAGAATACTGTGGACATAATTTTTTTGTTCGGAGCTTTTCTCTGTTGTTTATGAACCAATTTCTGTGAAAGTTGATAAGGATGTTCACTACCATGAGAACCTGTGCTTCTGCGATTATAGTTTCGATCAGACTTTTTTTTGCCAGAGTTATGCCCCTTTTCATCTTAGAATATAGTGGTGTGTGGGAGGTGGGGGGGGGGGGGGGGGGTGTATCGAAGGCCCATCTGGGAAGTGACACCTCTAGTTGAGAAGGGGATCCTGGCCCATGTATGTGGGAAACTCGCACCATGAAGACTACAATTTGTTTAGAGGAGTGAAATACACAAAGATTAAGAAACATTATCTTCAAATCGGACTGAGAACACTCACAGGCTACAATCAGTGACTTCACAGATGTGTTGAGGCAAGTCTTATAAGTTTATTTAGGCAACCAAGACTTGCCTAAAAACAACTGTGAAGGTTCTTAGAATGTAACTTGCAAGTGTATCTACAACGTATCTGTTGGGTTATTGGGTAACCTATTTCGTAGCAGTAAAAAATGATCAAATAAAAAGTAGATCTTTAAGGGTTAAATACGAACACATCTGTTATTTGTCCTTGAATTCAGATGTTTTTTATTCTTCGTCAGGTTGGAAAGTATTGCTGAGGAAAGGAAAGGGCTAAGATTTTCTGAGGGCTAATGACCACTCAGTCAGGACACTAACTGACTCTTGCTGTTGAATAGATTTTGGTTTGAATGGGGACTGAGATTTGGAAATTTTTGGTTTTAATTGGGAAAAATCTTACCCAAATGGCATTGGGAAAGGGTCCCAAATTTGGTCCCTGTTGACACCCACATGAATGCCTGGGCATCTGTTGTCTTTTATATTTTTTTGCAAGTATGTGTAATGGAGATTTTAGCAGGTTTAAATAGCAAATTACTCACACCTTTGTTATTTTTTAAACTCTTGGCATTATATATGTATGAAACAATTGAGCTACATACATCGCTTCTGTTTTTTGCTAAATTGCTAAAATTTAAATTTTTTGCTCCCAATTCACAGCTTATGGCTCAGCTGCTGGCTCCTAAATAAAACAAGCTCACAATATATGTTTTAGGCCTAAAAAAATAAAAAAATCTGTTTCTCAGGCCCTTCCGCTTGTCCTTTTGGCTGCTGCATGCTCTCTTTTTATAACCAATTTAAAATTAAAAAAAATAAAAATTAAATGGTTTATGTCTGATATTTTATCCAAGTTAAAAAAATTTATGAATTTGTCCCTTGAGTCCAAGAAGGCTTTGCAATGCTTTAGCATTGCAAAGCCTTCTTGCACTCAAGGGATGAAATACACTACCACCCATGCTATTCTGTAGATTATGAGGCCTAAAACTTGAACCAAAAACATGAACTTTTGGTGGCAAAGAAGTAATTATTGAAATAAAAAATAAAATAAAAAAACGCTCGCCCGCATGCAATTTCACAAATAATGGCCTGAGAAACAGAAGACCTACTTTGTGTGGCCTTAGAAGAAATTTTTTTTTTTTTTAAATTAGCAAAAACAAACGATCATTGTGCAGATTTGACTGAGAAGTTAGCTGTGTGCTCCAATTTACAACACTAAGCCCATTATAATGCATTCAAAAACATCTTGTGTTAGCCCCTGTGATATAAATAAGTATTTGACCTGTTATATCTTATTTTAGCATGCTCTATTAGCCCTGACAATTGCCAGATAAGATAAATAACATAGCATACAGGGTTTTTTTTCAGTCATGTTTGTATATATTATGTTTGTGTGTTCTGTTACCACCTTGTCTCAAAGACACTTTAAAGATGTTGTTTCTACTTTTTATACGCCCATTTTGAAAAAAACTGGTCGTATTATGGTATACCGTTGTCCATCCGTCTGTCCATCCGTCCACATGTCGTACAATAACTCGAAAACTCTTCGGGCAATTTTTGTGTTTTTTTGGTGGAAATTATATGTTGATGGAAGGAAGCTCCCTTTCAATTTGCGTCACTGTCCGATTTGACATTCCAGAGTTATGGGACTTTATTCGTCGAAATATAGGCAATTTTCCACATGTTGGACAATAACTTGAAAGTGCTTTGAGCAATTTTCATAATATTTTGGTGGCAAGTATATGTTGATAGAAGGAATCTCCTTTTTAATTTGTGTCGCTGGTCGATATGTCATTCCAGAGTTATGGGACTTTATTCGTCAAAATATATGTAATTTTCCACATGTTGAACAATAACTTGAAAATGCTTAGAGCAATTTTCATGATTTTTTGCTTGCAAGTATATGTTGATAGAAGGAATCTACCTTTCGATTTGTGTCGCTGTCCGATTTGTCATTCAAAAGTTATGGGACTTTATTCGTCAAAATATAGGCAATTTTCCACATGTCGGACTTTGAGCAATTTTCATGATTTTTTGGTGGTAAGTATATGTTGATGGAAGGACTCTCACTTTCGATGTAGTTCCAAATTAATGAACACAGTATGTTATTGGTTATGATTATTGTAAAAGAATATAAAAAAACCCCTGACAAGTACACATGCATACTCATATTGTGTGCTTCCCTCTTGTAATTAATAACAGGTGTATCATGCGCTCATGGCGCAGCTGTTTATTACCAGTGATCAGACATACAAAACTGATGCATGGAAATCTTTTAGACTTTGGTAAAAAAATTCAAAGCAATATTCCAAAATTTGGTGACACTGCTTAACATAGGGGACTGTTGTCTGATTGTGGGTATTGCACTGGTTACCTCTCACTGGCACATGTTTACCAAGTCTGTTCCAGTGTCCGGTCTAAAGCTATGCTTTGAAAGAAGCAATTTGAAAAATGTTTGTTCAATGGGTTTGAATGACACTTTCAGCAGCCAGGGTCACATTGTATCAGTTTTTATGGGTGAAGGATAATAGAGTATCCAGAGATCACCACCAAGCAGAATTACAAGTAGCAGTGGTTGAAGGTACTGTGCACCATTAATGGGCAGTACAGCTTAGTACTCATTGCCACTGCTGTTACTGCTGGTCAAGATCAAACCATTGACCTTTTTTGGTTTAAAATCCAGTGCTCCAACCACTGAGCAACAACAATTTGAATGTGACAAGATTTAAATTTTGATTTCTTATCAACCCACTCACAATTGTTTACTACAGGCTTGCACTACAGTGGAAGTCTCTAACTCGGATAATATACTCTCTATTTTTGTCTTTCCTAAACAATTTGGGAAAGAAAAGTGGTGCAAAAGCACCAAGAAAAAATAAGCCCAAACTGGGTCAAGAGCAACCGGCGCAGACCCAGTACGGGACGCTCTCTCCCAAGTACAACTCCACGACTTCCGTTGCCAGTATGCATATACGTCGCTAAAGACTCATTCTTTTTGTCATCCGCCTTGTGACGAGATGTTCTGCACGCTTATCAGTGTTCTTCCAACTCGTTGATTGATGTTTCCTGATTCTTAAGAGTATCCTTTGTATTCTCAGGAACAGTTTTTATTATATTCTCTTACATATTATTATCCATAATGTATTTTATATGTTCTGTCTCGAGTCGCGCGCGAATTTCGTGTGCTATGTGGTTCGGACTTAAATTATTTTTCACAATTATTGTCAATGCTTAAATTGCTATTTTTTCTAATTGTGTTAGAGTTGGGTGTCAGCGGGGTACCGCTTCTGCAGTTTTTCTTCTCTCCTTTGAGAGTAGTCATCCTGTTGTGTGGTTCCCGGTCGACCGTCTGGGGTCTTAATTTCTGTCACCTTTCTCTCTTCTTTGGGGGTGTTCTTCTGTTTTCTGATTTCAACTTCTTTGCTCCTCTCACCCCTATCATGCCCAGGACAATTCCTTGTGGGCAATGTCTGCTGCCAAAGCATGTGGATGATTCACATTCTTCTTGTTCCTCCTGTAATGGGTGTTCGGCCGAGCGGCCATGTGGTGTCTGTGGATCTTGGTCATCCACTTTCTGGGCGTCAGTTAACCGCGTTGTTCGTTCTTGTGGCCGTGCCTCCCGCTCCTGCGGGAAAGGAGAACGCGATCGTTCAGGGGCTCCCGAGCCGACCATGTCTGGTGAGAGTTATTCCTCCTCCGTGGGGGATGTGCAGTCTTTTCCTGTAGTGGATACTGCGGGAGCCGTTGAGTGTTCTGGTGAATAGGTGCCTGGTTCTGAGACTACGGTCCCCCTCCAGTCGAGATCTGAGGCTGTCACTAGGGTTATGACTCCTCCTTTGGAGCCGAGCAGGTGTGCTCTCTCCACTATTCCACCAGCCTCAACGACTCCCGACGTATCTACTACTACTGCTGGTCCGTCTGCTTCGTCGTCAGTTTCAGCCGGCCTCGGCTTTTCGCTGCAGGGGACTGCAGGAATGTCTGGTACTGTAGACGTGGGATATTGGCCTCAGCCTTCCCTGACTTCAACTCGGCGAAGTTGGAAGGGGCTGCCAGCCGAACCCACCACTGTGGTCTCTACGCCGTCGAGCACCACAGTTGTGTCTTTGGATTCGGATGTTCTTAGTGGAGACACTATGAACTCCATGGCATTTCCGTCCAGTCATTCTGGCCACACGACCAGTTTTGGGGGACCAATGCCTTTTGTGCAGCCTGGACTCTCTGCCCCGCAGAGGTCCGCTTGACTCTCATGAGTTCTCGCTATATTGATCCTCAGGGTGCCTCGTACCCCTATACACGTCTGCCTTCAGATATTTCGGCTGCCGCCTGACGTCCCGCGTTGGGTGTTTTGGAGGATCGTGACCCTTCGCTGGTTAAAAGGGTCAGAGGTGAAGCCACTTAGCCGGTTCGCTCCCCTGTTGAACCGGCCAGTTCGGGCAGTGAGCTTAGGGAGGCCCTGTCCTTACTCACTCAGGTTCTGTCAAAGAGCCTTGATGTTGCTTCCAGCGAGGCAGCGAGTGGTTTCCAGGTGCCTCCTATGGCACCGCCTCCCGGGATTGGAAACAGGCCGGTTTCTGATCTCCCTGGTGTCCCGACACCATGGGAGGCGTTGGCTGGTTTGCCCACGATGGGCTATGTGTCTTCCGACTCTGGGGAGGAGCCTGACATGCTTGATGTCAAGGGCCAGCAGTCTTCGAACTTGGGGACAGCTCTTGACTTTGTGTTTGGGTTTCTGCCTGATCTCAAACCAGCTAACCAGCCGACAGTGTTAGCCAGGCCGCGATCATCAGTCGTGCGCCTACAGCCTATGGAGCAACCTGCTTCTGGGCGCCTTCGACCGTGCCAGTCGGTACAGGTGGTTGAAGCATTTTCAGAATTGGACTCCAAGCTGAGTTCCAAGGCTCTGAAGGTTCCGTTCTTCACCAGGGTTGACACCTTTTTGCCTCCTGTGCGTTATCGTTCCTACGATTCTGCCAATCCGTTGGTCTGCCAGACTTTGCCGGTTCTGGATCAGGACTCCACTTCCCTCGGGCTTTCCAAGCCCAAGTCTGCCGTCATTCCAATGACAACTCTGGAGTCCACGTTGGGCTTATCTAGAGAGATGCTTGGCATGCTTTCTCTCTCAGATCACGTTGTCTCAGCTTTAGCTGCTTATCTGCCTCCAGATAAGTTTGACGAGGTACAGGCTCCTTTGCGTGTTCTGTCCAAGGCGCTCATGCATCTTACTCACACGCATGCCTGTAACACGGCTAATCTGGAATTAGTTCGAAGGGATGCTGTGCTGGTCACAGTACGATCCCTTCCCAAAGGAGCAGCGCGCTGCTTTCAGATCTGCTTCTTTGGCAGGTCCGCAACTTTTCTATGGTTCCGTGTCGATGGTCCAGAATGACGTCCTATGTCATTCCAAAGATCAGCTGCTGTTTCGTCAGCTTGATCTGCCTTCTAGGGGAGGCAGGGGCCGTTCCAAGCCTGACAAGTACCCTTCTGCTTCCTCTGCGAAGCAAAAGGCTGGTCCTTCTGCCGCCGCTTCTACTTCTTACTCAAGGGGTAAGGGTCGGCAGAATCGAGGGAAGTCTCAGGATTCTTCATTTAGTAGAGGAGGTGGTTTCTCCTCTCGCAGGCCTGTCGGGGCTCGAAATGAAGGACCTCACCTCGACTCTTCCCAGGTTGGAGGAAGGATAGCAGAGTTCGCAGACCATTGGGCCACCATCACATCCGATCCGTGGGTGTTAGATGTTGTTCGGTCTGGGCTGCGAATATCCTTCCGACGGCACCCCACTCTGTCCAGGGTGCCTTTTCCAACCACAGTTCCTTCAGACGTTTCACGTCTGGAACTTTTGTCCACGGAGATTGGCAGTCTCCTGGCAAAGGGGGCGATCGAGGTCGTCAAGAACATTCAGTCAGTGGGTTTCTATTCCCGCCTGTTCTTGGTGCCGAAGAAGGACGGCCGACTCCAACCGGTTATCGATCTGAGTATCCTGAACCAGTCTATCATTGCTCCCAAGTTCAGCATGGAGACTTTCAGGTCTGTTCGCCATTCAATTCACCAGGGGGATTTTGCTGCCAGCATCAACCTACGGGACGCTTACTTTCACGTTCCGATGCATCGGGCATCACGGAAGTATCTCAGGTTCGCTTTTCTGGGGCGAGTTTACCAGTTCAAGGCCATGCCTTTCGGCCTCAACCTGGCTCCTTGGGCCTTCACCAGACTGATGTCGCATGTGATAGCGTTCCATCGCACACAGTCCAGGGTGACTACTTCGGCATATCTGGACGATATCCTCCAGAGGCATTCCAATGCTGCCTTACTGGAGTCGGATGTCGCCACTCTGTTGAGCTTGCTCACGTCGCTAGGATTCAGAGTTAACGAGGAGAAGTCAGACCTGGTCCCTTCTCAGTCGTTTTGTCATCTGGGGATGGCTTTCCAAACCCAATTCAATTTTGTAGCGGTTCCCCAGCCAAGGCTGTGATTCTCTCAGCTTTTGCTCTGACTCTGTCCCACTCCACGTCCGCGACAGCTCGGAGTTTTCTCCGGCTGATCGGTCTCTGCGGTTCGGTGGCGGATCCCATTCCTCTAGGTCGGCTGCGTGTCAGACCTCTCCAACACTTTCTGCTCAGTCGTTGGAGACCGAATGTAGATTCTCTGGATCTGGTGCTTCCGTTTCCGGAATCTCTTTATCCTCACCTTCTACCCTGGACGGATGTTCAGTGGATTACGCAGGGTGTTCCATTGGACTTACCCACGTCCAATCGCGTTCTGACGGCAGATGCCAGCGACCTCGGATGGGGTGCAACGTTGGATCCTCTCGGTCTTTCCCTCCACGGGATGTGGGACCAGGATCAAGCAGCTCTACACATCAACCAGAAGATGGTTCTTGCTCTTCTTCTGAGTTTCCTTCCGGCAGTGGATATCTCACTTGTCGAATCGCCAGGTCGTTCTGCTGTCCGACAATTCGACAGTGGTTGCTTACATTCGGAACCAGGGCGGCATGCACTCGGTTCCGATGTACGAATTGGCTCGGGATCTTCTACTGCTCGCTCAGGATGTTCACTTCGGAGTGGTTGTTCGTCACATTCCCAGTCGTCTGAACGTCCTAGCTAACTCCCTGTCCCGACAGGGCAGGGTTATTTCCACCGAGTGGATGCTCCACAGGGCAGTGTTCCAGTCGCTTTGCAATCTCTGGGGGCGTCCCCACATCGATCTCTTTGCGACTTGTTGGAACCATCAGGTGGACACTTTCGTGTGCCCGTGTCCAGATCCTCTGGCTTTTGCCGTGGACGCTCTGTCACTCGATTGGAACAGTCTAGTCAGCTACGCCTTCCCGCCGGTTCCGATTCTGCCTCAGGTTCTAGCCAAAATTCGAACCTGCAGTTGTCGAATCATTCTGATCGCTCCCCTGTCGCCTCAGCGGGTGTGGATCAATCAGCTCCGCTCGCTAATGGCGGCGGTTCCGGCACGTCTCCCGCTACGTCACGACCTTCTTTGTCAAGGTCACCCGAGGCGGTTTCATGTCGACCCGACTTCATTGTGTCTTCACGCATATCTTTTTCAGGTCCTGTCTCCTCCGTAGAGGTTTTTCGAGACGAGCAGTGGAGTGCATTTCTTCTTCAAGGAGGCACTCCACTGTTTAGCTTATGCAGCTAAATGGAAGGTCTTCTGTCGATGGTGTACTGGTTACTCTGTTGATTATGCCAATCCTTCGATTTCACAGATTGCGGAGTTTCTGGTATATCTGTTTGATTCTCGGGTACTCCAGCCTGTTACCATCAACTCCTCCTCCTATCTGTATCAGGGCTCTTCCTTCTGTTGAGGGTAATCGCCCTTTGCTCTGTCCGGTCCGTGCTATTCGCATTTATCTCGATCGGACACGTTTCATATGGAAAGGCAGGAAACGTTTTTTTCTGTCTCTTATTCCTGGTCGACAGAAGATCTCTCCTCAATCCATTTCTCGATGGATTTGTCTTGCTATTCGTACGGCTTACGGTCGTTTAGCAGCTGGCAATTGTATTACCAATCGTATTTCTGCCCACGAGGTGCGTGCATTATCCACCTCTTGAGCTTATTCTAACTCCGTCAAGTTGTTGGATGTTATGCAGGCAGCCTACTGGATAAATGCCTCTACTTTCTCCACCTTCTATCTGCGCCAGTTGCAGGAGCAGTCGGAGGACCTTTTTGCCTTGGGTCCTCTTTCTTCTGCTCAGGCTGTTGTCTGCCCTAGCCATTAGGCTTTTTGAAGGTCAGTTTCAGCCTTGCGCTGTTACTGCCCTTTTCTGTCTGTGTGTCACACAGGCCCATTTGTCTCCTTTCATTATCTTTTACCAATGATTGCGATGTTATGGTTGATAAGCCTCGGGACCTCTTCCTTCTGCTTCACGGTTCCAGTGCACTGGGGTTATGTGTGGGTTGGTTATGTGATTCCCTCCAGCCTATTGTCTATTCAGCCTGTAGTAAACAATTGTGAGTAGGTTGATAAAAAAAACTAAATTTTATAGTAAATTTCCTTTCTTATTATACCTACCACAATTGTTCACATGGAGGCCCTCCCATCTTCTTTACGGGTAAAGAATCCTTCCTCCCCGCTGATCACATAACTCTAACGTTGACGGATTCAAAAAGAATGAGTCTTTTGCGACGTATATGCGCACTGGCAACGGAAGTCGTGGAGTTGTACTTGGGAGAGAGCGTCCCATACTGGGTCTGCGCCAGTTGCTCACGACCCAGTTTTGGCCTTTTTTTTCTTGGTGCTTTTGCACCACTTTTCTTTCCCAAATTGCTTGGGAAAGACAAAAATAGAGAGTATATTATCCGAGTTAGGGACTTCCACTGTAGTGCAAGCCTGTAGTAAACAATTGTGGTAGGTATAATAAGAAAGGAAATTTAATATAAAATTTAGATTTTTGTGTACAGTATAATGTAGTAGCCATAAGCTAAATTTGTTAGGTAAATGGTTAACTGATACTGTTAACGGTTAGTGGTCTGAAATTTAGCCTGCTGCACTGAGATCTTGTGAAAGGAGCAACAATTGTTGATGTTGTAATCTCTGGTCACTTCTCATTCAGTCATGATTTCGCATTATTTTTTCAATGAAATATGGACCCACTTGTGCCTGTCTGTCACTACTAGTCCACGATCTGATTGAGTAAAAGGCTGCTCTTACAATCATAGTTCTGTACTATCAAAAGTCATATCGAGATATTCTTGTAACTATTTTTCAGGACACTATATGTTCATAGAAGCCTCTGGTAGGGCACAAAATAGTAAGGCAAGATTGATTTCAGTGCAGAATAATGGAAGAACTACTCAGTGTTTGAAATTTTATTACAACATGTATGGCGTTCACATAAATAGACTTAATGTTTATGTTAAGACTGCAAATGGACTGGGATCACCTATCTGGTCTGAGTCTGGAAACCAAGGACAGAACTGGCAAGTGACTCAAGTCAGCATTCCCAGTGGACGACCATTTAATGTAGGTATTAATTATCAATAATCATTTTGAATAAATAATGCTTAAGCCAGTAAAAAAAATTTGGTGTCAAGCTGATCACCAGCTTTGAATGACAACATGATAATTGAGTTCTGCTATTTATGTAAAAACTCCTACTTAAAGGCATGAAACATACTGATAATCAGTTCTTTATATCTATCAAAAACTGAGTAAAAAATAGTGAACCTCATGGCTCAAATTTTTAAGGGGTGCTATTAAGGGAGCTAAATGATCACCACAGATGTTCATGGCAAGTAATTTTAGAAAGTGTATGTTTACTGATTAGCTTCGGTGTCAGTAGCTGTTATAACACGATCAATAGTGATGGAATGGAACACATTTACACTGCAGGCATGTGTGCATTCCAGGTTCATGTACCGGTAAGTAGAGACCAGAAGTTGAAATTAATGAATGTGAACAAAATGGGTTATCTAATTTGAGGCTTCAATATTGATGTGTCTGTTATATTGGTTTTTCTGTAATACTATGCCTCATCTCAGGCCTAAATGTTGATGCACTCCAGTAATATCAGCGGGAGAATATATCTAATTTCTATGCCACACCTCACTTTGCTGTATCTATCATATCAGTTCTCTTTGTAATGCTGTGTCTTATCTCAGGCCTGAAAGTTTGCACACTTCACAAGTTCTCTGTAATACTATGTCTCATGTCATGTCTGAATATTTGCACACTTGTTAAGTTCTCTATAATACTATGCCTCATTTCAGGCCTGAATGTTCACACACTTCACAAATATCAGTGAGATATATCTAATAATTTCTATGCCACTCCTCACATAGCTGTGTCTATAATATTAGTTTTTTCTGTAATACTGTGTCTCACCTCATCCCTGAATGTTTGCACATTCAGTCCTTCTCACGAATATATTGTACCGGGAGTGAAAAATTGCTCTCGCAAAATCAATCACGGGAGCTATTTGCTCTCGCAATGACATATCACCATTATTGACCAACTGCAATGTGATTTTCATCCATTTTTGAAAGGGATAACTCTAGTCAGGCTTTGTTATGCCATGTTTATGCAATTTTCCAATGATAGATTTTCATATTTTTATACTGTACCAATGACCCAGACATAGCTGGTGCTAACTCTTAAAAATCTAGGGCCAAACACAAATTTTGCCCCCCAATCCCCAAAATTTGCATCTAAAACCAAAGAAATCATGTCCTGAATGGCCCTCCATACTTCGCCACTACTGCGCATGCGCAGTGTCAAGGACGTCCCGAAATTGGCGCCATTAATCATTCTTTGTTTGGCCCTTCATCAGTTAACATCTGACTGATCTTTGTGCTTGTAAATCTCAGTTTAAATGATGCCAGACACATAAATATTAAAGAAATGGTGATTCTAAGGAGGATATAGAAGGAGGAGAGGAAAAATGAGTGACAGAAAATAATCAGGGCTGTAACTTAAAATTTTTTAATGAAATTATGTTAAGTTACCTATTTTCGAGGCAAGGGCCTGTTGTGGTCATTCTTGCTATAAAGTTACACTGCTTGTTCAGTGTTTTCCTCTCTCCCTTTCCTTTAAGTCCCCCTTGCTATCCTCCCATGTTTTTGGCATATTTTCTGTAATATTATTACTAAAATTTCTTGGGAGTTTTAGCTTGATAACAGAATGAATTCTGTTCTTTTCCCCATGTTTACGTCTTCACCCATGGGTGGTTAGGTGTAGTGTTCTGCATCTACCATCTGATGTTCTGCAGTTTCTTCCCTGGAAGTCTCTGTTTTGCATCAGATAGTGTATTATTGGTAACTGATTTCGGGTCAGGGTTATCAGTGCCTGGAGTCATGTTTCTGGTGTTTTTACACTTCTTGTTTACATTGACAACAGCCTCTGTGTGAGGGGGATTTCTTGAAAATAATATCTTGATGTTAGTTTAATCATAACTAGATACATTATTATTGTTCGTAAGTGTTGCATTAATTTTTTAAAATATTCTTAAAATTTTTGTCCACACTTAGGCTTGGGATCCATTGGGGCTCAACGTTACTTTTCAGAAACTAGGGCTTTTCTGAAAAAATATTTTTTCAAAAATTTTTTGATTTCAATTATTTTTTCTATGTTAATGGATCATGTTATTATGTATTTTGATTTTCAGGGGTTGGTGCGAGTACTAGGACTTTGTATTCTTTTCGCAATGAAAGGATATTGTTCAATTGTAATAAGAGGAAATCTTCCTCTGACTTTCATAATCATGGTATAAATGTAGTCAGTGTACTCGCACTAACTCCTGTTCAGTATGTGTTAATTTCGATGACAACATGGGAAGCGTGTGTCACGGTATGTTAGCGGGGAAATGGCCATGCCAGTCCTTTTCCCGCAGGGTGACTCTAGTTTATCAATCTTTATTTCAGACGATCAAGAACAGGGTGATGTATCCGTGATGTCTTCCAAAAGTGTGCCTCCGTCGTCACAATTAATGAAGAGCTAGCGGCAAAGTGCTCATGGAAATACGTCAATTGCCTAAGAGGTCCCTAGTAGGATCGACGGCCTTTGACGTCCGCTAGCTCGCCCGGTGTAGCGTCCATTCATCGAATGGTTCGGCAGCCGGGTTCGTCCGTTGCGGTCCAGAAAGGAGTTTTTGGTGATGCGAGCACTATAAATCAACCAAGTGCACACCCAGTGACGGCGGATTAGAGGAGAGAACGGAGGAAGCCTATTAGTCCGGTTCCTAGCTCGTCCAGGTCCATCCGGGCTGCGAGCGAGAGAGGCCCCTCTCTCGTACAACAACATCTGGCCCCAGATGTTGTGGTACAAAATGTTTCGCATTCGGAGCATACGTCCGCCTCTCAGGACGCTCCGTTATATAGACAGTCTGGAGAGACTGTCAATAAGGCTTCCTCATCCTCATGGTAGCGCACACGTCCGCACCTTGGCTACGTGACCTCGGATATCCAGTCAACTTCGCCAATCAGAGAATCCTCGGCGACCAGGTCACGCCATCCAGTAGTCAGGGACACGAGGCCTGGAGACTCCAGACGTTCGCATAAGAAAAGTATGCGGGAGTCAACGTGCACGGAGCTTCCAGCGGCAAAGCATCGTGAGACCGCTACTGCACAGGCCTCGGTGACGGACGTGCTATCCCAAATAGCACAACTTATCGCAGCATCCCAGCAACGACAGAATCTCTGTTGCATCATGTAATATCCGACGACGCTGGGTCGGGACGCTCCGCTGAAGCATCAGGTTCGGACGTCCGAAAACTTCATACGATCCGACAGGATGGCGAAAGGGATTCGGAGGATTTCGGGCTTTTCCTTTCGGAACAACATAAGCTGCAGTATATGTCATCCGGCTTTATCTTCTGGAGGTTGTTTCGTCGGACCAGAATGCTGCGATGCCGGATAAGAAACTGATAGTGCCGGTGGACACAAGAATTTTTGGATCGGTTCAGGGACATCGTCCCTCAGTTCCGACACAGTCCAATAATGTCACAGGAACTTTCGAATTATTGAACGACGCTACATATATATATGCTTGCTATTAACAAGCAAGTTTGGTTTCTTGTTCGCAAAGTTACTGAGATGTCTTTCAAAAGTGTGCCTCTGTCGTCATAGTTAAATGAAGAGCTAGCGGCAATAAGTGCTCATGGAATACATCAATCGCCTAAGAGGTCCCTAGTAGGATCGACGGTGTTGACATTCGCTAGCTCACCCGGTGTAGCATCCATTCATCGAATGGTTCGGCAGCCGGGTTAGTCCGTTGCGGTCTAGGAAGGAGATTGGGGTGATGCGAGCACTATAATAGACAATAGTACACACCCGGTGACGACGGATTAGAGGAGAGATCGGAGGAAGCCTGTTAGTCCGGTTCCTAGCTCGTCCAGGTCCGTCCGGGCTGCGAGCGAGAGAGGTCCCTCTCTCGTACAACAACATCTGGGTCCGGATGTTGTGGTACAGACGTTTCGCATTCGGAGCATATGTCCGCCGCTCTGGACGCTCCGTTATATAGACAGTCCGAGAGACTGTCGATAATGCTTCCTCATCCTCACAGCAGCGCACACGACCGCACCTTGGCTACGTGACCTTAAGTATCCGGCCAGCTTCGTCATTCAGTGATCCATGGCGAACAGGTCACGCCATCCGGTAGCCAGGGGACACGAGGCCTGACCACTCCGGTCGCTCGCATAATAGAAGTATGCATGGGGTAACGAACACGGAGCTTCCAGCGGCAAGGCATCGTAAGACCGCTTCTCCACAGGCCTCAGTGACGGACGTGCTATCCAAAATAGCACAGCTTATCGCAGCTTCCCAGCAAACGACAGAATCTCTGTCCGATCAGGTATAATCCATCGGCGCTGGGTCGTTTCGCTCCGCTGTTGCATCAGGTACGGAAGACCAAACACTTCATAGGGTCCGACAGGATGGCGAAAGAGATTCGGAGGATTTCGAGCTTTCCCTTTCGGAACAACAGAAGCTGCCATACATTTCTTCCGGCATTATCTTCCAGAGGTTGTTCCGTCGGACTTGAATGCTGCGATGCTGGATAAGAGACCAATAGCGTCATTGGATATGGAGTTTTTGATCGGTTCAGGGACATCGTCCCTGAGTTGCCGACACAGTCCAATAATGTCATTAGAACATTCGAATTATTGAACGACGCTATATATAAGCTTGCTACCAAAACATGCTAATCTAGTTTCTTGTCCGCAAATGCTCTAAATCTGCCTTTCATCAATTCTAGGAATAAATTTGTAATGGCAGGACAGGGCATACTGAGAGTTCCTCTGCTTCTAGACGATGAGGCTGAAGTCTGGGAATTGTCTTTTTCGCCGTCAATGTCAATTCCAACCACGACGTTGGAAACGACAATGATGTCTAATAGACTTAACTTAGACGCTTTATCATACGTAGACCACCTTACTGAAGCGTTATCATTACGTCTTCAAGAGAAAGAATTCCAGGATATGATTCTTAATGAGATTTCTTTCAAGGGCAGTAGTTTTTCCACGTATAACTCCGCCCTTCAGTGGCAACCTGGAGTTGGTTAGACGTGACGCAGCCCTAGCTTCATCCACGCGCGTGGATAGTAAGGTGAAGAACTCTCTCAGAGTCGCTTCGGTCTCGGAGAAGCTTCTCTTCGACGGCAACCTTTCAGCAATCTATGAATTGCTCGATATACACGTTCTCTTGTCAATCAGGTGTAACAAGAGATTCAGACTTGGGCAAACTTTCGGTGGTTGACTCAGAGAGTTCCACTGCAGTTGCCGGATCCGAGTTTTACGATTATGACGGATGCCAGTCAAACAGGTTGGGGTACAATATTGGTCCCAATGGATTCGAAGTGCCAGGGTCTTTGGGTTCCGCAGTTTCTAGGCAAGCACTTAACTTCCAGGAAGTGATGTTATTTTGGCTTGCACTACGTCATTGGATGAACATTATTCAGAAACGCATGTCCAAATCCTGTCCGATAATACGACAGTAGTTGTGTATATCCGGAACCAGGGAGGCACTCATTCGGTTCCGTTATTCAATTTAACGGAAAGAATCCTTCTGTTTGTTCTAGAACACCAAGTTCTGTTTCGGTCCGTCATATTCCGGGTCGTCTGATTGTATTAGCAGACTCTTTTTCACGTAAGGGTCGCTTGTTGCCATCAGAATGGACTCTCAACAAACAGGTATTCAATCAGATTTGCTACCAATGGGAGCGCCAATGATAATTTATTTGCGACACAACTCACCAATCAATTGCAGACGTATGTGTCTCCATGTCTGGATCCCCCAGCATGTAGTCTACGCTCTATTGATCTAGTAGGACGGAATGATAGGATATGCTCCAGCGCTGTTGATTCAGCAAGTATTGCTAAGATAACATTCACAATACAATTCTGTGGGTAGCATCTTTGTCTCCACAGAGACCGTGGATAAATTTACTCAGATGTCTCAGGGACTTACCGCGAAAACTTCCTCCATGAGAGGATCTTCTTTCGCTGGGGAAATCGTGTCAACTTCTTCACAACCCGCAAGGTCTCAACCTTCACGTATTCCGTTGTGCGGTCCTTCTTGCACGGCAAGCATTGTACAGGACGAGCAGTGGACGCGATTTCTAACTGTAGGAGGACCTCCTCTTCGCTATACTATGCGGCTAAAGTGGAGGCTCTTCCGTCGTTGGTGTAGGGATCATTATGTTGATATTTTTGATCCCTCTATACAAGACATTGCAAACTTTCTAGTATACTTGTTTGACGAGATCAACTGCAGCCTGTTACTATTAAAGGTTATAGGTCTATGTTATCTGATACCTATGCACACCATGATAGTTTACAATTGAGTCTAATGTCTCTTTATCTAAGTTAGTTAGAAACTTTCGATAAATAGACCTAGAATCCTTAGATTAATTCCTATACGGAATTTAGCTTGGGTTCTTATTAAACTAAAGTAACCATTTGAGCCTCTTGAGACAGTAGTTTTCAAATTCTGGCCTTTTAAGACAGCTATTCTCTTAGTCTTCTCTTCTGCTGAAGAGTCAGTGAGCTTCATGCACTATCAGTGGACAATTCTCACTTTCGTAGTGTCGGAAACACTATTACCTTTACTACTAATGTTGGATTTTTCGTTAAGAATCAGGCTCCTAATAAATATCCGGAACCTATTGTTATTAAGATCCTTCCGTCTTCGTACGGGCATAGGCCTTTACTCTTTCCGGTTAGAGCTTTATGTATTTATAAACAGATCTCAGTTTATCAGTAAGGACGTAATCTTCTTCTGTCTTTGATGCCTAATAGAAGGACATTACGGTCCATTCTATTGCTAAATGGATTCAGTTAACTATCGGTACTGCTTATGATAATCTATTGTTAACTCAGCAGTTTGTGCTTAAGATTTCGGCTCATGAAGTAAGAGCTCTTTCTACATCTTGGGCTTACGTAAATAGTGTCGCTATTATAGATTTAATGAAGGCTGCATATTGGTCTCAGCCATCCACATTCACGAATTTTTATCTCAGAAATATTGAGTCCATTTCTGGAGGCCTGCATTGTTTAGGTCCATTATCTGCTGCTCAGAATGTCGTTCACTTAACTGTTGCAACTATAGCTATGTAGGCTTTCTGTTCCGGCAGTGACTCTGTCCTGCTGCCCTCTTCGCTCTGGGCTATTTGACCCAGGGCAAGGGGAATGGGGGGGGGGGGGGAGGGTGTTCCCTTGGGTCCCCTGTTTTATTATGAAAACAAGGGGATACCTCCTCCGGAGTCAGTAATTCTGAGCTGTTACTGGGATGGTTTTAAAGTGAAAAGTTTATGTTTTAAAAATTCATTCATGTCATAGTTTTTAAAGTATACCATAGGAATATTTCACGTGTCAAACGGGGGTTATTATACAATCCTCGGACGCTTTTAAAAGAGTATAAAGAGTCTCAATTCTCTGGACTAACTTTATTTATTGGCTTACTTTAAAAATTATTAGTATAAGGATTATACTGGATGTTAATAGAGAACATGGATGTTATGATGCTCAATTATGGAAGGTGTTGTGTCTTTCTAATTTATCTTAAATAAGAAAGATACATGTAAGGCCTAATACTCCTTTTCCCCTCGAGGGGATGACTCTATTTTATATAAGTTGAGCTTATTGGATTTTCCTCTATGTCCTAGGCCCTCCAGCCTTTTTACTATTCAGCTATGTCTGGGTCATTGGTACAGTATAAAAATGTTAAAAAATTTATAGTAATTTATATATTTTTTATACTTACCAATGACCCAGACGGGGATGGCCCTCCCTGGAGTTGGGAACTCATACCTCCCCGCTGTGTACATAGCGCTTACCAGGCACTGATTGTAAGAATGATTAATGGCACGAATTTCGGGACGTCCTTGACACTGCGCATGCGCAGTAGTGGCGAAGTATGGAGGGCCACTCAGGACATGATTTCTTTGGTTTTGGATGCAAATTTTGGGGATTGGGGGGCAAAATTTGTGTTTGGCCCTAGATTTTTAAGAGTTAGCAACAGCTATGTCTGGGTCATTGGTAAGTATAAAAAAATATATAAATTACTATAAATTTTTTAACTTTTAATGCCTGTTATGGAGCATTTTCAACATATGACACTTTTTGAGGGTGGGGGATGTACTGTCTAATTATGTTTTGAGCCCCTGTCATTGGGAAGGGGGGGGGGGGGGGGAGGCAGGGGGCACTGGATTCAGATTCGCATTATTGTTCTAATCTTGCTATGTGAGGAGGTATTGTGGTCCAAAAACATTACATTAGAAACTGGTCTATTGATGTGCTAGTTTGGACCTTTTTTACTTTGTATTTCTTTGATGCTATCATTTATTAATAATTATACTGAATGCGATCCTTTTCTTGGATAATATATTATATATTATTGTTATAGATACATGTATACTGTTGTTGCCCCCCCCCCCCCCCCCCTGTCTTTCTTCCCAAAACGAAAACATCTCTGTCTCAAAATGAGAGCCCAGTGGTGAAAAATATCAGAACTAGAAAGCACATCAGTGCCCCCCCCCCCCCCCTTTATTCACCCACATTAAACCCGATTATTTTTAATCCCCGGAATTTTCCAAAACAGCAACCCATGCAGACCTTCATTTTAATGGCATGCAATCGCTCACACAATTACAATTTGCAGCGAACGATCAATCGCGCATGTGCAAAAAAAAGCAGTTACTTTTTTAGTTTACGTCAACAATGTCAGAGTTTCAGAAACAGTGTCTGTAATACTAAACATTTGACTGTCTCGCCTATTCGATTAATCGAATACCCCGTGTAAGGTTAGGTGCTAGAGTCTACTATTATTTTTCATAGTCGACTATTTTTTTAGCCGTATACATCATGCCACTGAATGATAATATTGGTCTGCGAGGGACACGTAACGTTTCTCGGTATCAATTATCCCTCGTATTCATTGTTTATATCACGAAAATAGGCAGTAATTTTTACTTTACCCTCGCATATTATTTCATGAAATGGACGTTGTCATACCTAAACTCCGCTCAGGATCAAGCTATTGTGATCAAATTGTTGATAATCCAAGTTAATTTTTGCCATTTTAATTTTTAAATACGATAAATTTAATGGCGATGTGGAATTTATTGACACTAAATTTCTGAAAGAATGGACACACTTTGAAGTGTTAGCATGACATGACACTGACTGTCACAAAGCTGATTACGTCAGCGAGGAATTCCCAGTAAACCCACTTTTTTAGATGACCCGATTGGCTGGAATAAACACCGTGTGCCAAATTCTTGGCAATATTTTTATACTGTACCAATGACCCAGACTTAGCTGGTGCTAACTCTTAAAATTCTAGGGCCAAACACAAATTTTGCCCCCCAATCCCCAAAATTTGCATCTAAAACCAAAAGAAATCATGTCCTGAAGGACCTCCATACTTTGCCCTCACTGCGCATGCACAGTGTCAAGGACGTCCCGAAATTGGCGCCAATTATCATTCTTTGTTTGGCCCTTCATCAGTTCACATCTGACTGATATTTGTGCTTGTAAATCTCAGTTTAAATGATGCCAGACACATAAATATTAGAGTGCATATAGAAGGAGGAGAGGAAAAATGAGTGACAGAAAATATTCAGGGCTGTTACTTAAATTTTTTTAATGAAATTATGTTAAGTTGCCTATTTTCGAGGCATGGGCCTGTTGTTGTCATTCTTGCTATGAAGTTTCACTGCTTATTCAGTGTTTTCTCTCTCCTTGTCATTTAGATCCCCCCCTGCTATTCTCCCATGCTTTTGGCATATTTTTGAGTAATATTATTACTAAAATTTCTTGGAAGATTTAGCTAGGTAACAGAATGAATTCTGTTCTTTTCCCCATGTTTACGTTCTCACCCATGGGTGTTTAGGCTTAGTGTTCTGCATCTACCATCTGATGTTCTGCAGATTCTTCCCTGGAAGTCTCTGTTTTGCATCAGATAGTGTATTATTGGTAACTGATTTCGGGCCAGGATTTTCAGGGCCTGGAGTCATGTTTCTGGTGTTTTTACACTTCTTGTTTACATTGGCAACAGTCTCTGTTGAGGGGGGACTTTTTGTCTTTGTACTAGTTTAATTCATTATAAGATACATTATTATTATTCGTAAGTGTTGCATTAATTGTTTAAAATATTTTTAAAATTTTTGTTCGCTCTTAGGCTTGGTATCCATTGGGGCTCAACATTACTTTTCAGAAACTTGGGCTTTGCTGAAAAAATATTTTTAGTCGAGTTGTGACGAAGTCAAACTCGACTTATAGTTTGGTGAATGGCGGGCGGGCGGGCGGGCGGGGGTTTCGGGCGGGCGGGCGTAAACAATTGGTTTCCGGATGATAACTTGATAGTGGTTGAACTCACATTCATTAAACTTCATACATAGGTTGGTCTTGGTGGGAGGAAGAACCCTATTGATTTTGGACATGCTACGTCGAAGGTCAAGGTCACAGTGACCTTGAACGTAGTAAATCTTAAGCAATTGGTTTCCGGATGATAACTTGATAATGGTTCAACTCACATTCATGAAACTTCATAGGTAGATTGGCCTTGGTGAGGGGAAGAACCCTATTGATTTTGGACTCGCTACATCAAAGGTCAAGGTCAACGTGACCGTGAACATAGTAAATCGCAACAATTCCTTTCCGGATGATAACTTGATAGTAGTTCAACCTACATTAATGAAACTTCATAGGTGGGTTGGCCTTGGTGCGAGGAAGAACTCTATTGATCTTGGACTCACCAGATCAAAGGTCAAGGTCACAGTGACCTTTAGCATAGTATATCGCAACAATTGGTTTCCGGATGATAACTTGATAGTGGTTCAACCTAGAGTCATGAAACTTCATAGGTGTGTTGGCCTTGGTGCGAGGAAGAACCCTGTTGATCTTGAACTCACCAGGTCAAAGGTCAAGGTCACAGTGACCTTGAACATAGTATATCGCAACAATTGGTTTCCGGATGATAACTTGATAGTGGTTCAACCTAGAGTCATGAAACTTCATAGGTGTGTTGGCCTTGGTGCGAGGAAGAACTCTATTGATCTTGGACTCACCAGATCAAAGGTCAAGGTCACAGTGACCTTTAGCATAGTATATCGCAACAATTGGTTTCCGGATGATAACTTGATAGTGGTTCAACCTAGAGTCATGAAACTTCATAGGTGTGTTGGCCTTGGTGCGAGGAAGAACCCTGTTGATCTTGAACTCACCAGGTCAAAGGTCAAGGTCACAGTGACCTTGAACATAGTATATCGCAACAATTGGTTTCCGGATGATAACTTGATAGTGGTTCAACCTAGAGTCATGAAACTTTACAGGCGTGTTGGCCTTGGTGCGAGGAAGAACCCTATTGATGTTGGACTCACCAGGTCAAAGGTCAAGGTCACAGTGACCTTGAACATAGTATATTGCAACAATTGGTTTCCGGATGAGAACTTGATAGTGGTTCAACCTAGAGTCATGAAACTTCATAGGTGTGTTGGCCTTGGTGCGAGGAACTGTTGTCACAACTCGACATTGGATCGGTGATCCTGAGCGGCATTTTTTCAAAAATTATTTTTTATTTCTTTTATTTTTTCTATGTTAATGGATCATGTTATTATGTATGACAAACATTGGAAACGTGTGTCACGGTATGTTGTTAGCGGGGAAAGGGCTATGTCGGTCCTTTCTCCGCAGGGTCACTCTAGTTTATCAGTTTCTATTTCAGAGGAACAAGAACAGGGTGATGTTTCCGTGATATCTTCCAAAGGTGCGCCTACGTCGTCACAATCAAATGAAGAGCTAGTGGCAATAAGTGCTCATGGAAATACGTCAATCGCCTAAGAGGTCCCTAGTAGGATCGACGGCGTTGTCATCCGCTAGCTCGCCCGGTGTAGTGTCCATTCATCGAATGGTTCGGCAGCCGGGTTCGTCCGTTGCGGTCCGGGAAGGAGATTTGGGTGTTGCGAGCACTATAAATATTCAGGATGCTCACCCAGTGACGGCGGATAAGAGGAGAGAACGGAGGAAGCCTAGTAGTCCGGTTCCTAGCTCGTCCAGGTCCATCCGGGCTGCGAGCGAGAGAGGCCCCTCTCTCGTACAATAACATCTGGGACCAGATGTTGTGGTACAAAATGTTTCGCTAGCGGAGCATACGTCCGCCGATCGGGACGCTCCGTTGTATAGACAGTCCGGAGAGACTGTACAAAAGGCTTCCTCATCCTCTCAGCAGCGCCACGACCGCACCTTGGCTACGTGACCGCCGATATCCAGCCAGCTTCGCCGATCAGGGATTCCACGGCGACCAGGTCACGCCATCCGGTAGCCAGGAACAAGAGGCCTGCAGACTCCGGACGTTTGCATAAGAGAAGTATGCAGGAGTCAGTTTACACGGAGCTTCCGGCAGCTAAGCAGCGTAAGACCGCTACTCCGCAGGCCTCGGTGACGGACGTGCTAGCTCAGATAGCACAAATTATCGCAGCATCCCTGCAACCGACAGAATTGGTATCGGAACAAGAATTATCCGACGACGCTGGGTCGGTACGCTCCGCCGAAGCATCGGGTGCGGATGGCCGAGATCATCATGAGGTCCGACAGGATGGCGAAAGGGATACCGAGGACTTGGAGCTATCCCTTTCGGAGCAACATAAAGCTGTAGATTTCATCCGGCACTTCCTTCCACAAGTTGTTCCGTCGGGCCAGATGGCTGCGATGCCGGATAAGAGACTGATAGCGTCATTGGACACTGAATTTTTTGAGCGGTTCTGAGACATCGTCCCTGAGTTTCCGACACAGTCCAATAATGTCACAAGAACATTTGAATTATTGAACGACGCTATCTTTAAGCTTGCTTCCAAAACAGGCAAAGCTGGTTTCTTGTCCGCTAATGCTCTCAACCTGCCTTTCATCAATTCAAGGAATAAATTCAATACGGCAGGACAGGGAATACCGAGAGTTCCTCTGCGTCTAGATGAGGCGGAAGACTTGGAATTGTCATTACCGTCGTCTATGTCTATTCCAACCGCGACGTTGGAAACGACAATAACGTCTAACAGAGCAAGCTTAGACGCTTTATCATACGCAGACCACCTTACAAAGGCGTTATCTTTGCATCTTCAAGGGAAAGAATTCCAGGATATACAATCCTCATTAAGACTTCTTTCAAGGGCAGTAGCTTATTCCACGTATAACTCCGCCCTTTCAGTGGCAAACCTGGAGTTGGTTAGACGTGACGCAGCCCTAGCTACATCCACACGTGTGGATAGTAAGGTGAAGAACTCTCTCAGAGTCGCTTCGGTCTCCGGAGAGCTTCTCTTCGACGGCAAGCTTTCAGCAATCTATGATAAGATAACTAAGAAAGCTTCGGATTCTCTGCTTTTTAGTTCCGCTTCCAAAAAGTCGGATACGGCAGAGAAGAGTAAGACAGGTACTTCTGGGACAAATATGCCCAAGAGAGGTTCCTATAGAGGTTCTTATACGTCCTCTAGGTCTTATTCTAGAGACCGTCAAGGCAGCGACTCACGTACGGGACGTTCTTCGGGCCGAGACAACCGGTCTGACGTCCCGAGGTCGACGGGACGAGGTGCGGGTCGTGGAGGACATGGTTTCTCCTTCTGCAGGCCTCGCAGGTCCAGGAGGTGATGGTTTGAACCTCTATCATGTTCCGGTTGGCGGAAGGTTATCGAGTTTTACAGACGAGTGGGCGTCGATTACGGACGACCCCTGGGTCAGAGGGGTAATTTCGGAAGGACTAAGATTATCCTTCAAACAAAAGCCTCCATTAACTCGAAGTCCAAAATGGACTCGGCTTCCGTCAAATCCGCAGAAAAGAGACGCTCTGTTATCGGAAGTACAGTCTCTTTTGATGAAGAACGCGGTAGAGGTCGTAGAAGACCAGGAAACACCGGGTTTCTGCAGCCATCTGTTTCTGGTTCTGAAACCAGACGGCTTGTTCTGTCCAGTCATAGATCTGAGCTGGATAAACAAGCTGATCGTCGCTCCAAAGTTTTATATGGAGACGATTCGATCGGTCAGAGCGAGTATTTGGGTGAACGATTATGCTCCAAGCATAGATCTCAAAGATGCGTACTTTCACGTCATGGTACATCCGACTTTCAGAAAGTATCTACGCTTCGCAGTCCTAGGAGTTGTATATCAATTCCGGGCGATGTGCTTCGGATTGAACCTAGCGCCCTGGGCTTTCACTCGAATAATGAACTCGGTAATGATGCATTTCCGAGCTCATTCGTCTGCGGTAACGTCGGCCTACCTGGACGACATTCTTCAGAGGTACGGCAACGAGTTAATGCTTCAGAACGATGTGCAGAATCTGCTTCTATTGCTTCGACGTCTCGGTTTTGTTATAAACGAGGAGAAGTCGGATCTGGTGCCATCCAAGTCATTCACTCATCTGGGAATGAGCTTCGAGACGCACAACAATCTCGTTCGTCTGCCGTTAACCAGAGCGAAATTAATCAGTTATTACGCTCGCTATTGTCTTCACTCAGACAAAGTCACAGTGAGGGAGTTCATGAGACTGATAGGTCTGTGCGGAGCCGCTGCGGATCTCATTCCAATGGGGCGGTTGTGCACTCGTCCTCTCCAAATTTTCTTGACTCAGAATTGGAGTGTGAAGATTCATTCGCTCGATTCAGACGTTCTCTTGTCAGATCAAGTGAAACAAGAGATTCAGACTTGGGCAAGCATTCAGTGGTTGACTCAGGGAGTTCCGCTGCAGTTGCCGGATCCGTTTTTACGATTATGACGGATGCCAGTCAAACAGGTTGGGGTGCAACATTGATCCCAACAGATTCGAAGTGCCAGGGTCTTTGGGATCCGCAGTTTCTAAGCAAGCACATAAACATCAAGGAAATGATGACAATTTGGCTTGCATTACATCATTGGATGAACATTATTCAGAAAGCTCATGTCCAAATCCTGTCCGACAATACGACAGTAGTGGCGTATATCCAGAACCAGGGAGGCACTCATTCCGTTCCGTTATTCAATCTAACGGAAAGAATCCTTCTGTTTGCTCTAGAACACCAAGTTCTGCTTTCGGTCCGTCATATACCGGGTCGTCTGAATGTACTAGCAGACTCCCTTTCATGGAAGGGTCGCTTGTTGCCGTCAGAGTGGACTCTCAACAAACAGGTATTCAATCAGATCTGCTACCAATGGGAACGGCCAATGATAGACTTATTTGCGACACATCTCAACAATCAGTTGCAGACGTATGTGTCACCATGTCCGGATCCACGAGCATATGCAGTAGACGCACTATCGATCTCGTGGGACGGAATGATAGGATATGCGTATCCTCCAGCGCCGTTAACACAGCAAGTATTGCTAAAGATAAAACAATCTCAATGCAGGATTCTGTTGGTAGCATCTCTGTCTCCACAGAGACCGTGGATAAATCTACTCAGATGTCTGCTGTGGGACTTACTGTGAAAGCTTCCTCCACGGGAGGATCTACTTTCGCAGGGGAAATCACGTCAACTTCATCACAACCCACAAGGTCTCAACCTTCACGTATTTCCGTTGTGCGGTCCTTCTTGCATGCCAAGCATTTTACAGGGCGAGCAGTGGACGCGATTTCTAACTGTAGGAGGACCTCCTCTTCGCTAAATTATGCGGCTAAGTGGAAGGTCTTTCGTCGTTGGTGTAGGGATCATTCTGTTGATATTTTTGATCCTTCTATACCAGACATTGCAAACTTTCTAGTATACTTGTTTGCCGAGATCAAACTGCAGCCTGTTACTATTAAAGGTTATAGGTCTATGTTATCTGATACCTATGCACACCATGATAGTTTACAAATTGGATCTAATGTCTCTTTATCTAAGTTAGTTAGAAACTTCTCGATAAATAGACCTAGAACTCTTAGATTAATTCCTAAATGGAATTTAGCTTGGGTTCTTCTTAAACTGAAAGAAAAGCCATTTGAGCCTCTTGGGACAGTAGATTTCAAATTCTTGTCTTATAAGACAGCTTTTCTCTTAGCTTTCTCCTCTGCTAGAAGAGTCAGTGAGCTTCATGCACTATCGGTGGATGATTCTCACTATCGTAGTGTCGGGAACACTATTACCTTTACTACTAATGTTGGATTTTTAGCTAAGAATCAGGCTCCTAATAAATACCCGGAACCTATTGTTATTAAGTCTCTTCCGTCTTCAGATGGGCGTAGGCCTTTACTCTTTCCTGTTAGAGCTTTACGTTTTTATAAACAAAGATCTCAGTTTATCAGAAAGGGACGGAAACGCTTCTTTCTGTCTCTGATGCCTAATAGAAAGGACATTTCGGTCCATTCTATTGCTAGATGGATTCAATTAACTATCCGTACTGCTTATGATAATATATCTTCTACTCAGCAGTCTGTGCTAAGATTTTGGCTCATGAAGTAAGAGCTCTTTCTACATCTTGGGCTTACTAAAATAGTGTTGCTATTACAGATTTAATGAAGGCTGCTTATTGGTCTCAGCCATCCACATTCACAAATTTTTATCTCAGAAATATTGAGTCCATTTCTGGAGACCTGCATTGTTTAGGTCCGTTATCTGTTGCTCAGAATGTCGTCCACTAATCAGTTGCAACTATAGTTATGCAGGCTTTCTGTTCCGGCAGTGACTCCGTCCTTCTGCCCTCTTCGCTCTGGGCTATTTGACCCAGGGCAAGGGGAAGGGGGGGGGGGAGGGTGTTCCCTTAGGTCATCTGCTTTATAGTGAAAAGCAAGGGGATTCCTCCTCCGGAGTCAGTAATTCTGAGTCGTTACCGGGATGGTTTTAAAGTGTAATATTAATGTTAAAAATTCATTCATGTCTTATTTTTAAAGTGTAGCTCGGTGTGAAGCATTTGTATATGTCAAGTGTCAAACGGGCGTTAATATACAATCCTTGGACACTTTTAAAAGAATATAAAGAGTCTCAATTCTCTGGACTAACTTTATTTATTGGCTTACTTTAAAAATAATTAGTATAAGGGGTTATACTGGATGTTAATAGAGAACATGAATGTTATTATGCTCAATTATGGAGGGTATTGTATCTTTCTAATTTATCATAAAATAAGAAAGATACATGTAAAGCCTGATACTCCTTTTCTCCTTGAGGGGTTGACTCTATTTATATAGTTGAGCTTATTGGATTTTCCTCTATGTCCTAGGCCCTTCAGCCTTTTTACTATTCAGCTAAGTCTGGGTCATTGGTATAGTATAAAAATGTTAAAAAATTTATAGTAATTTATATATTTTTTATACTTACCAATGACCCAGACGGGGATGGCCCTCCCTGGAGTTGGGAACTCATACCTTCCCGCTGAGTACATAGCGCTGACCAGGCACTGCTTGTAAGAATGATAATTGGCGCCAATTTCGGGACGTCCTTGACATTGCGCATGCGCAGTGAGGGCAAAGTATGGCGGTCCTTCAGGACATGATTTCTTCTGGTTTTAGATGCAAATTTTGGGGATTGGGGGGCAAAATTTGTGTTTGGCCCTAGAATTTTAAGAGTTAGCACCAGCTAAGTCTGGGTCATGGGTAAGTATAAAAAATATATAAATTACTATAAATTTTTTAACTTTCATCAAGCAACAGTTTCTAGATACCCCAAATGACCCAAATGAAAACTTCAGAGTTCGGACGGTGCTTTGAATTTCACTTGTGTTGTCAGGATTTTGAACTGCATTTACATGAACCTCGCTAAATATTCCACTGTATATTATGCACCCATCTCACTGTGGTATAATCCAATTTGGTTATTACTACTAATGCTTGTTTGTTTTTTACAGGTATGACATCTTCTGTGCATTAGTTTAGTGTGGTAATAAACATAGTATGAACTCAGAACTTTTTATCTCGCTCTATCACAGTTTACCACACTAAAATTCTCTTCAAGTATGGATCGATTCCTAAGACCGGATAAATTTGATTCAGACCCTAACAGCGCGACAGCTGCCAAGGAATGGGTGCACTGGAAGCGAACATTCTCAAATTTTATTGACTCATTTACTGGAGGTTCAGTGACGCCAGATAAATTGAAAACTTTAATCACTTATGTATCTCCTTCTGTATATGAGTTCATTGCTGACGCTACTACATATGATGAAGCAATGACGATTCTTGAATCAACATATGTTCGTCCGAAGAATGAAATCTTGGCTCGGCATTTATTAGCTACTCGAAGACAGCAACCAAATAAATCTTTGGATCAGTATTTGCAGGAACTACGACACCTCGCAAAAGACTGTAATTTTAAAGCCGTTACGGCTGAAGTTTACTGACAAGAGAGTATAAGAGATGCCTTCATCAACGGTCTTCAGTCACATGTAGTGCGCCAACGACTGTTGGAAAACAAAACGTTGGATTTACAGACAATGTTTGACCAAGCACGTGCACTTGAGTCTGCTCAGAAAAGTAATGAAGCCTATGGATATATTCAACCAGTTTCGCAAGTGAATGCCGCCACTAACATTAATTCGGACAATAATAATCAGCATCTGGGGAAGACAGAACGTTCTAATCCTGACAACGCTTCTACTGTCGCCAGTGCTCGTTTGTCACAAAAGAAGTGCTACTTTTGCGGAAACAGTTTTCACCAACGACGCTTTTGTCCAGCTAGGGATGTTTCGTGTAACAACTGTCAGAAGAAGGGACATTTTTCAAAAGTTTGTCAGTCAACCCAGTCCACGACCAGAGGTACAACTGCTTCATGTACTCCTATTCTTGCAACAATCTCTGCTGCATCACCTGAATGTCTCTCGAAGGCTACCGTAGATGTCTTGGTGGAAGGCCAAACCTTTAAAGCATTGGTGGATACTGGAAGTTCCGAGAGTTTCATTGATAAGACAGTTGTTGATGCTTTACACTTAACTCTCTCGCCATCTAATGGGTACATATCTATGGCCTCTAGTTCTTTTGTGAGTCCAGTTCTTGGCGTGTGTAGTGTAACTCTTACTTATGGAGGAAAGGAATATAAAAACTTCAAGCTATCTGTTTTGGGATCGTTGTGCACTGATGTGATTTTAGGGCACAACTTGATGGACAAACATGAACATATTTCAATCAGTTTTGGTGGAAGGGACCCTCCTATAGACATAAAGAATACTAGCGATCAGAACATTTGTAAATTAACTTGTGTGTCGGTTGATCCTCCATCTCTTTTCTCCAATCTTACTACTGATTGTTGTCCGATATCAACCAAATCACGTCACTATAGTAAAGAGGACAAAGCATTTATTGAGAAGGAGACTAATTTTCTACTTGCTGAAGGAATTATCGAGCCAAGCTCATCACCATGGAGAGCTCAAGTTCTCGTCACTACTAATGAGAGACATAAAAAGCGAATGGTTATCGATTACTCACAAACCATTAATCGATTTACAGAGTTGGATGCATATCCATTCCCTAAGATAGACCAGATGGTTTCAGAAATTGCCAATTATGCTGTATATAGTACACTGGATCTGAAAAGTGCCTATCATCAAATTCCGTTATTACAATCTGAGAAGAAATATACTGCATTTGAGTCAAATGGACAAGTTATTTCAGTTTTGCAGAGTTCCCTTCGGCATCACAAATGGGGTGTCTTGCTTTCAAAGAGTAATGGATACTCTGGTACGAAGACATAATCTCAAAGGAGTCTTTATTTACGTGGACAATATCACCATAGGTGGCATCAATTCTGTGGATCATGACAGAAATTTGGAAGAATTTATGAAGATTGCTAAATTATACAACTTGACATTTAATGAGGATAAGTGTGTTTATTCAGCGAAACAACTGAATTTATTGGGATACTCTATTAGTCAAGGGAGGTTGAGTCCAGACCCAGAACGTCTAAAACCATTGCGAGAATTACCTGTGCCAAATAACTTGAAATCTTTGAAGTGGGTTCTTGGACTATTTTCGTACTACAGCCAATGGATACCCCATTTCTCAGACAAAATTATTCCTCTCTCCGCAACCGAAGAATTTCCTTTAAGTGCTGATGCCATAAATGCTTTTGAAACTTTGAAGAAGGAGGTCGAAGGTGCTGTGATAAAGGCTATCGATGAAAGTCAGCCATTCACTGTTGAGACGGACGCTTCAGATTTAGCTATTGCTGGAAGTTTGAATCAGGGAGGACGACCAGTTGCTTTCTTTTCTCGGAAACTCCATGCACATGAGGTGAGACATTCACCCGTCGAAAAAGAAGCTTGTGCTGTTATTGAGTCTGTGAGGAAGTGGAGACATTTATTAACTGGAAAACCATTTACGATTGTAACTGACGAGGAAGCTGTTTCTTTTATGTTCGATTACAAAAACCGAGGTAAAATTAAGAATGACAAAATTATGAGATGGAGACTGGAGCTAAGTTGTTATCAGTATGACATTCGTTACCATCCAGGGAAAGATAACTCAACTGCAGATTGTTTGTCTAGAACCATGTGTGCAGCTGTCAACGGAGACATGTTGTTTGAATTACACAAATCTTTATGTCATCCAGGAGTAACGCGCGTGATGCACTTTGTGAGGTCTAAGAATCTACCTTATTCTACAGAGGAAGTAAAAAGCATGATACAATGTTGCAATCTTTGTGCTAAAGTGAAACCTAATTATTGCGGAGTAGATTCTGTTCCTCTAATCAAAGCGACTCAACCATTCGAGAGGCTGAATATAGACTTCAAAGGTCCGTTACTGACTTCATCTCGCAACAAATACCTACTGACAATTGTAGATGAATTTTCACGTTTTCCATTTGCTTTTGCCTGCCAGGATATGACATCAGGAACTGTAATTCATTGCCTCACCCAACTGTTTGCAATGTTTGGAATGCCAGCATATGTACATTCAGACAGAGGATCTTCATTCATGAGTTCTGAATTGAAATCATTCTTGACCAAGCATAACATCTCTTCCAGTCGTACAACTCCATATAACCCTCAAGGCAATGGACAATGTGAACGTTATAATGGGATTATATGGAAAGCAGTCACCTTAGCTCTTGAAACTAAGGGTTTGAAGGAAGGTCAGTGGGAACTGGTACTGCCAGATGCATTGCATTCCATTCGAAGTCTGCTCTGTACAGCAATTAATTGTACTCCACATGAACGGTTTTTACGCTTCGAACGTCGGTCATCTACTGGAAGATCAATACCTGCTTGGCTTATGGAACCTGGAACTGTTCTTCTAAAGCGTCATGTGAGAGCTAGTAAGTTTGAGCCATTGGTAGATGAGGTTGAACTTTTGGAAGCCAATCCGTCGTATGCTCATGTAAGATATCCAGATGGACGGGAATCTACTGTATCTCTCAAGCATCTTGCTCCTAGTGGTGATAGTGGACTGTCTTCCAACTCTGTGGAACCTTCAGAAGTGGGCATTGTGGAGGAGAAAGATTGTTTTGATAATAATTCGAGCAGTAAGACTCAGGAGAATTCTCGTTGGGTTAGACGTTCATCTCGACCAACCAAGGAACCAGATCGCTTGAATTATGACTCATGAGAATTAGTGACATTTGTTTGAACTTCTCTGACTTTGGGTTGAAAATTCTACAACTCTTAATACTAACACTTTCTAATTCTGTTATTACACCTGTGTCTCCCCACGTGTGGAGAATTGTTTTGTACACTTTGTACTCAAATGTAACTGAACTGTTTTCTTCTCGTGGTATAGAGAGAATCTAGTTGGAGTACACTATTTTCTGACTAACATTGACTTTTGGGGATTTTGGTTTTGTTTTTAGCTCACCTGAGCGAAGCTCAAGGGGAGCTTTACTAATCACTTTCTGTCCGGCGTTCGGCGTCCGTCGTCGTCCGTCCGGCGTTAACTTTACATTATCGACTTCTCCTCCTAAACCACTAGCCCAATTTTATTCAAATGTTGGTTAAATGTTTATTACCTAATGCCAATTCAGATTTGTTCAAATGAAGTTGCCCCTCCTCCTGGGTGGTGCCACGCCCCCAAGGGGCACCAAAATCTTTGTAAATCTTCTTCTCATGAACCAGCAGTAGCAGAGACTTGATATTTGGTGTGCAGCTTCCTTTTGAGGTGTAGACTCAGATTTGTTCAAGAGAAGTTTGTGGGGCTATACTTGGCGTTGTTATGAGAGGGGCAAAATTTTTTGCCCCGCCCAAAATTTCTATTTTCCAAACCGAGAGGCTGATTTGAACCAAATTTTATGTGAGGGCTTATTGGGTCATGAGTACTTGATTTATGCAAAAAAAAATTTTCCCGCAGCCCCGTGGGAACCGCAGGAGCTAAAAATAGAAAAAATTTAAAACGCCCATATCTCCAAAACTGCACGGCACTGAGAATTTTTATTTGGTGTGCAGCTTCCTTAGGACCAACAGAAAGGATTGGTAAAAAAAAATTGCCATCGGTTTTATCATAGGGTACAGTTTCGGGACTTTGAAAAAGTGCTGAGTCAGCACTTTTTAACACTGTAGGCAATGGGAAAAACATTAAAAAACTTCTTCTCCAGATCCAGCAGGCAGAATCTTTTGATATTTGGTATGCAACATTGTAGGGTGGATCTGATTCAAGTTTGTTCAAATCGGCCCCCTGGGTTCATATTTGGGCTCAGTATAGGAGCCCGATTTCGAACTTAGTGCATTTCAGGCAAATTTCTTAAAAAATCTTCTTCTCCAGATCCAGCAGGCAGAATCTTTTGATATTTGGTATGCAACATTGTGGGGTGGATCTGATTCAAGTTTGTTCAAATCGGCCTCCTGGGTTTATATTTGGGCTCAGTATAGGAGCCCAAATTTGAACTTACTGCATTTCAGGCAAATTTCTTTGAAAATCTTCTTCTCCAGATCCAGCAGGCAGAATCTTTTGATATTTGGTATGCAACATTGTAGGGTGGATCTGATTCAAGTTTGTTCAAATCGGCTCCCTAGATTCATATTTGGGCTCACTATAGGAGCTCGAATTCGAATTTAGTGCATTTCAGGCAAATTTCTTCAAAAATCTTCTTCTCCAGATCCAGCAGGCAGAATCTTTTGATATTTGGTATGCAATGTTGCGGGGTAGATCTGATTCAAGTTTGTTCAAATCGGCCCCCTGGATACATATTTGGGCTTACTATAGAAGCCCGAATTCGAACTTAGTGCATTTCAGGCAAATTTCTTAAAAAATCTTCTTCTCCAGATCCAGCAGGCAGAATCTTTTCATATTTGGTAAGCAACATTGTGGGGTGGATCTGATTCAAGTTTGTTCAAATCGGCCCCCTGGGTTAATATTTGGGCTCAGTATAGGAGCCCGATTTCGAACTTAGTGCATTTCAGGCAAATTTCTTAAAAAATCTTCTTCTCCAGATCCAGCAGGCAGAATCTTTTGATATTTGGTATGCAACATTGTAGGGTGGATCTGATTCAAGTTTGTTCAAATCGGCCCCCTGGGTTCATATTTGGGCTCAGTATAGGAGCCCAATTTCGAACTTAGTGCATTTAGGCAAATTTCTTAAAAAATCTTCTTCTCCAGATCCAGAAGGCAGAATCTTTTGATATTTGGTATGCAACATTGTGGGGTGGATCTGATTCAAGTTTGTTCAAATCGGCTTCCTAGATTCATATTTGGGCTCACTATAGAAGCTCGAATTTGAACTTAGTGCATTTCATGCAAATTTCTTAAAAAATCTTCTTCTCCAGATCCAGCAGGCAGAATCTTTTCATATTTGGTAAGCAACATTGTGGGGTGGATCTGATTCAAGTTTGTTCAAATCGGCCCCCTGGGTTTATATTTGGGCTCAGTATAGGAGCCCAAATTTGAACTTAGTGCATTTCAAGCAAATTTATTAAAAAAATCTTCTTCTCCAGATCCAGCAGGCAGAATCTTTTGATATTTGGTATGCAACATTGTGGGGTGGATCTGATTCAAGTTTGTTCAAATCGGCTTCCTAGATTCATATTTGGGCTCACTATAGAAGCTCGAATTCGAACTTAGTGCATTTCAGGCAAATTTCTTAAAAAATTTTCTTCTCCAGATCCAGCAGGCAGAATCTTTTGATATTTGGTATGCAACATTGTGGGATGGATCTGATGCAAATTTGTTTAAATCGGCTCCCTAGATTCATATTTGAGCTTACTATAGAAGCTCGAATTCGAACTTAGTGCATTTCAGGCAAATTTCTTAAAAAATCATCTTCTCCAGATCCAGCAGGCAGAATCTTTTGATATTTGGTATGCAGCATTGCGGGGTGGATCTGATTCAAGTTTGTTCAAATCGGCCCCCTGGATTCATATTTGGGCTTAATATAGAAGCCTGAATTCGGACTTAGTGCATTTCGGGCAAATTTATTAAAAAATCTTCTTCTCCAGATCCAGCAGGCAGAATCTTTTGATATTTGGTATGCAACATTGTGGGGTGGATCTGATTCAAGTTTGTTCAAATCGGCTTCCTAGATTCATATTTGGGCTCACTATAGAAGCTCGAATTCGAACTTAGTGCATTTCAGGCAAATTTCTTAAAAAATCATCTTCTCCAGATCCAGCAGGCAGAATCTTTTGATATTTGGTATGCAACATTGCGGGGTGGATCTGATTCAAGTTTGTTCAAATCGGCCCCCTGGATTCATATTTGGGCTCACTATAGAAGCTCGAATTCAAACTTAGTGCATTTCGGGCAAATTTCTTCAAAAATCTTCTTCTCCAGATCCAGCAGGCAGAATCTTTTGATATTTGGTATGCAACATTGCGGGGTGGATCTGATTCAAGTTTGTTCAAATCGGCCCCCTGGATTCATATTTGGGCTTAATATAGAAGCCCGAATTCGCACTTAGTGCATTTCAGGCAAATTTCTTCAAAAATCTTCTTCTCCAGATCCAGCAGGCAGAATCTTTTGATATTTGGTATGCAACATTGCGGTTTGGATCTGATTCAAGTTTGTTCAAATTGGCCCCCTGGATTCATATTTGGGCTTAATATAGAAGCCCTAATTCGCACTTAGTGCATTTCGGGCAAATTTATTAAAAAATCTTCTTCTCCAGATCCAGCTGGCAGAATCTTTTGATATTTGGTATGCAACATTGTGGGGTGGATCTGATTCAAGTTTGTTCAAATCGGCTTCCTAGTTTCATATTTGGGCTCACTATAGAAGCTCGAATTCGAACTTAGTGCATTTCAGGCAAATTTCTTAAAAAATCTTCTTCTCCAGATCCAGCTTTAGAATCTTTTCATATTTGGTAAGCAACATTGTGGGGTGGATCTGATTCAAGTTTGTTCAAATCTGCCCCCTGGGTTTATATTTGGGCTCCGTATAGGAGCCCAAATTTTAACTTAGTGCATTTCAGGCATATTTCTTAAAAAATCTTCTTCTCCAGATCCAGCAGGCAGAATCTTTTGATATTTGGTATGCAACATTGTAGGGTGGATCTGATTGTGATTCATGAACGTATTTATTTGTAAAGTTGATAGAATCTTAGACAAAATTTGCAGAAAAGATCTACTATAGAAGGGGTGGTATCCAGGGTGAACCGTTTACCCAAATCTAGCAGTACTAATGCATTATTCACACAAATCTTCGTTCAAATTTTATGACCCCTCATTGGAACACACGCATTCAGCTCATGCCAACAAAGGTCATATGCCATGTTTTCGAGACAAAGGAATAAAAATTTTGGTTATTCATGAAATTTTTAGGCAACTGTTGTTTGTTATTCACATTGCTTCATGAAATTTCAGTACTTTTAGAAGTTACCTCAGTAATCAAGGGTTAATTCCCCTTAATTAAATGTCGCCTCTAAAAAAACAACCACTTTGCATATCTTACCTTTTTACCAGCATAACTGCCAAAACTTGTCAGCATTCTTCACAAAAATCGCTATTCAAATTTTAATTTTTGTCTCTTAAACATACATGTACTTATCGCTTGTAAATACCCCATTGGAATGATCTTTTTGAGCTCATTCCAATGAGAGGTTGCACACCATGCTTTTTGAGTCAAAAAAGCAATTTTTTTAGTTATTCCAGAATTTCGTACGTAAAACACAGCTTTATGACTTCACATTAAAATGAGCTCTCTAAGCTTGTTCCAATCAACATTCACGCACTATGTCTTTCACACAAAAAATAAAATTTTCCATTTATTCAGGAATTTTGTTTGCAAGAACACTCTTAACCCCCCCCCCCCCCCCACACACACACACAAACACACACACACACACACACACACAAACACAGACACACACATCTAAAAGTTCGTCAGCAAAAAAACAGTTACTTCAATTTTTAAATGCATTATAGGAACAACTTGCCTAATCAAATTTAAATACTTTTGCATCATACTGTATCTAGAACAAACCATTTACCATATCTTTACGCAAAATTCTCCAGCATCATTCACAAAAAAACACCATTATTTATATATTCACATTTCTGTCTCAAAAATATACCTGATCTTCCCATACCCCTATTGGAATAAGCTGTTTGAGCTTGTTCCAATGATGATAAAAAAAAATAAAATTTGTGAAAATTTTTGTTTTCTTGCATGGAAATATATACATGTAGCACATGGAAGATATCCACAGTTGGGGAGAGATGTCCAAGGCTATCTCTTCACATTCCTTGTTTGTGCTTCATGCTAAACCAGTTTGTCTGCAGAGATAAATTTGCTTTATTAAAAATCATTGGAGATTGGCCACACACCAATGATTTTAAATAAAACTAATTTTAGGTAACAAATGTTGAACTTCAAACAAAATCTATCACTCAACCAGTTAATGTTGATGAGGCATGACATGGTGAAGGTGACCTAAAATACTTCTTAGAGTCACTTTGTCAGGTGAGCGATTAAGGCCACGTGGGGCCTCTTGTTTATTTAGCCGGGGTGAATGTGGTATAATCCAATTTGGTTATTACTACTAATGCTTGTTTGTTTTTTACAGGTATGACATCTTCTGTGCATTAGTTTAGTGTGGTAATAAACATAGTATGAACTCAGAACTTTTTATCTTGCTCTATCACACTCACTAGCTTCAACTGACTGAATAATCCCGTTGCGGGCCCGAACCACTTCGACTGACATGTGCAAGCTGTCTTCCCGTAGTATGGTAGACGGGCGCATCAATTTGCACTCAGAAAATAAAAAACCCGGGCGTTCCCGGGCGCGAGAGCGATAGCGCCCGCTTCGTGAGAAGGACTGCACATTTGAAAAGTCCTCTGTAATCCTTTGTCTCAATATATCAGGCCTGACTATTGACACATTTCAGAAGTTCTCTGTAATACTCTGTCTCATCTCAGGCCTGAATGTTTGCACACTTCACAAGTTCTCTGTAATACTATATCTCATCATCTCTGGCCTGAATGTTTGCACACTTCACAAGTTCTCTGTAAAGTGGAACTTCTCTGTAAAGTGTCTCATTCAGGCCTGAATGTTCACACACTTCACAAGTTCTTTGTAATACTATATCTCATCTCAGGCCCGAATGTTTGCACACTTCACAAGTTGTCTGTAATACTATGTCTCCTCTCAACCCTGAATGTTTGCACACTTGACAAGTTTTCTGCAATATCATGTCTCATCTCAGGCCTGAATGTTCGTACACCTCACAAGTATCAGTAAGATATCCCTAATAATTTCTATGCCACACCTCTGTCTATTATCTTAGTTCTTCCTGTAATTCCATGTGTCATCACAGGCCTGAATGTTCACACATTTCACAAGTTTTCTGTAATACTGTGTCTCATCTCAGGTCTGAATGTTTGCACACTTCCAAAGTTCTCTTTAATACTATGTCTCATCTCAATCCTGAATGTTTGCACACTATACAAATATCATCAATAGGATATATCTAATCTAATAATTTCTGTGCCACACCTGTACTTGTTCAGGATTTTTAAACTTATGGACCACTTGGTGTACCCCAGTTGTTCTTAAGCCGGAAGGTTGTTAATACTTAGTATGCATTTTTCAAGAAGTTATTTAAAAAATTATCCAGTGAAACCCTTTTCCCAGTGTTTTAGTAATTAAATCAGTCTGTACTATATGTGATATTTGATTAAATGTGTGTAGAAAAAGATGGTTAATTTGTAAGAGTTTGGTTTATGCAATTTTGAGTTATGTTGCATGTGACACATAATCAGTCGGAGTATCTAAATTCATCATCACTCTACGATATAAATAGGGCCACTTCTCTCATTTATTATTTCCTGAAAACTCAATTGAAAATTCAAACTTTCAAAGATTAATTGTCAAGAATACTTTTCAGTACATACCTGAAATATGGTTATTTCTAAACATAATTCATTTTTCAGACATAAAATGAATGACTTGAATGTTTCATTTTTTAGGTTGTGTTTGAAGGCCTCAGAGGTAATGGGTTCAGAGGTGACATTGCATTGGATGATGTATCTCTCAGAAATGGAGCCTGCCCTGCACCAGGTGAGTTAATTCAGAGTATTTCAGCAATCCTGTCATGATCATGATTCTGTGGCATTTTGAAAACCTAAAACTTAATAAGATTAAAAGTTGATAAAAATTACTCATCATCTCTTGTCACTTTGAATGTATGTTTTATATTTTAGCTTGAACATTTTTTGTGAGTATTCAACAATACATTCAACTTGTACAGTATGCAACTGCTGTTGACCGTATATTTCGTCCACTCCACTACACCCCTCTCCTCCCACCAAAATCCTCAGCTGTCATAACTGCAAATTTTGTACAGTTGAACTCTGATTGTGAATTCAATATCTACTTTTCCAGTGAAAAATATTTGGTGATTTTCATGTATTCTTGTGATAAGTTGAGCATTTCCTCCAATATCTTTTATTTGACAAATTAGATGAAATGCTTAAAAGGCAGGCCTTTGAATCCTAAATTTATACTGGTAACTGATGTCCCCAAATCACTGGAATGTTCTCAATTTAGAATCTATTAGAGTTTCTTTTCTTTTCTTTTTGTCCAGTTTCACCAAGAGGTGTTTTTTTATAGATGCATAGCCCAGAGAAGCCAGAAAATGGCATTTCTGATAAATTAATTGGAACACCAAAAAGTATTTCAATGATAATAAGCTATGTTTTAGAGACAAACAAATGAAAATTTTCAGTTATTCAAGAAATGTTTTTTCCAATTGTCATTTGTTTGTCATGTTAGATAAAGAGTTGAATCAGACTGAATGAGTCCAACTGAAAGCTATGTAAAACGGTTATTGCTGCATATAAAATTTGTTGGCTCTTCAATCTGTACTTCTGTAATTCCATATCTCCGTATAAACATTTTGCATTAGAAGTAAATCTTCAGTTGTTAGATATTGATGTTCTTTGGTATGGTGACAGGCCAAAATTGGGGAAAGGATATCCATTTTGTTTGTTTTGTCCATGAATACATACCAGAGTTATGGTTCTTGTTACTTTTCAAAAACTTTCCGTCTAAACATTTTGCATTATAACTCAATCATTGGTTGGCAGATTTTTATGTCTTTGGTATGTTGAGAGATATGGGAAAGGACATCCACATCTTGAGGGTTTCGTCCATAATATCCATATCAAAGTTATGAACCTTGATACACTTAGAAAACTTTCCATACAAATGTTTTGCATTATAACTGAAGCATCTGTTGTTGGATTTAGATGTCCTTTGGTATTTGTCAGACCAGCTTGAATCGGGAATGGATGTTCAACTATTGTGGGTTTTATCCACTCATGTATCAGAGTTGTGGCCCTTGTTATCCCCCACCAAACGAAGTCAATGGATGTTGATCTTTGGTATGTTGATAGACCACAATGGGGGAAGGGATATTCACAAGTAAAAGGTTTTGTCCATTTTTTCTAGAGTTATGGGCCTTTTTTGGCTTTTTTTCAACTTAGAAACCCTTGTTACGTTACATAATTTTCTGTATGAATATTTTTGCATTATAACTCCAGCATCAGTTGTCAACTTTTCATGTTCTTTGGATTGGTGGGAGACCTTTATGGGAGTAAGGATATCCAGATATGGTAGGTTTTTCATCCACACATGCATGTTATGTCCCCTGTTATATTTACTGAAGAGTTCTGTCCCATATTATACTTACAAAACTGTCCCTATGAAAGTTTTGCATTATAACTCAAGCATTGTTAGACCTGTTTTGATGTCCTTTAGAATGGTGATAGACCAGCATGGGGGAAAAGACATCCTCATATTGCAAGTTTTGTCAATGCATACTTACCACATTTATGCCCCTTGCGAGACTTTTAGAAATTACCTCTCCCTATTTACTTTTTAGCTCACTGGAGTGAAGCTCAAGGGGAGCTTTACTAATCACTTTCCGTCCGTTGTCTGTCCATCCAGCGTTAACTTTACATTATCGACTTCTTCTCACAAACTACTCAATCAAATTGAACCAAATCTGGTGTGCATGTTCCCTATCACGTCAATTCAAATTTGTTCAAATCAAATTGACCTGCCCCCTGGTAGGGCCACGCCCAAATGTGAGCCTAAATCTTAAAAAATCTTCTCATGAACCAGCAGTAGCAGAGACTTGATATTAAGTGTGCAGCTTCCTTTTGGGGTGTAGACTCAGCTTTGTTCAAGAGAAGCTCTAGGGGTTATATTTTCCATCGTTATGGGAGGGGCAAGATCTTTTGCCACGCCCAAAATTTCAATTTTCCAAACCGAGTAGCTGATTTGAACCAAATTTGATATGAGGTTTTATTGGGACATAAGTAGTTAATTTATGCCCCCCAAAATTTTCCTGTCGCCCCATGGGAACCGCAGGAGCTAAAAATAAAAAAAATTAAAATGTCCATATCTCCAAAACTACACAACACTGAGAATTCTTATTTGGTGTGAAGCTTCCTTAGGACCAACAGAATGGAATAGTAAAAAAAATTCCTATCGGTTTTATCATGGGGTACTTTTTTGGAACTTTTGAAAAAGTGCTGAGTCAGCATTTCTTAACACTGTGGGTAATGGGAAAAACATTTAAGACTGCTTTTCTCCCAAACCACTGCTCCAAAAGCTTTCAAATTTCACATATAACATCTTTGGAAGATTGTTTCACATGTTTATTGAAATCAATTCCCTGGGTCCATATTTGGGCTCTCCATGGGAGCCCAAATGTTTAAATTAGTGTAGTATGGGGAATATTCTTTAAAAATCTTCTTCTTCAAATCTACCAACAAGAATCTTTTAATATTTGGTATGCAGCATCCTTAGGGGGGTGAGATTCAAGTTTGTTCAAACCAAGTCCCTGGATTCATATTTAGGCTGAAAATTTGGGGTCCTGTTCCGAACTTAGAAATTTTGGACCAAAATCCGGAAATGAGTTTTTTTAGTCGAGTTGTGACGAAGTCAAACTCGACTTATAGTTTGGTGAATGGCGGGCGGGCGGGTGGGCGGTAGGGTGGGCGGGCTTTAGGGTGGGCGGGCGGGCGGGTGGGCGGGCGGGCGTAAACAATTGGTTTCTGGATGATAACTTGATAGTGGTTCAACTCACATTCATTAAACTTCACACATAGGTTGGTCTTGGTGGGAGGAAGAACCCTATTGATTTTGGACATGCTATGTCGAAGGTCAAGGTCACAGCGACCTTGAACATAGTAAATCTTAAACAATTGGTTTCCGGATGATAACTTGATAATGGTTCAACTCACATTCATGAAACTTCATAGGTAGATTGGCCTTGGTGAGGGGAAGAACCCTATTGATTTTGGACTCGCTACGTCAAAGGTCAAGGTCACAGTGACCTTTAACATAGTATATCGCAACAATTGGTTTCCGGATGATAACTTGATAGTGGTTCAACCTAGAGTCATGAAACTTTATAGGTGTGTTGGCCTTGGTGCGAGGAAGAACCCTATTGATCTTGGACTCACCAGGTCAAAGGTCAAGGTCACAGTGACCTTGAACATAGTATATCGCAACAATTGGTTTCCGGATGATAACTTGATAGTGGTTCAACCTAGAGTCATGAAACTTTATAGGTGTGTTGGCCTTGGTGCGAGGAAGAACCCTATTGATCTTGGACTCACCAGGTCAAAGGTCAAGGTCACAGTGACCTTGAACATAGTATATCGCAAAAATTGGTTTCCGGATGATAACTTGATAGTGGTTCAACCTAGAGTCATGAAACTTTATAGGTGTGTTGGCCTTGGTGCGAGGAAGAACCCTATTGATCTTGGACTCACCAGGTCAAAGGTCAAGGTCACAGTGACCTTGAACATAGTATATCGCAACAATTGGTTTCCGGATGATAACTTGATAGTGGTTCAACTCACATTCATTAAACTTCATACATAGGTTGGTCTTGGTGGGAGGAAGAACCCTATTGATTTTGGACATGCTACGTCAAAGGTCAAGGTCACAGTGACCTTGAACATAGTATATCACAACAGTTGGTTTCCAGATGATAACTTGATAGTGGTTCAACCTAGAGTCATGAAACTTTACAGACGTGTTGGCCTTGGTGCGAGGAAGAACCCTATTGATGTTGGACTCACCTGGTCAAAGGTCAAGGTCACAGTGACCTTGAACATAGTATATCGCAACAATTGGTTTCCGGATGAGAACTTGATAGTGGTTCAACCTAGAGTCATGAAACTTCATAGGTGTGTTGGCCTTGGTGCGAGGAAGAACCCTATTGACCTTGGACTCGCCAGGTCAAAGGTCAAGGTCACAACTCGACATTGGATCGGTGATCCTGAGCGGCATTTTTGTTTTTTTTATGGATTTCGGTCAATTTTAAGACAACAATTTTTAGCTGCGACTAGCAGCTTTATAAGTGGCAATGTTGGTCTGTCTGTCTGTCGGTCAGTCTGTCTGTGACCAACGAGTTTGTCTGTGACCAACGAGTTTCAAAACTCAATAACTTTTGAAATACTTGATGGAATGACTTTATATTTGGCATGTAAGTGTATCTTATTGATGTCTAGCCACTGTTCAATGCATGTGTTGTTCCAAATATTTTTCTTGGAGTTATGGCCCTTGATGAACTTAGAATTTTGTGAGATTGCACCACCCGTCGCAGCTACGGCGTCGATGTCGTGATTTTTTTTTTTTTTACACTGAAAATTTGGTGTTTGGGTGTGACTTAGAAAATTTTGGACCAAAATCTGGAAATTAGTTTTTTGTTTTTTTATGCGTTTTGGTCAAATTTAAGAAGAAGAAAAAAAAAATTTATTTTGAAAATATTTTGTTTGATACTTTGAAAATTTCCAAACAAAAAGAAAAAAAAATCTGTTTTTTATGCGTTTATCTCAATTTTGGGACGTAAAAGTGCAGGAACTGAAAATAGAAGGAAAATCCTGTGTATTGTGTGGGCACAATCACTTCATCTAGTTGGTATTTTCTTAGGACGGGCATATGCAGCTTATTCAAGTCAAGTCCCTGGTTTGATATTTAGACTACCATGTCAGGTGAGCGCCCTCAGGCCCCCTGGGGCATCTTGTTTCATTGTTGTTTTTGGTCCTTGTGAATAATTTTCCACCACTCCAGTGAGCAGCATATGATATCTACTGTATTGCAGGAGGGGGAATATGCAACCCTTTGCTTTCTGTTTATTCTTATTATTTTCCTATTGCATTATTGTTCCTTGAAATTTTGGTATTTTGACGTGTCATAGTGTGCAGAGGGTTAAATATGCAATGAATTGTATGTAACACATGAATGAAAATATGTGGATAGTGTTTTAAGAATTTGTCCAGTTAATTTGTCAGTGGTTTAAAACTTGGCATCAGCAAGAATTACTAATTTCTTTGGTGAAGAACCCATAAATATAATTTTTTAATCTTAACCGTTCCAGGAAGTTGTGCTTTTGAGACAGATTTCTGTGCATGGAGCAATTCACAGCAGAGTGATGACTTCGATTGGACAAGAAGAACAGGAAGAACATCCAGTCATGGAACATCACCAACAACTGATCATACTCTCAGAACCTCTCATGGTGAGATCTGTCTTTTTAATGTTTAACATGCATATTTGTTCAACATGTAATAGTTTCTAGAATTTATTTCCAAGTGAATAAGGACCAATAACCCTGAAGGAATTTGTTTTTGATTTTCATTATTTTTCACACATTTCTGTCTGATTCCTATTCTGATCATAGGGGCTTATGCTCTCAGAAACCCAAGTTTACCTCTCTTTACATTATAATCACTCTAAAAGACATTGCTAGTACATGATCAAAAGTTGTAGCTCTGTCGGTGAATCATTTCCTAGGTGTCAAGCCCATAATGTAAATCTTTGATTATCAGTTTTAAGTCTTCTATATTTACATCTCATGAGTAATTTCAATTACACTCCAAATTTGGTGGAGCATTCCAACTTCTGAGGTGCATGGTGATTTTTTTTCCTACAGGAGTAAGCATTATTTATGCTCAAAGTTTTTTTTAACTGGAGAGAATTTAGGGTATATTCACTTGTTGCAAATGTGTACTGTACGGCCATAATTTCATTCGGGGACGTGGTCTGGCCTGATTACTTTTCAGGAATATCACTTTATAAAAAATCAGTGCTTAATCCTGCACCAAAAATGGCTAGAAGACAACCCCTTTTTAGGCTCCAAAAAATTTGCTGCTCTGTCCATCCAAGATAAATGGTTTCCAGATGATAACTCTAGTTTGTTTTGATGTATGACCTTATAATTTTGCAACGTTACTACCTACCTTGAAATGCAGGCCAAGTGCGATTTTCACCATTATGGCATTTACCGTTCCAGAATTATGCGCCTTGAAAAGTTGCCGAATGGTAAAATTGATGATTTCTGTATCATAACTCCAGTTTTCTTTGATGTACAACCTTCTAAATTTTTATACTGTACCAATGACCCAGACATAGCTGGTGCTAACTCTTAAAATATAGGGCCAAACACAAATTTTGCCCCCCAATCCCCAAAATTTGCATCTAAAACCAAAGAAAACATGTCCTGAAAGGCCCTCCACACTTCACCTCTACTGCGCATGCGCAGTGTCAAGGACGTTCCGAAATTGGCGCCATTAATCATTCTAAGTTTGGCCCTTCATCAGTTAACATCTGACTGATCTTTGTGCTTGTAAATCTCAGTTTAAATGATGCCAGACACATAAATATTAGTGAAATGGTGATTCTAAGGAGGATAGAGAAGGAGGAGAGGAAAAAATGTGTGACAGAATATTATCGGGGCTGTAACTTAAATTTTTTTAATGAAATTATGTTAAGTTACCTATTTTCGAGGCAGCAGCCATTTTGTTGTCATTCTGATTATTTAGTTACACTGTTTTTTAAGTGTTTTCCTCTCTCCCTGTCCTTTAAGTCCCCCCTTGCTACTCTCCCATGCTTTTGGCATACTTTTTGTAATTATTATTACTAAATTTTCTTGGGAGTTTTAGCTGAATAACAGAATGAATTCTGTTCTTTTCCCCATGTTATACGTCTTCACCTACGGGTGTTTAGGCGTTGTGTTCTGCATCTACCATCTGGTGTTCTGCAGTTTCTTCCCTGGAAGTCTCTGTTTTGCATCAGATAGTGTATTTTTGGTAACTGATTTCGGGCCTGGGTGCCTGGAGTCTTATTTTAGTGTTTTTACACTCATTGTTTACATTCACAACAGCCCTCTGTGTGAGGGGGGGATTTCTGGAAAATAATATCTTCATGTTATTTTAATCATAACTAGATACATTATTATTGTTCGTAAGTGTTGAATAAATTGTTTAAAATATTTTTAAAATTTTTGTCCACACTTAGGCTTGGGATCCATTGGGGCTCAACGTTACTTTTCAGAAACTTGGGCTGTTCTGAAAAAATATTTTTTCAAAATATTTTGATTTCAATTATTTTTTCTATATTAATGGATCATATTATTATTATGTATTTTGATTGCCAGGGGTTAGTGCGAGTACCAGGACTTGTTTTCTTTTCACATTGAAAGGATATTGTTCAATTGTAATAAGAGGAAGTCTTCCTCTGACTTTATAATCATTCTATATGTGGTCAGTGTACTCGCATTAACTCCTGTTCTGTATCGTATGATTTCGATGACAATATGGGAAGCGTATGTCACGGTATGTTATTGGGGAATTGGACACTCCGGTCCTTTCCCCGCAGGGTCACTCTACTTTATCAATTTCTATTTCAGACGATCAAGATTAGGGTGATGTTTCTGTGATGTCTTCCAACAGTGTGCCTCCGTCGTCACAATTAATGAAGGGCTAGCGGAAAAGTGCTCATGTAAATACGCCAATTGCCTAAGAGGACCCTAGTAGGTTCGACGGCCTTTGACGTCCGCTAGCTCGCCCGGTGTAGCGTCCATTCACCGAATGGTTCGGCAGCCGGCTTCATCCGTTGCGGTCTAGAAGGAATTTTGGGGTGATGCAAGCACTATAAATCAACTTAATGCACACCCAGTGACGGCGGATCGGAGGGAGAACGGAGGAAGCCTTTTAGTCCGGTTCATAGCTCGTTCCGGTCCATCCGGACGGCAAGCGAGAGAGGCCCCTCTCTCGTTCAACAACATCTGGCCCCAGATGTTGTGGTACAAATGTTTCGCATTCAGAGCATACGTCCGTCGCTCGGGACGCTCCGACATATAGTCAGTCCGGAGTAGACTGTCAATAAGGCTTCCTCATTCTCATAGTTGCGCACACGACCGCTCTTGGCTACGTGACCACGGATATCCAGTCAGCTTCGCCAGTCAGAGAATCATCGGCGACCAGGTCACACCATCCGGTAGCCAGGGACACGAGGCCTGCAGACTCCGGACGTTCGCATAGGAAGTGTGCGGGAGTCAACGTACACGGAGCTTCCGGCGGCAATGCATCGTAAGACCGCTACTGCACAGGCCTCGGGAATGGACGTGCTTTCCTAAATAGCACAGTTTATCGCAGCATCCCAGCATCAACTGAATCTGTCGCATATTTTTTATCCGACGATGCTGGGTCGGGACGCTCCGCGGTAGCGGGTACGGACGTCCGAAAATTTCATCCGGTCCGACGGGATACCGAAAGGGATTTGGAGGATTTCGAGCTTTCCCTTTCGGAACAACATATGCTGTTGTGTATGTCATCTGACTTGGTCTTCTACAGCTTCTTTCGTCGGACCAGAATGCTGCGATGCCGGATAAGAAACTGATAGCGTCGGTGGACTTAGAAATTTTTGGTTCGGTTCAGGGACATCGTCCCTCAGTTCCGACATAGTCCAATAATGTCACACAAACTTTAGAATATTGAACGACGCTATATATATTATTATTATATGCTTGCTATAACCAAGCATTTCTGGTTTCTTGTTCGCAAAGTTACGGAGATGTCTTTCAAAAGTGTGCCTCTGTCGTCATAGTTAATGAAGAGCTAGTGGCAATAAGTGCTCATGGAATATGTCTATCGCCTACGGAGTGACATTCGCTAGCTCACCCGGTGTAGCGTACATTCATCGAATGGTTCGGCTGCCGGGTTCGTCCGTTGCGGTCTAGGAAGGAGATTTGGGTGATGTGAGCACTTTATTTACTTTAGTACTCACCCAGTGACGGCAGATTGAGGACAGATCGGAGGAAGCCTGTTAGTCCGGTTCCTGGCTTGTCCAGGTCCGTCCGGGCTGTGAGCGAGAGAGGTCCCTCTCTCGTCCAACAACATAGGGGACCGCATGTTGTGGTTCAGATATTTTACATTCGGAGCATATGTCTGTCGGTCGGGACGCTCCGTTATATTGACAGTCCGAGAGACTGTCCTTAATGCTTCCTCATCCTCACAGCAGGGCACACGACCGCACATTGGCTACGTGACCTCGAGTATCCGATCAGTTTCGTCATTCAGTGATTCCACGGCGAATAGGTCGCGCCATCCGGTAGCCAAGGGACACGAGGCCTATACACTCCGTTCGCTCGCATATTGGTAGTATGCACGGGGTAACGATCACGGAGCTTCCAGCGGCAATGCATTGTAGGACCGCTTCTCCTCAGGCCTCAGTGACGGATGTGCTATCCGAGTTAGCACAGTTTCGCAGCATCCCAGCAATTGACAGTTTCTTGGTCGAATCAGGAATTATCCGACGGCGCTGGGTCGGTGCGGTCCGCGGTTGCATCAGGTACGGACGACCGAACGCTTTATAGGGTCCGACAGGATGGCGAAAGGGATTCGAAAGATTTCGAGTTTTCCCTTTAGTAGTATCTGAAGCTGCCTTTCATTTCTTCTGGCATTATCTTCCAGTGATTGTTATTTCGGACTTCATTGCTGCGATCTTGGATAAGAGACTTATAGCGTCATTGGACTCGGATTTTTCGATCGGTTCAGGGACCTTGTCCCTGACTTACCGACGCAGTCCAATAATGTCATTACAACATGTGTTTTATTTTTCGACGCTATATATGCATACAAGCCTGCTACCAAGCATGATAGTTTAGTTTCTTGTCCGCGTTGCTCATTTCTGCCGTTTTATCATTTATACGAATAGTTTATTTTGGCAGAGCAGGGCATACTGAGAGTTCATATGTGTCTAGACGGTGTGGTTAAAGACTGGAAATATTCTTTTTCGCCGTTTGTCTTTTCCAACTTCAATGTTGGAAACGACATGATGTATAGTAGACTTAACTTAGACGCTTTATCATACGTAATCCGCCTTACTGAGGCGTTATCATTACGTCTTCAAGAAAAGATTTACGGGATATTATTCTCAATGTAATTTCTTTTGAGGGCAGTAGTTTGTTCACGTATAACTCCGCCCTTCAGTGGCTGATTGGAGTTGGTTAGACGTGACGCAGCCCTAGCTACATCCACACGCGTGGATAGTAAGGTTAAGAACTCTCTCAGAGTCGCTTCGTTCTCGGAGGAGCTTCTCTTCGACGGCAACTTTTCGGCAATCCATGAATTGCTCGATTTACACGTTCTCTTGTCTATCTAGTGTTACAAGAGATTCAGACTGGGGCAAACATTCGGTGGTTGACTCAGAGAGTGCCACCGCAGTTGCCGGACCCGATTGTTGCTGTTATGACGGTTGCCAGTCAAACAGATTGGGATATAATACTGATCCCAAGGATTCGAAGTGCCAGGGTCTTTGGGTTCCGCAGTCTCTTAGCAACCAATTTTCTTCCGCGGAATAATGTTTTTTAGGCTTGCTTTATGTCATTGCATGAACATTATTCAGGAACGCATGCCCAAATCCTGTCCGTTAATTCGACAGTAGTGGCGTATCTCCGGAACCAGGGAGGCACTCTTTCGTTTCCGTTATTCAATTTAATGGAAAGAATCCGTCTGTTGGTTTAGTACACCAAGTTCTGTTTTGGTCCGTCATATTCCGGGTCGTCTGATTGTTTTACCGGACTCCCGTTCACTTAGGGGTCGCTTGTTGCTGTCAGAATGGACTCTCAACAAACAAGTATTCAATCAGATTTGCTATCTATGGGAGCGCCCAATGATGATTTATTTACGACACAGCTTGCTAATCAATTACAGACGTATGTGTTGGCTTGTCCAGATCTCTGAGCTAATGTTGTTAACGCTCTATTGATCTATAGGACGGCATGATAGGATACGCGTATCCTCCGGCGCTGTTGTTTCAGCAGGTATTGCTAAGATAAACAACCACAATACATTTCTGTTGATAGCATCTCTATCTTCACAGAGATCATGGGTAATTTACTCTCTTGTCTACTGTGGGTCTTAATGTGAATTCTTCCTCAATGTGAGGATCTTTCTTCACTGGGTAAATCGTGTCATCTTTATCACAACCCGCAAGGTCGCAACCTTCATGTATTCCGTTGTATGGTCCGTATTGCATTGTAAGCATTGTACTGGACGAGCTTTGGACGCAATTTCTTACTATAGGAGATCCTCTTCTTCGCTATTCTATGCGGCTAAAGTGGAGGCTCTTCCGTCGTTGGTGTAGGGATCATTATGTTCATATTGTTGATCCCTCCATACTACTCATTGCAATTTTTTAGTATACTTGTTTCACAAGATCTACTGCAGCCTGTTTTTATTAAGGTTATAGGTTTATGTTACCTCATACCTATGCACTCTAGGATAGTTACAATTGAGTCTTATGTCTCTTTATCTAAGTCAGTTAGTTACTTTTTGATAAATAGACTTAGAATCTTTAGATTAAATTCCTATATGGATTTTAACTTCGGTTCTTATTTAGCTAAGTAATCATTTGAGCCTCTGGAAACAGTAGTTTTCAAATTCTGACCTTTTAGACAGTAATTCTGTTGGTTTCTCTTTTACTGTAGAGTCAGTGAGTTTCATGCACTATCGATGGATGATTTTCACTTTCGTAGTTTCGGAATCACTATTCCGTTACTATTTAGGTTGGATTTTTGCATAAGAGTTAGGCTCCTAATATCCGGAACCTATTGTTATTAAGGTCCTTCCGTCTTCGTACGGGCATAGGCCTTTACTCTTTCCGGGTAGAGTTTATGTATTTATAAACAGATATCTGTTTATTACTATGGGCGTAAGCTTCTTCTGTCTTTGATGCCTAGTAGAAGGACGTTACGCTCCATTCTATTGTTAATGGATTCTATTAATTACCGGTACTGCTTATGGTATATCATTGACTTAGCAGTTGTGCTTAAGATTTCGGCTCATGAAGTAAGAGTTCTTCTACATCTTGGGCTTACATTAATAGTGTCGCTATTATAGATTTTTGAAGGCTGCTCATTGCGCTCAGCCATCCACATTCATGAATTTTTATCTCAGAAATATCGAGTCTATTTCTGGAGGCCTCTATTGTTAGGTCTATTATCTACTGCTCAGAATGTCATTCACTTAACAGTTGCTACTATAGCTAGGTAGGCTGTCTGTTTCGGCAGTGTCTCCGTTCTGCTGCCCTCTTCGCTCTGGGCTATTTGACCCAGGGCAAGAAAAAAGGGGGGGGGGGGGAGGGTGTTCCCTTGGGTCACCTGTTTTACTATGAAAACAAGGGGATACCTCCTCCGGATTTAGTAATTCTGAGCTGTTATTGGGATGGTTGTTTAGTGAGAAGTTTAGGTTTTTAAAATTCATTCAAGTCTTAGTTTTTAAAGTATAGCGTTTGATTATTGCATATGTCAACGGACATGATTATGCAATCCTCAGACACTTTTAGGAGTATAGGAGTCTCTATTCTCTAGACTTACTTTATTTATTGGCTTACTTTAAAAATTATTAGTATAAGGATTATATTGGATATTAATAGAGTACATGGATGTATGAAGCTCAATTTTGGAAGGTGTTGTATCTTTCTAATTTATCATAAATAAGAAAGATACCTGTAAGGCCTATTACTTCTTTTTCCCTACAGGGGATGACTCTATTTTATATTATTGAGCGTATTCCATTTTGCTCTATGTCCTTGGCCCTCCAGCCTTTTTACTATTCAGCTATGTCTGGGTCATTGGTACAGTATAAAAATGTTAAAAAATTTATAGTAATTTCTATATTTTTTATACTTACCAATGACCCAGACAGGGATGGCCCTCCCAGGAGTTGGGAACTCTTGCCTCCCCGCTGAGTACATAGCGCTTACCAGGCACTGGTTTTTAGAATGATTAATGGCGCCAATTTCGGAACGTCCTTGACACTGCGCATGCGCAGTAGAGGCAAAGTGTGGAGGGCCTTTCAGGACATGTTTTCTTTGGTTTTTGATGCAAATTTTGGGGATTGGGGGGCAAAATTTGTGTTTGGCCCTATATTTTAAGAGTTAGCACCAGCTATGTCTGGGTCATTGGTAAGTATAAAAAATATAGAAATTACTATAAATTTTTTAACTTTTGCAACCTTACTACCTGCTGTGAAATATAGGTCAAGTTTGATTTTCACCGTTATAGCATTTACCATTCCAGAGTTAATGCCTCTTGAAAAGTTGCAAAATGGTAAAATCTGTGGTTTCTAGATGATAACTCCAGATCGCTATGATGTATGACCTTAGAATTCTGCAGCCTTACTACCTACCATGAAATGCAATCAAGTTTGAGTTTCGCCATTATGGCATTTGCCATTCCAGAGTTATATCCCTTGAAATATTGCAAAATGGTAAAATCAGTGGTTTCCGTTCGATAACTCTAACTTAGCTTTGATGTATGACCTTATAATTTTGCAACGTTACTACCTATTTTGAAATGCAGGTCAAGTTCAATTTTCACCATTATTACATTTACCGTTCCAGAGTTATGCCTCTTGAAAAGTGGCAAAATGTGAAAATCAATAGTTTCCGGATGATAATTCTGCTTTGATGTTCGACATTATAATTTTGCAACCTTACTATGTATCATAAAATGTAGGTCAAGTTCGATTGTCATTGTTATGGAACTTACTGTTCCAGAGTTATGTCCCTTGCAAAGCCGTAAAATGGTAAAATCAATAGTTTCTAGTGGATAACTCTAGGTCACATTGATGTAAGACTTTATAATGTTGCAACATTACTACCTACAATAAAATGCAGGTCAAATTTTTATTTTCACCGTTATAACATTTACCATTCCAGAATTATGCCCATTGAAATGTGGCAAAATGGTAAAGTGATAAAACATTTCATCCTAATTAATCAGTGACCTGTCTTCATTGGCCAGTTAATCTCTTTCCCAAGGAGCTATTAATACACGTTTACTGTACTGTTACCCTTGTCCTTCAACAGGTTTTTGTATTTTTTTTTAATATAGCTTAAACCATTTCACAGTCCTGCATTTGAAAAAATCAGTATGTTATTTCCATCAATTTGCATTTTGGAGAGCATCTGTTGGCTGTGCCAACTTTTTACTTGTTTTCTTAACACTGAAGATTTTCATTTTTTGCCAAACGAATATAGCCTATGATGCCTCGTATCCCATCCGGTGAGAAAGTCATAAACTATATTTTGGAGGCAAAAACTGAAATAAAACAGCTAAAATAATGAATGGCAATTTTTAGCTTAACTTGACAAAGTCAAGATAAGCTGTTGCTATCACATGTGCGGAAGTCTGTTAGTCTGTTCACATTTTCCTTTAGCACAGGCTACACCCCGTAGTTCTTATCCAATCATCATGAAATTTTGTATACAGGTTTGAGGTCATGTCAAGATGAGAACGTCCCCTTTTGGTTGCGATTGGTTATCTGTGATGGCTGCCTGAGCCCAAAACACGAAAACCATTAGCACAGTCTACAGGTCATATTTATGAAGGAATTGCATTGTAACTTGGTAGGATGCCTCTGTATAATATCTATATGAGAACGTCACTTTTGGTCATGATCTGTCAACCGTGATGGCTGCCCAAGCCCAAAACCCATAAATTTTTAGCACAGTCTACAGGTCATATTTAATATGGCGGGATTTCATTGTAACTTGGTAGGTTGACTCCATATAATGTCTAGATGAGAATGTCCCCTTTTGGTCGCGATTGGTCAATTGTGACGGCTACAGGGGCCTGAAGCCCGAAAACCTTTAGCACAGTCTGTAGGTCAACCATGACGGCTTCCCGAACCAAAAATCCGGAAATCTTTAGCACAGACTACAGGTCATATTTATGAAAGGATTTCATTGTAACTTGGTAGGATGACTCAGTACAATGTCTAGATGAGGACGTCTCCTTTTGGTTGTGATTGGTCAACGGTGATGGCTACACATGCCCAAAGCCCCGAAACCTTTAGCTTTGTCTACAGGCCGCATATATGAAGGGATTTCATTGTAACTTGATAGGATGACTCATTATGGAATAATTTATTTCACTGTAAATTGGTAACTTTCGTTCATATTCATTAACTGTGAGGGCCACATACAGAAATTAACATATTCCCAATCATCACAATTCTTGTCTTATTTCATAATCCTTTCGTAAATATTGAACATTACCCTTTTCATCAAACATAACACACAGACAAGTTAAGCTACAGTGTCATTGACACTTACATTATGAACAGCACTGGTTATTTATGGTTGTTACATTAGGTAAAGGGCTACATAAATTTATCATCTATTTTCCATAAAATGTTTATTTGCAGGTCATTATGTGTTTATTGAATCGGGTAGTCCACAAAAAGCGGGTGATAAAGCCAGGTTGATTAGTGGAACTTTTATGAAGACCAACAGAAAAAAGTGTATGACTTTCTGGTATGACATGTATGGAGCAAACACTGGTTCCTTGACAGTTTACCAAATGATAAGAACCACATTGACACCATTATGGCAGCTACATGGTGACCAGAAACAGGGATGGAAGTTTGCCAGGGTTCCAATTCCAGTATCCAGTAGCAATAATTTCAGGGTATTTAAGTTGATTTCTTTCCAAGCAGTAATTTCAGTAATTTCCAAAAGGATGTTTTTTTCTACTTTTCACCCTTTGTAAATTCCATTTATTGTGGAGCTCTATAATGCATGCTTTCTTGAGGAATGGATAATGTGATTGACATCATCACATGAAATGTGCTAAGTGAAGCAAAGCATTTTGTGCGCAAAAGTTTGTTTTGGTTCAGATGAGGCTTTCATATCCAATAAATGTTTTTCCTACAGTATGAATGTTTTCACCTGCCCACCTGTTGATAAAGTCATAAACATGTCGAGCAGTAGAATCGAATTGCAATTTTGGTGGATCATGTGGACAGGGAAGTCATTGTAAACGACATGCATCTGCTACGTGAGAATAAGAATTCAAATTTGCTAAAAAGTGGATTATCATTAAAAGCTGAGCATGGTTGCATCATTAAAGTACCGATATAAGAATTTTCAGCTTTGATTAGTAGTTTCATGAGTCAATATTGATTATTACCACCATGTGGGTTTCTAAGATGGTGTATTGAAGTCAAGTCCTTTTCTCTGGGCTAAATCAATGAGTTCATTAGGACGAGTCAGTATAGTAAACAGCAGCGAGGTCAAGATTTTAATACGCCTTCTTGGAAACCCACTTTATCATAATAACGAATTTATCTTACAATATTCCTCCCTTTCCAAACTTGTTCACATCTATTTTGACAATCAATCAGCATTTATGAATTGATTTTTTATGAATGAATGAAGATCATGATGGTATGGTATTGCATTCTTGCAATGTGGAATGTCATAATTGCCATTCATGGTTCTACTTGCACTATAACCTCTGAAGTTTCTAGTAGTATTTCAGTCGTGTGTTTCTTTGTTTCATTTTTAGGTTTAATGCATGGTAAGCCCGTATAAAACTATCATATGGCAAAAAATGATCTAGTCTAATTTATTACATTGAGTTGGAAATTTTTTTATGATGTAATTTCTGTTATCAAAAATGATGGCCTCAACATGTATACTCCATTTTTGATGAGTGCAGGTAAAAACCTTCAATCTGTCTGAATAGAATGATCACATGTGCAGTTGCTACCCTCAATGTAGATTTGTATTTTGTCTAGATGTTCACTTGTTCTAAAATAACAAACATTCAACACCATGAAAGTGTACAATTAGTTTATTTTCTACACAGACTGCAGTGCTCACTTGACCAAATGGAACAGTTAATATAATTGAGTGGATTGCAAAATTTTGTTTCCCCTTTATGATAACAGCAGAGAAACTATTACATAAGTCACAAACAATGAAAGGCCTATTTAGCCTCAGGAAATCCAATATTAGCATTTAATCTATTATATTTTGTTTGACAGTGAGCTGTCTCAAACAAGATAAAATAGTATAAAGGATCTTATTATACCTCATTTTAAAAGCCTATAGTAAACTTCCATTCGATTTGATCTACTATTCTGCAATATTCCCTTTGGGGGTAATATTCCTGTATGACATTTTTGGCCATGTCTCCAAGGTTCGCTGAAGAATAATACTGGAAATGACCAAAGAAGAAGAAGCTTTCATGTTGCATTCCCTCAGATGATCATTGAATTTATCCTTTAAAATTAACCATTTTATTCAAATTAACCTAATTTAACCATTCAAATTAAGTTATTCAAAGTTCTCTCATTCAGTGTTGTCTCCTGGCAAGTTGAAAATCTTGAGTTGAACATGAAATCAAGTGCTTATGTACTAGTACAGGGTTGTTGGATATCAGTTTTCAAATTCATCTGACTGTGGGGTGGGAGGGGGGAATAAAACCATTTGATATAATAAATATAACACTTGGAACCAATGTTTCCCTTGGATCATGCCTCGGGAGACATGGTTCCTCTTGGAAGACAATCTGCAATGTTACCCTTAAGCCAGGTCATTATTTTTATAATATCATATCTAGAATACAGGAATAACACCAAATACCTGTTAATTGAATATTCCTGTTGACTGAATAATTCTCACTGTCAAAGTGGCTATTCAGTTAATCAGATTCTGCTATATTACTTTACCTTTCTCTTTCCCAAAAGTTAAAAAAAGGTTCCCAAACAAAAAGATTAAGGTAGCCATGTTTCAGGTTTCCTTGATTTCTGATTTGTAATAGGATTCTAATTATATGTTTCTTCAGCTTAGCATTCTGTGTTGCAACTTGCACCCACATTTCCATGATAAAATGCTACACACTTGCCTGCACATCTTATTTTTGTAGAGAGACACATTTATAATTAATGACAACAAAAATTTATTTGATATTGTGCTATTTTTTGACAGATTGTAGTTGAAGGTATTCTAGGAACAGGTGCAACAATGGACATAGCTGTAGATGACATAGCAGTTTTGAATCCTACCCTCTGTTTTGGTGAGTTACTGTGAGACAGAAGATCCCACTTAATTGGTTATTTTCATAACTGAGTAACCCTGTTAATTAGGTATGATTTCTGAACACCGAACCATTCACAATACCTACAGTATAAATTTAATTGCATATGTTATTGAGTCAACTTCTGTTAATTGAATAAACAGTCTTACGCAAAATCAAAGAATAACTCTAGCAACTACTGAATTTCTCATGTTTATCAACCTTTTTGGCTTCTGTACATGTACATCAACAAAGAAAATTAATCCATTGTATCTTGCTGGATAGAGGTCCTTGAGCTCTATCAATATAAATGCTCAGTTTATCAGTAGAACTACGGAATTCCTGGACCGACATGCAACATACAACATACGACATGCAAGATGCGACATACGAGATGAGACATACAAGATACGACATACAACATACAAGATATGACATTAAACATACGAGATAGTGTGCCATATGAAATGCGACCAGGAAGTCTGGTACATTTCGTATCACAACATACTTTATCAATCTTGCCATCTTGGTGAAAAAGAAACATATGCAAACTTTAACTCTTTGAATGCTGTTGGCAATATGCAATATATGCAGTATGTATAATTTGGGCATATTTAATTAAATTTTCTCCCTGTAAATTAAATGGATTCCTTCAAGTTAAAGTTATATTAATTTTTTGGCGGCTCAGTAGGTAGAGATGGGGGTTGCAAGCCGAGAGGTCCTTGGTTCGAATCCCACTTGCGGGAACTGAGTTTTGTCCTTGGGCAAAACACTTAATCCCAATTGCCCATGCGGGGGCATGGTGGAATTGTGTACTATGGCGTACTGCACGTCAATGGTGCACTTGTCTTCAACCAATGCTAATCCTGCTTGTGTGGAGTTAATACTTATGGAGTCTGACAGTTGCTTGGTGGTTCTCTCCTCGTACTCCAGATTCCTCCACCCGTAAAACTGTCCGACACGAGGTGACCCTGACTGGCGAAAGTATTGTTGAACCCCAATAAATAAATAAATAAATTTTTCATTAAATCTAGTCATGGCTGTTTTACAGCAGACATGACCAGATTTAATGAAAAATACCTGGAAAATACTCAGCAGATTGAGTTAATGGCAGATATTTTCACAGAGGGTACAGCACAGCAGAAATAACTGCAGTGCTTATGTGCAATGGTGGGATATATTCAGATCAAAATATGAATTTTGAATTAACCCTCTTTGTCTTAAGTACTATAGCATGTACCTGAACGTCCCTCGTTACCGGAACGTTTGGGGAAGCAGGTAAATTCCCATAGGAACCTGACTTTGGGGGGTGGGGTGCAATTTTTTTCTGTGCAGAATTTTGGCACCATTCAGAACTGTATCCGGCAAGTGGTGTACGTACTGCGTATATAGTATGCTGTGGCATGTAGCGTGATATATGCAGGCACAGGGCTATGGGTATATAGTAGAGGTGGGACATGTTGGCTCAGTAGGTTAAGGTGCAGGCTGCATGTCAAGAGGTCCTCAGTTTGAATCCCACCTGTGGCAACTGCATTGTGTCCTTTGGGAAGACATTTCATCCCTATTGCCCACGAGGGGGCATGGTGGTGTTGTGTGCTTAGGTGTACCACACATTGATGTTGCACTTGTCTTCAACCATTACTTACCCTGCTTGTGTGGAGTTAGTATGTTGGGGAGCCTGACAGTTGCTCGGCATTGCATGGTGGTTCTCTTTGGGTACTCCAGCTTCCTCCACCCCTGTGATGGGGAAGGTGAGATTTTTGTTGAGAAAGTTATCCCACGAAACAGTTGACGTTGCTATTAACATCGAGACGTCATGATGCACACACAACATCATAGAAACAATCACCGCTGTTGTTGTCCACTGTAAATCTGATACAGGAGTCCTATCATAGTATAGTATGGGCAATATTGTAGTATAGTATGATATCGTTATTTGGGTAAGGGTGTGTCAGGCTTCTCATACGGGAGTGATATCGTAGTGTAGTATGGGTGCTATATACCCCTTGTAGGTCCCCTGTTAGTCCCGGGTACTACTAATCGACTTGATGCTTGACCATTATGCTTCATATTATCCATGACTGGTGCTCCCCATGGGAACCCCGGGAAGTAAGCAGCACTTGTTTACTGTGGTAAACCAGTTCCGCTTTACTAGTAAAATAGGACCCAGTCACCAATGCTTGGGGTGAAAGTCCTCTAAAATGGGCAACATGTTGATCAACGATTGACTAAACTTGACTTCATCTCCATGTTGTGTCACGATTAGCCATAGTGCATAAATATGTGACGTTAACCACCAACAAACTCAATCCATGACTGGTATATAAAAGTAATGCTTGTCCGGGCAGTATATTGATGTGGGGTGGGGGTAATGCATTGTTATTTAGTGTGTTAGTATAGGATGTGTGGTATGTACTCATGCTGGTTCAGCGTTATCCCTTGGTATTATTATCCAATATCAATCTAGGATGGTGTGTTAGCCCACAGATGGAAAAGGTCATACGTAATACTTGGTAGTATAGGGTGTATTGTCTGTACCCCCATCGGTCTACTGTTAGTATTCGGTACTGCTAACCCAATGAATGTATTTTACGATCGGGGATTGGTATAGGTAGAGTGTAATGCTAGGCAGTGCAGTATTACAAGGAATGTTTAAAATGGTTGAAAGGGCTGCAAGTTTTGTATCACACAGATCTAGTGTTATCCCATAGTATTACAGAACCACCCGATGGTTTGTACTGTCCCGTGTGTAGTTTGGAATGCTAGGTCATGCAGTGTTGTATGATTCTAAGACTTGGCCGAGGGAAGAGGAAAAAACCAATACGGGTTTAGGTGAATGGAGCAATTTGGTTGCACCTGTTAAAGATCTGACCAAGGGCAGAGTTGGTAGAAGACTATACTATTGGGTGACTACCAAAGACCGTAGGACAGATAATGGTGACTATGAGTATGTCAAGAGTAGTGGTCTAAAACCTATGAAAACCATGGAGTGATCTAGAAGCCGATTGGGTGTTAAGAGCAATAGGTGGTTGATGGGATGTGCTGGTTTGCTAGTGCACCATCTGTCGCTCTCTCATGCATCACAGAGCTAACAGGGACCAACCGTAGTATATAATGCCTATACTGTACTACGATATCACTCCCGATATAGCAAACTCTTATGACACACCCTTACGTCATATTAGATTGTATAGGGGACAACAACAGCAGTCAAAAGTTTCAATGACGTTGAGTGCACATTGTGATGCATCGCATCGTGATGACTTCAATAGTAACATCAACTGTTTCGTGGGGAAAGCTTTCAACAAAAAGCTCACCCTTTCTATCTCCTTTCCATAACATACCCCTACTATATATGCTGTTTGGAATGGTGTCGAAATTTCACTCAGAAAACATTTGCTCCACCCAAAGTCTGGTTCTCCACCCAAAGTCTGGAGAACTCCCCCCTCCCCCTCCCCCCCCCCCCCTTAAAAAAAAAAATGTGGCCCGATTATTGATGTCTGTCACAACTTATAAATTATGGACACCTGCGGACTCAGAGTCAAGGAAATTGCTTTTCTTGAATTTCAATTCCCCACCCCCCTCCCAGCGAGAGAGGTGTCCCCTTCTTGTGCATGCCTTCCATCCCTCCACTGCATGGTTTGGATGATGCTGAGCATCCTATTCTGTATACCCCCCTAGTACTTCAGTGATCTGGACATAGCAGCTACCCCCTTCGTTGGTGGGAGGAGTTGTAGCTGCTACGTTCAGATTGATGAACTAGTCCTGCTAGATATTACTCCTCTCCTTCCCCCCCCTCCCCCCCCCCCCCCCCCCCCCCCCCAACTTTGATATCCTGGGTTATCCGAAGTCCCTTTGGTGAAGAACTGAACACAACTTTCGGGGGGTGTTGATGGTGGGACCGTGTTCAGAATTCAAAACACCATCACTGGGTCAAAAGGTACTTTCTGACCTTGTGTTTTAATGAGTAATTAGGCCTAGAATTTAACCTAGAGTGTATATGTAGGCCTATTTTATCCCTTTTGCACAATCATGTAAAGATATAGGCAAAACCCGAAAAAGGTTGACTACAGAGGCCAAATGGTAATAGATATGAAAAAGTGGTGTAGCTGTCTTATAAACTGCACAAGTGGGGGATTAAGTAAATAGCCCATCAAAAGTAACGCAAGTCATAAGGGAAATTGGCTCTCTTCAATCAGTTCCATAAAGTAGTTGTTAAAATTGGACTGGTTGGCCTCTGTTCATAAATTTTGAAATCCGAACACTCCCCCCCCCCAAAAAAAAAAAAAAACAAAACCAAAAACATGGACTTGTCCTTATGGTTGTTGGCCATCATGGCATTGTTTTGGGTTTTAAGACATGGGGCCTTATAGGTGCCACCGGGTTGGGATGTGAGCTTGCAGAGGAGTCAGGCTGAGAATGAACTCCCTTTTACGTTTTTTTGATGTTAATAAATCACCAAGAATCCACCAAAGAGTTTCATTTGATACTAAATTTAAAAATTTTCCCGGGACGACATGTCTCACCCCCTCCAGTATGCTTGTGTCTTCGACAATCACGGCAAATTCCTTCGCCGAGATGGCGAAAAAGCCAAGGTCCGAATAAGCTGGAGGGCCAAAAAGGCCAGTGTCCAAAAGAACCAAGGTCCGAATAAGCCAGAAACCCTTGGGACCTAGCATACCCACAGTGTACCTTTTTCAACAAAGTTGAACCCCTATTGAAATATCCTGGTGAAGCACATCGGTCTAGATACAACAGACGTTGATGAAAGAATTGAGTCTACTCCAACATCATGGGTGTCCTTCCCACCACTGCACAGAAACTTATTTCAAACAATGATTCAGAAATAAAATAATATTATAAAATCCAGTTATACTTATTTTATAATATTATTTTATTCCTGAATTATTGTTTGAAACAAACCTCTGTGCTTCCACGGTCCCGACCATGAACAAGTCAAAATAAAAACACTATTTGGATTAGCCAAACAAAACATGACTTACTTGATGGTCGCTGTGATCACGGGTAGCATATGTTGTATGTCGTATATTATCTCACATGTCGAATGTCGGTCCAGGATTTCCGTAATAGAACACAGAAAAATGACTACATTCCTGTAAAGTGAATATAGTGAGGGGCAGTACTGAAGAAGAAAAAAGTGCAATATTTTCATGAAAAATGCCATGTTGAAATATCATTCTTCACACCCTCATTCAGTAAATGACAAGTGGATTAAACTGACCCAACTGCTGCTGCAAAAAAAGGCTAGCTATGGTGCATGCCCTTGACAATTGCATAGAAATCTATTCATTTAATCCTGGCTGCTTTTTTTTAATTCAATTCACTCATTGACCTGTTGACAAACTGCTAATTTTGTATTCCATTAAAAAGTTGTCCCCTAAGTGTATTCATCCTTGATTACTCAGCTGGTAGGTTTCGTTTATCTTAGTAATGCTTTCCATCATTGTTGGCTGACTGCATAGCTGTCATCTGAAGCTGTGAACTAGAATATAAGGTAGTAACTATCATAAAAATTAATCTGGGGCCTCAAGGGTTAAACAAAATGCAAAGTTGCTCTCACATTAGTTATTTGGATTAAGCTTCCTTCCTAAACATGTCATGCAAGCTACTGTTCTATCAAACTTTAACAACTTCTTGCTATTAAAACTACAAGAGCCCACAGTATTTTTCATTTCAAAATTGGCCAATTGACGCATGGCAGCATAAAAGCTGGAGAATGATTGACTCCAACCACAGCCAAAAATGGGAATATGCTTTCAAGAACTGTATTAAATGAACACCAATAAATAAATAAATAAAACCATTTATAATCGCTATATTAAAATAACACCCAACATTAATTGAGTACTCCTTATAATTTAATATATTTCATTGGCAATGTGGCTATTCAGTTAACACTGTACCACATTACTTATTATTACAGTGGAACCCTGTTAATCGAATAGCCACTGCCAATGAAAATTATTCAATTAACAGGAGTATCAATTAACAGGGATTGTGTCACTTTCTTGTATTCTAGAGATAAACTTAGCATTTATTCTATTATATCTTGTTTGACAGAGCTCCATGATATAATAGATTATGTACCTGTATTGGATGTACAGGTTGGATGTACTGGTTGGATGTACTCAGGCCAAATAGGTCTAAAAACAAAGGAAAACTGGGGAGAGTCAGGGTAACTTCTCGACAGGTTACAAGACTTTTTATTCAGTAAAATATATTCAATTAACAGGGTTATTCAGTTAAGAGATATCCAATTAAGTGGGCTTCACTGTACTTATTTAATGTTGAAGGTCTGCAGAGTTGCTTTGAGAAACCATTTTTTTTGCATGTTGTATGCTAAAATAAGAAAATAAGGCAACTGTAAATTGCAGCTAAGCAAGAAACACTCTTGGTTTTCATTTATTACAATACTTCTAGAACCAGTAATTATGTTATAAAGAAAATGAAACTTGGAAGTGCTTCTTGAACTCTGCTAAGATGTTTTGATGTAACACACTGTAAGAAAAGACAGATGATAATTGACCTGGAACCGTTGCCGATTAACTGGCTGAGTTCTGGATGCCATTATCGTGAAACAGAAAAAATGGTTATTTAAAATTGTTTTTTTACAATTTATTGGAGAGTGCCACTTGGCACTCTCCCATAAATTGTAACAAATCAATTATATATGAAAAGATCTTGCAGAAAAGATCTTGTCACTAGCATGGCATCTTTTAAAAAAACAACTTATGTCACAAATCACCTTTAAAAAATAACTTGGCATTCCACCAGTCAACAGAATTTGTAAATTTTTTATGCTCAATTGATTTAAGATTAATACTTCTGTGAGTTCATATTAATTTCTTAATGGTAATTCACTGCAGGGTCTAAATTCCAATCTGTTTTGTGAGAATCTAAATGAGAATCCTGCTTTTCATTTCTAGGGGATGACCAACAATTTGTGAGAATCTTAAGAGAGTCACTTTCTGTATTCTTGTTGAAATATAAGCCCTAAATTGTATATTTTCAAATAATTTTAAAACTTGAACAGTTATCCTTGTATCTAACAAAACTGCCAGATTTAGATTTGTCCAATGTATTTTAAATTTTTTCCAAGTTTTTTTTGCATGACTGATGTAGCTCTCTGAAATAAGGATATATAGTCACAACATTCATACTTCTGGATACCCAAGAACAGGTTGAAATTCCCACAAATTTTTAGCATCAGTTGGATCAGCTGTTGTGTCATTATGGCATCTCAGGAACTGTTTCCTGTGCTGTTTTTCCATTAACCAAACTAAATAGTAAAATACAAACCTACAGAAATTTGTTGAGCAATTCGACAGGTTTACATCATTCAATTTAACCCTTTGTCCAACACAGGATATCAAAATTCATTATTTTATTTATTGTTTTTTTTTAAGTTTTTCCAAAAAATTCAACAAAACCATCTCATGTGACTCCTCATTGAAACAAGCTCGATGAGCTCATTCCAATGAGGTGTTACACATTATATGGTTTTGTTGAAATTTCTTGAAATTTTTTTTTTCAGCTGCTAAATTTGAAAATTATGTGGGTGGATGTGGCAGATTTGTTGGTTAAGTGGTTAAAAGAACCAGTGAGACACATTTTTAGCTCACCTGAGCGAGGCTAAAGGGGCGCTTTACTAACCACTTTCTGTCAATCCATCATTGTCCGTCTGGCGTAAACTTTACATTATCAGCTTCTCACAAACTCCTGAGCCAAATTAAACTAAATTTGGTGTGCATATTCTTCATCATATGCCAATTCAAGTTTGTTCAAATAAAGTTGCCATGACCACAGGGGGCACCACAAGGGGCATAACTCTGATAGCACCCATAAAATACAAAAAAAAAATCTTCTTCAGACCCAATTGGTCAGAATCTTTTCATATTTGGTATACAACATCTGTGGGTGTGTCAGATTCAAGTATGTTCAAATCGAGTCCCTGGGTTAATATTTGGGCTCCCTATTGGTGCCTGAATTTAAACTTAGTGCAATACGTGGTATAAGCTTTAAAAATGTTTTTCAGATTCACCAGTCAGAATCTTTTCATATTTGGTGCACAACATCTCTTGGAGGGGAGGGGGGGCTGGGGGTTTGGCTCAGATTCAAGTTTGTTCATATCGAGTTGCTGGGTTAATTTTAACTTTGTGCAATATGTAGATTATTCTTTAAAAATCTTCTTCAGATTCACCAGTCAGAATCCTCTCATATTTAGTATACATCAAGTTTGTTCAAATTGTGTTCCTCGGTTAATATTTGGGCTCCCTATTGGCGCCTGAATTTAAACTTAGTGCAATATGTGGAATGTTCTTTAAAAATCTTCTTCTTCAGATCCACCAGTCAGAATCTTTTCATATTTGGTGCACAACATCTCTGGGGGTGGGGGTCAGATTTAAGTTTGTTCATATCGAGTCGCTGGGTTAATTTGAACTTTGTGCAATATGTGGAATATTCTTTAAAAATCTTCTTCAGATTCACCAGTCAGAATCCTCTCCTATTTGGTGTACATCATCTCTAGGGGGTCCAGATTCACATTTGTTCAAATCGCGTTCCTCAGTTAATTGTTGGGCTCCCAAAAGCCCAAATTTTAACTTAGTGCAATATGAAGAAATTTCTTTAAAAATCTTCTTCTTCAGATCAACCAGTCAGAATCCTCTCATATTTGGTGTACATAATCTCTAGGGGGCGGGGGGATTTAAGTTTGATCAAATCGAGTTTCTCAGTTAATATTTGAGCTCCCTATGGGAGCCCAAATTTTAACATGGTGCAATATGAGGAAATTTCTTTAAAAATCTTCTTCTTCAGCTCCAGTGATCAAAATCTTTTCATATTTGGTATACATCATCCCTAGGAGGGCCAGGTTCAAGTTTGTTCAAATCGAATCACTGGGTTAATATTTGGGCTCTTATTGATGCAATATGAGGAAATTTCTTTAAAAATCTTCTTCAGATCCACCAGTCAGAATCTTTTAACATTTGGTAAACATCATCTCTTGGGGGGTCAGATTCAAGTTTGATCAAATCGGGTCCCTGGGTTGAAAATTTTGGGTCTGGTTCAGACTTCGAAATTGTGTAAAAAAAAATTTCCGATTTTTTATGAGTTTTGTTCAATTTTAAGACGAAAAAAAAATTTTAGCCTGAAAATTTTGGGTTGGGTTCCGACTGAAATTGTGCACTAAAATTTGGAGAAAAAAAATTCCAGTTTTATGCATTTTGTTCCATTTTGAGATGAAAAAATTTGGACCAAAATTCAGAAATTTTTGGGGGGGATTTTTAATGTGTTTTGTGTAATTTTGAGACGAGGAAAAAACATTTTTTATAGCCTGAAAATTTTGGGTCCAGGTCCGACTTTTTTCCGATTTTTTAAGCATTTTGTTCAATTTTGAGACGAAAAAAAATTTTAGAAAATTTTGGGTCCGGTTCTGACTGAAATTTTGGAGTAAAATTTGGAAAAAAAATTCGTTTTTTATGCGTTTTGTTCTATTTTAAAGAGATATGGAAAAAGAAATTTTTAGCCTGAAAATTTTGGGTCTGGTTCGGATTCTGGACCAAAATTCAGAAATTTTTGGGGGGATTTTTTGGACGAGAATTTTGAGATGAGAAAAGGGTTAAAACTGGGCTTGTCAAAACGGTGAGCAACAACAGCAACTGCAACTACCATAACTTATTATTTTCATCAGTACAATGGTGAACAAAAAGGATAATATAATATTCAGTGTTTCATAGAATACCTTATTGTCAGAGGTTTTCAATTTACAGTAGGCATAAAATTACACTACCATAATTTCAGTAATGCACAAACTGTTTGTGGACTCTTGTTGATAAATTGTGTGAGTAGATGGGGGTCACATAGCAAACTAGAAGATTTAGGGGTGTCAGGCAAGCTATCTTCAGTGTGTCTGTTGCCATTTCTGTACTTTAACCCTTTACCTATCATGATAAGCAGGCGACACTTGCAAAAAAAATTCTTGAATAACTAATTTTTTTCATTTTTTGTCTTAAAAACATAGGTTATGACCCCTTGTTGGAATGAGCTCGTTCCAACGAGGTGTCATAACCATGTTTTTGAGACCAAAAAATGAAAATAATTGGCGATTTTTTAGAACAGGTCTGACCGGTTTTGGCTGTTACGTTGGGTAAAGGGTTAAAGCACAATTCTAATCAGTGAGTTTTCGACAAGGGTGTATGTTAAATTTTAGCTTATTTACATCAGAAAATGGGGTCATGAAAAATGGCACATCCTCAATCAGAAGCTTTCTTGTGTTTCCATGATTAGCAGTGTGCCAGTGCGATTTTGTAACCTCAAACACACACACACAGACACACACAGACACACACACACACACACACACATATATCTTTGTCTACCCTACATACCGAGGTACCCCATTGTTTGTTCTTTGTGTGGACTAACGGTTTCTACCTCGTTTTGCCGGTACAGTTCTGGGAAAACAAACGAGGTAAAGGGTTTCTTTTGTACCTCGGTAAGGCAAAACACGCAAATTCTTTTGTCTAATTTACTTCATGAAGTTGGTAAGACAAACACACACACACACACACACACACACACACACACACACACACACACACACACACACACACACACACACACACACACACAGACACACACACACACACACACACACACACACACACACACACACACACACACACACACACACACAAATGGCTCAAAAAAGACAGAAGCATCAGGGAAAGAGAGTTGCCCAGTCTGGAAGGGGCCAGGAACAATCGTTCCAGGCCTATTCTAGATTGGTCAAGGCCCTTTTCCAGGTGATTCAGTGTATGCACCATATTGGGCTCCTAGAGCAGCATTTGGCCAACCGGGATTTCCCGAAGCAGTTGGAGAAGAAAGTGGATGAGTTAGGGGGCTTTCTAAAGCCGGCTCTTCCCACCCCACACATTTTTTCTGTTTTTCGACAGATTAGTGTGGGATGGGCCAACCAAACGTTAAATGCTTTAATTGAGCATTATAAGATAAATTTAAACCAGTTGAAGTCTAAGATAACTTTGGCTATGCGACCACCTCCTGGACTCGAAAAGATAGACTTCAACAGCGCTTCGGCGCGTGCCTTGATCTGGGCTCAAAAAAACTTTAAAAACAAGTTGACAGGTAAGACGATTTCGGCCTATGAGTCTTACATTTCGGAACTTCGCCCAGCGTCTGGAGTAAGGAACAATACGGGAGGGAGCAAGCAAACTCCGGCCCGTGTTGTCCCTCTACCCCAACGCGAAAAGCAAAATAAGAAAAGATCAAGGCAAAGCACTTCTCCCTCTTCTTTTCCTTCTACTTCTTCTTTCTCTCAGAGTAAGCGCCTCAATTTGCAAACATCTCCGGTCCATATTGTGACTGAAGAGGCTCGCAAATTGAGTAACGCTGTCTCGCCTCGTCTTGTTCCTCTACCTCCTACTCCTCCTCAGCCTTTCTTCTCTAGTTCTCCTAGTGCTCTCACTAGAACTCCTCCTCCTCCTTCTGTTTCTTCTCCTGTTTCTGTTTCCTCTCCTGCTTCTGTTTCTTCTCCCCCTTCCCCTGCATCTAGTGTGGTTCAACCAGGTATATCGTACTCAGAGAAAGTCAAATCACCGAGCCGCAACTCGGGCCGCTCATTTGATTCTAAATTCTCCCAGTTTCGGCATAAAAGCGGAGTTAATTTTGACAAAAGGAATTGGCGCCTCCCCGATGTTTGTAAAAACATCCTTATGATTGGAAGTTCAAATTTAGGACGCATTGATCGAAATCCCCATCCGGACATCCAGGTGGAGTGTTACCCCGGCGCCAAATTCAATCATCTGCGCTCTATGTTTAAAGGGCACAGGGGCCAGTCCAGTCCCCAAAAAATATTATTAAATATTGGCGTGAATTCTCGAAACGATAATTCTGATCTCGTAGTTAAGCAGTTGCGGAATATGCTTAGCGATATCAGGGTCAAGTTTAGATCAGCAAAAATTTATTTCGCTGAACTAAACTTTTCGCAAAAACTCCCTCAGGCTGAGAGGAGAACCCTGAGCATCATCAACGAAACCATTCGGAAAGTGAAGGACGTTAACGTGATACCAAAAATTGATGACGCAAAGTTTGATGTTGCTCAGGATTTAATCCATTGGACCACGAGAACCGCCAATATTATGTACGATCACTGGTTGAACCACCTAAATTTAAACTAAGTAAAGGCAAAGGTAACAGCTGCCTAACAGATGTGGGATTAGGAACTAATGTGGTTAACCTGTCTGGCACCAATGACCTAACAATCCAAGAGAAATCTCTTTTAGATCGCGGTTTAACTTTTGTACCAGCACCAAAGCCTAAAACTGATAACCAAACAAATTTACCATCATACAACTGTAATTTTCTTAGGCAAATGAAATTAGCCGACCGCTTTAGAAACTCCAGCGGTCGGAAACTTCCTTTTACAGAATCATCTGGTTGGTCACCTCCAAATAGTGAAGTAGATCCCGAAATTATTGAGGCTAGCAAACGAATCATCAAAAAGGTGTTCAGCATGAACATACTCTCCGATAAAGACAATTTAACAGCTGGTGAACGGAGAGCCCTCACGAAACTTCGAAAAAATAAGAAATTAGTAATTAAACCAGCCGACAAAGGTGGGTCGGTAGTTGTTCTATCTCGGGATAATTATATAAAGGAAGCCATGAGACAACTCAGCAATACTAAACATTATAAGAAAATAGATTCACTTATTTGGCCTAGTAATATCGAAAAATTCAATAAGATCTTAAAATTTCTCCTCGACGAAGGTCACATTACCAAAAAACAATTGAAATATTTAACAGCTAAGCTCAGTGCTCAAACAAGACAATTTTATATCCTACCAAAGATCCACAAGGACCGTTCTTCATGGACGGATGACTTAACTCCACCCGGGAGGCCAATTGTATCAGATTGTAATTCGGAATCTTATGCGATCTCGGAATTAATTGATTATCATCTTAAACCTATAGCAAATAGACATCCCAGCTATCTAAAAAATACACAGGATTTCCTGTCAAAAATATCGAAATTGAAAATATCAAAAAATGCAATTCTGGCTACTTTGGATATCGACAGTATGTATACGAACATTGATATTGATAAAGGTGTTAAATCAGTTAAAAATGCATTTGAAAAATATCCGGATGCAAAACGCCCGGATGAACAAATTTTGGATCTTTTAGAGCTGAGCTTAAAAGGTAATGACTTTCAATTCAATGGAGAATATTTTCTACAAATAATGGGTTGTCCTATCGGTAAAAGATTCAGTCCTAATTTTGCAAGCATTTATGTAGCGGAATGGGAGGAAAATGCCTTAAGCAAATGTGCAAAGCATCCTCTCGTATATCTCAGGTATTTAGATGACATTTTTATTATTTGGGAACATTCAAAAGAAGATTTTGATGAATTTTTAGAAATTTTGAACAATCACGATCCAAATATTAAATTGAAAGCTACTATCAGTGAAAATTCTGTTGATTTTCTCGATGTGACCGTGTATAAAGGCAAGCAATTTCAGGCGTCCAGTCATTTAGATTATAAAGTGTATTTTAAACCAACTGATTCACATCAGTTGTTGCACACAAAATCATTTCATCCTCAACATACATTTAAAGGTATCATCAAATCACAGCTCATTCGTTTGCACCGCATTTCAAGTGATAAGGTAAATTTCAATGAGGCTTGTTCTACTCTATTTGGCGCCCTCAGATCGAGAGGGTACTCGCTGCGCCTTTTGCGTAGCCTGAAATCCCAAACCCTGAAAAAGCATGAAAGTCCAGCTGAAACTACCGATTTCGAACCACTGAAGATTGACCACAACAGACCGTTGCAAAATGGTAGTGGCGCGGTATTTAATTGCAAAAAGCCTTGTTGTAGACTGCATACTTTTATGCCTGATCAGAAAGAGGAATTTTCCTCCGAACAAACGAAAAATCATTATCAGATCCGTAACCCCCTCCATTGTGATTCACCAAACATTATTTACCTTATCACTTGTAAGCGATGTTGGAAACAGTATGTTGGTCAAAGTCAAAATCCTTTCTGAGAACATGCTACTAGACACAAACAGGATATAAAACATAATGCTGATGCCCCAGTAGCACAACATTTTAACCTTCCTGGCCATTCTTTGGACGATTTCGAAATCCATCCTATTGAACAACCACCAATTAAAGACACATTAGAAGAAACAGATGAATTTAGAAAAAAACGTAAAGCTTTTTGGATCAATATGCTTCAAACCCTCTGGCCATTTGGTATGAACATATCAGAGGGCGCATGCGAAAGGAGGTCCATCATTCCTTTCACTTTAACGTACAACAGAATGAATATCGAAATAGCAAAAATGTTAAAAGATGAATTCAATTTTACCAATGCTAAATTAAATGAACCTTTGAATCTTCGACCTGTCCTCGCCTATAAGAAAAACAAAAGCTTGCGTAACATCCTTGTAAGGACGAAATTAGAGCCCATCAATGAATAACATCAATTTTTGCCAGTCAGTTTAACCAGTTCCTAAGCTCATCACTTAGTTTAAATCAATTTTATGTACTTTTTTGTCATATTTGAAACCAATCAGGGTTCAGTAAATGAAAATAATTTTTCGGCGGCATATTAAAAGAAAAAAACGTTTCAGTAGGAAATGTCTGTGCCAGTGCGATTTTTTAACCTCACACACACACACGGTAAGGTGAAACACGCAAACTCTTTTGTTTAGTTACCTCGTCAAGTTGGTAAGACAAACCACACACACACACACACACACACACACACACACACACACACACACACACACACACACACACACACACACACACTTGGTTATTATCTCCTGCCACATGGTGGGTGGGGGATAAAGGAATCGGTTCCATTTGTCCTATCCATCCATTGGGCCTGCTGTCCTTCCATCCATCCATCTTTCTGTCTATCTGTGTTTAACCCATTTCTTGTCATTACATTTTAAAGAAAACCAACCAAAATATTTTTCCTAAACTTGATATATAGCTTTTTGGCTATAATATCATAAATGGGATTGTAAACCATCTGTGTCCAAGTATTTCTTCAAGAGTTATTACCCTTGATGGACTTATACTTTCTTGTGATCACATTACCATTTCTTGCCATCACATTTCAAAGAAAACCATTCAAGATTTTTTTGCCTAATTTCATTTCGCTTTTTGGTCATAATATCATGAAGAGAATTGCAAACCTGGTGTGTCAAAGTATTTCATTCAGAGCTGTTGAGGGAATGGGTATCTCATAGTGTTTCACTTGTCTTTAATTTTTATGTTTCCATGCCATAAAATGGTGGGGGGGGGGGGGGGGGGTGGTAGGGCATATATAGTGGTACCCTTGTCTGCCCATCATTTCTGTCCTACCAAAATAACTGTTTTCTGGACTTTTTTTTAACTACACATGGAGATAATTGTCCGATTTCTTGTATGGCTTTGTCATGGCTACCCACAAATTAAGTTCAGATTTGGTCCTGGTCATATGATTTTTCGCAGAATTATCAACCTTGAAATAACAGTTTTCTGGCCTTTTTTTCACCATGCATTGATATCATTGGCAGATATTTGGTTTGTCATGGGTACCTACAAATTGAGTTGAAATTTGGGCCTGTCAGATGGTTTTTTTGTGGAGTTAATGTCCTTGAACTTAGTTTATGATGTGAAAACTCAAGAGAATCAGTTTTCCTGACCTTTTTTGCTTGCAGTGGCATACAGGTCATAGTGACACATCCAGTTTAGTGGAAGCTTCTTGTTTTGTTCTGTTGTTCTTGATGACAAAACAAGAAGAAAAAGGAAATGATTTTGTGAGAACTCAAACTATTGTTTAGATTCTCAAAATGTAAGCCGGTCATTTCCCCATGTTCCAATTCCCCATGGCAAAAAGTGACCATTTCCCTACGGTGTGTTTTGCTAAGGGGACCAGTTCCCCACGGCACCGTTTGCAAATGTGACCAGTTCCACACGACTCTTTTTGCAAAGGTGACCAGTTCCCCACGGCTCATTTTGCAAAGGTGACCAGTTCCCCACGGTCCGGTTTCTCTCATTGGTGATAGCTTATGTTGTTACATACACACTCCATCGGCGAACAGTACATAAGTGAGCAATGTTTGAAAGTTTTATGTTTTGACAAAAAGTGATACCGCACTGATTAGTGAACATTGTTTGGAGTGATAACATGTAATGATTCCATACAGATTATTGATCAGGTTGATCGCTTATGTTGATTACCAAGCATCAAAGATTGTTTTCAAAAGTGATTGTTTTCAAAAGTGAACATTGTTTGGAGTGATAACATATAATGATACCATACAGATTATTGATTAGGTTGATCACTTATGTTGATTACCAAACATCAAAGATTGTTTTCAAAAGTGATTGTGTTAAACATCTTAATTAATGCGTCCATCAAAGATGGACTGTTTTCAAAAAGACTGTTATTTTAGCGTTTTTCTATAAATATTGGTCCACATATTAACAAACAGAACTTCAAATAACATTATTTTTATGCATTGGCTATAACAATACAGGTCCAAAATCTTAGTCTATTCTGGTCCTTGTTTCGCAGGATTGTGGACTGCAATACTGAGCAACGAGCCTCAGAATAGACCAGGCATCAGCCGAGTGGGCGTCTAGGGCGAAGAAGTTGCCTTGTCATTCCTCAAGTCGCCTGGGCTTACATTGGGGGCTAAATTCAAGTCGCCCTCCAAAACTTCCTTGGGAGACATGGCAGTAGTTTACTGTATTTTCTAATGTTTTATATCCAAAAAAAACAACGCTTCCGCATTCACAAAAAAGTAAACACGGCTGCTGTTAAAATCCGTCATATGGCTCTGAAAATAGCCCAAACTAGCCCAATTTTATATTTCTGAAAAGAGTTGTAATGGCGTAGTCGTTCGAACAGTACGCCCAAACTGATAGCAACCAGCACAAAATGCTATTTAAAACCAAAAGTGTCAGCAAAAACAACGAATCACACAAGACACGCATCGAGTTTATTAGAATTTATTAAAGTTAACCACCGTTTCAAAACCAAAACAAATGTGCAGGGGACAGTTCATCCATAAAAACGTTGAAATTGCTTGCGGTTATGCTCTGTTCCACTGAAAAATTGGCTGCATTGAAATTCGCCCCGCAATTTGCATTGAAAGTTTTTCTTTGAAGGGGGTTAAATGTAATAACTTAATAAGGCTACGATAGAAATCACACATATTAGGATGGATAAGAATGGCAAGCCTTATAGCACCAATCGCACGTGTCAATGTAAGATGGATGGCAGAAATTGTCATTTTTCAGAATAGTATTATCACCCAGCGCAGCAGGTAAGGGAGACAACTGAAATACTTTGTCATTTACCTTAGAAATAAATTAACTCAAATTGTTAATGACGTTTAATTTAAGAAGGATGTCAAAACCTTTTTTAACTACACTTTTCTATTCAATTAGGACATTCAGAAACTATGAATGACCCAGCTTCTTGTGTGAACTTGAAATTTATTTTAAATACTTTAAATATTTTTTTTAAAAGAATATACCTTCTGTTACAGAGAAGAATACTCTCACCATGGGTAATGCTAAATTTCAAATCCACTGCATTGAGGCAAATACAAAATCAACTGCATGGTAACCCTAGTCATCACTGTTAGGGAAAGAGTAAGGGTATTCAGAAACCATGGATGACACAATTCTTTGCAGGGGAGGGGGAAGGATTTTAACTTGCATAACTTAGTTTTGTGTGTGTGTGTATGTTTGTATAACTTTTATTTATTTTTTTTCTCACCACCATTGTGTCCTCTGTGTACATTTATTTTGTCACGATGTCATATACGTTTTGTTTTTTTCTGACTTCTCCCTCATGTCCACTGACTTCTCCCTCCTGGCCCCTGACTTCTCCCTAAAGTCTCTGGAGGGAGAAGTCACTTCTCCCTAAAATCAGCTGCCAGGCTGACCCCTGGAATAGACTAAGATTACGGACCCTTATTGCTAACCACTGCCGCAAAAAAGCTTAGCATTTTCTTTTCTAGCTGCTGAATTTAACGCCGTAAGGAATTGGACCATTGTGAATTTAGCGCCATGGGGAATTGGACCATTGTGAATTTATCGCCGTGGTGAATTGGACCGTTGTGAATTTAGTGCCATAGGGAATTAGACCATTGTGAATTTAGCGCCATGGGGAAATGGTCACTTTTCTAATTAAGAGGCCGTGGGGAAATGGTCCCATGGGGAAATGACCTACAATCTCTCAAAATATCTGTTAAACAAATTCGCTGCTGCATGTTTAGATCCTTTATTGGAACTTGTCCGCTTCTTCTTTTGTTCTCAGTGACAAACAGTTTCTCAGAATACCAGGTAAACAAACCCAGACCCATTTGTTTTTTTGTGAGGACTCAAAGAGAATAATGGAAATTTTTGTGGGATCTAAACACTCTTGTTCTTACAAAGTTGGTTAAACAGATCCCCAACAACACACACATAGGCAAACACACAATTGTTTGGTACTATTGATTAAACAAACCCTCCACCCCCACCCCCACCCATACACACACATACCCTCACCCACACACACCACAGGCAGACTCACCTTGTATAGTCCCATTATTTATTGATGAAATACATAAAACTGACCAATTGTAATCGAGTCTGGAAATAAGCAATCTGTCATTTGTAGAATGAGGTCCCCGGAGGAAGCATTTGCTGATGATATCCCATACAATGGACTAGAGTCCCGTTTTATCCTCCGAGTACCTCTGTCTGTCTAAGCCTGAGACCTTGATTCAGATTGAGGTTCACACAGGGTAAATTTAGTAATGCTACTCTGCCGTGCAGGGTAGCATCACCAAATTCACCCTCTACAGACCTCATTTTGCAGATGACAATCTGCTTATTTCCAGGCTTGATTGTAATATATGTTAGTAGCAAGCAAGCCTTAGTCTGCTCATAGGCTTACTTTTCAGTATGGCAAAATATTTTCTTTTTCAGAGTATCCAGGTAATGCTAATCCAAGCCAGACTACAGCAAAACCACACTCAACAGTACCCCATTCAACAATGAAAACCACTCCACCAACAAGTAAGAATATCATTTTCATTTTATCTGTTTCAGTAATTCACAATGTAGTCTATTATTGCAAGATAACATATCAGCATCTAGTTTAGTCAAACTATGTGCTTTCAGTTTATTTTTACTTTATTACAGTTTATTTGAGTGTTATATTGTTGGCATTTTCCAACAAAATGTAGCGGAACAAATTTATAGATATTGTGAATGAACTGTTACATACTTTCGAGTGGATATTAAGTTGATGCAAAAAATAGTTACTCTGTTATTGACTCAATTATAGATGTGTTGCCTTCAATAGGTGTCTCCCTCTATTAGCTACCAAATATATTTTGATGTATGCATACACCGCTTTTTACAAATTTACCAATGTGTTAAGCCCACCCCTCCCCTCCCAAATTGGTTACCTCAATCCCTGATTAAACTGCAAGTTGGAGTGGAAAAAATGTTTTGATTCTCAGGCAGTCTGTAATTGTAATTGAACCCTTTCATTGGTAATTTTATTGCACCTTGCAGTGTTTTCCAATGTTACTACAAAATCGGAAGACTCAAAACTTTTTGTATTTTTTGATTGATGTATGCAACTGAAATCTGAATAGCATAACTAAAGATGAAAAACAGTTTTATTTTTAAAATTAAATGAATTTATTTGTATTATTAAGAACTTTCTATACTCTTTGTATGAAAAGACATCTGAAAGCCTCTCAATCGATGCTCACTATATGCAAGAAAAAAAATAAAATGAAAAATAAACCCTCCCTCCCTCACTGAATTGAAAAAAAAAAATGCCTGTGAGTCAAGTAATTTATTTTGTGTGCCCTAATATACTTGTAATATTAGGATTTGTAATTCAGGTAATATTCTTCAGCACAAAATTAGGCTATTAAACAGAATTTTTGTTTCTCGGGCAGTTTTCCCTGAATGTTTTGACCGAAAAGTAGGCTTTTTTTCCTTTAAAATATAAAGATCTGGAGATTATTATACATGTTTGGTGCACTGACTGTCTTGTGGCTTTACTGTTATTTCTAGGCAAGTCATGGTATGGGCAGCCAAGACCTTCCTAGAAACAAATGAGAAGTAATTTTTTTTAAGCTCCCAAAAAAAAATTTCAGGGGAGCATATTGTCGCCATTTTGTCTGTCTGTCTGTCTGTCTGTCTGTCTGTCCATCTTTCCATTCCATCTGTCCGTGTATCCATCCATCCATCCAAAACAAATGGTTTCTGAATAACTATAGTTTGCTTTGTTGTATGACCTTATAATTTTGCAACATTACTATGTACCATGAAATGCAGGTCAAATTCGATTTTCACCTTTGTGGCACTTACTGTTCAGGAGTTATGCCCCTTGAAAAATTACAAAATGGTAAAATCAATGGTTTCTGGATGAAAACTCTAGTTTGCTTTTAGGTACAACCTAAAAATTTTGCCACGTTACTACCTACCACGAAATGCAGGTCAAGTTTGATTTTCACCATTATGGCATGTACCATTCCAGAGTTATGCCTCTTGAAAAGTCACAAAATGGTAACATGTCTGTCTGTCTGTCTGTCTGTCCATCCATCCGTCCATCCGTCCGTCCGTCTGTCTGTCCGACCGTCCATCCGTCTGTCCATCCGTCCATCTGTCCATGTCCATCCGTCTGTCTGTTCTCGAGTTATGCCCCTTAAAGAGTCTCAAAATTGTACAATCAATGGCTTCTGAATGATAACTCTAGTTTGCTTTGATGTATGAACTAACAAATTTTGAAACATTACTATATTCTATGAAATGCAGGTCAGGTTTGATTGTCATCATTATGGCACGTATCATTCCAAAAATCTCCCATATCGTGTATGATTTTCAACTCATTCGTGTCCCTGGATTTCTCTCAATGTCACCACCAATTGGAAGGATAACGTAAATCATGAGAACAAATCCCAGCGGACCAAATGTATTGATCATCAATTTTTAAAATTTGTCAGTTGGGCAGGGATGCGATTATCTTTGTAAATTATGAGTAAATGTACATCTACAAAGGAGGTTTTGCCTGAGCTACAGTTCTTTTTATGTCAAGATTTCCATCACAAAAGTAGTGTTGGGCTGATTGAGATCTTGGCCCATGAACTGATTACTGATTTTTTGTTGCAAATGATTGGCCCGATTCTGATCTGATTTCCAATTTTGGGGATTAATTAACAGCTGTTCATCAAAACATTACCAACACGTTAGAATATGTCATATATATTTAAAATAACATTGTGTAATATAACTTTCCTATCCCTATTGTTTGGGTATTAAATACTGGCGATACATATGTCAATGGTCTCTCACAGTGCTACGTTATACTGTATTTCATCTAAATTTTCAGACAATAATTCAATGTGACCAGCAGAAGTGGGTGGAAATTTTGAACAATTTTGAAAAATATGTTGTACCAGTTAGTAAATTTATTGTACACAAACTACCTTGGAAATAGGAAAGATAAAATGGCTGTTCAAAATGGCAACTTTAATCATCAGCATCACCACTGGAAAAATAAATATGAACATACCCATTGTTTGATGTGTTTTTATTTACTTTCCCAATAAATCCCCGAGAAGAAATCACTTTTGATCTTCCGGTTGGCTACATGAAAAGTTTAGTTAGGACGTTTCCATGAATTATGTTAAATAGTAATCAAGCCATGTGCTTGTGTTATTTCTGTGAGATGAAAAAGCTGAGCTGGCATCAGTGCTTTCAAAATGGACCAATGTTGCCATTCAAAGTCGATGAAGTGCTTTTTTATGTCCCCCCTACTCCACCCCACCCTGACCATGCTGCCCACCTTAACCATCGATTAATATTATAGTTTTATTACTACCAGTATAATCTGCCCACTCAACTGCTGCCCAAAGCCCATACAAGAGCAAAGGTACAATCATCCAGTGTACGAGTCACCCCCTTCCCTCCCCACCAGTGTGGAAAGCAGTTGCTGTTATTTGGAAAGATGAATATGAATTATTGGCATAAAAGTTTGTTTTATTCAGCCTTCCCCACCACCAAATGTGGAAAGCAGTTTTTTTACTCCCCCTCCCCAGCCCCAACATACAAATCATGTACTGAGCAGAATTTAAAAACTGAAGAGTATTTGCTCCACAGTTCCTCCCGTATTTCCTATTTTAGTTTTTTGAAGCCGGCTCTTCCTATATACAATGCTGACGTCGGAGGAAAATAATATCAAATACCAGTACACTTTGATAGTGTTCAGGTCCATATATCACTTTTTTGAAACCCTTCAATAGCATTGAGTGACCTCATTGTCATTTGATCTATTTTTAATGTTGGGAATTTAATTGCTGTTCAGTGCACTGAATGTGTTTATTTGTAGCATTAATTACCCTTTTTTGTTGATGATACTTGTTCTTTATTGATTTATTTATGGGACCCTTCAATTATTGTCGTTATTTAAGGTCAGTACAACATAATATTTGTGGGGTTTCTCTTCCCATATCCCCAAAAAGTTGAAAGCACTTTTTGAAAGCCAAAACATGATTGATCAGTTCGTCAGACATGTCAGTTTGATAAGGAAAACAATACTTACCTGTCAATAAGTAAAGAACATGTTTGCAAATAATGTTTTATTAATTCTTTTTCTATTTTACAATATATTGTGCATATGCCACATGTTTGTAACATACAACAAAGAAAGAAAGGTGAAATATTCAATTTAAAAAAAAACATTGTCTCTTTTGATTTATGATGCATTGGGATTCACCTCCAGTTCAAACATTGTGATTGTTTTTAGCTCACCTACTTCTATTCGAAGTGGTGAGCTTATATGATGACCTCGGGCGTCAGCGTCCGGCGTGTCCAATATTGTAAGATTTAATGTTAAGGTTAATTTCTAAAAGATCAGTGGGCTCAGGCCTTTGATATTGCATATGTAGGTTGTAGGGGACTATCAGAACAGTATTCAACCCCGATACTACGACTTTTTTCCAAATTTCACCTAAAATTTTCTGCCAAAACTTGTAAGAATTTGCGTTTAGGTTTTGTAAGAATTTGCGTTAAAGTCAGCTTTTGTGCAGATTGTGCTGCTTTAACTTCTCATTACTGTTGATTTTCATATTTCAATAACAACTGTAGGTATTAACCCTACTGTATGCAGAAATTTACCGGAAAGTTTCTTTTTTTTCAGTCAAAATTTTCATGTTTTTCTCGGACTTAGTAAATTTTAAGTTGTAAAACTTTGTAAACTTTGTGTTTAGGTGAGTTGTGTTTCTATGTGTCTTTCCAGGTGATTAATATTCTACACTTGGGTTACTGAACTCCATTGCAGTAATATTTAACCCTCATTACATGCATATTTGAGGAATTTGAGGCTGATTTTCTGCCAAAACTTGTTGTAAGAATTAGCGTTTAGGTGTTGTAAGAGTTTGCGTTAAAGTCAGCTTTTGTGCAGATTGTGGTGCCTTCACCTCTCATTACTGTTTATTTTCTCATTTCAATAACTACTTTAGGTATTAACCCTACTGTATGCAGAAATTTAACTGATTTCTTTTCTTTTTTTCAGTCACAATGTTCACGTTTTTCTCTGACTTACTCAATTTTAAGTTCTAAAAGTTTGTGTTAAGGTGAGTTCTGTTTCTATGTGTCTTTCCAGGCAATTGATATTGTACACATGGGTTACTGAACTACATTGCGCCCTCATTACATGCATATTTGAGGAATTTAAGGGGGATTTTAAGGACTTATATTCACTTTCTTTAAAAAAAAATTTTTAAACTTTTTTTTTTATTTAATACTTTCTCATACTTGTTACTAGTAACATTAAGGCTTATTTTAGTTGTTGATGTGATGTATTTTTGTTGGGACTTATAGTCACTTTCTTGAACGAATGTTTTTCCGCAACTCCTCTTTAACCAATGAATGTACTGCAATTACAATTTCAGTGATTCTTCATTACATAATGCCATTTTGCACCTCCTATTTTATTTTTTTATCTGATGTATTTTTATTAGCTCACCTACTTCTATTACAAGTGGTGAGCTTATATGATGACCTCGGGCGTCGGCGTCCGGTGTGTCCAATATTGTAAGATTTAATGTTAAGGTTATTTTTTCAAAGATCACTGGCCTCAGGCCTTTCATATTGCATATGTACATTGTAGGCGACTATCAGCACATTATTTAACCCTGATACTACGACTTTGTTTCAAATTTCACCTACAATTTTCAGCCAAAACTTTTTGTAAAGAATTTGCATTTAGGTGTTGTGAGAATTTGCGTTAAAGTCAGCTTTTGTGCAGATTGTGCTGCTTTAACTTCTCATTACTGTTGATTTTCATATTTCAATAACAACTGTACATATTAACCCGACTGTATGCAGAAATTTAACTGCAATTTCTTCTTCTTTCAGTAAAAATTTCCATGCTTTTCTCGAACTTAGTCAATTTTAAGTTCTTAAAGTTTCTGTTTAGGTGACTTGTGTTTCTATGTGTCTTTCCAGCCGATTGATATTCTACACTTGGGTTACTGAACTCCATTGTAGTAATAACTTTTAACCCTCGTTACATGCATATTTGAGGAATTTGAGCCTGATTTTCTGCCAAAACATGTAAGAATTTGTGTTTAGGTTTAAGATTTTGCGTTAAAGTCATCTTTTGTGCACATTGTGGTGCCTTCATTTATCATTTAATCCTCTTTATTTTTGTCTTTTCAAAAACTACTTTAGATATTAACCCTACTGTAAGCAGAAATATAACTGATTTTTTTTGTTTTTTTTTATATCCAATGATTCTAAGTTGAATTGATATATAATAAATGCAGAAATATAGACTTTCCAAAGCCATCACATAAACCACATTAATCATTTCATGCCTAGTTAATGATTTATATTAACTAAATATTAGGCATGTTACATTGGAACAACATTATCAAGGGCGAATATAGGTGAGCGTTGGGATGTAACATCCCTCTTGTTTGTATTTCTCATGTACATATATAAATGAATTGTGCTGCATATTTCAATCTGCAGATTTCACAACTTTCAATTCAACAAGAGTAAAATGATTGAACGCTTCGGAAAGCTTTTGTTTTTGCTGCGACATGGTGAAATGAAATCTCACTTCACACTTGTTAGCTCAGCAGAAAATATTGAAAGCATTTAATTAAAACGGATACGCATATTGAATATCCTGTTTGTTAGTTAGAACAACTGAAAATGACACCTTTTCGGAGTATCATTGTGCATGTGGACATGGTTAAATTATTTCTCTGATGATCAGTAAAAACAATGTTTACCAACTACCCCTGATTATGATCCAATGGCCAGAAATCGGCCAATGCCGATTACCATTTCAGATCATCAGCCCTACACTACACATAAACCTGGTATGAAGTTTGACTATGAAGTGTAGAGGTACTGTGGAATGAAAGTTTTAATTCTGAAAATTTTTCTAAAGTTGTAGGTTTTTAATGGCTTCATTTTTCTCACTTTGCCTGTTTTCCTACTAAATCTCTTTATTTCTACAAAAAAATGGTGTGAATTAAGAGTATGAAGTGAAGCTGTACACAATTGTTGATCCAGTGACTTTTTCCAGAATTATGTCCCATTTTGTGACTAGATTTTATCGTGAAGTTTGTCTGCATAACTTCTCACTATTTTTGCATTCTTTACTTAACTTTGTGTGGAATATGAGTATTAAGTGTAGATGTCTATGTGCAAAGGAATTTTCTGTTTGATTTTATGGCTAAACTTCCATCAAAATTTTGTCAGCTTACCTCGTCTTACATATTTCATTAGACTTTTATGTGTAAGTATCAGACTTGAGGTGAGTATTGTTTTGGAAAGATATGAGTAAAGTATGAATACATTGTAAAATCTATGAGTATAGATACAAGTACATTCAAAGTACTTGAGTAAGAGTACAGGTGCATACTTTAGCTCAAAATGATTAACAGTATGAGATGGAGATTTAAAATTGGAAAGGAGTTTTTAATTCAACAACATGTTTCTTAGGTTATGCTATTGTTATAAACTAATTCATCAAGTAATTGCATCAATTCTATCAATTCTACATACTGCACTGCAAGGAAATCAGTGAGAATTTCTCAAATTTCCACGTGCCATAGAATCAAGGATGCTGGTTTTGTTTACAATGGCATAGGAGGGGGGGGGGGGGGGGGGGGGGTTCCAACCCACTCTCTTGATAGTTAACAACTAAATTACCATCACAAAAGTTTATCTGGATAACTCCTCCGACCTACACCTTTCATTAGACTTTAAAATTTGTTTCTTTGTTTCTTTTCATGGTTATAACCTTTGAAGTAATTGCAGTTGATTACATTTGCAATGTAATTGTCTCAAGTCTGTAGTCAACCAGAATGATTTATACCATGTTTCAAATGTTAGTTATAACTATGTCATGAAATTCCATATTGTTCAGTCTGCTTATTATATGGGTCTTTTTGTCAGAAAAGTCATTAGAAGTTATAAGACTATCTTGTTGATCAGTGCTTTGTTTCATGATATCTCCTGGAGAAATTGATGGGATGAACACCTCCCCATCAGAAGGACCTATTTAATCTTTTCAATGTAAAATATTTAATAGCCCAAGTCTATTACAAATTCTGCAGTTACACTTAGCAAGTAGTGGAACCAATGAGAGAATATGTTCAAATTTTTTTTTTCAGAAATTCTCTGTTTGACCAATATTGATTGTTGATGGAATTTTGTCATTTGCTTTTCTCTTGAATTTTCTAAACCCAGGAGGAAGGTCAGAGCACAAGTTATAGGCTACATGTGGAAATGTTCTTTCAAGCACACACCGAAGGCTGCTTTTAAATAAACTTTCATACCCACACCAAAGGCTACTTTTAATAAACTGCTTACATATTGGGTAGTTTGTTTGATTTATAGAGCTAACTTGTTAATGTTTTGTGTTTCATTTTAAAAGCTTTGGAAAAATAATTGCACATTCTTTACGTAATAAACTCCCAAGACAGGTTCTGAAGCAGACTGGATCATGCCTAGCTGACCTTGAAAAGCTGAATGGGAAACTTTTGTTCAGTACTTATTTTTTGTCTTTGTAGATCCCTCTTCTGTTACCTGTAATTTTGAAGCAGGGATGTGTGGATGGACGCAATTGAAAAATGATGACTTTGATTGGACACGTTTTCGAGGATCGACATCGTCAACCATGACTGGACCTTCATCAGACCACACCTCAGGCCGTGAGTTTTTATACTATTTTGTGGTTGCTGGATTTGTATTATTGTAGTACAATCTTTCTCACTTAATTGACTGTTACAGAAAATAGTAGCCCAGTTCAATGCATAAAACTTTTCAAACATCAGGCCATTTTCCACCCGTTTACACTACATTCAAATTTGACACAGTTAATTACATAGAATTGCAGAGGAAATATGTTATTTAAATAAAAAGATTGTAATCTGTTGAAAAATTAAGAAAGAAAGGTGAAATATTCAGTTTAAAAAAACCCATTGTCCCTTTTGATTTATGATGCACTGGGATTCACCACCAGTTCAAATTTTGTGATTGTTTTTTGTATTTCTCATGTACATATATAAATGAATTGTGCCGCATATTTCAATCTGCAGATTTTGCTACTTCCAATTCAACGAGTAAAATGAATGAACGCTTTGGAAAGCTTTTGTTTTTGCTGCGACATGGTGAAATGAAATCTCACTTCACACTTGTTAGCTCAGCAGAAAATATTGAAAGCATTTAATTAAAAAGGATACGAATATTGAATATCCCAACGATCAGAAAAAACAATGTTTGGCAACTACCCCTGATTATGATCCAATGGCTGGAAATCGGCCATATTGAATATCCCCCATATTTGACAACTTTACAGACATCTTTGTCCTTAGTACTTATATTGGCAGCATTGAATCTATTATGTATTGGCAGAGCTACATGACTTCTGTGACAAACAAGTTAGAATTAATATACAGTTTATCACCAGAGAGTAGAAAAATGATGAAATTCTGGTTTAATGTTTTTCTTGGTGAAATGGCAAGGCAGCTATCCAATTAATAGAGTTCCAGTGCACTGTTCAGTATTTATTTACTTAGTATTGATTCTCCTTTTTATTATGGTTTGACCAGATCTGTCTGTCTGTCCATGTATTTTTTGTAATTTTTGCTTATCAGTGCAATAACTTGAAAATGAAAAGCATCATGGGTCCTATTTTTTGTGATTTTTTAGTGGTGAATAAAGGAAGGTTCCTTTCAATAAACAAGTTTCCTGCCATATCCAATATGGCCACCATGGTGGCCATCTTGAATTTTTTGTAAAATTTGCTTGTCTGTGCAATAACTTGAAAATTAAATGCGTCCTATTTTTGTGGTGGATAAGTGGTGATTAGAGGTTATTTCCTTTCGATAATCATTTTTCTGCTGTATCCTACCTCCTACCATGGCAGCCATCTTGTATTTTTTGTAATTGTTGCTTGTCCACACAGTAACTTGAATATGAAGTGCGCCATGGCTCCTGTTTTTTTTTTTTGGTGGATTAGTGGTGAATAGAGGAAGGTTCCTTTGGACAATCAGTTTCCTGCCATATCCAATATGGCCGTCATGGTGGCCATCTCGGATTTTTTGTGATTTTGCTTGTTCACGCAATTACTTGAAAATGAAATGTACCATGGATCCTATTTTTGTGGTGGATTAGTGATGACTAGAGGAAAGTTCCTTTTGATAATCAGTGTTCTACCATATCCAGTATGGCCACCATGGCAACCATCTTGGATTTTTTTTCAATTTGTGCTTGTCCCTGCATTAACTTGAAATTGAAATGCACCCTGGTTCATATTTTTTGTGATGGATGAGTGGTGACTAGAGGAAGGTTGTTTTCGATAATCAGTTTTCTACCATAGCCAATATGGCTGCCATCTTGTATTTTTTTGTCATTTTTGCTTGTCCATGCAATAACTTGAAAATGAAATGTGCTACCTGTACTATTTTTTGTGATGGATTAGTGGTGACTAGAGGATTGTTCCTTTTAGATAATCAGTTTCCTGCCATATCCAGTCTGGCTGCCATTGCAGCCATCGTAGATTTTTTGTAATTTTTGCTTGTCCACACAGTAACTTGAAAATGAAATGCACCAAAGGTCCTGTTTTTTATGTGGTGGATGAGTGGTGACTAGAGGAAGGTTCCTTTCGATAAACAATTTTTCTGCCTCATCCAATATGTCCACCATGACAGCCATTTTGGATTTTTTGTAATTTTTGTTAATGGGAAAAACATTAAAGTACCTTCTCTCAAACCACTGCTCCAAAAGCTTTCAGATTTCACATACAACATCTTTGGAAGATTGATTCACATATTTGTTGAAATCAATTCCCTGGGTCCATATTTGGGCTCTCTATCGAAGTCCAAATGTTCAAACTGGTGCAATATGAGGTATATTCTTTAAAAATCTTCTTCTTCAGATCCAGTAGTCAGAATCTTTTGATATTTGGTAGGCAGCATCCTGGAGGGAGGGGGGAGGGGGATTCAACTTTGTTCAAGCCAAGTCCCTGGTTTCATATTTGGGCTTCCTGTCAGAGCCTGAATTATAACTTAGTTCAATATGAGGAATATTCTTCAAAATTCTTCTTCTTCACATCCACCAGTCAGAATCCTTTGATATTTGGTATACGGTATCCTTAGGGAGGTGAGATAGAAGTTATAAGTTAAAGCCAAATCCCTGGGTTCATATTTGGGATTCCTGTGGGAGCTCGAATTGTACCAAAATTTCTATTTTCCAAACTGAGAGGCCGATTTGAACCAAATTTGATATGAGGGCTTATTGGGTCATAAGTACCTAATTTATGAAAAACAAAATTTCCTATCACCCCATGGGAACCACAGGAGCTAAAAATAGAAAAAAATTAAAATGCCTGTATCGTTAAAACTACATGGCACTGAGAATTTTTATTTCATGTGAAGCTTCAGGTCCAAAACAATTGGTAAAGGATTAACTATATATATTTATAGGAATAACAGCTAAAATGAGCAGCAGTAAATTTTTGTGCGTAAATGAGAAAAATGATTCATTTTGAAATAATTTTTTTTATATCTGCATCATTGGTCACATCTAAATACGTGTCAGGTTTTTTATGTAGTTTTGAAGGTCGAGAAAAAAACTGTTTGCATGGTTCCTACATCTGTAAAAGTATGAAAATTTAAATAGATTTTTCTTGTGAAAAAGTAGAAAGTGCATTTTTAGTCAGCTTTGAATCACTGTGATTATGGAAATGCTGGTGAAAATTACTTTTGCCCTCCCACAGAAAATCTTTCTCAGGGTTAATTTAAAGTGGTGAGTGAGCTTATTATTTTGGAACATTTTTTAGATTTGTATAACATGGTTGTAATGCCTATTGACTAACAGGATGTGACAGAGCATTAAACAGTTGAACTTATAAAAAAAATATTTCAAGTGCCAAGGATAATTTGATTAGCCCAGATATCCAAATTTGAATGTGAAGTTTCTGAGTACAACTGGATTGCTAGAACATCAGCGAATGTCACAACTCAGTTTGCCCTCTCTTTCCCAGAGAAGGTATCATATAAGTTAGTTTGGTAACTACCCCCAATCCATGGTGTTTAATGATGTGAAAACTGTTACACTATGACTGTAGTAACAGCATATCAACTTTCACGTCATCAATTGTTGTTTACTTAACACGAAAACTAGTTACAACTCATCAACTTCCCAATCTCGGCACTTGTTTTTTGTCAGTATTAATTAAAATATGTTGTAAATATTCAAATTAAATTGCCATAAAAAATGTGCTCATCATCAACATATTCGTTTTTCACAGACATCAAAGTATATTCTTTAAAAAAGTTATTGGTGATTGCGAGGCATTGGAATATTGAAAACCTTTGAGAAAATTTTTTGTTGTTGAGTGTTGCTTATTTATAACAACTTCTGCCCCCACCTCACCCCCAAAATTATTTGGGTTCACTTTTTTATAAGCTTAACTTGACAAAGTCAAGATAAGCTATTGCCATCATGCAAGCGGAAGTCTGTGAGTTTGTCAATTTGAAAGTCTGTTCACATTTTCTTTAGCACAGGCTACACCCTGTAGTTCTTGTCCAATCACCACAAAATTTCATATGCAGGTTCGAGGTCATGTCCAGATGAACATGCCCCCTTTTGGTTGCGATCGGTCAGCCCTAATGGCTGCGCAGACCCGAAACCCGAAAATTAGCACAGTCTACAGGTCATATTTATGAAGGGATTTTTTATAAATTCTGTATAATGTCTAGATGCGAACATCCTATTTTGGTCAAGTTTAGTCAACTGTGATGGCCGCAGGAGCATGTAACTTAAATTCCTTTAGCACAGTCTACAGCTTGCATTTATGAAGGGATTTAATTTTAAATTTGTAGGATGACTCAGTATATTATCTAGATGAGAACATCCTATTTTGGCCGTGATCGGTCAACCATGAAGCCGCACAGGCACTTAACCTAGATTTGTTTAGCACAGTCTACAGTTCATATGTATGAAGCGATTACATTGTAACTTGGAAGGATAACTCGGTATGATGTCTTGATGACACTCTCCTGTTTTGGTCACGATCGGACAGACATTACCGCCGCCTGGTCACATGAGCTAGATTCCTTTAGCACTGACTACAGGTTGTTTTTTTACGAAGGGATTTCATTGTAACTTGATAGGATAACTTGGTATGATATCTTGATGAGACTCTCCTATTTTGGTCACGATCGGTAAACCATGACTGCTGAACCGTAACGCGATGTAGATTCCTTTAGCAAAGTCTACGAGTTATATTTATGAAGAGATTTCATTGTAACTTGGTAGGATGACTCGTTTTGGAATTATTTTACTATAACATTGGTTGACATACATTAACTGTGAGGGCCACATTAACCCAGGCCTCAATTCTTTAGTACAGTCTACACCTCAAATTATTCTTATTGAAAACATACCATATAGGGAACAGAAATTAACCTATTCTCAATTATCACAATTCTTGTCTTACTTCATTGTCCTTTCATAAATATTGAACATTATCCTTTTCATCAAACACTACACACAGTCAAGTTAAGTTACAGTGTCATTGACACTTTCATATGTGTCCATTGGGTGTTTCAGCAATCCAGCTGGAAAGAGATCAGTGACTTCAGTAAGCTGCTCATATGTATTGTGTGATACACATTTAGAAAAGTCTCTTGAGCAGTCTTTCAATAGCATATTACATGATGGTATTTCATTAACAAAAGTAAAGATTTACAAAGATATTGTTTCCTTTCTATGATTATACTCAGTGCTTTACCTAAAATATGTTTATCCCTTCTTGTAAAGTATCAGCCAAAGCCTGCAAGTGTCATTCACAAAAATCTAAAAATATTTTAAAATTTTTTTTCTTCAAATTTTGTCTAAAAAATGTCACTAATGACTCCCTTATTGGCACGAGCTGATTCAGGTTGTTACAGTGAGAGCTCATAAGCTATTTTTTTGTGAAAAAAAAATTAAAATGTTTAGTTATTCACAAAACATTTTTGCAAGTGTTGTCTCATAGTCATGTTAGGTAAAGGCTTGTTTGGGTTCACGAATACACCAGCAGCCAGTGTCATGTCAATTTATTCTGTGGATAGAGGAGTTGTAATTCTGCGAGAAAATTAGAGAGTAGGGTAGTAACAGTACATTTGCCATGAACTGGTCGTAATCCACGCGTGGGCAGTGATGTCCACATATGTATTTATCAGGTAATAAAAATCACCATCAGCAAAATTTTAATTAATGAAGCACTGGGCTGTACCCAGTGCTTCATTAATTAAATTTTTGATGATTATTCCTATAATTAGTGTTGCAATCTAATATTAGTGCATCCATGGAAATACTGCCCACCCTATGGAGTGTGACCAATGCACTGCAACCGTACTGCAACCTTCAGATTTTTCAACAGATTAGATTGTGTTCTCCAGTGCTCCAAGAATCGGGGCCATATCGTGTTCAACTGTTCTGTGTATGGAGGTGTTGTAGTGTTTTCTGGTAAAATCAATGAGTAGAGCGATTAATCTTCAGGTGTTTTAACTTACTAGGTATGAGCAGAGCTTCAGTCCTGGTTGAAGGGATGTGGTCATTCAGTGTTTCACACACCTCAGGACACAATGTTATCATAATGTTATCATAATCCACTGGAGTTAGAAAGGTGCAGTGTCTTGCTTCAAGTCACATTGTAACAGACACAAGTCTTCAGTGGTACTTCAGTTTTACAATCTCTTATTTAAGTCCAACCTGCCTGGTAATGTACTTCAGTTTTTCTTGCTTTTCTTATGTTTGAAAGATTTGACCCATCATAATGAAACACAAAACATTTTTACAAAATATTATGAATTATCATTTTTTATGTTTTAGATGGTTATTACATCTATACTGAAGTATCAGCCAAGAGAGCTAATGAAACAGCCAGGATTCAGAGTCCACATGTTCAGCAAGGCGTCAAATGCTTATCATTCTGGTATCATATGTATGGCAGTCAAATTGGCAAACTGAACATATATCTCAAAAATCATCCTAACTATGGCTCACCAGTCTGGACTAGAACTGGTTCTAAAGGAAACCGGTGGAATCATGGCCAAGTCACTATCAACATGCACACTCAGTATTATGTAAGAATGGATTTCTGAACTCCACATTATTTGAGAGCTCCTTTTTCTACTCTCTTCACTTTGTAGACAAATTGCCAACTCCTCAGCAGCTTATTGTAAATACCATAGTACAAGAAATATATCCCTTTATACCTTGCCTGAGCTCTCTCATATAAGACACACTTAGTTATCTGAGGTTTGGAAATCAATGAATTATTAAATTTGACATCAGTGTTACGAAGTTTAGAGGAAAGAAAAACAACAAAACCCAGCTCCTTTTTTTGTCTAATCTTCACAGATATTCCAGGGAATAGGATATTTTTATACTGTACCAATGACCCAGACTTAGCTGGTGCTAACTCTAACAAAACCAGGGCCAAACACAAATTTTGCCCCCCAATCCCCAAAATTTGCATCCAAAACAAAAAGAAATCATGTCCTAAAGGACCTCCATACTACGCCTCTACTGCGCATGCGCAGTGACGCAGGCGTCCCGAAATTGGCGCCAATTATCATTCTCTGTTTGGCCCTTCATCAGTCAACATCTCACTGATCTTTGTGCTTGTAAATCTCAGTTTAAAGGATGCCAGACACGTAATTTTTGGAAAAAATGTGATTCTAAGGAGGATAGAAGGAGGAGAGGAAAAAGAAGTGACAAAAAATAATCAGGGCTGTACTTAAAATTTTTTGATGAAATTATGTTAAGTTGCCTATTTTCGAGGCATGGGCCTCTTGTTGTCATTCTTGCTAATTGTTGCACTGCTTATTCAGTGTTTCCTCTCCCCTAGCCTTCTAAAGTCCCCCCTTGCAATTCTCCCATGCTTTTGGCATATTTTTGAGAAATTTCATTTCTAAAATTTCCTGGGAGAGTTGCTTGGTTACAGAATGTTTTCTGTTATTTTCCCCATAGTTACGTTTTCACCCAGGGGTGTATAACGTTTGTGTTCTGCTTCTTCCATCTGATGTTCTGCAGATTCTCCCCTGGGAGTCTCTGTTTTGCATCAGATAGAGTGTAATTGATGACTGATTCCGGGCCAGTTTTTTCAGTGCCTGGAGTCATGTTTTCTGGTGTTTTTACACTGTTTGTTTTCATTGGCAACAGCCTTTTTTGAGGGGGGCTGTTTGCCTTTGCTGTAGTTTATCTCACTATAAGATACATTTATATTATCCGTAAGTGTCTCATTAATTATTTTATATAAATTTAAAATTTTTGACCACACTTTGCCATCGGATCCATCGGGGCTCAACGTTACTTTTCAGCAACTTGGGCTTCGCTGAAAAAATATTTTTTCAAAATTATTTTGTTTTGCAATTGTTTTTTCATTTATTAATGGATCATGTTGTTATGTATCTTTGTGTCAGGGGTTTTTGCGAGTAACTAGGACTTATTGTTGTTCTTTCACAATGAAGGGACGTTGTTCAAATTGTAATAGGAAGAAATCTTCCTCTGACTTTCATGATCATTGTATTAATTGTAGTCAGTGTTCTCGCATTAATCCCTGTCCTATATGTGAACATTGGGATGAGAAACATTGGAAACGTGTGTCACGATATGTTGTTTCTGGAAAAAGAGCGATGCCGGCTCTTTCTCCGCAAGGTCACTCTACTCTCTCAGTTTCTATTTCAGAGGAACCAGAACAGGGTGATGTTTCCATGTTATCTTCTTCAAGTGTGCATCCGTCGTCACAAATGAATTCAGAGCTAGCGGCAAAAGTGCTCATGGAGATTAGACAAATGTCGTCTGCTAGCTCGCCCGGTGTAGCGTCCATTCACCGAATGGTTCGGCAGCCGGGTTCGTCCGATGCGGTCCAAGAGGAAATTTTGGGTGATGCGAGCACTATAAACATAATAGATGCACACCCAGTGACGGCGGATAGTAAGCGAGAACGGAGGAAGCCTTTGAGTCCGGTTCCTAGCTCGTCCAGGTCCAGCCGGGCCGCGAGCGAGAGAGGCCCCTCTCTCGTACAACAACATCTGGGACCAGATGTTGTGGTACAAAATGTGTCTTTAGCGGAGCATACGTCCGTCGCTCGGGACGCTCCGTTGTATAAGCAGTCCGCAGAGACTGTTAAGGCTTCCTCTTCTCGTCAGCGCACACGACCGCACCTTGGCTACGTGACCGCCGATATATTACCAGCTTCGCCGATCAAGGATTCTTCGGCGACCAGGTCACACCATCCGGCAGCCAGGGATTCGAGACCGATGGACTCCGGACGTTCGCATAGGAAAAGTATGCGGGAGCCATCTTATGCGGAGCTGCCCTCGGCGAAGCAGCGAAAGACTGCGCCTCCGCAGGTCTCGACGCCGGACATTCTTGTGCAGATAGCACAGCTTATCGCAGCATCCCAGCAGCCGACAGAAACGGTGTCGGATCGAGAATTATCCGACGGCGCTGGGTCGGTACGCTCCGCCGAAGCATCGGGGGCGGACGACCGGGAACATCATGAGGTCCGACTGGATGGTGAAAGGGATACGGATGACTTGGAGCTATCCCTTTCGGAACAACATAAAGCTGCCGTGGACTTCATCCGGCACTTTCTCCCTCAAGTTGTTCCGTCGGGCCAGACTGCTGCGCTTCCGGACAAGAGAATTATAGCGTCATTGGACTCTGAATTTTTTGAGCGGTTCAGGGACATCGCTCCCGAGTTTCCGTCGCAGTCCAATAATGTTGCAAGAACATTTGAATTATTGAACGACGCTATATTTAAACTTGCTTCCAGGACGGGGAAAGCAGGTTTCTTGTCCGCTAATACTCTCAACCTGCCTTTCATTAATGCAAGGAATAAATTCGATACGGCAGGACAGGGTATACCGAGAGTTCCTCTGCGTATGGACGACGAGGCGGAAGACTTAGAGCTATCATTACCGTCGTCAGCTTCTATTCCAACCGCGGTGTTGGAAACAGCTATTGCGTCTAACAGAGCCAATTTAGATGCCTTATCTTACGCAGATCACCTTACTAAGGCGTTATCACTGCGCCTTCAGGGGAAAGAGTTTCAGGATATACAATCCTCTTTAAGACTTCTTTCAAGGGCAGTAGCTTATTCCACGTGTAACTCCGCCCTTTCAGTGGCAAATCTGGAGTTGGTTAGACGTGACGCAGCCCTAGCTACATCCACACTAGTGGATTCTAAGGTGAAGAACTCTCTTAGAGTCGCTTCGGTCTCAGGAGAACTTCTCTTTGACGGCAAGCTTTCCGATATTTATGATAAAATTACAAAGAAAGCTAAGGATTCTCTGTTGTTCAAATCTGCTCCTAAGAAGTCGGATACAGCAGACACGAATAAGACAGGCACTTCTGGGTCTAATGCGCCCAAGAGAGGTTCCTATAGAGGTTCCAGTGCATCCTCTTGGTCTTATTCGAGAGACCGTCAGGATAGCGACTCTCGTTCGGGACGTCCTTCAGGCCGGGACAATCGGTCGGACGCCCCGAGGTCGACGGGGCGAGGTGCGGGTCGTGGAAGACGTGGTTTCTCCTACCGCAGGCCTCGCAGGTCCAGGAGGTGATGGCTTAAACCTCTATCGCGCTCCGGTTGACGGAAGGTTGTCGAGCTTTTCACAAGAATGGGCGTCGATTACGGACGACCCTTGGGTGAGAGGAGTGACTTCGGAAGGTCTAAAGATATCCTTCAAACGAAAGCCTCCATTAACTCGAAGTCCAAAGTGGACTCATCTTCCGTCAAATCCGCAGAAAAGAGACGCCCTGTTATCAGAGGTGCAGTCTCTTTTAATGAAGAACGCGGTAGAGGTCGTAGAAAACCAGGAATCTCCGGGATTCTACAGCCATCTGTTTCTGGTTCCGAAACCAGACGGCTCGTTCCGTCCAGTCATAGATTTGAGCTGGATAAACAAGCTGATCGTCGCTCCGAAGTTTTATATGGAGACGATTCGATCTGTCAGAGCGAGTATTCGGGTGAACGATTATGCAACGAGCATAGATCTCAAAGATGCGTACTTTCACGTCATGGTACATCCGACATTCCGAAAGTATCTACGCTTCGCAGTCCTAGGAGTGGTGTATCAATTCCGGGCGATGTGCTTCGGATTGAATCTAGCACCCTGGGCTTTCACTCGAGTAATGAACTCGGTAATGATCTACTTCCGAGCTCATTCGTCTGCGGTAACGTCGGCCTACCTGGACGACATTCTTCAGAGGTACGGCAACGAGTTAACGCTTCAGAACGATGTTCAGAATCTTCTTCTATTGCTCCGACGTCTCGGTTTTATAGTAAACGAGGAGAAGTCGGATCTGGTGCCGTCCAAGTCATTCACTCATCTGGGAATGAGCTTCGAGACGCACAACAATCTTGTTCGTCTGCCGTTAACCAGAGCGAAATTGGTAAGTTGTTACGCTCGCTATTGTCTGCACGCAGACAAAGTCACGGCGAGAGAATTTATGAGACTCATAGGTCTGTGCGGAGCTGCCGCGGATCTCATTCCGATGGGGCGGTTACGCACACGTCCTCTTCAAATTTTCCTGACTCAGAATTGGAGTGTGAAAATTCATTCGCTCGATGTAGACGTTCTCTTGTCAGATCAAGTGAAACAAGAGATTCAGACTTGGGCAAACATTCAGTGGTTAACTCAAGGAGTTCCGCTGCAGTTGCCGGATCCGAGTTTTACCGTTATGACGGATGCCAGTCAAACAGGTTGGGGTGCATCATTAATCCCAACGGATTCGAGATGCCAGGGTCTTTGGGATCCGCAATTCCTGTGCCAGCACATAAACATCAAGGAAATGATGTCAATTTGGCTTGCGTTACGTCACTGGATGGACATTATTCACGATGCTCATGTCCAAATCCTATCCGACAATACGACAGTAGTGGCGTATATACGGAATCAGGGAGGCACTCATTCAGTTCCGTTGTTCAATCTAACGGAAAGAATCCTTCTGTTTGCGCTAGAACATCACGTTCTTCTTTCGGTCCGTCACATACCGGGTCGTCTGAATGTGCTAGCAGACTCCCTTTCACGAAAGGGTCGCTTGTTGCCGTCGGAGTGGACTCTCAACAAACAAGTATTCAATCAGATTTGCTACCAATGGGAACGGCCAATGATAGACTTATTTGCGACACATCTCAACAATCAGTTGCAGACGTATGTGTCTCCGTGTCCGGATCCAAGAGCATTTGCAGTAGACGCTCTGTCGATCCCTTGGGACGGAATGATAGGATATGCGTATCCTCCAGCGCCGTTAATTCAACAAGTATTGCTAAAGATAAAACAATCTCAATGCAAGATTCTGTTGGTAGCATCTCTGTCGCCAGAGAGACCGTGGATAAATCTACTCAGGTGTCTGTTGTGGGACCTACCGCGGAAGCTTCCTCCACGGGAGGATCTTCTTTCGCAGGGGAAATCGCGCCAACTCCATCACAACCCGCAAGGTCTCAACCTTCACGTTTTTCCGTTGTGCGGTCCTTCTTGCATGGCAAACACTTTACAGGACGAGCAGTGGACGCGATTTCTAACTGTAGGAGGACCTCCTCTTCGCTAAACTATGCGGCTAAGTGGAAGGTTTTTCGTCGTTGGTGTAGGGATCATTCTGTAGATATATTCGATCCCTCTATACCAGACATTGCAAACTTTCTAGTATACTTGTTTGACGAAATCAAACTGCAGCCTGTTACTATAAAGGTTTATAGATCTATGTTATCTGATACCTATGCACATCATGATAGTTTACAAATTGGATCTAATGTCTCTTTATCGAAGTTGGTTAGAAACTTTTCGATAAATAGACCCAGAACTCTTAGATTAATTCCTAAGTGGAATTTAGCTTGGGTTCTTCTTAAATTGAAGGAAAAGCCATTTGAACCTCTTGGGACAGTAGATTTCAAATTCTTATCTTATAAGACAGCTTTTCTCTTAGCTTTCTCTTCTGCTAGAAGAGTCAGTGAGCTTCATGCACTATCGGTGGATGATTCTCATTATCGTAGTGTTGGGAACACTATCACCTTCACTACTAATGTTGGTTTTTTAGCTAAGAATCAGGCTCCTAATAAATATCCGGAACCTATTGTTATTAAGGCTCTTCCATCTTCAGACGGGCGTAGGCCTTTACTCTGTCCTGTTAGAGCATTACGTATCTATAAACAGAGATCTCAGTTTATCAGAAAGGGACGGAAACGTTTCTTTCTGTCTTTGATGCCTAATAGAAAGGACATTTCAGTCCATTCCATTGCTAGATGGATTCAGTTAACTATCCGTACTGCTTATGAAGATTTATCTTCTTCTCAGCAGTCTGTGCTTAAGATTTCTGCTCATGAAGTAAGAGCTCTTTCTACTTCCTGGGCTTATGCTAATAGTGTTGCTATTACAGATTTAATGAAGGCTGCTTATTGGTCTCAGCCATCCACATTTACGAATTTTTATCTCAGAAATATTGAGTCCATTTCTGGAGACCTCCATTGTTTAGGTCCGTTATCTGTTGCTCAGAATGTCGTCCACTAAACAGTTGCAACTATAGTTATGCAGGCTTTGTGTTCCGGCAGTGACTCCGTCCAGCTGCCCTCTTCGCTCTGGGCTATTTGACCCAGGGCAAGGGGAAGGGGGGGAGGGGGTGTTCCCTTAGGTCACCTGCTTTATAGTGAAAAGCAAGGGAATGCCTCCTCCAAGTCAGTATTTCTGAGTCGCTTCTGGGATGGTTTTAAAGTGTAATATTAATGTTAAATTTCATTCATGTCTTATTTTTAAAGTGTAGCTCGGTGTGAAGCATTTGTATATGTCAAGTGTCAAACGGGCTTTAATATACAATACTCGGACACTTTTAAATGACTATAAAGAGTCTCAATTCTCTGGACTACTTTATTTATTGGCTTGCTTTAAAAATAATTAGTATAAGGGTTATACTGGATGTTAATAGAGAACATGAATGTTATTGTGCTCAATTATTAAGGGTAGTGTATCTTTCTAATTTAATATTAAATAAGAAAGATACATGTAAAGCCTAATACTCCTTTTCTCCTTAAGGGGTTACCTCTTTACTATATAGTTGAGCTTATTGGATTTTCCTCTATGTCCTAGGCCCTCCAGCCTGTTTACTATTCAGCTAAGTCTGGGTCATTGGTACAGTATAAAAATGTTAAAAAATTTATAGTAATTTATATATTTTTTATACTTACCAAAGACCCAGACGGGGATGGCCCTCCCTGGAGTTGGGAACTCTTGCCTCCCCGCTGAGTACATAGCGCTGACCAGGCACTGCCAGTGAGAATGATAATTGGTGCCAATTTCGGGACGTCTGCGTCACTGCACATGCGCAGTAGAGGCGTAGTATGGAGGTCCTTTAGGACATGATTTCTTTTTGTTTTGGATGCAAATTTTGGGGATTGGGGGGCAAAATTTGTGTTTGGCCCTGGTTTTGTTAGAGTTAGCACCAGCTAAGTCTGGGTCATTGGTAAGTATAAAAAATATATAAATTACTATAAATTTTTTAACTTTTCTTCATGGAAGTCAGCCTGGTAATAAGCAGAATGTCATCTGCAGAATGAGGTCCCCAGAGGGTGAAGTTGATGATGCACAGCTGGGTAGCATTACTAAATTTTCCCCTGTGTACCTCAATCTCAATTAAGACAGTAAGATCTAAACATTAAGAGGTACCCAGAGGATAAATTGGAGGACTCTAGCTCACTGCATGGGTTAGCATCAACAAATACATCCTCTGGGGACCTCATTCTGCAAAAGACAGATTGCTTATTTCCAGGCTTTCATGGAAGTACTACCAATCCCTTGTGGTCTCAAATCATACTCATCTTATTATACCCCTGCAAGGAGTTGTGAATGGGTATACTGGAATCACCTTGTGCGTCTGTTCATCTGTCTGTCCATCCATTTTGTCTTGTCGATTTTCTCAGACGTTTATGGATCAATCTGCTTGAACTTGGTATGAATGTTCACCACCATGGGAACCTGCCTTGAAAAAGCAGGCCTAGAATTTTGTCTGAAGATTTTCTCCGATGTTTATGGGTCGATTCTTTTGAAACTTGGTATGGGAATCTGTGAACTTGCAATTATATACTGAGTCAAAAAAAAAAAGTATAATAAACTTTGAGGAGCAATTTTTTTTAGTATTTTCGACTATAATCCCAAACAAATTATTGTAAATTCATATTTCGAGTCTAGCTGTATGAATTTGCATAATTTCATGTTCTTACCGTTGTCAGCGTTTCATCAGGGCGTCGCAGTTCAGACATGGGGTGAAATGAAAAGTTATTGCATGCAGTCAGAGCGTGTATGTCCACAATTTGCCTCATGGATGGCAAGACATCAATGTCACATGGACCTGATAAGTCTCTGGATGTCACCCTGTGGTATTGCGTTCCACTCCTGCCTTAGAACATCACATAAATCGCCTAACGTCTGAAGATCATGAAGTCGAACCCGAAGGTCCAATTGATCCCAAAGATGCTCGATTGGCGACAAATCTGGCGAAAGTGGTGGCCAGGGAAGAAGTTTGATGCTCTGCTCCTCAAGAAAGTCACAACAGATACGCACCATGTGACATCGGGCATTGTCTTGCTGGAATAACTGCAATCTGACGTTAGCGTTGCACAACTGGACAACAACAGCGTTAAAAATTTGTGTCCCTATATCGCTGTCCATTCAGATTACCATCGATGAAGATCAACTGCATTCGATGCTGCAAGGAAATTCCTCCCCAGACCATTACACTACCCCTACCGAAACAGTCACATTCTCGCATGCTTGCATCAGAAAACCGTTCTCCTCGGCAATACACTCTTGCCCTACCATCAGCGCGCTGTAGACAAAATCGTGATTCATCACTAAAAAGAACTGTTCTCCAACACTGCTGAGCCCAGTGAACACGCTGATGTACCCATTCCATTCTGGCGGTACGATGACGTTGGGTAAGGATTGGTCCTTGGTATGGATGCCTACTTCGGATGCAGTGTTCAGCGAGTCTGTTGCGGACAGTTTGTGCACTGATTCTATTGTTAGTTCTGCCAGGAGGCAGGAGTAATTGCTGCTGTCCTTGTCACCTGATGTGTCGATCTTGCGCTGGGTCCTAACTCTTGATCGACCTGAACGCAGTCGGTCAGCAGTAGATCCAGTGGTTCTATACCTTCCAATGAGATGATAAATAGTGGCCACAGTGACTCCGAACTCAGCAGCGAGCTCATCTGGAGGTATCCCAGCCTCATGCATACCAATGGCACGCAACCTCTGATTTTTGGTTAACCTTGGCATTTTTTAAAATGTCGGAAGACAAAAACTAGAGTGTTTTCTCAATAACCCAGGCTCTCTAGCACAACATAACACAAAGAAAATCATCGGTCACCCATACAATTTGACATTCTCGGGTAGCACATTCTGTTTTGAAATCCATAGCAAAATTTTATACAGTTGGGTGGACAACAACAACATGTCATTAAACTCTTTGCACGACTTCTTGTCCACAAACTTGCAACATTAGAACTATTATATTTCATCCTTTATGCTATTTTTTCACATTTGTTTCTATTATACTTTCTTTTTTGACTGAGTATAGTTTTGATAAGACTTTTTTTGTCCGAGTTATGCCCCTTTTTGTCTTAGAATAATCATGGGAGTGGGGGCAGCAGAGGATATGGACAGGTCCATCTGGGACAATTACACCTCTTGTTATAATCTCAGCTATGCAATCAAGGCTGCAAATGTAAGGGAAAAAAACAGGACAGTGAAACCGATGATATGAGCCACACCTGTATTCAATGCATATTTCAATGCAATGCGTTTATGTCAGTAGGCTGGTCTATTCTTAAGATTCCGATGGCCAGGTACGTACTTCAATAACCACATGTCCTGAAAAAATCAGTTCTAGAAAGGTGTGAAATTTCAAAGGTAGTTGGTTTTTCTGTGGAGGTAGTTGGCCCCCACTCTCCATTTTTCTCTATGATAATTTTGCTTGACAGATCAAAATCAAACTTTACATGTAGGTTTGAACATTATGAGAGGAAGATCCCTATTTATTGTGGTGTTGTGTTAAAGGTGAAGGTCACTGTCATCCTAAATTTGAAACTGATTTCCATTCTATAACTCAGGATCTCTTTGAATAATTTAGAGGACACATAATATGTACAATGGATTTGATGGGAAGATTCAAGAATCCTTTGCATGAAGAGGCTGTTGAGCCAAAGGTCATGATCATAGTGACCCTAAAATTGAATTGATCACTTACACTCATAAGTAGAGACAGATTTCAACCACACTTGACATGAGAATTCTGTATGCCTGTCAGTGTGTCATCTGTCAATTTCTCATTTGTTTATCTCTTTGTCTGTGTTCCAAAAATGTGTTTCATGATACAAGAAAAATAATTGTAGAAGGTTGCAAAAATGTTAAGGAAAAGTGTCATTAACCTTTGAACCCTGATGGTATCTTCCTCGCCAGTTCAGTGTCATCAAATGGAAGAGCCTGTATTCAGGGTAGACTAATCAATATTTTCATTGAAAATCTCTACCGCACGAATTCACTGAGCAACTATCTACTTCATGAATTCAGGTCGTATCACAAACCTGGGCCTGAAAAGCGGGCTTTCTGATGCAAAAGTGTAATATGCTGGGGCAGCTTAAAGGGCATGGTGTACAGAAGTCAGCACAAATTACAATCTCTTAAATATTTTTAGAGTTGAAAATGAAGAAAGAAAAGGTACGATTCTACATTTACAATAAAATATGCATAGCAATGGGGATTGCAGTTTTACAGTGTCAAAAATTTAAATATTCTTGTTTTAAAAAACTGTTTATATTTTGAATAATTTTGTCCCACAATTTACTAGAACACCTCACTTGCATTGTTTCTTCTACCATGTTGACTACTTTACACACATTTTAGTTCTTGTTTGGGTTAATTTGTTGTAACTCATAGGTTCGATTACTATATCCAGGCATCATTTTGGGAGATTTGGTATAACAGTACTAATAATTTTTATAGGTATAACCATTATAACATTTGTGTGAAAGAAAATATGCCCGCATCATTTTACTATTGGCATTCAAATATATCTGTCATGTTTAGCTCTTCAGACAGCATTTTCTGTCCTCAAAACTGGTGGTGATGTAACAGATAAGAGGGCAAAATTGATGGGAAGGAATCTACTAGTCACATGCACATTTTTTTTCAGGGAATTCTCCACAAAACCCCAGAATTCTTTAAATCACCCTCTCTTTCTCAGTATATTCAGCAAGATTTCAATACATGCTTCAAAAGTTTTTTGAACAATATATTTTTTTCAAGCTGCTTAATTTTGGAGACTGCATCATTTCCGAGTGCCACTTTTCAAGGCAGATAAAACTAATTCAAATATTTAGTGCTGTTATATCATCAGCCATCTTCGCTGCCACCATTAGTCAATCCTTTATCTAACTCGAATAGCTGACTGCACTTGCAAATTTCTTGAATAACTAAAATTTTTTGTTTTGGCCTAAAAAAATAGGCTCCTCATAAGAACAAGCTCACTGAGCTCATTCCAATGAGCGATCAAAAGTCATGTTTTTGAGGCATGAATTGAAAAGATAAACTAGAATGGTGATTTTATTGTAAAAGTAGGGTGACAGTTAGAAATTACCTCTCCCTATTTACTTTTTAGCTCACCTGAGCAAAGCTCAAGGGGAGCTTTACTAATCACTTTCCGTCTGTTGTCTGTCCATCCATCCGGCATTAACTTTACATTATCGACTTCTTCTCACAAACTACTCAACCAAATTGAACCAAATCTGGTGTGCATGTTCTGTATCACATGTCAATTCAAATTTGTTCAAATCAAATTGACCTGCCCCCCTGGTAGGGCCACCCCCAAAAAGTGAGCCTAAATCTTAAAAAGTCTTCTTCTCATGAACCAGCAGTAGCAGAGATTTGTTATTAGGTGTGCGGCTTCCTTTTGGGGTGTAGACTCAGATTTGTTTAAGAGAAGTTCTAGGAGCTATATTTGCCATTGTTATTTGAGGGGCAAGAATTTTTGCCCCTCCCAAAATTTCTATTTTCCAAACCGAGAGGCAGATTTGGACCAAATTTGATATGAGGGCTTATTGGGTCATAAGTACTTAATTTATGCCCAAATTTGTTTTCCCGTTGCTCCAAAACTACACAGCACTGAGAATTCTTATTCGGTGTGAAGCTTCCTTAGGACCAACGGAATGGAACGGTCAAAACAAATTGCTATCGTTTTATCATGGGGTACTTTTCTGGGACTTTGAAAAAGTGCTGAGTCAGCATTTTTTAACACTGTGGGTAATGGGAAAAACATTTAAGACTACTTTTCTCCCAAACCACTGCTCCAAAAGCTTTCAAATTTCACATATAACATCTTTGGAAGATTGTTTCACATGTTTATTGAAATCAATTCCCTGGGTCCATGTTTGGGCTCTCCGTGGGTGCCCAAATGTTTAAATTAGTGCTGTATGAGGAATATTCTTTAAAAATCTTCTTCAGATCTACCAATAAGAATCTTTTGATATTTGGTATGCAGCATCCTTAGGGGGTGAGATTCAAGTTTGTTCAAGCCAAGTCCCTGGGTTCATATTTATGCTGGAAATTTGGGGTCCCGTTCTGGACTTAGAAATCTTTGACCAAAATCCGGAAATTAGTTTTTGGGTTTTTTGTGCGTTTTGGTCAATTTTGAGAAGAAAAAAAATTTTAGGCTGAAAATATTTTGTTTGGGACTTTGAAAGTTTCCGAACAAAAATAAAAAAAAATCTATGTTTTATGTGTTAATCTCAATTGTGGGATGTAAAAGTGCAGGAACTGAAAATAGAAGGAAAATCCTGTGTATTGTGTGGGCACAACTGCTTCATCTAGTTGGTATATGCTTTTCTTAGGAGAGGCATATGCAGCTTATTCAAGTCAAGTTCCTGGTTTGATATTTAGACTACCATGTCAGGTGCGCGCCCTCAGGCCCCCTGGGGCCTCTTGTTTATACTGTCGACTGGATTGCATCTGTTAGTCTGTAGAGCTGTCTGTATCTGCACGTCCGTCCATCTGTTCATAACTCAGTTGATAGTGGTCCGATCTTGATCAAATTCCACATGAATGATCCAGTATGATATGCCCTTTCAGAAAAATATCAAGATATGTTATCTGCGCTTTTTACTTGTCAGTTATGCCCCTTTTTTTTGTTGAAAAATAGACACTTTTTGCCTACACGAATTCATAACTAAGCTGATAGTGGTCCGATCTTAATGAAATGTTACTTGAATGTCCAGTATAAAATGCCATTTCAGATATATATCAAGTTATGCTCCCTGCTCATTCAACTTGTGAGTTATGTCCCTTTTTTCATTTGAGAAGTAGATATTTTTTGTTAGTATGAGTTCATAACTCAGCTATTAGTGGTCTAATCTTTATAATATCTTACATGAATGTCCAGTGTGACATGGCCTTTCAGACACAAATGAAGTTATGCTGTCCACACATCCCACTTGGTAGGTATACCTCTTTTTGCTCTTGAGAAATAGACATTTTTTCAAAACTCAGCTGATAGTGGTCCGATCTAAATGAAATCTTGCATGGTTGTCTAGTATGGCATGACCTTTCAGACATGTGTCATGTTATTCTGTCCACACTTTCTTCTCATGAGCTCTGCCTCTTTTTCCATTCAGTGATTGTATGCAAAAAAAAGAAAAAATAAGAACATGGGGAGGATGGGATAAAATGAGTTTTAAACGATTTCAGGTGATTTTATGCAGCAAAAATAAATTGGTACTTAGGGAAGGCTTGTGGTGTCCATAATGCTCATGTTAATACTTTTTATTGTTTTTGTCCGGACACTGCCCGAACCCTCAACTTGACACCTGTGGTGACGTACCAGTTCCTCTGGTGTGATCTCTTGTTTGAATTGGATTTAATGGGTTTGCTTTGTAACAATTAATTGGAAAGTGCTACAAGCACTCTCCAATAAATTATGACAAAACAAAAATACATGAACGTTTTTTTTTGGCTTTTAAGAAAGAATGAAACACAGCCATGAAATTTAAACACTTTTAATTGAGGCACCAGCACTTTTCAAGAGAGCCCAAATATAGGCTTCCAGGCATGTTGATTTGAGGCTAATGGCTGTTTCAGTTGCTTGGAGGTTACTTAAAATGATAAACATGCGAACGAAAAACATGTCATGCCAAATTGACCCCTGGCTACACAACATTTTCTCAAGTTGAATGATCCAGTACGAATGAATGGTGGAATGATGTTGAACGTCAGCTTAAGCATCAGCTGCACAAGTGTTTGCATCTGTCTGAAGGATAGCTGCTCCTTTGGCTAATTATTGGACAACAGACCAGATATACTTCAGGCAGATGCAAACACCTATGCTGATAACTGGTTGATGCTCATTTTAAAGTGTTGATCATCTTTAGATGTAGCATAGGTACCAAATCAGGAAATGGCAATAACTCATGTCTCTGCTACAAATAGTGATTATGGATGTCATACTCTTCTGCAGCATGCTGGCCTATGCCAAGATAAGGCTATCATTGCAACTAATTTGTATCTGAATTGCAGCAACACAGCCTCATTATTGTTCCTAAGGATTCATCTTATTCATCAGGATATTGTCCATAGGAGCAAGAACTTGACCATGTTACAATAGTTCATATATCAGAATACATATATATTTAGATTACATAATGGGTTATGTGAAGCAAATACATGGGAATAAATGATAAGTTACCAAAGATAGGGCCAGGTGAACGATAAATGGGTTACACAAAATTTTGAAAACAGCAGGCCTGTTTTTCTAGTGCTCAACCAGTTAAAGGGTTAAACCCAGTCTTCATAGAAATCATTTTTATCATTTGTTTTCTTCTGTTAACCCTTTACCCAATGCAGACGATATCAAAATTTATTTTAAATAACATTTTAAAAAATATTTCAAAAATTCCAACCCACCGATATCATGTGACCCCTTATTGGAACGAGCTCAATGAGCTTGTTCCAAAGAGGGGTTACATGGTTTGGTTGAATTTTTTTGAAAAGTAATATTTTTTCAGCAGCTGAATTTGCATATTACCCAGGCGGATGTTGCCGATTCATTGGGTGAAGGTTTAAACATATTTTGACAACCAAATTTTGGTTTCAGATTATAATTGAAGGAGTGAATGGAAATGGTTACCGTGGTGACATTGGTGTAGATGACATTGTATTAAGTAGTGGAGTTTGTTCAGGTTGGTATTTTTTTCAGTTTTTTCAATTAATCATCTTTCATTTTGATGTACAAAAACTGGCAATAGTGAAAAGGCTTTTCAATCCCATTGTTCATCATGATGACTTTGGTTGGTGTAGATGGCATTTTCTTAACCATTGAAACTTAATCAAGCTTTTTTCTTATTTAATCTTCAAATACAGTAAAACTTGTTTTGAGAGACCACTGTTGTGAAAAACCGTCTGTCTTGAGAGAGTGATGTGAGTTTACACCGTTTGGTTGTTTTACTCTGTAATGGACCTGTCATGAGAGACAACATTCTTAAAACACTGATGACAGTTCAAAAGCTTGAAAATATACTACTGTTTTAAAGTATCACCTGTTAGTATCAGCCAGTGTATGCAGGAATCCTGAGTGTGAGTAATTCATTGAGCAACTCATATCATACACAAGAGTTTTCTGACAAACAGGCTTGCATTTATATTTTTTGTTCATGGTTTGTGCATTTTTTGGTGATGCCTTTTAATTAAGAGATAATGGTTTGTTACATGTGATTTGAAAGGGCTTCTTGGGTTTTTTAAACAGTGTGTCAAATAACAACACTTATTATGTGCTAACTTATAGCAGGAAATGTCTAAGAAATATTTTTCATTATCTGTTGTCACGATAGATATAAGAGAATATCTCTCTGGATGTGATGCTCATTGTGCAGTAAGTCTCTATCAATATTACTGCACATTCTCAACACTTGGATGTTTTAATTGCAATTAAAACATTGCAATGCGTATAATAAAAATAATACCTACCGCTTTTGAGTAGGTACCAGCATTACTTCATTTGTGGCTTTCAACCCCTTATGCAACTTTTACTATGCGTTCTACTCTAGAATGTCCTGGATGAGTCTTGTTTGAGTTCGAAAACCAGTCCCATCTGAATTTTTTTTCAGAATTTATGCCCCTTAGCTTAAATTTCAGACCTGCGGGCAGCGTCAGCACAATAACTTTAACAATATCCAATTTTTACCAATTTGGTTTGTGTGTTCTTCTTGAGAATGTCTTGGATGAGTTTGAAAACCAATCCTGCCCAAGTTTTGTTTTTCTGATGTTATGTCTCTGTATTTGTTTTCTCTTTGAATTTCTGACTTACAGGCAGTGATATATGAAACAAATGTTATCAGATTTTTACCACACATGGTCTGTGAGTTCTACTGAAGAATGTCTTGGATGAGTTCGAAAACCAGTCTTGTCCAAGTTTTTTTTTCAGGGGTTATGTCTCTTAGATTGCTTTCTTGTTTGAATTTGTGAGTGGTGTCACCATGATAATTTGAACAAACACCCGATTTTTACCAAATTTGTTTTATGTCATTTTGGTTGTTTCTTAGTTTCAGTAGTTTCATTTGCTAGCACAGATTACTTACAAAAACCATAACTTGTCCCAAGCATCTGTAATGCAAAGCTTTTGTATTTCCTTGCAGTTGCTCATGAAATAATTCTAGAAGAAACAATGTGTGTAATATTGTCACAAGCAAGCCTGCAAATAATATTTTATTAGGTATGAATCATTGTGACAGGTTCCAACAGTTTTGCGCCTGTAATTCCAAACTTTGGCCTGGCTGTTCAAAATCCCACAAGAGCCACAATCGCCCACCTTAAATCACCCCTGGTCACTTAACCCTGATTGTCCACATGGGGGCACGATGATGCCGTGTACTAAGACATACTGCCCGTCGATGGTGCGCATGTCTTCAACCAATCTAACTGTGCCTGTGCTGCAGTGTGGAGTTACGATGTTGGAGAGCTGGCAACTGCTCGTCGTTGCTCAGTGGTTCTCTCTGGGTACTCCGACTTCCTCCACCTGTAAAACTGTCACGGTCCTGATTAGCCATTGTGCATAAGTATGTGACCTTAAACACCAATAAATAAATAAATCACCCCAGGTGAGCTATTAATTGCCCACCTTAATATCAACTGGGTGAGCTTTCCACCTCAACCATTTCTTATTTGTCCATTACAGACACACCAAGTTATATTTTTTTTATTATTACCCACTTTCAAAAAATTGTTTCAACAAATGCAAAATTCTGTTTCATAACTTACCATATAAAATCAGTATTTTTGCCAGTTCTTTCCAAAAGCCCACAACTCATCATAGTCATTTGAATCAAAACAGTACTACTCCATCTCATTTGAATAAGAATAGTACTACTCTATCAATAAATAGTGTAATGTTCCTGAAGTTGGACAAAATCACAAACTCAGATTATTTCTTGAGAAGTTTGTGGCTTTATAGTGCCCACTTCCTATGCACATGATTAATTATCTGTGACTTGTTGTCAAATACTACTCTTACTATCTATTACTTATATTTACTTAAGGTGTATATTTGAGATACATCCACTTCCAATAACTATTCTGAGTCCCAAAAACAAATACTTTGATTATACTTAGCATGTTTTCCTGCTTAAAGTACAATTTGTGTGTTCGAAAACAAAAGCAGTCTGCCAATTACATGATGTAGGTGTGATCGGTAGTCTGCTAGCATTCTGTTACTACAGAAAGCACAATGTTGAAATAATTAAGAATAGACTTTTAATGTCTGTATCATTCTTAAACAGCAATCAAACACAGTCTGTAAAAGTGTCAGTGATGGTGTTTGAAACAAATATACATGATTTGTAGTCCATTTCAAAATGTGGCTGGACATGCAGTGCATGTTACAGTAAGGGACCTCTGACATGTTCTCGGCAATTTTGGCACTTGAGCTGAACATTTCTAACCCCAGAGATAATGAGTTCAATGTGGTTGTAAGTTGATGTCTAATGCAAGCATTTGCTGCTTACCTTATTAAGCTGTAGACTCCTATTCAGTTCCGAGAAGTTGTACTGGTCATTATGTTAGGCACAAGTGAAGTGTTGTGAGCATTTCAACTATGCAAGTTGAGTCTGTAAGTGGCCATGACAGGCTGCTTATGGGAAGGCTTGGCATGAATAGTAACATCACAGTGTTCACCAAAATTGATCCAAATGCATTGTTGACACACTTGTTTGCACAACCATATGATAAAAAAAAATAACTAATATGTCCTTTTCTAAATGGAATTTGTAAAACTTGTCCACTGAATTTGAATTGGGACTCATTAAACTACTGCTCATGTCGAATTTAGTGAAAAGGTTCATAAAATCAGTATAACATCGAAACTTTTGTGAGATACATTATGCTCCCGACCTCTGATGAGGATGTCTTGGGGAGATTATGGTCAAGAGCTGTTGGTTTTTACATCTACAGAGACCAACATTTCTAGTCATAACTCACATATCGATAGTTGAATTTGAATGTTATCCTTTATGCTGATAGACCAGCATGGGGGAAAGACTTCTGAAACAAGCTGGATTTCATCCATTCATTCTAACGAGAGTTACATTCCTTTTTGGACTTTGAAATAAATGAGGTTTCTTGTACATACAAACATTTTGTATTGTAACTCAACCATCCATAACCTGATTTCAGTGGTATAAGGAAGGGCATGTTCCAATATTCTGATAGTTCAATTTGAATGTGGTTTGGTATGATGATTTTTTTTATTGGAACTCTTTTCACAGTTAGAATCACTCATGTCAGACAGTTTTCCAGTTGGAGAAACCTTGGGTACTAAGAGAGGACCACTGAGCAGCACGTGAGCAACTGTCAGACTTCCCAACATACTAACGCCACAAAAGCAGGGTCAGCATTGTTTGAAGACAGATGCCCCATCGAAGTGCAATATGCCTTGACACACAGTGCCACCCTGTCCCCAAAAGGGCAATCAGGATTAGCCTTGCCCAAGGACACAACATAGTTATACCCCCCGCAAACAAAGTTTGGGGGGGGGGGGGGTATATAGGAATCACCCTGTCCATCTGTCTGTCCGTCTGTCCATCTTTATAAGCACAACTCCTCCTAAACCATTTGATGAATTTTCATGAAACTTTACACAATGGAAGAACTCCATATGAAGATGTGCATGAAGCAATATAATTCCGTTCTGACAGGGTATCACTTTGTGAGCTTGCTCACAGTACCTCTTGTTACCCCTGGTAGGGATCAAACCGTAGACATTTTATGTTCAATCAGTAACTACTGAGCCATCATGCTCCCATTTGGAATGATGATAGGCGGTATTGGCCAGCATGGGGTAAAGGCTTTTGACACAAGGTCTGTTTTATACACTCCTTATTACCTGAGTTATAGAACTAAGTTGGACTTTAAAATATAGTGACATTTCTTATCTGTACAAACATTTTGTGTGGTAACTCAAACATCAATTGTCTTATTTCAATGTCCTTTGATAAGGTGATAGACCTGAATAGGGGAAAGGCTATAAACATATAATACGTCTCAATTGCTAATTCTTATCGGAGTTATAGCACTTGTGAAACTTTGAAATACAGTGAGATCTCTTGTTTGCACAAACATATTGTGTTGTAACTCAAGCATGAGTACACTGTTGTGGGCCTTAATTCATCAATTTTGATGTATTTTGAGCTCATTAGTGCAGTATCTTAAACAAATGTTCTCCGATTTGACTAATATTTGCTATACAGGTCGTATGAAATGATATCTCAAGTGAGTCTGAAAACTGGCCTGGTCTGCTATCTCATTACAAAGTTATGCCCATAATTAGTCCATTTTTACAAATTTTGAGCTTGTCAATTTTTTGAGTTTTGAGCTCAACGCGATGATATTTCTGATTTTCAATAGAGAGTGCATGAAGCAAATAGCCACAACTCGATGCCTGCATCTCTGATGCACACCTCTTGTGTAATTTTTGCCTGTCTGGCAGCCATTTTTGGTTTTGAATTTTGCTTGTCTATACATTAACTTCAAAGGGAACGACCCCATGGATCCATTTTTTCCTGATGCATTACTGTTGACTGTAGGATTGTTTCTTTGAAAAATATTGGCATATCTAACATGGTTGTCATAGCAGCCTTTTTGTGATTTTTTATGACTTTTACTTTTTTTAATGTTTGCTTGACCTAGCAGTAAGTTGAAAAATGAAAGACTAATGCACCCAATATTTTTCTGCCTCATCACTGTTGACTTCAGGAAGGTTCCTTTCCATCCAGTATTCTGTCATAGTCATCATGGCTGCCATATGATTTTTGCATTTCTAAACAGTAACTTTGAAAATGAATGACCAATGCAACTAATTTTTATTTGAGTGCATAACTGTTGGCTATAGGAAGATATACATTTGATAAGCTGAATTTTCAAAAATCCATTGTGGCTGCCAATTTTTTTTTTTAGCTCACCGAAGGGAGCCAAACTTATCACTTGCCGTTTGTCGTCGTCCGTCCGGTGTCGTGAACATTTTTCTAACGACTTCTCCTCTGAAACCGCTAGGTCGATTTGCTCGAAACTTGGTATGGATGTTCATTACTATATGTCAATTCAAGTTTGTTCAAATGAAATGGACATGCCCACTTGGGGCTCCATAGGGGGCATAACTCCGATAGCACCCTATGTATATTAGAGAAATTACTAAAAAATCTTCTTCTCCCGCACAAGTGGGCAGAATCATTTGAGAATTATGGGGTGGATCTGATTCAAGTTTGTTCAAATCGGCCCCCTGGATTCATATTTGGGCTCACTATAGAAGCCCAAATTCGAACTTAGTGCATTTCAGGCAAATTTCTTAAAAAATCATCTTCTCCAGATCCAGCAGGCAGAATCTTTTGATATTTGGTATGCAACATTGTGGGGTGGATCTGATTCAAGTTTGTTCAAATTGGCCCCCTGGACTCACATTTGGGCTCAGTATAGAAGCCCAAATTCGAACTTAGTGCATTTCAGGCAAATTTCTTCAAAAATCTTCTCCAGATCCAGCAGGCAGAATCTTTTGATATTTGGTATGCAACATTGTGGTGTGGATCTGATTCAAGTTTGTTCAAATCGGCTCTCTGGATTCATATTTGGGCTCACTACAGAATCTCGAATTCGAACTTAGTGCATTTCAAGCAAATTTCTTTAAAAAATCTTCTTCTCCAGATCAATCTTTTGATATTTGGAATGCAACATTGTGGGATGGATCTGATTCCAGTTTGTTCAAATCGGCCCCCTGGGTTCATATTTGGGCTCAGTATAGGGGCCCAAATTTGAACTCAGTGCATTTCAGGCAAATTTCTTGAAAAATCTTCTTCTCAAAATCCAGCAGGCAGAATCTTTTGATATTGGGTATGTAGCATGCTTAGGCGGGTGAGATTCAAGTTTGTTAAAGCCAAGTCCCTGGGTCCATATTTGGGCTCCCTGTGGGAGCCCGAATTATAACTTAGTCAATATGAGGAATTTTTCTTTAAAAATCTTCTTCTTCAGATTCAGCAGTCGGAATGTTTTGATATGTGGCATGCAGCATCCTTAGGGGGGTGAGATTCAAGTTTGTTCAAGCCAAGTCCCTGGGTTCATATTTGGGCTTATTGTATTGTGGGAGCCCAAATGATAACTTAGTTCAAAATGAGGGATTTTCTTTAAAAATCTTCTTCTTCAGATCCAGCAGATGAATGCTTTTGATATTTGGTATGCAGCATCCTTAGGGGGGTGAGATTCAAGTTTGTTAAAGCCAAGTCCCTGGGTTCATATATGGGCTCCCTGTGGGAGCCCGAATTATAACTTAGTTCAATATGAGGAATATTCTTTAAAAATCTTTTTTTTTAGATCCACCGGTCAGAATCTTTGGATATTTGGTATAAGCTTTTCTTGGGAGGAGCAGATGCAACTTGTTGAAATCAATTCTCTGGGTTGATATTTAGGCTACCATGTCAGGTGAGTGTCCTCAGGTCCCCTGGGACCTCTTGTCAGTATTGCAACCATTTGATTTTTTGTGACTTTCAGCTTGTCTGTGCAAAAACTCAAATGGATCCATTTTTAATTTTCTTGTAGCATTTGAACTGTGTGAGATGTATTTGCAGTGCAAATGATTGAATTTACATTGAGCAGCCTTATAATGATAGCACTGCCTGGCAATTACTGTCCTTGATGACTTGAAAAATTTAGGATATTTCTGATGGATGGTCCACTTACTCCCTTCTCATCTTGCTGTTTAGGGAATTCAAAGCTTACGATTAGTTGCCAACAGATTGGTGATGTGAAATATGTATATAGATAATTTGAATCCTCAAATTTTTTTTTCAATTACTACCCTTGATTGATTTCATTTTCATGAAGATAGGCACACTGTTGGTGAAATCAACTGTTCTGACACTTTTGATTTTTGGTTAATGAAACTTTATAACATTTTATTTATGGTTCATCAATGTGTATTATGTACACAGATGATGGAGTCATATAAATTTTGTTTGAGTTATTACCCTTGAAATATTTAGAGAACGTTGTGCGATTTGGTGAAAAAAGTTCCCATGTTCTGAAATCATCCCCTCCTATACCTCTTAGTTTAGAGTATTGAAAGGTAACAAATTTATGATTGATAGTTTGCTGATGTCCAACAGGACAGGATTCTTTGATTCGTGTGCAGCTATTGTCCATGATCGATATAGAAACATTTTGCATTTCTATTGGAGAGGGTACTCGTATGTGAAGCAGCTCCTACAGTTTTTAGTTTTGGTTAATGAATATTTAAAACCTTATTGATTCGTTTAGTTTTATGCTTTTGTCATTGGGATAAGGTCATGACCTTGTCTCGTTGAACCTCCGAAACAAAACAAGCCCATGATTTCTGTGAAATCTGCGAAAGAAAAATAGCAGCGAATCTCTCACATATCCTCATATACTGACCCTTTAATATCTTAAGTGCCAGGAAAGTGGAAAACGGTACTTCTTTTAACACCCGGCACTCCGATGTTAAAACTTCAACTTTTACGTTTAGAATTATCCCCCTTGTTACTTTGCGTAGATCTCAACAATAAATTTTTGCATGACAGAGCTCTGTTAACACTGTGTAAGGGAAAATAACCGTGGACTGAAATACAGGATACATTGACATCAGAGTGCAGGGAGTTAAGTTCATTACTTGGTAATGCATACCACATTTTAATTAAACATCTTGGACACCATCATGTATATTTGTATTCCATCCATGCAGGACTTTGGGCAAATCAAACGGTTTGCCCCCGATATCACAAAAGCCCTGTACGTCCATGCCTTTAGCGTTGGTACACAGGTTCTTGAAATGTGTTGTACTCTGTGATAAGTGAAGATAAAATATTATTCATACCATATGAAGTAAGTGTTGATGTTGTCACAGAGCTGAGTACCCATTTTCTCCATTAAATGTTTCAGTTTGAATACATTCCATTATAACCACAAGGAAATTTCTGTTATTTTCTTTTTGCTTTGATATTACCAGATTAGAAATTGCAAAGATGTTCCCCAATAAAGTGTACAAAGACTCCATGTTAACACCATATGAAGATATAATATGTATTTGCTTGTAGGTATTTTCGGTTTTTATCTTGACTGACCATATTCCGTGTAGCTTGAAAACTATTTTAAAAGCTTCCATACTTTGAATTGCTACAATTGTTTAGATCACCAAGACACTTGATTTTTATACCCCCCACTTTCAAAGAAAATGGGGATATACTGGATTACATGTGTCCGTGCATCCATGCATCTGTGCGTGCGTCCATCCATGTGTGAGTCCGTCCGAGAATATTCATAACTTTCATAACTTAAGTAAATTATTATATTTTTATACTGTACCAATGACCCAGACATAGCTGGTGCTAACTCTTAAAATATAGGGCCAAACACAAATTTTGCCCCCCAATCCCCAAAATTTGCATCTAAAACTAAAGAAAACATGTCCTGAAAGGCCCTCCACACTTCGCCCCTACTGCGCATGCGCAGTGTCAAGGACGTTCCGAAATTGGCGCCATTTATCATTCTAAGTTTGGCCCTTCATCAGTTAACATCTGACTGATCTTTGTGCTTTTAAATCTCAGTTTAAATGATGCCAGACACATAAATATTAGTGAAATGGTGATTCTAAGGAGGATAGAGAAGGAGGAGAGGAAAAGAATGTGTGACAGAATATTATCAGGGCTGTAACTTAAAATTTTTTAATGAAATTATGTTAAGTTACCTATATTTTTATACTGTACCAATGACCCAGACATAGCTGGTGCTAACTCTTAAAATATAGGGCCAAACACAAATTTTGCCCCCCAATCCCCAAAATTTGCATCTAAAACTAAAGAAAACATGTCCTGAAAGGCCCTCCACACTTCGCCCCTACTGCGCATGCACAGTGTCAAGGACGTTCCGAAATTGGCGCCATTTATCATTCTAAGTTTGGCCCTTCATCAGTTAACATCTGACTGATCTTTGTGCTTTTAAATCTCAGTTTAAATGATGCCAGACACATAAATATTAGTGAAATGGTGATTCTAAGGAGGATAGAGAAGGAGGAGAGGAAAAGAATGTGTGACAGAATATTATCAGGGCTGTAACTTAAATTTTTTTAATGAAATTATGTTAAGTTACCTATTTTCAAGGCAGCAGCCATTTTGTTGTCATTCTGATTATTTAGTTACACTGTTTTTTCAAGTGTTTTCCTCTCTCCCTGTCCTTTAAGTTCCCCCTTGCTATTCTCCCATGCTTTTGGCATAGTTTCTGTAATTATTATTACTAAAATTTCTTGGGAGTTTTAGCTGAATAACAGAATGAATTCTGTTCTTTCCCCATGTTTACGTCTTCACCTACGGGTGGTTAGGCGTTGTGTTCTGCATCTACCATCTGATGTTCTGCAGTTTCTTCCCTGGAAGTCTCTGTTTTGCATCAGATAGTGTATTTTTGGTAACTGATTTTGGGCCTGGGTGCCTGGAGTCTTATTTTAGTGTTTTTACACTCATTGTTTACATTTACAACAGCCCTCTGTGTGAGGGGGGGATTTCTAAAAAATAATATCTTTATGTTATTTTAATCATAACTAGATACATTATTATTGTTCGTAAGTGTTGAATAAATTGTTTAAAATATTTTTAAAATTTTTGTCCACACTTAGGCTTGGGATCCATTGGGGCTCAACGTTACTTTTCAGAAACTTGGGCTGTTCTGAAAAAATATTTTTTCAAAATATTTTGATTTCAATTATTTTTTCTATATTAATGGATCATATTATTATTATGTATTTTGATTGCCAGGGGTTAGTGCGAGTACCAGGACTTGTTTTCTTTTCACATTGAAAGGATATTGATCAATTGTTTTAAGAGGAAGCTTCCTCTGACTTTATTATCATTCTATATGTGGTCAGTGTACTCACCTTAACTCCTGTTCTGTATCGTATGATTTCGATGACAATATGGGAAGCGTATGTCACGGTATGTTGTTGGGGATTTGGACACTCCGGTCCTTTCCCCGCAGGGTCACTCTACTTTATCAATTTCTATTTCAGACGATCAAGATTAGGGTGATGTATCTGTGATGTCTTCCAACAGTGTGCCTCCATCGTCACAATTAATGAAGGGCTAGCGGAAAAGTGCTCATGTAATACGCCAATTGCCTAAGAGGACCCTAGTAGGTTCGACGGCCTTTGACGTCCGCTAGCTCGCCCGGTGTAGCGTCCATTCACCGAATGGTTCGGCAGCCGGGTTCGTCCATTGCGGTCTAGAAGGAATTTTGGGGTGATGCGAGCACTATAAAATTAACTTAATGCACACCCAGTGACGGCGGATCAGAGGGAGAACGGAGGAAGCCTTTTAGTCCGGTTCATAGCTCGTTCCGGTCCATCCGGACGGCAAGCGAGAGAGGCCCCTCTCTCGTTCAACAACATCTGGCCCCAGATGTTGTGGTACAAAATGTGTCGCTAGCGGAGCATACGTCCGTCGCTCGGGACGCTCCGTTGTATAGGCAGTCTGCTGAGACTGCTAAGGCTTCCTCTTCTCGTCAGCGCACACGACCGCACCTTGGCTGCGTGACCGCCGATATATTACCAGCTTCGCCGATCAAGGATTCTTCGGCGACCAGGTCACACCATCCGGCAGCCAGGGATTCGAGACCGATGGACTCCGGACGTTCGCATAGGAAAAGTATGCGGGAGCCATCTGATGCGGAGCTGCCCTCGGCGAAGCAGCGATAGACTGCGCCTCCGCAGGTCTCGACGCCGGACATTCTTGTGCACATAGCACAGCTTATCGCAGCATCCCAGCAGCCGACAGAAACGGTGTCGGATCGAGAATTATCCGACAGCGCTGGGTCGGTAGCCGGGGACTCGAGGCCTGCAGACTCCGGACGTTCGCATAGGAAGTGTGCGGGAGTCAACGTACACGGAGCTTCCGGCGGCAATGCATCGTAAGTCCGCTACTGCACAGGCCTCGGGAACGGATGTGCTTTCTTTAATAGCACAGTTTATCGCAGCATCCCAGCATCAACTGAATCTGTCGCATATATTTTATCCGACGATGCTGGGTCGGGACGCTCCGCGGAAGCGGGTACGGATGTCCGAAAGTTTCATCCGGTCCAACGGGATACCGAAAGGGATTCGGAGGATTTCAAGCTTTCCCTTTCGGAACAACATATGCTGCGATGCCGGATAAGAAACTGATAGCGTCGGTGGACTTAGAAATTTTTGGTTCGGTTCAGGGACATCGTCCCTCAGTTCCGACATAGTCCAATAATGTCACACAAACTTTCGAATTATTGAACGACGCTATATATATTATTATTTTATGCTTGCTATCCAAGCATTTCTGGTTTCTTGTTCGAAGAGTTATGGAGATGTCTTTCAAAAGTGTGCCTCTGTCGTCATAGTTAATGAAGAGTTAGCGGCAATAAGTGCTCATGGAATATGTCTATCGCTTACGGAGTGACATTCGCTAGCTCACCCGGTGTAGCGTACATTCATCGAATGGTTCGGCTGCCGGGTTCGTCCGTTGCGGTCTAGGAAGGAGATTTGGGTGATGCGAGCACTTTAATTACTTTAGTACTCACCCAGTGACGGCAGATTGAGGACAGATCGGAGGAAGCCTGTTAGTCCGGTTCCTGGCTTGTCCAGGTCCGTCTGGGCTGTGAGCGAGAGAGGTTCCTCTCTCGCCCAACAACATAGGGGACCGCATGTTGTGGTTCAGATATTTTACATTCGGAGCATATGTCCGTTGCTCGGGACGCTCCGTTATATTGACAGTCCGAGAGACTGTCTTTAATGCTTCCTCATCCTCACAGCAGGGCACACGACCGCACATTGGCTGCGTGACCTCGAGTATCCGATCAGTTTCGGCATTCAGTGATTCCACGGCGAATAGGTCGCGCCATCCGGTAGCCAAGGGACACGAGGCCTATACACTCCGTTCGCTCGCATATTGGAAGTATGCACGGGGTAACGATCACGGAGCTTCCAGCGGCAATGCATCGTAAGACCGCTTCTCCTCAGGCCTCAGTGACGGACGTGCTATCCGAGTTAGCACAGTTGTTTCGCAGCATCCCAGCAATTGACAGTTTCTCGGTCGAATCAGGAATTATCCGACGGCGCTGGGTCGGTGCGGTCCGCGGTTGCATCAGCTACGGACGACCGAACGCTTTATAGGGTCCGACAGGATGGCGAAAGGGATTCGAAAGATTTCGAGTTTTCCCTTAGTAGTATCGGAAGATGCCTTTCGTATCTTCTGGCATTTCTTCCAGTGATTATTATTTCGGACTTCATTGCTGCGATCTTGGATAAGAGACTTATAGCGTCATTGGACTCGGATTTTTCGATCGGTACAGGGACATTGTCCCTGACTTACCGACGCAGTCCAATATTGTCATTACAACATGTGTTTTATTTTTCGACGCTATATATATATATATATACAAGCCTGCTACTAAGCATGATAGTTTAGTTTCTTGTCCGCGTTGCTCATTTCTGCCATTTTATCATTTTTACAAATAGTTTATTTTGGCAGAGCAGGGCATACCGAGAGTTCATATGCGTCTAGACGGTGTGATTAAAGACTGCATATATTCTTTTTCGCCGTTTATGTCTTTTCCAATTTCAATGTTGGGAACGACATTATGTATAGTAGACTTAACTTAGACGCTTTATTATACGTAATCCGCCTTACTGAGGCGTTATTATTACGTCTTCAAGAAAAGATTTACGGGATATTATTCTCAATGTAATTTGTTTTGAGGGCAGTAGTTTGTTCACGTATAACTCCGCCCTTCAGTGGCTGATTGGAGTTGGTTAGACGTGACGCAGCCCTAGCTACATCCACACGCGTGGATAGTAAGGTTAAGAACTCTCTCAGAGTCGCTTCGTTCTCGGAGGAGCTTCTCTTCGACGGCAACTTTCCGGCAATCTATGAATTGCTCGATTTATACGTTCTCTTGTCTATCTAGTGTTACAAGAGATTCAGACTGGGGCAGTTGCCGGACCCGAGTGTGGCTGTTATGACGGTTGCCAGTCAAACAGATTGGGATATATACTGATCCCTACGGATTCGAACTGCCAGGGTCTTTGGGTTCCGCAGTCTTTTAGCTATCAGTTTAACTTCCGCGGAATAATGTTTTTTAGGCTTGCTTTATGTCATTGCATGAACATTATTCAGAAACGCATGCCCAAATTCCTGTCCTTTAATTCGACAGTAGTGGCGTATCTCCGGAACCAGGGAGGCACTCTTTCGTTTCCGTTATTCAATTTAATGGAAAGAATCCGTCTGTTGGTTATAGTACACCAAGTTCAGTTTTGGTCCGTCATATTCCGGGTCGTCTGATTGTTTTATCGGACTCCCGTTCTCTTACGGGGCGCTTGTTGCTGTCAGAATGGACTCTCAACAAACAAGTATTCAATCAGATTTGCTATCTATGGGAGCGTCCAATGATGATTTATTTATGACACAGCTTGCTAATCAATTGCAGACGTATGTGTTGGCTTGTCCAGATCTCTGAGCTAATAGTGTTAACGCTCTATTGATCTATAGGACGGAATGATAGGATACGCGTATCCTCCGGCGCTGTTGTTTTAGCAGGTATTGCTAAGATAAACAACCACAATACATTTCTGTTGATAGCATCTCTATCTTCACAGAGATCATGAGTAATTTACTCTCTTGTCTACTGTGGGTCTTAACGTGAAATCTTCCTCTATGTGAGGATCTTTTTTCACTGGGTAAATCGTGTCATCTTTATCACAACCAGCAAGGTCGCAACCTTCATGTATTCCGTTGTGTGGTCCGTATTACATTGTAAGCACTGTACTGGACGAGCTTTGGACGCGATTTCTTACTATAGGAGATCCTCTTCTTCGCTATTCTATGCGACTAAAGTGGAGGCTCTTCCGTCGTGGTGTAGGGATCATTATGTTCATATTGTTGATCCCTCCATACTACTCATTGCTATTTTTTAGTATACTTGTTTCACAAGATCTACTGCAGCCTGTTATTATTTAGGTTATAGGTTTATGTTACCTCATACCTATGCACTCTACGATAGTTTACAATTGAGTCTTTTGTCTCTTTATCTAAGTCAGTTAGTAACTTTTTGATAAATAGACTTAGAATCTTTAGATTAAATTCCTATACGGATTTTAACTTCGGTTCTTATTTAGCTAAGTAATCATTTGAGCCTCTGGAAACAGTAGTTTTCAAATTCTGACCTTTTAGACAGTAATTCTGTTGGTTTCTCTTTTACTGTAGAGTCAGTGAGTTTCATGCACTATCGATGGATGATTTTCACTTTCATAGTTTCGGAATCAATACTTCCGTTACTATTTAGGTTGGATTGTTGCATAAGAGTTAGGCTCCTATTATCCGGAACCTATTATTTTAAGGTCCTTCCGTCTTCGTATGGGCATAGGCCTTTACTCTTTCCGGGTACAGTTTATGTATTTATAAACAGATATCTGTTTATTACAAGGGCGTAAGCTTCTTCTGTCTTTGATGTCTAGTAGAAGGACGTTACGCTCCATTTTATTGTTAATGGATTCTATTAACTATCGGTACTGCTTATGGTATATCATTGACTTAGCAGTTGTGCTTAAGATTTCGGCTCATGAAGTAAGAGTTCTTCTACTTCTTGGGCTTACATTAATAGTGTCGCTATTATAGATTTTTGAAGGCCGCTCATTGCGCTCAGCCATCCACATTCATGAATTTTATCTTAGAAATATCGAGTCAATTTCTTGAGGCCTCTTTTGTTAGGTCTATTATCTACTGCTCAGAATGTCATTCACTTAACAGTTGCTACTATAGCTAGGTAGGCTGTCTGTTTCGGCAGTGTCTCCGTTCGGCTGCCCTCTTCGCTCTGGGCTATTTGACCCAGGGCAAGAAAAAGGGGGGGGGGGGGAGGGTGTTCCCTTGGGTCACCTGTTTTACTATGAAAACAAGGGGATACCTCCTCCGGAGTTAGTAATTCTGAGCTGTTATTGGGATGGTTGTTTAGTGAGAAGTTTAAGTTTATAAAATTCATTCAAGTCTTAGTTTTTAAAGTATAGCTTTTGAATATTGCATATGTCAACGGACATGATTATGCAATTCTCAGACACTTTTAGGAGTATAAGAGTCTCTATTCTCTAGACTTACTTTATTATTGGCTTACTTTAAAAATTATTAGTATAAGGATTATATTGGATATTAATAGAGTACATGGATGTATGAAGCTCAATTTTGGAAGGTGTTGTATCTTTCTAATTTATCATAAATAAGAAAGATACATGTAAGGCCTATTACTTCTTTTCCCTACAGGGGATGACTCTATTTTATTTTATTGAGCGTATTCCATTTTGCTCTATGTCCTTGGCCCTCCAGCCTTTTTACTATTCAGCTATGTCTGGGTCATTGGTACAGTATAAAAATGTTAAAAAATTTATAGTAATTTATATATTTTTTATACTTACCAATGACCCAGACGGGGATGGCCCTCCCAGGAGTTGGGAACTCTTGCCTCCCCGCTGAGTACATAGCGCTTACCAGGCACTGGTTATTAGAATGATAAATGGCGCCAATTTCGGAACGTCCTTGACACTGCGCATGCGCAGTAGGGGCGAAGTGTGGAGGGCCTTTCAGGACATGTTTTCTTTAGTTTTAGATGCAAATTTGGGGGATTGGGGGGCAAAATTTGTGTTTGGCCCTATATTTTAAGAGTTAGCACCAGCTATGTCTGGGTCATTGGTAAGTATAAAAAATATATAAATTACTATAAATTTTTTAACTTTCAAGGCAGCAGCCATTTTGTTGTCATTCTGATTATTTAGTTACACTGTTTTTACAAGTGTTTTCCTCTCTCCCTGTCCTTTAAGTTCCCCCTTGCTATTCTCCCATGCTTTTGGCATAGTTTCTGTAATTATTATTACTAAAATTTCTTGGGAGTTTTAGCTGAATAACAGAATGAATTCTGTTCTTTCCCCATGTTTACGTCTTCACCTACGGGTGGTTAGGCGTTGTGTTCTGCATCTACCATCTGATGTTCTGCAGTTTCTTCCCTGGAAGTCTCTGTTTTGCATCAGATAGTGTATTTTTGGTAACTGATTTCGGGCCTGGGTGCCTGGAGTCTTATTTTAGTGTTTTTACACTCATTGTTTACATTTACAACAGCCCTCTGTGTGAGGGGGGGGATTTCTAAAAAAAATAATATCTTTATGTTATTTTAATCATAACTAGATACATTATTATTGTTCGTAAGTGTTGAATAAATTGTTTAAAATATTTTTAAAATTTTTGTCCACACTTAGGCTTGGGATCCATTGGGGCTCAACGTTACTTTTCAGAAACTTGGGCTGTTCTGAAAAAATATTTTTTCAAAATATTTTGATTTCAATTATTTTTTCTATATTAATGGATCATATTATTATTATGTATTTTGATTGCCAGGGGTTAGTGCGAGTACCAGGACTTGTTTTCTTTTCACATTGAAAGGATATTGATCAATTGTTTTAAGAGGAAGTCTTCCTCTGACTTTATTATCATTCTATATGTGGTCAGTGTACTCGCATTAACTCCTGTTCTGTATCGTATGATTTCGATGACAATATGGGAAGCGTATGTCACGGTATGTTGTTGGGGATTTGGACACTCCGGTCCTTTCCCCGCAGAGTCACTCTACTTTATCAATTTCTATTTCAGACGATCAAGATTAGGGTGATGTATCTGTGATGTCTTCCAACAGTGTGCCTCCGTCGTCACTATTAATGAAGGGCTAGCGGAAAAGTGCTCATGTTATACGCCAATTGCCTAAGAGGACCCTAGTAGGTTCGACGGCCTTTGACGTCCGCTAGCTCGCCCGGTGTAGCGTCCATTCACCGAATGGTTCGGCAGCCGGGTTCGTCCGTTGCGGTCTAGAAGGAATTTTGGGGTGATGCGAGCACTATAAAATTAACTTAATGCACACCCAGTGACGGCGGATCGGAGGGAGAACGGAGGAAGCCTTTTAGTCCGGTTCATAGCTCGTTCCGGTCCATCCGGACGGCAAGCGAGAGAGGCCCCTCTCTCGTTCAACAACATCTGGCCCCAGATGTTGTGGTACAAAATGTGTCGCTAGCGGAGTATACGTCCGTCGCTCGGGACGCTCCGTTGTATAGGCAGTCAGCTGAGACTGCTAAGGCTTCCTCTTCTCGTCAGCGCACACGACCGCACCTTGGCTGCGTGACCGCCGATATATTACCAGCTTTGCCGATCAAGGATTCTTCGGCGACCAGGTCACACCATCCGGCAGCCAGGGATTCGAGACCGATGGACTCCGGACGTTCGCATAGGAAAAGTATGCGGGAGCCATCTGATGCGGAGCTGCCCTCGGCGAAGCAGCGATAGACTGCGCCTCCGCAGGTCTCGACGCCGGACATTCTTGTGCACATAGCACAGCTTATCGCAGCATCCCAGCAGCCGACAGAAACGGTGTCGGATCGAGAATTATCCGACAGCGCTGGGTCGGTAGCCGGGGACTCGAGGCCTGCAGACTCCGGACGTTCGCATAGGAAGTGTGCGGGAGTCAACGTACACGGAGCTTCCGGCGGCAATGCATCGTAAGTCCGCTACTGCACAGGCCTCGGGAACGGACGTGCTTTCCTTAATAGCACAGTTTATCGCAGCATCCCAGCATCAACTGAATCTGTCGCATATATTTTATCCGACGATGCTGGGTCGGGACGCTCCGTGGAAGCGGGTACGGACGTCCGAAAGTTTCATCCGGTCCGACGGGATACCGAAAGGGATTCGGAGGATTTCAAGCTTTCCCTTTCGGAACAACATATGCTGCGATGCCGGATAAGGAACTGATAGCGTCGGTGGACTTAGAAATTTTTGGTTCGGTTCAGGGACATCGTCCCTCAGTTCCGACATAGTCCAATAATGTCACACAAACTTTCGAATTATTGAACGACGCTATATATATTATTATTTTATGCTTGCTATCCAAGCATTTCTGGTTTCTTGTTCGAAGAGTTATGGAGATGTCTTTCAAAAGTGTGCCTCTGTCGTCATAGTTAATGAAGAGTTAGCGGCAATAAGTGCTCATGGAATATGTCTATCGCTTACGGAGTGACATTCGCTAGCTCACCCGGCGTAGCGTACATTCATCGAATGGTTCGGCTGCCGGGTTCGTCCGTTGCGGTCTAGGAAGGAGATTTGGGTGATGCGAGCACTTTAATTACTTTAGTACTCACCCAGTGACGGCAGATTGAGGACAGATCGGAGGAAGCCAACAACATAGGGGACCGCATGTTGTGGTTCAGATATTTTACATTCGGAGCATATGTCCGTTGCTCGGGACGCTCCGTTATATTGACAGTCCGAGAGACTGTCTTTAATGCTTCCTCATCCTCACAGCAGGGCACACGACCGCACATTGGCTACGTGACCTCGAGTATCCGATCAGTTTCGGCATTCAGTGATTCCATGGTGAATAGGTCGCGCCATCCGGTAGCCAAGGGACACGAGGCCTATACACTCCGGTCGCTCGCATATTGGAAGTATGCACGGGGTAACGATCACGGAGCTTCCAGCGGCAATGCATCGTAAGACCGCTTCTCCTCAGGCCTCAGTGACGGACGTGCTATCCGAGTTAGCACAGTTGTTTCGCAGCATCCCAGCAATTGACAGTTTCTCGGTCGAATCAGGAATTATCCGACGGCGCTGGGTCGGTGCGGTCCGCGGTTGCATCAGCTACGGACGACCGAACGCTTTATAGGGTCCGACAGGATGGCGAAAGGGATTCGAAAGATTTCGAGTTTTCCCTTTAGTAGTATCGGAAGATGCCTTTCATATCTTCTGGCATTTCTTCCAGTGATTATTTTTCGGACTTCATTGCTGCGATCTTGAATAAGAGACTTATAGCGTCATTGGACTCGGATTTTTCGATCGGTACAGGGACATTGTCCCTGACTTACCGACGCAGTCCAATATTGTCATTACAACATGTGTTTTATTTTTCGACGCTATATATTTATATATATATACAAGCCTGCTACTAAGCATGATAGTTTAGTTTCTTGTCCGCGTTGCTCATTTCTGCCATTTTATCATTTTTACAAATAGTTTATTTTGGCAGAGCAGGGCATACCGAGAGTTCATATGCGTCTAGACGGTGTGATTAAAGACTGCATATATTCTTTTTCGCCGTTTATGTCTTTTCCAATTTCAATGTTGGGAACGACATTATGTATAGTAGACTTAACTTAGACGCTTTATTATACGTAATCCGCCTTACTGAGGCGTTATCATTACGTCTTCAAGAAAAGATTTACGGGATATTATTCTCAATGTAATTTCTTTTGAGGGCAGTAGTTTGTTCACGTATAACTCCGCCCTTCAGTGGCTGATTGGAGTTGGTTAGACGTGACGCAGCCCTAGCTACATCCACACGCGTGGATAGTAAGGTTAAGAACTCTCTCAGAGTCGCTTCGTTCTCGGAGGAGCTTCTCTTCGACGGCAACTTTCCGGCAATCCATGAATTGCTCGATTTATACAGTCTCTTGTCTATCTAGTGTTACAAGAGATTCAGACTGGGGCAAACATTCGGTGGTTGACTCAGAGAGTGCCGCCGCAGTTGCCGGACCCGAGTGTGGCTGTTATGACGGTTGCCAGTCAAACAGATTGGGATATATACTGATCCCTACGGATTCGAAGTGCCAGGGTCTTTGGGTTCCGCAGTCTTTTAGCTATCAGTTTAACTTCCGCGGAATAATGTTTTTTAGGCTTGCTTTATGTCATTGCATGAACATTATTCAGAAACGCATGCCCAAATTCCTGTCCTTTAATTCGACAGTAGTGGCGTATCTCCGGAACCAGGGAGGCACTCTTTCGTTTCCGTTATTCAATTTAATGGAAAGAATCCGTCTGTTGGTTATAGTACACCAAGTTCAGTTTTGGTCCGTCATATTCCGGGTCGTCTGATTGTTTTATCGGACTCCCGTTCTCTTACGGGTCGCTTGTTGCTGTCAGAATGGACTCTCAACAAACAAGTATTCAATCAGATTTGCTATCTATGGGAGCGCCCAATGATGATTTATTTATGACACAGCTTGCTAATCAATTGCAGACGTATGTGTTGGCTTGTCCAGATCTCTGAGCTAATAGTGTTAACGCTCTATTGATCTATAGGACGGAATGATAGGATACGCGTATCCTCCGGCGCTGTTGTTTTAGCAGGTATTGCTAAGATAAACAACCACAATACATTTCTGTTGATAGCATCTCTATCTTCACAGAGATCATGAGTAATTTACTCTCTTGTCTAATGTGGGTCTTAACGTGAAATCTTCCTCTATGTGAGGATCTTTTTTCACTGGGTAAATCGTGTCATCTTTATCACAACCAGCAAGGTCGCAACCTTCATGTATTCCGTTGTGTGGTCCGTATTGCATTGTAAGCACTGTACTGGACGAGCTTTGGACGCGATTTCTTACTATAGGAGATCCTCTTCTTCGCTATTCTATGCGACTAAAGTGGAGGCTCTTCCGTCGTGGTGTAGGGATCATTATGTTCATATTGTTGATCCCTCCATACTACTCATTGCTATTTTTTAGTATACTTGTTTCACAAGATCTACTGCAGCCTGTTATTATTTAGGTTATAGGTTTATGTTACCTCATACCTATGCACTCTACGATAGTTTACAATTGCGTCTTTTGTCTCTTTATCTAAGTCAGTTAGTAACTTTTTGATAAATAGACTTAGAATCTTTAGATTAAATTCCTATACGGATTTTAACTTCGGTTCTTATTTAGCTAAGTAATCATTTGAGCCTCTGGAAACAGTAGTTTTCAAATTCTGACCTTTTAGACAGTAATTCTGTTGGTTTCTCTTTTACTGTAGAGTCAGTGAGTTTCATGCACTATCGATGGATGATTTTCACTTTCATAGTTTCGGAATCAATACTTCCGTTACTATTTAGATTGGATTGTTGCATAAGAGTTAGGCTCCTATTATCCGGAACCTATTATTCTAAGGTCCTTCCGTCTTCGTATGGGCATAGGCCTTTACTCTTTCCGGGTACAGTTTATGTATTTATAAACAGATATCTGTTTATTACAAGGGCGTAAGCTTCTTCTGTCTTTGATGTCTAGTAGAAGGACGTTACGCTCCATTTTATTGTTAATGGATTCTATTAACTATCGGTACTGCTTATGGTATATCATTGTCTTAGCAGTTGTGCTTAAGATTTCGGCTGATGAAGTAAGAGTTCTTCTACTTCTTGGGCTTACTTTAATAGTGTCGCTATTATAGATTTTTGAAGGCCGCTCATTGCGCTCAGCCATCCACATTCATGAATTTTATCTTAGAAATATCGAGTCAATTTCTTGAAGCCTCTTTTGTTAGGTCTATTATCTACTGCTCAGAATGTCATTCTCTTAACAGTTGCTACTATAGCTAGGTAGGCTGTCTGTTTCGGCAGTGTCTCCGTTCGGCTGCCCTCTTCGCTCTGGGCTATTTGACCCAGGGCAAGAAAAAGGGGGGGGGGGGAGGGTGTTCCCTTGGGTCACCTGTTTTACTATGAAAACAAGGGGATACCTCCTCCGGAGTTAGTAATTCTGAGCTGTTATTGGGATGGTTGTTTAGTGAGAAGTTTAAGTTTATAAAATTCATTCAAGTCTTAGTTTTTAAAGTATAGCTTTTGAATATTGCATATGTCAACGGACATGATTATGCAATTCTCAGACACTTTTAGGAGTATAAGAGTCTCTATTCTCTAGACTTACTTTATTATTGGCTTACTTTAAAAATTATTAGTATAAGGATTATATTGGATATTAATAGAGTACATGGATGTATGAAGCTCAATTTTGGAAGGTGTTGTATCTTTCTAATTTATCATAAATAAGAAAGATACATGTAAGGCCTATTACTTCTTTTCCCTACAGGGGATGACTCTATTTTATTTTATTGAGCGTATTCCATTTTGCTCTATGTCCTTGGCCCTCCAGCCTTTTTACTATTCAGCTATGTCTGGGTCATTGGTACAGTATAAAAATGTTAAAAAATTTATAGTAATTTATATATTTTTTATACTTACCAATGACCCAGACGGGGATGGCCCTCCCAGGAGTTGGGAACTCTTGCCTCCCCGCTGAGTACATAGCGCTTACCAGGCACTGGTTATTAGAATGATAAATGGCGCCAATTTCGGAACGTCCTTGACACTGCACATGCGCAGTAGGGGCGAAGTGTGGAGGGCCTTTCAGGACATGTTTTCTTTAGTTTTAGATGCAAATTTTGGGGATTGGGGGGCAAAATTTGTGTTTGGCCCTATATTTTAAGAGTTAGCACCAGCTATGTCTGGGTCATTGGTAAGTATAAAAAATATATAAATTACTATAAATTTTTTAACTTTCTATAGTATTTGTTGGTCATAGGTATGCCCACACTAGTTATTTATTTTTTTTATTCCTTGTTTTTATTACTTGTTCACATAGAAATTGTGTCCGTCCGAGCCAAATTTTGTATGTTCAGCCTGTATCTTGGGTATCGAATGTTCTGTTGCAATGAAATATGCTGTGGACACTGCTTATGATATAGGCTTTAAAAAAAGGATTCAACGATATTTCTCACATTTTCTTTTTAGAGCTATCCCCCTTTTTTGACTTAGAAATTGTAGGAAATAGACATTATTTGTCTGCTCAGCATGTATCTCAGGTATGGGTATTCAGATTTCAGTGAAACATGGCATGCAGTTTGCCTATGACAAAGGCTTCTGCCTCATTGCATACAACTTCCAAACACCAAACAATTTACCATACCTTTTGACTCAGAAATTGTTGGAAATTGTTATACCCCCACTTTTGAAGAAAATGGGTGGGGGGGGGGGGGGGGTAGTGGTATACTGGATTACATGCATCCGAACCATCCATCCATCCGTCTGTGTGTGAGTCCGTCCGAGAATATTCATAACTTTCATTATTGTCTGTAATATTTGTTGGTCATAGGTATGTCCACACTAGGCGGTACACCATGTGGGGGTATGCACCGGATGTCAGTCCAGCTCTTGTTAGCCTTGATAAGCAGTTCCATGTGTAGCAATGCCAGTTTGTTAGTCAAGCTGTTGGTCAGTCTGTCCAGTCTGTAATAAGTCTTAAAATTCTTTGTGTAATGACATCATATTTTGTATGCAAGTATATTTTATTGATATGTTCAGTGCAGGTGTGATTCGGAGTATTTTTGTCACAGTTATTGCCTTGTATGAATTTGTTTCATTTTTATATGCCTGTTTGAAAAATGGTTGTATTATGTAATCAGTCTGTCCATCCATCCATCCATCCATCCATCCATCCATCCATCCATCCATCCATCCATCCATCCATCCATCCATCCATCCATCCATCCATCCATCCATCCATCCATCTGTCTCTGTCCATCTGTCCATCCATCCATCCATCTGTCCATCCATCCATCCATCCATCCATCCATCCATCCATCCATCCATCCATCCATCCATCCATCCATCCATCCCATCCATCCATCCATCCATCCATCCATCCATCCATCCATCCATCCATCTGTCTCTGTCCATCTATGTCCAATTATTTTTTACATGAGTTACGGCCCTTTTTCAACTAAGAATTCAACTGTCTATTAAGATTTTTGGTTTCCAATCAATACCTCCAGTTTGGATTATTTGATCTCAACCAAAGTTGCTATGTGAATTATCCAGCTAGTAATACTTATTTATTTATTTATTTATTGATGTTTAAGGTCACATATTTATGCACAATGGCTAATCATGACGGTGACAATTTTACGGGTGGAGGAAGCCGGAGTACCCGGAGAGAACCACCGAGCAACGACGAGCAGCTGCCAGCTCCCCAACATCGTAACTCCGCACTGCAGTACAGGCAGGGTGAGATTGGTTGAAGACATGCGTACCATCAACGTTCAGTACGCCTTAGTACACGGCGTCATCGTGCCCCCACATGGGCAATGGGGGTGAAGTGTCTTGCCCAAGGACACATCGTGGTTGCTGCAGGTGGGATTCGAACCGAGGACCTCTCGGCTTGCAGCCTGTACCTCTACCTACTGAGCCACCGCACCCCACAGCTAGTAATACAGGCCAGTTTCCAATATGGGGTCCGTCCAATTATTCTTACATGAGTTACAGCCCTTTTTCAACTTAGAATTCAACCATCTATTAACATTTTGGGTTTCCGACTGATAATCCAGTTTGATCATTTAATCTAAACCAAAGTTGGTGCAATTCAAAGTGGCTAATGGGCATATTTAGTCACGCCTGGCAGTGCTCTTGTTACCATCTATCGCAGCTTAGGTACAAACACACAATTTTTTTTTCATCAGTAAACTTGTATTTGTTCTATTTTCAGGTCAAACTGTTCCATCACATCCTGGAACAACAGTCTCTAGTGGTTCCAGATTGTGCACATTTGAAGATACAAGAATCTGTGGTTACGCTCAAGATAAAACTGACACTAGAGGGTTTGATTGGATACGCAAGTCTCGTTCAACAGGTTCTGCGAACACTGGTCCTTCAAATGATCATACTTACCAAACATCTAGAGGTGGGTTCTACTTTTTACCTTATAAAAATACTGAATGTGTAGCTTGTCAAAAGTTGAGTGATGAAGAGCAACCTTTTTAAGAGGAAATTTGAGTCCATACAATTTTTTGTTTATGGACCCCTGGGCAGAAAACTCAAATAAGAAATGAATAAAAATGTGTTTCTTATTTTCTCTATTTGTAAGTAACAGTAGCAGTTAGATTTACATGCCCGAGGCAGTCATATGAGAATATTAGCATTCCAGCTGCCCTTAACTAAATGTATTGCAAGTAATTCTGCCAGGCGAAGGGTATTAGCAAATTTGTATTATGCTGCTGTGGAATAAATACAGATAGCTCCAATGCAGCTATCTGGCTATTTGGCCACACCAGTTTCTTTTAAAAGTCTGTGGATTTTTATAGATTTTTGCTTCACATCCAGTAACTCTGTAGTTATTTCTTGGCAATTCTTGGCTGTTAATACAGGTAGCCAAGACTTGCCTAGAAACAAATGTCAAGAATCGAAGAATATAACTTGTGAATTTCCCTGAGATTGCATGTTGGGGCACCTGTTCTGTTGTAGTAAAAGTGATCATGGTCAGAATTAGCTCTTTAATAAGAGTTAAAACCTTCCTCAATCAGTGTTTTAGTATTCTGAATGATGGTTAATGAACAAAATTACATGCATATTGTTACTATTGAACCAAACTTACAGCTACATTTTTGCAAGTATATTCAGCATTTTGCTGCCACCTTTCTATTTGTGAATGGTCTTATTCATGCAAAAATAAGACATGTTATTTAGGAAAAAGTGTTAGGCCTGCCTTAAATGCCTTAACTGATAGAGTGCTAAATTATTTTTGGCCATCTAAATTTGTCTACGTCTCTTTACCTTGTTACAATTTATGGGAGAGTGCCTAGCGGCACTCTCCCATAAATTGTAACGAGGCAAATCCTCACAAACTAAATCATTTCAATTAAAGAGTAATATGATGCACATCAACAGATTATGAAGCCATTAAGTTGCAGCACCTGCACTTCAGAATAAAGCCCAAATATGGGCTTTCAGCACTCTACCAGTTAAATGGACATTTCATTAGGTGTACCTCTCATTTAAAACTGACACCAGTATTGCTGATTGCTGTTATGTAACAATTGTGCTAAAAATAAATTGATAAGCCTGATTGACTGTGTTGGAAGTTTTTCTGGGTCACTACTGTGATTACTTAAACAAAAACAAATCAGCTATAAACTTAATTACAATCTTTTCTCTCTCTGGTAACAAATCATTAACTGAATTGTTAGGTTGTAGGGCTATGCAATTAAACTAGTCAAAATTGAAGTGATTAAAGTACAAGTAGATTGAATTAACTACTACTTGCACAAGGTGTGAAATAACATTTGGGTGGCATGACAAAGCATCAGAAGCTTTTCTCCTCCAAACAAACATCTGTTTTAACACCTCTGCACATGACATGGTTTAGGAAAAACGAGAGACTGGAATCAACATTTTCAGTTATTAGTCGAGTTGTGACAAAGTCAAACTCGACTTATAGTTTGATGAATGGCGGGTGGGCAGGCATGCATGCATAACCAATTGGTTTCTGGATGATAACTTGATAATGGTTTGACCCACATTCATGAAAGTTCATAGGTATGTTGGCCTCGGTGAGATGAAGAACCATATTATTTTGGATTGGCTAGGTCAATGATCATGGTCACAGCGATCTTGAACATACTAAATCATAAACAATTGGTTTCCGGATGATAACTTGATTATGGTTGCACCCACATTCATGAAACCTCACATGTAGGTTGGCCTTGGTGAGAGGAAGAACCCTATTTATTTTGGACTTTCTAGGTGGAAGGTCAAGGTCACAGTGACCCTGAACATAGCAATCAAAACAGTTTGTTTCCGGACGATAACTTGATAATGGTTTGACCCACATTATGAAACTTCACAAGTAGGTTGTCCTTGGTGAGAGGAAGAATCCTATCCATATTTGATGCACTAGGTGGGACCATCAAGGTCACAGTGACCTTGAATATAGTAAATCATAAACAATTGGTTTCTGCGCGATAACTTGATAATGGTTCAACCCACGATCATGAATCTTCAAGAAACTTCATAGGTAGGTTGGCCATGGTGAGAGGAAGAACCCTATAGATATTGGACTTGCTAGGTTAAAGGTCAAGGTCACAGTGACCTTGAATATAGTAAATCATAAACTATTGGTTTCCGGATGATAATTTGACAGGGGTTCAACCCACATTCGTGAAACTTCATAGGTTGGTTGGCCTTGGTGAGAGAAAGAACCGTATCTATATTGGATTTGCTTTGTCAAAGGTCAAGGTCACAGTGACCTTGAACATACTAAATCGCAAACAATCAGTTTCCAGATGATAACTTGACAATGGTTCAACCCACATACGTGAAACTTCATATATAGGTTGGCCTTGGTGAGACGAAAAATCCTATTTATTTTGGATCCCACGAGATGAATGGTCAAGGTCACAGTGACCCTGAACATAGTAAATCATAAACAATTGGTTTCAGGATGATAATAAAATAAACTTGATAATGGTTCGACCCACATTCATGAAACTTCATAGGTAGGTTTTCCAAGGTAAATGGAAGACCTCTATTTATATTTGACTTGAAAGGTCAAGGTCACAGTGTTTTTGGACCCACAAGATGAATGGTCAAGGTCACAGTGACCATGAACATAGTAAATCATAAACAATTGGTTTCGGGATGATAACTTGATAATGGCTCAACCCACTTTTGTTAATCTTCATAGGTAGGTTGGCCTTGATGAGAGGAAGAACCCAATTTATTTTGGAATCAGTAGGTCAAAGGTGAAGGTCACAGTGACCCTTCACATAGTAAATCATGAACAATTGGTTTCCCGACGATAAGTTGATATTGATTAAACCCACTTTTGTGCTTTCACAACTCAACATTGGATCGGTGAACCTATCGGCATTTTTTAAATTATTAGTTTAGCCTAATCATAATTATAACCACATGCAGATCATAGATTCAACAGAAACAGTTATGTTTTTCTTATTCAATAATGACCTGTTTTGGATCAATCAGGATTATTCCCAACAAGACGAATCCCAACAAGACAAATGTCGAAATTGGTCACCCCAACAAGACGAATCCTAACAAAACAAATTTAATTAAAATGACTGTATGGCCCATTTATTTTGAGGTTCTGGGCAAAAATGTATACGAGAAGGGTATTTTGAAGTGGAATTTTATTTTTCAAGAAAAAAACCTACTTGTGAGTTATTTTATTGTAAAGCAGGTAGAAAAACTCAATAAAATAACAATAAAGTAACAAAACATAAAGGAGTTTACATCTTGTACCGTATAATAATAATTTAACCTTTTTTTCTATTTGCATGTTACTTATGCTTTATAAATTTGCGAGGAAAATTTTCCATTCATTTTCCATTCATCAATGGTAGGTTATGGTAAGGTTCGGTTTTGAACCTCGAATTATCCTCTCAGTTTTATAAAGCATAAATTATCTGGGGATGGAAATTATGACAAGGAATATACAAGAAATCTATTAAAATATTTTACCAGAAATGTTTTAACTTTTGGGGTCAGTGTATCAGAATTTATATACTACTCAAAGTTTGCTAAGCACCAAATATTTGACACATCATTGTGAAATTTGCTTGTGACATATTTGCGATATTTTTGGTGGATATGATTGAGGAATGTATTGAGATGGTCCCCAGTGTTTACATTAGCTCTCTTGTCAGGCAGACTTTTCGTGACAGTCATCGGAAAGCATGTACCCCTTGATTTTCATGTTTTCGTGTACTGTCTGCATCCTGTTGGGATTGTCTTGGGATATTTCAGCCATCCGTCTTGTTGAGATGACACCCCTTTGTTGGGATGACACCCCTCATACATCTTATAATTATATATATCTATATATTAAAATTTCTTGCCTGTTGTTCCCTATATGGGTTAACATGGGGGGGGGGGTGTCCAATTTTTTTTTTTTTTGGGGGGTGTTGGGGAAAGGGAAGCTCACAAACCGATAGTGGAAAATATGTATTTATCTGCTCTCTTAAATGCTAGGCACATTTCTTGTAAGAAAAATACAAATGAACGTAGTGTCGTCATTGTAATGGAATAATATTTTGTTTTCATACATATTTTTTTGTTTATTGGTCAAATTTGCTACCATGAGTTATTGCTGCATCGCCTGCTACTATCCATTGATGCATTTCGTCGGGTGTTCTGTTTGAAGTCTGGTTTTCCTACTCATCTATAATTAGCCTCGATAGGTGGGTGGTGGACCCATATATTATGGAGTGATCACCGGGTGTGACGAAGGCAGGTTTTAAATAGAGCATACACTTAATTTTCAATTCTTTTTTTTTACTGTAGTCTTCAGGAGAAGGTAAATCTCTTAAAAAACTATTAAACACAGGACCATAATGAATACACAGTACTGTATTTGCAAATGTTATCTCTTCCTGGATCTAATCACAGTATGATTGTGAATCAGGTACAATATACTTGGACAGGCCCTGGAAATTCAATCGCCCAGGGATAGCTGTGCAAATTTGATCCACTATGTTTAGGTCTGTTACAATTGTCCTTTCGAAGAGTTGCAACAAGATGCCTTCATCCCATAAAGGAATCTCAAAGAAGAAAGTGACAGTGTTCAACAATCCTCGGAATTAGTGACAACATTTGGCAATGCAATCATCAAATTTTACAAAATGCTATCATAAAAATTTTATAAGGAAAAAGAGTTTCATAAAATAACTGCCTTCGTCAGTGTTTTCATTTCAGTTTCCCATTTTTAACTTATGTTTTACAAGTAGGGTTAAGTGAACAACACTAAAAATCTTAATAAGCATATGATTTATCCATTAATAATAAGATGGTGTGAGAGAAAGGGAGACAGATTTAATGTAATTTGGAGATTTTAAATGAACATGGATTTTTGAACAATGGAAGGGGCACACAATCTCTGGAGCTGGAAGAAAGCTTAAAGGAATCATTCAAAAGCTACAATTCCCGTCCTAACACACATAGGTATTCACACCACTGTGATATCCACTATAGTGCTACACATGGAGTTAGAGTAAAGTCACATAATTCAAACCAACGGTAGGTGCACACAAGAGGAAAATGAGTGGAATCTTTCTACAAAAACAAATTGATCTTCTTATACTATATTATACGATTCTACACCACTAAGCTATACATTATAGTATCAACATGCATTACTAAAGCAATCAGAATATCTCTTTGAAGACTAGCCATGTCATTTGAGCACTTGCTCTGGAGATGGAAAATTTAAGCTTGAAAAATTGAAATTAAATTTGAAAACACATGCAAAGAACCATTTAAAACAATTTTATACACATTTTGAAGTTCATAGGGAGTTTCAGTCAGCTTTCTTAGTACATAAAGAGATATTCATGCGGATTATAAAATTCACACTAATACAAAAATCAAGCAATGTGCCTGCCTGAGATAAAATACCAAATGGAACCACAAGAGTATTTTGATCTCATGAAGCAGTCAGTTGCATCCAATTTTTCGTGCTTGACAGATTTTTAAAAAGCCAGGCCTGCCTACACCAGTTGGTCATGATTTCCTAAATAAAATATTGCAAAATTAGGTTAGAATCAAGAAAAAGAATTGAAAATAGCCCTTGAGTTTCAATATTCTTGTATATCATTTTTGGTGGGTTAGATTCAACAGTGGGGTTGGCAAGCAAAGGGACAGACTTTTGACTACATTGTGACGTGGTTGTAATCCTGTGAAAATTCTTTGTCTACCTTATTAATCACAGCACTGTAAATACCATAAATATAGGTTATTACCATCCTGAGAGGTTCTGAGAAAGTATATTGAAGTCTTGACATTGTTTCTGAGTGAAATATTGACTCAAACACGTCATTTGGTGCAGAGATGAGGCCAAGACCTCAATACAACATCTCTGAACACCAGGGTGGGAATGATGAATTAATCTTATCTTATTGCAGATATGATTGTAAAATGACATTAAAATAAAAAAATATTGAGTGCAGATTCTCTCAGCCTACATTTGCATGTAACTAGGTATAGCTCTAGTAGGGCATCTTTCTTGTTTTTGTGCCAGAACATCCTTGAAAATTCTTCGGTTTCTCATTTCTGTCTCCTTAAAATTATATCAGGAGGTACCAGTACTCCTTGAATTGACTTCTATTCCAAGTGCAGGAGCCCTGTGAAATGAAGAGCACAATGTCCCACCTTAAAAACACAAGAGATTTTTGTACAAAAACGTTAATTTATCATATCCAATATTTCCTATTTCCTCATCTTTATTTTTGTAGGTCATTATATGTATATAGAAGGTTCATCACCCAGACATCCAGGAGATAAAGCTAGATTACTGTCCCCTGCTTACAATGATCATCAAGCTATGTGTGTTCAATTTTACTACCATATGTATGGTAATGGCATTGGCACCCTCAACGTTTATGCAAAGGTAAATTGTTTACATAGAAAAATTTGGTATTTTTTTTTTCATATCACTGTTCTCATAAAAACTGAAAGTAGAGTTGCCAGAATTGTTTTGTTTTATTTTTTTTTTTTTGAAATGGGAGAAAAGTTAAAAGTTGTAAAATAAGATTTGTAAAAAAATCCAAATAATGACATACTTTCTACCTTGCAAATTATTTGATGTCAGAAAAAGAATTATAAGTGCTGTTAAGCCAGTTAAACTTGTCATCGGTGTCTATTCAGATCCATAATTTATAGAGGCAACTATGCTTAAGCCTTCACTAAACGTTCCAAACAATTTCTCTTTCAAACACTGCATTCTATATGTTAATACTGTGGAGTCGACTTAATTGGATATCTCTTAATTGAATAACCCTGTTAATTGAATATAATTTCCTAACACAAAACCATTTACCATATCTTCAGTACAAATTTGTCCTGTTAATTGAATATAGGTTATAGAGTAAACTCCTGTTAATTGAATAAAAATCTTATAACCTTTCGAGATATTACCCTGACTGTCCCCAGTTTTCCTTTGTTTATAGACCTATTTGGCCTCAGTACATCTAATACAGGCACTTAATCTATTATATCTTGTTTGACATAGCTCATGGAGCTCTGTCAAACAAGATATAATAGAATAAATGCTAAGTTTATCTCTAGAATACAGGAAAGTGATACAATCCCTGTTAATTGAATATTCCTGTTAATTGAATAATTTTCATTGGCAAAGGGACTATTCAATTAACAAGGTTCCACTGTAGATGTATTTGGCCTTAGCTGTTCAATATAGGTATTTAATCTATTATGAGCTCTGTTGAACAAGATATAATAGAATAAATGAGCAGGGTTATCACAAGAATAGATGAAAATGACATAATTCCTGCTAACTGAATACTCTGGTTAAATGAAAGATTTTCTCTGGTGACAGGGAGCAAATTGTTTTGAAATTTTACATAGTAGTTTTTTGTTGCCGATCACAGCAGATGATGCGAAGCGTCATCCGAACTGCGAAGCGGTTCGCTGGGGGTGAGCCCGAGAGGGTGTGTCCCCCTCTCGTTGGTGGGGGATCCAGGGGCCCTCCCCTGGGAAAATCTGAAATTTCAGAGGACAGGAGACGCATTCTGGTTGATTCTGAGAGCATAAAAAAAATGTTATGTGATCAGATGAGAGAGGAATGAATCAACTTTATTAGGGATTCAGGCCTATGCGGGAAAGGTGCGCCATTGCGGTCATGCCCCGAAACGTGCCTGCATTTAAAATGGGGCGAGCAGTTTTATTCACGCCTCGATAATCATTTGGACGAGCACAACTCAGATTGCGAACACGTCAGGGATGCCGCAAATTAGGTATTTCCAAAGTTGATCCTATTCTCTAAAATTTCAACGTTCACCTTACCTCAGTTTTTCTATAAATAATCCCTTGAATCAAAAGAATAGTTGCTCCATCGATTTAGCTGTACACATGCGCAGTTATGTCTGTTACCAAATATTGAGTCAGAGATTTCCCAAAATGTGTGCGCGTTTTTGGAAAATCCCGGTCAATATTTGGTAACAGGCGCAACTGCGCATGTTTACAGCACAATTGTCTCTTAGAGAGGGTCTGAACAAATGAATGACATTCACTCATTGATCGACCCAAAATGTGTAATATTGTTTGTGTTACCGTGTATACACATGCATTTTCAACTCACTGCCCGCGTCACGGGCAGTGAGTTGAAAATGCATGTATACACACACGCGGCGTGTGTTCGGTTCTGTCTCATGTAATTAGTAAACATCTAATATGTAGTACTGTAATTAACTGAAGGTGAGCGAGGCTCAGGTCAGGAGTCATATTCTAATACATTTGACGTCAAATTACTCTATATAGTCTATATAGAGTAATTTGACGTCAGATGTCCCATTAAAAATAACCATGATACGTCATGGAGGAGACTCTTCCGGCTTCCCCGCTGGTGAATGCGACAGCGTGCAAAGTTAACAGATTTTGGAAATGCGATTCATAGACCTAAACTTGCATCGCTATGTGTAGATATTGCATCGCATTTTGCGATGCGATTCCGGTCATTTTGCTCCCTGGGTGAAGTGATTATTCAATTAACATGGTTTCAGTGCACATCCATAATTTATAAATTCTCCACAGTGTGATGTCTGCAAAAAGATGTTGGTGCAAGGCATATAAGTTCACAAACACACAGAATCTTGGAGATTTTTTGCTTGAATTACTGAAGAGTGGTAGATAAAGCCTTTGTCTATATACTTGTGAAAACTCCAGAACAGATATACCATCCTTCTAAGAGAAAATGAGGTTCAAAGATTTTGAGAATAAGTTGGACAAACTCACCAACTCCCACTTCTAGCTCAACATACACTTCTGTAGTCTTGTATTACTGTGTGTTCAAGCATTTACCTCTGTGCTGGAATGTAATAAAGTGTATTATTCAATTATTGGTGTTTAACAACACTTTCAACAGCCAGGATCATATTGTGTCAAACAGTTTTATGACCGGAGGATGCCCAAATACCTGGAGAGAATCACCGAACAGTAGCAAGTAACTGTTGGGCTATTCAACTTACTTACCCAGACTAGCAGAGTTAGCCTTAACTAGTTGAAGGCATGTGTGTACCATTGATGAGCAGTTTGCCTGAGCAGACTGCACCCGTACTTCCACTTTGTGCAATTGGGGTTAAGTGTCTTGCCAAAGACAATGCAGTTGACGCAGGTCTGGATCAAACCTATAACCTTTTAATTTGAAGTCCAATTCTCTAACCAATGAGCCATTACACTCTCCAATTTTGTTTAGACTCTTATTATGCCCTCAACCTCCAAAGGAGGATTCATGGGTATCTAGTGGAGACTTCCATCAATTTGTCTGTCTATCCATTTGTCCATACAAGTATTTTGGATTGTAATTTCCAAGCCAGTGGTCAGATTTGGTTCTCCTATGGTATGCTGATAGACTTGCATTGGGGAACAGATGCACAAGGAACGGGTTCCGTCCAATATTTTTCCCAGAGTTATAGCCCTTTTTCACTCTTTTGACTTTGAAAATTTTTCTGTCCCACAATCCCTTTAAGGCTACTTTGTACTTGCCTATGGGTCATGGGCAGTATTCTGAATATGTACACATGTATTTGTCCAACTGTTCATTGTTGCTCATATCTATTGAATTGTGATTATAAAAGCAGAGACAGAATTTTGACAGGATTGTGACTCTGACATAATCTAGTATATACTCTCTGTCTGCATATCTTCCCATCACACAAGAAATGCATAAACATTGAATCTCAGATGCTATTTTTGCATGTTTTTAGCTCACTGAAGGGAGCTTAACTTATCACCGGCTGTCTGCCGTCCGTCGTTGTCTGTCGTCGTGAACATTTTTCAAACGACTTCTCCTCTGAAACCACTGGTCCAATTTCACGAAACTTCATGTGGATGTTCATTACTATATGGCAATTCAAGTTTGTTCAAATGAAATGGCCACATCCCATGGGGGCTCTGTATGGGGCATAACTCTGATAGCACCGTATGAATTATAGAAAAATTATTAAAAAATCTTCTCCAGAACCAGTGGGCAGAATCTTTTGATACTTGGTATGCAGCATCTTGGTATGGGTCTGATTCAAGTTTGTTCAAATCGGCCCTCTGGATTCATATTTGGGCTCAGTATAGAAGCCCAAATTCGAACTTAGTGCATTTCAGGCAAATTTTTAAAAAAATCTTCTTCTCCAGATCCAGCAGGCAGAATCTTTTGATATTTGGTATGCCACATTGTGGGGTGGATCTGATTCAAGTTTGTTCAAATTGGCCCCCTGGATTCACATTTGGGCTCAGTATAGAAGCCCGAATTCGAACTTAGTGCATTTCAGGCAAATTTCTTAAAAAATCGTCTTCTCCAGATCCAGCAGGCAGAATCTTTTGATATTTGGTATGCAGCATTGTGGGGTGGATCTGATTCAAGTTTGTTCAAATCGGCCCCCTGGATTCATATTTGGGCTCAGTATAGAAGCCCGAATTCGAACTTAGTGCATTTCAGGCAAATTTCTTAAAAAATCTTCTTCTCAAGATCCAGCAGGCAGAATCTTTTGATATTTGGTATGCAACATTGTGGTGTGGATCTGATTGAAGTTTGTTCAAATCGGCTCCCTAGATTCATATTTGGGTTCACTATAGAAGCTCGAATTCGAACTTAGTGCATTTCAGGCAAATTTCTTAAAAAATCTTCTTCTCAAAATCCAGCAGGCAGAATCTTTTGATATTGGGTATGCGGCATGCTTAGGGGGGTGAGATTCAAGTTTGTTCAAGCCAAGTCCCTGGTTCACATTTCGGCTCACTGTGGTAGCCTGAATTATAACTTAGTTCAAAATGAGGAAGTTTCTTTAAAAATCTTCTTCTTCAGATCCAGCTGTCAGAATGTTTTGATATTTGGTATGCAGCATCTTTAGGGGGGGGGGATTCAAGTTTGTTCAAACCATATCCCTAGGTCCATATTTGGGCTCACTGTGGGAACTTGAATTGTAACTTCGTTCGAAATGAGGAATTTTCTTTAAAAATCTTCTTCTTCAGATGCAGCAGTCGGAATGTTTTGATATTTGGTATGCAGCATCCTTAGAGGGGTAAGATTCAAGTTTGTTGAAGCCATGTTCCTAGTTCCATAAAATTTGTCTCTCATGACTTCATTCCTTTGTAGTGTTGATGAACCATGTCTAACTGAATGTGACCCCAAATACTTCTTTGAACCACTTTGTTTGAATCACTTAGCCCGGTGAGCGATTAAGGCCCCCTTGGGGCCTCTTGTTTTTTAATCCATTCTACTGGTCAAAAGGATGCTTCATGCCAAATAACAGTTCTCTGTTCCATGTAGTTTGGAAAATATGGGCATTTGAATTGTTTAGCTCACCTGACTTTCAGTCAGGAGAGCTATAGTGATCACTCACCGTCCGTGATCTGTCGTCCCATGAACATGATGTTTGCGTCTTCTCCTCCCAAACCGCGGAACCAATTTATTTGATATTTGAGATAATAGTTTGTTATGACATCGCAATTTGATTTGTTCAAATCAAGTTGCCTTGCCCCTCGGTAGGGCCACGCCCAAAAAGTGTGCTTCGATCTTAAAAAATCTTCTTCTCATGAACCAGCAGTAGCAGAGACTTAATATGTGGTGTGCAGCTTCCTTTTGAGGTGTTGACTCAGATTTGTTCAAGAGAAGTTCGAGGAGCTATATTTACCTTCGTTATGGGAGGGGCAAGAATTTTTGCCCCGCCCAAAATTTCTATTTTCCAAACCGAGAGGCAGATTTGAACCAAATTTGATATGAGGGCTTATTGGGTCATAAGTACTTAATTTATGCCCAAATTATTTTTCCCGTCGCCCCATGGGAACCGCAGGAGCTAAAAATAGAAAAAAAATTAAAACGCCCATATCTCCAAAACTACACAGCACTGAGAATTCTTATTTGACATGAAGCTTCCTTAGGACAAACAGAATGGAATGGTTGAAAAAAATTGCTATTGGTTTTATCATGGGGTACTTTTTGGGGACTTTTTTTTAACACTGTGGGTAATGGGAAATACATTTAAGACTACTTTTCTCCCAAACCACTGCTCCAAAAGCTTTCAAATTTCACATATAACATCTTTCGAAGATTGTTTCACATGTTTGTTGAAATGAAATCCCTGGGTCCATATTTGGGCTCTCTCTGAGCCCAAATGTTTAAATTAGTGCAGTATGAGGAATATTCTTTAAAAATCTTCTTCAGATCCAGCAGTCGAAATGTTTTGATATTTGGTATGCAGCATCCTTAGGGGGGTAAGATTCAAGTTTTTGTTCAAGCCATGTCCCTAGGTCCATATTTGGGCTCACTGCGGGAGCTCGAATTGTAACTTAGTTCAAAATGAGGAATTTTCTTTAAAAAAATCTTTTTCTTCAGATCCAGCAGTCAGAATGTTTTGATATCTTGTGTACAGCATCCTTAGGGGAAGGGGTGATTCAAGTTTGTTAAATCCAAGTCCCTGGGTTCATATTTGGGCTGCCTGTGGGAGCCCGAATTATAACTTTATTCAATTTGAGGAATTTTTCTTTAAAAATCTTCTTCTTCAGATTCAGCTGTCAGAATGTTTTGATATTTGGCATGCAGCATCCTTAGTGGGGTGAGATTCAAGTTTGTTCAAGCCATGTCCCTAGGTTCATATTGGGGCTCACTGTGGGAGCTCGAATTGTAACTTAGTTCAAAATGAGGAATTTTCTTTAAAAATCTTCTTCTTCAGATCCAGCAGTTGGAATATTTTGATATTCAGTATGCAGCATCCTTAGGGGGTTAGATTCAAGTTTGTTGAAGCCAAGTCCCTGGGTTCATATTTGGGCTCCCTGTGGGAGCCCAAATTTTAACTTAGTTCAATATGAAGAATTTTTCTTTCAAAATCTTCTTTTTTAGATCCACTGGTCAGAATCTTTGGATATTTGGTATAAGCTTTTCTTAGGAGGGGCAGATGCAACTTGTTGAAATCAATTCCCTGGGTTGATATTTAGGCTACCATGTCAGGTGAGCGCCCTCAGGCCCCCTGGGGCCTCTTCTTATTTATTTGGTCTTCATTTCACAATATTTCATTTATGAGGTCTCGTCTTTGATTTTCCTGTACAACAACTGTCGCCTGTTTCAATCAAACTTAATGCAGCATTCTTGATGTCATGAAGAAAACTCTAAAGCTAATTGAGCATGCAATTCATTATCTTAACCAGCCAGCGAAACAACGCAAAAAAATAATAACCCACCGTTTTCCTATAGGACCAAGTCGATACAAGTTAACATCGGCACACTGCAGTAAGTGTGTGACGTCCAGATATATGATCAAGAAAGAGGCCATTTTTAATCACAGTACTTTATTTTCAAACACGCTTTCTTCATAAGTTTTTTCCATAACACATTCTCCATACTTACACCTCCATCCCCTTTTTTAATGGAGATAAAAATGCAAAAAAAACCACAAAAATTGTTTTTTGTCATTTTTCAATGTTTCATTCATTTCAGACACACGGACATTTAGGTTTGCCAATATTCAAGATGACTGGTAACCAAGGCAATCGATGGATAGTTGCAAGAGCTACAGTTCCAACAATTGCTGCAACTGCGGGATATCAGGTAAGATACAGGAATTATCTTCTGATTTTATTTCCTAATCTGACGGGAATTATCACATTTCACTTCTGAATTTAATTTATTTTATAAAACATCTGTTCCCATTGTAAAGCACTTTGTTGATCTGTATATATATGCATTGTACCTGGAATGTCTGAATTAAAGAAATTATTTCCGTTGGCCTTCAGCTGTTCTGGATCATTTATATGGTCCTAAAAATTCTTTAATTGTGAAGTTTTTCTAACATGCCAAGAATTCTCAAAATGTGGCTAAGATATTTTCAGGAAAGAATTTCTCTTCGCTTGGGAATGTGTCGTTCATCCCTTACATGGATATGCTTTTAGGGTGTTCTTTGATTGTCAGCTCACTTACTTCCTACTTCTTATGCTTCTTTGGCAGCAGAGGTGGAGCTTCCTTGACTTTTGGCGGTGGAGGCTGTTGTGGTCTTTGATTGTTGAGCCTGTTTTGTTGCCATGATGATGTAGGAATGTAATGCGTCTGTTGCCTTAGCTGTGCCTGTTGGTTCGCTAGGTCCTCCATAGACTCTTTGTGATCCTTGTGGAACGCATCTAGCTCAGCTTCTTCCTTGAGTTGTGTGGTTCGCTTATGCTCTTCAGTTTCAGCGGGAGACCTGTTGGTTGCCTCTTCTGTGCCCATGATCTGTTGTTCCTGTTCATGGGCGAGCTTACTTAGTTCTTCATCTCTTTCCTCTTTAGTGTGGGGGTCCAGGCTAGAGATGGTGCTAGAGAGAGAGAGACATTGGGTGTTTTGGTGGTTCCCCTGTTATTTTCTCAGGCATTTTCTTCAGTGAGATGGAGGAGTGGATTTCCATTTCCTCTTCCTTCTCTTTGTGGAATTCTTCATCCTTCTTCTTTTTCTTCCAGGTCTCTAAGCACTTGGCATCTCAATGTATAGAGGACAGGTTTTTCTTCCTCTTCTTTCGCTTGGCCCTGTTAGTGTTTTCTGGGTGTGTACCAGAGCCGGACTGGGCAAATATGCTACCACTCCCCAGAGACGCCGATGGTTTAGCTGATGGCTTCTTTGGTACCTGGTAGGGCTTTTTAGTATAAGCCTTTCCAGGTTAAAGGAAAATTCAGGATCACCTGGCAGGTATCACACAGACATGGATGGTCTCTAGTGTTACCTACATTCACTCTTTTTAGCATGCCCTCGAGTTTCTGCGGAAAGATCATTATTGCTGTTGTTAGTTGCTCTCACGGAGGATCCAGTATAATATCTGAACTGGTCAACAGTCTGAACGAGACATCCCAAGATATTTTGAATGCAGCAAGCCTATTTATTATTGAAATGAATAAACTTGGACTAAACTAAACAGTGAATCACAGAATCTCTCAAGAACAGGACAAGTTTAATTTTCTGCTGGGTATAGATGTGCAAATTTTATAAAATATCTATTACTATTGTAAACCACTGTGTTGATCTGTATTTATATGCATTGTACCAGAATGTCTGAATTAGAAAAAAATTATTTTCTCTGGCCTTTACATGTGTACTGGATATTCTATACGGTCCTAAAAATTCTTTAAATGTGTTGTGTTTTTAATAGGTCAAGCATTCTCAAAATGCAGCCAAGATATTTTGCAAGATGAATGGTTTCGCGCGACAAAGGCGTGCAGGGACAGCGTGGGGAAAGCCCCTTTTGACCCTCAATTTTTCTATCATGTCAGGGCACTGCAAAAGAGGAGAGAGTTGAGGTTCTCGGCAGCGTTTATGTCTCCGGCGATTCTTCTTTGGAGGAGGTGGCCGTGATGGAGACATGGATGTTGGTGGTGTCGTCGGTTCAGGAGGAAGCACAGGTTGTGGTTTGGCTACGAACAGCCTGATCCTAGCTGCTGTCTCTTCGGATCTTTTGTGGTTTGCGAGCTCAATTAGAATGTACCACTTGATTGTATTAGGGTTTAGTCCTGCTCCTGTGTAGAAGTTGAGTTTCTCTTGACTTTCAGCTCGGAATCTGTCTTCCTGCATCTCCTCCCTGAGGAATGCCTCCATGGAATCCGGGATGCTCTCCTCCTGGTTAGATTCCTGGTCCAAAGAAGCCTGAGAAGCAAGAGCTGTAGGGGTGAAAGGTGTGTCAACTGGGACTACTTCCTGTACCATAGACAGATCTTCCTCCTCCATATCCTCTTCAGATGAAGAGTCTGATGGGTTAGAGATTGATCTGTCACCTGACAACCCATAGTCCTCCAGACCTTACTCCTGCGAGGGAGGTACATGGCTGACAGGGGTTGGTCAGTGGGGATAGTTGTTGGCCCTATGGCGCCCCCACTTGCCTCGTTCTCTTCCTTCTTCTTCTCCAGAAACTCTTTCACTCGGCAGACATCTTGTTGCCTGGCAGAGGGTCCCCTCTTTCTCTTTCTCTTCTTCTTGGTGGTGGCTGTGCTGCTCCAGTGGTCTTCATCCAGCTTGTCCATGTCACTAGGAGGGTGACCAGTGTGGAAGGTGATCCACCCACGAAAGGTGCTACACCTCTCCAAGGACGCTGGTTCTGTTTTTGTCTCAAAGTCCACTGTCAGATGAATTGTTCCCTTACACACATGGATACTCCAGGTGGCAGCAAGGGAAGCCTTCACTTTGAGCAATGTCTCTTGGATTACTAATGGAAGCCCCATAGTTCAGCTGTTGACACCTCAGAGTCCACAGTGTGAGTGGTGATGACATGACATGGCCAAGATATTTTGTATGCAATAAGCCTATTTATTATCCTCTAGGTGATGAAGTTACCACTATGTCATCTATGGAATGGGATTAACTAGTCAGGTGCTAGAAGCCACTATTATGGCTCTATTGAAAAGTGCTGGAAACCATTTTAATGGCTTTACACTATATGTATTGTCTTGTTTGCTTATCAGTAGAAAAAAATGTTATTGTAACAAAACAATTACACCAAAACAAAATCTTACTGAACTAAGGATTCCCATGTGGGTAGCATAGTATCTTTGAAAAAAAAATACTTGTGGTACAAATTACCTTTGGAAAATAATTTAGAACTCGACCTGTACCTGTTAGTAGAAGTATTAGCAAGAGAACTTGCTTGCCAGTTCTTGTGAAATGAATAAACCTAGACTAAAGTAAACTGTGAATCACAGAATCACTCAAGAACAGGAAGAGTTTAATTTTCTGCTGGGTACAGATGTGCCAATTGTTGTTCATTCGAAGATAGTGGTAATGACCTTCTCTTTTTAACATTATGGGAAATAGTTTCAGACCTGACAGATGTTAGGTGAATTTTAAAGCTTTCTATAAAATCATAATGTGTTGGGAGCATTTAAACTCATTGTCATTAATATTGGTGTTATGAAGTCATTTATTGACAAATTACATAATTGTCCCTTGACATTTTGTCGGAGGATTATTGTAATCAGCTGCATCCGTCCGTGTTTGTGTTCATGCATCTGTCTGCCCATCTGGAGTGATAACTAAAGTTTTGGACATTAAATAAAACCGTTTGGTGTATATGTCCCTTAGCCCAATGATTAGGGGAATTCCAAATATCGGTTGGATCCGATAATTTTTGTTTGAGTTATGCCCCTTTTTATGCTTTTCCGCCCAATTTCACAACTTTGGAAATTTGGTGTCCAGATGATGACTTCAGTTTTAGTTATTGAATCAACACCAAATTTTGTACTTAGGTTTGTCTCATGACTATGGTCATGTTCGAATTGGGTTTGGTCCGACCAATTTTGGCTGAGTTATGGCCCTTTTTCCATTATTTTGACTTTGAAAATTGGATGTCTGGCTGATCACTTTAAGTTTGAGTTATTGAATCGACAACAAATTTTGTACAAGTTCGAATTTGGGTTCAGTCTGACCAATTTTTGGCTGAGTTATGGCACCTTTTTTATTTTTTCAACTTTGAAAATTTGTTGTTTGGAAATATATCCAATGTAAGAACTTGCTGTCGGGGGACATAGCCCATGCCTGATGGTGCACTTGTTAGTTTATGTAAATAAAGATGCAATGCTAGCTTTGTTTTTGTATGTGATCTGTTTTTGCATACACATGCCAACAGTAATTGTAATTAATTATCTTTGGAAGTAATTAGGTCTCTAGATTTTAATCAGGCACTAAAAGTAATGATTGTCCTCTTTCATTCTTTTTTTTTTCTCTTTTCTTTTTTTTTTTGCCAACCTTTTATTCCACTGGCCATTTTTTCATTATTAAACTTCTTATTCCATATGTTAGGACCTTGTGAGCAATTGATGTATGAATTTTCAAACTTCAAAAAACTCTTAACTGCTTCAGCCTCAGCCCCAGCTTTGCTTTATAAAAAATACATTTTTAAAATTTTAAAAGAAATACTCATTGCGCTTTAAAGTTTGCATAATCCTACCAACAACTTTAACCCCCACCAATAATGTCAAACATCAAAATTTTAACAACAGTTTCAAAAATCGTCCAATTCCTTTGAAATTTCAAATGTAGGTATATCTTTTGAATCAAAGATTGCCTATTTCTTTATTAGTCTGTAAGGGGACTATAGGATTGCACTCTGTCCATCTGTCTGTCCATCTGTCTGTCCATCTGTCTGTCCATCTGTCTGTCCGTCTGTCTGTCTGTTTTTATGTTACCACCTCTCCCGCCAACATGCTTTAAGCTACACCTTTCATATTTGATACATGGATAAATGGTTCTGAGGGGATGATGCATGCTCAAATCTTTGTTTCAAAATCCAAGATGGCGGAATGGTGGCCATTTTTGTTGTGTTTTTTTAAGCTTTCTTCTCTATTTTCATGTTACCACCCTTCCCTCCAACATGGTTCAAGCTACACTTTTATTTTCATGTTACCACCCTTCCTTCCAACATGGTTCAAGCGACACTTTTCATATTTGGCACATGGATAGAGGGTTGGGAGGGGATGATGCACATTCAATATTTATTTTTCAAAATCCAAGATGGTGGCCATTTTTGTTGTGTTTTTTTTAAAGCTTTTTTCTCTATTTTATATTACCACCCCTCACTCCAACATGGTTCAAGCTACACTTTTCATATTTGGCACATGGATAGAGGGTTGTGATGGGATGATGCACGTTCAATATTTTTTTTTCAAAATTCAAGATGGCGCCATGGCAGCCATTTTTGTGTTTTTTAAGCTTTTTCTCTATTTTATGTTACCACCCCTCCCTCCAACATGGTTCAAGCTACACCTTTCATATATGGTACATGGATAAAGGGTTGTGGGGGGATTATGTACGTTCAATATTTTTTTTTCAAAATCTAAGATTTGTCTGTCTGTTCGTCTGTCTGTCTGTCTATCTGTCTGTCTGTTTTTATGTTACCACCTCTCCCTCCAACATGCTTTAAGCTACACCTTTCATATTTGGTACGTGGATAAATGGTTCAGAAGGGATGATGCACGTTTAATATTTTTTTTTTTAAAATCCAAGATGGCGGAATGGCTGCCATTTTTGCTGTGTTTTTTAAGCTTTTTTTTCTCTTATTTTTATGTTACCACCATACCTCCAACATGGTTCAAGCTACACTTCTCTCAATTCTCAATTTTTAGATTCCATTCACATTTGAAATCCTGTCTGATAACCTGTATTTTACCCAAACCACCCCCCAGGTCTGACACTCCTGTTGGCTGTTGTCATGAAACCTGAATTGTCGCCAAGCCGAACCATCCCCAGGCCGAATCGTCCCCAATTATTTTACCAAAACTTACGTGACAACTCTTATGTGACAAAAACACCTTATGTCACAAAAGTGCCGTAGGGGATTAATACCACCTCGGTGGTCAAACACTTGTTTTGGATATCACCCACCATTTTTTAGTCATCGCCCTTGGAATTTGGGGGTCAGAATGTGATAAAAAGGGAAGTTTGTCCCTGCAATAACATCTAAACCAGACATCTGCCAGGTTTGAAATTTTCAGTGATGTTACAAACTATTATATAGAAAGATGTGCTTCTCAAATTGAATTTATCTATTAACCCCTTTACTGCCATGGCCATTTCATGTTTTTTTACATTTTTTTTAGAATTTCTGGACTGCCAGTTACATTTGTAGCCTGAAAGTTTGTAGGTGTTTACTACCCTATATCCCAAACAAAATGAATTATAAGCTGTCCAACTTCCATTAATTTGAAAATTTATGACATCACTAAAACAGGGCAAAATGCACAATGAAATTCGGTATGAAGCTAGATCTCAACTTCCTCTTTCAGAAATTTATCAAATATCTCTTACCATTTCAAAATCATGGGCACTTAAAATTTTGAGATAATGACTTTTCTGTTGCATATCCAATATTCCATCATCTCGAAAAGGGTGTTACCCAAGTCCGATTGCTATGAAATTTTGCTCAGGGATAAATCTTCACAGCTTTGAATCAGTGCCTTATCTATAACGAGTTCCATGCTATAGTGAAACAAAGTTTTGAAGTTTATTATGCCCCCCCACCAGCCCACCCCCCCCCCCCCCACCCCGACATAAGGGTGGCATATAGTGATTGAAGTTTGCGTGTGTCCATCTATGTGCCCGTGTGTGCATGTGTGTCCAAGCCAATAACTCAAAAACAGCTAGGGCCACAGTCATCAAACTTCCCACAATTATAAAGGACCATGGGAGGATATGTCACACATCACAGCCGGGTTCGTACCTTCAAGGTCAAGGTCACATTTCAAGGTCACACTAAAAATTGGTCAATATTTGTGTCTCAGCCATAACTCAGAAATGAATCATAGTACAATTGTTAAACTTTTTACAAATGTTAAGGACAGTCAGAAGGTGTGTTGCGTATAATAGTTTCCGCTGCATCTGCAAGGAGGAGGTCACAATTGACCTTCATTTGTTCAGGGTCACAAATTGTGTCTCAAGCATAACTCCAAAACTATTAGAGCTACGATCATCTAACATCGCTCAATTATAAAGGACAACAGGTGGATGTGTCACACAACACAGCCATGTCTGTAAGGTCACGGTCAAGGTCACATTTCAAGGTCACACTGAACACGGTTAGGGCCACAGTCATCAAACTTCACACAATTATAAAGGACCATGGGAGGATGTGTCACACACCATAGCAGGGTTCGTACCTTCAAGGTTAAGGTCACATTTCAAGGTCACACTAAAAATTAGTCAATATTCGTGTCTCAGCCATAACTCAGAAATGAATCATAGTACAAGTGTTAAACTTTTTACAAATGTTTAGGACAGCCAGAAGGTATGTTGCGTATAATAGTTTCCGCCGCATCTGCAAGGTGAAGGTCCTGGGGGGGGGGGGGGGAGGGCATGTGTTACCTTAGTAACATTTTTCTTTATACCTATATTTCACCTTCTAGAAAAGGACACTTCATCTTGTCTGATTGACTTGAAATTTTCCTCATGGATAGATCATCAAATTCCATGGAGTGCGTATTTTTGAATCCTCATAATCTCTTACCATTTCTTATCAACCTACCTACAATTGTTTACTACAGGCCTGCACTACAGTGGAAGTTCCTAACTCGGAAAATATGCTCTCTACTTTGATCTTTCACAAGCGATTTGGGAAAGAAAAGTGGTGCAAAAGCATCAAGAAAAAATAAGCCAAAACTGGAGTGCAACCGGCCCAGACCTAGTAGGGGAAGCTCTCCTCCAAGTACAACTCCACGACTTCCGTTGCCAGTGTGCATATACATCACTAATGACTCATTCTTTTTTTCGTCTGCCATGTTGACGAGACGTTCTTCTCAGCACTAGTTATCAGTGATCATCCAGCTCGTTGATTGTGTGTTTCCCATATCAAGTTGTTGGATCAAAGTATCCTTTTCTTATCAGGACTGGTTTATCATTATATTCTCAATTGTAAATTATTCTCCATAATGTATTATAATTTCTTCTCCGTGTTGCGCATGATATTTTTATACTGTACCAATGACCCAGACATAGCTGGTGCTAATTCTCAAAAATCTAGGGCCAAACACAAATTTTGCCCCCCAATCCCCAAAATTTGCATCTAAAACCGAAAATGACATGACCTAAATGGTCCTCCATACTTTTCCTCCACTGCGCATGCGCAGTGTCAAGGAGGTCTTGAAATTGGCGCCAATTATCATTCTTTGTTTGGCCCTTCATCAGTTCACATCTGACTGATATTTGTGCTTGTAAATCTCAGTTTAAATGATGCCAGACACATAAATATTAGAGAAATGGTGGATCTAAAGAGGAAATAGAAGGAGGAGAGGAAAAATTAGTGGCAGGAAATAATCAGGGCTGTAACTTAAAATTTTTTTATGAAATTATGTTATGTTCCCTAATTTCAAGGCATGGGCCTGTTGTTGTAATTCTTGCTATAAAGTTACACAGCTTGATCAGTGTTTCCTCTCTCCCTTTCCTTTAGTCCCCCCCTTGCTATTCTCCCATGCTTTTGGCATATTTTCTGTAATATTATTACTAAAATTTCTTGGGAGTTTTAGCTTGGTAACAGAATGAATTCTGTTTTTTTTCCCCATGTTTACGTCCTCACCCATGGATGTTTAGGCGTTGTGTTCTGCATCTACCATCTGATGTTCTGCAGTTTCTTCCCTGGAAGTCTCTGTTTTGCATCAGATAGTGTTGTAATTGGTAACTGATTTCGGGCCATGTTTATCAGTGCCTGGAGTCATGTTTCTGGTTTTTATACACTTCTTGTTTACATTGACAACGGTTTCTGTTGAGAGTGATTTCTTGTCTTTGTATTAGTTTAATCATAACAATATACATTATTATTATTATACGTAAGTTTGCATTAATTTTTTTGAAATATTTAAAAAAATTTTGTCCACACTTAGGCTTTTTTGGGATCCATTGGGGCTCAATGTTACTTTCAGAAACTTGGGCTTTTCTGAAAAAATATTTTTTCAAAAAATTTTTTTGATTTCATTTATTTTTTCTATATGTTAATGGATCATGTTATTATGTATCTTTGTTTTCAGGGGTTGGTGCGAGTACTAGGACTGTTTGTGTTCTTTTCACAATGAAAGGATATTGTTCAAATTGTAATAAGAGGAAATCTTCCTCTGACTTTCATAATCATTGTATTAATTGTAGTCAGTGTACTCGCACTAACTCCTGCTCAGTGTGTGTCAATTGGGATGACAAACATCGGAAACGTGTGTCATGGTATGTTGTTAGCGGGGATAAGGCCATGCTGGTCCTTTCTCCGCAGGGTCACTCTAGTTTTTCAATCTCTTTTTCAGAGGAACAAGAACAGGGTGATGTTTCCGTGATGTCTTCCAAAAGTGTGTCTCCGTCGTCACAGTTAAATGAAGAGCTAGCGGCAAAAGTGCTCATGGAAATACGTCAATTGCCTAAGAGGTCCCTAGTAGAATCGACGGCATTGGCATCCGCTAGCTCACCTGGTGTAGCGACCATTCATCGAATGGCTTGGCAGCCAGGTTCGTCCGTTGCGGTCCAGGAAGGAGATTTGGGTGATGCGAGCACTATAATAACACAAAGTGCACACCCAGTGATGACGGATCAGAGGATAGAACGGAGGAAGCCTATTAGTCCGGTTCCTAGCTCGTCCAGGTCCATCCGGGCTGCGAGCGAGAGAGGTCCCTCTCTCGTACAACAACATCTGGGACCAGATGTTGTGGTACAAAACGTTTCACATTCGGAGCATACGTCCGCCACTCGGGACACTCCATTATATAAACAGTCCGGAGAGACTGTCAATATGGCTTCCTCATCCTCACGGCAGCACACACGACCACACCTTGGCTACGTGACCACAGATATCCAGCCAGCTTCGCCGATCAGGGATTCCACGGCGACCAGGTCACACCATCCGGTAGCCAGGGACACGAGGCCTGTAGACTCCGGACGTTCGCATAAAAGAAGTATGCAGGAGTCAACGTCCAGGGAGCTTCCAGCGGCAAAGCAACGTAAGACCGCTGCTCCACAGGCCTCAGTGACGGATGTGCTATCACAAATAGCACAACTTATCGCAGCATCCCAGAAGACGACAGAATCTCTGTCGGATCAGGAATTATCCGACGACGCTGGGTCGGTACGCTTCGCTGAAGCATCAGGTACGGACGACCGAGAACTTCATATGGTCCGACAGGATGGCGAAAGGGATTCAGAGGATCTGGAGTTTTCCCTTTCGGAACAACATAAAGCTGCCATAGATTTTATCCAGCATTATCTTCCAGAGGTTGTTCCTTCGGACCAGAATGCTGCGATGCCGGATAAGAGACTGATAGCGTCACTGGACACAGAATTTTTTGATTGATTTAGGGACATCGTCCCTGAGTTTCCGACACAGTCCAATAATGTCACAAGAACATTTGAACTATTGAATGACGCTATATATAAGCTTGCTACCAAAATGAGCAAGAATGGTTTCTTGTCCGCAAATGCTCTACATCTGCCTTTCATCAATTCAAGGAACAAATTTGAAACGGCAGGACAGGGCATACCGAGAGTTCCTCTGCGTCTAGCCGACCAGGCTGAAGACCTAGAATTGTCTATACCGTCGTCTATGTCAATTCCAACTATGACGTTGGAAACGACAATAATGTCTAATAGAGTTAACTTAGACGCTTTATCATACTCAGATCACCTTGCTAAAGCGTTATCATTACGTCTTCAAGGGAAAGAATTCCAGGATATACAATCCTCCTTAAGAGTTCTTTCGAGGGCCATAGCTTATTCTACGTATAACTCCGCCCTTTCAGTGGCAAACCTGGAGTTGGTTAGACGTGATGCGGCCCTAGCTACATCCATGCGCGTGGATGGTAAGGTGAAAAACTCTCTCAGAGTCGCTTTGGTCTTCGGAGAGCTTCTCTTCGACGGCAAGCTTTCAGCAATCTATGATAAGATAACTAAGAAAGCTTCGGATTCTCTGCTATTCAAATCTGCTTCTTAAAAGTCGGATACAGCAGAAAAGAGTAAGACAGGCACTTCTGGGACAAGTACGCCCAAGGGAAGTTCCTATAGAGGTTCCTATGCATCCTCTAGGTCTTATTCTAGAGACCGTCAAGGCAGCGACTCACGTAGGGGACGTTTTACTGGCCGAGATAACCGGTCAGACGTCCCTAGGTCGACGGGGCGAGGTGCGGGTCGTGGAGGACGTAGTTTCTCCTTCCGCAAGCCTTGCAGGTCCAGGAGGTGATGGTATGAACCTCTATCGTGTTCCGGTAGGCGGAAGGTTGTCAAGTTTTATAAACAATTGGGCGTCAATTACGGACGACCCCTGGGTTCGAGGGGTAATTTCGGAAGGACTAAGAATATCCTTCAAACGAAAGCCTCCATTAACTCGAAGTCCAAAATGGACTCACCTTCCGTCAAATCCGCAGAAAAGAGACGCTCTTCTATCAGAAGTACAGTCTCTTCTGGAGAAGAACGCGGTAGAGGTCGTAGAAGACCAGGAATCACCGGGTTTCTACAGCCATCTGTTTCTGGTTCCGAAACCAGATGGCTCGTTCCGTCCAGTCATAGATTTGAGCTGGATAAACAAGCTGATCGTCGCTCCGAAGTTCTATATGGAGACAATTCGATCAGTCAGAGCGAGTATTCGGGTGAACGACTATGCTACAAGCATAGATCTCAAGGATGCATACTTTCACGTCATGGTACATCCGACATTCAGAAAGTATCTACACTTCGCAGTCCTAGGAGTTGTATATCAGTTCCAAGCGATGTGCTTCGATTTGAACCTAGCGCCCTGGTCTTTCACTCGAATAATGAACTCGGTAATGATGCATTTCCAACCTCATTTGTCTACGGTAACGTCGGCGTACCTGAACGACATTCTTCAGAGGTACGACAACGAGTTAACGCTTCAGAACGATGTGCAGAATCTGCTTTTATTACTCCGACATCTCGGTTTTATAATAAATGAGGAGAAGTCGGATCTGGTGCCGTCCAAGTCATTCACCCACTTGGGAAGACACACAACAATCTTGTTCGTCTGCCGTTAACCAGAGCGAAATTAATCAGTTGTTACGCTCGCTATTGTCTTCACTCAGACAAAGTCACAGCGAGAGAATTCATGAGACTGATAGATCTGTGTGGAGCCGCTGCAGATCTCATTCCAATGGGGAGGTTACGCACTCGTCCTCTCCAAATTTTCTTGACTCAGAATTGGAGAGTAAAGATTCATTCGCTTGATATAGACGTTTTCTTGTCAAATCAAGTGAAACAAGAGATTCAGACTTGGGCAAACATTCAGTGGTTGACTCGGGGAGTTCCACTGCAGTTGCCGGATCCGAGTTTTACTATTATAATGGATGCCAGTCAAACAGGTTGGGGTGCAACATTGATCCCAACGGATTCGAAGTGCTAGGGTCTTTGGGATCCGCAGTTTCTAGGCAAGCACATAAACATCAAAGAAATGATGTCAATTTGGCTTGCACTATGTCATTGGATGAACATTATTCAGAAAGCACATGTCCAAATCCTGTCCGACAATACGACAGTAGTAGCGTATATTCGGAACCAGGGAGGCACTCATTCCGTTCTGCTATTCAATTTACTGGAAAGAATCCTTCTGTTTGTACACCAAGTTCTACTTTCGGACCGTCATATTCCGGGTCGTCTGAATGTATTAGCAGACTCCCTTTCACGGAAGGGTCACTTGTTGCCGTCAGAATGGACTCTCAACAAACAGGTATTCAGTCAGATTTGCTACCAATGGGAGCGGCCAATGATAGACTTATTTGCGACACAGCTCAACAATCAGTTGCAGACGTATGTGTCACCATGTCTGGATCCTCGAGCATATGCAGTAGACGCTCTATCGATCTCGTGGGACGGAATGATAGGATATGCGTATCCTCCAGCGCCGTTGATTCAGCAGATATTGCTAAAGATAAAACAATCTCAATGCAAAATTCTGTTGGTAGCATCTCTGTCTCCACAGAGACCGTGGATAAATCTACTCAGGTGTCTGCTGTGGGACATACCACGGAAGCTTCCTCCACAAGAGGATCTTCTTTCGCAGGGGAAATCGCATCAACTACATCACAACTCGCAAAGGTCTCAACCTTCACGCATTTCCGTTGTGCGGTCCTTCTTGCACGGCAGGCATTTTACAGGACGAGCAGTGGACGGAATTTCTAACTGTAAGAGGACCTCCTCTTCGCTAAACTATGCGGCTAAGTGGAAGGTCTTTTGTCGTTGGTGTAGGGATCATTCTGTTGATATTTTTGATCCCTCCATTCCAGACATTGCAAACTTTCTAGTATACTTGTTTGACGAGATCAAACTGCAGCCTGTTACTATTAAAGGTTATAGGTCTATGTTATCTGATACCTATGCACACCATGATAGTTTACAAATTGGATCTAATGTCTCTTTATCTAAATTAGTTAGAAACTTCTCGATAAATAGACCTAGAACCCTTAGATTAATTCCTAAATGGAATTTAGCTTGGGTTCTTAAACTAAAAGAAAAGCCATTTGAGCCTCTTGAGACAGTGGACTTCAAATTCTTATCTTATAAGACAGCATTTCTCTTAGCTTTCTCTTCTGCTAGAAGAGTCAGTGAGCTTCATGCACTATCTGTGGACGATTCTCACTATCGTAGTGTCGGGAACACTATTACCTTTACTACGAATGTTGGATTTTTGGCTAAGAATCAGGCTCCTAATAAATATCCGGAACCTATTGTTATTAAGGCCCTTCCGTCTTCAGACGGGCATAGGCCTTTACTCTGTCCGGTTAGAGCTTTAATTATTTATAAACGAAGATCTCAGTTTACCAGAAAGGGACAAAAACGCTTTCTGTCTCTGATGCCTAATAGAAAGGACATTATGGTCCATTCTATTGCTAGATGGATTCAATTAACTTTCCGTACTGCTTATGATAATCTATCTTCAACTCAGCAGTCTGTGCTTAAGATTTCGGCTCATGAAGTAAGAGCTCTTTCTACATCTTGGGCTTACGCAAATAGTGTTGCTATTACAGATTTAATGAAGGCTGCATATTGGTCTCAGCCATCCACATTCACGAATTTTTATCTCAGAAATATTGAGTCCATTTCTGGAGACCTGCATTGTTTAGGTCCGTTATCTGTTGCTCAGAATGTCGTCCACTAAACAGTTGCAACTATAGCTATGCAGCCTTTCTGTTCCGGCAGTGACTCTGTCCTGCTGCCCTCTTCGCTCTGGGCTATTTGACCCAGGGCAAGGAAGGGGGGGAGGATGTTCCCTTAGGTCACCTGCTTTATAGTGAAAAGCAAGGGGATACCTCCTCCGGAGTCAGTAATTCTGAGTTGGTACCGGGATGATTTTAAAGTGTAAAGCTAATGTTTAAATTCATTCATGTCATATTATTAAAGTGTAGCTCGGTGTGAAGCATTTGTATATGTCACGTGTCAAACGGCGTTAATATACAATCCTCGGACACTTTTAATGAGTATAAAGAGTCTCAATTCTCTGGACTTACTTTATTTATTGGCTTACTTTAAAAATAATTAGTATAAAGGGTTATACTGGATGTTAATAGAGAACATGGATGTTATTATGCTCAATTATGAAGGGTGTTGTGTCTTTCTAATTTGTCATAAATAAGAAAGATACATGTAAAGCCTAATCCTCCTTTTCTCCTCAAGGGGATAACTCTGTTATATTTAGTTGAGCTTATTGGATTTTCCTCTATGTCCTAGGCCCTCCAGCCTTTTTTCTATTCAGCTATGTCTGGGTCATTGGTACAGTATAAAAATGTTAAAAAATTTATAGTAATTTATATATTTTTTATACTTACCAATGACCCAGACGGGGATGGCCCTCCCAGGAGTTGGGAACTCGTACCTCCCCGCTGAGTACATAGCGCTGACCAGGCACTGCTTGTAAGAATGATAATTGGCGCCAATTTCGAGACCTCCTTGACACTGCGCATGCGCAGTGGAGGAAAAGTATGGAGGACCATTTAGGACATGTTATTTTCGGTTTTAGATGCAAATTTTGGGGATTGGGGGGCAAAATTTGTGTTTGGCCCTAGATTTTTGAGAATTAGCACCAGCTATGTCTGGGTCATTGGTAAGTATAAAAAATATATAAATTACTATAAATTTTTTACTCCTTTCAATACGGTGGCAGTTCCCCAGGCAAGGGCTGTGATTCTATCAGCTTTTGCTCTGACTCTGTCCCAGTCCACGTCAGCGACAGCACGAAGTATTCTCCGGCTGCTTGGTCTCTGCTGTTCGGTGACAGATCTCATTCCTCTAGGTCGGCTGCTTGTCAGACCTCTCCAACACCTTCTGCTCAGTCGTTGGAGGCCGAATGTCGATCCTCTAGATCTGGTGCTTCAGTTACCAGACTCTCTTCATCCTCACCTTCTCCCCTGGATGGATGTTCAGTGGAGTACGCAAAGTGTTCCGTTGGACTTACCCACGTCCGATCGTGTTCTGACGGCAGATACCAGCAATCTCAGATGGGGTGCGACATTGGATCCTCTAGGTCTTTCCCTTCACGGGACGTGGGACCAGGATCAGGCAGCTCTGCACATCAAGGAGAAGGAACTTTTTGCCCTTCTTCTGAGTTTCAGGCAATGGATCCCTCACCTGTTGAATCGCCAGGTCCTTCTGTTGTCTGACAATTCGACAGTAGTTGCTTACATTCAGAAGCAGTGTGGCACACACTCGGTTCCCATGTACGAATTGGCTCAGGATCTTCTACTGCTCGCTCAGGATGTCAACGCCGGGGTGGTGGTTCGTCACATTCCTGGTCGTCTGAACGTCCTAGCTGACTCCCTGTGCTGACTCCCAGGCAGGGTCATCTCCACCGAGTGGATGCTCCACAGGGCAGTGTTCCAGTCGCGACCTTCTTTGTCAAAGTCATCCAAGGAGGTTTCATGTCGACCCAACTTCATTGTGCCTTCACGCTTATCTTTTGTCAGGACCTGTCTCCTCTGTAGAGGTTTTTCGAGACAAGCAGTGGAGTGCATCTCTTCTTCAAGGAGGCACTCCACTGGTTTAGCCAATGTGGCTAAGTGGAAGGTCTTTTGTCGATGGTGTGCTGATCACTCTGTTGATTATGGCAATCCTTCGATTTCACAGATTGCGGAGTTTCTGGTATATCTGTTTGATTCTCGGGGTCTCCAGTCTGTTACCATCAAGGAGTACAGGTCTATGCTTTCGGCGACCTTTTCGTATGTGGGGAAGCGTCGTATCGGCACTAATCCATACTTATCCAAGCTTGTTTGGCACTTTTCTTTGAAAAGGCCTCGGACTTTCCAGCTTACCCCAAGATGGAATCTTTCTTGGTTGTTGCTTTGCTTGAGGGTGGAGTGCCGTTCGAACCTTTATCCCAAGTGGATATACATTTTCTCACATACAAGACGGCTTTTCTGATGGCTTTTGGTTCTGCCAGATTGCTTTCTGGCCAAAAATCATATACCAGAAACTACTCCACCTCCTATCTGTATCAGGGCTCTTCCTTCTGTTGAGGGTAACCGCCCTTTGCTCTGTCCGGTTCGTGCTCTTTGCATTTATCTATTCACAATTCATTAGGAAAGGCAGGAAACAGTTTTTTCTGTCTCTTATTCCTGGTTGACAGAAGATCTCTCCTCAATCCATTTCTCGATGGATTTGTCTTGCTATTCACATGGCTTACGCTTGTCTAGCAACCGCCGATTGTATTACCGATCGTATTTCTGCCCACGAGGTGCGTGCATTGTCTACCTCTTGGGCTTATTCTAACTCTGTCAAGTTGTTGGATGTTATGCAGGCAGCCTACTGGAGAAATGCTTCTACTTTCTCCACCTTCTATCTGCGTCAGTTGCAGGAGCAGTCAGAGGACCTTTTTGCTTTGGGCCCTTTTTCTTCTGCTCAGGCTGTTGTCTACCCTAGCCATTAGGCTTCTTAGAAGGTCAGTTCCATGTCTGTGCTGTTTCTGCCCTTTCTGTCTGTGCATCACACAGACCCATAAGCCTCATGTCTCATTGTCTTTTACTAATGATTGTGATGCTATGGTTTGTTAGGCCTCGGGACCTCTTTCTCTGTCCACGGTTCCAGTGCAGTTGGGTCATGTGTGGGTTGGTTATGTGATTCCCTTCAGCCTATTGTCTATTCAGCCTGTTGGAAACAGTTGTAGGTAGGTTGATAAGAAATTTAAATTTTATAGTAAATTTCCTTTCTTATTATACCTACCACAATTGTTTACATGGAGGCCCTCCCATCTTCTTATCCGGGTAAGAATCCTTCCTCCCCGCTGATCACATAACTCTACCCTTCAAAAGAATGAATCATTAGCGACGTATATGCGCACTGGCAACGGAAGTCATGGAGTTGTACTTGGAGGAGAGCGTCCCCTACTGGGTCTGCGACGTTAGCACTCGACCCAGTTTTGGCTTAGTTTTTCTTGGTGCTTTTGCACCACTTTTCTTTCCCAAATCGCTTGGGAAAGATCAAAATAGAGAGTATATTTTCTGAGTTAGGGACTTCCACTGTAGTGCAAGCCTGTAGTAAACAATTGTGGTAGGTATAATAAGAAAGGAAATTTACTATAAAATTTAAATTTTTAAATTTTTATGTAATCACTCTTCCTGGATAAATAACAAATATTTCAACATCTTCAAATTATTTTCCAGTGTACGTTTGCCACAGAGTTTTTCACATGGGTAGACCTGATATCATTGTTACACTTTTTTTAAATTTCGAAAATATCTGTCTTGGTGATTTATGGGCTCTTGATGTATTGTGAGTTAATCTTCCTTTGGGAAAATACATTATAGTGCCCCTAACTTCAAAAAAGGTGATTCTCATTTGCTGATTCTCATGGACTTTTGTGCTAAAACTGTGTACCTGATGGGGGTAGGGGGTGCTGTGTGCAAAAGGTGTGTCAGTGTATCTCAGGGCCAGGACAAAAATCTTAGGACTTTTTATTTTTGTGTGATAGGTGAATATAATCGTTCCGTGTAATTATAATTAATTACTTTTGGAAATTGCTGTAATTGTAATGGCCATTTTTACAAGTAAGTCTAACTGTATTCATTTCATTTGTACTTAATTGACACCAGTCCTGATGCACATAATATGTGCAAAGAAAGATGGCTACTATGCAGAATTTCAGTGGTACAAATCACTGTTGTTATGTAATTTTCTCAATAACACTTGCAAACACAAAAGTAGGCACTTATTCACAGCTTGAATAGTCATACCAAATCCATTTGAAACTATCGAAGTTGAGTTTGCTGCAGGATTATTACATGGACACATTAGGAGAAATGCATAGCCATCTCACCAAAGGATAACAAATGAAAAGCAATATTATATTTGCTATAGGCACTGTATATGATGATAGTGCAGTCTGGTTTTCAAGTCACTAGTGTTTGAGCCTGCATGTACTGATGCAGGAGAGCAAGTGCATTGAGAAGTGTTCTATCAATGAAGAAGTGAAGAGAGGGACGCAAAAATATAGAATCAAGAAAAACAAACGATTTAATGTTCTTGCATGTGTTTTATGATAGTTGAGATTCCTCATTGTGGTGGACAGAAAGCAGCCAGGGAATTCTGATCTGATTTTGACCCAGTTGCAGTGTGGTCAAAATTCTCTGTTCACTTTTCTTATCACAGGACTTTAGTGTGTCAGATAAAGAATTCTATCCTATGAGTCGGATAAACCGAACCTCTGAATCAAAAATGGGAATAAGACGGAAGTTCATCTTGGATTTGTTATCTACATAGTAGACAGCTATTTATGGATAAATTTGTATCACCTGTAAAGTAGGGCATGCATGCTATATGAACCATATGAGCGGTTTCACCTTACAAACAAGCTATTGTTCAATACATCTGTGTCTTCCTCTTTTTAGATTGTTTTTGAAGGAATACGGGGGCAAAATTACAGAGCTGACATAGCAATTGATGATGTTAGTTTCAGATCAGGTGCTTGCACCAGTTCATCAGGTAAATATACTTTTTAAGTTTTTAAAAAATTTTTGTCTTCAGTTGTCAAATCCAATCTATTTCTGATTCATTTTCACACCTTTTTTTTAGGGGTGTGGTGTGGGGTGGGTAGATGTAGGTGTGGGTGAGCCACGAGCCACTTATCTGTATGTGGCTGGATTGCTAGGGCCGTCAGTGCGAAAAACAAACATTTTGCTGATGAGCATGTTTTTCACGGTAATGCAAATTGAGTATTCAGAATTGTTTTTTTTTTTTTTATAAGAATAACGATATTGAAAATTTGATAGTGTGTACCTCGTTTTCACAGTATGACTCTCTTCTCATCTTCAAATGTCACTAATGGGAAGAGTTACCCATGAACTGATCTGATGCCATCTCGGTTGAGGGAGCAGATTGAGTTGCACTTTTTTGCTGATGTTCCAACAATCCAGTTGTTGAAAGATCAGTGTACCTATATTAACTGTGATGTCACTAACATCATTACACTTTCACAATGATGTCACCCAGTATAGTGTCGCACAATTACTGGGTTGAGTGATGGAGGAAAATTTATGTTCTTATCGGTGCTCAGTCGACTGCCAGTGACTGTCGTCTGAACCCCAGTTCAAACGTAAACCTTGCCACCTTATCAATGCCCTTTCTGCTTGGGACTCTTAGGATTCCTGAAGGTGCCTGTGGCTTACAACGCCAAAGGGTGATTAACGATAATTCACTGAAAAGATCATTTATTTACATGTACGAAGAAATATAATATGAAACAAATTACTCACAAAATTATCCATATGAATACATTAATTATGCGGATAAAAGTTTATTCTTTAGGGCCCTCGACGTCTCCCACAGCTAGCTGTGTCCGCTGGATCAACCTCACATCATCTTCATCCTCTCACGGTTTGTGACAAATACAAAGTGTCTATTCACTTCTCGTTGCTTCCTCCTCGCAGGGTTAACTTTGCCGTCAGTCGGGCTTCACTCACATAATGTTCTGCTTGTGTGACTCTACTAGTGTTCTCACAGTTCAACCACAATTCAATCGGCGTCTATGACAGTTTACGATCACTTTGCTCTTCGTCTGGCTCTCATGAAGTTAAGTTATTCTTCGCCTTCAGGTATATACTTAACAAAGCTCCCATAAAAATATTCTGTAAAGTGTTCTCAACATCACCAATTCTCGCACCGCCTAAAACTATTTTAACTCACAAGCTATTCAAGCGCTTACGCAAACTCCTAATACGGTTTCTAGACCTCAACGTTACAGCTTTTACTTCTTTGACTACTATGCCACTACGGTTCGCAACCGTTAACAAACTACAATCGGTTCCTTACAACCCTCACAAGGTTACGACAATACGCAGACTTTCAATCTCGGTGCCTATGACCCTCGACGGCCAAGGCTAAATTCGGACCTTCTCTGAGTGCCCTCAGGCCAATTGCCTCTCAGAATTCTGCTTCACTCTTTATACAGTCGGAACGCAAAGTTTAAACATATTAATTCTAATTTAACGAGTGCTTTGTAATTCGATATGGATAGAGATATAAATGGGAATTTTGTTTGAAGTGAACCCTTTCGACATTTCGGAGACAGGATAGATGCGTAATATGGGTGTGTGTCCAGACCATATGTGATGCACTGGTTTTGAACAATTACAGTTTAACTGGTCTTTAATTACCCAGATAATTATTACAGAAGAGAATATTGTCTCTCTTACTATTGATCTGTTATCAGAGGCCCACATGGCATTGAACACGTGTGCCATAATGGACCTTAAATTTCATACTCTGTTAGCAAAATTTTAATTATTGATTGCCTGTTGAGATGACAAATGGTTTTCGGGGTCCGTTACATACATATCTCCACGCTTTACATCCAACCCAGGCAGAAACATTATCGAAAATATTTACACTTTCATACACTAAAATCACAACTTTTAGCTATCACCTTGACAACCCCCTACCAAGGAACATTCTCTCAGTTGTTCCAAAAACACCAAGGGGATAGCATTCACGTGCATCTACTTTAATACTTCTCTCTTAGAGCTATCTCACAGTCTTGCTGTACTATTACACCAATATACTCAGAAGTTTCACACACACAGTCATACACATGTACACACTGATGCGCACCACAGATCTCTTTCCATTAATTTGGCTTGGTTCCCCTTTGGAACCTATGAGTCTAACCACAACCCATATAAACTCTTGCGCTCACTTCTACTGGCCCTCAATTGGAGGTGGTCCGTTGGTACACATGCAGCCAACAGGTTCCCCTATACACTCTCACTCCCTCTCTACATCGCAAAATATAACACTACTCTATCATACACACACCTGTATCTATATACACTCACACAACACCCGCGTGAAACATATTAGCAAGGGGTCTCCAGCCTGACCCAATCCAGCCGATGGGCCCCTTGCCCAAACTCCGATTATCTCACTAACTTGCCCCATCCTTGGATAGGGTGTCCCGCCCGGCTCATGCCTGTCAGTGGGTTACCAGCCCTTTTAGGCATCAACTTTAAATACTCCCATTTATGGTGGGACCCTTACTACTCCTTAGAGAGCCCCTCTGTCCCCTCCACCGGGACCTATTCCTTGGGCGCGTCCTCCACCAAGGACCCCACTCATCTTCACACCTAACACTTACATGCCCACAGGCGATGCTTGCCGTCCCAGAGCTTGCTGCCTCAGATGCAACTCTCTGTAGATTAACTCCTGCCAATCTCTCCTTGGGTACCCCACTCCAAGTTCCTGGGCCCCTCCTACCTCTACATCTCTGATGCCCTTTGGTGGCTACTCCAGCCACCTCTTGTGGCCTCTCCTGGCCCAATGTACCTCCCCCCGCTGTTCGCATGGGTTCAGTGTCCTTTATATTCCGGCATCTTCGCAAAAACCTTGCGTGGTAAACCACTCCACATCCATCTCTGTCCACGTGATAATGACCGTTGCCCATTATTTTTGGTTACAGCATATGGCCCCTCGCACTGTAACCGCGGTCTACCTGACCATGTTGACCAGAGCACGGTCACTTTTTGACCGACCCAAAGGTTCCTAACCTTTGGTCTACTCACATGCCGATCCTCATAATGCCCCCCTCGTCTATATATATTGGCTGCTTCCGTTCAGCCACTCCCTTGACTTCCGTCGTCAAAGGGTTAACCTTTGGGGCCTCCATCGTGCACTCTACCTGTGCCTCCTTCCTCAACTCCACTGGTTCCTCCAGTGATTTTACTGGCCGCTTTGCATCTGCAGCTTGGGCTCGGATGACCGCCCCCGATGCCCCTTTGGGTGATTTCCTCTCCGACCATGTCATGTCGGGTTCTGAACATACCTGGGTATGTTCCCAAGTACGAGGTCATAGATGGGCGCCTCAGTACACATTGCCTCTACCTCACCGCTATAGAAAGGGGTATCCACCCTCACCCTCGCAAGGGGGAACCTCCTAATCGTCCCATCTATTAGCATGCACATGTGTTCGCGGCCCAATAGCTGGTCGTCCTTGACTAGTTGCCTATGCACTGCTGCGCTACTGCATCCTGTGTCGCGAAGCATCTTCACTTTATGTTCATCCACATACCCCGGGTACACTGGCATTTTCCCTCCATCTTCTGAGGTTGTGACTTCCTCGCACATTCCACTAATTATAGGGAGGACCTTTCCACCCTCTAACACGAGCTCCCCCTTCTCAATAGCATCCCGGAGTGGACTACTTTCTGGCCCAACTGTCTGGCAGAACGCGGCCATCTGCCTTTTGTCCCAGATCAGACCACCGCTTCCTCCGTTTCTCCAATTCTTTGGTGAAGGGTCTCTCCTTCCATTCCTATGGGGTCCACCATTCGGCTTTGTGGGAGGATATTTCTTCCAACAGTCCCTCGCTAGGTGCCCCTTCCGCCCACAAACAAAACAAGACAAATCTTTAGGGCTTTGTGGCCCAGTATTGCCCCTGTTACCAGCCGGCTCTGGAGGGTTAATCCTAACCGGTGCCTTTGCAACCTGGTTCCCCCCAAATCTTCCCGGCCGGGACTGGGTTATACTACCTCCGTGGACTTCCAAGTACTGTTCGGCTACCTTAGTCATTTCATCAACACTGGCTTCCTCTCCTTAACAAAGAGGGCCAACTCTGGGGCGCAAGTTGAAATAAACTGCTCTCGGATGAGCAGATCTTTGAGGGACGGAAAATCTTCGTCGATTTCTGACAACTCAACCCAGCAGTCAAAATACCTAATGAACCGCGCTACAAATTGGAATACACTTTCCCCTCTCTCGGGCTTGCATTCCCTGAACTTAGCCCGGAATCCGTCTTCGGTGAGCTGGTACCTCTTTAAAATAGCTTTCTTTAGGTCACCATAATCATTTGCCAAATCAGGAGGCATACTTGCATATACTTGCAAGGATTTCCCCATTAACAACGGGCTCAAGTTTACACCCCATGAATCCTCAGGCCACTGATGACATGATGCAAACCTTTCAAACCTTTGAAGGTATGCATCGATATCATCAGAACCCTCTGAGAATATAGGGAGTTTTGGGAAAGGAGTCCTACCATGACCACCACTGTTCGTTTCCTCATGCCTCCCGTTGGTTTCCTGAACTTGGGCCCTAGCTCTTATCAATTCGAGCTCTCTCTCGTGTTCTCTTTCTGCCCTTTTCCTTTCAATCTCGGCCTGCCTCTGGCCCCTTTCAGCTCTTTCTCGCTCTTACGCGGATTCTCTCTCAGCTCTTTCGCGCTCAACCTGAATTTCTTTCTCTCACTCTGCAGCACTTTGTGCTGCCTCTCTCTCGGCCCTCTCAACCTCTTTCTCACGTTTGGCTGCCCGTAAGGCAGCCTCCTCGTGTTTCAACGTAACCTGACGCTCTATTTCGACCATGGCTTCTTCCCGGGCCCTTTCCCTTTCAGGAACTGACTCTTTCGCTACTCGCTTTTGTTCATCCCTGGCAAACTTTTGCAGCTCATTCCCAGAAAAACCCAGGCGTTCCCCCGCCAAAATGAACTGGTCCAAAGTCATGGGAGCCTCCATTTTTCACTTGTGAATACTTCAAAAAAATCTACACAGTTACGGTAAATAACAATTTTTGTCACGCTTAACCCTTCTAAGGCGGATAATTATTTAGCTACCGCGTCATTTTCTTCTGAACCCACTTAAATTTAAAAATTGCGAAACTTTAACCCTCTACGGCTCTCCACTATTTCCCCAGAGCATGTTGATAACAATTTGCAAAAAACTCATATGTAAACTTCAAAAAGCATGCTCCATGAAATAAATTATCTTTGAGTGGATCGTTGGTCTTTACCTTTAAATAATGTTACCTTTTAGAACATCCTGTGTACGCCTCGCCAGTGTCGCACAATTACGGGGTTGAGTTATGTTCTTATCTGTGCTCAGTTGACTGCCAGTGACTGTCGTCTGAACCCCAGTTCGAACGTAAACCTTGTCACCTTATCAATGCCCTATCCGCTTGGGACTCTTAGGATTCCTGAAGGTGCCTGTGGCTTACAACGCCAAAGGGTGATCAACGATAATTCACTGAAAAGATCATTTATTTACATGTACGAAGAAATATAATATGAAACAAATTACTCACAAAATTATCAATATGAATACACTAATTATGGGGATAAATGTTTATTCTTTAGGACCCTCGACGTCTCCCACAGCTAGCTGTGTCCGCTGGATCAACCTCACAGCATCTTCATCCTCTCACAGTTTGTGACAAATACAAAGTGTCTATTCACTTCTCGTTGCTTCCTCCTTGCAGGGTTAACTTTGCCATCGGTCGGGCTTCACTCACATAATGTTCTGCTTGTGTGACTCTACTAGCGTTCTCACAGTTCAACCACAATTCAGTCGGCATCTATCACAGTTCACGATCACTTTGCACTTTGTCTGGCTCTCATGGAATTAAGTTATTCTTCGCCTTCAGATATATACTTAGCAAAGCTCACATTAAAATATTCTGCAAAGTGTTCTCATCATCACCAATTCTCGCACCGCCTAAAACTATTTTAACTCGCGAGCTATTCAAGTGCTTGCGCAAGCTCCTAATACGGTTTCTAGACCTCAGCGTTACAGCTTTTACTTCTTTGGCTACTATGCCACTATGGTTCGCAACCGTTAACAAACTACAATCGGTTCCTTACAATCCTCACAGAGTTACGACAATACGCAGACTTTCAATCTCGGTGCCTATGACCCTCGACGGCCAAGGCTAAATTCGGACCTTCTCTGATTGCCCTCAGGCCAACTGCCTCTCAGAATTCTGCTTCACTCTTTATACAGTCGGAATGCAAAGTTTAAACATATTAATTCTGATTTAATGAGTGCTTTGTAATTCGATAAGGATAGAGATATAAATGAGAATTTTGTTTGAAGTGAACCCTTTCGACATTTCGGAGACAGGATAGACGCGTAATATGGGTGTGTGTCCAGACCATATGTGATGCACTGGTTTTCAACAATTACAGTTTAACTGGTCTTTAATTACCCAGATAATTATTACAGAAGAGAATATTGTCTCTCTTACTATTGATCTGTTATCAGAGGCCCACATGGCGTTGAACACGTGTGCCATAATGGATCTTAAATTTCATACTTAATTAGCAAAATTTTAATTATTGATTGCCTGTTTAGATGACAAATGGTTTTCGGGGTCCGTTACATATGTATCTCCACGCTTTACATCCAACCCAGGCAGAAACATTATCGAAAATATTTACACTTTCGTACACTAAAATCGCAACTTTTAGCTATCACCTTGACATATAGGGCAGAACGATGAAGCGTGAATCTTAATTTTGTTCTGGTATTGTTGATTCGTTTGACTCATAGATAAAAAAAAGACTATGACTAAATTCAAAATGATACTGAAATGAATCCACAAAAGTTCTTCAGAAGTCATTGAATTCAGTTACTGAATTATCAGGATATACGTGAAAAGCTGCAGCTCATTTCTAAGCTCATGATATGCTACTATCAGGCTCATTCCAATAGACTCCAATATAAAAGCATTTTGAAAGCAAAGACAGAGCTATTCCAAGCTTTCCACTATAACATATTATTACTGTTGAAACATACCACGTTTTTAGTTCACTTGACTGAAAGTCAGGATGAGCAAAAGTGATCACTCACCGGCCATCGTCAGTCGCCTGTGAACATGGTGTTTGCACCTGCTCCTCCTAAACCAATTTTTGGTTTGTTAAAATTGAGGGGCTTACTTGTTCTGACATCGCATTTTGTTTTTGTTCAAATCAACGTGCCCAGCCCCATACGGTGGGGGTTGAGGAAAATGCTCCAAAATTCTTAAATCTTTTTCCCATGAACAAGTGGGTACAATGACTTGATATTTGGCATGGAGCTTCCTTTTGAGGTGTAGAATCAAGTTTGTTTCAAGAAATTTGTGGATCAATATTTGCCTTTGTAATGGGAGGGGCAAGATTTTGGCCCCGCCCAAACTTTCTATTTTCTGAACCGATGGTCTGATTTGAACCAAATTTGATATGTAGTATTATTGAGTCATAAGTACTTGATTCATGCCATGGGAACCCCAGGAGCTAAAAATATAAATATTTTCAAATGCCCATATTTCTCAAACCACACTGAATAGAGAACGGTTATTTGGTAGGAAGCATCCTTTGGACCAGTAGAATTGAATGGTAAAAAACAATTGCCATCAGTTGTGTCAGGTTGTTCTATAGGGGGCATTGAAAAAATGCCAAGTCAGAATATTTGCAAAAATTAAAAAAAAAAAACTTCTGATCAGAACCACTGATCAGAATCTTTTATTTGGTATACAACATCCATAGGGGGGGTCAGGTACAAGTGTGTTAAAATGAAGCCCCTTGGTTCATATTTGGGCTCAATACAGGAGATTCAAATTTGTTCAATTTGTGTCCCTGGGTTAATATTTGGGCTTTTATATTTGATATACAGCAGCCTGGTGGTGGAAGGGAAGGGCTCAGACTCAAGTTTGTTCAAGTTAAGTTCCTAGGTTGATATTTGGACTCCCCAGTTTAGCATTACTGAAATCGGGGCTTTATTTCTGTGGTAGCATTCCAGTACTAGAAAAAAAATCATCTGACATGGACAAGAGAGTTATAAATAATTAAATAACTTCATTCCTCTGTAATGTTAACTAGCTATAGATGCTAATTGAAGCCTTCTTTAAACTATTGTCAGGTGAGTGCCTCAGACCCCATGGGGCCTCTTGTTTTGTTTACCAACATTTATCCAAAGTTTTCAGTTGTGCATTCAATGTTAATGCAGTATTTTTGTACTATATTTCTTAAATTCATTCTGGTATTCTTTACTAGGAAGCTGCAATTTTGAAAATGGACTATGCACATGGCGAAACACAGCAAATGGGGATGATTTTGATTGGATACAAGGACATGGAGGTACCTCATCACAACATACTGGTCCAACAAATGATCACACTCTGTCAAATAATAAAGGTATGTCAAACAATTACAGAGCTTTTGCATGAAAAAAAAAACAAATATGGCTTCATTTTTAGCTCACCAACTTTAGTTGTGTGAGCTTATGGCATGGCTCGATCGGTCGCCGTCAGCGTACGTGTCCAATAATGTTAAAGCTTCTGTTTAGGTCACTTATTCGCCCTATTTCCATATCATGGCCTTTATAATGCTGCTATGTGATGATTATTATCATTCTACCATGATTTAACCCCTCATACCCTGCATTTTAAACATTTTTCTTGACATTTTTAGTTGCGTTTAGTTTTCTGTTTAGCTTGGAATTTCATGTTTAACTAAGTGTTTAGGTCAGCTGCTGTGCTCCTTCTCTTCCCATAGAACTTATATTCATCATACATGTTCCTCAGTATCATTGTTCCATGATTAACCCCTCATACCCTGCATTTTAAACATTTTTCTTGACATTTTTGGTTGCGTTTAGTTTTCTGTTTAGCTCAGAATTTCCTGTTTGACTTAGTGTTTATGTCAGCTGCTGTGCTCCTTCTCTTCCCATGGCACTTATATTCATGATACATGTTTCTCAGTATTATTGTTCCATGATTAACCCCTCATACCCTGCATTTTAAACACTTTTCTTGACATTTTTAGTTGCGTTTAGTTTTCTGTTTAGCTCAGAATTTCATGTTTAACTTAGTGTTTAGGTCAGTTGCTGTGCTCCTTCTCTTCCCATGGTACTTATATTCATCATACATGTTCCTCAGTATCATTGTTCCTTGATTAACCCCTCATACCCTGCATTTTAAACATTTTTCTTGACATTTTGAGTTGCGTTTAGTTTTCTGTTTAGCTCGGAATTTCATGTTTAACTTAGTGTTTACATCAGCTGCTGTGCTCCTTCTCTTCCCATGGCTCTTATATTCATCATACATGTTCCTCAGTATCATTGTTCAATGATTAACCCCTCATACCCTGCATTTTAAACATTTTTCTTGACATTTTTAGTTGCGTTTAGTTTTCCGTTTAGCTCGGAATTTCATGTTTAACTTAGTGTTTAGGTCAGCTGCTGTGCTCCTTCTCTTCCCATGTTCATCATACATGTTCCTCAGTATCATTGTTACATGATTAGCCCCTCATACCCCGCATTTTAAACATTTTTCTTGACATTTTTATTTGCATTTAGTTTTCTGTTTAGCTCAGAATTTCATTTTTAACTCAGTGTTTATGTCAGTTTCTGTGTTTTACTTTTAAGAGGTTGTGTTTAGGTAAGCTTTGTCGCATGTTATGAGCCTGTTTGATACAGTTCTTGTGTTTGCCAAAGTTACTATCAAAGAGGAATGTTGGTGAGCTATAGAGCGTTGGCATCCTTCTTGTTGTATTTTGGGAAAATTGTGCCTTATTAAGATTTATTTCTTAGTTTCTTCTTTCTTTTTAACTGGTAGTGTACTAAATTATTTTTCAAAAGTGATTTGTAACAGGAGTATTTTTTTTCAAACACTGGAGAGTTTTTACAGAACCACAAATATTTATGCTGCTCACAACCTATCGTTTAACCCTTTACATATTGTAATAGTCAAAACTGGCAAGCACTGTTAACCAAATTCGTCATTCAGATTTTTTTTCAACAGTTTCCCTGTAGGACCTTTGGAAGTGGAGCAGTGCTTGTTTACTGTGGTAAACAAGTTCCAGTTTACTGGTAAAATAGAAACAACACTTGGGGGGTGGGGGGGGGAAGTCCTCTAAATTGGACAGCATAGATATAACTGATTGACTAAACTTGACTTCATACCTGCATATTGCAGGTTATGATATAGTCAAAAATGCTTAAAATGACCTTAAACACCAATATATTTTCAACACTGGCCAAAATATTACTCCCTCATTGAAACATGCTCATTTAACCCTTTACCTAACGTAACGGTCAAAACTGGCCAGTGCTATTCTCAAAAATCGCCAATTAATTGTCATTATTTTTTTCATTTTTTATCTCTAAAACATAGGTTATTACCCCTCATTGGAACAAGCTCATTGAGCTCGTTCCAATGAGGGGTCATAACCTATGTTTTTGAGACAAAAAATGAAAATAATTTTTTTTGCAAGTGTCGTCTGCTTTTCGTGTTAGGTAAAGGGTTAACTCATTCCATTGAGGGATAAGCTTTGTTATTTTAGGCAAAAAATATGAAAATGATCGGGTTTTTTTTTTTTTTAGAAACTTTATTGCAAGTGTCATCTACTATTTGTGTTGGGCAAAGGTTGAATGATCAATTGCCTTATGTCCTCATAAAAGATTTTATATTGAAGTTTGATATCTATAACATCAAAGTGTTGAAATATTCATACCACTTTGAAACAAAATAGAGCTGACAAACCAACAAAACCTTTGTATTCCAGTTTGATCAACTAAAAGGGTCTATGATCACCCCTTACAATCTCTGTATGTTACTTTGAGTGATAAATTGAGGGGTCACATGACCATCCCACAAAATGTCTGTATGTCAGTTTGATTGATAAAGAGACATCATGTGAACATAATGCCTCTCCCCCAGTTCTGAAATGTCTCCTATTGGTGGTCCTGTATATTTATTATCTAATTAATGGACTTGCAGTTAACCCTTTACCCAATGGGAAAAGAGGGTGCCACTTGCAAAAAATTACTTGAAAAACTAATATTTTTCATTTTTTTTCCCGAAACCATGGCCCTCCTTAGAATATGGCTCTTCATAAAATAAGCTCATTCCAATAAGGGGCCCATAATCTATGTTTTTGCAACCAAAAAATGGAAAAACTAATTAAATTTGAAATGCAATTTTGGTTGGTTTTTGTTACATAAGGATCTTTTTGTTTCATAAGATGATTGGTTCCTGCAATATTATATCTTGGATCAAAACTCCAAAAACATGAAGAATTAATGCATTCCAAATACTCAGTATGTCAAACAAAATGGTGATGTGCTTAGTCTTTTGTATTCATTACTAAATTGCTCTCATAATTGATTAAGATTTAAATTGTTTTAGAATCCTTTCTGTGAATTCAGTATGCATATTTAATTAGATGATAATATATTGCAGGAAAATACATGTACATTGAAACATCAGCACCAAGAAGAACAGGCAACAAGGCCTGGTTGATTAGTCAAGCATTTAATCCTGTTTCAAGTAGTGGAAGATGTATCAAGTTCTGGTACTCCATGTTTGGACAGACAGTGGATACATTACATGTCCTGGTGAGAGTTCAAGGTATGAGAATGATAATACATTTTATTATATACGTATCAATGATACACTGTGTTTTTCTGATCACTGGATCACACTGAGTGGTTTTCTGATCCCGTATGAGATGGTTTGTCTCAGAATGAGGACGGCACTGGAGAACGTCAATCGCATCCACCCAGGTTACCAAACATTTCTAGGTATGCATCATTTGTGTAGATAAACACTATCGAATAATGTGAATTTCTAATATTGTTCTTAACCAGTTTTATATGTACTAACCCCTATTAATCACAATAAAATATCTTTGTTTTCTTACTTTATTGCTATCTTAATGTGTGAATCTGACTCTGATGTAGAAGAATGAAATGATGAATGCTGTAAACTTTGGAAAACTTTGAAAACTATTTTGGGAATCTCCCATAATTTTACAAGTGTTGTTTGTTTGAAAATAAATGTAGTTCTAGCTACAATTTGCATATTATTTACCCTTATATTGATTTCTTGTGTGAAAGGTGAATTTCCATAACATCATATAACAAACAGATCATTCTGACAGTAAAGTGATCTGGTTTGTCACATCCTGTCTCGTTGATTTGGTCAGATTGCTAGGACCATGGATCTGGCCTCGTCAATCAATGGAATACAACAAACCAGATCACTTTACTGTCATAATAATCTCTATGTATATTTAGAAAATTAGAAATTATTATTCATATTTCATTGCGAGATATGACTTCATCCAGGTGGTGATAATCATGAGATTGCCTGGTTACAATTTATTATTCACCCGCACTTGAAGAGATTGGAGTACACTGGATTACATGCATCTGTCCATGTCCATCCATCCATCCATCCATCCAAAATCTTAAACTTGCAAGAACATCACAAATAGTTTACAGATTGTGCTGAAATTTACTTTGTATCCTCCCCAACATATGCTGAATACCTACAGTGCAAAATCACATTGCTCACTCATTCATACAAAAGTTATGCCCCTTTGTTGAAAAAACAAACATGCTGGATTTGATTTTTGCACAATTTCTTCATTATACCCCACTCTAGAAGAGATTGGGGGTATAGTGGAGTTCATGCATCTGACCAGCTGGCTGGATCCATATCTGAAGTGAGTGGATGGATTTCAACAAAATTCGGAATGTGGTATCCTGGGGATGAGCTGCTTCTGCCACATGTTAAACAGAGTTGCTCACACAATTTTCACTTGAGTTATGGCCCCTTATCTCTAATAATTAAAGTGTGAAAAGACAAACCCCTATAAATGAAAACATTTTACTTCTGACAGAAAAAGAAGCTTATCCACAGAATATGAATGTTCAGTTATTTAATAATTTTTTTTACTATTGTCGTTTGCTATTCATGTCAGATAAAGGATAAATTGTATTATTTGTTTCAAAGAAATATATGTATCACACTAAAGCTTGATAAAGCTAATTTATTCTGGTGATCAATTGAGGGGCACCTGACTAGTTTTCATGCAGGACTGAAACTGTCTGGTGCCACAGATTTAGCCATTCTGCTTATATTGGTGTCAAACAAAATGTTTTGGTGCCAAAATGCAAATGGGTGGGGAGGGGTTGTACTTCGCTGTCAGATCCATATATATTGATTGAGATTTGAAACATGAACTGGCAATTATTTCAAGAGTGAATGGACAAATTGGTCACAGAAAAAAACTGACCTTACACAACAGTTCTCATGGAATCCTCGGTAGGCGAAATGGGTGGTCAAGTAAGTTATATCTATGCTACTGATTCAGTTAATGCTCTGAATGATGTCGGTACATATATCTGTTGTTGCTCTAAGAAGATAACAGATTAATCGACTAATTATTGTTAATCCACTGGGATTAACAGGTCATAAGTCTTTACAAAGGCAGTATTTAATTAGATAAGTACTTCATACTGGTGTGAGTCATTTGCAATGGTATGAAGTATTTATCAAATCAAATATAGCCTTTTTTAAAGTTGATAATTTACAATGTTTTACTGATGAAAAAACAATGCCTCATTGCCATTCACAATTGATGTTGAAACCTTATCCAAACACAACATCCAACACCTTATTGGCAAAAGAATTAATAATTAATATTTTTTTTGTTTTGTCATCCATCGTGATCTTCACTGCCACAGTTGGTGTTAAAATTTTAGCAAACAAAGATTTTTGGGTGGCAAATCAAAATTTTTAATGCAGTTGGCTAAATTGGCATCAGGCATTGTGGACACTGCATAAGACCACCCCAACTGCTTATTCTGGTGATTTAATGGGACTGTAAGTAATTTCAGTAAGTAAATGATAAGGAATTCATGCATATGATTTTTGAAAAGTCTATACCGTGGAACCCTGTTAATTGATAGAGTATTCGATTAACAGAAATTAGTTATATTTTTATACTGTACCAATGACCCAGACTTAGCTGGTGCTAACTCCAACAAAACCAGGGCCAAACACAAATTTTGCCCCCCAATCCCCAAAATTTGCATCCAAAACAAAAAGAAATCATGTCCTAAAGGACCTCCATACTACGCCTCTACTGCGCATGCGCAGTGACGCAGTCGTCCCGAAATTGGCGCCAATTATCATTCTCTGTTTGGCCCTTCATCAGTCAACATCTCACTGATCTTTGTGCTTGTAAATCTCAGTTTAAAGGATGCCAGACACGTAATTTTTGGAGAAAATGTGATTCTAAGGAGGATAGAAGGAGGAGAGGAAAAAGAAGTGGCAAAAAATAATCAGGGCTGTACTTAAAATTTTTTGATGAAATTATATCAAGTTGCCTATTTTCGAGGCATGGGCCTCTTGTTGTCATTCTTGCTAATTGTTGCACTGCTTATTCAGTGTTTCCTCTCCCCTAGCCTTCTAAAGTCCCCCCTGGCAATTCTCCCATGCTTTTGGCATATTTTTGAGAAATTTCGTTTCTAAAATTTCCTGGGAGAGTTGCTTGGTTACAGAATGTTTTCTGTTATTTTCCCCATAGTTACGTTTTCACCCATGGGTGTATAACGTTTGTGTTCTGCATCTTCCATCTGATGTTCTACAGATTCTCCCCTGGGAGTCTCTGTTTTGCATCAGATAGAGTGTAATTGATGACTGATTCCGGGCCAGTTTTTTCAGTGCCTGGAGTCATGTTTTCTAGTGTGTTTACACTGTTTGTTTTCATTGGCAACAGCCTTTTTTGAGGGGGGGCTGTTTGCCTTTGTGGTAGTTTATCTCATTATAAGATACATTTATATTATCCGAAAGTGTCTCATTAATTATTTTATATAAATTTAAAATTTTTGACCACACTTTGCCATCGGATCCATCGGGGCTCAACGTTACTTTTCAGCAACTTGGGCTTCTCTGAAAAAATATTTTTTCAAAATTATTTTGTTTTGCAATTGTTTTTTCATTTATTAATGGATCATGTTATTATGTATCTTTGTGTCAGGGGTTTTTGCGAGTAACTAGGACTTATTGTTGTTCTTTCACAATGAAGGGACATTGTTCAAATTGTAATAGGAAGAAATCTTCCTCTGACTTTCATGATCATTGTATTAATTGTAGTCAGTGTTCTCGCATTAATCCCTGTCCTATATGTGAACATTGGGATGAGAAACATTGGAAACGTGTGTCACGATATGTTGTTTCTGGAGAAAGAGCGATGCCGGCTCTTTCTCCACAAGGTCACTCTACTCTCTCAGTTTCTATTTCAGAGGAACCAGAACAGGGTGATGTTTCCATGTTATCTTCTTCAAGTGTGCGTCCGTCGTCACAAATGAATTCAGAGCTAGCGGCAAAAGTGCTCATGGAGATTAGACAAATGTCGTCCGCTAGCTCGCCCGGTGTAGCGTCCATTCACCCAATGGTTCGGCAGCCGGGTTCGTCCGATGCGGTCCAAGAGGAAATTTTGGGTGATGCGAGCACTATAAACATAATAGATGCACACCCAGTGACGGCGGATAGTAAGCGAGAATGGAGGAAGCCTTTTAGTCCGGTTCCTAGCTCGTCCAGGTCCAGCCGGGCCGCGAGCGAGAGAGGTCCCTCTCTCGTACAACAACATCTGGGACCAGATGTTGTGGTACAAAATGTGTCTTTAGCGGAGCATACGTCCGTCGCTCGGGACGCTCCGTTGTATAAGCAGTCCGCAGAGACTGTTAAGGCTTCCTCTTCTCGTCAGCGCACACGACCGCACCTTGGCTGCGTGACCGCCGATATTTTACCAGCTTCGCCGATGAAGGATTCTTCGGCGACCAGGTCACACCATCCGGCAGCCAGGGATTCGAGACCGATGGACTCCGGACGTTCGCATAGGAAAAGTATGCGGGAGCCATCTGATGCGGAGCTGCCCTCGGCGAAGCAGCGAAAGACTGCGCCTCCGCAGGTCTCGACGTCGGACATTCTTGTGCAGATAGCACAGCTTATCGCAGCATCCCAGCAGCCGACAGAAACAGTGTCGGATCGAGAATTATCCGACGGCGCTGGGTCGGTACGCTCCGCCGAAGCATCGGGGGGCGGACGACCGGGAACATCGGGAGGTCCGACCGGATGGTGAAAGGGATACGGATGACTTGGAGCTATCCCTTTCGGAACAACATAAAGCTGCCGTGGACTTCATCCGGCACTTTCTCCCTCAAGTTGTTCCGTCGGGCCAGACTGCTGCGCTTCCGGACAAGAGAATTATAGCGTCATTGGACTCTGAATTTTTTGAGCGGTTCAGGGACATCGCTCCCGAGTTTCCGTCGCAGTCCAATAATGTTGCAAGAACATTTGAATTATTGAACGACGCTATATTTAAATTTGCTTCCAGGACGGGGAAAGCAGGTTTCTTGTCCGCTAATACTCTTAACCTGCCTTTCATTAATGCAAGGAATAAATTCGATACGGCAGGACAGGGTATACCGAGAGTTCCTCTGCGTATGGACGACGAGGCGGAAGACTTAGAGCTATCATTACCGTCGTCAGCTTCTATTCCAACCGCGGTGTTGGAAACAGCTATTGCATCTAACAGAGCCAATTTAGATGCCTTATCTTACGCAGATCACCTTACTAAGGCGTTATCACTGCGCCTTCAAGGGGAAGAGTTTCAGGATATACAATCCTCTTTAAGACTTCTTTCAAGGGCAGTAGCTTATTCCACGTGTAACTCCGCCCTTTCAGTGGCAAATCTGGAGTTGGTTAGACGTGACGCAGCCCTAGCTACATCCACACTAGTGGATTCTAAGGTGAAGAACTCTCTTAGAGTCACTTCGGTCTCAGGAGAACTTCTCTTTGACGGCAAGCTTTCCGCTATTTATGATAAAATTAAAAAGAAAGCTAATGATTCTCTGTTGTTCAGATCGGCTCCTAAAAAGTCGGATACAGCAGACACGAATAAGACAGGCACTTCTGGGTCTAATGCGCCCAAGAGAGGTTCCTATAGAGGTTCCGGTGCGTCCTCTTGGTCTTATTCGAGAGACCGTCAGGATAGCGACTCTCGTTCGGGACGTCCTTCAGGCCGGGACAATCGGTCGGACGCCCCGAGGTCGACGAGGCGAGGTGCGGGTCGTGGAAGACGTGGTTTCTCCTACCGCAGGTCCAGGAGGTGATGGCTTAAACCTCTATCGCGTTCCGGTTGGCGGAAGGTTGTCGAGTTTTTCACAAGAGTGGGCGTCGATTACGGACGACCCTTGGGTGAGAGGAGTGACTTCGGAAGGTCTAAAGATATCCTTCAAACGAAAGCCTCCATTAACTCGAAGTCCAAAGTGGACTCATCTTCCGTCAAATCCACAGAAAAGAGACGCTCTGTTATCAGAGGTGCAGTCTCTTTTAATGAAGAACGCGGTAGAGGTCGTAGAAAACCAGGAATCTCTGGGATTCTACAGTCATCTGTTTCTGGTTCCGAAACCAGACGGCTCGTTCCGTCCAGTCATAGATTTGAGCTGGATAAACAAGCTGATCGTCGCTCCGAAGTTTTATATGGAGACGATTCGATCGGTCAGAGCGAGTATTCGGGTGAACGATTATGCAACGAGCATAGATCTCAAAGATGCGTACTTTCACGTCATGGTACATCCGACATTCCGAAAGTATCTACGCTTCGCAGTCCTAGGAGTGGTGTATCAATTCCGGGCGATGTGCTTCGGATTGAATCTAGCACCCTGGGCTTTCACTCGGGTAATGAACTCGGTAATGATCTACTTCCGAGCTCATTCGTCTGCGGTAACGTCGGCCTACCTGGACGACATTCTTCAGAGGTACGGCAACGAGTTAACGCTTCAGAACGATGTTCAGAATCTTCTTCTATTGCTCCGACGTCTCGGTTTTATAGTAAACGAGGAGAAGTCGGATCTGGTGCCGTCCAAGTCATTCACTCATCTGGGAATGAGCTTCGAGACGCACAACAATCTCGTTCGTCTGCCGTTAACCAGAGCGAAATTAGTCAGTTGTTACGCTCGCTATTGTCTGCACGCAGACAAAGTCACGGCGAGAGAATTTATGAGACTGATAGGTCTGTGCGGAGCCGCCGCGGATCTCATTCCGATGGGGCGGCTACGCACACGTCCTCTTCAAATTTTCCTGACTCAGAATTGGAGTGTGAAAATTCATTCGCTCGATGTAGACGTTCTCTTGTCAGATCAAGTGAAACAAGAGATTCAGACTTGGGCAAACATTCAGTGGTTAACTCAAGGAGTTCCGCTGCAGTTGCCGGATCCAAGTTTTACCGTTATGACGGATGCCAGTCAAACAGGTTGGGGTGCATCATTAATCCCAACGGATTCGAGATGCCAGGGTCTTTGGGATCCGCAATTCCTGTGCAAGCACATAAACATCAAGGAAATGATGTCAATTTGGCTTGCGTTACGTCACTGGATGGACATTATTCACGATGCTCATGTCCAAATCCTATCCGACAATACGACAGTAGTGGCGTATATACGGAATCAGGGAGGCACTCATTCAGTTCCGTTGTTCAATCTAACGGAAAGAATCCTTCTGTTTGCGTTAGAACATCACGTTCTTCTTTCGGTCCGTCACATACCGGGTCGTCTGAATGTGCTAGCAGACTCCCTTTCACGAAAGGGTCGCTTGTTGCCGTCGGAGTGGACTCTCAACAAACAAGTATTCAATCAGATTTGCTACCAATGGGAACGGCCAATGATAGACTTATTTGCGACACATCTCAACAATCAGTTGCAGACGTATGTGTCTCCGTGTCCGGATCCAAGAGCATTTGCAGTAGACGCTCTGTCGATCCCTTGGGATGGAATGATAGGATATGCGTATCCTCCAGCGCCGTTAATTCAACAAGTATTGCTAAAGATAAAACAATCTCAATGCAAGATTCTGTTGGTAGCATCTCTGTCGCCACAGAGACCGTGGATAAATCTACTCAGGTGTCTGTTGTGGGACCTACCGCGGAAGCTTCCTCCACGAGAGGATCTTCTTTCGCAGGGGAAATCGCGCCAACTCCATCACAACCCGCAAGGTCTCAACCTTCACGTTTTTCCGTTGTGCGGTCCTTCTTGCATGGCAAGCACTTTACAGGACGAGCAGTGGACGCGATTTCTAACTGTAGGAGGACCTCCTCTTCGCTAAATTATGCGGCTAAGTGGAAGGTTTTTCGTCGTTGGTGTAGGGATCATTCTGTAGATATATTTGATCCCTCTATACCAGACATTGCAAACTTTCTAGTATACTTGTTTGACGAAATCAAACTGCAGCCTGTTACTATAAAGGGTTATAGATCTATGTTATCTGATACCTATGCACATCATGATAGTTTACAAATTGGATCTAATGTCTCTTTATCGAAGTTGGTTAGAAACTTTTCGATAAATAGACCCAGAACTCTTAGATTAATTCCTAAGTGGAATTTAGCTTGGGTTCTCCTTAAATTGAAGGAAAGCCATTTGAACCTCTTGGGACAGTAGATTTCAAATTCTTATCTTATAAGACAGCTTTTCTCTTAGCTTTCCCTTCTGCCAGAAGAGTCAGTGAGCTTCATGCACTATCGGTGGATGATTCTCATTATCGTAGTGTTGGGAACACTATCACCTTCACTACTAATGTGGGTTTTTTAGCTAAGAATCAGGCTCCTAATAAATATCCGGAACCTATTGTTATTAAGGCTCTTCCGTCTTCAGACGGGCGTAGGCCTTTACTCTGTCCTGTTAGAGCACTACGTATCTATAAACAGAGATCTCAGTTTATCAGAAAGGGACGGAAACGTTTCTTTCTATCTTTGATGCCTAATAGAAAGGACATTTCAGTCCATTCTATTGCTAGATGGATTCAGTTAACTATCCGTACTGCTTATGAAGATTTATCTTCTTCTCAGCAGTCTGTGCTTAAGATTTCTGCTCATGAAGTAAGAGCTCTTTCTACTTCCTGGGCTTATGCTAATAGTGTTGCTATTACAGATTTAATGAAGGCTGCTTATTGGTCTCAGCCATCCACATTTACGAATTTTTATCTCAGAAATATTGAGTCCATTTCTGGAGACCTGCATTGTTTAGGTCCGTTATCTGTTGCTCAGAATGTCGTCCACTAAACAGTTGCAACTACAGTTATGCAGGCTTTCTGTTCTGGCAGTGACTCCGTCCGGCTGCCCTCTTCGCTCTGGGCTATTTGACCCAGGGCAAGGGGAAGGGGGGGGGGGGGGGGGCGGGTGTTGCCTTAGGTCACCTGCTTTATAGTGAAAAGCAAGGGAATGCCTCCTCCAAGTCAGTATTTCTGAGTCGCTTCCGGGATGGTTTTAAAGTGTAATATTAATGTTTAAATTCATTCATGTCTTATTTTTAAAGTGTAGCTCGGTGTGAAGCATTTGTATATGTCAAGTGTCAAACGGGCTTTAATATACAATACTCGGACACTTTTAAATGATTATAAAGAGTCTCAATTCTCTGGACTACTTTATTTATTGGCTTGCTTTAAAAATAATTAGTATAAGGGTTATACTGGATGTTAATAGAGAACATGAATGTTATTGTGCTCAATTATTAAGGGTAGTGTATCTTTCTAATTTAATATTAAATAAGAAAGATACATGTAAAGCCTAATACTCCTTTTCTCCTTAAGGGGTTACCTCTTTACTATATAGTTGAGCTTATTGGATTTTCCTCTATGTCCTAGGCCCTCCAGCCTGTTTACTATTCAGCTAAGTCTGGGTCATTGGTACAGTATAAAAATGTTAAAAAATTTATAGTAATTTATATATTTTTTATACTTACCAATGACCCAGACGGGGATGGCCCTCCCTGGAGTTGGGAACTCTTGCCTCCCCGCTGAGTACATAGCGCTGACCAGGCACTGCCAGTAAGAATGATAATTGGCGCCAATTTCGGGACGACTGCGTCACTGCGCATGCGCAGTAGAGGCGTAGTATGGAGGTCCTTTAGGACATGATTTCTTTTTGTTTTGGATGCAAATTTTGGGGATTGGGGGGGCAAAATTTGTGTTTGGCCCTGGTTTTGTTGGAGTTAGCACCAGCTAAGTCTGGGTCATTGGTAAGTATAAAAAATATATAAATTACTATAAATTTTTTAACTTTCCTGTGTTCTGGAGATAAACTGAGTATTTGTTCTATTATACCTTGAGTGACAGAGCTCATGGAGCTCTGTCAAATGAGATATAATGGATTGAATGCCTGTATTGAATGTACTGATGCCAAAAAGGGTATATAAACAAGGGAACTTTGGTGATTGACAAGGTAATTTCTTGACATATTGCAAGATTTTTTTTATTCAATTAACAGGAGCATACTCTGTAACCCATATGCAATTAACAGGTCAAAGTTGTACGGAAGATATGGGAAATGGTTTTGTTTGGAAGTTATATATACTATTAACAGGAATATACAGTTAAGAGATATCCCATCAAGTGGGCTCCACTTTATTACAAATTAAATAACTTTTCAGGACGTCCAGATTATATTATATGGCAGTTGAAAGGAAATCAAGGGACTCGATGGATGAGTGGTCAAGCACCAATTAACGTACATGACAAAAGTTATTCTATCGTTTTTGAAGGAATTCGTGGACAAAGCTTTACAGGAGATATTGCTATTGATGATATATCTTTCTCCAATTCAGCTTGTGGGGGTGAGTAACTATTTACCAAGTTACAGTACTGTGATTACAAAAGCAGATGCATAATATCGAATGGGTAAGAATCAGATAGAAATTCTCAGTCCCCTTTTCTGCTCATTAGAATCTGATCTGTCGAAAAAGAAATGTGGAAGTATTTCATCTCAAATACTTTTTATTTGTTTTTTTTTATGGTTCAGTTTTGACATCTTCTGATCACTGGTCGAGACCAGATTGCAGTGCTATTGTGATCCTTTTGAAAAAGATACTCGCAGTCCCAGTACTGAAGCTAATTCTTGCTGAATCCTACTGATGCAATAGGAAACAGAGAAATATATTGTGGAATGTGATTATCCGAGGAGTAAAAATAAACTGTTTAAAGCTTCTAAAGAAATTCCGCCATTTGAATCCTTCAATCCAGATAGACTTTCACACAGGACCAACATCAAACAAACATCAACCAGCTAGTTATCCATTTATGGACACCATGGTTTGCCTGTCACTCCCCACCTCCACCCTTTTCCCCTGAAACTCTATTTAAGAACTTTTTACATCAAAGAGTCATTCTGGTAACACTTAAAGGCAACCTTTTCAAAGAGATAGAAAAACATAACAAAACGAAGTTGCTAGGATCCAAAAGCCTGGCACTCAAACACAAAGTATGTCATTTTTAACTCAACTTTTGACGTAGTCAAATTTGAGGTTATGCCATGGCCTGTTGTCCGTCTGTCAACAATTCAATACAGCTTGGGCTAGAGGCAGTATTTATGAACCGATCTTCTTGGGTACCTTTGCTATCACTATGGGACGAGAACAAGTGTTTTTGGGTGCAGTCAGAAATACAAGGTGGCCACCAGCAGCCATTTTGTACTTTAGTTAGTGCAATCAGTTTTTTGTACAGAACTTCTGTATGAAAGTTCTGATTTGAATAAATTTTTGTATGAATGTTTAGTAACATGAAATACATCACATATAATACAGGTTTTTTTCTTGTGCAGTATATATGCAAATTAGATGTACTTTGATTTATTCAGTGCTACTTATATACAGTAAGTACACATGTCAATACGGCTCAGGCTAGGGGCTGTATTTATGAACCGATCTTTACGAAATTTCTTGGGTACCTTTGTTATCACCTTGGGACAAGAACGAGTGTTTTTGGGTGCAGTCCAAAATTCAAGATGGCTGCCATGGCCATTTTGTACCGAAATTAGGTGCAATCAATTTTTTGTACAGAATTTCTATATGGCTCGGGCTAGAGGCTGTATTTATGAACCGATCTTTATGAAACTTCTTGGGTACCTTTGTTATCACCATGGGACGAGAATGAGTGTTTTGGTGTGTGGTCCGAAATTCAAGATGGCCACCGGCAGCCATTTTGTACCGAAATTAAGTCCAGTCAGTTTTTTGTACAGAACTTCTGTATGAAAGTTCTGATTTGAACAAATTTTTGTACAAATGTTTAGTAACATGGAATACATCACATATATTACAGGTTTTTTTCTTGTGCAGAAATTATGCAAATTAGATGAACTTTGATTTATTCAGTGCTTCTTATACACAATAAGTACACATGTCAATATGGCTCAGGCTAGAGGCTGTATTCATGAACCGATCTTCATGAAACTTCTTGGGTACCTTTGTTATCACCTTTGGACGAGAACGAGTGTTTTTGTGTGCGGTCCGAATTTCGAGATGGCTGCCAGTAGCCATTTTATACCAACATTAGGTGCAATCAGTTTTTTTGTACGGAACTTCTAGGACTACATTTGTTATCATCATGGGATGTTAACGAGTGCTTTTGAGCTCGGCCTAAAATTCAAAATGCATGTCGTCAGTTATATTTACAGGAATTGTGTGTATTACATTTTTTATACAGAACCTGTAAAGAAGATTTTTATATCAGTAATGTTTGCTATAAATTTATTGGGTGCCTTCGTTATCACTGGTATGAGAACAAATATTGTTGGGTTCAGTCAGACCCACTTGGGGACTCAAAAAGGGAGATAATTAAAAATCTTTTCCAAAAACACCAGACAAAGTAATGTTTCTTGAATTCAGCATCCCTAGGATGTGTATATTCAGATGTGTTGATGCCATGTTCCTCTGTTAATATTTAATGTTGTTTGGTCAGGGTAAACATTATTAGCACAACCCGATTTTCTATTTCCAATGAGAAAAATAAAACCTCCTCAACCATGGGAACCCTATGAGCTAAAGATAAAAAATTCAAATGCCTATATTTTTAGAAGGACTGGACAAATATTTATTCATTAGTATGAATCAACCTTAGAATGGTTTGAGTCAAACAAGCCAAAACAATTGCTAACATTTGGCTGTTGGTGCACCATACTACGATCCCCATTGTAACATTAACCCCATGGAGATTTCTTTTCTGGTTTAGCATCTAACTGTCACCCACCTTTACAATACTTTACCTGTACATTTGTTACAGGCTACGGTCAGTATTTATGTTCAGACCTTTACAATACTTTACATGTACCTTTGTTATCAGGTCATTACCTAGATGTGTGTCATTGCTGGGTCACATATATACATGTACATGTCTTACACAAGTTGAGCTACAGTGTCATTGACACTTTCATTTAAAATTGAGCCATATTTTTTTTTAAATTTGACTTTTTAAATAGACTTGAATATTTTACTGTACTTACATTTAAGATTGATATCTTTTTACCTTTGACAGAAACAAGTGGCACTCAGTCTTGAGTCTGGAAGGTAATTTTGCATTTTTTTCCTATTCTTCCAAGCACTTGTGGTGTGTTTGGGTAAAAAGAGTAGCACTTCTAAAAGGAAATTTTGCAGTATTTTAAACTCACATGTGTGCAGAACGGATTTTTATATTTTTATACTGTACCAATGACCCAGACATAGCTGGTGCTAACTCTTAAAAATATAGGGCCAAACACAAATTTTGCCCCCCAATCCCCAAAATTTGCATCTAAAACCAAAGAAATCATGTCCTGAATGGCCTTCCATACTTCACCTCTACTGTGCATGCGCAGTGTCAAGGACGTCCCAAAATTGACGCCATTAATCATTCTTTGTTTGGCCCTTCATCAGTTAACATCTGACTGATCTTTGTGCTTGTAAATCTCAGTTTAAATGATGCCAGACACATAAATAGTAGTGAAATGGTGATTCTAAGGAGGATATAGAAGGAGGAGAGGAAAAATGAGTGACAGAAAATAATCAGGGCTGTAACTTAAAATTTTTTAATGAAATTATGTTAAGTTACCTATATTTTTATACTGTACCAATGACCCAGACATAGCTGGTGCTAACTCTTAAAATATAGGGCCAAACACAAATTTTGCCCCCCAATCCCCAAAATTTGCATCTAAAACTAAAGAAAACATGTCCTGAAAGGCCCTCCACACTTCGCCCCTACTGCGCATGCGCAGTGTCAAGGACGTTCCGAAATTGGCGCCATTTATCATTTCTAAGTTTGGCCCTTCATCAGTTAACATCTGACTGATCTTTGTGCTTTTAAATCTCAGTTTAAATGATGCCAGACACATAAATATTAGTGAAATGGTGATTCTAAGGAGGATAGAAAAGGAGGAGAGGAAAAGAATGTGTGACAGAATATTATCAGGGCTGTAACTTAAAATTTTTTAATGAAATTATGTTAAGTTACCTATTTTCAAGGCAGCAGCCATTTTGTTGTCATTCTGATTATTTAGTTACACTGTTTTTTCAAGTGTTTTCCTCTCTCCCTGTCCTTTAAGTTCCCCCTTGCTATTCTCCCATGCTTTTGGCATAGTTTCTGTAATTATTATTACTAAAATTTCTTGGGAGTTTTAGCTGAATAACAGAATGAATTCTGTTCTTTCCCCATGTTTACGTCTTCACCTACGGGTGGTTAGGCGTTGTGTTCTGCATCTACCATCTGATGTTCTGCAGTTTCTTCCCTGGAAGTCTCTGTTTTGCATCAGATAGTGTATTTTTGGTAACTGATTTCGGGCCTGGGTGCCTGGAGTCTTATTTTAGTGTTTTTACACTCATTGTTTACATTTACAACAGCCCTCTGTGTGAGGGGGGGATTTCTAAATAATAATATCTTTATGTTATTTTAATCATAACTAGATACATTATTATTGTTCGTAAGTGTTGAATAAATTGTTTAAAATATTTTTAAAATTTTTGTCCACACTTAGGCTTGGGATCCATTGGGGCTCAACGTTACTTTTCAGAAACTTGGGCTGTTCTGAAAAAATATTTTTTCAAAATATTTTGATTTCAATTATTTTTTCTATATTAATGGATCATATTATTATTATGTATTTTGATTGCCAGGGGTTAGTGCGAGTACCAGGACTTGTTTTCTTTTCACATTGAAAGGATATTGATCAATTGTTTTAAGAGGAAGTCTTCCTCTGACCTTATTATCATTCTATATGTGGTCAGTGTACTCGCATTAACTCCTGTTCTGTATCGTATGATTTCGATGACAATATGGGAAGCGTATGTCACGGTATGTTGTTGGGGATTTGGACACTCCGGTCCTTTCCCCGCAGGGTCACTCTACTTTATCAATTTCTATTTCAGACGATCAAGATTAGGGTGATGTATCTGTGATGTCTTCCAACAGTGTGCCTCCGTCGTCACAATTAATGAAGGGCTAGCGGAAAAGTGCTCATGTAATACGCCAATTGCCTAAGAGGACCCTAGTAGGTTCGACGGCCTTTGACGTCCGCTAGCTCGCCCGGTGTAGCGTCCATTCACCGAATGGTTCGGCAGCCGGGTTCGTCCGTTGCGGTCTAGAAGGAATTTTGGGGTGATGCGAGCACTATAAAATTAACTTAATGCACACCCAGTGACGGCGGATCGGAGGGAGAACGGAGGAAGCCTTTTAGTCCGGTTCATAGCTCGTTCCGGTCCATCCGGACGGCAAGCGAGAGAGGCCCCTCTCTCGTTCAACAACATCTGGCCCCAGATGTTGTGGTACAAATGTGTCGCTAGCGGAGCATACGTCCGTCGCTCGGGACGCTCCGTTGTATAGGCAGTCCGCTGAGACTGCTTAGGCTTCCTCTTCTCGTCAGCGCACACGACCGCACCTTGGCTGCGTGACCGCCGATATATTACCAGCTTCGCCGATCAAGGATTCTTCGGCGACCAGGTCACACCATCCGGCAGCCAGGGATTCGAGACCGATGGACTCCGGACGTTCGCATAGGAAAAGTATGCGGGAGCCATCTGATGCGGAGCTGCCCTCGGCGAAGCAGCGATAGTCTGCGCCTCCGCAGGTCTCGACGCCGGACATTCTTGTGCACATAGCACAGCTTATCGCAGCATCCCAGCAGCCGACAGAAACGGTGTCGGATCGAGAATTATCCGACAGCGCTGGGTCGGTAGCCGGGGACTCGAGGCCTGCAGACTCCGGACGTTCGCATAGGAAGTGTGCGGGAGTCAACGTACACGGAGCTTCCAGCGGCAATGCATCGTAAGTCCGCTACTGCACAGGCCTCGGGAACGGACGTGCTTTCCTTAATAGCACAGTTTATCGCAGCATCCCAGCATCAACTGAATCTGTCGCATATATTTTATCCGACGATGCTGGGTCGGGACGCTCCGCGGAAGCGGGTACGGACGTCCGAAAGTTTTATCCGGTCCGACGGGATACCGAAAGGGATTCGGAGGATTTCAAGCTTTCCCTTTCGGAACAACATATGCTGCGATGCCGGATAAGAAACTGATAGCGTCGGTGGACTTAGAAATTTTTGGTTCGGTTCAGGGACATCGTCCCTCAGTTCCGACATAGTCCAATAATGTCACACAAACTTTCGAATTATTGAACGACGCTATATATATTATTATTTTATGCTTGCTATCCAAGCATTTCTGGTTTCTTGTTCGAAGAGTTATGGAGATGTCTTTCAAAAGTGTGCCTCTGTCGTCATAGTTAATGAAGAGTTAGCGGCAATAAGTGCTCATGGAATATGTCTATCGCTTACGGAGTGACATTCGCTAGCTCACCCGGTGTAGCGTACATTCATCGAATGGTTCGGCTGCCGGGTTCGTCCGTTGCGGTCTAGGAAGGAGATTTGGGTGATGCAAGCACTTTAATTACTTTAGTACTCACCCAGTGACGGCAGATTGAGGACAGATCGGAGGAAGCCAACAACATAGGGGACCGCATGTTGTGGTTCAGATATTTTACATTCGGAGCATATGTCCGTTGCTCGGGACGCTCCGTTATATTGACAGTCCGAGAGACTGTCTTTAATGCTTCCTCATCCTCACAGCAGGGCACACGACCGCACATTGGCTACGTGACCTCGAGTATCCGATCAGTTTCGGCATTCAGTGATTCCACGGCGAATAGGTCGCGCCATCCGGTAGCCAAGGGACACGAGGCCTATACACTCCGTTCGCTCGCATATTGGAAGTATGCACGGGGTAACGACCTGCGGCAATGCATCGTAAGACCGCTTCTCCTCAGGCCTCAGTGACGGACGTGCTATCCGAGTTAGCACAGTTGTTTCGCAGCATCCCAGCAATTGACAGTTTCTCGGTCGAATCAGGAATTATCCGACGGCGCTGGGTCGGTGCGGTCCGCGGTTGCATCAGCTACGGACGACCGAACGCTTTATAGGGTCCGACAGGATGGCGAAAGGGATTCGAAAGATTTCGAGTTTTCCCTTTAGTAGTATCGGAAGATGCCTTTCATATCTTCTGGCATTTCTTCCAGTGATTATTTTTCGGACTTCATTGCTGCGATCTTGGATAAGAGACTTATAGCGTCATTGGACTCGGATTTTTCGATCGGTACAGGGACATTGTCCCTGACTTACCGACGCAGTCCAATATTGTCATTACAACATGTGTTTTATTTTTTGACGCTATATATTTATATATATATACAAGCCTGCTACTAAGCATGATAGTTTAGTTTCTTGTCCGCGTGGCTCATTTCTGCCATTTTATCATTTTTACAAATAGTTTATTTTGGCAGAGCAGGGCATACCGAGAGTTCATATGCGTCTAGACGGTGTGATTAAAGACTGCATATATTCTTTTTCGCCGTTTATGTCTTTTCCAATTCAATGTTGGGAACGACATTATGTATAGTTGACTTAACTTAGACGCTTTATTATACGTAATCCGCCTTACTGAGGCGTTATCATTACGTCTTCAAGAAAAGATTTACGGGATATTATTCTCAGTGTAATTTCTTTTGAGGGCAGTAGTTTGTTCACGTATAACTCCGCCCTTCAGTGGCTGATTGGAGTTGGTTAGACGTGACGCAGCCCTAGCTACATCCACGCGTGGATAGTAGGTTAAGAACTCTCTCAGAGTCGCTTCGTTCTCGGAGGAGCTTCTCTTCGACGGCAACTTTCCGGCAATCCATGAATTGCTCGATTTATACATTCTCTTGTCTATCTAGTGTTACAAGAGATTCAGACTGGGGCAAACATTCGGTGGTTGACTCAGAGAGTGCCGCCGCAGTTGCCGGACCCGAGTGTGGCTGTTATGACGGTTGCCAGTCAAACAGATTGGGATATATACTGATCGCTACGGATTCGAAGTGCCAGGGTCTTTGGGTTCCGCAGTCTTTTAGCTATCAGTTTAACTTCCGCGGAATAATGTTTTTTAGGCTTGCTTTATGTCATTGCATGAACATTATTCAGAAACGCATGCCCAAATTCCTGTCCTTTAATTCGACACTAGTGGCGTATCTCCGGAACCAGGGAGGCACTCTTTCGTTTCCGTTATTCAATTTAATGGAAAGAATCCGTCTGTTGGTTATAGTACACCAAGTTCAGTTTTGGTCCGTCATATTCTGGGTCGTCTGATTGTTTTATCGGACTCCCGTTCTCTTACGGGTCGCTTGTTGCTGTCAGAATGGACTCTCAACAAACAAGTATTCAATCAGATTTGCTATCTATGGGAGCGCCCAATGATGTTTTATTTATGACACAGCTTGCTAATCAATTGCAGACGTATGTGTTGGCTTGTCCAGATCTCTGAGCTAATACTGTTAACGCTCTATTGATCTATAGGACGGAATGATAGGATACGCGTATCCTCCGGCGCTGTTGTTTTAGCAGGTATTGCTAAGATAAACAACCACAATACATTTCTGTTGATAGCATCTCTATCTTCACAGAGATCATGGGTAATTTACTCTCTTGTCTACTGTGGATCTTAACGTGAAATCTTCCTCTATGTGAGGATCTTTTTTCACTGTGTAAATCGTGTCATCTTTATCACAACCAGCAAGGTCGCAACCTTCATGTATTCCGTTGTGTGGTCCGTATTGCATTGTAAGCACTGTACTGGACGAGCTTTGGACGCGATTTCTTACTATAGGAGATCCTCTTCTTCGCTATTCTATGCGACTAAGGTGGAGGCTCTTCCGTCGTGGTGTAGGGATCATTATGTTCATATTGTTGATCCCTCCATACTACTCATTGCTATTTTTTAGTATACTTGTTTCACAAGATCTACTGCAGCCTGTTATTATTTAGGTTATAGGTTTATGTTACCTCATACCTATGCACTCTACGATAGTTTACAATTGAGTCTTTTGTCTCTTTATCTAAGTCAGTTAGTAACTTTTTGATAAATAGACTTAGAATCTTTAGATTAAATTCCTATACGGATTTTAACTTCGGTTCTTATTTAGCTAAGTAATCATTTGAGCCTCTGGAAACAGTAGTTTTCAAATTCTGACCTTTTAGACAGTAATTCTGTTGGTTTCTCTTTTACTGTAGAGTCAGTGAGTTTCATGCACTATCGATGGATGATTTTCACTTTCATAGTTTCGGAATCAATACTTCCGTTACTATTTAGGTTGGATTGTTGCATAAGAGTTAGGCTCCTATTATCCGGAACCTATTATTTTAAGGTCCTTCCGTCTTCGTATGGGCATAGGCCTTTACTCTTTCCGGGTACAGTTTATGTATTTATAAACAGATATCTGTTTATTACAAGGGCGTAAGCTTCTTCTGTCTTTGATGTCTAGTAGAAGTTACGCTCCATTTTATTGTTAATGGATTCTATTAACTAGCGTACTGCTTATGGTATATCATTGACTTAGCAGTTGTGCTTAAGATTTCGGCTCATGAAGTAAGAGTTCTTCTACTTCTTGGGCTTTCTTTAATAGTGTCGCTATTATAGATTTTTGAAGGCCGCTCATTGCGCTCAGCCATCCACATTCATGAATTTTATCTTAGAAATATCGAGTCAATTTCTTGAGGCCTCTTTTGTTAGGTCTATTATCTACTGCTCAGAATGTCATTCTCTTAACAGTTGCTACTATAGCTAGGTAGGCTGTCTGTTTCGGCAGTGTCTCCGTTCGGCTGCCCTCTTCGCTCTGGGCTATTTGACCCAGGGCAAGAAAAAGGGGGGGGGAGGGTGTTCCCTTTACTATGAAAACAAGGGGATACCTCCTCCGGAGTTTGTAATTCTGAGCTGTTATTGGGATGGTTGACCTTGACGTCCGCCTTTGACGTCCGCTAGCTCGCCCGGTGTAGCGTCCATTCACCGAATGGTTCGGCAGCCGGGTTCGTCCGTTGCGGTCTAGAAAGGAGTTTTGGGGTGATGCGAGCACTATAAAATAACCAAGTGCACACCCAGTGACGGCGGATTAGAGGGGAGAACGGAGGAAGCCTTTTAGTCCGGTTCATAGCTTGTCCAGGCCCATCCAGGCTGCGAGCGAGAGAGGCCCCTCTCTCGTACATCAACAGCTGGCCCCAGATGTTGTGGTACAAAATGTCTCGCATTAGGAGCATACGTTCGCCGCTCGGGACGCTCCGTTATATAGACAGTCCGGAGAGACTGTCAATAAGGCTTCCTCATTCTCATGGCAGCGCACACGACCGCACCTTGGCTACGTGACCTCCGATATCCAGTCATCTTCGCCAATCAGAGAATCCTCGGCAACCAGGTCACGCCATCCGATAGCCAGGGACATGAGGCCTGGAGACTCCGGACGTTCGCATAAGAAAGTATGCGGGAGTCAACGTACACGGAGCTTCCAGCGGCAAAGCATCGTAAGACCGCTACTGCACAGGCCTCAGTGACGGACGTGCTATCCCAAATAGCACAACTTATCGCAGCATCCCAGCAACGACAGAATCTCTGTCGCATAATGTAATATCCGACGACGCTGGGTCGGGACGCTCCGCGGAAGCATCAGGTGCGGACGTCCGAAAATTTTATACGGTCCGACGGGATGCCGAAAGGGATTCGGAGGTTTTCGAGCTTTCCCTTTCGGAACAACATATGCTGCTGTATGTGTCATCCGACTTCATCTTCTAGAGGTTCTTCGTCGGACCAGAATGCTGCAATACCGGATAAGAAACTGAAATTTTTGGTTCGGTTCAGGGACATCGTCCCTCAGTTCCGACACAGTCCAATAATGTCTCAGATACTTTCGATTTATTGAACGACGCTATATATATTTTTTATATGCTTGCTATTTACAAGCATGTCTGGTTTCTTGTTCGCAAAATTACTGAGATGTCTTTCAAACGTGTGCCTCTGTCGTCATAGTTAATGAAGAGCTAGCGGCAATTAGTGCTCATGGATTACGTCAATTGCCTAAGAGGTCCCTACTAGGATCGACGGAGTTGACATTCGCTAGCTCACCCGGTGTAGCGTCCATTCATCGAATGGTTCGGCAGTCGGGTTCGTCCGTTGCGGTCTAGGAAGGAGATTTGGGTGATGCGACCACTATAATAGACTTTAGTACACACCCAGTGACGACGGATTAGAGGAGAGATCGGAGGAAGCCTGTTAGTCCGGTTCCTAGCTCGTCCGGTCCGTCCGGGTGGCGAGCGAGAGAGATCCCTCTCTCGTGCAACAACATATGGGACTGGATGTTGTGGTACAGACATTTCACATTCGGAGCGTATGTCCGCCGCTCGGAACGCTCCGTTATATTGACAGTCCGAGTGACTGTCGATAATGCTTCCTCATCCTCACAGCAGCGCACACAACCGCACATTGGCTACGTGACCTCGAATATCCGGCCAGCTTCGTCATTCAGTGATTCCATGGCGGACAGGTCACGCCATCCGGTAGCCAAGGGACACGAGGCCTGCATACTCCGGTCGCTCGCATAATAGAAGTATGCACGGGGTAACTAACACGGAGCTTCCAGCGGCAATGCATCGTAAGACCGCTTCTCCACAGGCCTCAGTGATGGACGTGCTATCCAAAATAGCACAGCTTATCGTAGCATCCCAGCAAATGGCAGATTCTCGGTCGGATCAGGAATAATCCGACGGCGCTGGGTCGGTACGCTCCGCTGTTGCATCAGGTACGGACGACCGAACACTTCATAGGGTCCGACAGGATGGCGAAAGGGATTCGGACGATTTCGAGCTTTCCCTTTCGGAACAACAGAAGCTGCCATACATTTCTTCCGGCATTATCTTCCAGAGGTTGTTCTGTCGGACTACATTGCTGCGATGCTGGATAAGAGATTAATAGTGTCATTGGACACGGAGTTTTGGATCGGTTCAGGGACATTGTCCCTGTGTTGCCGACGCAGTCCAATAATGTCTTTAGAACATTCGAATTATTGAACGACGTAAGTTTGCTATCAACATGCTAGTCTAGTTTCTTGTCCGCAATGCTCTATTCTGCCTTTCGTAAATTCTAGGAAATAATTTTTTATTGGCAGAACTGGGCTTACCGAGAGTTCCTTTGCGTCTAAGACGGCGAGGCTGAAGACTGGGAATTAACTTTTTCGCCGTCTGTGTCAATTCCAACCACGATGTTGGAAACGACAATGATGTATAATAGACTTAACTTAGACGCTTTATCATACCTACACCACCTTACTGAGACGTTATCATTACGTCTTCAAGAGAAAGAGTTCCAGGATATGATCCTCAATGAGATTTCTTTCAGGGGCAGTTGTTTTTCCACGTATAACTCCGCCCTTCAGTGGCAACCTGGAGTTGGTTAGACGTGACGCAGCCGTAGCTACATCCACGCGCGTGGATAGTAAGGTGAAGAACTCTCTCAGAGTCGCTTCGGTCTCGGAGAAGCTTCTCTTCGACGGCAACCTTTCAGCAATCTTGAATTACTCGATATACACGTTCTCTTGTCTATCAAGTGTAACAAGAGATTCAGACGTGGGCAAACATTCGGTGGTTGACTCAGAGAGTTCCACTGTAGTTGCCGGATCCGAGTTTTTCGATTGTGATGGATGCCAGTCAAACAGGTTGGGACACAATTTTGATCCCAACGGATTCGAAGTGCCAGGGTCTTTGGGTTCCGCAGTTTTTAGGCAAGCTCTTAACTTCCAAGGAAGAATATTATGTTGGCTTGCACTACGTCATTGGATGAATTTTATTCAGAAACGCATGTTCAATCCTGTCCGATAATACGACAGTAGTTGCGTATATCCGAAACCAGGGAGGCACTCATTCGGTTCCGTTATTGATTTTAACGGAAAGAATCCTTCTGTTTGTTATAGAACACCAAGTTCTGTTTCAGTTCGTCATATTCTCGGTCGTCGGATCGTATTAGCAGACTCCCTTTCACGTAAGGGTCGTTTGTTGCCGTCGGAATGGACTCTCAACAAACAGGTATTCAAACAGATTTGCTATCAATGGGAGCGCCCAGTGATAAAATTATTTGCGACACAACTCTCCAATCAATTGTAGACGTATGTGTCACCGTGTCCGGATCCCCAAGCATATGTAGTTTACGCTCTATCGATCTAGTAGGACGCGATGATAGGATATACGTATCCTCCAGCGCTGTTGATTCAGCAAGTATTGCTAGGATTATTCATTCACAATACAATTCTGTTGGTAGCATCTCTGTCTCCACAGAGACGGTGGATAAATTTACTTAGATGTCTGCTGCGGGACTTACCGCGGAAACTTCCTCCACGAGAGGATCTTTTTTCGCTGGGGAAATCGTGTCAACTCTATCACAACCCGCAAGGTCTCAACCTTCACGTATTCCGTTGTGCGGTCCTTCTTGCATGGCAAGCATTGTACAGGACGAGCAGTGGACGCGATTTCTAACTGTAGAAGGACCTCCTCTTCGCTATACTATGCGGCTAAGTGGAGGGTCTTCCGTCGTTGGTATAGGGATCTTTATGTTGATATTTTTGATCCCTCCATACCAGACATTGCAAACTTTCTAGTATACTTGTTTAACGAGATCATCTGCAGCCAGTTACTTTTAAAGGTTATAGGTCTATGTTATCTGATACCTATGCACACCATGATAGTTTACAATTGAGCCTAATGTCTCTTTATCTAAGTGAGTTTGAAACTTTTCGATAAGAGACCTAGAATCGTTAGATTAATTCCTATTCGGAATTTAGCTTGGGTTCTTATTAACTAAAGCAACCATTTGAACCCCTTGAGACAGTAGTTTCAAATTCTGGCCTTATTAGGCAGCAATTCTCTTAGTCTTCTCTTCTGCTGAAGAGTCAGTGAGCTTCTTGCACTATCGGTGGATGATTCTCACTTTCGTAGTATCGGAAACTCTATTACCTTTACTACTAATGTTGTATTTTTGGTTAAGAATCAGGCTCCTAATGATATCCGGAACCTATTGTTTTTAAGGTCCTTCCGTCTTCGAGCGGGCATAGGCCTTTACTCTGTCCGGATAGACCTTTATGTATTTATTAACAGATCTCAGTTTATCAGTAGGACGTAAAGCTTCTTCTGGCTCTGATGCCTAATAGGTCATTACGGTCCATTCTATTACTTAATGCATTCAGTTAACTATCGGTACTGCTTAGGATAATCTATCCTTAACTCAGCAGTCTGTGCTTAAGATTTCGGCTCATGAAGTAAGATCTCTTCTACATCTTGGGCTGACGTATAGTATTGCTATTATAGATTAAAGTAGGCTGCATATTGGCCTCAGCCATCCACATTCACGAATTTTTATCTCAGAAATATCGAATCCATTTCTGGAGGCCTGCATTATTTAGGTCCATTATCAGCTGCTCAGAATGTCGATCACTTAACAATTGCAACTATAGCTATGTAAGCTTTATGTTCCGGCAGTGACTCCGTCCTGCTGCCCTCTTCGCTCTGGGCTATTTGACCCAGGGCAAGAAAAAGGGGGGGGGGGGAGGGTGTTCCCTTGGGTCACCTGTTTTATTATGAAAACAAGGGGATACCTCCTCCGGAGTCAGTAATTCTGAGCTGTTACTGGGATGGTTTCTTAAGTGAAAGTTATGTTTTAAATTCATTCATGTCATAGTTTTAAAGTATAGCATTTGAATATGTCACGTGTCAAACGGGTGTTATTATACTATCCTCGGACACTTTTAAAAGAGCATAAAGAGTCTCAATTCTTTGGACTAACTTTATTTATTGGCTTACTTTAAAAATAATTAGTATAAGAATTATACTGGATATTAATAGAGAACATGGATGTTATGATGCTCAATTATAGAAGGTATTGTGTCTTTCTAATTTATCATAAATAAGAAAGATACACGTGAAGCCTATTTCTCCTTTTCTCCTCCAGGAGATGACTCTATTTTATATAGTTGAGCTTATTGGATTTTCCTCTATGTCCTGGGCCCTCCAGCCTTTTTACTATTCAGCTATGTCTGGGTCATTGGTACAGTATAAAAATCTTTAAAAATTTATAGTAATTTATATATTTTTTATACTTACCAATGACCCAGACGGGGATGGCCCTCCCAGGAGTTGGGAACTCATACCTCCCCGCTGAGGACATAGTGCTTACCAGGCACTGATGGTAAGAATGATTAATGGCGCCAATTTCGGGACGTCCTTGACACTGCACATGCGCAGTAGAGGTGAAGTATGGAGGGCCATTCAGGACATGATTTCTTTGGTTTTAGATGCAAATTTTGGGGATTGGGGGGCAAAATTTGTGTTTGGCCCTGTATTTTAAGAGTTAGCACCAGCTATGTCTGGGTCATTGGTACAGTATAAAAATATATAAATTACTATAAATATTTTAAGTTTCTGCATGGTTTAGTGTTGCTGTAAATGGTGATTTCATAGAAGAGGCGTGTAATAAATACATATATATATGTGTATATAAAAATCTATAAATCCTTCCATTATATTTTATTTTCAGTGAATCCATCAAAAGCTGTACCACTAAAACAATCTACTGTGACTACTCCTCCAACCACAATATCAACACCAAAGCCTGGCTCTTTCAACTGTTCCTTTGACAATAATTTCTGTGGTTGGAATAATGACAAAACAGATCAGTTTGATTGGACAAGGAGGAGAGGATCAACTCCATCGGTTGGTACTGGCCCACGAACAGATCACACAAGCATGTCTTCATGTAAGTTTATCTGTTGTCTATTCACTTCATGTAAGTTATTGTGTTGCCTATTCATAAACTCTTTCAGTAAAAGTTATGTGTTTAATTTGGTTTAATTCCGATTCTCCCACTTTCTGAATTTCACACCTGAATAATGTGGACTGTTGTTCCCAATTCTACCACATCAGCCTTTGAAAAGAAGTCATAGTCTCTTTCAGAATTTGATCAGTGTTACTGGGATTTTTATACGGCCTCTCATATTATGAGCGGGCCTATTATGGTATGGCAATCAATGTCCATCCGTCCATCTGTCTGTCTGTCCATCTGACTGTCCATCCATTCATCTGTCCATCTGTCTATCCATCCATCCATCTGTCTCTCTGTCATTAACTTTTAAAAACAATACATCCAACAGATACTGTTTTTTATGGTTGATTAGTCATGACTACAGGATGGTTCCTTTCGATAACCAGCATTCTGGCACATTCAATATGGCCACCACGACAGCCATCTTGGATTTTCAGGGACTTTTGATTGTCCACGCAATAACTTGCAAACTATAGATCCAACAGATACTGTTTTTTATGGTTGATTAATCATGACTAGAGGATGGTTCCTTTTGATAACCAGCATCAATGTCCATCCGTCCATCCATCCATCCAGCTGTCTGTCTGTCTGCCCATCCATCTGTTAACTTTTGTTTGTCCATGTGATTACTTGAAAGCAATACATCCAACAAATACTGTTCTTTATTGTTGATTAGTCGTGACTAGAGGATGGTTCTTTCATTAACCAGCATCAGTGTCCATCCGTCTCTCTGTCCATCCGTATGTTAACTTTTATTTGTTCACGCAATAAGTTGAAAAAAATACATCCAACAGATACTGGGTTTTTTTATGTTTGATTAGTCATGACTAGATGATGGTTCCTTTCCATAACCATCATTCTGGCATGTCCAGTATGGCTGCTAAGGCAACCATCTTGGAGTTCTGGTGATCTTTGATTCTCCATGCAATAACTTGAAAACAATGTATTCAACTTTAATGGGTTGTAAGCCAGGAATATACAATTATTTTTGAAGGAATTAATGACCTTTTGTTCAACTAAAAATTTCTTCACAAGCGCAATTTCTTCATAGGCGGCTGTATATTGATCCACCGCCTGGCAGTGCACTTGTTTTTTGATTGGTTGTCATGTTGTTTGTTTATTTTTTGTCCTTAATTTGATAATTTCAATCAGGTTAGCCAAGAAGAGACTACTATCCTAAAGTATATAGACAAGAATATTCAAAGTTATTCATAGAAACACAAGTCACTGAGAGTCCACCGATAATCCATTAATGTCATAGTATTTTGTACTGACAAAGAAGTAAGTTAATTCCCAAACTACCGAAGACAGGAGCAGGTTTTTGCCACAGATAAAAAAATTTATATATACTATAGTGATTCGGCATCTGAATTACTGCACCTTGAGTAATATGTATGTTGTAATATTATATCGATATATTGCAAATGTATACTTACTGTTGCTCTGTAATCACATGCGATTTTAATTGATATATTTCACTTTTATCTCTTCAGAAAAAAAACTTTTTTTTTAATATTATCGATATATATCAAATAAAGTTGTGTGCAGCAACTTTCAAGTGTTTATGTGTGGGAGGGTGTGGTATATACATGCACATACTTACCTCTGTGATTGCATGCTATTTTATTTAATATATTTTTATTATATCTCTTCAGAAGAATAAAATGGTGTGCGATCACAGAGATAAGTATGCAATTTTATTGCAGATTTTATGTAAATTTATGTTGAAGCCTTTGTGTGTTATTAAATTGTCTTGCAATGAAATTAAATGGAAACCATAAAATGTTGATGAAGAAACAAATAAAAATATGAAAAAATTATGCCTTGTAAATGATATTAACAATCTCTCACTGAGCATCATCTTACTCTAAGATGCAGAAATGCATGCCATTTCCATGAAATGAACTATAATTCAAAATCTTCGAACTAACTGCACAGCAAGTTAATTAGCACTAACCGATTCTCCCACTCTTTTTTACCTCGTAAATCTAGAAAGGGGAGAACCGGACTGTCACCTTTAATGTTCGCTCTATCTTTTGATCCCTTGTCAAGCTGATCATCAAAATCTATGCAACATCATTATAAGTGAAAATTAACCAGTAAATTCCCCCATTTTTAAAAATCTTATTCTTTCAAAATCTGATTTAAGGCATATCATGTGAAAGATACAACCTAGGTTGGGAAATGTGCTGAACATCAGTTTATTTGTGATTCAGTCTTTCATTTGGTTTTAGGAAATCTTCTTTTTAATATTCTGCATTAAATGAAAAATTCATCCATTTTAGTTATTGTACACTGCACTGAATCAAATGCTTTCATTTATGGTATTTAACATGTTTGTAATGATGATATTCAAGTTTGTTTCATTCAAACCCATCGAGCCATTTTTGGGAAGGGGTATTACAGGATCCCACATTTTAACACTGGATAATGCTAAATACATTAAAAATAATCTTTCTGCAAACCACTGGTCCAACTGCTTCCATGGTTTATATGGAACATTTTGTGAGGAAGATTTAATAGTTCATTGAAATTAGGCGCTGCAGTTACATTTAGTGGTTTTATGGGCTCAGTATTCTACTAATGGTTATTGGAGACATGTTTTAAAAGTCACCTTCTCACCAATCACAAGTCCAAATTATTTACTATTTGAATTATATGTCATGATCATCGTCATCCTTAATGTCATATATTTTTAAAATTTTATTGTACCGTATTATCATGAAATTAATTTGTTTTTATAGTCCAACTGGAAGCCCACACAACTGCCCCAAATTTTAATGGGAGCCAGGACAACCGGGAGCATTTGTTTTTTTTTCTGTTCAAGAATGTCTAGGAATTTAACCAATTCAATCTTATTCGACAGAGCTCATTCCCAGTGGACAGAAACTATGCACACTTTCTTTTTTGGGCATGAAAACCCATCTTTGAGTAAGTTGGTGCCTCCTTGTGGACTCTTGATTAATTCCATGATTATGAGATTATGATGTGAAGAATATGTCCTATCTTAATTATTAATTTTTTTATCTATACAAACCAAGTGTACTGTTTTGTCAGTATCTTCTTCAAAGGTGCTGTTTTGACAATAATTCACAATATAAGCTTGTCTAGTCTATGGCTTTGGATTCTGTTAGACTGTGATAGATTTTTATTAAAGTTGATTCTCAGACATTAAGGTTTATGGGTAGTTAGACATTTTTGAAGGAAACTAAGAACAAATATCTCCAGCTGCCATCGCTGCCATGTGGACGGAGGGGCAGTTTTTCTGGCTGCCAACTGTACTGGGGGCAGTCATTCTGGCTGCCAATTGCAGCCAATTGCACTGGGGGCAGTTGTCTTGGCTGCCAATTGCACTAGGGGCAGTTGTCTGGGTTGTCAATTGTACTGGGGGAGGGGGGGGGGGCCAGTTGTCTGGCTGTATTTTTGAACTGGGGGTGGGGTGGGGGGGGGGGGGGTTTACTTGTCCTACCACCAGGAGAACAAGTCTGGATTAAGTTGTAATTTATTTTAAAACTGTGGGTTGAGATGTAATTTGTTTTTTTTTGACTGAGATAACACAAAAGTAATTGCCTGGTCCCAGTTATGTAAATCTGTAAAAATCAAACTACGATAACTCGAAGTCAGAAGTATATTGTGTGATATGGTTGCCATTTTATGGTCGGTTCTACATTCTTTTGTTGTATCAGTGACTGGTTAATTGGCAAAACAGTAACAGGAGCCTGATACAAGATTGCTGTTTCTGTTTTTATAGTGTGTGATTGTTGGCCTGAAAGTGATTTATTGACATTTTCCATTGTTCTATTTTTCATTGAAGTAAGAGGCTTTTTAAAATTTAACTTTCAATAAAACTTGGCTCTATTGAGGTGTGATATTGTTGAATGTTTCTTTTTGACAAGGCCTGGTTCAGAAAAGTAGTTGAAAGAAATTAAAAAAATTGTTCCATAGTAATATTGGACCACCACACAATACATTCTGTGATATACCAAATGTTGAAAGAAACTGTAGGGTGAGTGCAGCAAAATTCTTCAATTGACTTTGTTCTGATAAAACTAGCCCTTGACAAGGAGAGTGAGCAGACTGGCACCAGTGCTGAAATGAGAGAGGAAGTTTCTTGCATTCATCCTACAACTTATCTCCACTGCTACTGTACATCATCACTACATGTATCAATTTGTCTGTCATATTCATTCAGTTTTTTTCTATGTTTACCTTTTTCTTAGCCTACTTTTCTGATCTTTTATTCAGCTATACTCATGTTGATCTACATTCTCATTTTTGGCAGCATTCCTTGTTGGTTTGTACATTTCAAATTTTATCATTTGAAATAAATAAGATGCTACACTGTGGGTTAAATTGTAATTTTTGATGAAAAAATACCCCAGACAGTCCATGTCTGGTACATTGTTTCATATGCAAACAATGTAATAAGATTGTTAGCTGAAATAAAAATCTGGAGCCTGTGGAAATGCTTTGCATAATTCCCTTCACCCGTCAAAATCATCTAATCACCCAATGATGGGAAATGCATATAACTCGAAGTACACTATTGGGGCCACAAAATTCGAGTTAACGAGTTTTGTCTGTACTGCTTTTTCTGATTAATTGTCTCACATATTCAAGCAGGTGACAGTGTCAGAAAATAAACTCAGTAATAACTTTTTTCTGATTTCAGCCGGTTACTATATCTATATTGAAACATCTGGAACCCGGAGGAATGGAGACAAAGCACGAATAATTAGTCCAGATTTCAATCCTTCAGGCAGTAGGACACAGTGTTTAACATTCTGGTATTTCATGTATGGACCACATGTTAACAGACTAAATGTCTACATTAAAGCAGGTGTAGCCCTACCCAGTAATCCAATTTGGACCAAACATGGCAACATAGGAAATGCCTGGAAAAAAGCTTCTGTTGATATTTCAGGCAGTAGAGCTATTTATAATGTGAGTACTTCACTGTCACTGGCCATCCCTATTGTCCAGAATGAGTCCGACATGATGTGCGGGTGTTGATATATCCTCAATAAATAAAAGAAACAAGGGTGGTTTATTTCTCAGTTACCCAACATTAGAAAATTAAATATACACTTTCTAGATTAACCTTTTCCCTAATATCAGTAGTTGATGACCCATGCAAAGAATATTTCTTGAAAAACTAAACATTTTCATTTTTGGCATCAAAAATTTAACTTATGACTCCTCACTGAAACAAGCTCAATGATCTTGTTCTAATGAGGGAGTCATAAGCTATGTTTTGGAGGCAAAAATTGAAAAGATAAAAATTTGGTGACAATATTTGTGAATAGTGCTGGCCATTTTTGGCTGTTATGCTACCATATGGCCACGGTGGACCGGTTACTCGGACGCAGTAATATTAGATTCCAAACACTAATTACAGGAATAATCATCCAAAATTTAATTAATGAAGCACTGGGTGCCTCACTAATTAAAATTTTGCTGATGATGATTTTTATAACCTGGTAAATGCATACGTGGACATCAGTGATGTAACATTACTGCCCATACGTTGGTTACAACCATTTCACAGCAACTGTACTGTAGATAAAGAGTTAACTAGTGAGAAATCTGAGGACATGGGTATACTTATGCAATCCTAATACTAACACACAACTCAGTGCAACCCAATATTAATCCATACAACCCAATACTAACACCCTATACACAATACTACTCCATACCATTCATGATTTGTCCATACAACCCAATACTGCTCCACACATCCCACTTCTATCAAATACTGCCACTGTACAAACATATTTTACCAAATATTGTCCTGATAAGCTCCTAATATTTTTAGAGCGACACATTTTTTTTACTCAAAACATTTTAATGCAAAACTAGCATCCAAAAGTTTTGTTCAAGCTGTCTCACTTTACTGTCATGAACCAACACTCACTTCAAAAAATGAAACTAAATTAATACAGTTAGTAGTGGTCATTATGTTAAGGTTATTAGGTGAGTCAGAAAGAGTGGAGGAATGGAGGGCAAGTCAACCATTTACCTGAAATTTTGGACAAATCTGTCCAGGATTATAAAAAAAATAATTGCCAAAGCTAATCAGATCTTGTTGTTTTTCAAATTTTTGTGTTCAAAACATAGCTCTTGATACCAGATTGGAATGAGCTTGTTCTAATGAAGGGTTATAAGTTCTAGTTTAGAAGATAAAGTCTCACGTCCCATGCCTGGTCTTTCTTTTGCCCTTCCTGTTGGAATTTTTAGAGAGCTTTATCAAACGGTGAGTCACATCACAGCATAATGAGGCACATTTTCAATGGAGAGGGAGGTGCCTGGGAAACCACAATTGTTTTCAATAGCCTTAAAATATTTTAGTGTCATCCTCAGGTCATATTAGGTGAAGAATTAATTAAAGAAGTAAGTTGTGGTATTCCAAATTGTTCAAATGAGATCTGTTGAAGAAAAAAATTAATTCTGAGCATTTTAAATAATGGAATGATACACAAACGATTAATACATGTATGTTCATCATGAAAATTATTATGACTGGGAAATCTGATCTGATTCCTTATTAACTACCCCTTTAATGGATCAGTGTTTACCACATGACCTTATGGCATTACTATTTACATTCTATCTGCAGGCTTTCACTTCATTGAATAAAGTTTTCGCAAGAGAGGAAATTATCACAGAATAATTATTATTGAAAGTGACAAGGACAGCTGGTAATTGAGTTTACTCCATTGTACATTGTGGGTTATGTAACCAAAATCGCAGTGTTCATTGATTATTATTATTTTGCCATAATAAATAATAAAAATAAAAAAATATGTAATAATAATAGATTCCTAAAGACTCTATCATAATAAATAATAAAAATAAAAAAAAGTATGTAATAATAATAGATTCCAAAAGACTCTATCATAATAAATAATAAAAATTAAGAAATATGTAATAATAATAGATTCCAAAAGACCCTATCATTTCACTACACAAAATTGTAAAAGGTTACATTAGTTGATTGTTTGATACATATATCACCACTATTTCTTGAGATATGTGACAAGACACTGAATCTGATACAAATCTCAGGACAAGGTTCTAATGATGGTAATTTATATTTATTAGTGGGGATTTGGATATTGTATTAATAATGAATAATTCAGCCTGCTCTTTTCTGTCCTTCAGTTTTCTTACTGATTATTTAACTCCTTGCACTTTTGTACTACAAAAAAATATCACTTTGATCAATTTTTATTACATGCCTGTACTATGAAATCCACATCTACAGCAACTCTAAACCATGCGGAAAATGGAAATCTGATCTGCACTCATGTGCGGAATGGAAATTGTTGACGGACTATATCTTATCAACCTACCTACAATTGTTTACTACAGGCTTGCACTACAGTGGAAGTCTCTAACTCAGAAAAAATACTCTCTATTTTGATCTTTCCCAAGCAATTTGGGAAAGAAAAGTGGTGCAAAAGCACCAAGAAAAAATAAGCCAAAACTGTGTCGAGTGCTACCGGTGCAGACCCAGTAGGGGACGCTCTCTCCCAAGTACAACTCCATGACTTCCGTTGCCAGTGCGCATATACGTCGCTAAAGACTCATTCTTTTTTTTCGTCCGCCATGTTGATGAGACATTCTTCTCAGCACGAGTATCAGTGATCATCCTGCTCGTTGATTGTGTGTATCCTGCCTCAAGTTGGATCAAAGTATCCTTTTCTTATCAGGAACTGTTTTTGATTATATTCTCTATGCAATTATTTATCCATAATGTATTATATTTTCTTTTTCGAGTCGCGCATGATTTTCGTAAGCCATGCGGTTTCGGACTTTAAATTGTCACAGTTACATTTATGTTAAAGTTTTTCATTTTGTTAATTGTGTTAGAGTTAGGTGTCAGCGGGATACCTTTGTTTCAGATTCTCTTCTCTCCTTTGAGAGTGGTCCTTCTGTTGTTTGGTTCCTGATCGACCATCTGGGGTCTGTTGTTCTGTCACCATTCTCTCTTTGAGGGTGTTCTTCTGTTTTCTACTGACCTCACCTTCTCTGCTTCTCTCACTTCTGTCATGCCCAGGACTATTCCTTGTGGGCAATGTTTGCTTCCTAAGCATGTGGACGATTCACATGCTTCATGCTCCTCTTGCAATGGGTGTTTGGCCGATCGACCATGTGGTCTTTGTGGATCGTGGTCATCCACTTTCTGGGCGTCCGTGAACCGTATTGTGCGTTCTTGTGGCCATGCCTCCTGCTCCCGCGGGAAAGGGGAATGCAGTCGTTTGGGGCCTCCCGAAATGACCACGTCTGGTGAGCGTTATTCCTCCTCCCTGGGGGATGTGCAGTCTATTCCTGTAGTGGATACTGCGGGAGCCGTTGAGTGTTCTGGTGAAGAGGTGCCTGGTTCCGGGACTGCGGTCTCCCTCCAGTCGACATCTGAGGCTGTCACTAGGGTTGTGACTCCTCCTTCGGAGCCGAGCAGGGGTGCTCTCTCCACAATTCCACCAACCTCAACAACTCCCGATGTATCTGCTATTACCGCTGTTCTGTCTGCTACATCTTTGGTTTTCATTTCAGCCGGCCTCGGCTTATCCCTGCAGGGGTCTGCAGGGATGTCTGGCAGTGTGGATGTGGGATATCGGCCTCAGCCTTCCCTGGCTTCAACTCGGCGAAGTTGGAAGGGGCTGCCGGCTGAACCCTCTACTGTGGTCTCTGCACAGTCGAGCACCACACTTTTGTCATTGGATTCGGTTGTTCACTCATTCTGGTCACATGGGCAGTTTTGCCCACGACTTCTGTGCAGCCTGAACCTTCTGCCCCACTATGTTGATCCTCGGGGTGTGTCGTACCCCTATACACGTCTGCTCTCAGATGTTTTGGCTGCCGCCTGTCACCCCGCTTCGGGTGTATTTGAGGATCATGACCCTTCGCTGGTTAAGAGGGTCAGGTGTGAAGCCACTTTGCCGGTTCGTCCCCATGTTGAACCAGCCAGCACGGGCAGTGAGCTTAAGGAGGCCCTCTCCTTACTCACTCAGGTTCTGTCCAAGAGCCTTCCCATTGCTTTCAGCAAGGCAGGGAGTGGTTTCCAGGCGCCCCTATTGCACTGCTTCCCGGTATTGGAAACATGCTGCTTTCTGATCCCCCTGGTGTGCCTACCCCATGGAAGGCGTCGGCTGGTTCTTCCGACTCAGGGGAGGAGTCGGACATACCTCTGATGTCGAGAGCCAACAGTCTTCTGACTTGGAGGCAGCTCTTGACTTTGTGTTTGGGTTCCTTCTGGATCTCAAACCATCAAACCAGCCGGCAGATTCAGCCAGGCCGCGATCATCGGTCGCGTGCCTAGAGCCTGTGGAGCAACCTGCTTCTGGGCGTCTTCGACCGTGCCAGTCAGTACAGGTGGTTGAAGCATTTTCAGCTTTGGACTCTAAGCTGAGTTCCAAGGCTATGAAGATTCTGTTCTTCACCAGGGTTGACACCTTTTTGCCTCCGGCACGTTATCGTTCCTACGATTCTGCCAATCTGTCAGTCTGCCAGACTTTGACGGTTTTGGATCAGGACTCCAATTCCCTCGGGGCTTTCCAAGCCCAAGTCTGCCGACATTCCTATGACGGCTCTGGAGTCCGTGTTGGGCTTATCGAGAGAAATGCTTTCTCTCTCAGATCACGTCGTCTCTGCCTTAGCTGCTTATCTGCCCCCAGATAAGTTTGGACGATGTACAGGCTCCTTTGCATGTGTTGTCCAAGGCTCTCATGCATCTTACTCACATGCATGCCTGTAACACGGTTAATTTGGAACTAGTACGAAGGGACTCTGTGCTGGACACAGGCCGTTCCCTTCCTGAGGGGCGGCGCGCAGCTCTTCGATCTGCTTCTTTGGCAGGTCCGCAACTGTTCCATGGTTCCGTATCGACGGTCCGGGATGACGTCCTATGTGATTCCAAAGATCAGCTGCTGCTTTGTCAGCTTGATCAGCCTTCTGTGGGAGGCAGGTGCCATTCAAAGCCTAACAAGTACCCTTCTGCGTCCGCTGCGAAGCAAAGGGCTGATCCTTCTGCCACTGCTTCTACTTCTTACACACGGGGTAAGGGTAAGCGTCGGCAGGCTAGAGGGAAGTCTCAGGATTCTTCATACAGCAGAGGAGGTGGTTTCTCCTCTCGCGGGCCTCGTCAGGGCTCGAAATGAATGTCCTGACCTCGATTCGCCCCATATTGGAGGAAGGATAGCAGAGTAACAAGTACCCTTCTGCGTCCGCTGCGAAGCAAAGGGCTGATCCTTCTGCCACTGCTTCTACTTCTTACACACGGGGTAAGGGTAAGCGTCGGCAGGCTAGAGGGAAGTCTCAGGATTCTTCATACAGCAGAGGAGGTGGTTTCTCCTCTCGCGGGCCTCGTCAGGGCTCGAAATGAATGTCCTGACCTCGATTCGCCCCATTTGGAGGAAGGATAGCAGAGTTTGCAGACCGTTGGGCCACCGTCACATCCGATCCTTGAGTGTTAGATGTTGTTCGGTCCCAGCTGCGAATATCCTTCCGGAGGCACCGCACTCTGTCCAGAGTGTCTCTTCCAACTACAGTTCCATCAGATGTTTTACATCGGGAACTTTTGTCCACGGAGATAGACAATCTCCTGGCAAAGGGGGCGATCGAGGTCGTCAAGAACATTCAGTCAGTGGAGTTTTATTCCCGCCTGTTTCTTTGCTCCCAAGTTCAGCATAGAGACTTTCAGATCGGTCCACCGTTCCATTCACCAGAGAGATTTTTCGCTTCCAACATCCACCTGCGAGACGCTTACTTTCACTTTCCGATTCATCGGACGTCGCGGAAGTATCTCAGGTTTGCGTTTCTGGGGCGAGTTTACCAGTTCAAGGCCATGCCTTTTGGCCTCAACCTGGCTCCTTGGGCCTTCACCCGACTGATGTCGCATGTGATGATACCCTCCAGAGGCATTCCAATGCTGCCTTACTGGAGTCGGATGTCGACACTCTTTTGAGCTTGCTCACATCGCTAGGATTCAGAGTCAACGAGGAGAAGTCGGATCTGGTCCCTTCTAAGTCGTTTTGTCATCTGGGGATGGCCTCCCGCACTCAGTTCAATACGGTGGCGGTTCCCCAGGCCAGGGCTGTGATTCTCTCAGCTTTTGCTCTGACTCTGTCCCAGTCCACATCCGCGACAGCACGGAGTATTCTCCGGCTGTCAAACCTCCCCAACACTTTCTGCTCAGTTGTTGGAGGCCGAATGTCGATTCTCTGGATCTGGTGCTTCAGTGTCAGAATCTCTTCATCCTCACCTTCTCCCCTGGACGGATGTTCAGTGGATTTCGCAGGGTGTCCCATTGGACTTACCCATGTCCGATCGCGTTCTGATGGCAGATGCCAGCGATCTCGGATGGGGTGCGTCGTTGGATCCTCTAGATCTTTCCCTTCACGGGATGTTTGACCAAGATCAGGCAGCTCTACACATCAACCAGAAGGAGCTTCTTGCTCTTCTTCTGAGTTTCAGGCAGTGGATCCCTCACCCGTCTAATCGCCAGGTCCTTCTGTTGTCTGACAATTTGACACTAATCCTTACCTCTCCAAGCTTGTTCGGCACTTTTCTTTGAAAAGGCCTCGGACTTTGCAGCTTACCCCAAGATGGAATCGTTTGTGGGTGTTGCTTTGCTTGGGGGGTGGGGGAGGGGGAGTGCCATTCAAACTTATATCCCAGGTGGATATGCGTTTTCTCACATATAAAACGGCTTTTTTGATGGCTTTTGTTTCTGCCAGACTGGGTTAGTGAGCTTCACGCCCTCTCGGTTGACCCGGCCTTTTTCAAGAGCTCTCCCAACAGTGTTATTTTTACCACTGATTGCTCCTTTCTGGCCAAGAATCAGATACCAGAGACTACTCCACCTCCTATCTGTATCAGGGCTCTTCCTTGTGTTGAGAGTAATTGCCCTTTACTCTGTCCAGTTTGTGCTATTCGCATTTATCTCAGTCAGACACAATTCATATGGAAAGTCAGGAAACGTTTTTTTTCTGTCTCTTATTCCTGGTCGACAGAAGATCTCTCCTCAATCCATTTCTCGATGGATTTGTCTTGCTATTTGCACAGTTTACACTCGTTCAGCAACTGGCAATTGTATTACCAATCGTATTTCTGCCCACGAGGTGCGTGCATTGTCTACCTCTTGGGCTTATTCTAACTCCGTCAAGTTGTCGGTTGTTATGCAGTCAGTCTACTGGAGAAATGCCTCTACTTTCTCCACCATCTATCTGCATCAGTTGCAGAAGCAGTCGGAGGACCTTTTTGTATTGGGCCCTCTTTCTTCTGCTCAGGCTGTTGTCTGCCCTAGCCATTAGGCTTCTTGAAGGTCAGTTTCAGCTCTGTGCTGTTACTGCCCTTTTCTGTCTGTGCGTCACACAGGCCCATAAGCCTCACCTCTCATTGTCTTTTACTAATGATTGTGATGCTATGGTTTGATAGGCCTCGGGACCTCTTCCTCTGTTCACGGTTCCAGTGCAATTGGGTTATGTGTGGGTTGGGTATGCGATTCCCTCCAGCCTATTGTCTATTCAGCCTGTAGTAAACAATTGTAGGTAGGTTGATAAGAAATTTAAATTTTATAGTAAATTTCCTTTCTTATTATACCTACCACAATTGTTTACATAGAGGCCCTCCCGTCTTCTTATACGGGTAAGACTCCTTCCTCCCCGCTGATCACATAACTCTAACGTTGGCAGATTCAAAAAGAATGAGTCATTAGCGACGTATATGCGCACTGGCAACAAAAGTCGTAGAGTTGTACTTGGAAGAGAGCGTCCCCTACTGGGTCTGCGCCAGTAGCACTCGACCCAGTTTTGGCTTATTTTTTCTTGGTGCTTTTACACCACTTTTCTTTCCCAAATTGCTTGGGAAAGATCAAAATAGAGAGTATATTTTCTGAGTTAGGGACTTCCACCACTGTAGAGCAAGCCTGTAGTAAACAATTGTGGTAGGTATAATAAGAAAGGAAATTTACTATAAAATTTAAATTTTTATAAAGAAGCAAAATTTCACTGAAATTTTCTACAAATCATGCACTGCAATTACAATTTGAATCGCTAACAATGGCTAAAATCGTCCCCTGAGATCCAATGTGTTCTATATACCAGTAGGCACATAGAACACATTCGAACTCAGAGGACAAAATAGTAACACAGGTTCTCCTTGCAAATTTGGTTAGTGATAAAATGTGTTCTTTTTTCTTGATGGTTGTCAAATGAATTGCTGGGTGTCCTTCTAATACTTGTTTTTATAGAGGTAAATGCATGTAACAAACACAGAGTGACACGCATGTGTGAATGGGTTAATCTATATGGCACTTGTGCCATTGCAGAAGGATAAAACTTGAGGCCTACAGCCACTCGTTCTATCCTTCCATGCTGGCAGTCATGCCATATCAATTAACCCATTCACACGCATGTGTCGTTCTGTGTATTGTGCAGGTGAGACTTGGAATTTATCCAATGATGTGTTCTGTGATAGAGCTCTGTGAGTGCTGCCCAGTTACATTATGGGAATTATTTCCTGCTAAAACTTTTTGACATAGAGTGCAGAGGGTTAATTAGTACATGGAACAATATTGCTATTGCTATGAAAGCCATTGCTATGAAATTTTACTACCTGATGTAAATATGTGAAGCTTATGATTATCAATTGCAGGTTGTCTTTGAGGGCATTAGAGGAATTAGCTACAAAGGTGATATTGCTGTTGATGATGTTGGCATTACTGGGGGCTCCTGTGCATCAACAGTCAGTTCATCTGCAAGTCAAACATGTGACTTTGAAAGTTCAAATATTTGTGGTTTTGTACAAGCAAAAGATGACCAATTTGATTGGACAAGACAGGCCGGTGCCACTGGTTCCACTAATACTGGCCCAACATCTGATCATACTTATGGCACACATTCAGGTATGAGAATAAACAATATTTGCCTTTGTTGATTTTGAATGAAGTCTTTATCAAACACACACTCATGATGGGTATTATATTTTTATGTTTACCCATATCATGAATGTTACATGTTAACACTCTGGTCAGCTTTTCACCCATTTATCCACCGCCCATCTGTGGAGATTGTTATGTCTCCCAATAACTCAAATATTTATTATCAGACTTCACCAGTTGTTTGTGTCCTGTATAGAGAGGCCTCGAACTGATTAGAATATAAATTTACCTGTTAAGCTATATCCCTTTGATTTGCACTCTTGTCTTGAGTTATGACTATCAATAACTCGGAACAATTCTTGTATGATTTTTTGTTTGTTTTGGTTATAGAAGTGTACATATGTGAATACCAGAGCTCAATAGTTTTTGTACTCTGTCTACTGAATTTATCACAAGTTACAACCCTTTGAATTGAATTTTAATCTGTTCAAGATACGTCTTCCTCTAAGACTGTTGAAAAGGGACCTTTCAAGTCATTAGAATTCTTTTATAATTCTCTCTCATTATTAAAATTCTGCAAAAACCAACAATTTGTTAGTTGTTTTATGTTTGATCAGTCAAAACAGGAGTAGAATTTCATGAGAATCAGAGAATTTGATTCTCATAATGATTCTTGCACATTCATTTCTGGATTACAAAATCCACTCTGACTAAAGCCATGTTTTTCAGAATTTGAAGTGATAAATATGATGTGTCAACTCATTTGTTACATTTGGAGTGCTTCCAGCAAAACCCCATTTTTTTTTGTTACTAGCCCAACTCAAAAATTTTTTGTATGATTTTTAATACATTTGGTAAGTATACAGGTATATGTGTATGAGGGGTTAGAGCTGTATAGTTTTCGAGTTTATGCCATGAAATTTATCAAAAAATATTTCCCTTTGAATTTCAGTTTTAATGCAAACTGTATTCTCAAATCTATTATATTTTTTCTCTCTTTGAATTGCTATTTGGAGCTCTTTTGGTTTATGTCATCTAATAACTCAAACAATTATTATTTTTGATATGAAGATACATGTCTCTGATGACTTGACCTGATATAAATCTTGGCTCTGCCAATTTTAGTGTTAAATAGTTATTGGCCTTTGAATGTTTGTGAGCAAATTTTTTTTTGTACCTACAGAGTTCACTGTTGGAGTATAAATACACATCTTCTGACTTCTGTCAGCTTATGGTTCGTACAAGTAGGGTTTGTTATCTGTTTTAAACTCACATCAAGACTTGAAGATCATCAGAGTGGCAATAAAAATGAGTTGTTATGTAGGATGAGTTTTTATGACATCTAACATACTGTTTCCCTTAAGACCACCATGCCCAAAACCTCTTGGAACCATAATCATCTTTGAAATTCAAAACAAGCTCAACGAGCTCAGTCAAATTTGGAGTCAAAAGCTCCTATCTGGAAGAAACAAATGAAACATTCTAGTTGTTCGTGAGAAAACAGATGTATCATACAAGTTGTAAACATGGTTGAGGACCTTTTTCATGAGCCAATGGGAAGCTTGCTCTATGCTTCTGACACCGCTGTGATTTAATGACGTGTTTAATCTGGTATCTTGACTTTTTAACATAAATTTCCAAGCAGTCGTGTTGCTCAGTGTCTTCACTAGGGTGTTAAGTATAAGAAATGCAACCATTCTCTCTTGTGTGACAGCAGTTGGTCAGGTTCATGTAGCAAAAGGAGAAAATGAGCTGTATATCTGAAATCTGATATCTGAAAAAGATCCTCTAAATATTTTTATACTGTACCAATGACCCAGACTTAGCTGGTGCTAACTCTAACAAAACCAGGGCCAAACACAAATTTTGCCCCCCAATCCCCAAATTATCATTCTCTGTTTGGCCCTTCATCAGTCAACATCTCACTGATCTTTGTGCTTGTAAATCTCAGTTTAAAGGCTGCCAGACACGTAATTTTTGGAGAAAATGTGATTCTAAGGAGGATAGAAGGAGGAGAGGAAAAAGAAGTGACAAAAAATAATCAGGGCTGTACTTAAAATTTTTTGATGAAATTATGTTAAGTTGCCTATTTTCGAGGCATGGGCTTCTTGTTGTCATTCTTGCTAAATGTTGCACTGCTTATTCAGTGTTTCCTCTCCCCTAGCCTTCTAAAGTCCCCCCTTGCAATTCTCCCATGCTTTTGGCATATTTTTGAGAAATTTCATTTCTAAAATTTCCTGGGAGAGTTGCTTGGTTACAGAATGTTTTCTGTTATTTTCCCCATAGTTACGTTTTCACCCATGGGTGTATAACGTTTGTGTTCGGCATCTTCCATCTGATGTTCTGCAGATTCTCCCCTGGGAGTCTCTGTTTTGCATCAGATAGAGTGTAATTTGATGACTGATTCCGGGCCAGTTTTTTCAGTGCCTGGAGTCATGTTTTCTGGTGTTTTTACACTGTTTGTTTACATTGGCAACAGCCTTTTTTGAGGAGGGCTGTTTGCCTTTGCTGTAGTTTATCTCACTATAAGATACATTTATATTATCCGTAAGTGTCTCATTAATTATTTAATATAAATTTAAAATTTTTGACCACACTTTGCCATCGGATCCATCGGGGCTCAACGTTACTTTTCAGCAACTTGGGCTTCGCTGAAAAAATATTTTTTCAAAATTATTTTGATTTGCAATTGTTTTTTCATTTATTAAAGGATCATGTTATTATGTATCTTTGTGTCAGGGGTTTTTGCGAGTAACTAGGACTTATTGTTGTTCTTTCACAATGAAGGGACATTGTTCAAATTGTAATAGGAAGAAATCTTCCTCTGACTTTCATGATCATTGTATTAATTGTAGTCAGTGTTCTCGCATTAATCCCTGTCCTATATGTGAATATTGGGATGAGAAACATTGGAAACGTGTGTCACGATATGTTGTTTCTGGAGAAAGGGCTATGCTGGCTCTTTCTCCGCAAGGTCACTCTACTCTCTCAGTTTCTATTTCAGAGGAACCAGAACAGGGTGATGTTTCCATGTTTTCTTCTACAAGTGTGCGTCCGTCGTCACAAATGAATTCAGAGCTAGTGGCAAAAGTGCTCATGGAGATTAGACAAATGTCGTCCGCTAGCTCGCCCGGTGTAGCGTCCATTCACCGAATGGTTCGGCAGCCGGGTTCGTCCGATGCGGTCCAGGAGGAAATTTTGGGTGATGCGAGCACTATAAACATAATAGATGCACACCCAGTGACGGCGGATAGTAAGCGAGAACGGAGGAAGCCTTTGAGTCCGGTTCCTAGCTCGTCCAGGTCCAGCCGGGCCGCGAGCGAGAGAGGCCCCTCTCTCGTACAACAACATCTGGGACCAGATGTTGTGGTACAAAATGTGTCTTTAGAGGAGCATACGTCCGTCGCTCGGGACGCTCCGTTGTATAAGCAGTCCGCGGAGACTGTTAAGGCTTCCTCTTCTCGTCAGCGCACACGACCGCACCTTGGCTGCGTGACCGCCGATATATTTCCAGCTTCGCCGATCAAGGATTCTTCGGCGACCAGGTCACACCATCCGGCAGCCAGGGATTCGAGACCGATGGACTCCGGACGTTCGCATAGGAAAAGTATGCGGGAGCCATCTGATGCGGAGCTGCCCTCGGCAAAGCAGCGAAAGACTGCGCCTCCGCAGGTCTCGACGCCGGACATTCTTGTGCAGATAGCACAGCTTATCGCAGCATCCCAGCAGCCGACAGAAACGGTGTCGGATTGAGAATTATCCGACGGCGCTGGGTCGGTACGCTCCGCCGAAGCATCGGGGGCGGACGACTGGGAACATCATGAGGTCCGAGCGGATGGTGAAAGGGATACGGATGACTTGGAGCTATCCCTTTCGGAACAACATAAAGCTGCCGTGGACTTCATCCGGCACTTTCTCCCTCAAGTTGTTCCGTCGGGCCAGACTGCTGCGGTTCCGGACAAGAGAATTATAGCGTCATTGGACTCTGAATTTTTTGAGCGGTTCAGGGACATCGCTCCCGAGTTTCCGTCGCAGTCCAATAATGTTGCAAGAACATTTGAATTATTGAACGACGCTATATTTAAACTTGCTTCCAGGACGGGGAAAGCAGGTTTCTTGTCCGCTAATACTCTCAACCTGCCTTTCATTAATGCAAGGAATAAATTTGATACGGCAGGACAGGGTATACCGAGAGTTCTTCTGCGTATGGACGAGGAGGCGGAAGACTTAGAGCTATCATTACCGTCGTCGGCTTCTATTCCAACCGCGGTGTTGGAAACAGCTATTGCGTCTAACAGAGCCAATTTAGATGCCTTATCTTACGCAGATCACCTTACTAAGGCGTTATCACTGCGCCTTCAGGGGAAAGAGTTTCAGGATATACAATCCTCTTTAAGACTTCTTTCAAGGGCAGTAGCTTATTCCACGTGTAACTCCGCCCTTTCAGTGGCAAATCTGGAGTTGGTTAGACGTGACGCAGCCCTAGCTACATCCACACTAGTGGATACTAAGGTGAAGAACTCTCTTAGAGTCGCTTCGGTCTCAGGAGAACTTCTCTTTGACGGCAAGCTTTCTGCTATTTATGATAAAATTACAAAGAAAGCTAAAGATTCTCTGTTGTTCAAATCTGCTCCTAAGAAGTCGGATACAGCAGACACGAATAAGACAGGCACTTCTGGGTCTAATGCGCCCAAGAGAGGTTCCTATAGAGGTTCCGGTGCATCCTCTTGGTCTTATTCGAGAGACCGTCAGGGTAGCGACTCTCGTTCGGGACGTCCTTCAGGCCGGGACAATCGGTCGGACGCCCCGAGGTCGACGGGGCGAGGTGCGGGCCGTGGAGGACGTGGTTTCTCCTACCGCAGGCCTCGCAGGTCCAGGAGGTGATGGCTTAAACCTCTATCGCGTACCGGTTGGCGGAAGGTTGTCGAGCTTTTCACAAGAATGGGCATCGATTACGGACGACCCTTGGGTGAGAGGAGTGACTTCGGAAGGTCTAAAGATATCCTTCAAACGAAAGCCTCCATTAACTCGAAGTCCAAAGTGGACTCATCTTCCGTCAAATCCGCAGAAAAGAGACGCTCTGTTATCAGAGGTGCAGTCTCTTTTAATGAAGAACGCGGTAGAGGTCGTAGAAAACCAGGAATCTCCGGGATTCTACAGCCGTCTGTTTCTGGTTCCGAAACCAGACGGCTCGTTCCGTCCAGTCATAGATTTGAGCTGGATAAACAAGCTGATCGTCGCTCCGAAGTTTTATATGGAGACGATTCGATCGGTCAGAGCGAGTATTTGGGTGAACAATTATGCAACGAGCATAGATCTCAAAGATGCGTACTTTCACGTCATGGTACATCCGACATTCCGAAAGTACCTACGCTTCGCAGTCCTAGGAGTGGTGTATCAATTCCGGGCGATGTGCTTCGGATTGAATCTAGCACCCTGGGCTTTCACTCGGGTAATGAACTCGGTAATGATCTATTTCCGAGCTCATTCGTCTGCGGTAACGTCGGCCTACCTGGACGACATTCTTCAGAGGTACGGCAACGAGTTAACGCTTCAGAACGATGTTCAGAATCTTTTTCTATTGCTCCGACGTCTCGGTTTTATAGTAAACGAGGAGAAGTCGGATTTGGTGCCGTCCAAGTCATTCACTCATCTGGGAATGAGCTTCGAGACGCACAACAATCTCGTTCGTCTGCCATTAACCAGAGCGAAGTTAGTCAGTTGTTACGCTCGCTATTGTCTGCACGCAGACAAAGTCACGGCGAGAGAATTTATGAGACTGATAGGTCTGTGCGGAGCCGCCGCGGATCTCATTCCGATGGGGCGGTTACGCACACGTCCTCTTCAAATTTTCTTGACTCAGAATTGGAGTGTGAAAATTCATTCGCTCGATGTAGACGTTCTCTTGTCAGATCAAGTGAAACAAGAGATACAGACTTGGGCAAACATTCAGTGGTTAACTCAGGGAGTTCCGCTGCAGTTGCCGGATCCGAGTTTTACCATTATGACGGATGCCAGTCAAACAGGTTGGGGTGCATCATTAATCCCAACGGATTCGAGATGCCAGGGTCTTTGGGATCCGCAATTCCTGTGCAAGCACATAAACATCAAGGAAATGATGTCAATTTGGCTTGCGTTTCGTCACTGGATGGACATTATTCACAATGCTCATGTCCAAATCCTATCCGACAATACGACAGTAGTGGCGTATATACGGAATCAGGGAGGCACTCATTCAGTTCCGTTGTTCAATCTAACGGAAAGAATCCTTCTGTTTGCGCTAGAACATCACGTTCTTCTTTCGGTCCGTCACATACCGGGTCGTCTGAATGTGCTAGCAGACTCCCTTTCATGAAAGGGTCGCTTGTTGCCATCGGAGTGGACTCTCAACAAACAAGTATTCAATCAGATTTGCTACCAATGGGAACGGCCAATGATAGACTTATTTGCGACACATCTCAACAATCAGTTGCAGACGTATGTGTCTCCGTGTCCGGATCCAAGAGCATTTGCAGTAGATGCTCTGTCGATCCCTTGGGACGGAATGATAGGATATGCGTATCCTCCAGCGCCGTTAATTCAACAAGTATTGCTAAAGATAAAACAATCTCAATGCAAGATTCTGTTGGTAGCATCTCTGTCGCCACAGAGACCGTGGATAAATCTACTCAGGTGTCCGTTGTGGGACCTACCGCGAAAGCTTCCTCCACGGGAGGATCTTCTTTCGCAGGGGAAATCGCGCCAACTCCATCACAACCCGCAAGGTCTCAACCTTCACGTTTTTCCGTTGTGCGGTCCTTCTTGCATGGCAAACACTTTACAGGACGAGCAGTGGACGCGATTTCTAACTGTAGGAGGACCTCCTCTTCGCTAAACTATGCGGCTAAGTGGAAGGTTTTTCGTCGTTGGTGTAGGGATCATTCTGTAGATATATTTGATCCCTCTATACCAGACATTGCAAACTTTCTAGTATACTTGTTTGACGAAATCAAACTGCAGCCTGTTACTATAAAGGGTTATAGATCTATGTTATCTGATACCTATGCACATCATGATAGTTTACAAATTGGATCTAATGTCTCTTTATCTAAGTTGGTTAGAAACTTTTCGATAAATAGACCCAGAACTCTTAGATTAATTCCTAAATGGAATTTAGCTTGGGTTCTTCTTAAATTGAAGGAAAAGCCATTTGAACCTCTTGGGACAGTAGATTTCAAATTCTTATCTTATAAGACAGCTTTTCTCTTAGCTTTCTCTTCTGCTAGAAGAGTCAGTGAGCTTCATGCACTGTCGGTGGATGATTCTCACTATCGTAGTGTTGGGAACACTATCACCTTCACTACTAATGTGGGTTTTTTAGCTAAGAATCAGGCTCCTAATAAATATCCGGAACCTATTGTTATTAAGGCTCTTCCGTCTTCAGACGGGCGTAGGCCTTTACTCTGTCCTGTTAGAGCGTTACGTATCTATAAACAGAAATCTCAGTTTATCAGAAAGGGACGGAAACGTTTCTTTCTGTCTTTGATGCCTAATAGAAAGGACATTTCGGTCCATTCTATTGCTAGATGGATTCAATTAACTATCCGTACTGCTTATGAAGATTTATCTTCTTCTCAGCAGTCTGTGCTTAAGATTTCTGCTCATGAAATAAGAGCTCTTTCTACTTCCTGGGCTTATGCTAATAGTGTTGCTATTACAGATTTAATGAAGGCTGCTTATTGGTCTCAGCCATCCACATTTACGAATTTTTATCTCAGAAATATTGAGTCCATTTCTGGAGACCTGCATTGTTTAGGTCCGTTATCTGTTGCTCAGAATGTCGTCCACTAAACAGTTGCAACTATAGTTATGCAGGCTTTCTGTTCTGGCAGTGACTCCGTCCGGCTGCCCTCTTCGCTCTGGGCTATTTGACCCAGGGCAAGGGGAAGGGGGGGGGGGGGGGGGTGGGTGTTCCCTTAGGTCACCTGCTTTATAGTGAAAAGCAAGGGAATGCCTCCTCCAAGTCAGTATTTCTGAGTTGCTTCCGGGATGGTTTTTAAGTGTAATATTAATGTTAAAATTCATTCATGTCTTATTTTTAAAGTGTAGCTCGGTGTGAAGCATTTGTATATGTCAAGTGTCAAACGGGCTTTAATATACAATACTCGGACACTTTTAAATGACTATAAAGAGTCTCAATTCTCTGGACTACTTTATTTATTGGCTTGCTTTAAAAATAATTAGTATAAGGGATATACTGGATGTTAATAGAGAACATGAATGTTATTGTGCTCAATTATTAAGGGTAGTGTATCTTTCTAATTTAATATTAAATAAGAAAGATACATGTAAAGCCTAATACTCCTTTTCTCCTTAAGGGGTTACCTCTTTACTATATAGTTGAGCTTATTGGATTTTCCTCTATGTCCTAGGCCCTCCAGCCTGTTTACTATTCAGCTAAGTCTGGGTCGTTGGTACAGTATAAAAATGTTAAAAAATTTATAGTAATTTATATATTTTTTATACTTACCAATGACCCAGACGGGGATGGCCCTCCCTGGAGTTGGGAACTCTTGCCTCCCCGCTGAGTACATAGCGCTGACCAGGCACTGCCAGTAAGAATGATAATTGGCGCCAATTTTGGGATGTCTGCGTCACTGCGCATGCGCAGTAGAGGCGTAGTATGGAGGTCCTTTAGGACATGATTTCTTTTTGTTTTGGATGCAAATTTTGGGGATTGGGGGGCAAAATTTGTGTTTGGCCCTGATTTTGTTAGAGTTAGCACCAGCTAAGTCTGGGTCATTGGTAAGTATAAAAAATATATAAATTACTATAAATTTTTTAACATTTCTGTGTTTGGGCTGGACTTTCACCCTCTATTTAATACATGCAATATCGAAATTTATTAATTTAATTATTATTTTTTAAATGTTTTTTGAAAATTTTAACAAAACAATTTCATGTGACCCCTTCATTGGTATGAGCTCATTCCAGTGAGAGATCACATGATACATTGTTGAAATTGTCTTTTTAATCATTTTCTTTTTATATTGCTCATTTTCTAAATTATGTGTGGCAGATGTGGTCAATTCATCAGATAAAGGGTAAGCAGCACACGTTTTTACTGCTGAGTTCTTTTTACTAAGGTTTGCTTGATTAAGGTGATGCATTACAACATTTTGGATTTAAACAGAAATATGACTTGATATACACACATCATTCATTATACAAAAACAGTCTCAGAGGAATGCAGAGAAATCAAGTAAAAATGTGTTTCTTCTTAAGAAATGTTTTTCCATATCTCCTACAGGTCATTACATGTATGCAGAAGCCTCTTCTCCAAGAAGACCTAATGACAAAGCACGACTCAAATCCCCAATCTACATTGGCTCTAACAAAAATAAATGTGTCAAATTCTGGTACCACATGTATGGTAGGAACACTGGAACTCTGAATGTTTACATCACCCAACACGGATCTTTAGGAAGTCCTGTTTGGAGAAAATCAGGTAAGTTTTATGATTTTTTGACAAATCATTTAACATTTTTGTTGGAAAAATGCTGGGAGATATTTTTTTTAACACATTTTGAACTGTGTGGCAACCACAAAGATAAAAATTAATTTCTTTGACTCTCTGATGTGAGAAATTTACCCAGGGTTTGTACAGGTTCTTTAAAGGCCTTATGACTGCTTGAAGGTCAAAATTTAAATCTGTTCTTGAAAACTGAACTTTCTTGTAAAAAGTCATGGAAAGTCATAGAAAATATATTTACATTATTACTTGACTCAATTTGGTGAAAAAGTGTACTGTGGTATTTGTATTTTATCGTTGTGTAAATTGCATTTTTATTCCCTCAAATAATATCAACATTGATGCTCAACCTTGGGAAGATCTCAGAGAGAACTTTCCATGTATCAGACTCTGGTGCAGATATTGAGGGTGTGCATGCAGGTCCTGGAATCTTGAAAGAGCTGGTATTGGACTATTTTAAATTCAAGAACTGGAAAGTCATGCAAAACCAAATGCTGTTCAACTGGTTGAGGTCTAGAAGCCACTATCATGGTGCTATAGAAAAGTGCTAAAAGCCACTGTATTGGCCTTGTATTGCATGTACTAGCTTGATGTTTTTCACCAGTAGAACAAAACATATTTAAATAAAATTGGTTTGTTACAGATTATTGGAGAGTGCATGTTGGCACTCTCCAATAAATTGTAACAAATTAATTCTTTATGAACAAATTTTGCTAAACTAAGTCTTCCTTGTTGGTAGCAATAGATTCTTTAAAAAAAATAGTCATGTTACAAATCATCTTTGAAAAATAATTCAGCACTTTACCAGTTAAATCAGTCATTGAAAGTTCTGGAAATCCAGTGAAAATTTTAAGGGCATCATCACAAACCACTAAGTCTGTGTTTATTCCTGGCTGCATGTTTTATCGGATATTGTTGGATTTTCTCAACTGACATGGTTCCAATTTTTTTCACTTGAAAAAAATAACAAAATTACTGGTAAGTGTGTCTTTTTAAGAAAAATGGCTGGAGAAAAAAAGAGAAAAGAATGGCTTGAACTTGACTTGACAGACAGCCATCAAGTGAACTGTGTATCATGAGTCAACTCATTTGATATTGGAAATATGGTGAATCTGTACTTATAATAAGTTACATGTATAGCAAGAAACCTTTTACGACTATGAAAAAATGTCAGCTGGCATTGGCATAATGACCTTTTTTAGCTCACCTGACTGAAAGTCAGTGTGAGCTTTTGCCATCACTTGGCGTCTGCCGTCTGTCGTCCATTAACTTTCGCAACTGGGTCTTCTCCTTCAAAACCACTAGCCCAAACCCAAACAAATTTGACATACAATATTTTGGGGATATCCTCTTTCCTCTTTCCAGTTTGTTAAAATGAACTCAGTGCCCCCACTGAGGTGGGGGTGATGCCACAGAAGCATCAATTTCCCCTGAAATCTTCTTATGAACTACTACTACTTTGGTACTCAAGATTCAAGTTTGTTCAAAGAAATTTTCTCGGTCAATATTTGGGCTCGCTATGGGAGGATCCCCAATTTGTGCCCTGCCCAAAATTTCTATTTTCCGAACTGAGAGGCTGATTTGAACCAAATTTGCTATGAGGTATTATTTTCCTGCTGCCCTATGGGAACCTCAGGAGCTAAAAATAGAAACAAATTCAAACGCCCATATCTCCAAAACTGCACGGCACTGAAACTTTTTATTTGGTGTCAAGCTTCCTTAGGTCCAATAGAATGGAATGGTGAAAAAAAATGGCTATTGGTTTTGTCCTAAGGTGCAGTTTCGGGACTTTGAAAAAATGCTGAGTCAGCATTATTTTACACTGAAGGTAATAGTCCAGGCACATTAGACATAAAAATGAGAAAGTAAGGAAAAAAATCGGAGAAAGCTGATTTTTTTATTTATATGTTTCCGGGACACACATTGCGGATAAAGTGTGAAAAGTCCCCGCGAATCCGAGTTGAGCTTTTTTAGTTATAGCGTTTTTTTGATGAAAAAAAAAATTTAAAAAAAAATCCGACCCAGCTCCATATTTCTCATTCTTATTCGCCTTAGTAGGGTGAGAATCATAAATATCGTGCTGAATTATATTGAGAATACATATCCCCAACAGAAAATGCCAACTTTGTACCAATCCTCACACTCAATGGTGAAATATTCACGAAAATGTACAAAATTACGAAAAAAAATTTATTGTTTTCATACACACAACGGTACACAACGTCCATTAAATCAAATCTACGACTACTTTGGGAGTTAAATTATATAGCAAAAATTGCAGAAAAGCAGTGGCTTTATAATGATATATAACAATAGTCATTTATTCTATAATGAACTGGTGAAACGTGTGAAATATTAACCATACCCCCTAAACTCAAATTCAAACGGCATCGACTTTTCTCATTCAGATACCGTATTATAGCATCATTGTTTCAATTTCCATTTTCGATTAAATCACATAATGTGGTGTTCTACTGTCAAAATTACACGAACTGCTCCAGAATGCGTCCGTAGGACGCACAGGAAAGCTTTGGGTACAATACTACGAGCAAATAGGTCTTCTCCAGTTGTTCTTGAGAGCAGAGCGCACAGGCGACTGGGAACTCCACACATATTGTGTTCGCAATATGATTCCAGTATTTCACGCAGGTGGTCATTTTGCATACGCAAACAGTTCTCATCTCTATTTGCAGCAGATGAATGAGCTAACAGAAATAATGCAACAGGATGATTTGAAGTTGTTCACTGAGAAAGGTTACTTTACCATAAGGCGCTCAGATAAATTCTGGGATGGGATATATTCTGATCAGACCATAGGGCAGTGTTTAATGAGAATGTTCAAGCTCCCTGGTGGTCTCACACATGGCAGGGGAATAACCGATAGCACTGTTGCGAAATGGGTACATGGACTACCTCTTTGCCTTCCGATATGTAATGCTCTCGAAAATTTTGTTCCATGTTCACACTGGTCATGGCGAACAACATCGGGATCTCCGTCAAAGTTCACAATTGACTGATGCCAATGATATCACCAAATTATTGAACTGGCTCAGAGTGCATTCCCCCTTTCAGAATAGAGATCCACTACAATTAGTCTCTATAGCAACCGGGCTTGTGGCCGACGAAACTGTGAACTGTGACCAAGTTCGCAAAATTGGTGAATGTTGCGTATCGAATGTTGTAAGCAAAACGTTCAACAGCATCAAACTACGACGTGTTGACACTGTGAAGTCTTTCGCATCGATGGCAAATAGCATCAAAGTCTGTGGAAGTAAGGTAGTGATTGACCCCACAATTCTGTTCAACCGCATCACATGTGTTATTCAGTCACAAGCAGAGATGGAAGAGTATCTCAAATATGAACTCGCCCCGAAACCACCAGCATTGTTTGATTCTGCTGGAATGAGGAAGACAGAAAAGCACGCTTGGTAAGATCCTCAAAACATACGGTTCCGAGCAAACTAAAATCCCAGAACATTCTCTGTTTGTTGTAGATGGTGGATTTTTATTGAGGGCAGTTGTATGGCCTAAACAGTCGTCATATGAGGACATATGTACATCATATTCCAATTATCTAGTGAGACATTTTGGGGCGAACGTCGTGGTTGTTTTTGATGGTTATGCTTGTACAATGTCGACAAAGGGCATGGAACAAGCCCGTAGATCTAAAGACAGGTATTCCATTGATATCAATATCTCACCCGAGTTACCAGCCACCACACCCCAATCCGATTTCCTTGCAAATGCCAAGAACAAAACCCAACTGATCGATCTTCTAATGCAGGAGCTATCTGCTATCAATATTCAGTCCAAGCAGGCCGAGGCTGATGCTGATGTACTGATAGCCGAAACTGCACTTGACATCGCTCAAGATGACAACAATGTTGTCGTTGTGGGAACAGACACAGACTTGTTAGTCATTCTTACCTCTCGAGTTCAACCGGGATTACCCCAAACTTACTAGTTTCAGTTAGTGAAATAGCAACCAAAATGGGTGACCATAGAAGCAACCTCCTTGTAGCACATTCTATAAGTGGTTGTGACACCACTTCTGCACTCTTTCGAGTTGGTAAGAAGAAAGTATTCAGTACAATTGTCTCCGATGTTACTAGCGACTCACAACAGTATGTCAACACAATTTTGGCGGATGACAGTACACCAAGTGCAGTAGCCGCTGCCGGGGAACAACTTCTCCTGATCTTATACGGGAGTAAAACTGTTTCCTCTCTCGACCAATATAGATATGTCACTTACAAGCGTTATGTAGCAAAATCTAAACTGAATAAACCCATCGACCTTGCCTCACTCCCACCAAGCAGCGATGCTGCACAACAACATGTCTACAGATGTTATCTCCAGGTCCAACAATGGCTGGGCACTTCGCTTCCTCCGACGGATTGGGGGTGGTCGCTAGACAATAGACTTCTTGTACCGACTGCAGCCACAAAGCCATGTGCCCCCGATAACCTACTGAATCTGATCAGTTGTGGTTGCAAGAGTGCTTGTACAAAAAGGTGTGGGTGTAAGAAGGCAGGACTCTCTTGCTCAGGTTTGTGTAATTGCAGTTCGGATTCTTGTAACAACCACAGAAGCACTGTCCTGTCGGAAATTTCTGAGTTCGATGAATAATATGTATATAGGTCATGTCATTTCTGTATATAGCGTTGATAATAGTCAATGTAACTTAATCCATGTTGATTGATTTGTACATTCTGTAAATATTATTTATTGATTTTTGTACATTCTGTAAATATTATTTATTGATCTAATGCTGCCAGACACAGACGTGTCTGTTCGGTCCCAAGCCCGAAAATAGTTGAGTTCTCATGCTGACGAATTTTATGCCAAAAGGGGAACTCGGCCAGAAGCAGAGGGGGTCTTCCATAATGTCTATTTTGTAAGCAATGATAAAAGTCTTCAAATGGTGGTGGATTTTTTATCGTCTGTCCATCTAACATCCCGTTCTGTACTACGACCCTTTGGGCAAATCCGTTAGGACAATCGTCATTTTTTGCGTAAATCCGATACTTTTTTGTGAATTTTCAATAATTTTTCGCAGAAATTGTCACAGAATGCACATTTTCCTCTAGGTAAATGCATATTAGACATTATGTAGCTCGAAATACGCGTAAACAAAAAATACAGTTGGATCAATTCGAGGTTACAAAGTTCGTGCGATTTTTTAAAAAATTTTTCAAACGCATTTTCGAAAAAAGGCTGTAGAAAAAAAAGCTCAACTGGGATTTTAGGGGACTTTTGTCTAATCGTTCAGTGACATGTACTCGACATTCTCTGAAAAAATCAGCTTTCTCCGATTTTTTTCCCTAGTGAAACCTAATGTTCTTGGGCTATAATGGGAAAAATATCAAATAATCTTTTTCTCCCCAACCACTGCTTCAAAAGCTTTCGTATTACACATATAACATCTATAGAAGATTGATTCACATGGATGTTGAAATTTAACCCCTGGGTCCATATTTGGGCACTCTACAGGAGCCCAAATGTTCAAATTAGTGCAATATGAGGGATATTCTTTAAAAATCTTCTTCTCCAGATCCAACAGTCAGAATCTTGTGATATTTGGTATACAACATCCTTAGGGAAGTGAGATTCAGGTTTGTTCAAGCCAAGTCCCTGGGTTCATATTTGGGCTCCCTATGGGAGGCCAAATTGTAACTTTGTTCAATATGAGGAATATTCTTTAAAAATATCTTTCTTCAGATCCAGCAGTCAGAATCATTTGATATTTGGTGTATATCATCCTTAGGGAGGTGTGATTCAAGTTTGTTCAGGGGGCATTTTTGTGCCTAGTGGGAACCCCAGGAGCAAAAAATAGAAACAAATTCAAATACCCATAGCCTTTCCATTCCCCATTTATTCTCAAATCACAGAACACTAAAAAATTATATTTAGTATCCAAAATTATTAGGGTTAACACAAATTGTAACTTTGTTCAATATGAGGAATATTCTTTAAAAATCTCTTTGTTCAGATCCAGCAGTCAGAATCTTTTGATATTTGGTGTATATCATTCTTAAGGAGGTGTGATTCAAGTTTGTTCAGGGGGCATTTTTGTGCCTAGTGGGAACCCCAGGAGCAAAAAATAGAAACAAATTCAAATACCCATAGCCTTCCCATTCCCCATTTATTCTCAAATCACAGAACACTAAAAAATTATATTTAGTATCCAAAATTATTAGGGTTAACACAAATTGTAACTTTGTTCAGTATGAGGAATATTCTTTAAAAATCTCTTTGTTCAGATCCAGCAGTCAGAATCTTTTGATATTTGGTGTATATCATTCTTAGGGAGGTGTGATTCAAGCTTGTTCAGGGGGCATTTTTTGTGCCCAGTGGGAACCCCAGGGGCAAAAAATAGGAACAAACTCAATACCCATTGCCTTCCCATTCCCCATTTATTCTCAAATCACAGAACACTAAAAAAATTTATTTAGTATCCAAAATTATTAGGGTTAACCTACACTTCTACTCCCCCGTGGGAACTCAGGGAAGTGCAGCAGTGCTTGTTTACTGTGGTAAACAAGTTCCGTTACACTGGTAAAATAGGACCCAGTCACCAATGCTTGGGGTGGAAGACCTCTAAAATGGGCAACATTGGTATAAATGATTTACAAAACTTGACTTTATCTCCATGTTGTGGTCACGATTAGCGATTGTGCATAAATATGTGACCTTAAACACCAATAAGTAAGTACACTAAAAAATGTTTTGTCTCTGTGGTTCTGATCCCTGATGCCGAAATATACCTGAATTCCTTTTGAACAACTTGTTTTCCTTAACTACAGATCAGAGTGCTTTGATATTTGATAAGCAACCTCTTTTGGTACCCAAAATTCCAATTTGTCCAACAAAAGTTTCTAAGTTAGTATTTGAACTCACTACGGGAAGATCCAAATTTTGTGTCCCACACAAAATTTTTATTTCTTGAATTGAGAGGCCAATGTGAAAAACAATCTTCTCACAAATCAATGGCCCAAATTGAAACATATGTGGGCCACATCATCTTAGGGGGTATTCTGTTTTAGTTTTGTTCAAATGAGGTCTCCGCCCTTTTTGGGCATGGTCTTATGCCCAAATATGATGAAATTCTTTAAAAATCTTCTTCTCATGAACCACAAGTGGGAATGCTTTGATATTTGGTATGAAACTTCCTATGGTGTTCAAGATTAAAAGTTGTTCAAAGAAAGTTGATAGGTCCATATTTGGGCTCTCGATTTGAACCAAATTTTATATGTGGCATTAGTTGACCCTAAGTACTTCATTCATGCCCCCAAATTTTTTGCTTGGGAACATTTAGTGCTAAAAATAGAAAAAAAATGAAATGTCTAATATTTCCCAAACTGCACAGACTAGAGATTATGTATTTGGTATGAAGATTTCTTCTGAGCAGTTGAAACAATTGGACAAAAAGATTGCTGGCGAATCTGTCATATGGTTCATTCAGATTACATTTTCTCCATACCCATAACTCTTACAGTTTAGGACAACTTGGTCCAGGTGAGCATTTTTAGGCTCTCTTGAGCCTCTAGTTTCACTGAGGTCATAGTTGGGGGACATCCGTGGATGGGCGATCACTGTTAGTTTTGTTGTTGAATTACATTATCACTTATCACATGATCTCACCCTTTCCCCAACCAAACTCATACTTTCAAAGTTCTGCAACTTGATCATTGATTACCAGTCTCCAAGAATCCCTAGGTGTATGCAGCTGTATTCTGTTTTACTAAACTTGAACTTTGACCTCTTGTCATTTGTTCACATTTCACATGCTAAATATTGGAAAAATTATGGCTTTGAGTTTTGAACCATTGTTTCAATAAAATTTTCTTTTTGAATGCTTGAGAATATTTAAATCATTGGTAGCTATTTTAACCCCCCACTTTTTAATTGGTAGAGTGCTTGAAGTGCATATTTTGGTTTTATTCTGAAGTGTGAGTACCACAACTTAAAAGCTTCATATTCTGTGGATGTTCATATTATCTTTGAAGTGAAATTATTTAGTCTATATGAATTTGGCTTTTTAGAATTTATGGGAAAAATTGTAAAAAGACAAAGTCCTGTGAATAAATGTTGACGTCTAAAAATAATTTTGCACTCTATCAGTTAAAAATGTGGCGTGCACTGGATTGTATCTGTTCGTCTGTAGGAGTCCATAACTCTGCTGCTAATTGTCAGATTGCAGTAAAATTCCACATAGATGTCCAGTATATCCTGCTCTTTCAGGCACATATCAAGTTACAATGCCTGCTCCATTCCAGTTGTCAATTTAATACTTCTTTTGCATTTGAGAAACAAGCATTTTTTGTCTGAATGAGTCCATAACTCAGCTGATAGTGGCCAGATCTTTATGAAATCTTGTATGGATGGCCAACATGACTCTTTCAGACACATATCAAGTTATGTTATCCATACATTATACTTGTAAGTTATGCCTCTTTTGCCATTGATAAATATTTTTAGTCGAGTTGTGACGAAGTCACACTCTACTTATAGTTTGGTGAATGGCGGACATAAACAATTTGTTTCTGGACGATAACTTGATAATGGTTCAACCCACATTCATGAAACTTCATAGATAGGTTGGCCTCGATGAGAGGAAGAGCCCTATATATTTTGGTCTCACTAGGGCAAAGGTCACAGTGACCTTGAACATACTAAATCATAAACAATTGATTTCTGGATGATAACTTGACTATGGTTGAACCCTTATTCATGAAACTTCATATGTAGGTTGGCCTTCGTGATAGGAGGAACCCTATTTATTTTGGACTCACTAGGTCAAAGGTCAAGGTCACAGTGACCCTGAATAATAAATCATAACAATTGGTTTCTGGATGATAACTTGATAATGGTTCAATCCACGTTCATGAAACTTCATAGGTAGGGTGGCATCAGTGAGAGGAAGAACCCCAGAAAAACAGTAAGTTATTTTCCAGGCTAGCTAGGTGAGAGGTGAAGGTCTAGCTAGGTGAGAGGTGAAGGTCACAGTGGCCTTCAAAACAGTAAATCAGTAAACAATTGGTTTCCGGACATTAACGTGATAATGCTTCGATCCACGTTCATGAAACTTCATAGGGAGGTTGGCATTGGTGAGTGGAAGAAGCCTATTTATTTTGGACTCGCTAGATCAAAGGTCAAGGTCACAGTGACCTTGAACATAGTAAATCATAAACAATTGTTTCCGGATGATAACTTGACATGGTTCAACCCACATTCATTGAACTTCATATGTAGGTTGGCCTTCTTGAGAGGAAGAACCTTATTTATTTTGGACTCCCTAGGTCAAAGGTCAAGGTCACAGTGACCCTGAATGTAGTAAATCAAAACAATTGGTTTGCAGATGATAACATTATAATGGTTTGGCCCACTTTCATGAAACTTCATAGGTAGGTTGGCATCAGTAACAGGAAGAACCCTATTTATTTTGTACTTGCTAGGTGAAAGGTCAAGGTCACAGTGACCTTCAACATAGTAAATAATAAACATTTGCTTTCCAATAGGATAATTTGACAATGGTTCCACCCACGTTCATGAAACTTCATAGGTAGGATAGCATTGGTGCAAGAAAAAGCCCAATTTATTTTGGAATCACTAGGTCAAAGGTCAAGGTCACAGTTACCCTTCACATAGTAAATTGTAAACAACTGGTTTCCTGATGATAAGTTGTTAATGATTAAACCCACTTTTGTGCTGTCACAACTCGACATTGGATCGGTGATCCTATCGGCATTTTTCTTACTGACACCATCCCATCCTTCATTTTGGCACCTGTGGGTGGTGTACCAGTAACTCTGTTGCAATCTCTTGTTTCAAGCAGAAGCTCTGCCGAACAACACTTTGTTTTTAACAAGTTATTTTCCGGGTTTATAGAAAATGTTTGTTTCTCATTCCATTTAGGCCACTTTTGTCAGGTTTGGAATGAAGTGATAAATAGAATCTTCAAATCACCCCCAGATTATCGCATTATTTACAAAACCAATTCGGCACATGGTTCTGATCCAATTTACTGAATACATTTCGTAAATTTCAGAGGCAAAGAGCACATAATTTACTGGACTAGTTCAGTAAATTCCACTATTACTGGATATCCCCAATTTATGCACTTAGTCTTTGATACCACATGTGTATAATCTTCCCAGCCCTGGAAACTGGAAATTTGACACAGAGTACAAACCTGACTGAACAAATGAAACCTATGTGAATATATAACAAATGTATACCAATGTATGATTACAGGTAATCAGGGTAACAAATGGTTAATAGCTTCAGTGAATGTTCCAATTGGTCTAACAAACTCTCCTTATCAAATTGTGTTTGAAAGTGTTCGTGGTACTAGTTACCTAGGAGATATTGCTATTGATGATTACAGTGTCAGTGATGGGACATGTGCAACAGAAGGTGAGTAAATAGACTAAACAATCAATGAGCTTACCCTGGTGCAAGAAAAAATAAATTGATTTGTTACAGGGTTCCTACAGGTTCTTGCATGTGCTTGAAAATCAGACTTTCTTTCTGAATCAGAAGTCAGGGAAAAATATATTCAGGTATTTAGATGCCCAAAGGAAAGCCCTATATAATAATCACCCCATCTGTCTGGCTGCCTATCTGCCCTCCGTCAGTATTCCATTTCCAAGTGAGAATATAAGTTTCCCTTGTTCAATTGTTAAAAAATTTCAAGTGCTGAATACTGATTCGGTCTGTCTGAATGAAGTTCTTGCAATTTTATTGATTCTTGCACCAGGGTAAGCTCTATGAGAGGGCCCCTCTGATGGGTCTATCAAGGATCAAGAAAACCTATCACCTAGAGAATTCAAATTGTCATTCAAAAATGAACGACAAGATGGATGAGAGATGGACCAACGGGTGATTACCGTTGGATTTTCTTCAGAGTCCTAATTAAAGAATTGTTTCAGTTTACTGGAGAATGCATTTTTCTGCAAGCTAAAACATAGGTAAGAAATTCTTAGGAACTATCTACTTGTAGCAAATGAAACTGTAATGCTAGTACTTGCATAACAACTCGAAATAAAATTCTGAGCACAAATCTATTTTTAATAACAGCGACCCCTACAATTGTTCTAACCTGAAAAGTATACTACATTATCTAATTCGTATTTGTGACATGCATATGTAGTTTCCATCCAAATTGCCCAAGCAAAATTTAACCTTCTGACCTCAATAAAAATACAGCACACTGGGGTCCACAATAGTGAGTGGTGGTCGGGTATATTTTCATTTGATCTTATGATCTGAAAAAGTATGTGGCACATGTGACACCTTTACTTAAGATGTGTATTAATCTTTATAAGAACAGTCTGTGGGGAAATGCAAGTTCTTGTCCCAAAATCTACTTTTAGTAACAGTAAACTCAATATTTGACCTTCCGAACTGCACAATTATGTAGCACATCTGACTCAAACAGACTATCTATTTCAAACAAGTTAGTCTTTGGATATGTACTTTAAAACTGAAATGTATAAAACTTCCTGTGAAATTCCTTGCTCAACAGTCTTTTGGAAGAAAATTTTCAATATTTCTTCCACAAAAGTTATTTTATGTGTCTGTTTCTTCAAGCTGTTTCCATTGAAGGGTTACAAATATGGGCAGGTGGACATAACCTTTCTTGCTAGCATGATAACATAACAAATATCAATGGATTTGGTCAGTATTTGGTATGTTGGACTTTGTTAACAATGTCTTGAAGGAGTTCGAACACTGGTACAGTTTGTTTTCAGCTCATTGGTAAAATACCTTGAACAAATTTCAATGGATTTGGTCAATATATGGTATGTGAGGTTTTCTTAACAATGTCTTGAAGGAGTTGAAAAACTGGTATGAATCAGTCAGTCTGAATGGAGTTATGTCCCATAATTATTTAATTTTTGCCTGTTTTCAGCTGGTTACCATGATAACTTAAACAATTATCAACAGATTTGGTCAGTATATGGTATGTGAGACTTTCTTAGCAATGTCTTGAAGAAGTTCAAGAACTGGTATAGTTTGGCCGTTCTGAACTGAGTTATGATCCTTAATTAGTTAATATTTGCCTGTTTTCAGCTCATTGGAGTGATAACTTGAAAAATATCAATGAATTTAATAACAAGCAAAAAACTCGACCCTGCATCAGTAATGTGTAATCCTTGTTTATGTCATTACATTAGGGATGAAGACTCACCACTGCCGTAGTTTTAGGATTGTGCTATGTAGTTCCACCTATTGTTAAAGTCTTGTATTTTAAGCAACTTCAATACTTATTGATAGGCATAACGTGAGAATGAAAGAATATCTATATATCTTTGTGAGTAAAGGGACATTACATTTCATCGATGATAGTCTGCATGCAAACTCCACAAAAAGTGGGTAATCAAACAGCCTATAACAGCATCAGATTCCTTACAGAATTAGACTGGTGGCCTGCAAGCTTGATAATGTCTTTTATTAAAAGTACTAATTACCTAACATTTGGAAAACTGCACTGTGATTACAGAAAAAAACCCCAAATTTATGGAATATAATGAATTCTAAATTATCAGATACTAGAAATGGAAGCTTCAGATACCGGTGCCTCTGTGTGTACGGCATTGAACTTTAGTGCAAAAAGGTTCATGGTTCGATGCCCGCCAGGGGCAAATTTGTTGTGTTCTTGGGTAAGGCACCTAATCCTGATTGCCCACATGCTGGCACTGTGTACTAATACATACTGCACATTGATGCTGCACTTGTCATCAACCAATGCTAACCCTGCTTGTGTAGAGTTGGTACGTTGAGGAGTCTGACATCACTCGCTGCTGCTCGGTCATTCTGTCCAGTTTTCTCCTGCTTCCTCCACCCATAAAACTGTCTGACACAAGCTGTCCCTGTCAGTCACAAGTGTCATTAAACCTCAATAATTAAATCCGATACTTGAGAGAAAAATATCAGAGTATCCCTGCGTTCACATCAAGTGGCATCAGATATGAAGAATGAAGTGTTCAGTTTTGCTTTTGATTTGATCGAGCTTCTTATGGTCTGTCAAAGAACTTGTTAATCAGAATAGATTGCAGCCATGACTTGATTTTATGAAAAGCTTAAAAGAGTCTAGCATCAAGACATCTTTTCTAAGATAACTACTATTTGTGGGTACAAAAGTGTGTTTTTCTGTGTTGACTGAAAAAGTAACTCTCAGCATGCATAGAGATAAAACATTTCCTTCTTATAAATATTTATACTGTCTTGTGCTGAGACAAAAGTCAGCACTAATGTGGTGTCAGTTTTCTATAAATTCCAATAAATTCTCGAATGTATGAAGTATTTCCTGTATTGTTCTGTGTTGGTTGACGTTTTTGACTTCAGATGCTGTTCAATTGTATCAGTTGAACACTGAGATAGCTCAATGAAAATATTCAATTTTTATCGAAAAATTCAGTTAACCAGATTTTGGTGTAATCTGGTTAACAGATTGAATATTTGCTCCCTTATATCTTGTTTGATAATAGATTAAATAAAAACATTTGATATTTTGAGTTAAAAATATCTCTACTGAGGAATTTTGTGATTCACATTTTCTAAAATTTTCCTGAGATTCCAAAAATTGTTATTCAGCTAAGAGTTCCATTTTTTATCACATGAGCTGATCCTTTTCCCTACCATCAAACTACTTTAAAAATGATAAAGAAAGATCATTTAATAACATTTCAGAAGTTGCCACAGGTGTGTGCAGTTGTATACCTGTGAGAAATTTTTAAACCCCAACTGCTGATCATCTGTTTATATTTTGCACTGAAAGAAAAAATGATGGCTTTTGGCAATATTTTCCTATTGAATTTGTTAGTGAAACTTGACAGTCAAGGGCTGGGAACAGTGATTCACTGCAGTTAGAATGCATACTGGACTGTTTTTCAAATAGTCGCTCTGCCAAACAACATTGTTTTTAATTCCAGATCTAATAGAGCATACTATTTTAGCGTCTTTTATCAGGTTTTTAATCAAGTAGTAAGAATCTTCAACTTGCCTCTGGTATAAAGCGATATGAAATAAGTTCAGTAAATGATGCCTGGGCAGACCCTTTGGATGGAGAATTTTTGCTGCAGGTTCTCTTTTCATGATATATTTTATTTTTTGTTTCACAATTTTTCAGGTAATTGTGATTTTGAACATGGTTTGTGTACTTATGTGAATGCTCAAAACAACAATCTTGACTGGAGAGCAGTTTTAGCTGCTACCTCTTCTTCAATGCATGGGCCAAGTTCTGATCACACACAGAGAAACTCTCAAGGTGAGAATTACAATTTCATCATGGGTTTACTGTGAAATAGGAATTTTATGTTGAAATCATTTTTGCATGTTATAGATCCAAGAAGGATGAGAAAAGACTCACCTGATTTTAAAGATAACAAGAGCTGTAAATGCTCACTTAAAAGGTCCCACGTAAACTAATGGATTATAAATTTGCATGCTCACAATAAATCTAATATAAACTTACTAAGTTTCTTCCACCATTAAGAGGATGAACAATTTTCCATGCTTTCTTCTCAGCTTGGGAATTTATTGACTTAGTGATTTCCAGAACAGATTTCCATGTCTACAATGCCACCACCTCCATTGGAGAAACTTCCTCCTTGTAAGGGAATACCCTAGCCCCCTTATCAGGGAGCCAAAGCACCCTTGTCAGAGAAATCTGGTGCCACCACTGCTTGAGTGTGCTATAAACTGATAGAAATTGGGAATATTTCTTGACCCAATATCAGTAAAGAGAAGAGGAACAGTGGCAAATAACAATGAAACTTTCCAGTGAGCATCAGAATGTTTAGTAGGTTTTTGTTAATATGTCCTTTCACATTGGATTTCTAATCTCCCACCAGAAGTCTGATGATGTGTCGCATTCAATGACACAACACCTGTGGCATAGGAACTATCTTGAACTTTTGTATACATGCTTGGACCTTTGTAATTGCATGTGGATAAACTGAACATTAAGCTATATTTGAGTTTAGGTTTCATTCTTTTTTTAAAATCAAAGCCAAGTTTGCAAGTTTTTCACTTAACCACTTAGCTTTAATATTTCAGGACTTCCTGAAAATGTTGGAAGAGTTTGTAATGTCTTTTCTGTACATGCTTTGGTTGTTTGAATGGACTCAAATGGAAATAACACTCACATGTGCTCTCCAGTAAAATACTATTAAATTTTGATGGAATAAAGTGCATACACTTAATCTTAGGAAACAAATTGAAAAAAGCAGTAGAACTCTATACAAACATGTTACTATTATTTATCTATGTTTAGTTGTTCAGTGCAGGGGCTAATATGTTTTACTTCTTTATTACAATTAGGTCATTATGCTTTTATTGGAGTGTCTGGCCATTCACCATTCAATTCTCGAATGACCAGTGAAAGTTTAAAAGCTTCCAAGAACACATGTTTGACCTTTTGGTACACCATTTCCGGTTCAACTGTTGGTACCTTACGTGTATGGGTTTTGTCACAGAACAATCCTAATCCTTTGCCCATATGGGCTTTAACTGGAAACCATAATCAGCAATGGCAACAAGGAAGAATACAGATTCCACCACAGTCGGCATCTTACAAGGTCAGTATCAAACAACTGTTTGGGATATATTTTTGTTCAGGCCTGTTTAACACTGACATTTCTACAGAACACAGAGGAGGATTTGGAACATGTTTGCCTGATGTGTGGACATCAGCCAACACTATTTGCAAGCCAGAAGAAAATCTGAAGCCTCAAACATACAACTTTATAGTTCATAGACCAAAGGGTATTCTGTCCAGTGTTTTCTGAACTGCAGATTTTCTTGTTTGATCCTCTAAGTCTCTTCTGATCCAGCAAGTATATTTGTAGATAGATGTCCACACATTAGCAGGTATGTGTACCAGGTTAGCCTGCGTGTCTTTTTGGTTACATATATGTTGCATTTGACCTTTCATACAGGTGTGGTAGAGTTCTAAATTATTTTTCAAAGTTGATTTGTGACATGAACATTTCTTTTCGTAGATTCAATTGCTACCACCAAGAGGAGCGTTAGTTTAGAAAAACATTGCACATAAATAATTGATTTGTTTCAATTTATTGCCTGTTGCATTCTCCAATAAATTGTAACAAAACAGCTCTATACAAGCAATTTTTGTTGTATTGCTGATAGTGATGGAATCGACAATCGTAACCGTCCGGTTATGGGGCATCGGCATTATGACAACCAGCAGTTTCAAGTTATTCTATAGTTAACACTGACTATTAAAAATCCCTTTGATATCTGGCCATTTTAATAAAGTTTCCCCATTAAAAACATGTGTAATGCATAACAGAATATTTAGGAATTTACAGAGCAGAGATATTATGCAATTTACCAAACTGCAATCGGTACTAGATTGCCACCATTTCCCAGCTGATCGAAGTCAATGACCATCAATCATAGTGGGGTACAACGTTGCATTGGGTACATGTATAAATAAAATGTCTTCAGCCGGTAGTCTGTAGTACTTCATGATGCCAGCATCACAATACAATAAGAGATTAAAATTGGAGAAAAATCTAAAAAACACTCTTTTTTTTCAAAGATAGATGATTGTTACACAATATGTAAGTCGAATGACTGTCACAAACACGTTTTCAGTTTGTCAAGTTCATTTTTTAATTCAGTTATGTCCTTGATGTTTCTCTCCAATGTTGATTGCAGAGTTCATGAAAACACTGGAGAAACACATCAAGGGAGGTAACAAGTTGAAAAAAGAACATTGAATAATACATTCTGACATTGAAAACCATGCGACATACAGCATCACAACACACATTAACATCAAAATTATTATTCTAAAGTATGTGTGCTCAGTATATTCCTGGTTAATACATCCAAGTGTATTGTATCCTTACACAAAACCGTATTAACACTATTTACCGGAATAAAACACAATCTTCACAAGAGTACAATATTGTGTGATTGTATCATTAATAACGATCTTCTCCCCCCCCCCCCCCCCCACCCCAACCCCCCAAAATGCAAATATTATTTTGGCTAATATTGCCCAGCACTAAACATGCATTCTGTGAGAACTTATGTGGTATCAAGCTTTCATAATTGGTGATTTATAAACAAAATTCTGTGGTATAACAGGTACCAACAGATTTTCTTCTGGGTACTGTTTCAAACATCAGAATTGGCACAATCGGCAGAGAAATAATCAGTAATCGGTTCATAGCAAGTTATGATAATTGGTTCATCACTAATTGCTGAGGGTAAAGCCCCTCAAGCTTACAGTGTAAAGCCACTGATAGTGGAATCTAGCACCCAATTAGTTAACTGGTAGAGTGCTGAATTATTTTTGGTCATCAAAATTTGTTCAAATATATTTGCCTTGTTAGAATTTATGGGAGAGTGCCATTAGGCACTCCCCCATAAATTCTAACAAGGCAAATCCTAACAGACTAAATAGTTTCACTTCAAAGATGATATGTTGAACGTTCACTGAATATGAAGCCTTTAAGGTATGGCACCAACACTTCAGAATAAAGCCCAAATATGGGCTTCCAGCACTCTACCAGTTAAACACTGCATGTTTCTTTTATTATGCCCCCACTTTCGAAGAAAATGGGGGTATACTGGATTACATGCGTCCGTCCGTGTGTGAGTCCGACCGAGAATATTCATAACTTTCATAACTTAAGTAAATTATTATTTTCTATAATATTTGTTGGTCATAGGTATGTCCACACTAGTTATATTTTTATACTGTACCAATGACCCAGACTTAGCTGGTGCTAACTCTTAAAATTCTAGGGCCAAACACAAATTTCCCCCCCCCCCCCCCAATCCCCCAAATTTGCATCAGAATCCAAAAAATCAATGTCCTATGTGGTCCTCCATACTTTTATTCACTGCGCATGTGCAGTGTCAAGGAAGTACCGAAATTGGTGCCAAATCCTCATTCTTTGTTTGGCCCTGGAATTAGTAACATCTCACTGATATTTGTGCTTATAAATCTCAGTTAAAATGATGCCAGACACAAAATCATGAAAGAAATGGTGGATCTAAGGATGAAATAAGAGGATGAGAGAAAGAATCAGTGGAAGGATGTGTTCAGGGCTGTAACTTATTTAATTATTTCATGTTCCCTAATTTCAGGGCATAGTCCTGTTGTTTTCATTCTTGTTATGAAATTTCCACGGTTTGTTCAGTGTTTCCTCTCTCCCTTTCCTTTATACCCCCCTTGCCATTCTCCCGTGCTTTTGGCATAATTTTTGTAATTTTTTTTATTGAAATTTCTTGGGAGTTTTTAGCTTGGTAACAGAATGTTTATTATGTTTTTCCCCATGGTTACGTCCTCACCCTAGGGGTGGTTAGGCATTCGGTCATGCATCTACCATCCGATGTACTGCAGTTTCTTCTCTGGAAGCTTCTGTTTTACATCGGATAGTGTTTAAAATTGGTTACTGATTTCGGGCCATATTTTCTGTGCCTGGAGTCTTGTTTCCAGTTTTTATTCACTTTTGTTTACATTGACAACTGTTACTTTTGACAGTGATTACTTGTCTTCTATTTAGTTCTGTTCATAGCAAGATACATTAATGTTGTCCGTAAGTGTAGCATTAATTTTTAGATACGTTTTAAAAATTCTGTCCACACTTAGGCTTTTTTGGGATCCATTTGGGCTCATCGTTCCCATTGGGAACTTGGGCTCATCTTGAAAATTTTTCGTGAAAATTTTTCTTTTGAATTATTTTTCGAAATGTTTGTAATGGATTATATTATTATTATGTATCTTTGTTTTTAAGGGTTAGTGCGAGTACGATGACTGTTTAATATTTTTTCAGAATGAAAGAATATTTTTTTATTGTAATCAAGGAAGTCTTCCTCTGATTCTCATGTTCATTGTATTTGCTGTAGTCAGTGTACTCGCACTAATTCTTGCTCAGTGTGTGCCAATTCGGATGACAAATGTTGGAGACGTGTGTCACGGTATATTGTTAGTGGTGAGAGGTCCAGGCCGGTCCTCTCGCCACAGGGTCACTCTAGTTTTCTCAGTCGCTGTTTCAGGGGAACAAGAACAGGATGATGTTTCCGTGATGTTATCAGAAGTGTGCTTCCGTCATCGCAGTGAAGAGCTAGCGGCAAAGTGTCTAAGAGGTCCCAAGTAGGATCGACGGTCACTTGTCGCCCGCTAGCTCCCCCAGTGAAGCAATCATTCATGAAATGATTGTGACACCAGGCTCGTCCGTTGCGGTCCAGGAGAGGAGAAGGGGTGTTGCAGGCACTATAATCTTGGATCACGCACACCCAGCGACGACGGATCGGAGGATGGAACGGAGGAAGCCAATCAGTCCAGTAGCTAGCTAGTCCGATCTACCAGGCCCCCGAGCGAGAGAGGCCCCCTCTCTCTTATAACAACATCTGGGCCCAGATGTTGTTGTACGTTCGTTTGTCAGTCGAAGCATACGTCCATTCCTCCTGTTCGGGACACTCCGTTGCATAGACAGTCCGGCACAGCTTGTCTAATGGCTTCCTCTTCCACACATCAGCACACACAACCGCACCTTGGCTACATGACCACAGATATCCAGCCTGCTTCGCCGATTAGGGATTCCACGTCAACCAGGTCACGCCATCCGCTAGCCAAGGACACGAGGTCTTTCCAGTCGGGACGTTTGCATAAGAAGTATGCAGGAATTAGCGTCCCAGGAGCTTCCAGCGGCTAAATTACATAAGACCGCTGCTCCACAGGCCGCCGTGACGGACTTGCTATCACAGATAGCTCAACTCATCGCAGCATCCCAGCGCCATCAGAAACTTTTCAGAACAGGAACTGTCTGAGGAAGCTGGGTCGGTTCGCTCCCCTGCAGAGTCAGTAAGGGACAACCAAGATTCTTATGTGGTCCAGTCAGATGGTGAAAGGGAATCAGCGGAGCTGGAATTTTCCCTTTCCAAACAACATAAGGTGGCCGTAGATTTCATCCGGCTACACCTTCCAGAAGTTGTTCCTGCGGACCAAAGTGCTGCGTTACCTGATAAGAGACCGATAGTGTCACTGGACACAGACTTTTTCGGCCGGAATAGGGTCATTGCGCCGGAGTTTTCGACCCAGACCAGAAATGTCATGCGGACATTTGATCTTCTTATTGATGCTATACTCAAGCTAGCCTCTAAGACTGGCAAATCTGGTTTCTTATCATCTCATGCTCTACGTATGCCTTTCATCTATTATAGAAATAGAATTGAAACGGCTGGACAGGGCATGCCGAGAGTTCCGCTGCATTTAGACGACCAGGCAGAAGACTTGAAGTCGTCATTGCCGACGTCTATGTCGTTTCATTCCAGTATGCTGGAGATGACAATCTCGTCTAACAGTATTCGTTTAGACGCATTATCTTATGCAGATAACCTTACCAGAGTGTTATCACTATGTCTCGAAGGAAAAGAATTCCAGGATGTTCAAACTTCCTTGAGAGTTCTTTTGAGGGCCATAGCATATTCCACGTATAACTCCGCCATTTTAGTGGCAATCTGGAGTTACTTAGACGTGATGCCCTGGCTGCATCCACAAGAGTAGATAGTAAGGTGAAAAACTCTCTTCGAGTCGCTCCAGTCTCCGGAGAGTTTTTCTTTGATGATAAGTTTTCTATAATCTATCAACAGATTAGTAGGAAAGCTTCGGACTCTCTGCCTTTTAAATCCGCTTTGCGAAAGTCGGACTCAGCAGAGGGGAGTAAGGCAGGCACTTCTGGGGCAAGTACGTCCAAGGGAAGTTCCTATAGAGGATCTAAGAAAGCCTCTACGTCTTACTCCAGAGACCGTCAGAGTAGCGACTCAGGCAGGGGTCGTATGCTGGCCGAGACAGCCGGTCAGACACCCCTACGTCGACTGGGCGAGGTGCGGGTCGAGGAGGACGTAGTTTCTCCTCCCACAAGCCTCGCAGGTCCAGGAGGTGATGGTCTAAACCTCTATTGCGTTCCAGTGGGAGCGGAAGGCTGTCGAGATTCTTATCCAATTGGTTGTCAATTATGGACGAACCATGGCTGTAGGGGGTTATTTCCGAAGGTCTAAAATGGTCCTTTAAGGAAAAAACTCCATTAACTCGATCTCCTCGTTGGACTCTGCTTCCATCAAACCTTCAGAAGAGAGATTCGCTTCTATCAGAAGTCCAATCTCTTCTGGAGAAGAACGCGATACAGGTTGTAGAAAACCAGGAATTTCCAGGTTTCCACAGTCACCTGTTCCTGGTTCCAAAACCAGACGGCTCGTTTCGTCCAGTTATAGATCTGAGCTGGATAAACATGCTGATCGTGGCTCCAAAATTTATATGGAGACCATCCGATCGGTCAGAGCGAGCATTCGAGTGAACGATTATGCTGCGAGCATAGGTCTCAAGTATGCGTACTTGCACGTCATGGTACATCCGGCGCACAGAAAGTATCTTCGCTTCGCTGTCCTAGGAGTCGTTTATCAGTTCCGAGCTATGTGCTTCAGTCTGAATCTAGCGATCTGGGCTTTGACTCGAATAATGAACTCGGTAATGACTCATTTCCAAGCTCATTCGTCTGCGGTAACGTCGGCCTACCTGAACGACTTTCATCAGAGGTTCGGCAACGAGTTAATGCTTCAGAATGATGTTCAGAGTCTGCTTCATCTGCTCCGACCTCTTGGTTTAATAGTAAACGAAAAGAAGTCAGATTTAGTGCCGTCCAAGTCATTCACCCACCAGGGAATGAGCTTCGAGGCGCTCAACAATCTCGTTTGTCTGCCTTTAACCAGAGCGAAATTAGTCAGTTGTTATGCTCGCTTTTGTCTTCACTCAGATGTAGTAACAGCGAGAGAATTACCGCGGAAGCTTCCTCCATGAGATGATCTTCTTTCGCAGGGGAAATCGCATCAACTACATCACAACCCGCAAGGTCTCAATCTTCACGTATTTCCGTTGTGCGGTCCTTCTTGCACAGCAAGCATTTTACAGGACGAAGAGTGGATGCAATTTCTAACTGTAGGAGGACCTCCTCTTCGCTAAACTATGCGGCTAAGTGGAAGGTCTTTTGTCGTTGGTGTAGGGATCATTCTGTTGATATTTTTGATCCCTCCATTCCAGACATTGCAAACTTTCTAGTATACTTGTTTGATGAGATCAAACTGCAGCCTGTTACTATTAAAGGTTATAGGTCTATGTTATCTGATACCTATGCACACCATGATAGTTTACAAATTGGATCTAATGTCTCTTTATCTAAATTAGTTAGAAACTTCTCGATAAATAGACCTAGAACCCTTAGATTAATTCCTAAATGGAATTTAGCTTGGGTTCTTCTTAAATTAAAAGAAAAGCCATTTGAGCCTCTTGAGACAGTGGACTTCAAATTCTTATCTTATAAGACAGCATTTCTCTTAGCTTTCTCTTCCGCTAGAAGAGTCAGTGAGCTTCATGCACTATCTGTGGACGATTCTCACTATCGTAGTGTCGGGAACACTATTACCTTCACTACTAATGTTGGATTTTTGGCCAATAATCAGGCTCCTAATAAATATCCGGAACCTATTGTTATTAAGGCTCTTCCGTCTTCAGACGGGCATAGGCCTTTACTCTGTCCGGTTAGAGCTTTACGTATTTATAAACGAAGATCTCAGTTTATCAGAAAGGGACGAAAACGCTTCTTTCTGTCTCTGATGCCTAATAGAAAGGACATTACGGTCCATTCTATTGCTAGATGGATTCAATTAACTATCTGTACTGCTTATGATAATCTATCTTCAACTCAGCAGTCTGTACTTAAGATTTCGGCTCATGAAGTAAGAGCTCTTTCTACGTCTTGGGCTTACGCAAATAGTGTTGCTATTACAGATTTTATGAAGGCTGCATATTGGTCTCAGCCATCCACATTCACAAATTTTTATCTCAGAAATATTGAGTCCATTTCTGGAGACCTGCATTGTTTAGGTCCGTTATCTGTTGTTCAGAATGTCGTCCACTAAATAGTTATGCAGGCTTTCTGTTCCGGCAGTGACTCTGTCCTGCTGCCCTCTTCGCTCTGGGCTATTTGACCCAGGGCAAGGGGAAGGTGGGGGGGGGGGGAAAGGTGTTCCCTTAGGTCACCTGCTTTATAGTGAAAAGCAAGGGGATACCTCCTCCGGAGCCAGTAATTCTGAGTCGGTACTGGGATGGTTTTAAAGTGTAAAGTTAATGTTTAAATTCATTCATGTCATATTTTTAAAGTGTAGCTCGTTGTGAAGCATTTGTATATGTCACGTGTCAAACGGGCGTTAATATACAATCCTCGGACACTTTTAAGGAGTATAAAGAGTCTCAATTCTCTGGACTTACTTTATTTATTGGCTTACTTTAAAAAATAATTAGTATAAGGGGTTATACTGGATGTTAATAGAGAACATGAATGTTATTATGCTCAATTATGGAGGGTGTTGTGTCTTTCTAATTTATCATAAATAAGAAAAATACATGTAAAGCCTAATACTCCTTTTCTCCTCAAGGGGATAACTCTATTATATATAGTTGAGCTTATTGGATTTTCCTCTATGTCCTAGGCCCTCCAGCCTTTTTACTATTCAGCTATGTCTGGGTCATTGGTACAGTATAAAAATTTAAAAAATTTATAGTAATTTATATATTTTTTATACTTACCAATGACCCAGACGGGGATGGCCCTCCCAGGAGTTGGGAACTCATACCCCCCCGCTGAGTACATAGCGCTGACCAGGCACTGCTTGTAAGAATGATAATTGGCGCCAATTTCGAAACCTCCTTGACACTGCGCCTGCGCAGTGAAGGAAAAGTATGGAGGACCATTTAGGACATGATTTTTTCGGTTTTAGATGCAAATTTTGGGGATTGGGGGGCAATATTTGTGTTTGGCTCTAGATTTTGAGAATTAGCACCAGCTATGTCTGGGTCATTGGTAAGTATAAAAAATATATAAATTACTATAAATTTTTTAACTTTTTGCATCAAACACATAGCTTATGACCCCTCATTGGAATGCACAGAATGAACTCATTCCAATGAGGGATCATAAGCTATGTTTTTGAGACCAAAAATGAAAAAATAATGAAAATTGAATAATTTGTGTTGATATCGCTGGCCGGTTTGACCATTACATCAGATAAAAGGTTGAATATACAAGAAATACTATGATACACTATATAGTTTGTCTTATGAAACTCGAAATTCATCCATCGTTACACACTGGTTTTCCTTTCAAAACATTTCTTTTATCCCTTTACTGGAGCAAACTTATTAGGCATGTTCACTTGTGGGCGAATTAACTTAAAAATTTCTAATTGTTGAAGAAATAATATTATAGGTGGCATCTTCATATAATGTTAGGTAGGAGTTAATTTTTTATCTAACCTAACGCAATATCCAGCCAGCACTTTTCACAGAAATTACCATTCAAAAACACCATTCAAACTGTGTGACATGCAATGCAACTTGTGGAATTCAAAACAATTAAAATGTGTTGAATTCAACTGGGACCATGTGGCAGAGGCTTTATTTTCCAGTAAAATGCTGAGGCATTCACATCAAATATCTTATTGTCAGTTCAAGTCTTATTTCAAATAATCTTTTGGATAGTGACATATTTGAATATTTGTATCTTAAAGGTGATATTTGAAGGATCTTCAGCAAGAACATCAACAGGAAGTATGGCTATTGATGACATTACTTTTGACACAACTACTCCATGCAACAGTAAGTTGTCATAACTGTAAATAGTTGTACAATTGGTCCAGTCAGCTGGATGTTAGGAATGAGTGAAAAATGTGAATGATATATTCTATTAGGTTTTCATATTTTGGTTTGGGCACACAAAACAGCATTCTCTTTACTGCTTGGGAGATAATTTGATTTTGCTACCTACATAAGCAGCAAAAACATGACTAGTTACCTCAACAATGTTTCTTTGAATTCTGCTTGCATTTGTGCGCAAAGACTTCCTGTGGGAGTACATACTCGATGGCAGTAGAATTGATTTAAATATAGGTTATTACCACCATTTGGGTTTCTGGGATGGTGTATTGAAGTTGAGACCTTGTCTCTGGGCATATATTGACGAGTTCTTTAGAATGAATCAATATATAACCCAGAGACAAGGTCTAGACTTCAATGTACCATCTCGGGAAACACACTTGGTGGTAATAAAACAATATTCCTCCCTTTCTTAACTGCTTTGCATATATTTTTGCAATCATTCAGCATCATTGAATTGATTTTTCATGAATGAAGATCATGATGTCAGGGTATTGCATTCCTGCGCTATGCATGATGTAATCCCCATTTGTTGTTCTACTTATACTATAACCACTGAAGTTTATATACTGTTCCATCTGTATGTTTCTTTGTTTTATTTTTCAAGTTGAGCACACTACATTTGTTTTCTATCAAATGCTATCTAATAAATGTGGAAACTATTTGTGGTAGTAGGCCTATATGAAAATATCACCAAGGCAAAATATGATCTTGTCTAATTTAATTCCTTGAGTTGGTGACTCATTTATCATTTAATTACTGTTTTTAAAAACAGTGGCCTTGATCTGTGTAATCAGTTTTCAGTGAGTGCAGCTAAAAAATGTTCTCTTTCTGAATTGAATGATTGCATGTGTAGTTGCTACCCTCAATAAAGATTTGTATTTTGTCTAGATGTTTTAACTTGAATCAGGGGAATACATTCTTATAAGATAAAACATGGTATTTTCTTCCTTTTTTTGATATGAATTTCCATTCTCTACAAGTAGAAGTGAAGACTTTACCAGACTGAATGATTTATATTTATAGTCATTAGAGTAAAAAAGCAGTGATTTGTTACTAACTTGTAAAAACGTCTGTAGCAGTCACTAATTTAAGGTGAATTCTGATATGTAATTATATTGAAATCAATTATTTGTTCATGTATATGTATCCTGATTGGACACAGACAATCCATAATGTGATTTTTTCTAAAGATACAAGTGTGAAGCTACCCCTTCTAAATTTTAAATTGGTGTACTTCTTTGAAGGTCATGTTATTTATTTGTATCTCATATTATTTAGTTTGCCGTAACCACTGAGCCACCGCTCTTCAAAGAGCACATTGAGATCTGTCATATAAGATATAATAGATTAAATGTCTGTATTTGATTACTGAGGCCAAATAAATATAAACATGGAATTCAGTGGTTGTCGGAATAATTCTTTAATATATTATAAGAATTGTTCATTTAAGAGGAGTTTACTCTATAACTTATATGTAATTAACAAATTAAATTAGTATTGAAGGTATGGTAAATGTTTTATATATATATAAAATGAAGTAGGCTCCACTGTAGTGACAGAAACATTCCATTTTCAGCTGGTAGAATCGCAGATTTTGCCTGAAATATAATAAACTTCTACTAGCCATATCTCTGTTATTTCTCTTTGTACTCAAACTGTTGACCACACGACTTTTTGCCCTTAGAAAATATTTTCATTCGAATAGGTTTGAATAAACATTCCGTCTTTTATATAATATGTGACAGTGCTCTATGAGATGTGCCAAGCACGAACCCATTGATTAAATATTTGATTCATCATAAGATTATAGGAAAAGAAGCAAAAGCTGATTTTATTATTTTTTTTTAATTGCCTTTTTGTCATGAACAAACTTAGAATTCATTTAGCCAGTCTCTATCATACTGATTTTCATCTTTGTCAGCAGAGGATATTCAATTTTGGCCTTCCATTTATCTGTCAATCACATATGTTTGTCCTCTTAACTACTCCTACATTTTTTTTCTTGGATTTTTACGAAATTTGTTGTCAATTATCAGTATGAAGTGTAGATGTGCATGTGGAAAGGAATTTTTGATTTTGTTACAGTTATGTCCCTTTTTATTGTTAAATTTACAAAGGTTTATCTACTTAAATGGATAAATATTTGTTATAGACATTCAGCGGTGAACATGACCTTTTTACGATTGAATATCCATCACAAATGTTTATCAATTTAACACTGCCAACATTTTTTGTCAGATTTTTATGTGTACCCATACCATGTATGGTACACATAATGCCGGCATCCGGGGTGGCCATCCGTCGTTCGTCCATCCATTGTCTGTCCGTCTGTCCTTCTGTCCATCCATCCATCTGTCCATCCATTGTCAAGTTACTTTATATTTGTATTCAGGTTTTTCTGATGTGCCGAGCTGTATAGTTTTTGGCGTAAATCTGATAATTTGATCCTGAGATATTAACTGTTTATCCTTCAAATTGAGAATTCTTCCAATCCCTTTGGCATGAGATAACTCAAAAAATATAAATTCAATTGTCATGTTACTTTATATATATCTTCAGGTTACTGATGTTCCGAGCTGTATAGTTTTTGGTGTAAATCTGTTATTTTGATCCTGAGATATTAACCCTTTATCCTTCAAATTGAAAATTCCTCCAATCCTTTGGCATTCGATAACATGAAAAATATTGCTTGGATTGTCATGTTACTTCATATATGTTTTCAGGTTACTGATGTACCAAGCTGTATAGTTTTTGGTGTAAATTTGATAATTTGATCCTGTGATATTAACCCTTTATCCTTCAAATTGAGAAAACTCCTCCAATCCATTTCTTCGGCATGCAATAACTCAAAAAATATTAATCCGATTATCAGGTTACTTTATATATGTATTCAGGTTACTGATGTGCTGTGCTGTATAGTGTTTTATGTAAATCTAATAATTTGATCCGGAGATATTAACCCTTTATCCATCAAATTAGGCACTCCTCCAATCCATTTCTATATGTACCTATACCATGTATGGTGTACATAATGTCGGTATCCGGGGTGGCCCTCCGTCATACAGCTTCTACTAGTTGCACATATGGGTACACATCTGACGATTTAATCGGCCTATTTTTATGAAATTTGATGTGAAGAATGAGTATGAACTGTAGATGTGGAATGGAATCTTTGATTCCACAGTTATTATACACCCGTTTGAAAAAACAGTTGTATTTTGTGAATCAGTTGTCCATCCATCATCTGTCCATCTGTTTTTTCATCTGGAGATTTTCTTGGCTGTTTGAGGGTCATTCTCTTCAAAACTTGGTATGCATGTTCAGTTCATCACCATGGGAACCTATGCATATGTTGTTATAGTTCCAGTGGAGCTTTTTTTTTTGCCAGAGGTATGCCCCTTTTCGACCGACTTAGAATAATTTGTCTCATCGGTCTAAATTTTGCCCAGAGATTTTCTCAGAGGTTTAAGGACCAATTGTTTCGAAATTTGGTATGCATGTTGACACCATGGAACCTGTGCATGTTTGATTATTGTTCTGGTGGGACTATACTTGCCAGAGTTATGCAGCATGCTCTTTTACGACTTAGAATAATTTGCCTCATCAGTCTGAATTTTGTTCAGGAATTTTCTTGGAAGCTTATGGACCAATTCTTTTGAAACTTGGTGTGCCTGTTCACCACCATGTGATCCTGAGCACCTGTGATTATAGTTGCGGTCAGACTATTTTTGCCAGACTTATGCCCCATTTTGACTTAGAATAATTTACTACATTGGTTGAATTTTGTCCGTAGATTTCCTCAGAGGTTTATGGACTAATTCTTTAGAAACTTTGTATACATGATCTCCGCTATGCGAACCCTTGCACCTGTGATTATAGTTCTGGTCAGACTATTTTTTTTTTGAGTTATGTCCCTTTTCGACTTGAAATAATCTGAGGCAAAAGTCTGAATTTTGTCTGGAGGGTTTCTCAGAGGTTTTTGGAATGATTCTTTGGAAACTTGGTATCCATTATCCGTGTTCACCACCATTGGAACCTGCACAGCTCTGATTATAATTTTGGCCGGACTATTCTTTCCAGATTTATGCCCATTTGTGACTTTAGAAATTTCACATTTTTGTCAACATTTTGGTATATGGGCAATAACTTGAGTTTGGATTTGTCGATCAGCACCAAACATGGTTGTGTCTCAGGCAAAATACAGTTCATTTCGAATTGGGGTTCTGTCTGATGTTATTGGCTGGTCCATTGATCAAAACATAGTTATGTACAGTTTAAAAAAGCCGAACAGGTGTATTATGCAATGCCAGGTGGTGCTCTTGTTTCCAGTGTTATGTCCCTTTTGTTTGTCCCAAATGTTTGTCCATTCAGCATCTCTTACATTTCTTGTCAGGATTTTTTTAAAATTTGGTGTGAAGAATGAGTATGAAGAGTCAGTGTCCATTAAGATAGGAATTTTTAATTTTGCAGTTTTTTTCAGAGTTGTGAGCCTATTTAGTAAATGTCCATCACAAATGCTTGTTTAAGTGCTCCTACATTTTGTGTCGGATTTTTATGAAATTTGGTGTTAAGTATGAATATGAATTGCAGATCTCCATGTGGAAGGAATTTCGGATTTCACAGTTTTTTCCTGTTATGGCCTTTTGTATTATTAAATGTCTGTCAAAAACATTTGTCCATTTAATTCTTCTTATATTTCATGTCAGATTTTTACTAAATTTGATATGTATTATGAGTATGAAGTGTCAATGTCATGTGTAAAAGAATTTTAGTTTTTAATTCCTTAATTTTTCCCCAGAGTTATGGCTCTATATCAACTATTACGATATGGATGTTGTTAAAATATCATGTTTTAAATTGGATTTAATTGAGATTTCTTTCTTAATTTACAGGGATGCCTGTTGGTGCTATGCCAAAGGTCACTCAGATCCCACTAACTAGTACAACAACAGGTACAACTAGAACTACAAAATCAACAACTAGGACTACAACCCCTACCACAGCAAAACCAACAGGTTAGTGTTATCACTGTATGCTGTGAATCTGCACATCATTTTTTAAATGAAGTTTTGATTGCATGAAAATCATGCTCTATAATTTTTAGTTTAGTTTTTAGCTCACCTACATCTGTAAGATGTGGTGAGCTATTGTGATAACCTCGGGTGTCAGCGTCGGCGTCCGGCATGTCCAATATTGTAAGATTTAATGTTAAGGTGAATTTCAGTGGGCTCAGGCCTTTGATATTGCATATGTAGGTTGTAGGGAAAGATTAGAACAGTATTTAACCCTGAAACTACGACTTTTTTCCAAATTTCAGCTAAAATTTTCTGCCAAAAGTTGTAAGAATTTGCGTTTAGGTGTTGTAAGAATTTGTGTTAAAGTCAGCTTTTGTGCAGATTGTGCTGGTTCAACTTCTCATTACTGTTGATTTTCATATTTCAATAACAACTGTAGGTATTAACCGTACTGTATGCAGAAATTTAACGAAAATTTTCTTTTTTTTTCACTCAAAATTTTCATGTTTTTCTCGGACTTAGTAAATTTTAAGTTGTAAAACTTTGTAAACTTTGTGTTTAGGTGAGTTGTGTTTCTATGTGTCTTTCCAAGCGATTAATATTCTACACTTGGGTTACTGAACTCCATTGCAGTAATATTTAACCCTCATTACATGCATATTTGAGGAATTTGAGGCTGATTTTCTGCCAAAACTTGTTGTAAGAATTAACGTTTAGGTGTTGTAAGAATTTGCGTTAAAGTCAGCTTTTGTGCAGATTGTGGTGCTTTAACTTCTCATTACTCTTGATTTTCATATTTCAATAACAACTGTAGGTATTAACCCGACTGTATGCAGAAATTTAACGGAAATTTCCTTTTTTTTCAGTTAAAATTTCCTTGTTTTTCTCGGACTTAGTAAATTTAAAGTTCTAAAAGTTTGTGTTAAGATGAGGTGTTAAGGTGAGTTCTCAAAGATCAGTGGGCTCAGGCCTTTGATATTGCATATGTAGGTTGTAGGGGACTATCAGAACAGTATTTAACCCTGATACTATGACCTTTTTCCAAATTTCACCTAAAATTTTCTGCCAAAAGTTGTAAGAATTTGCGTTTAGGTGTTGTAAGAATTTGCGTTAAAGTCAGCTTTTGTGCAGATTGTGCTGCTTTAACTTCTCATTACTGTTGATTTTCATATTTCAATAACAACTGTAGGTATTAACCCTACTGCATGCAGAAATTTAACGAAAATTTTCTTTTTTTTCAGTCAAAATTTTCATGTTTTTCTCGGACTTAGTAAATTTTAAGTTGTAAAACTTTGTAAACTTTGTGTTTAGGTGAGTTGTGTTTCTATGTGTCTTTCCAGGCGATTAATATTCTGCACTTGGGTTACTGAACTCCATTGCAGTAATATTTAACCCTCATTACATGCATATTTGAGGAATTTGAGGCTGATTTTCTGCAAAAACTTGTTGTAAGAATTAGCGTTTAGGTGTTGTAAGAATTTGCGTTAAAGTCAGCTTTTGTGCAGATTGTGGTGTCTTCACCTCTCATTACTGTTTATTTTCTCATTTCAATAACAACTGTAGGTATTAACCCTACTGTATGCAGAAATTTAACTGATTTCTTTTCTTTTTTTCAGTCACAATGTTCACTTTTTCTCTGACTTACTCAATTTTAAGTTCTAAAAGTTTGTGTTAAGGTGAGGTGTTAAGGTGAGTTCTGTTTCTATGTGTCTTTCCAGGCAATTGATATTGTACGCATGGGTTACTGAACTACATTGCGGTAACGTTGCGGCCTTATTACATGCATATTTGAGGAATTTGACGGGGATTTTTTTAACTTTTTTTTTTTATTATTTAATACTTTTTCATACTTGTTACTAGTAACATTAAGGCTTATTTTAGTTGTTGATGTGATGTATTTTTGTTGGGACTTATAGTCACTTTCTTGAACGAATGTTTTTCTGCAACTCCTCTTTAACCAATGAATGTACTTCAATTAAAATTTCAGTGATTTATGAAAGCCTTTCCTAATTCTTATTTATGATTTAATATCTGGCCTCACGATTCATATTCTTAATCATAAACATTTTTAAAAGATGTATCCAATGATTCTATGTTGAATTGATATATAATAAATGCAATGCCAGGTGGTGCTCTTGTTTAATGCATGTGTTATTCCAAATAACCACTGTTCAATGCATGTGTTATTCCAAATATTTTTCTTGGAGTTATGGCCCTTGATGAACTTAGAATTTTGTGAGATTGCACCATCCGTCGCAGCTACGGCGTCGATGTCGCGATTTTCTTTCTTTTAGTAGCCTGTTTTTCATTCACTAAAAACTTAGAATTTTATGAGATTGCACCACCCGTCGCAGCTACGGCGTCGATGTCGCGATTTTCTTTCTTTTAGTAGCCTGTTTTTCATTCACTAATAAATGCAGAAATATAGACTTTCCAAAGCCATCACATAAACCACATTAATCATTTGATGCCTAGTTAATGATTTATATTAACTAAATATTAGGCATGTTACATTGGAACGACATTATCAAGCGCGAATGTAGGTGAGCGTTGGGATGTAACATCCCTCTTGTTTAGTTTGTCACCTGGTACTTTCCAACAGTCATTAGTTTCATTTTTTATACAAAAACTATGGTTTAATCAGTAAATACCAAGTAAAAAGAGTGATGCATTTAACCTGAATATTGAGTAAATGCTAAGTAAAAAGAGTGATGCATTTAACCTGAATACTGAGACTCAGATATTTTGCAAAAGAAATGATATTTAATGCTGGACTAAAACAATTGTAAAATATGCAATTGAATTTTTAGCTGTGACTAGCAGCCTGTCTGTCTGTCGGTCTGTCTGTCGATCGGTCTGTCGGCCGGTCTGTTGGTCTTTCTGTGACCAGCGAGTTTCAAAACTCAATAACTTTTGAAATACTTGATGGAATGACTTTATATTTGGCTTGTAAGTGTATCTTATTGATGTCTAGCCACTGTTCAATGCATGTGTTATTCCAAATATTTTTCTTGGAGTTATGGCCCTTGATGAACTTAGAATTTTGTGAGATTGCACCACCCGTCGCAGCTACGGCGTCGATGTCGCGATTTTCTTTCTTTTAGTAGCCTGTTTTTCATTCACTAAATTAGGTGCATGTTTAAAAATTATAATGAAATTATCTGGTAGAAATAAGTAAACTTTTTTATTCTTTTGTAGGTGGACATGGATTGGCTTGTGAATTTACATTTGGTATTTGTGGATGGCAGCAAGATAGAACTGATCAGTTTGACTGGACAAGACTTAATCATGCAACATCTTCGGTTGGTACAGGTCCAACAGGAGATCACACAACTGGACGTAAGTGAACTTGTTTTGTCAAAGGTACATTCGAATTATCACTAAATTCTCATTTGGTTTCACCATGGAGTACCTGAGAAGCTGGACTTGATTACTACTTTGTAATCTAGAAACAATTTTAACTCAAGTTGATTGCTGTTAATGGGCTCTAGTCGGCAGACATTTTGCTTTAAATAACTTTGTCAGATGACCAAAATGGTATTCTGTAAACCTAACTGCCAAAAAAAATCTTTCCAAAAGTAGTTCTGTAGGTATTTGAAGATGCTTCTTTTCAAAAACCAAAAATTGAGAAACGTTTAATTTCACATTCGAAGATCCCACATCAAATATGTATTCCAGTGGATTTTGGGTGGATGATGCTGTAACCAAATTCAGGATAAAGGAGACCTTGCATCTGTCAATTTTCGACCCCTGATTCCACTCTTGAAGGGACTACAAACTATTTCTTACCTACTGCATTTTGCATGTGCCACTTGAGTGATTCCATACTAAGAGAGACATTTTTCAATGTATTTTCCCTGGGTGATGATTCAGCAATTTTGACTTCAGGGCAAAGGTTTATTTCAGTGCATTTTCACGCTTCTAGGGGCATTGCATCATTTTCTCAATGAGCTTTGCATGATCCATCACATCTTCATCGCATTTTCCAACCTTTAAAGTTTCCAAGGGCACCTACTTGTGTAGAGGTCTGAGGCATTGCCTTTTACCTTATGCCCACTCTAGCCATGATGAGAGGTGGATATTTGTAGCCAATATGAACCAGATTTTGGAATAGTCCAGTGTTTATGGCTGACACAAATTTTTTTTAGTTCACCTGACTGAAATTCAGGAGGGGCTTAAGTGATCACTTTCTGTCCGTCGTCCACCATCCAGTATCCGTAATCTGTCCATTGTTCATCTATCTGGGGTGAACTTTACATTATTGACTTCTCCTCATAACCGCTGGGCAGAATTGAACCAAATTTGATATACATAGTCCTTATCATATGCCAGTTCAAGGTTGTTCAAATAACTGTTCCACACCCACAGTGGGCACCACAAGGGGCATTATTCTGATAGCACCCATAAATTGTTTTCCAAAATTTAAAAAAAATCCTCTTCTTCAGATCTTAGAATCTTCTGATTTTTTGTTTTAAACATCTCTAAGGGGAGGGGGGGGGGGGGGGATTCATGTTTCTTCAAATTGGGTCCCTGGGTTAATATTTGGGCTCCCTATGGGAGCCCAAATTTTAACTTGGTGCAAGATGAGAAAATTTGTTTAAAAATCTTCTTCAGATCAACCAGTCAAAATGCTTTCACACTGAATTAAAAAAAAATTGAATGCTTTTGGAACATCATTATTTTTATGCCCCCAGTCTTTATTCAGACAGGGTATTGTGTCGACACCATGTCTTTCATCCTTCTGTCCATAAATTCATCCGTTAAACTTTGGGGTCTGTCAATTAACTCATTCTCCTCTCTTGATGATGTGTTGAGGGTGGATAGTTTGATAGTTCTCCGGATTCAATATATCTGCCAAGGTAGCCATTTTGATTTTGGTCTCTGTCAGTTGACTCTAGAATGCCTCGACTCATAAATCTCATCTCTTGGTGATGCATTGTAGTTGTTATTGCAGCAGTTTATTTTAAATTCTAATATACTGAACACAAAAAGTTAAGAATCATGTATTTTGCATGATGCAATATACTACTTCAAGATACAAAATTGACTGCTGTTTTAATTCATTATTTTAAGTGCATCTGTTGTTGATTTAACCATAGACAATTTGATAGTGACTGCTGTCATCAGCAGAAATGTCCAAGACATGACATGCCCCTATTTTCAAGTGAAATCGTGCATGATACTTAATTCATCTCATGTAAAGGTTATCCAATTTTCAATAAGTGCATTGTATGGCCTTTTCTGGTTTGAATTATGGCTTGATACTAGGTATTGAACATTTGAATGAGTTCAGAAAGGTTTTATCGTGTTCTGGGTCATGAAGGGTAGGTGAAAAGTTCAGAATCAGAATTTGCATCAGAATACTTTCCCAGGAGTGCTCTTTGTGATTCAGGGCAGTAAATGCTGAAAATCACTCCATGCATTGAGAGTTCTTGACATCCAGATATTGTTTCACTGTTTGGACATGACAAGGACATGTGTTATTGCCCAGTAATCAGAAATGTGGTCCAGTCACTCCAGCATAGGGATGTACAATAGGATAGTGGATTTTACAAGTTCTTATGTAAAACAGGTCTGTGAAGCCATCAATAGATTCATCTCTCCAACCATACCTGAGTCACTATCAAAATAGGAATGCTCCATAAAACATCAATTGTTACATTTCTCATTTGTCTCTCCACATATGTGCTTATAACTCTGAAAGTGTCTACAGTTCTTTAATTCATTTCTGAGCAAAACATGCCTTAGAAGATGCTGGCAAAATTAGGTCTTGCAGTTTCATGCTGCTTTCTTAAAATTGGTCTTAAGCTGGGTTGTAAGCTTGAAGTTTCCTGGTTTGAGTGATCATTATTGAAGTTTACAATATCAGTGTAATATCCCAGTATGCTTACATATCAATGTAACGGCCCAACTGGGCAGTGATACATATTGGTCTGGTAATTTGTGGTCATTGCTGTACAGCATTTATCACTTAGAAGCTTTGCAACAATCTTCCGATGGAACTTTAGTTTAAACAATATTTATTTCCAGTTCTCAAATATTTACAGTTATAATAAGTGTGGATCCAACAGTAAGCTGTAAGCTTAAATGAGGTTGTTTCCACAGATGGAACTTTGGTCCACAGAGTAATATTTTGTTGAGGCAGGTCAGTTAGAATCATTGATATGGCAAAATGAGCCTGCCATATACCCTGGTGTCTTTTTTACTTTCCAAGTAGTGGATGCATACAAAAATTGAAGTAATTTTGGCCTCAACAGACAAAGTCAACTTGATGCACATGTAATATATGGTCAGTGGTATGTGATCAGAAATGGAAAATATATATTTATACCTGACAGTTGGTCATATCAATTTAATCCTTTAAAAAACATGACTTTTTTTTAAAGTATATTTTGTCATAATTTGAACAGATTGGATTTTTTCGAAATTTCAGTATGTTGCTTCATATTAACATTGTCTTCAATCTGTGGAAAAGAGACATAGTTCCATCCATCTGTCTGTCTGACCATATTATCCATTATTTATTTTGAGTCTGTGAGTCTGTTCACATTTTCCTTTAGCATGGGCTACACCCTGCAGTTCTTGTCTGATCGTCACAAAATTTCATATGCAGGTTTGGGGTCATGTCCAGATGAGAACCGGTATGGCTGCCCGAGCCCAAAACCCGAAAACCATTAGCACAGTCTACAGGTCGTATTTATGAAGGGATTTCATTGTAACTTGGTAGGATGCCTCTGTATAATGCCTAGATGAGAACGTCCCCTTTTGGGCATGATCTGTCAACCATGATGGCTGCCCATGCCCAAAACCCACAATTGTCGATTTTCGGGAAGAATGCAAAATATTGTCATGATACATGTCAGTTTAGTTATATGGGATAGAAGTACATACATCTGCTGAGTTTGAAGTTGGTCTGACCCATATGGGCTGAGGACGTAGGACACGTCAACAAAATAAGTCAAATTATAATATAATACCCACAAAACATGTTGATTTAGTCATGTTGGATAGAAATACAAACACCTTTATGTTTTAATGTCACTTCAAATTTTGGGCTTTTTATGGACATTTTCCCTTAAAAACACTGATTTTCTAACATACACAGCTCTCTATCAGTGATATACAGCTGTAAAATTTGTACATTATAACCTTCACAATGTCTATTAAATGCAGTTCAAATTCAAATTACAGATAGTCCATAGAGGCTGTGGTGATAGGTCACATCACGACAAACAGAATAACTTATTAGTAAGATGGTGGATAAATTTGAAAACCACTGTTTCACCTTGTAAATTTAGTTTTACTGCCTTTTGTTTTCCTGCATTTCACTTGAAATTGTACTGATTATACCATCCTTTGAACAATATTCATGACTTTCAATGTTTTGCACTGTATTCATAGTATTTCAGACAAGCTCAATAACCAGCATGGTTGATCCATTGAAAATTGTATTTGTTATTGCTCTTTTACTTATTGAATTTTCCTTTAACCCTCATAGGCCTAGAGATTTTTCATACATTTTTGCCACACTGTGACATTTAATGCTCTGTGACTTTGCAGTTGTGTCTACACAAGGCTTGGCTGCCTATTTAGGCAGTCAAGACTTGCGTAGAATCAGCTGCCAATGCATGTAGAATGTATTTTGCAAGATTGCTCAAACACAGCAAGTGGCAGCACCTGTTCTAATGCAGTAAAAATTGACCAATGTCGGAAATAGGCCCTCAAGGGTTAAATTTCCAAATTTCAGCATGTGGCCTTGTACATTGAAACCCACTTGATTAAGTCATCCAATGAAGTTGGAATGACTTTTGTAAAAGTCAACCTTTTTTTCTTTTTTTTTTTAAGGGTACTTACCCTTCTCCGATTTTGATGAAATTTGGCACATTTATAAACCTTTATTTCTAGTTTGATCTCACGGCTGTTTTAGATTTTTGATTTTATGTCTTGATCCCAAACAGCACCCAATTTAAGCATTTTTCGTAAACTTTTAATTTCTACGCCTGTATCAAGCATCCCGCTTTCAACTTTTGTAAATCCCATGATTGACAAAAACTATATCTAAAAATATGGTACTGACCTGGGAAATTCTCAACAGTTATGGCCGATTTTTGGGGTGAACGTTTATTGAAATGTTAATTAAATGCCTGCCAATTTTTATAACATTTTAGTATGTTGTAGGGCTCAAAAAATTAGGAGATAGCTGTGTTTTTTTGTTTTTCGCTTTATCAACATTTTTTATGTTTTAATGTCTCTTCAAATTTTGGGATTTTTATGGACATTTTCCCTTAAAAACACTGATTTTCTAACATACACAGCTCTCTATCAGTGATATACAGCTGTAAAATTTGTACATTATAACCTTCATAATGTCTATTAAATGCAGTTGTCATGATTTCAAATTTCAACCTTTACCCAAAATAATGTCAGATTGACATCTTTTTAATTAAGACTTAATATCCGCCATGTTATTCAACTTTCATTCTCAAAATTTTTTAAATATACTCTCCAATAAAAGTGATATCTAACAATGCAATCAACTTTTAACCGACTAAAAATCTGTCTGGGTTGCCATTGCAGTGTCAGTCGGATGTCAGCGTTGCAAAAATTAAAGTTTGTCTGATTTTCATGAAATGTTACCATGCTGTACAGCTCAAAAAATAAAAAAGATAGCTGTTTTTTTTTATTTGATGTCATTTTTTATGTTTTTTTACATCATTTTATGTCTTTATACCTCTACCTTCTGGTGACACCCCTACTACAATATCTGATAACATTTCCCACTAAAATATAGTACATACAATAACTACAGGGTGGCCCTCGGACATTCATATGGCCACTGATGCATTACAGAGTGCTTTATGACATCAAATGTGACAAAAAATGCTACCCCACACCCATTTAATGCCAGCCCTACCTCTATATCTAGTAACATGTACCACCAATATATTACAAGCAGCTCAATTAATCATTGGAAGGTGGCCTCATCATATTTGTATGACCATGGAAGCAATACAGTTAATTCTATGACGTCAATTGCAATGGGGTTTCGAAAAGTGCCTTCACCTCTGCTTCACTCGAAGCCCTACCTCAATATCTGGTAACGTGCCACTATAATATATTACATACACCTACATTAATAATTAAAAAGTGGCCTTGTCACATTTATATGGCTGTGGACACAACACACAGATCATTGTGACATGAATTCTGAGAGAAATGTGAAAAATGCAGCCCCCTCACCCTTAGTGACAGCCCTACCTCTATATCTGGTAACATGTACCAGTAGTATATATTACATAGACCTCATGCAATAATCAGAAGATGGCCTCATCACATTCATATGACCAAGGAAGCAATGCACATAATGCTGTGATGTCAAATGTGATGGAGGTGCGAAAAATGGTACCTCACATTTGGTTACAGTTCTATCCCCAAACTACATAACACAGCACTATAATGATATCAGACACACCAAAAGGAATAGTTGGCAGCATTCATTGTGCATTTCTATTCACAATTTAAATTTATCGCCATTTTTACATCACTTCAAACTGTGATCATTCATTACATATTTATTAAAACTGTTATGCTTTTTTAAGAGTTAAAAAACGTTTTCAGGAGCTGAAAATGCTATCACAGTGTGCACCAGATTTTCTACAAATTATACTGAAAATTTTGAGGAGCTACTCCCACAACTTCAGTTTACTTTTGATGGGTGGTACTGTTATACTGGCCTCAGATATGCCAACCTTTCTAGCAACAAGAAGTGATGTGAGACACATAATCCAGTGGGTTGGTATGTTAATGGGCCAATTTGGTTATGGATGTGATCCATTGGATGACTTTTGGAAATTCACTTTGCGATTTCAGAATAATCTAGTTGTACATCTGTTCTTTGAATAACCCTGCTAATTGAATATAACTTGAAAACATGAAACCATTTGTCTGCACAAATTTGACCTGTCAATTGCATTTAGTTTATAGAGTAAACTCTTGTTAATTGATTTAAAAAATCTTGTGATATGTCAAAAAATTACCCTGAAAATCACCAAATTCACCTTCTTTATAGATCTCTTGAACCTCAGGGCATCCAGTATATGCATTTAGTCTAGTATATTTTGTTTGACAGAGCTCTATAGGCTCAGCCAAATTAGATAGAATAGAATAAATGTTCAGATTATATCTAAAATACAGGAAAGTTACAAAATCCCCATTATTTGAAAACTTCTGTTAATTTAATAATTCCGACTGGCAAAGTGGCCATTCAATTAACAGGGTTCCACTGTATTGACATTATCTTAAACAAGTTTCACGTTCAGCATGGACATGTTCATTCTTCTGGCTGGTTGTTTGTTTGTCCGTTGTCTATATATCACACCAATATTTGGTTTAGGCCAAAAAAGTAAAATAATTCCTGTTACATAATACCTAGCAAAAATAAGGTTGGAATGTCAGAATTTAAAAAAAAAATTGAAAATTATTATTATGTATCAATAATTCTGTAGAGAATGAATAATGAATTTCTAAAATATATGTATACAGACATTCCCAGTTAAAGTACAGTTAAACCTATAAAAAAAAACACCATCAGGACTAACCATTGTGTTCGGTTTAGAGAGGTGTTCAGTTTATTAGGATTTGTCTAGTATAATGGAAGTAAGAAATGCGGACAAGTCTGTACGATATCTTGTTAACATGAATTAATTTTATGATGACAAAGGTGTGGCAAATGAATTAATTGAGGCAGGGGTGTAAAAGATTAAAATTTATTTTGAAACATATGGCAGATTAAATATGAACAAAATACTAGTATGATCAAGATTTTTTTTCACATGCTTAAATGCACAGGATTGCTCCACAATTGTCAGTAACCCAAACCTCATTTCCACTTCACAATATCAAATAACTAATCCACCGAAATAAGAAAACAAAGAAAATATGCTTTTCAAATGTTTGCTATTATTGGATGATTTCTCAATCAGGTTTCACTCATGTATTCGAGTTCATGATCAAAGTGGTAAGTTACCTGTAGGAACCCCAGCAAATGAAGCACATCTTGTTTACTGTGTTAAACAAGCTCTGTTTTACTGATAAAATAGGACCCAGTAACCAATGCTTGGGGTGAGAGTCCTGTAAAATGGGCAACATGGGTATAGATGATCTCTAAACTTTACTTTATATCCATGTTGCACTCATGGTTAGCCATATGTGACCTTAAACACCAATAACTAAATAAACACCAAGTGTTCGAAATAGCAAGTACTGGATTGCATTAAAACAGTGTGGTGTGATAAATTTCCTCTGGGTGTTCAGTATTTGGAATAGAGAGTATTCGGTTTACAGAGAGTTTGAATTATGACTTTATACAGGCTTAAATTTGGGACCTTTGAAATCGTTCAGTTTAGAGAGAGGTTCGGTTTTTAGAGAATTCAGTTTGGAGGGATTTCACTGAAGGCATAAATGAAAAAGAATATGTTACACAATCGGCCTGCTCAGATTGTCTCACTCTGCAGAGGTATTGCAGAGGGTACCTTGATGCACTCAAAGGATGATTTCACAAGTTTGTACATGGTATCTCTGGCCTGAGATACAAGTGCTTGAATGATATTGTACATTCTTGAACTTGTGGAACTCCAGCAAAGTGACACAAGGACTTTATGAAAAAAATGAGTATTTTGATACTGTACCAATGACCCAGACTTAGCTGGTGCTAACTCTTAAATTCTAGGGCCAAACACAAATTTTACCCCCCAATCCCCAAAATTTGCATCTAAAACCGAAAATTACATGTCCTATATGGTCCTCCATACCTTTCCTCCACTGTGCATGCGCAGTGTCAAGGAGGTCTCGAAATTGGTGCCAAAAGTCATTCTTTGTTTTGGCCCTTCATCAGTTCACATCTGACTGATATTTGTGCTTGTAAATCTCAGTTTAAATGATGCCAGACACATAAATATGAGAGAAATGGTGGATCTAAAGAGGAAATAGAAGGATGAGAGGAAAATTCAGTGGCAGGAAATAATCAGGGCTGTAACTTAAATTTTTTTACGAAATTATGTTATGTTCCCTAATTTCGAGGCATGAGCCTGTTGTTATAATTCTTGCTATGAAAGTTCCACTGCTTGATCAGTGTTGCCTCTCTCCCTTTCCTTTATCCCCCCCTTGCTATTCTTCCATGCTTTTGGCATATTTTCTGTAATAATTATTACTAAAATTTCTTGGGAGTTTTGGCTTCGTAACAGAATGAATTTCTGTTCTTTTCCCCATGTTGACGTCCTCACCCTTAGGTGTTTAGGCATTGTGATCTGCATCTACCATCTGATGTTCTGCAGTTTCTTCTATGGAAATCTCTGTTTTGCATCAGATAGTGTTTAAATTGGTAACTGATTTCAGGCCATGTTTATCAGTGCCTGGAGTCATCTTTCCAGTTTTTGTACAACTTCTTGTTTACATTGACAGCGGTTACTGCTGATAGTGATTTCTTGTCTTTACATTAGTTTCGACATAGCAAGATACATTAATATTGTATGTAAGTGTTGCATTAATTTTTTGAAATGTTTTAAAAAATTTTGTCCACACTTAGGCTTTTTGGGGATCCATTTGGGCTCGGTGTTCCCACTGGGAACTTGGGCTCTTCTGAAAATTTTAAAAAAAAAAATTTTTTTTTGGAAAAATATTTTCTTTCAAAGATTATAATGGATTATGTTATATTATGTATCTTTATTTCAAGGGATAGTGCGACTAATATGACTGTGTATTTTTTTATTGATGAAAAAATATTTTTTATTTATAATGCGAGGATATCTTCCTCTAATTCTCAGATTCAATGTATTCGCACTAATTCCTGCTCTGTGTGTGTTGATTGAAATGACAACGTTGGAGACGTGTGTCACGATATTGTGTTTGCGGGGAGGGGTCAATAACGGTCCTCTCTCCATAGGGTCACTCTATATTATCATTTTATTTTTCAGAATTCAGAGTGATGTTTTCGTGATGTCTTCAACAAGTGTGTCTCTGTCGTTGCAGTGTTAGGGCTAGCGGCTAAGTGCTCAGGGTAATACGACAATTGCCGAAGAGGTCCCTAGTAGGATCGAAGGCATTGATCGTCTGCTAGTCCGCCCGGTGTAGCGACCATTCATCGAATGGCTTGGCAGCCGGGTTTGTCCGTTACGGTTCTGGGAAGCAGTGTGGGTGATGCGAGCACTATAAACTTGGAACGTGCACACCCAGGAACGACGGATCCGAGGATAGTACGGAGGAAGCCTGTCAGTCTAGTAGCTAGCTTGTCCAGGTCTATCCGGACCGCGAGCGAGAGAGGCCCCCTCTCTCTTACAACTACACTTGAGCCGCAATGTTGTTGTATGTTTGTTTGTTAGTCGGAACATACGTCCAATCCTCCTGTTCGGGACGTTCCGTCACATACACAGTCCGAACTGGCTGTGTTATGGGCTTCCTCATCCTCATGTCAACACACACCACCGCACCTTGGCTTGTGACGACAGAGTTTCAGGGGACGTTCGCATATTATATAAATGCAGGAATGAATGTTCCTAGAGCTTCTGCTTTGCCGACCAGGGAATATTGTCGACCAGGTTACTTCATCTGTTAGCCAAGGATATGAGGTCTTTCCTGATGGGACGTTCGCATATTATATAAATGCAGGAATGAACGTCCCTGGAGCTGACAGTGGATATTATGTAAGTCACGGCTCCACAGGCCTCATTCAGGAATAAGAATGCGGTGATTTTCTGTGATGTCTTCAAAAGTGTGCTTCCGTCGTCACAGTCAAATGAAGAGCTAGCGGATAAGTGCTCATGATATTACGTCAATTGCCTAAGAGGTTCCTAGTAGGATCAACGGCATTGGCGTCCGCTAGCTTGCCCGGTATAGCGACCATTCATCGAATGGCTCGGCAGCCGGGTTTGTCCGTTGCGGTCCAGGAAGGAGATTTGGGTGATGTGAGCTCTATAATAAGACAAAGTGCACACCCAGTGACGACGGATCAGAGGAGAGAACGGAGGAAGCCTATTAGTCTGGTTCCTAGCTCGTCCAGGTCCATCCAGGCTGCGAGCGAGAGAGGTCCCTCTCTCGTACAACAACATCTGGGACCAGATGTTGTGGTACAAAACTTTTCGCATTCGGAGCATATGTCCGCCGCTCGGGACGCTCCGTTATATAGACAGTCCGGAGAGACTGTCGATAGGGCTCCCTCATCCTCACGACAGTGCACACGACCGCACCTTGGCTACGTGACCACGGATATCCAGCCAGCTTTGCCGATCAGGGATTCCACGGCGACCAGGTCACGCCATCCGGTAGCCAGAACATGAGGCCTGTAGACTCTGGACGTTTGCATAAAAGAAGTATGCAGGAGTCAACGTACACAGAGCTTCTAGCGGCAAAGTAACGTAAGACCGCTACTCCACAGGCCTCAGTGACGGACGTGCTATCCCAAATAGCACAACTTATCGCAGCATCCCAGCAGACGACAAAATCTCTATCGGATCAGGAATTATCCGATGACGCTGGGTCGGTACGTTCTGCTGAAGCATCAGGTACAGACGACCGAGAACTTCATAGGGTCCGACAGGATGGCGAAAGGGATTCAGAGGATTTGGAGCTTTCCCTTTCGGAACAACATAAAGCTGCCGTAGATTTTATCCGGCATTATCTTCCAGAGGTTGTTCCGTTGCACCAGAATGCTGCGATGCCGGATAAGAGACTGATAGCGTCATTGGACACAGAATTTTTTGATCGGTTCAGGGACATCGTCCCTGAGTTTCCGACACAGTCCAATAATGTCACAAGAACATTTGAATTATTGAATAACGCTATATATAAGCTTGCTACCAAAACTAGCAAGGCTGGTTTCTTGTCCGCAAATGCTCTAAATCTGCCTTTCATTAATTCAAGGAATAAATTCGAAACGGCAGGACAGGGCATACCGAGAGTTCCTCTGCGTCTAGACGACCAGGCTGAAGACTTAGAATTGTCTATACCGTCGTCTATGTCAATTCCAACCATGACGTTGGAAACGACAATAATGTCTAACAGAGTTAACTTAGACGCTTTATCATATGCAGATCACCTTACTAAGGCGTTATCATTACGTCTTCAAGGGAAAGAATTCCAGGATATACAATCCTCATTAAGAGTTCTTTCAAGGGCAATAGCTTATTCCACGTATAACTCCGCCCTTTCAGTGGCAAACCTGGAGTTGGTTAGACGTGACACAGCCCTAGCTACATCCACGCGCGTGGATGGTAAGGTGAAAAACTCTCTCAGAGTCGCTTCGGTCTCCAGAGAGCTTCTCTTTGACGGCAAGCTTTCAGCAATCTATGATAAGATAACTAAGAAAGCTTCGGATTCTCTGCTATTCTAATCCGCTTCTAAAAGTCGGATACAGCAGAAAAGAGTAAGACAGGCACTTCTGGGACTAGTACGCCCAAGAGAAGTTCCTGTAGAGGTTCCTATGCATCCTCTAGGTCTTATTCTAGAGACCGTCAAGGCAGCGACTCACGTGGGGGACGTTATTCTGGCCGAGATAACCGGTCAGATGTCCCTAGGTCGACGGGGCGAGGTGCGGGTCGTGGAGGACGTAGTTTCTCCTTCCACAAGCCTCGCAGGTCCAGGAGGTGATGGTTTGAACCTCTATCGTGTTCTGGTAGGCGGAATATTATCGAGTTTTCTAAACGATTGGGCGTCAATTATGGACGACCCCTGGGTTCGAGGGGTAATTTTGGAAGGACTAAGAATATCCTTCAAACGAAAGCCTCCATGAACTCGAAGTCCAAAATGGACTCAGCTTCCATAAAATCCGCAGAAAAGAGATGCTCTTTTATCTGAAGTACAGTCTCTTCTGAAGAAGAACACGGTAGAGGTCGTAGAAGACCAGGAATCACCGGGTTTCTACAGCCATCTGTTTCTGGTTCCGAACCAGACGGCTCGTTCCGTCCAGTCATAGATCTGAGCTGGATAAACAAGCTGATCGTTGCTCCGAAGTTCTATATGGAAACAATTCGATCAATCAGAGCGAGTATTCGGGTGAACGACTATGCTACAAGCATAGATCTCAAGGATGCGTACTTTCACGTCATGGTACATCCGACATTCAGAAAGTGTCTACGCTTCGCAGTCCTAGGAGTTGTATATCAGTTCCGAGCGATGTGCTTCGGTTTGAACCTAGCGCCCTGGGCTTTCACTCGAATAATGAACTCGGTAATGATATATTTCCGAGCTCATTCGTCTGTGGTAACGTCGGCCGACCTGGACGACATTCTTCAGAGATACGGCAACGAGTTAATGCTTCAGAACGATGTGCAGAATCTGCTTCTATTACTCCGACGTCTGGGTTTTATAATAAACGAGGAGAAGTCGGATCTGGTGCCATCCAAGTCATTCACTCATCTGGGAATGAGCTTCGAGACGCACAACAATCTCGTTCGTCTGCCGTTAACCAGAGCGAAATTAATCAGTTATTACGCTCGCTATTGTAGGCCCGTCGGAACCGGGGGGGGGCTGATTTCGTCGTTAGTTTATCCATAATGGGAGCAACCGATGTAATCCGAATAAAACTGGACATTACATTATTGAACTCAGATTAGAACAGTGGCATAGGAACCGGTTGGGGGGGGGGGGGGGGGGGGGGGGTAAGGGAGATATTTCCCCCACCCCTACAAATTTGTGAAAAGAAAAGTAGGCTTTACTGGGCTGGGTTGGTGGTTTCTCCACACGGGATGCCCACTGGTTACCATATTCCGACATTACTGTTAATGATTACTGGATTGAGTGGGTTCCATGTGGGCTTTCTTCCACCCATAAAACTGACAGTCGTCTTTTCGCCTAATTGTGGAAAGCGATGTTAAACCCCAACCAACCACAGGGTAATTCATTGCATGTTCACTATTCCTGTCATTCTGCTCGGAAATCACACTGAATTGATCAGAGAGCTGACGTATTTCCTTATTGACGATGTATTTGCTCAGAATCACTCAGAATGCATATTTGTACATCATAAATTAAAAAAATTTCCCGGGGGGGGACACCCACCAACGAGATGGGGAAGTACCCCCTCTCGTGCTCACCCCCACTCGCCTTTTCACGGTTCGGATGACGCTTCGCGTCATAGGAATATACAATTTATTTGCTCAGAATCAACCAGAATGCATGTTTTTACATCTTAAATTCGAAAATTTTCCCGCGGGAGACCCCCGGACCCCCCACCAATGAGACGGAGGATATCCCCTCTCGTGTTCACCCCCACTTGCTGCTCGGATGACGCGTCACGTCATGGGAATATAGGTCCTACCCCTCCCCCCCCCCCCCCCCCAATAAAATTAGCTTACTACGCCCCTGGATTAGAATTATGAACGTATCACTGAATGTATAACATGCACCTGCATATGTTGATGTGCAAACGTTTTGAGCAATTGCTTTGGCAGCTCAGAAGACCACGACAACCGTTGGCGTAATGATACAACTAATGAATCCACCATAAGGCCTGACTGTTTTTTAGCATGACGGAATACGGCCACGGCCTGCAGGTGAGCCCGGTGTGAGAACTGTCCCCAAATGTTATGGGGTTCTATTGGGATTTTTGAAACATTTTGTTAAAAAAACAACTTTTGCCGTTTAAAAAAATCAAGAGGTTTTTGCTTCAAAAGCTACCAGAATGCTTCCTTTGATTGCCCTTTTCAAAAAATTTTCTGGGGGAGTAACCCCCCCTCCCCCCCCCCTCAAAAAGCTTGTGCCTTCAGCACTCGCGCCAGATGCCTTCGGCATCTGGATACCCCATACCCATTTAGTATCAGCCAGTTCACCCAAATTAGCAATATCAGCACCCCCAATATAAATTTCGTTCCGACGGGCCTGTATTGTCTTCACTCAGACAAAGTTACAGCGAGAGATTTCATCAGACTGATAGGGTTGTGTGGAGCTGCCGCAGATTTTATTCCAATGGGGCGGCTACGCACTTGTCCTCTCCAAATCTTTTTGACTCAAAAAGAACAGAATTGGAGGGTGAAGATTCTTTCGCTCATTACATACATCCTCTTGTAAGTCAAGTGAAATAGATTCAGACTTGGGCAGATATTCAGTGGTTTATTCAGGGAAATAACTTGGGACCCAACATTGAGCCCAATGGTTTTTAAGTGCCAGGGTCTTTGGGATCCGTAGTTCCTAATCAAGCACATAAACATCAGGAATTGATGTTATTTTGGCTTGCGTTACGTCATTGCATGAATGTTATCCAGATTGCCCACAGGCAATTCTGTCTGACAATTCGACGGTATAAGTGTATTTTCGGAACTAGGGAGGTACTCATTCCATTCGGTTATTCACTGTAACGGAATGAATCCTTCTGTTGGTACTAGAACATCAAGTTCTCCTATCGGTCTGTCGTATACCGGGTCGTCTGAACGTATTAGCGGACTCCCTTTCACGAAAGGGCCGCTTGTTGCAGTCAAATGGACTTTTAACGAGTATTTATATCAGATTTGCTACCTATGAGAGCGGCCAATGATGGACTTATTTGCGACGCATCTCAACAATCAGTTGCAAGTGTATGTGTCAACATGTTCGGATCCTCGAGCGTTTGCAGTTGACCCTCTATCCATCTCGTGAGACGGGATAATAGGATATGGGTATCCTCCAGCGCCGTTGATTCAGCAGATATTGCTTAAGTTAAATAATCTCAATGCAGTTCTGTTGGTAGCTCCTCTGTCTCCACAAAGACCGTGCATTAATCTATTTAGGTGTCTGTTGTGGCTTATGCTGTGGAAGCTTTCTCCACATCTCGGTCCATTCTATAGCTAGATGGATTCTATTAGCTTTCAGTACTGCTTATGATAATATCAACACAGCAGTCTGCGATTAAGATTTTAGCTCTTGAAGTAAGAGTTCTTTCTACTTCAGAGGCTTATGCTAATAGCGTTGCTATTACAGTTCTAATGACGGCTGCATATTGGTTTTAGCTTTTCACTTGCACGAGTTTATACCTCAGAAATATTGAGTCCATTTCTAGAGACCGGCATTGTTTAGTTTCGTTATCTGTTGCTCAGAATGTCGTCCACTAAACAGTTGCAACTATAGTTGTGTAGGCTTTTGGTTCCGGCAGTGACTCTGTGCTGCCGCCCTCTTTGCTCTGGGGTATTTGACCCAGGGCAAGGGGAAGGGGGGGGGGTGGCGGGTGTTCCCTTAGGTCACCTGCTTTATAGTGAAAAGCAAGGGAATACCTCCCCTAGAGTCAGTAATTCTAGTCGGTACCGGGATGATTTTTAAAGTGCAAAGATAATTTTTTACTCATCCATGTAATATTTTCAAGTGTACCTCAGTGTGTAGTATTTGTATATGTCACATATCATGCAGACGTTAATATACAATTATCGGTCACTTGAATTTAAGAGTCTCATTTATCTGGACTACTTTATTTATCGGCTTTCCTTTAAAAATAATTACCATAATGGATTATACTGGAGGTTAATAGACATCAGTGATGTTATTATGCTCAATTACAGAATGATGTTGTGTCTTTCTTGTTTTGATGCAGAATAGAAAGATACATGTAAAGCCTATTTCTCCTTTCTCCTTGAGGGGATAATTCTGTATATATATAGTTGAGTTATTGGATTGCTTTATGTCCTAGGCCCTCCAACCTTTTTACTATTCAGCTAAGTCTGGGTCATTGGTACAGTATAAAAATGTTAAAAAATTTATAGTAATTTATATATTTTTTATACTTACCAATGACCCAGACGGGGATGGCCCTCCCATGAGTTGGGAACTCATACCTCCCCGCTGAGTACATAACTCTTTTCCAGGCACTGCTTGTAAGAATGACTTTTGGCGCCAATTTCGAGACCTCTTTGACACTGCGCATGCACAATGGAGGAAAGGTATGGAGGACCATATAGGACATGTAATTTTCGGTTTTAGATGCAAATTTGGGGGATTGGGGGGTAAAATTTGTGTTTGGCCCTAGAATTTAAGAGTTAGCACCAGCTAAGTCTGGGTCATTGGTAAGTATAAAAAATATATAAATTACTATAAATTTTTTAACTTTTTGGGAAAAAATGTTGGTTTTGTCATTTGCAACTCATATTAGGTGAAAGTTTACTGCCACCCCATATAGCATGTGAAAATTACAAGAACACTGCTTTTTATATTTGCAGATGGATATTACGTGTATATTGAGACTTCATCACCAAGAGGTGCTGGTGATAAAGCGAGGTTGATTTCGCCTTCAGTTTCTCTCAGTTCTGGTCAGGTGAAATGCTTCAGTTTTTGGTACAATATGTATGGAGACAATGTTGATTCATTGAACATATACATAAAGCACAGTGGAAATTTAGGTTCACCAGTGTTCACACAGAGAGGCACTCAAGGCACTACATGGAAATATGGGCAGATAAATGTCCAGGGATCATCTCCTGTTAATGTGAGTACATTTTTTATTTTCATTTTCTGTAGTTCAAATGATAGCATCGTTGTTAACTTTGGTTATAAAATGGTAATAAGTCATTTTTGAATTGCTTACACAGTTGATTATGCTTTTGTTATTTTTCAGGTTGTTATTGAAGGTGTACGGGGAACAAGTTATCGCGGTGACATTGCTATAGATGATGTAAATATTACAAATTCCCAATGCTCATCAAGTGGTAAGCAAATATTGTATTTAGAATAATATTAAATATTAAGTGAGATGATTTTCCCATGTTATCTATATAGTCTTAAAATAAATTACCCTGAATGTTTTAACTGATTTAGTGTCAAAGTCCATATTGATTCAGAATATTCTGAATCATTTTTTTAGCTCAACTTGACAACGTCAAGTATGAGCTGTTGGGATGGGTTGTGATCCATCCCATATCTTATGTACGTATATCTGTCCGTCTGCCCATCCACAATTCTCTTAACACACCCTACAGGCCATAGCTCTCACCTGATCAGTTTCAAATTTCATGTGGCTTTGGGGCAATGTCTAGATGGGAGCTATCAATTTTTTTCGAATTTCAGTGAAAACATGGCTGCCAGTGGCCATCTTAGATTTGGCATATAAATTATCAATAATTCCATTAGCACACCCTACAGGCCACATCTCTCACCTGATCTTTTTCAAATTTCATATGTAGCTTTGGTGTGATGTCTAGATGGAAGCTATTGAAGTTTTCTGAATTTTGTTGAAAAACATGGCTGCCAACAGCCATCTTGGATTTCTATATAAATTGTCCCAACAATTCCATTAGCACACCCTACAGGCCACAGCTCTCATCCGATCAGTCTCAAATTTCATATGTGCCTTTGGGGCAATGTCTAGATTGGAGCCATCAAATTTTTCCAAATTTCTTTGAAACACATGACCACCAGTGGCCATCTTAGATTTGGCATATAAATTGTCAACATTTCCATTAGCACACCCTACAGGCCACATCTCTCACCTGATCTTTTTCAAATTTCATATGTAGCTTTGGTGTGATGTCTAGATGGAAACTATTCAATTTTTCTGAATTTTGTTGGAAAACATGGCTGCCAGCAGCCATCTTGAATTTGGATATAAATTGTTAACAATTCCATGAGCACACCCTACAGGACACATCTTTCATGTAATCTTTTTTGAATTCCATATAGCTTTGGTGTGATGTCTAGATGGGAGCTATCAAATTTTTCTGAATTTCGTTCATAAATATGGATGCCAGCAGCCATCTTGGATTTGGCATATGAATTGTTAAAATTCCATTAGCACACCCTGCAGGACTTATCTCGCACCTAATCTTTTTCAAATTTCATCTGTAGTTTTGGTGTGATGTCTAAATGGGAGCTATCAAATTTTTCTGAATTTCATTGAAAAACATGGCTGCCAGTGGCCAGCTTGGATTTGGCATATAAATTGTCAACAATTCCCTTACTACACCCAACAGGTCCCATCCCTCACCTGATTTTTTTTTCAGATTTCATATGTAGCTTTGTTGTGAATCTGATGTCTTTTCTGTAGAAACTTGAGTGAATGACTTGGCATTACTGGATCTTTCTATTTAGTTCAGTCCCTTCTTGGACAAGTTGAGCTGCAGTGTCATTGACACTGTCATTATTTTTCTTGTTTTTCCCATAAAACAACAATGGAATTGAATTTTGAAATCTTGTTTGATAGAGCTCATCAAGCTCTGTCAAACGAGATATTATTGGTCAAGGAATAAGTCATTTATACATAATCTGTTATCTGTTGAGAATACATTTGTGCAGTCAGATGGCAAAGAGTTAACCCTCAAGGCCTAATTCCGCCTTTAATCACTTTTTTCAACAACGAAACAGGTTCCCCAACATGCAGTCTTGGAGTAAACTTGGAAGTTACATTCAGGGTGCTTTGGCAGTCATTTCTAGTCAAGATGTACCCAACAATGGCAAATTACAGGATGTAGAATGTCAAAATAGGGCAAAAAATATATAAAAGTTTATACCGTGAGGGTTAAAGAGTTAATCTTTTTATAGTATGCCTTGCCTATTCATACTGCAGACAACAGATAATTTTATATATGAAAATGGTGAAATGGTTAGTTCATATGGGCCGTGAGCTGCGAAAAGGGACCTTAGGGGTAAAAAATTTGAAATTGCGTTAGAGTTACATCTCTACTTCCCTGAAATCGAGGATTCCAACAAAGTTTACTTTAGGTTCATCTGACATTTATAAATGGGTCAACGCGACGTGTAAAGTGGGATGTCCAAGAGCCCCATAACTTGAATCGACCATTTGACGTTTCATCCTAATACTTATACGATGCATATGTGCAACGTTATCTCTCGTGAAAATGTGAACGTTTAGCAAACTGTAAGAAGTTATTTCTTTTTCAAAAAAAATGCAATATTTAAGAGTGAAGGAAGATAACAAACTACCATCTGAGCTTTAATTCACTGTGGATATGGTTTAGTTCATGGTGTGAGAGGAGCAATCTGCAAAGAAAGTTTTGAAAAAGATTTGTTTTGCTGAGCTGTCAGATTTTTCATTTTTGTTTATTTCTTGTTCATTTTTTTTGGTTTTTTGTTTTTTTTTTGAGGGGGTGATGCTTTTTGCATGTTTTCGGCTGCTTTCCATGCATCGGCAAATTGAATAAAGAAAATTCATTAACACACGACCCTCCTCACCAATATAACTAGTAGGCTGAAAACAGACAATAATAACAACAACAACAACAACAACAAAAAAAAAGCAGAAGAAGAAGAAACGAGATCAACAGTAATTTTACAGTGCCCTCTCCAATAATGGCAATATGGGCCAACGTGCACAATGTCGCAAACGCATCAGAGCATCGATAACAATTTTTTCTCGAGAGAACTAACACCGAATCTCTAACCAACGGTAGTGTGTACTCACTCCCACCGACGTCCAGCCAGCATGATATATTATGCCTATAACATATCCTGTCCCACTTAATGACGACTTCAGGAAAACAATTCTTAGATTTTTATTCATGGATTGATTCACATGCAACACTACTGCATTAAAATTTACCCTGATAATTTTGTGGTAAAATTTTATTATTCTCTATGCAGTACCAGTGACCCTTAAGTCTTCCATTTGCACAGCTCTGCATAGAGAATTATCTAAATATACCACCCTAGCATACTATTCATACATTCGTTCGTATATTTTGCCACACCCAATCAAAAATCCTGGCGTATTGAGTATTTATCCCCTGCTAGGTTCAGTTAATGGCCCGTATGAGTCTTCGAAACAAGAAACCTAAAAAGGTGACTGATATATACTGTCACAAGTTTTACTCCTTTTGTCTGAAGCGGCTGTTGTAGGCCACAAATAGGTCATACATCCCTTTATTCGATGAGAAAAACTGAAACAAATATTCACAGAGCAGTCAGGTAACCTTAGGGCCGTATTTAAGAATGGGCAGACTGGGTGGACGCACAGGGCCCCACATTTGGCAGGGAATTTTGTCATATTGTTCAAAATACCCATTTTTCTGTTGAAATGTTTCACATTTTGGAGCTCAGAGTGCTTTCAGAAACTTCCTGAGAACCTCCCGAAATCCAAATTTACCTGGGGTAACCCCCCCCCCCCCCCCCCCAAGACCCCAGTTAAGCCGCTCGTTGGCCAGACCACTTCGGGATCTGGATGTTATGAGTGTAAGAAAAAATTGAGCTTCTACTCGATGCTTCCCAGGCTCCCCATATTTCTGAATCTGGCCCTTGGTAACCTGACATCTCTGGACAGGTTTTTTGGGGGGGTTTTCACTGACACTGACTCTAAAGTTAGAAACAATGTGTGAGAATGAGCAATCGCATAGCTGATCATGGTGACAACATTTCTTCTATTAATTTCCCAGTATCAACCAATAAATTACATGTTTCAGGAAAAAAAATTGGAGGCGTTATGGTTTTTCAGAAAGCGTATTTGTCGGAGGCTTTAAACACGAATTTGGAAGTGGATCGTGTATTTGTCGGAGGCTCTAAACACGAATTTGGAAGTGGATCGAGGGGTCAGGATCAACCACTACATGCATACATGCACAGAGAGGCATCTGTAATATTTTCTTGCCTAGGTAAAACGTTGGCTGACAAACGCCATCATTTTCTTTGAAATGAAATGGCGTGAAAAGAAATCTTGAAGACAACATAATTTTAGGCACATCACAAAAACTGATTTATTTATTTGAGCTTCCATTAACAAGTTATCTTGAAGTACAATGTACTGCAAGATTGTCTTCCCAATTCTAAATTTTGTTGCCATTCAGTACTTTTCGACACCACCATTAACACTTTTTGCAGAATCTCAATTCACATGTACAGTCGAAACTCGAAGTTTACGGGACCGACCGATAACTTCAACTTATCCCAGTCTTCGAGTTATGCACTTCAGATGTATTTGAGGAATTTGGAAGCCTTGAACAAGCGACGGTCTATATTTCCTGGGAGGGGTGGAGGGGGATTGCTAGTCCGGCCCTGATTGCTAGGACTGATAGCCAACTACGAGTTATCTCATATATTCGAATAATCCGATTTCGAGTTATCGATTGCAGACTGTAGTTAAGAACATGACGGTTTCATTTGCCTTGAAAGTTATTTTTTTAAAGGTTGTCGTACATCAAAATTGAAAAAAAAAATTTTTTTTGTTGACAAATTGTTTTTCATGATAGTCCAAGGCAGAACATTGCTTTTCGGAGCTAGTGTATTATTTTTACAGCCCCCCCCCCCACCCCTACCGCTCACAGGTTATTCCCTTCTGTGTTGTGTATGTGTGTTTGTGATATTGGCATCATGCTGCAGTGAAATTACATCATTTAATTATTTTAGACTTATGTGCAGTCTACCTTACCATCCAATCAATAATTCGTACAAGATTATTCTTTCATGTTTCATCAGGAAAAAGAACTCAATTGTCACCAAGGGACTTCAGTTCATGAGGACTAGTGGGAGGTCAGTTGTAAAAAAAAAAATACACGGGGCCGAAAAAGCAACATTCCGCCCCTGGATTCCCTAAAAACAAAATTTGAGCCATTTTTTTTTGTGTGTGTGTGTGTGTGTATGCAAAAATCCAATTTTGATGAGAAATATGAAAGCAGAAGAAGTAACTTTCAAAGCAAATAAAACCTATATATCTTTTACCTATCATGTTCTTAAGTGACCACCAAAGATATAAAATAATGCTCAAAGGTCTTTTATCAGCGAAATAAATGTGGAAAAAGTGGATTTGAAAAAAATGGTTTGGCTTCGGAAGGGGGGGAGGGCGGCGCACCCGCAAATGTTTTTCTGACCCCACCAGAGGTTATTCCAAGGGCTAAATTTTGGGCCTCGTGTATTTTTGTTTACAGCTGATGCCCCCCTGCATCACGATCACAAAATTAATAAGGCTCCAAATGAAAGAAAAACTGACACAATTGTGAGCTATCTAAGTTGACCAGTAGCAGGGGCGGTGCTAGAAAATCTTGCATGGAGGGGCAGGGGCAAGTAGGGGACATGATATGCTTCCCATGGGGGAGGAGGCATTGGGGGGGGGATAGCGGTGCATATCAATAATTTGTAAGGCAATAGCAATCCTTGAAGATTTATTGGAGGGTTTTATTTTTATTTTTATTTATTTATTTATTTGTTTATTATTATTTGGGGGGGGGGGGAAGGGGTGAGGTGATTCACTTTTTCTCAAGCACCCAGACCTCTCCTCCCAGATAAAAAAACAGACGAAAAATTGTGCTTTCGGACTATTCTGGTGGCTTTTAAAGGTTTACACAGTTTTTGAACGTTGAAAATAATGAGGTAGGGCCTATGACCCATATTTTGAGGGCAAGATTCACAAACTGTGTAGGCTAACTGCATTCGAGCTTGTAATTCTTTACTGGATAAGTTAATCGGCTGTGTGTATGGGAATAACAAAACAAGCAGAGTCAATGTTTGTGTGAGAGAGGGTGTGTGAATGTGTTTGTGATGAATGGGAGAAAGGGGATGGCTGGCAGAATCTATGTTTGGGGATGGAGTAAATGCCCTTCACCTCACCCCCACCTGTAGCATCGACACTGGTCACAAGTTACTGCGCTTGACATGAGGTGTTGCGGCTTTTGAGGTTGCAAAGAATGTAGACTGTGGACATGCTGTATCCAGGGCTGTAGAAAATAAATCACATTCAATTTCACAGTCCAACTATGCTGTTAGAAAATAGAACACTGCAAGGCTTTGTCAGTATGATCTTTGGGAATTGTGTACTGTAATGACTAGTAGTGACGTAGAGTGGAGCTTGAATACAGAACAGACAACTTTAGTAATTTTTACGCCACAGCAGAACTTCAAATAAAAACAGAACAACAACAACAAAAAAAACCCACATTGCTTTTCAAATGTATGCCAGATAAAAATATAACTGTAGTTTAACCCTTGAGTTATCTTATCTGACTTTCACAAAACTTTGTGGTTACAAACGTAGCTTAAGACATCTCATTGGAACAAACTCATTGAGCTCATTCCAGAGAGATGTCATAAGCTATGTTTTTGATGCAAAAAATGATAAAAATTAGTTATTCAAGAATTTTGTTTGCAAGTGTCATCTGCCTTTTATGTTAGATTAAGGGTTAAAAATATTTCTAAAACAGATTTGTGCATTTTGCTGTAGACTGAAGTGCATGGCAGAATATCATTTAGGACTGGGTGGGTACATATCCTTGAAACTACTTAAAAATGCTTGAATTTTAAACTGAAAATTACTTGAAAAATCAAACATTTTTGAGAATATTCATGAGAATCCCCCCTCACACACCCCCCACCCAAATAAAAAAAAATATATATATATATTTTGGTAATTGCTTAGCTCATTTTGGTCAAAATATGTTGCAAGGCTATTAAAAAAATACTTGTTTCTCCAGAACCTCCCTCTTCACTGAAAATCTAAGTCATCACTCTATTTTTTTTCCTTGGAAATCTCTTCAATGATACTATTTTTTTGCACTTGTACAATTAAAACTTTAACCAACTATGTCTTGTTTAAAAGAGTTCATTGAGAGACAAGATATAGTTCATTAAATTTGCAACAGCAGTTTTGAAAATTTTCACTGCTGAAAATATTATTAGGAGTTAAATTAATAATTTCAACTATTTTCATGACTATTTTGTGGATTAACAAACAAAAAAATACACCAGTAAATAAATAAAATGAAAAATGATAAGGTATGGCCCATCAAGCACTGGAGAATAATCATAGATTCAGACTGTGGGGATGAGGAATGATAGTAGTTGAAGTTAATTTGAAAATTATTTCATTAAATTTGTGGTATTACTTACAATCTATTCTTTATCAGGTACTATTTCCTAATGCAGACATGGCAGACAAACAAGACATCTTAAGTTGTATCGTAATCGCAGACCATATAGAAGCCGCTGCTTGTTTCTCATTCTGTCTATGTGTCTTTTATGAGTTTTTTGGATCATATAATAAATAGAATCTTCAACTCATCCCCAGTTTATATTGAAATTTACAAAAGTTTAATTAGTTAATTTTTGTCCCCCAAAAAAGAACTTTCACTGTTGTGGGATAGGGAGTTTTTTTGTTTTTGCTTTTTTTTTTTTTTGGAGGGGGGGAGGGGGAGGGTGTTCACTGGGTGATTTTTTTCTCTTTGCTTCAAACGGTTTTGAAGGAATCTGAGTGATTTTGAGGAAACAAAAAAATCACACAACAGACCCTTCTCCCCCTCCCCAATCCTCATACCTCAATTAGAGTAACTGTTTTAACATATAGATGTTGAATGTGACCTTAAATCCGTCTTTAACCAATTTTATCAGGTGAGCGATTAAGGCCCTTTGGGGCTTCTTATTGAAGTAATGACCCTTGATTAGTTCATTTTTGCCTGTTTTCAGCTTGTTAGCCCGATAACTTAAACAGATATCAATGGATTCAGTCAATATTTTCTCTGTGAGACTTTTTAACAATCTCTTGAATAAGTTTGAAAACCGGTATGGTTTGGCCACACTGAACAGAGTTATGGCCCTTAATTAGATAATTTTTGCCCATTTTCTGCTTCTTAACATGATAACTTGGACTAATATCAATGGATTTGGTCAATATTTGGTGTGTGTGCCTTTCTTAACAATGTCTTGTTCAGGGATAATTTTGAGTATCTCCAGGGGCCATTTATGGGACTCTTTCCCAATGACATTTGGACATGATTTTTCCCAATTCTCAGCCCTCAATTTCCAAATATCACTCAAAACAAAACTTTAATGCACAACTGGGTGCCCTGAACTGGGTAGTCATAAGGCCTCAGAAAACCATTGGTTTTCTGAGGCCTTAGGACTACCCAGTTCAGGGTACAAGTTAGACATTAAATTATGACCACTTCAGGACACCAGTTATACATTCAATTTTAATTACTTGCCGAACGAAGTCCCTAAATTCAAAGGGAAATGACAAGATCTTTAGTAGTATGAAAATAATTTAATAGAGACTACAGAGACTGCGTGAACATGATTCCATGTGACTGTTTGTTACAAAATACTTGTAGTATACGTGCAGTTGATCAGGTATCGGTCTTAGTGTTCTCTGCTCAATTCGATTGTAAACTTTCTTAGTCGTTGTATATTTTTTGCCCTCCAAAACAAATTCCCAATTGGAGCCCCCATGACACAATTTTTTCCAATGGTATGGGCCCCTGGACCCTTTCTCAAAGAGGGCAGAATAATCCCTGCTTGTTTGAGGTAAAAAACCAATGTGATTTGGCCATATTGAGCAGAGTCATGGCCCTCAATTAGATAATTTTTGCGTGTTTTCTTCTTGTTAGCATGATAACTTGAACAAATATCAATGGATATGGCCAAAATTTGGTGTGTGTGCCCTTCTTAACAATGCCTTGTTAGAGTTCGAAAACCGGTGCCATTTGACCATACTGAGCAGAGTGATGGCCCTTAATTTGTTAATTTTTGCCTGTTTTCAGCTCGTTAGTGCAATAGCTTGAACTAATATCGATAGATTTGGTCAATATTTGGCATGTAAGACTTTCTCAATGTCTTGAATGAGTTCTAAAACTGGTAAGGTTTGGCCATACTGAGCAGAGTTATGGTCATTAATCAGTTAATAGTTGCCTGTTTTCAGCTCGTTAGCACAATAACTTGAACAAATATGAATGCATTTGATTTTTGGATAATGACAAGCCTTACAGGTGAAAAAAAAATCAACACCGCATCAGCAATGCCTAATCCTTGTTTTTTCCTGTTTTCTTTTTGTAGGTACAAAATTGAATTCACTTTCCTGTACATTTGAAACTAATACATTGTGTGGATACACTCAAGACCATTCTGATATATTTGATTGGACTTGGCATGCTGGTGGAACTAGCTCAACACAGACTGGGCCCTCTAGTGATCACACACTTGGAACAAGTCATGGCCATTACATGTACATCGAATCATCTAATCCCAGAAAATACCAAGACAAAGCTCGTCTAATGTCACCTGTCTTTACACAACACAGCCCTGCATGTCTTCAGTTTTGGTACAGCATGTATGGCACAAATATTGGTACATTGAATGTGTATCTCTCACAAAACAACCAGCGAGGTCAACCTGTATGGACAAGACAAACAAACCAAGGAAACAAATGGAACATTGCACAGGTTACCTTGTCACCATCAAGTAACTCTCGGGTGAGTAAAATACTACTTTGTCACAAAGTATTTCACAATGGTGATAGAAACTTAGTTTTTATCGTTTTGTGTGGCATTTAGTGTGTAAAATATAGGGGCATGGTTTACCACTGAAATACCAAAAGAGTGGAGTTCCATCTAGACAGTGTGTTGTATTCGATAGAAAAGCATATCTTGCACAAGAGTTTTAGTTAATTTTTTTTTCATTGGAGGTTCATTAGCTGAAACATTGCTTGTGTTTCATATGCTTTTTTACAGTGTGGTTTTCTATTAATGACTTATATGTTCGATATGGCTCTCTTAACCTCTTTCAACATTGGTCTCATTTCAACGAAAAGGTCAGAAGTTATGTTTTTGAGACAAAAAATGAACAAAATAATAAAATTTGAATTACAATTTTTGTGAACAGCTCAGATTTGTTTTGCCACTACGTTAGTTGAAGGGCTATCCCTAAGAGGCCTATTATTGCCTTTGACAAATTGTATTGCCTCAGACCAGTTACCGGGACATGACGATGTCCTGCTCCCTAGAATAAACTAACCGTGACGGTAATTTGGTAATGGCAACCAAAACTTCACTAGAAATCATTATCAGACTGATAGGTTGTGGTGTAATGAAAACTCTGAAAGATTTCTTTACTGGATCACAGATTGCTTTTGTGAGCTACGTGATGGGGTTAACCCTTTACCCAATGCACACAATATCAAAATTTGTTATTTTTCTTATATTTTTTCACAAAATATCAACAAAATCATATCATGTGACCCCCCCCCCCCCCCCCACTCCCCACCCTCATTGGAACCAGCTTAATGAGCTCATTCCAATAAGGGAGTCACATGATTTGTTTTCAGGAAAATAAAAATAGAAAATGGCAACTGCTCAATTTGGAAATTATGCGGGCATATGTGACCAATTCATTAGGTAAGTGGTTAATAGATAGTCTTTGTTTGCATATTAGATTCAGCATTATTTTTGTTCTAGGTTGTGTTTGAAGGTATTGTTGGTAGAGGCTATAGAGGAGATATTGCAATAGACGATGTTACAGTTAAACAAGGAAGATGTGTTAACCCAGGTAATTTTTTGTAATGAGTAATTGAATTTATTTTCTTATTGAATTATAATAAAAAAATATACATTCAGTAAATTTCACCTAACACTTCTGATGTATTATAAATATCTACAGAAATATTATCACAAAGTAGAAATTTCATATTGATTGATCTTAAAGACCTTTGCCACCAAAATAGTTGAAGTAGCAAACATTAATATCAAAACTATGAGCCAGCAGGAGTACATTAACTGCTATAAGGCCATTTCTAACTTTCACAAACTTTTTGGCTTCCCAAGGTGTCCCAAAATACTATCACAAGGATGTTCTTCAAACATGATAGGGAAATATGGCAGTGGTTTCATGTTACATCACTGCTGCCTCTATAGCCATGATTTCTGAACTACTGATATTTTTGACAGAGCTTTATAAAAACATGTATTGTCAATGGTCTGAGACTGTTTGGTTGTTGTTTATTTGGGTTTAATGACACTTTTTACAGCCATGGTCACATCGTGTCAGACAGTTTGGTGGTTGGAGGAACCCTGAGTACCTGGAGAGAACCACCGAGCAGTGGCAAAAATCTGTAAAATTCTTCAACTTGCTAACTCTGTACAAGTTGGGTTAACAGCAGTTGAATGTAAGAGCACCATCAATGTTCAATATGCCTTAGTACACTGCACCACCATGCCCTCACTTGACCATCAGGATTAAGTGTCTTGCCCAAAGACACAATACAGTTACTGCTGGTGTTGACCTTTCAGTTTGAAGTTCAATGCTTTAACCACTGAGCCACTACACTACCAATAGTCTGGGCCCCGTTTATCATAAAAATGTTTTCATCCCTGAAGATTACAGGTGAATATTTTGTTTGTTCATGCATCAGTTGTCAACATTTTTTGTTTTTTCACAATTGTGATTAATTGACCATGTGCTGCTGACATATATTCCCTTCAAGGCAACAATATACTCTTGTCACCAGAATAAGGATAACCCTGTCACTGATTACGTAAGCATATCCCTCTAAATGGGATAAATCATTTCATGAATGATTTGGGGGCTTCCTTTGTTTGAAGTTTGAGGTCATGTCTAGATGAGAACGTCCTCTTTTGGTCACGTTTGGTCAACCGTGATGGCTGCTCGAGCCCAAAACCTTTAGCAGAGTCTACAGGTCGTATTTATGAAAGGATTTCATTGTAACTTGGTAGGATTACTCTGTATAATGTCTAGATGAGAACGTCCCCTTTTGGTCATGCTCTGTCAACCATAATGGCTGCCCAAGCTCAAAACCCAAAAACTTTTAGCACAGTCTGCAGGTCATATTTAATACGGAGGGATTTCATTGTAACTTGATAGGATGACTCTGTATGATGCCTAGATGAGAACTTCCCCATTTGGCTGCTATCTGTAAATGCTGCCTGAGCCCAACACCTGAAAACCTTTAGCACAGTCTACAGGTCGTATTCATGGAATGATTTCATTGTAACTTGATAGGATGACTCCATATAATGTCTAGATGAAAACGTCCCCTTTTGATCATGATTGGTCAACTGTGACGGCTACAGGGGTCCGAAGCCTGAAAACCTTTAGCACAGTCTACAGGTCATATTTATGAAGGGATTTCATAGTAACTTGGTAGGATGATTCCAGATAATATCTAGATGAGAATGTCACTTTTTGGTAGCGATCATTCAACTGTGATGGCTGCCCGAGCCCAAAACCTGAAAACCTTCAGCATAGACAACTGGTCGTATTTATGAAGGGATTTTATTGTAACTTGGTAGGATGACTCCATATAATGTCTAGATGAGAACGTCCCCTTTTGGTCGCGATTGGTAATCTGTGACGGCTACAGGGGCCCCGAAGCCTGAAAACATTTAGCACAGTCTACAGGCCATATTTATGAAGGGATTTCTTTGTAACTTGATAGGATGACTCATTTTGGAATAATTACACTGTAACTTGGTAACTTTGGTTGACATACATTAACTGTGAGGGCCACATTAACTACCCCTCAGTTCTTTAGTACAGTCTACACCTCAAATTATTTTTATTGAAAACATCGCATAAAGGGAACAGAAATTAACATATTCTCAATGATCACACTTCTTGTTATATTTTTATACTGTACCAATGACCCAGACATAGCTGGTGCTAACTCTTAAAAATCTAGGGCCAAACACAAATTTTGCCCCCCAATCCCCAAAATTTGCATTTAGAACCAAAGAAATCATGTCCTAAATGGTCCTCCATACTTTGCTTCCACTGCGCATGCGCAGTGTCAAGGAGGTCTCGGAATTGGCGCCAATTATCATTCTTTGTTTGGCCCTTCATCAGTTCACATCTGACTGATCTTTGTGCTTGTAAATCTCAGTTTAAATGATGCCAGACACATAAATATTAGAGAAATGGTGGATCTAAAGAGGAAACAGAAGGAGGAGAGGAAAAATGAGTGACAGAAAATAATCAGGGCTGTAACTTAAAATTTTTTTATGAAATTATGTTAAGTTGCCTATTTTCGAGGCATGGGCCTGTTGTTGTCATTCTTGCTATAAAGTTACACTGCTTGTTCAGTGTTTCCTCTCTCCCTTTCCTTTAAGTCCCCCCTTGCTATTCTCCCATGCTTTTGGCATATTTTCTGTAATATTATTACTAAAATTTCTTGGGAGTTTTAGCTGGGTAACAGAATGAATTCTGTTCTTTTCCCCATGTTTACGTCCTCACCCATGGGTGTCTAGGCGTAGTGTTCTGCATCTACCATCTGATGTTCTGCAGTTTCTTCCCTGGAAGTCTCTGTTTAGCATCAGATAGTGTATTATTGGTAACTGATTTCGGGCCATGGTTATCAGTGCCTGGAGTCATGTTTCTGGTGTTTATACACTTCTTGTTTACATTGACAACAGTCTCTGTGGAGGGGGATTTCTTGTCTTTGTGTTAGTTTAATCATAACAAGATACATTATTATTATTCGTAAGTGTTGCATTAATTTTTTTAAATATTTTTAAAATTTTTGTCCACACTTAGGCTTGGGATCCATTGGGGCTCAACGTTACTTTTCAGAAACTTTGGCTTTTCTGAAAAAATATTTTTAAAAAAAACTTTTTTTGATTTCAATTATTTTGTCTATGTTAATGGATCATGTTATTATGTATCTTTGTTTTCAGGGGTTGGTGCGAGTACTAGGACTTTTTGTATTCTTTTCACAATGAAAGGATATTGTTCAAATTGTAATAAGAGGAATACTAGGACTTTTTGTATTCTTTTCACAATGAAAGGATATTGTTCAAATTGTAATAAGAGGAAATCTTCCTCTGACTTTCATTATCATTGTATTAATTGTAGTCAGTGTACTCGCACTAACTCCTGTTCAGTATGTGTCAATTGGGATGACAAACATTGGAAACGTGTGTCACGGTATTTTGTTAGCGGGGAAAAGGCCATGCCGGTCCTTTCTCCGCAGGGTCACTCTAGTTTATCAATCTCTATTTCAGAGAAACAAGAACAGGGTGATGTTTCCATGATGTCTTCCAAAAGTGTGCCTCTGTCATCACAATTAAATGAAGAGCTAGCGGCAAAAGTGCTCATGGAAATACGTCAATTGCCTAAGAGGTCCCTAGTAGGATCGACGACATTGACGTCCGCTAGCTCGCCCGGTGTAGCGTCCATTCATCGAATGGTTCAGCAGTCAGGTTCGTCCGTTGCGGTCCAGGAAGGAGATTTGGGTGATGCGAGCACTATAAATCAACAAAGTGCACACCCAGTGACGGCAGATCAGAGGAGAGAGCGGAGGAAGCCTATTAGTCCGGTTCCTAGCTTGTCCAGGTCCATCCGGGCCCCTCTCTCGTACAACAACATCTGGGACCAGATGTTGTGGTACAAAACGTTTCGCATTTGGAGCATACGTCCGCCGCTCGGGACTCTCCGTTATATAGACAGTCCGGAGAGACTGTCCAGAAGGCTTCCTCATCCTCACGGCAGCGCACACATCCGTCCTCACGGCAGTGCACACGACCGCACCTTGGCTACGTGACCACGGATATCCAGCCAGCTTCGCCAAGCAGGGATTCCACGGCGACCAGGTCACGCCATCCGGTAGCCAGGGACACGAGGCCTGTAGCCTCCGGACGTTCGCATAAGAGAAGTATGCAGGAGTCAATGTACACGGAGCTTCCAGCGGCAAAGCAATGTAAGACCGCTAGTCTACAGACCTCAGTGACGGACGTGCTATCCCAAATAGCACAACTTATCGCAGCATCCCAGCAAACGACAGAACCTCTGTCGGATCAAGAATTATCCGACGACGCTGGGTCGGTACGCTCCGCTGATGCATCAGGTATGGACGACCGAGAACATCATAGGGTCTGACAGGATGGTGAAAGGGATTCGGAGGATTTGGAGCTATCCCTTTCGGAACAACATAAAGCTGCCGTAGATTTTATCCAGCATTACCTTCCACAAGTTGTTCCGTCGGACCAGAATGCTGCGATGCCAGATAAGAGACTGATAGCGTCATTGGACAGAGAATTGTTTGATCGGTTCAGGGACATCGTCCCTGAGTTTCGGACACAGTCCAATAATGTCACAAGAACATTCGAATTATTGAACGACACTATTTATAAGCTTGCTACCAAATCAGGCAAGACCGGTTTCTTGTCCGCAAATGCTCTAAATCTGCCTTTCATCAATACAAGGAATAAATTCGAAACTGCAGGACAGGGCATACTGAGAGTTCCTCTGCATCAAGACGATGAGGCTGAAGACTTGGAATTGTCTATACCGTCGTCTATGTCAATTCCAACCACGACGTTGGAAACGACAATAATGTCTAACAGAATTATCTTAGACGCTTTATCATATGCAGACCACCTTAAAGGCGTTATCATTGCGTCTTCAAGGGAAAGAATTCCAGGATATACAATCCTCATTAAGACTTCTTTCAAGGGCAGTAGCTTATTCCACATATAACTCCGCCCTTTCAGTGGCAAACCTGGAGTTGGTTAGACGTGACGCAGCCCTAGCTACATCCACGCGTGTGGATAGTAAGGTGAAAAACTCTCTCAGAGTCACTTCGGTGTCCGGAGAGCTTCTCTTCGACGGCAAGCTTTCAGCAATCTATGATAAGATAACTAAGAAAGCTTCGGATTCTCTGCTTTTCAAATCCGCTTCCAAAAAGTCGGATACAGCAGAAAAGAGTAAGACAGGCACTTCTGGAACAAGTACGCCCAAGAGAAGTTCCTATAGAGGTTCTTATACGTCCTCTAGGTCTTATTCTAGAGACCGTCAAGGAAGCGACTCACGTACGGGACGTTATTCTGGCCGAGACAACCGGTCAGATGGGACGAGGTGCGGGTCGTGGAGGACGTAGTTTCTCCCTCCGCCGGCCTCGCAGGTCCAGGAGGTGATGGTTTGAACCTCTATCGTGTTCCGGTAGGCGGAAGATTATCAAGTTTTATGAATGAGTGGGCGTCGATTACGGACGACCCCTGGGTCCGAGGGCTAATTTCAGAAGGACTAAGAATATCCTTTAAACGAAAGCCTCTATTAACTCGAAGTCCAAAATGGACTCAGCTTCCGTCAAATCCGCAGAAAAGAGATGCTCTTTTATCAGAAGTACAGTCTCTTCTGACGAAGAATGCGGTAGAGGTCGTAGAAGACCTGGAATCACCGCGTTTCTACAGCCATCTGTTTCTGGTTCCGAAACCAGACAGCTCGTTCCGTCCAGTCATAGATCTGAGCTGGATAAACAAGCTGATCGTCGCTCCGAAGTTTTATATGGAGACAATTCGATCAGTCAGAGCGAGTATTCGGGTGAACGACTATGCTACAAGCATAGATCTCAAAGATGCGTACTGTCACGTCATGGTACATCCGACATTCAGAAAGGATCTACGCTTCGCAGTCCTAGGAGTTGTATATCAGTTCCGGGCGATGTGCTTCGGTTTGAATCTAGCGCCCTGGGCTTTCACTCGAATAATGAACTCGGTAATGATACATTTCCGAGCTCATTCGTCTGCGGTAACGTCGGCCTACCTGGACGACATTCTTCAGAGGTACAGCAACGAGTTAACACTTCAGAACGATGTGCAGAATCTGCTTCTATTACTCCGACGTCTCGGTTTTCTAATAAACGAGGAGAAGTCGGATCTGGTGCCGTCCAAGTCATTCACTCATCTGGGAATGAGCTTCGAGACGCACAACAATCTCGTTCGTCTGCCGTTAACCAGAGCGAAATTAATCAGTTACGCTCGCTATTGTCTTCACTCAGACAAAGTCACAGCGAGGGAGTTCATGAGACTGATAGGTCTGTGCGGAGCCGCTGCGGATCTCATTCCGATGGGGCGGTAACGCACTCGTCCTCTCCAAATTTTCTTGACTCAGAATTGGAGTGTAAAGATTCATTCGCTCGATATAGACTTTCTCTTGTCAAATCAAGTGAAACAAGAGATTCAGACTTGGGCAAACATTCAGTGGTTGACTCAGAGAGTTCCACTGCAGTTGCCAGATCCGAGTTTTACGATTATGACAGTTGCCAGTCAAACAGGTTGGGGTGCAACATTGTTCCCAACGGATTCGAAGCGCCAGGGTCTTTGGGGTCTGCAGTTTCTAGGCAAGCACATAAACATCAAGCAAATGATGTCAATTTGGCTTGCACTACGTCATTGGATGAACATTATTCAGAAAGCACATTCCAAATCCTGTCCGACAATACGACAGTAGTAGCGTATATTCGGAACCAGGGAGGCACTCATTCCGTTCCGTTATTCAATTTAACGGAAAGAATCCTTCTGTTTGTTCTAGAACACCAAGTTCTACTTTCGGTCCGTCATATTCCGGGTCGGCTGAATGTATTAGCAGACTCCCTTTCATGGAAGGGTCGCTTGTTGCTGTCAGAATGGACTCTCAACAAACAGGTATTCAATCAGATTTGCTACCAATGGGAACGGCCAATGATAGACTTATTTGCGACACAACTCAACAATCAGTTGCAGATGTATGTGTCACCATGTCTGGATCCCCGAGCATATGCAGTAGACGCTCTATCGATCTCGTGGGACGGAATGATAGGATATGCGTATCCTCCAGCGCTGTTGATTCAGCAAATATTGCTAAAGATAAAACAATCACAATGCAAAATTCTGTTGGTAGCATCTCTGTCTCCACAGAGACCGTGGATAAATCTACTCAGGTGTCTGCTGTGGGACTTACCGCAAAAGCTTCCTCCACGAGAGGATCTTTCGCAGGAGAAATCGCGTCAACTTCATCACAACCCGCAAGGTCTCAACCTTCACGTATTTCCGTTGTGAGGTCCTTCTTGCACGGCAAGCATTTTACAGGACGAGCAGTGGACGTGATTTCTAACTGTAGGAGGACCTCCTCTTCGGTAAACGGCTAAGTGGAAGGTCTTTCGTCGTTGGTGTAGGGATCATTCTGTTGATATTTTTTATCCCTCCATACCAGACATTGCAAACTTTTTAGTATACTTGTTTGATGAGATCAAACTGCAGCCTGTTACTATTAAAGGTTATAGGTCTATGTTATCTGATACATATGCACACCATGATAGTTTACAAATTGGATCTAATGTCTCTTTATCTAAATTAGTTAGAAACTTTTCGATAAATAGACCTAGAACTCTTAGATTAATTCCTAAATGGAATTTAGCTTGGGTTCTTCTTAAACTAAAAGAAAAGCCATTTGATCCTCTTGAGTCAGTAGATTTCAAACTCTTGTCTTATAAGACAGCATTTCTCTTAGCTTTCTCTTCTGCTAGAAGAGTCAGTGAGCTTCATGCACTATCGGTGGACGATTCTCACTATCGTAGTGTCGGGAACACTATTACCTTTACTACTAATGTTGGATTTTTGGCTAAGAATCAGGCTTCTAATAAATATCCGGAACCTATTGTTATTAAGGCCCTTCTGTCTTCAGATGGGCATAGGCCTTTACTCTGTCCGGTTAGAGCTTTACGTATTTATAAATGAAGATCTCAGTTTATCAGAAAGGGACGAAAACGCTACTTTCTGTCTCTGATGCCTAATAGAAAGGACATTATGGTCCATTCTATTGCTAGATGGATTCAATTAACTATCCATACTGCTTATGATAATCTATCTTCAACTCAGCAGTCTGTGCTTAAGATTTCGGCTCATGAAGTAAGAGCTCTTTCTACATCTTGGGCTTATGCAAATAGTGTTGCTATTACAGATTTAATGAAGGCTGCATATTGGTCTCAGCCATCGACATTCACGAATTTTTATCTCAGAAATATTGAGTCCATTTCTGGAGACCTGCATTGTTTAGGTCCGTTATCTGTTGCTCAGAATGTCGTCCACTAAACAGTTGCAACTATAGTTATGCAGGCTTTCTGTTCCGGCAGTGACTCTGTCCTGCTGCCCTCTTCGCTCTGGGCTATTTGACCTTGGGCAAGGGGAAGGGGGGGGGGGGAGGGTGTTCCCTTAGGTCATCTGCTTTATAGTGAAAAGCAAGGGGATACCTCCTCCGGAGTCAGTAATTCTGAGTCGTTACCGGGATGGTTTTAAAGTGTAAAGTTAATGTTTAAAAATTCATTCATGTCATATTTTTAAAGTGTAGCTCGGTGTGAAGCATTTGTATATGTCACGTGTCAAACGGGCGTTAATATACAATCCTCGGACACTTTTACGAGAGTATAAAGAGTCTCAATTCTCTGGACTAACTTTATTTATTGGCTTACTTTAAAAATAATTAGTATAAAGGGTTATACTGGATGTTAATAGAGAACATGAATGTTATCATGCTCAATTATGGAGGGTGTTGTGTCTTTCTAATTTATCATAAAATAAGAAAGATACAAGTAAAGCCTAATACTCCTTTTCTCCTCGAGGGGATGACTCTGTTTTATATAATTGAGCTTATTGGATTTTCCTCTATGTCCTAGGCCCTCCAGCCTTTTTACTATTCAGCTATGTCTGGGTCATTGGTACAGTATAAAAATGTTAAAAAATTTATAGTAATTTATATATTTTTTATACTTACCAATGACCCAGATGGGGATGACCCTCCCAGGAGTTGGGAACTCATACCTCCCCGCTGAGTACATAGCGCTGACCAGGCACTGCTTGTAAGAATGATAATTGGCACCAATTTCGAGACCTCCTTGACACTGCGCATGTGCAGTGGAGGCAAAGTATGGAGGACCTTTTAGGACATGATTTCTTTGGTTCAAGATGCAAATTTTGGGGATTGGGGGGCAAAGTTTGTGTTTGGCCCTAGATTTTTAAGAGTTAGCACCAGCTATGTCTGGGTCATTGGTAAGTATAAAAAATATATAAATTACTATAAATTTTTTAACATTTCATAATTCTTTCATAAACATTGTCCTTTTCATTTTAATTTTGGTATTTTGTGTTTTTCAGAAACTTTTTCAATTTGTTAATTTTATATAATTTTATGTGTTTCAATGTTCATGCTCTTTCAAGATTTTTCACTTTGCAATTCTAAATTATGTACTGGAACCTGAAAAACGTGATCATTTGCCATAAAGTAGTACACTTGAAATCAAATTTACATGAATTATATTTCATTCAGTTTGGTCTTGAAACTGGGAAAGATTGGAAAAAATTTGTCACCTACATTTATCACATGTCGCATAAACTCAGTTCAGTTTCTTGACCTTGTTCGACCGCAAGGCTCAAATTAAAGTTATCACACTATGTCAAAATTTCAAAATGAGAAGAAAAGAGAACATTATTTTATTTACCTCACATCCGATGTGTAAATGCCTTTATAATTGTAACAAACAAGATTACTGTTCAAGTGTAGTAACATCTTATAGAATTCATTGATCTCTTTGCTGTAAATGTTCTTAAATGGAACATACTGTTGTAATAACTTCATCGCTGGTTGATGCCGATTTTGGTAACATCAGTGAAGTGATGCCTTGAGCTCACTGAAATAAAAATACAAAATAAGTTGGAAATTAGAATGACCTAATATTCTTTTGCTGATTTTATTATTTTCTATTATTTTATTTAGGAGAATGTAACTTTGATGGGAGAAATATGTGTACCTGGGTCAATTTACGAGGTTCAGCTGATCAATTTGACTGGACAACTCAACGAAGTGGTACACCTTCACTTGGAACAGGACCATCATTTGATCATACCCATGGCAACAGTCAAGGTACAAATGACACACTTCGGAATTTAATAATTTTTATTTACCAAGGAAAAGAATGAGCTCAGGTATTTTTGTTTGTGATCACTCACTGAGAAAAAAAGAAGCTATTCAGCATGTACACTTCACTTAAAGTAGGTAATATTTCTTCTAACACCAGGAGACTAAAGCAGTTTTATTGTAATAGCTAAAGATCATTGTCCAGACTATTTGTTAGCTCACCTGACTGAAAGTCAGGGTGAGCTTTTCTGATCACATTTTGTCCGTTGTCCGTCATACGTCGTGAAGGTGGTGTTTGGGTCATTTTCTCCCAAGCCACTGGCTGCAGTTCAATGAAAATTCACATGAGTAGAGGTTATGTAGGGGAATTTGGGTTTTTCTTCAAATTGGGTTTCTGCTCTTATTTTGGAGGGGGGTGGGGCCAAAATGCACAAAATTTTAAAAAATCTTCTTCTCATGAACCAGCCATAGCAGAGACTTGATATTTGGTATGCAGCTTCCATTTGATGTGTAGACTCAAATTTGTTCAAGAGAAGTTTGACAGGCAATAATTGCCTTTGTTCTGGGAGGGCCAAGAATTTTTGCCCCGCTCAGAATTTTTATTTTCTGAACCGAGAGGCCAATTTGAACCAAATTTAGTATGAGGTATTATTGGGTTATAAGTACTTGATTTATGCAAACAAATTTTTTCCTGCAGCCCCGTGGGAACCTCAGGAGCCAAAAATAGAAAAAACGAAAACGTCCATATCCCCAAAACTGCACGGCACTGAGAATTTTTATTTGGTGTGAGGCTTCCTTGGGACCAACAGAAAGGAATGGTAAAAAAAAATTGCCATCGGTTTTGTCATAATGTACTTTTTTTGGACTTTGAAAAAATGCTGAGTCAGCATTTTTTAACACTGTGGGCAATGGGAAAAAATTAAAGAATCGTTTGCTTCCAAACCACTGCTCCAGAAGCTTTCATATTTTTACATGTAACATCTTTGGAACATTGATTCACATATTTGTTGAAATCAAATCCCTCAGTCCATATTTGGGTTCCCTATGGGAGGGGTGGGGTGGAGATTCAAGTTTGTTCAAGCCAAGTCCCTGGGTTCATATTTAGGCTGTAAATTTGGGGTTCCGGTCCGGACTTAGAAATTTTGGACCAAAATCTGGAAATGAGTTTTTTTGGTTTTTTGGCTCACCAACGTTAGTTGTGTGAGCCTATGGCATAGCCCTCATGTTGGCGTCAGCGTCGGCGTCCGCTCTGAAATATTTTGAACTTTTGTGTACAGGTTTTGATTTTTTGGCTTTTTAAAATTTTTTTTATTTTCTGCATATTGCTATGGTGGTTCACTATAACATTTAACTCTTTTCCAGGGTATTTTGTCTTATCTTAATTTTAACCCTTTGAATCAAATTTTAGACTTATTTTGATGTTTGCGTGCAGGTTTTGATGGGGTTTTTTTTCCTTTCTTCAAGTGGAGATTTACCTTGCAGCATATGTCCATGCTTTCTATTGTATGTAAACATGCATCTTAGGGCTATGTTTGTATTATTTAACCCTTTTCCTGCTGAATTACTTCATTTTTGGACTTTTATGTACAGTTTTTGGACTTAGGCTTACAGTTTCTTACTTTTATGTACAGGTTGTGATAAAAAAGACAATTTCAAGTGAGGTTGACCTCACTGCATATTGCAGTGGTTGTTATTATAACATTGATATCTTTCCAGTGCATTTTTAAAAAAAATTGAACCCTTTGAATAGATTTTTAGACTTATTTTGACGTTTGCGTGCAGGTTTTCATGGGTTTTTTTTTCCTTTCTTCCAAGTGTAGATTTACCTTGTAGCATATGTCCATGCTTTCTATTGTATGTAAACATGCATCTTAGGGCTACGTTGTATTCTTTAACCCTTTTCCTGCTTAATTACTTCAATTTTGGACTTTTTTTGTTTACAGGTTTGGATTTTTGTGCTTTTAAAAAAAATGTTTTCTTCTTTGCATATTGCTGTGGGGGTTCACGATAACATTTAACTCTTTTCCAGGGTATTTCGTCTTAATTTTAACCCTTTGAATCAAATTTTGGACTTATTTTGACGTTTGTGTGCAGGTTTTGATGTTTTTTTACTTTTATGTGCAGGTTTTGAGGTTTGTCTTTCTTCTCTTCCAAGTGGCGACTTACCTTGTAGCATATTGCCATGGTTCCTATTTTATGTTAGGATGCTTCTTGGAGCTATTATTATATTATTTAACCCTTTAGCTGCTTATTTACTTTAATTTTGGACTTTTGTGTGCAGGTTTTGTACTTTTGTGTGCAGGTTTTGATATTTTTTTTTAAGTGGAGTTTTACCTCACTGGCATATTGCCATGGTGTTTACTGTAACATTTTCAGGGTATTTTTCTAAATTTTAACCCTTTGAAACAAATGTGATACTTTTATGTGCAGGTTTTGAGGTTTGTCTTTCTTTTCTTCCAAGTGGATATTTTTCAAGTAGACTTTCACCTTACTGGCATATTGCCATTGTGGTTACTGTGACAGGGTATTTTTCTCAATTTTAACCCTTTGAAACAAATGTGATACTTTTTTTTACTTTTATGTGCAGGTTTTGAGGTTTGTCTTTCTTTTCTTCCAAGTGGTGACTTACCTTGTAGCATATTGCCATGGTTCCTATTTTATGTTAGGATGCTTCTTGGGCTATTTTTTTTTATATTATTTAACCCTTTAGCTGCTTATTTACTTTAATTTTGGACTTTTGTGTGCAGGTTTTGTACTTTTGTGTGCAGGTTTTGATATTTTTTTTAAGTGGAGTTTTATCTCACTGGCATATTGCCACGCTGGTTATTGTAATATTTTCAGGGTATTTTTCTAAATTTTAACCCTTTGAAGCAAATGTGATACTTTTTTTTACTTTTATGTGCAGGTTTTGAGGTTTGTCTTTCTTTTTTTCAAAGTGGAGACTTACCTTGTAGCATATTGCCATGGTTCCTGTTTTATGTTAGCATGCTTCTTAGGGGTTATTATTATATTATTTAACCCTTTAGCTACTTATTTTCTTTAATTTTGGACTTTTGTGCGCAAGTTTTGAACTTTTTTTTTTTACTCCAGCCACGCCACCCCTTTACATTGGCCACCTGTTGGTGAGCCACAGGGTACTGATACCCCCTCTATTATGCATTTCGGTCAATTTTAAGACAAATTTTTTTTTTTTTTTACACTGAAAATTTGGGGTCCAGGTGGAAATTAATTAGTTTTTTGGTTTTTTATGCGTTTTGGTCAATTTTAAGAAGAAAAAACAATTTTAGTCAGAAAATATTTTGTTTGGGACTTCGAAAATTTCCGAACAAAAATAAAAAAAAATCTGTTTTTTTATGCGTTTATCTCAATTTTGGGACGTAAAAGTGCAGGAACTGAAAATAGAAGGAAAATCCTGTGTATTGTGTGGGCACAATCACTTCATCTAGTTGGTATATGCTTCTCTTAGGAGGGGCGTATGCAGCTTATTCAAGTCAAGTTCCTGGTTTGATATTTAGACTACCATGTCAGGTGAGCACCCTCAGACCCCCTGGGGCCACTTGTTTAATAAACTTATAGCAAAAATACTCGTGCACAGGACATACACAGCTTGGTAGCTTGGTGAAAAAGAATGTATACTTCAGAGTATTTTTGAGTTGCTGATGACTTGATTTTGAGAAGTTAAAAAATTTATAGTAATTTATATATTTTTTATACTTACCAATGACCCAGACTTAGCTGGTGCTAACTCTTAAATATCTAGGGCCAAACACAAATTTTACCCCCCAATGCCCAAAATTTGTCTCAAAAACCAAAAATTACATGTCCTATATGGTCCTCCATACTTTTACTCCACTGTGCATGCACAGTGTCAAGGAGGTCTCGAAATTGGCGCAATTATCATTCTTACAACCAGTGCCTGGTAAGCGTTATGTACTCAGCGGGGAGGTATGAGTTCCCAACTCATGAGAGGGCCATCCCCGTCTGGGTCATTGGTAAGTATAAAAAATATATAAATTACTATAAATTTTTTAACATTTTTATACTGTACCAATGACCCAGACTTAGCTGAATAGTAAAAAGGTTGGAGGGCCTAGGACATGAGGAAAATCCAATAGGCTCAACTACATATAACAGAATTATCCCCTCGAGGAGAAAGGAGAAATAGGCTTTACATGTATCTTTCTTATTTGCATCAAAACGAGAAAGATGCAACACCATTCTGTAATTGAGCACAATAACATCAATGATCTCTATTAACCTCCAGTATAACCCATTATGCTAATATTTTTAAAGGAAAACCAATAAATAAAGGAAGTCCACTCTTTATACTCATTAAAACTGTCTGAGGAGTGTATATTAATGCCCGTATGTCACGATACATACAAATGCTTCACACTGAGCTACACTTAAAAATATTACATGGATGAGTAAACATTACCTTTACACTTTAAAATCATCCCTGTACCGACTCGGAATTACTGGCTCCAGGAGAGGTATTCCTTTGCTTTACACTATAAAGCAGGTGACCTAAGGGAACCCCCCCCCCCCCCCTCTCCTTGCCCCTGATCAAATACTCCAGAGCGAAGAGGGCAGCAGGACAGAGTCACTGCCGGAACAGAAAGCCTGCATAACTATAGTTGCAACTGTTTAGTGGACGACATTCTGAGCAATGACCTAAACAATGCAGATCTCCAAAAATGGACTCAATATTTCTAAGGTACAAATTCATGAAAGTGGAAGGCTGAGACCAATATGCAGTCCTCATTAGATTTGTAATAGCAACACTATTAGCGTAAGCCCAAGATGTACAAAGAACTCTTACTTCATGAGCTGAAATCTTAAGCACAGACTGCTGAGTTGAAGATATATATCATAAGCAGTACGGATAGTTAATTGAATCCATCTAGCAATAGAATGGACCGAAATGTGGAGGAAGCTTCCACAGCATGTCCCACAACAGACACCTGAGTAGATTAATCTGTCTCTGTGGAGATAGAGATGCTACCAACAGAATTGCATTGAGACTGTTTAACTTGAGCAATATCTGCTGAATCAACGGCGCTGGAGGATACGCATATCCTATCATTCTATCTCACGAGATCGATAGAATGTCTATTGCAAATGCTCGAGGATTCAAACATGGTGACACATACGTCTGCAACTGATTGTTGAGATGCGTCGCAAAAAGGTCCATCATTGGCCGCTCTCATTGGTAGCAAATCTGATTGAATACTTGTTTGTTGAAAGTCCATTCTGACGGCAACAAGCGGACTCTCCGTGAAAAGGAGTCCGCTAGTACTTTCAGGCGACCCGGAAGATGACGGACGGATAGGAGAACTTGATGTTCTAGTACAAACAGAAGGATTCATTCCATTAACTTGAATAACAGAATGGAATGAGTGCCACCCTGGTTCTGAATATACGCTAATACCATTGAATTGTCGGACAGAATTTGCACATGAGCATTCTGAATAACGTTGATGCAATGACGTAGCGCATGCCAAATTGGCATCATTTCTTGATGTTTATGTGCTTGATTAGGAACTGCGGATCCCAAAGATCCTGGCACTTCAAATCCGTCGGGCTCAATGCTGCCTCCCAACCTGTTTAACTGGCATCCGTCAAAACTGTAAATTGCAGTTGAACTCCCTGAGTTAACCACTGAATATCTGCCCAAGTCTGAATCTCTTGTTCACTTGATTTGACAAGAGGATGTCCGTATCGAGCGAATGAATCTTCACCCTCCAATTCTAGGTCAGAAAAATTTGGAGAAGACGAGTGCGTAGCCGCCCCATTGGAATAAAATCTGCGGCAGCTCAGCACAAACCTATCAGTCTCATGAAATCTCTCGCTGTAACTTTGTCTGTGAAGACAATAGCGAGTGTAACAACTGATTAATTTGGCTCTGGTTAACGGCAAACGAACAAAGCTCATTCCCCGGTGGGTGAATGACTTGGACGACACCAGATCTGACTTCTCCTCATTTACTTATGAAACCGAGACGTCGGAGCAATAGAAGCAGATTCTGCACATCGTTCTGAAGCGTTAACTCATTGCCATACCTCTGAAGAATGTCGTCCAGGTAGGCCGACGTTACTGCAGACGAATGAGCTCGGAAATGAGTCATTACCGAGTTCATTGTTCGAGTGAAAGCCTGATGTACCATGACGTGAAAGTACGCATCTTGAGATCTATGCATGTAGCATAGTCGTTCACCCGAATACTTGCTCTGACCGATTGGATGGTCTCCATATAGAATCTTGGAGCCACGATCAGCTTGTTTATCCAGCTTAGATTTATGAGTGGACGTAACGAGCCGTCTGGTTTCGGAACCAGAAAAGGATGGTTGTAGAAACCTGGAGATTCCTGGATTTCTACGATCTCTATCACGATCTTCTCCAGAAGAGACTGGACTTCAGATGGAAGAGAGCCTCTTTCCTGCGGACTTGACGGAAGCTGAGTCCATCTTGGACTTTGAGATAACGGAGGTTTTCCTTTGAAGGACAATTTAGTCCTTCCGAAATCACCCCTCGAACCTAAGGGACGTCCGTAATCTACTCCCAATTGGTTGAGAAACTCGACACGCTTCCGCCCACTGGAACCCAATAGAGGTTAATACCATTACCTCCTGGTCCTGCGAGGCTTGAGGAAGGAGAAACCATGTCCTCCATGGCCTGCACCTCGCCCCATCAACCTAGGGGCGTCTAACAGGATGTCTAACAGGATCACCCAAATCTCCTTCCTGGACTGCAACGGACGAACCCGACTGCTGAGCCATTCGATGAATGGTCACTACACCGGGCGAGCTAGCGGACGCCAACGCCGTCGATCCTACTTGGGACCTCTTAAGTAATTGGCGTATCTGCATGAGCACTTTTACCGCTAACTCTTCATTTGATTGTGACGATGGAAGCACACTTTTTGAAGACTTCACGGTAACATCACCCAGTTCATGTTCCTCAATGAGGCCTGTGGAGCCGCGGTCCTACATAATTATCCGCTGGAAGCTCCAAGGACGTTCATTCCTGCATTTATATAATATGCAAATGTCCCAACTGGAAAGGCCTCGTGTCCTTGGCTAGCAGATGGAGTGACCTGGTCGACGTGTATTCCCTGATTGGCAAAGCAGGAGCACCAGGGACGTTCATTCCTGCATTTATATAATATGCGAATGTCCCCTGGAAATCTGTGGTCACATAGCCAAGGTGCGGTCGTGTGTGTTGATGTGAGGATGAGGAAGCCAATATAACAGCCGCGTCGGACTGTCTATGCGACGGAGCATCCCGAGCAGGAGAAGTGGACATAAGCTCCGACTAACGAACAAATATATAACAACATCGCGGCACAGATGTTGATGTAAGAGAGAGGGGGCCTCTCTCGCTCGCAGTCCGGGTGAACCTGGACGAGCTAGCTACCAGACTGACAGGCTTCCTCCGTACTATCCTCGGATCCGTCGTTGCTGGGTGTGCACATTTGATGTTTTATGGTGCTTGCATCACCCAAACTGCTTCCATGGACCGCAATGGACGGACCCGGCTGCCGAGCCGTTCGATGCCGGGCGGACTAGCGGACGATCAATGTCTTCGAGCCTACTGGGGAACTCTTCGGCAATTGTTGTATTGACTTGAGCACTTAGCCGCTAGCCCTAATATTGCAACGACGGAGAAACTCTTGTTGAAGACATCACGGTAACATCACCCTGTTCTTGTTCTTCTGATAAAGTAGAGTGACCCTGCGGAGAGAGGACCGGAATGGACCCCTCACCGCTAACAAAATACCGTGACACACGTCTCCAACGTTGTCATTCCAATCAACACACACAGAGCAAGAATTAGTGCGAATACATTGACTACAAGAAACACAATGAACCTGAGAATTAGATTAAGATTTCTTCACATTACAATTTGAACAATACTTTTTCATCAAGAAAAAATATACACAGTCATAGTACTCGCACTATCCCTTGAAACAAAGATACATAATATAATATAATCCATTATAACATTTCGAAAGAAAATAATTTAAAAAAAAAAAAAAAAATTTGAAAAAATTTTCAGAAGAGCCCAAGTTCCCAATGGGAACAATGAGCCCAAATGGATCCCAAAAAAGCCTAAGTGTGGAATAAAATTTTAAAACCATTTCAAAAACTTAATGTAACACTTACGGACAATATTAATGTATCTTGCTATGAACTGACCTAAGCAGAGGACAAGTAATCACTATCAGAAGCAACCGTTGTCAACATAAACAAAAAGTGTACAAAAACCGGAAACATGACTCCAGGCACTGATAAACATGGCCCGAAATCAGTTACCAATTTAAACACTATCTGATGCAAAACAGAGACTTCCAGAGAAGAAACTGCAGAACATCAGGTGGTAGATGCAGACCAAAATGCCTAAACACCCAAAGATGAGGACTTAAACATGGGGAAAAAACAGAATATTATTCTGTAACCAAGCCAAAACTCCCAAGAAATTTTAGTAATCAACATTACAAAAAAATATGCCAAAGGCATGGGAGAATAGCTAGTGGGGAATAAAGGAAAGGGAGAGATGAAACACTGAACGACAATGGTACATTCATAGCAAGAATGATAACATAAGGGCCATGCCCCGAAAATAGGCAACATGAAATAATTTCGTAAAAAAATTATAAGTTTCAGCCCTGAACATTTCCTGTTACTGTTTCTTCCTCTCATCCTTCTATTTCCTCCTTAGATCCACCATTTCTCTCATAATTATGTGTCTGGCATCATTTAAACTGAGATTTACAAGCACAAATCTCAGTCTGTTGTAACCGAATTGCGGGCCAAACAAAGAATGATAATTGTGCCAATTTCGAGACCTCCTTGACACTGCACATGCGCAGTGGAGTAAAAGTATGGAGGACCATATAGGACATGTAATTTTTGGTTTTTGATGCAAATTTTGGGGATTGGGGGGTAAAATTTGTGTTTGGCCCTAGATATTTAAGAGTTCGCACCAGCTAAGTCTGGGTCATTGGTACAGTATGAAAATTTTTTTGTTCATAATTATGATTAAAGATCATTATTTTATGTTTCACAGATATAACCAGTCTTATTTAAGTAAGTGGTCAAAACAGTGTGCTGAGTTATCTTTGCAACATCTGCACAGAGGTAAATGGAGCAAGAAAATTTTAGAGCTCCATGACTTTACCAGAATTTGCTTCAAAAATTACCCAGAAAGTCTTTTGAGAATATGTGAATATAATGAGACTTTTAACAGTTGTATACAACCGAAAAGTAAAAAAAAAAAAAAACTAATTCAGAAGAATATTAACTTAACCCTCATCACTGTGATGAAAAAATACTAAAAATTTCTGGCAACAATTTTTTCCCCAAATGCAATTTAATATACTTTTAAAAAAAGTAGGGGATATCCAAATTGATGTTGATATTTTCAGAAAATGGTATTGGATATGCGTAATTTGACACATCAATATGTTACTAAGTTTAGTGTGGATCATGAATGTCACTTGCCCATGGAAACTTTGTGCAGGTTTTTCGTGTAGTAAATGGTATTTTATACGCATGAAAATCATATTGGGTATGCGTGATTGGACATATCAATGTGTTACCAAGTTTAGTCACTGGCCCACGAAAATTTTGTGTACGTTTTTCGCATGAGCACCGCGTTAATGTCTGTGGGGTACGTTTTGAAATTTTCATTTGTACTGGACAGGCTTTTTTGGAGGTCTCATTGTTCTTTTCTTGGTATAAACTTGTTCATCACTAGTTTCTGATCGTAACGTAACTTTTGAGGTATGCGAAGACTGACACGTGATGAACGTTTACGTGCTGTTGGCATGTTGGAAACTGGCAACAGATAGACTGCAGTGGCTCAAAGTCTCAATGTTACTCAAATCGGTGATTAGCAGGTTGTGGCCATGCTACCGTCAGACAGGCAATGTTGATGACAGACGTATGTCAGGTTGCCCAAGGGCAACAACTGCTAACCAAGATTGTTTCATCCGAACCACATCATTACGTAACCGCCATCAAAGTGCCTCAGAAATTGGATAGCAGCTGCACCGAGCGACAGATGTGCGAGTCAGTGGTCAGACTATCCAAAGTCCCCTACACAGCTGGAATTTGTATGCTCAATGACCTCGAATATAATTCCACATTTGACTGAATGTCACATCACAGCATGGTGTGGAGCACGACAGCACTGGGACAATCATCAGTGGAGCAATGTCATGTTTTCCAATGAATCAAGGTTCACTCTCAACTTCCACGACAGGCGAAACAGAGTGTGGCGACGACGGAACGAAAGATACCATGATGTAACTATTAGGCAACATAATCGGTTTGGTGGTGGATCGGTTATGGTGTGGGGAGGCATAACCATGATAAGCAAAACAGCATTACATGTCATCCAAGGGCATGTCACAGGGCAGTTCTACCGTGAAAACATGTTAGCAGCTCATGTGATGCCATTTGTGCGATGCCACGGCCGTCGATTCATTTTCCAAGATGACAATGCAAGAGCACACAGGGCCCATGTCTCTACAGAGTTCCTTAGAGCAGAACATCACTACACTGCCCTGGTCAGCACTGAGTCCAGACCTTTCACCAATCGAGCATGTCTGGGATATGCTTGGCAGGCGCCTACAACAATGATAACAGCCCCCTACCAATGCCCAGGAACTTGTCGCTGCACTGCAGGAAGAATGGAATAACATCAGTCAAGCTGATATTGGACGTTTGGTGAGGAGTAGGCCTCATCGGATCCTCGCGAACCGAGGAGGATTTACAAGGTATTGAGGTCTTGAACTGAATGTGGTAAATTCTCTTACTGACCGTCCATGTCTTCTACAGCTCAGTGTGTGAATGTGTACTTGTCAGACATTCAACTATCACTGAAATCGTTCACCAAATGTCACAGTGCAATGCCTCAACTGTCTTTTTGATGAAAATGTAAATATATTTCTTCATATATCTCACTTTTATCAAATATCCCCTACTTTTTTTAATAGTATATAAGGAATTTAATTAACCATTTCAATCTTGTTTAATTGAGCTCATAGAACTCTGCCATACATGATGCAGTTGGTTCAATTCCAAGTTGTATTGTGGGAAAGATATGCTACTTCGAGTTTTGATATTTCGACATCAGTGTGCAAAGGGTTGTTATTTGATAATTGGACCAGTGAGTTGACTAGAAAACACTTCCACAGCTGTTTGATCATTGTTGGTTAGACTTTCTATGACTGCATGTTGGGGTAGCTGTTTGGACACCACAGAGTTTGTCGGTGCTAGAAATAGGCTCTGAAGTCTTATAGGCTTGGAAAGTTTTATATAATATTTGCTGCTCATGAGAGATGCAAATCGTAAAGCTTTGCTGTCTATACACCCTTACAGCCTTTCATGTTGGTTCACCTGTTTAGTTTTATGATAGTAAAACTGATAAAAGTTTGAAATAGGTCATATAATGTTTAAAACTTGTATATATTGCATTGTACTGCAATGGTTACCTGGATTACAAATTGGGTTTTTGTTATAAAAATATTTCATTACATTTATTGATGTGTGTGTACTGGCACTCTTTAGAAAATTGTAAATCTTTTCTCTTGTCATTTTGCAATCTTTTTTGACTGAGACCCGGAGAGGATATCTATGGAATGAAAACTGCTGGACTGTATCACTGTGCACATTCCAGTGTTGAGTCATCAGCCATATTTTGGAAGTAAACATTGAAATCATTTAGTCACCGTACTAAAGTGAGAATATTCTGAATGTCATTTCTGGACATGTTCTGTAAAGGTATAAAAGAGGAAACTTGTTTGAATGTATAAATAAATAAATTAAGCACTGAAGATATTTGCTGCAAAAATAAAATAAGCAATTCTTGAACAAGTTATATAAGCCCCAAAATGTGTATGTGAAATCTTTTGCTATTCTGGGAAGCAATAATCGTAAGTAAATAGTAAGCTTGTTTCATTGCTCTGAAGTTACATTTTTCAATTTTTTTTTTTTTTTTGGGGGGGGGGGGGGGGTTAATAAAATTCACTTGGTAATATATTTGGAAAAATGCATTATTTATCTATTTATTAAGGTTTAACAACACTTTAACAGGCAAGGTCATATCGTGTCGGTGACAGTTTTACGGGTGGAGGAAGCCGGAATACCCGGAGAGAACCACCTAGCAATGACGAGCAGCTGGGGAAAATGCATTAAATTGTCGGTCTTTGAGTGAATTTAAAAAAAAAAAAAACTTAAGTATTTTTAAAATTTTGCCTTCAAATCATAGCTTATGGCTCCTCAGTGGAATTAAATTGAGCCCATTCCAATGAGGATCATAAGCCATGTTTTGAGGAAGAAAAAATATAGTGTTTAGTTACTGGAGAAATGTTTGATAATGGGTTGAAATAGTTACCAATGGAAAGTTCTGTAGAGTATCAGTAATGCTAGATGAAAGAAAAGAATAATGAATTTTATGTTACTACATTTTCTTACCTTTCACAATGTTGTCAGTTTCGTCTGTTTATCTGCCATACCCCTCATCTTGAAGAAAATTAAGAAAATATAGATAGAGGATACTTACTGTTTTTAGTAGGTAACAAAACTATTTTATTCGTGAATGCATGGAAATCTTAAGTTTTTACTTGCGGCTGATAAAATCAGTGGGTGTTCTTTTTAGTACAGTAGAACCCACTTAATTGGATATCTCGTGATTGAATACCCCTGTTAATTGAATATAACTTCCAAACACAAAACCATTTACTGCATTTTCTGTACAAATTTGACCTATTATTACATATAGGTTATAGAGTAAACTCCTGTTAATGAGATAAAAAATCTGGTAACATGTCAAGAAATTACCTTGACAGTCACCAAATTTGCCTCATTTGTAGTCAAAATTGGTCTCAGTATATCCAATACAGTCATGACATCTATTATATCTTGTTTGAGAGAGCTGTGTGAGATCTTGTCAAACAAGATATAATAGAATAAATATACAGTTTATCTCTAGAATACAGGAAAATGGTCAAATTCCTGTTAAATGAACTTCTCTTAATTGAATAATTTCCATTGCCAAAGTATCTCTTCAGTTAACAGGGTTCCACTGTATATGCCCTGCAATGTTTTAACTGCAATTAAGGCCTGTTTTAATTGCAGTTTAAACACAGAAACACCGAAAACATGCATTGAATCAATCTAAACTTATGATATCATTCATGTCACTTCTGAAGAGATGGTTTATATCTATACTGAAATTAGATATTGAAACATATTTGTTAGACATTTCCCTCTATCTTATAAGGTAACATATAATAAAACCCCAATTTATTGTTTCACTCAGCAATCACAATATCTGTTAAACAAGATATTTACAGAACAACACACACATGTAAATGGGTTAATCGATACAGCATGAGTGCCAGCGCAGAAGGATAAAATGAGAGGCCACAGGCCTCAAGTTTTATTCTTCCATGATGGCACAAGTGCCATATTGATTAACTGGTAGAGTGCTAAATTATTTTTGGTCATCCAAATTTGTTCACATGTCTTTGTCTTGTTACAATTTATGGGAGAGTGCCACTTGGCACTCTCCCATAAATTGTAACAAGGCAAACCCTCACAGACTAAATAATTTTAATTCAAGCTAATATGAGGCATATCCTCAGAGTATGAAGGCATCAAGTTGTGGCACCTGCACTTCAGAATAAAGCCCAAATATGGGCTTCCAGCACTCTACCAGTTAACTCATTCACATGCACGTGTCGTTCTGTGTTTATTACACACCTTCACGTCTTTAAAAACAATTATCAGAAGGACACTCAGCAATTCATTTGACAACTATCAACAAGTTATTTTGCAATTGGTTCAGTTTTGGGTGATCAATCTTCTGTTAATGTTTATAAACACATGTACTATTTTGGGGGAATTTCCGTGGGCAGATTTATAAATAGGTCAGACATGTGTACATATGTTTGTACTACTGTAGTACATGCATATTTGAGGTAGTTATATTCAATTTGTAATCATTACAGTTTCTAATTATTGGTTTCAACTCTCCCTTCTAAACTTTAGAAGTAATTCTGTACACAAAGATGTTCTTATTTAGTTCATTGTCTTTGCGATAGCTTATTAGAATACAATCACTTCATTTAAACTGCATGGCTTCCAGGATTTAAGGTCAAATGGAAATTCCAAGTAGGCGGGGTTATGTTTTTGACAGATACGTGATCATCCAAAAATAGTCTGTCAGTGATTTCCATTCAGCACATATGTGCGGAACAGATTTTCTTTTTCTGCATGGTTTAGTGTTGCTGTAGATGGGCATTTCATAGAACAGGCATGTAATAAATAGTGGGTTGTAAAGCATCTGAAACTTCACAAGGCTTTTGGTGAGTTTAAATATTTGCTCTCAATGTGAAGATTTTGACCCTAAACCAAATATTAACATTAAAACCAGTTGTGGAAATAAGCAATCTGTCATTTCCTGAATGAGGTCCCCAGAGGGAGAATTTGCTGATACTATCCCATTCAGTGGTCTGGAATCCCCCAATTTATCCTTTGGGAACCTCTTTCTGTTTAGGCCTGAGACTTTGATTCAGATTGAGGTTCACAGATGGTAGCAGGGTTGCATCACCAAATTTACCCTCTGGGACCTTATTCTGCAGATGACAGTCTGCTTATTTTTCAAGGCTTGATTAAAACTGCTTAATTTAAATCAGCTGTTTCATGCAACGGTTATATAAATTGTTTTCAGGTTACTACATATTTATTGAAACAAGCTCTCCAAGAAAACATGGTGACAAAGCACAGCTAAGTAGTATATTATTCAATCCAACAAGTGGAAAGTGTTTCCGATTTTGGTATCATATGTATGGTTCTACAACTGGAAGTCTTAATGTATATGTAGCACCAAATGGTTCATACCCAGGGAGCATAAGATGGCAGCTTAAGGGCAATCAGCAGAATCAATGGCATTCAGCTCAGCTTCCAATCAAATCAGCATTGCCATTCAAGGTAACTATTGGCAATACAGATTAAAGATTTGCTGTTTAGTAATGTGTGATCAGGGGCAGAGGGGACATGTAATGATTTGGAGGACCATTGATGATTCTTCTGCCCTACATTTACAAGTGATGACTTTCATCTCGGTGCAATAATATGGATGTCCATGTAGAATACAGCAATGTTTATCATTTCATATCAGAACACTTACAATTCCTTTGAAAGGAGTAAAAGTCCACAAACTGCCCAGTGGAGTTTTAAAACTCACGCATGATCTAATTTTGTAGTTAATTTTATTCACATCTTTTCTCGTTTTGTTTTACTAAGTTACCCAAAAATGCATGGTTTCTAGGGTTATAAATATTGTGTCATGTTTTTAATATTCAGCTCACTTCTTGAAGTTTGACAAGACAAGGCCCCCCACACTTTTTTGCACCCCACCCCTCCCCTCCCAACACAGATGGGATATAGCAAGGAACTCTGTCTGAACATCCAAAATTTTCTATGCAGTAACTTGAACATTAGTTATTGGATTTCAATTAATTTAGTCTTGCTGCTTTATGTTAACAATGTCTTGGATAAGTCCAATAAACACCATTATTTGATGAAAATTGAGGGAGTTATTGCCTTTTATTTAATTTTGGCCCAAATTTCATTGTTTGTGCAACAACGTTTTTAGTGGACCTCAGATTTCAATAAAATTTGATTGACTGCTTTTTATTATGCCCCCGACCTCTGAAGGAGGATTCTGGAGTATCTAGTGAAGCCCTCCGCCCATCCGTCCATCCATTTGTCTGTCTGTCTTTTTGTCCATCTGTCTATACAAACGTTTTGCATTGTAATTTCAAAGCCATCCCTCGGATTTTGATCTCCTTTGGTATGCTGATAGACCTGCATGGGGAACGGATATGCACAAGGAACAGGTTCGGTCCAGTAAGTTTTCCCAGAGTCATGGCCCTTTTTCAACTTGGAAAATTTTTCCATTTTCACTCTTTCCACTTCGAAAATTTTTCTGTCCCACAATACCTTCAAGGTTACTTTGAACTTGCATACGGGTCGGGGGCATTGGCCCATGCTTTGCGTTGCCCTTGTTAACATTGTTTTGGACAAGTTTGAAATCTAGATTGATTTCTTAAAATTGAGAGAGTTATCATCTTTTGTTGAATTTTTCTAAAAATTTCATTGTTTATGCAATAATTATGCTTTGTATTAATAATAAGTTGGAAAAGTTGAAAAATTATGATGACTTCTCAAAAAATTGTGCGAGTTATTGGCCTTCGTTGGTTCCGTTTTACTTGAATTTTTAATCTTTATGTGATTATGATATATTTTGATCTTATTTGTATTAACATTGTCTTGGATTATAACTGAAATCACAGTGATTTGTTGAAAATTTTTAACTATAAACTGGGAACACTTGCAGATTTAATTTATTGCGTAATCAAAAACCTGATAAAAGATACCTAAATGGATCGATTGAGTAACTAACCACCCATGAATTACATTGTTAAAAACACTGTATTGTTCAGAAGAAAATCCACTCAAAAAAAGTCTCCAATGATAATATTTTGAAGCATTCAGTTATAGAATTTGCTTCAAAAGCCATATTTTTTAAACATAATTCACGAAAAGTGAAGGGATTACAAGAAGTCAGGATTCAAGTTTTCCTCAAGAATACAGTTACATACACTCGGGCCTATGAGAAAGGAATATTGCTCAAAGTTGTCTGTGCCCCCATTTGTGCTTCCATCTGTCTTATCTTCCTATCCATCCAGATGATTGTATAAGTGGTAACTTGTTTAATTTTGGTGTGCTGCTTTATATTACCAATGTCTTGGATGAATTCAATAACCACCACCATTCACTGAAAATCAGGGGAGTTATTGCCCCTTCTGTGTTGAATTTTGCCCCATATGTCATTGTTTATGCAGTAACTTGAATAACAGACCACAACTTTTGATAAAATGTTATGGACTGCTTTTAACATTGTCTTCAACAAGTTTTAAAACCACAGTGATTTCTCATATAGTTAGAAAACTATTGCCCTTTGTTTTTTTAATTTTGCTCAAAATTTCATTGTTTGTGCATTAACTTGAACACAAAAACATCAGATTTTAAAACAGTTTGATGTCATCCTGCTTGGTATTAATAATGCCTTGAGCCAAAAATTACGGTGACTTCTTGAAAATTGAGAGAGTTATTGCCCTTTATTGGTTCCAGATTTCTTGAGTTTCAATGCTTACGTGATAACTTGAAAGGTAAACATCAGGTTTCAATAAGCGTTTATAACCTGCTTTATATTAACATTGTCTTGGGTTAGATCAAAAGTCACAATGATTTTTAAAAACTAAGAAAGTCTCATTGTCCTTTTTTGTGCAGCCCTGGTAATTCACCCTCATCAATCAGCAATTCCGAGGAAAATTCTCAGGAAACTAAAAATATCCACAGGAAAAAATACTGCCAGGGATGGTTTCTTCAGAAAGCCTTGTGGTGGCAGAAATTGCACAACTTCCAGGTTACACAAGGAATCAAACCGTGTGGTTTGCACTACGCTGTATTACTAATCTTACAATTTACAATTCAAGTTGCAGCATAACCACTAAAAACTAGGTGTTCTGCTTCTTCTGTGTTGATAACACCAAAATCTGACATCAGTTTCTGGAAAGAGTTTTCCAGAAACTGATGTTAGATTCTGGTGTTATAAACATAGAAGCAGTGAGATACTTAGTTTGTGGTTATCTTATTTTCTCTCATACTATACATACTGAGCAAGTCGCCTGCTTACTTCCTAGGTTTTTTCTCATCATTCAAATGATTCATGATATTGATATGATCTGATTGAGAAAAAGATTCTGCACATTGATTGTGATTATACACACATGTATCTCAAACTACATGTACTTTCACATGTTAAAGTTACTTGAAGTTTCACTTTACTGCATACTACATATACATGTCAATTGAGACCATGCCCTGCCCCCGCTTTATTTTTACACAATCGAACAGGCTTCACAGTAATTGCCGTAGAAGCACCATAGAATAGAATTTGGTTCAAAAACTATATTTCTTTTAAACACAATTCACAAAAAGTAAATGGATGACGGGAGTTCAGGATTCAAGTTTTTTCTCAAGAATACAGCTGCATACACTTGAGGCTACTTCTGGAATGTCATTATCCCTCGTCTGGAAGAGATATAGCAAAGGGCTCCATCAATCTGTTCCTCCATTTGTTCTTCCATCTGCTCATCTCCCCTTCCCATCTATATAGGCAGTCAATACTTGACTGGACATTATTGCCAAGCTGATTGATATTGTCTGGGTCACTTCCTCCAGCTTGGATGCTGTGACCTTTGCCTTATAGCCTCAATCTTTGTCAAAGTCAGAAATAGGCCCTGAGGGGGTTTTAAAGAAATCATTTTAATAAATTTTTCTTTGTAGATAATTTTGGAAGGAGTAGTTGGAACCGGATATAGAGGTGATATTGCACTGGATGACATTACATTTCCTGTTGGTTCTTGTACATTAACACCAGCAAATGCTGTACCACCTTCATTAACAACACTTACACCAGCAACAACTCAGTCAACTTCGACAGTTACAGCAACATCATGTAAGTAGTGGGATATATTTGATATGTTGTGGGTGTGGGGTTACTTTATTTTTATACAACTTTTAATTAGAAACACAAATTATTTCTCATTATATATACTGCTTTGCACACAGTGTGTTGAATAGAAGAGAAGAAAAGGAACTTATCTCTGGTATGTTAGTGTTCTATTTGTGGAGAATGTTTCCACACCTATTGCTTTTCTGTTGAGTTTTTAGCTCACCAAACAGTGCAGCTGAACTAACCACTCTTTATCTGTGTCCGTCACCATCTGTCATGAGTTCAAATGATTTCTTCTCAAAAACTATAGGGCCTATTGCCACCAAACTCTTAAAATGATTGAAGGTAGGTTTGTTCATTTCAAGTTGCCGTAACTATTAGGATGTTTTCAGGATGACCTCTGCAAACTTGTTATATTTTTATACTGTACCAATGACCCAGACTTAGCTGGTGCTAACTCTTAAAATATAGGGCCAAACACAAATTTTGTCCCCCAATCCCCAAAATTTGCATCTAAAACCAAAGAAAACATGTTCTGAAAGGCCCTCCACACTTCGCCCCTACTGCGCATGCGCAGTGTCAAGGACGTTCCGAAATTGGCACCATTAATCATTCTAAGTTTGGCCCTTCATCAGTTAACATCTGACTGATCTTTGTGCTTATAAATCTCAGTTTAAATGATGCCAGACACGTAAATATTAGTGAAATGGTGATTCTAAGGAGGATAGAGAAGGAGGAGAGGAATAAAATGTGTGACAGAATATTATCAGGGCTGTAACTTAAAATTTTTTAATGAAATTATGTTAAGTTACCTATTTTCGAGGCAGCAGCCATTTTGTTGTCATTCTGATTATTTAGTTACACTGTTTTTTAAGTGTTTTCCTCTCTCCCTGTCCTTTAAGTCCCCCCTTGCTATTCTCCCATGCTTTTGGCATAGTTTTTGTAATTATTATTACTAAATTTTCTTGGGAGTTTTAGCTGAATAACAGAATGAATTCTGTTCTTTTCCCCATGTTTACGTCTTCACCTACGGGTGGTTAGGCATTGTGTTCTGCATCTACCATCTGATGTTCTGCAGTTTCTTCCCTGGAAGTCTCTGTTTTGCATCAGATAGTGTATTTTTGGTAACTGATTTCGGGCCTGGGTGCCTGGAGTCTTATTTTAGTGTTTTTACACTCATTGTTTACATTTACAACAGCCCTCTGTGTGAGGGGAGGATTTCTGGAAAATAATATCTTGATGTTATTTTAATCATAACTAGATACATTATTATTGTTCGTAAGTGTTGAATAAATTGTTTAAAATATTTTTAAAATTTTTGTCCACACTTAGGCTTGGGATCCATTGGGGCTCAACGTTACTTTTCAGAAACTTGGGCTGTTCTGAAAAAATATTTTTTCAAAATATTTTGATTTCAATTATTTTTTCTATATTAATGGATCATATTATTATTATGTATTTTGATTGCTAGGGGTTAGTGCGAGTACCAGGACTTGTTTTCTTTTCACATTGAAAGGATATTGATCAATTGTATTAAGAGGAAGTCTTCCTCTGACTTATAATCATTCTGTAGGTGGTCAGTGTACTCGTATTAACTCCTGTTCTGTATCGTATGATTTCGATGACAATATGGGAAGCGTATGTCACGGTATGTTATTGGGGAATTGGACACTCCGGTCCTTTCCCCGCAGGGTCACTCTACTTTATCAATTTCTATTTTCAGACGGTCAAGATTAGGGTGATGTATCTGTGATGTCTTCCAACAGTGTGCCTCCGTCGTCACAATTAATGAAGGGTTAGCGGAAAAGTGCTCATGTAAATACGCCAATTGCCTAAGAGGACCCTAGTAGGTTCGACGGCCTTTGACGTCCGCTGGCTCGCCCGGTGTAGCGTCCATTCACCGAATGGTTCGGCAGCCGGGTTCGTCCGTTGCGGTCTAGAATTTTGGGGTGATGCGAGCACTATAAATTAACCTAATGCACACCCAGTGACGGCGGATCGGAGGGAGAACGGAGGAAGCCTTTTAGTCCGGTTCATAGCTCGTTCCGGTCCATCCGGACGGCAAGCGAGAGAGGCCCCTCTCTCGTTCAACAACATCTGGCCCCAGATGTTGTGGTACAAAATGTGTCGCAAGCGGAGCATACGTCCGTCGCTCGGGACGCTCCGTTGTATAGGCAGTCCGCGGAGACTGCTAAGGCTTCCTCTTCTCGTCAGCGCACATGACCGCACCTTGGCTGCGTGACCGCCGATATATTACCAGCTTCGCCGATCAAGGATTCTTTGGCGACCAGGTCACACCATCCGGTAGCCAGGGACACGAGGCCTGCAGACTCCGGACGTTCGCATAGGAAGTGTGCGGGAGTCAACGTACACGGAGCTTCCAGCGGCAATGCATCGTAAGACCGCTACTGCACAGGCCTCGGGAACGGACGTGCTTTCCTTAATAGCACAGTTTATCGCAGCATCCCAGCATCAACTGAATCTGTCGCATATATTTTATCCGACGATGCTGGGTCGGGACGCTCCGTGGAAGCGGGTACGGACGTCCGAAAGTTTCATCCGGTCCGACGGGATACCGAAAGGGATTTGGAGGATTTCGAGCTTTCCCTTTCGGAACAACATATGCTGTTGTGTATGTCATCTGACTTGGTCTTCTACAGCTTCTTTCGTCGGACCAGAATGCTGCGATGCCGGATAAGAAACTGATAGCGTCGGTGGACTTAGAAATTTTTGGTTCGGTTCAGGGACATCGTCCCTCAGTTCCGACTTAGTCCAATAATGTCACACAAACTTTCGAATTATTGAACGACGCTATATATATTATTATTTTATGCTTGCTATAACCAAGCATTTCTGGTTTCTTGTTCGCAGAGTTACGGAGATGTCTTTCAAAAGTGTGCCTCTGTTGTCATAGTTAATGAAGAGCTAGCGGCAATAAGTGCTCATGGAATATGTCTATCGCCTACGGAGTGACATTCGCTAGCTCACCCGGTGTAGCGTACATTCATCGAATGGTTCGGCTGCCGGGTTCGTCTGTTGCGGTCTAGGAAGGAGATTTGGGTGATGCGAGCACTTTAATTCTTTAGTACTCACCCAGTGACGGCAGATTGAGGACAGATCGGAGGAAGCCTGTTAGTCCGGTTCCTGGCTTGTCCAGGTCCGTCCGGGCTGTGAGCGAGAGAGGTCCCTCTCTCGTCCAACAACATAGGGGACCGCATGTTGTGGTTCAGATATTTTACATTCGGAGCATATGTCCGTCGGTCGGGACGCTCCGTTATATTGACAGTCCGAGAGACTGTCCTTAATGCTTCCTCATCCTCACAGCAGGGCACACGACCGCACATTGGCTACGTGACCTCGAGTATCCGATCAGTTTCGTCATTCAGTGATTCCACGGCGAATAGGTCGCGCCATCCGGTAGCCAAGGGACACGAGGCCTATACACTCCGTTCGCTCGCATATTGGTAGTATGCACGGGGTAACGATCACGGAGCTTCCAGCGGCAATGCATCGTAAGACCGCTTCTCCTCAGGCCTCAGTGACGGACGTGCTATCCGAGTTAGCACAGTTATTTCGCAGCATCCCAGCAATTGACAGTTTCTCGGTCGATTCAGGAATTATCCGACGGCGCTGGGTCGGTGCGGTCCGCGGTTGCATCAGGTACGGACGACCGAACGCTTTATAGGGTCCGACAGGATGGCGAAAGGGATTCGAAAGTTTTCGAGTTTTCCCTTTAGTAGTATCGGAAGCTGCCTTTCATATCTTCTGGCATTATCTTCCAGTGATTGTTATTTCGGACTTCATTGCTGCGATCTTGGATAAGAGACTTATAGCGTCATTGGACTCGGATTTTTCGATCGGTTCAGGGACATTGTCCCTGACTTACCGACGCAGTCCAATATTGTCATTACAACATGTTTTATTTTTCGACGCTATATATATATATATACAAGCCTGCTACCAAGCATGATAGTTTAGTTTCTTGTCCGCGTTGCTCATTTCTGCCATTTTATCATTTATACGAATAGTTTATTTTGGCAGAGCAGGGCATACCGAGAGTTCATATGCGTCTAGACGGTGTGGTTAAAGACTGGATATATTCTTTTTCGCCGTTTATGTCTTTTCGAATTTCAATGTTGGAAACGACATGATGTATAGTAGACTTAACTTAGACGCTTTATCATACGTAATCCGCCTTACTGAGGCGTTATCATTACGTCTTCAAGAAAAGATTTACGGGATATTATTCTCAATGTAATTTCTTTTCAGGGCAGTAGTTTGTTCACGTATAACTCCGCCCTTCAGTGGCTGATTGGAGTTGGTTAGACGTGACGCAGCCCTAGCTACATCCACACGCGTGGATAGTAAGGTTAAGAACTCTCTCAGAGTCGCTTCGTTCTCGGAGGAGCTTCTCTTCGATGGCAACTTTTCGGCAATCCATGAATTGCTCGATTTACACGTTCTCTTGTCTATCTAGTGTTACAAGAGATTCAGACTGGGGCAAACATTCGGTGGTTGACTCAGAGAGTGCCACCGCAGTTGCCGGACCCGAGTGTGGCTGTTATGACGGTTGTCAGTCAAACAGATTGGGATATAATTCTGATCCCTACGGATTCGAAGTGCCAGGGTCTTTGGGTTCCGCAGTCTCTTAGCAATCAGTTTTCTTCCGCGGAATAATGTTTTTTAGGCTTGCTTTATGTCATTGCATGAACATTATTCAGAAACGCATGCCCAAATCCTGTCCTTTAATTCGACAGTAGTGGCGTATCTCCGGAACCAGGGAGGCACTCTTTCGTTTCCGTTATTCAATTTAATGGAAAGAATCCGTCTGTTGGTTATAGTACACCAAGTTCTGTTTTGGTCCGTCATATTCCGGGTCGTCTGATTGTTTTACCGGACTCCCATTCTCTTACGGGTCGCTTGTTGCTGTCAGAATGGACTCTCAACAAACAAGTATTCAATCAGATTTGCTATCTATGGGAGCGCCCAATGATGTTTTATTTACGACACAGCTTGCTAATCAATTGCAGACGTATGTGTTGGCTTGTCCAGATCTCTGAGCTAATGTTGTTAACGCTCTATTGATCTATAGGACGGAATGATAGGATACGCGTATCCTCCGGCGCTGTTGTTTCAGCAGGTATTGCTAAGATAAACAACCACAATGCATTTCTGTTGATAGCATCTCTATCTTCACAGAGATCATGGGTAATTTACTCTCTTGTCTACTGTGGGTCTTAAAGTGAAATCTTCCTCAATGTGAGGATCTTTTTTCACTGGGTAAATCGTGTCATTTTTATCACAACCCGCAAGGTCTCAACCTTCATGTATTCCGTTGTGTGGTCCGTATTGCATTGTAGGCATTGTACTGGACGAGCTTTGGACGCGATTTCTTACTATAGGAGGTCCTCTTCTTCGCTATTCTATGCGGCTAAAGTGGAGGCTCTTCCGTCGTTGGTGTAGGGATCATTATGTTCATATTGTTGATCCCTCCATACTACTCATTGCAATTTTTTAGTATTCTTGTTTCACAAGATCTACTGCAGCCTGTTATTAGTTAGGTTATAGGTTTATATTACCTCATACCTATGCACTCTACGATAGTTTACAATTGAGTCTTATGTCTCTTTTATCTAAGTCAGTTAGTAACTTTTTGATATATAGACTTAGAATCTTTAGATTAAATTCCTATATGGATTTTAACTTCGGTTCTTATTTAGCTAAGTAATCATTTGAGCCTCAGGAAACAGTAGTTTTCAAATTCTGACCTTCTAGACAGTAATTCTGTTGGTTTCTCTTTTACTGTAGAGTCAGTGAGTTTCATGCACTATCGATGGATGATTTTCACTTTCGTAGTTTCGGAATCGCTATTCCGTTACTATTTAGGTTGGATTTTTGCATAAGAGTTAGGCTCCTAATATCCGGAACCTATTGTTATTAAGGTCCTTCCGTCTTCGTACGGGCATAGGCCTTTACTCTTTCCGGGTAGAGTTTATGTATTTATAAACAGATATCTGTTTATTACTATGGGCGTAAGCTTCTTCTGTCTTTGATGCCTAGTAGAAGGACGTTACGCTCCATTCTATTGTTAATGGATTCTATTAACTATCGGTACTGCTTATGGTATATCATTGACTTAGCAGTTGTGCTTAAGATTTCGGCTCATGAAGTAAGAGTTCTTCTACATCTTGGGCTTACATTAATAGTGTCGCTATTATAGATTTTTGAAGGCTGCTCATTGCGCTCAGCCATCCACATTCATGAATTTTTATCTCAGAAATATCGAGTCCATTTCTGGAGGCCTCTATTGTTAGGTCTATTATCTACTGCTCAGAATGTCATTCACTTAACAGTTGCTACTATAGCTAGGTAGGCTGTCTGTTTCGGCAGTGTCTCCGTTCTGCTGCCCTCTTCGCTCTGGGCTATTTGACCCAGGGCAAGAAAAAGGGGGGGGGGGGGGAGGGTGTTCCCTTGGGTCACCTGTTTTACTATGAAAACAAGGGGATACCTCCTCCGGAGTTAGTAATTCTGAGCTGTTATTGGGATGGTTGTTTAGTGAGAAGTTTAGGTTTTTAAAATTCATTCAAGTCTTAGTTTTTAAAGTATAGCTTTTGATTATTGCATATGTCAACGGACACGATTATGCAATCCTCAGACACTTTTATGAGTATAAGAGTCTCTATTCTCTAGACTTACTTTATTTATTGGCTTACTTTAAAAATTATTAGTATAAGGATTATACTAGATATTAATAGAGTTCATGGATGTATGATGCTCAATTTTGCAAGGTGTTGTATCTTTCTAATTTAACATAAATAAGAAAGATACATGTAAGGCCTAAAACTTCTTTTTCCCTAGAGGGGATGACTCTATTTTATATAATTGAGCGTATTCCAACTTGCTCTATGTCCTAGGCCCTCCAGCCTTTTTACTATTCAGCTAAGTCTGGGTCATTGGTACAGTATAAAAATGTTAAAAAATTTATAGTAATTTATATATTTTTTATACTTACCAATGACCCAGACGGGGATGGCCCTCCCAGGAGTTGGGAACTCTTGCCTCCCTGCTGAGTACATAGCGCTTACCAGGCACTGGTTATTAGAATGATTAATGGCGCCAATTTCGGAACGTCCTTGACACTGCGCATGCGCAGTAGGGGCGAAGTGTGGAGGGCCTTTCAGGACATGTTTTCTTTGGTTTTAGATGCAAATTTGGGGGATTGGGGGGCAAAATTTGTGTTTGGCTCTATATTTTAAGAGTTAGCACCAGCTAAGTCTGGGTCATTGGTAAGTATAAAAAATATATAAATTACTATAAATTTTTTAACTTTTCTCTAAAAACTTCTAAGAACAATTACACAGAATCTTGTGATATTTAGTGTGTAGGGCAAAAGGGCAAAAGTTTAACCTTTGTAAAAGTGAAGTTCTCAAGTCTCTATTTGGGCCCATGATGAGAGCACAAAGATAAAAAAAAATATTCTCTTCCTTAATAAAGTCCATAGGTTAATATTCATGCTCCCAAGGAAAACCCAAATATTTACATTTATCTTACAACAAGAATGTATTTCCCCCAATACAGGGAAAATGTCTTTACAAAATACAATCTGTATTGAGGGTACCAACCTTGCGTGCTATCATTCACTCTAGAAAGAAAAAGTTTTTTTACATGCGCTTATCAAACACTATTTACATATGTCAAGGCCACTGTTTTGATAATAGTAATTAAATGATAAATGAATCAGCAACTCAGCAAAATAAATTAAACTAGATCATTTTTTGCCATGATGATATTTCTGTATAGGCCTACACCTGAAAACTAAAATAAAGAAACAAACAGCTGAAACACAACTATAAACTTTGGGTATTATAGTACAAATGGAGCAGTGATTAGGATTAGGTTATTATGCCATGCACAGCTGAAGAATGTAATACCCTTATGCCATGATCTTCATTCATAAAAAATCAATTCATAGACACTGGATGATTGTCCAAATATATGTGAACAAGTCAAGAAAGAGAGGAATATTGTAAGATAAATTGGTTATTACCACCAAGTGCTTTTCCAAGATGGTGTATTAAAGTTGCTACCTCACCTCTGCATCATATATCAACTTGTCTTAATAGCCTCATTGATATATACTCAGAGACGAGGTCTCTACTTCAATACACCATCTCAGAAACCCACATGGTGGTAATAACCTATAAATATTTCATACAAAAATTTCTTTGAAAATCTGCTTATAAACCAGAGCACAAAATAATTTGATACTTGGTATGCTGCATAATTGGGTACATGAGATTCTAATTTACTTACATTAGGCCTGTGGATTATATGTGGGTTCTCTATGGGAACTAGAAGTTTAACATTTTTATGAGAGAAAAAATCATCAAAATCATCTTCTGAGGATCCAGTGGACAGAATGTATCAATATATATAATGAATTTTAGAGCACATAAGATTCATGTTTCATTAAGTATTAAGCACCTGTGTTCATGTATGAGATTACTATACAAGTCTAAATTTCAACACAGGGCTTTATGACAATTATCTTTTAAAAAACATTTCTTAGGGATTAATACACAAAACATTTGATGTTTTGTTTGCATCATGCTTTTGAACATAAGATGTAAAATGTATTCAAGTTGGATTTATATTTTGGCTTTTTTTCTGGTAACAGAGAAAAAATACCTCTCAAGACTCCCTGAATAGATATTTTTCTCAGAGAAGAAATTATTTTTATATCCCCCGCAACGAGTTATGGAAGGGGGGGGGGGGGGGGGAGCGATCGACTGTCTGACTGTCTATCCATCCATCTATCTGTCCATCTGTCTGTCCATCCATTCATCCATAGACATAATTTTGCCCAGAGATTTTCTCAGATGTTTATGGACCATTGTCATTGAAATTTGATATGAATGTCTACCACCATGAGGACCTGTGCACCTGTGATTATAGGTCCGGTCAGACTATTTTTTGCCACAGTTATGCCCCTTTTTCACATGTCTTAGAATGCTAGAATTTTGTCCAGAGATTTTCTCAGATGTTTATAGGTCAATTCCTTTGAAACTTGGTATGGATATTCACTGCCATGGGAACCTGTGTACCAGTGATTATAGTTTTGATCGGATTTTCTTTGCTAGAGTTATGCCCCTTTTAGTCTTAGAATGATTAATTTTGTCCGGAGATTTTCTCAGATGTTTATTGTTTGATTCTGTTGAAACTTGGTATGGATGTTCACTACTATGGGAACCTGTGCACCACCAATGATTATAGTTTTGATTGGAACTTTTTTGCCAGAGTTATGACCCTTTTCATCTTAGAATGCCTGAATTTTGTCCAGAGATTTTCTTGGATGTTTATTGTTCGATTCTGATGAAACTTTTGGAACTTGGTATGGATATTCACTACCATGGGAACCTGTGTACCAGTGATTATTGTTTTGAATGGATTTTTTTTTGCCAGAGTTATGCCCCTTTTAGTCTTACAATAATTAATTTTGTCCGGAGATTTTCTCGGATGTTTATCATTTGATTCCGTTGAAACATGGTATGGATGTTCACTACCTTGGGAACCTGTGCACTGGCGATTATAGTTTTCATTGGACTTTTTTTTGCCAGAGTTATGCCCCTTTTTGTCTTAGAATAATTAATTTTGTCCGGAGATTTTCTCAGTTGCTTATGGGTCAATTCCTTTGAAACTTGGTATGGATGTTCACTACCAATGGAACCAGTGCACCAGCAATTCCGGGCGATGTGCTTCGGATTGAACCTAGCACCCTGGGCTTTCACTCGTGTAATGAACTCTGTAATGATGTATTTCCGAGCTCATTCGTCTGCGGTAACGTCGGCCTACCTGGACGACATTCTTCAGAGGTACGCCAACGAGTTAACGCTTCAGAACGATGTGCAGAATCTGCTTCTATTGCTCCGACGTCTCGGTTTTGTTATAAACGAGGAGAAGTCGGATCTGGTGCCGTCCAAGTCATTCACTCATCTAGGAATGAGCTTCGAGACGCACAACAATCTCGTTCGTCTGCCGTTAACCAGAGCGAAATTAGTCAGTTGTTACGCTCGCTATTGTCTTCATGCAGACAAAGTCACAGCGAGGGAGTTCATGAGACTGATAGGTCTGTGCGGAGCCGCTGCGGATCTCATTCCGATGGGGCGGTTACGCACTCGTCCTCTCCAAATTTTCTTGACTCGGAATTGGAGTGTGAAGATTTATTCGCTCGACATAGACGTTCTCTTGTCAGATCAGGTGAAACAAGAGATTCAGACTTGGGCAAACATTCAGTGGTTAACTCAGGGAGTTCCGCTGCAGTTGCCGGATCCGAGTTTTACCATTATGACGGATGCCAGTCAAACAGGTTGGGGTGCATCATTGATCCCAATGGATTCGAGATGCCAGGGTCTTTGGGATCCGCAGTTCCTAAGCAAGCACATAAACATCAAGGAAATGATGTCAATTTGGCTTGCGTTTTATCATTGGATGGACATTATTCACAAAGCTCATGTCCAAATCCTATCCGACAATACGACAGTAGTGGCGTATATACGGAACCAGGGAGGCACTCATTCCGTTCCGTTATTCAATTTAACGGAAAGAATCCTTCTGTTTGCTCTAGAACATCAAGTTCTACTTTCGGTCCGTCATATACCGGGTCGTCTGAATGTACTAGCAGACTCCCTTTCACGGAAGGGTCGCTTGTTGCCGTCGGAGTGGACTCTCAACAAACAAGTATTCAATCAGATTTGCTACCAATGGGAACGGCCAATGATAGACTTATTTGCAACACATGTCAACAATCAGTTGCAGACGTATGTGTCACCGTGTCCGGATCCAAGAGCATATGCAGTAGACGCTCTATCGATCTCATGGGACGGAATGATAGGATATGCGTATCCTCCAGCGCCGTTGATTCAGCAAGTATTGCTAAAAATAAAACAATCTCAATGCAAGATTCTGTTGGTAGCATCTCTGTCTCCACAGAGACCGTGGATAAATCTACTCAGGTGTCTGTTGTGGGACCTACCGCGAAAGCTTCCTCCACGGGAGGATCTTCTTTCGCAGGGGAAACCGCGTCAACTTCATAACAACCCGCAAGGTCTCAACCTTCACGTTTTTCCGTTGTGCGGTCCTTCTTGCATGGCAAGCACTCTTCAGACGGGCGTAGGCCTTTACTCTGTCCTGTTAGAGCTTTACATATTTATAAACAGAGATCTCAGTTTATCAGAAAGGGACGAAAATGTTTCTTTCTGTCTCTGATGCCTAATAGAAAGGACATTTCGGTCCATTCTATTGCTAGATGGATTCAATTAACTATCCGTACTACTTATGAAAATTTATCTTCTTCTCAGCAGTCTGTGCTTAAGATTTCGGCTCATGAAATAAGAGCTCTTTCTACTTCTTGGGCTTGCGCTAATAGTGTTGCTATTACAGATTTAATGAAGGCTGCTTATTGGTCTCAGCCATCCACATTCACGAATTTTTATCTCAGAGAGTCCATTTCTGGAGACCTGCATTGTTTAGGTCTGTTATCTGTTGCTCAGAATGCCGTCCACTAAACAGTTGCAACTATAGTTATGCAGGCTTTCTGTTCCGGCAGTGACTCCGTCCTGCTGCCCTCTTCGCTCTGGGCTATTTGACCCAGGGCAAGGGGAAGGGGGGGGGGGGGGGGGTGGGGGGAGTATGTTTTCTTAGGTCACCTGCTTTATAGTGAAAAGCAAGGGAATTCCTCCTCCGGAGTCAGTAATTACTGGTTTTAAAGTGTAATATTAATGTTAAAAATTCATTCTTGTCATATTTTTAAAGTGTAGCTCGGTGTGAAGCATTTGTATATGTCAAGTTTCAAACGGGCATTAATATACAATCCTCGGACACTTTTAAAGAATATAAAGAGTCTCAATTCTCTGGACTAACTTTATTTATTGGCTTACTTTAAAAATAATTAGTATAAAGGGTTATACTGGATGTTAATAGAGAACATGAATGTTATTGTGCTCAATTATGAAGGGTATTGTATCTTTCTAATTTATCATAAAATAAGAAAGATACATGTAAAGCCTAATACCCCTTTTCTCCTTGAGGGGTTGACTCTACATTATATAGTTGAGCTTATTGGATTTTCCTCTATGCCCTAGGCCCTCCAGCCTTTTTACTATTCAGCTATGTCTGGGTCATTGGTACAGTATAAAAATGTTAAAAAATTTATAGTAATTTATATATTTTTTATACTTACCAATGACCCAGACGGGGATGGCCCTCTCAGGAGTTGGGAACTCATACCTCCCCACTGAGTACATAGCGCTGACCAGGCACTGCTTGTAAGAATGATGATTGGCGCCAATTTCGGAACGTCCTTGACACTGCGCATGCGCAGTAAGGGCAAAGTATGGAGGTCCTTCAGGACATGATTTCTTTTGGATTTAGATGCAAATTTTGGGGATTGGGGGGGCAAAATTTGTGTTTGGCCCTAGATTTTTAAGAGTTAGCACCAGCTATGTCTGGGTCATTGGTAAGTATAAAAAATATATAAATTACTATAAACTTTTTAACATTTTTCCAATTTGTACAGATTAATCTACATTTATATTTGTAGTGTTTGACAAAATCATGTTGTTACTATTATTAACACTAATCATCACATTGGTAGTTCAGAGCCCATTTACCACTGCACTATTTAATTTATTATGTTCAGGTATCTGTATACAAAATAGGAACAGGTTCACCATTAATTTTGAGGAAATGTTTATGTATCTCAGCATCATCATTTCCAGTTCTCCTCTCAGTTGAGTCATGCATCTTATACATTGTCTTTGTATGAGATCTCTAAACTCTGTCAAATAAGATTTGACAGATTAGATTCATTTTTTTCTGAATACAAATTTTGGCTTATGAAATATTAATTTCAATTGAATGTTTTTGACTTGATTGTCTAATAAAAGCTACTTGCTGAATTTTCTATCCCAACAGTTGGCCTTTGGGTTAATTTGCAAGCTATATTTGTGTACTCTGGAAGCAATATGTACTCACCTCTTGGGTGCCTATTAAGGCAACCAGGACAACAATAAACCACTGCAAAGTAACAGGACTAAACTTATCAAATGTGATTTCAATCAATTATTCTCCCGTGAAAAACATATATTTTTATTCTCTTCAGTACCTGGAACATTTAATTGTAATTTTGAAAGTAATCTCTGTGGATGGATGCAGTTAAAAGATGATGACTTTGACTGGACAAGGAAGAGAGGAAAGACATCTTCTGTAGGAACAGGACCATCTGCAGATCATACCACTGGACGTAAGCATTTCTCTGAAGAAAACATAATTGTCACCTTGAATTCAAAACTTACCTTAATGAATTCACTGTCAACCATTGTCCAAAAGAGGTACACAAGTAGTATATTCAAAACATTAATGCCCATGTGCAGATAAAGGCATGTGGCCAAAACTCTGCACATGGGTGTTAATGTTTTAATATATTACCTTAATGAGCATTAATACGAAATGTTTTAGCCAATATGTTATCTTGTTGAATTTGAAATATCCAAGTATTGCTTTCTATCTTTTTCTCTTCTCTCTTACTATTGTTGGTGTTGGTGATATTTTTTTTATAAAATTCATTAAAAAGTTGTTCTTTATATGGGTACAATTTTGTAAAATGACTAGTAGTCTGGATATTAGAAGTAGTAGAATATCTTTATTTCCATGACAGGTTCTATTGTAATTTAGTACAAAACATGAGTGTAGTGTTGAAACAGCACCTGGTCCATTTGGACCTATATGTCACCTCTTTAATTTGATTTTATTAATAAGCAAGCATGTTTTTTTATCTTTCAACAAGTGACACATTCATTGCAAGTCTTCAGAGGATGTCTTTCTAATATGTAATGTGTAACTTGTTGAAAGCAATTGTCATATAACCAGCCAATAAAAACAAATTGAATCTTACTAACATCAGATCTGTCTTTCACCTGGTGTGACCCCTTTGGAGTAAATGGAATAAAAATTCAATATTAAATTTTGATTTTTGCATTAGTGGTGCTGGGTGGGTTTGGCCTGTTTGTCAGGCAGAGGGCATGTAAGTTAGTTATGTAGTGTTGTAATAAATGGAAATAGATAATGTGGGTTGGCAATAGAGTTTGTTTTGAAGTCAAAAATTTGATTCTTTTTTTTTTTTAAATTATTATAATTTATGCTTTATAGTAAACAGAGGACTATCATAAATTTTACTATGATGCAAAAATGACAAAATTACATAGTTTTGAGAGTACCATGCCATTTCTGAAAATTGAAGCAATTTTGACAGCCACTCAAATTGGGTGAATTTTTATTATTCATTAAAAGTAACTGACTTGATTATTTAGAGAGTATTGGGGGGGGGGGGGGGGGGGGGGGGGGGATGTCATCATGAATTGACCTTGCAGTTTAAAAAAATGGCAAGTTGAACATCAAACATGTTCATTTATCCCTTTCAACATAGTATACAAAAAAATCTAACCAAAGAAACATTAGCCATTTTTTTAAGCTTTCTGCGAATAAGAACTTATTTGCTCATTTTCTTGCTGACATTGTTCTGTATGATGATGCCATTCAGAGCATCACCGATGAATAGGTCAACTTGTAAATGTGGTGTGAATTATCTGACATGAAGTAGGCCCCCTTTAAATGGCTAAGTGCTGTAAGCCCATTTTCTGGCTTTATTTTGAAGTGCAGGTGCTACATCTTCAAGGCATCATATTCTGTGGATGTGTGTTATCTTTAAGGCTATTCAAAAAACATTCTTGTTTTTCAGGCACCTCCCTCATCATAGAAAATTGCCTCATCACCTTTTTTCACCTGGTAATCTCTTTTATAGCACTATTAGGCACTTATAGGACAAATATTTAACCAGCTATACATTGTTTGACAGAGCTCACTGAGCTTTGTCAAACAAGGTATAGTTGGTTAAATTTTCAACTACATTATGGAAAATTTTCACTGCTGAAAACATTGGTTTGTCACATAGTAGTGCAAATAGTTGAATTTCTGATTCTAACTATTTTCAGCACTGTTTGGTGAATAAACAGAAAAAATTGCCCGAGAAACAAGAAATTTTTGTTTACAGCTCTAAAGTGAAATTATTTAGTTTGCACAGATTTGCCTTGTTACAATTTATGGGAGAGAGCCTCCAGGCACTCTCCAACAAATTGTAACAACCCAAAAACATGTGAACAAATTTGAATGACCAAAAATAATTCACTGCTGTACTAGTGGTGTAAAACTGAATACAATGCTCCCCACTTGACACAGAAAATCCAAAAATATTTTCTCAATAGACAATGTGAAAAATGGAAACACTAACTGTAAAAAAAACCAGTAGTGTATATGATTATTAGTGAAGACAAATCCTTACAACTTTCACTAATGAATATCTGTGTTTTTTTCTCTCCATCATCTAGTTTTTTTTCTCTCCATGATATTTTATCTAATTTTGTGATATTTTGAGAAAGCACAAAATAATTACCTCACTGCTATCTACAAACCATTGGCACTTTCCTGTAACTGGATTTTCATGGTTCCTCGAGTTCCTTGATAATCCAGGAATTTAGAAATCCATTGTCAAGAACCTGGAAAGCATTTTAATATTAGAACCTTCATTGAAAACCCCAGAAAATGAGATACCAGAAGAGATTTCAGCAGATTTCAGTTTGCTTCACAGCAAGCGGAATATTGCTGAAATGTACCATCTGTACCTGATAGAATGTCAGCCAGATAGAATGAAATTTGTGCGTTAGATTGGAGATATTATTGTATCATTAACATAAGAAATATTGAGCACAAATTCTCTCAGCTTATATGGTCATATAACTATGTGTCGGTCATGGAGGGGTGTTCCCTTGTTTATGTCTCAGAAGTTTTTCAAAAAGCTGTGAACTTCTCATTTCTAGTGCTTTGGAAACCACAAAAAATATATGGAGAAGGGCCTAGAAACTTCTTCAATTGGCCACTCATTTAACAGCGGAAAGCCCCTGAAGCCTATTTTGCAAAAGAAGTATGATATGTGATTATTCTGTGCACCCAGTATATACAAAAATACGATCACCATTTGGCTTATGTACAAAATGTTGTATTAAAGTCTAGATCTTGTTTCTAAGGACAAATGTCATGACTCAAAGATGAGTCGAGATATTGCCTTAGAAACAAGAGCAAGACTCTGATGCAACATTTTTTTTGTATAAACAAAATGATTATGACAGATTTATCTTACAAGTCTCTACTGTAGTGTCATTAACCGATGAATAGTATTTTAGATTTAATTTTCCGACTCATGAAATACTGGTCATTTTAGTTGAAACTGAATGCGGCTGCCTTGAACTTTCCCTATCCCTGAATAAACTAAATGAGCACATTTGTTCAACATTCTGAATGGACTACTGTAACTGTATGTTGCTTCAACCTGACTGCTTCCAATGATTCAGGTACACATAATGGCAATGTGTTGTCATAATTTGATAATTATACTTTCAAGAAGTGTTCTGTTTTTCCCTTTCATATATAAAAAACATATACAGTCAGTGGCAAATGCTTTTCAAGAGCTTGTAATGTTCTATAACTGGTAATGCAAGCAAATCATAATGCACTTACATGCAGTAATTGTAGGATACAGAATTTGTGTCAGGGGGTCCTGATAATGATATATTCAGGTAATTGCAGACTATAGATACTTATTATTAGATAAAACATATTATCACATCTTTGTGGAAAGATGTTAAGGGATCTAAGAAGTGTAATGATACAATGTTATACAGTTATATGTGTGTTAGAAAGGGAAGGGAAAAGAGGAAAAAATGTGTTACTTCATTTTGGTTTTTATGTTGTATAAGTCTTATTTAGATGGAGTACTCATTATTTTCTGTTTAAAGATGGCTTCTACATATACATTGAAACATCTGGCAGCTTAAGAACAAATGCCAAAGCAAGAATACAAAGTCCGGCTGTTGCATTGACTGGCAGTCATGTGAAATGTCTTCAGTTCTGGTACCACATGTATGGTGCTAGTGTCAATGCTTTGAATGTGTATGTAAAGAGTGGCAGTAACTATGGTTCTCCTGTTTGGTCACGGCATGGAACTCAAGGGAACAGATGGAGACAGGCAATGGTAGACATTAATGCCACATCACAGTATAATGTAAGTTGGCTTAAATTAAGAAATATTTTTTTCCTAGAAATATTAGATTAAAACTTTTGATGAGGACAAATCTTTTTCATAAATTGACCACAAAAAGGTCTTTTCAATACAGTGTTACATTAGTTTTAATAGATTCAGTCAGTCTCCAAAACTTTACTTGGAAACCTGAATGAAGACACACATTTCATAAGGCCTTAGTTTTCAGAGTTAAGCTCCCCGGATTTCTTCAAACAGGCTTAACCATGATTAGCACAATCGATTGTGGGAAGAACCATCAGGCCAATTATAGTTTGGTCCGGTGTTAGAAATTTGGAGACTTCAACTTTGAAAGAAGCAAAATCCTACCATCTCATAGATCAACTGAGTAGGGACATAAATTTTTGGCTGCTGCTGAATTTCTGGCTTTTCTTTTTGCACTGGGTTCCTTTTTTCCCTTTTTCTGACCATTGTGTAGTTTCATACTTCCAGTACTTGAAGCCAATTTCCAATTATGACATATAACTTAACTGGTTGAAGGCTACGTTATTTTTGGTGGTCTGAATATGTTCATCAGAATTTTGTTTTATTACAAATTATTGAGGAGTGCCCACAGGCACTCTTCAATAATTTGTGATATTACAAATTTATGTAAACAAAATATTATTTAAGTTTGACTGAATATGAAACATAAGCAAGGAAAATAATAGCTTTTGCTCTGGTGATCTTTATGTATTTTAAAGCCCTGATAGTGGCCTCTCAACCAGTTAACACATTTGGGACAGTTGTTTTTGTCAACAAGTTACAGCATTGATAGTTTTAAAATTGAGAATTACCATGAAAAAGCAGGTTAAAATGACTGAAGAGTAAATTGGCTGTTCCAGGAATATTCTTGTACTTACTGGTGAGGATTGGTGAAGGGTTCATGGATGATTTGGATCTTGAATGATTCGGCTCTTTGAGGATTCAGACCTTTGTGTTTAAATGATTCAGGCTTTCATCTGTGTTGATTCAGATCTTGGAACAAGATCCAAAATGTACAAGATCTAAACAAATCATCCTGTATTCGGTTGAACCTTGGGCCTCACAAATTGATGCTTTTTCCTTGTATAGCTCTTACATAATGCAGAACAATCATTTTGTATTGACGGCTGTGTTGCAAAGTGTCCCAACAAGAGAAGTCCTCCTTTTGTTTTGATCTATCAAGAAGTGGGTTGAGATTTTAGGGTGCAAGGTCTGAAAGTATTTACTCTTTTTGTTAAACTGAATGGTACCAATAAATACAAATGGCATCCACAAATGCAATTAGCATGCTGTTTTTGTTAGTAAAATGTTTTGTCAACATGCCTGCAAAATGTACATTTTAGGTGTCTTGGTTCCAAAAGAATTTGTGCAAAAACTAGATAAGTAAAATGATAAATGGGAGAAGCTAAGGCCACACAAAGTCTATCTTCTGTTTCTGAGGCTATTTGTTTTAGAAATGCCTGTAAGTGGGCATTTTTTTAATTGTATTTCATATATTTATAATTATTATTTCTTTACCATCAGAGGTTCATATAATTGGTTTGTTTTCTGTTTTAGGCCGCCTAATCTACAGAATAACATGTGCAGTGGTGTATTATATTTATTTTATTAACTGGTGGAGAGCTGAGGTCTCTACGTTGTCAAAATTTGTTCACATGCCTTTGCCTGTGGGCACGCTTCCATAAATTGCAACAAAGCAAATCTATGGGGAGTAAATATAACTTTATGTAAAAGATAATATGCAAAACATCCATAGACTCTGAAACCTTCAAGTTATGTTACTTGTGCTCCAGAATGAAACCCAAATATGAGCTTTTAGCACTCAACCAGTTAATTAGAGTAATTATCTGATATGAACTAATTATTTCTTTTTAGCTCACCTGACTGCAAGTCTGTGAGCTGTTGACCTCACTTGGCGTCCGTTTTCTGTTAACTTTTGGAAAATTGTCTTCTTCTTCACAACCATTAAACCAAATTCAAACATATATTGCACAGACCATCTATGGATTATACCCTTTCTATTTTGTGCAAATGATGCAGCTGCCATGATTGGGCTCTGGTTAATGCGCCAAAAGCCTAAAAATCTTTAAAAACCTCATGAACCACCAGAGAGAATGCCTTGATATTTGGTATGGAGCTTCCCTTGGTGTTAAGATTAAAGTTTGTTCAAGGGAAGTTGGTAGGTCAATATTTGGGCTCTCTGTGGGAGCTTATCCATTTTGGGCTCCCCCCAAAATTTGTATTCCAAGAACCGGTAGGCCAATTTGAACCAACTTTGGCATGTAGAATAAGTGGGTACAAAGTAATAGATTGATCCCCAAAACATTTTTTTACAGCCCCGTGGGAACCCCAGGGGCTTAAAATAGAAAAAATGAAAACGCCCATATTTCCCAAAACGACACAGAACTGAGAACTGTTATTTAGTATGAAGCATCCTTTGAACCAGTAGAATGGAATCGTAAAAAAAATTGTCATCGGTTGTGTCAGGCTGTTCTATATGGGGCATCGAAAAAATGCCGAGTGAGAATATTTGCAAATATTTTTATACTGTACCAATGACCCAGACATAGCTGGTGCTAATTCTCAAAAATCTAGGGCCAAACACAAATTTTGCCCCCCAATCCCCAAAATTTGCATCTAAAACCGAAAATAACATGTCCTAAATGGTCCTCCATACTTTTCCTCCACTGCGCATGCACAGTGTCAAGGAGGTCTCGAAATTGGCGCCAATTATCATTCTTTGTTTGGCCCTTCATCAGTTCACATCTGACTGATATTTGTGCTTGTAAATCTCAGTTTAAATGATGCCAGACACATAAATATTAGAGAAATGGTGGATCTAAAGAGGAAATAGAAGGAGGAGAGGAAAAATTAGTGGCAGGAAATAATCAGGGCTGTAACTTAAATTTTTTTTATGAAATTATGTTATGTTCCCTAATTTCAAGGCATGGGCCTGTTGTTGTAATTCTTGCTATAAAGTTACACTGCTTGATCAGTGTTTCCTCTCTCCCTTTCCTTTAGCCCCCCCTTGCTATTCTCCCATGCTTTTGGCATATTTTCTGTAATATTATTACTAAAATTTCTTGAGAGTTTTAGCTTGGTAACAGAATGAATTCTGTTTTTTTCCCCATGTTTACGTCCTCACCCATGGGTGTTTAGGCATTTTGTTCTGCATCTAGCATCTGATGTTCTGCAGTTTCTTCCCTGGAAGTCTCTGTTTTGTATCAGATAGTGTTGTAATTAATAACTGATTTCGGGCCATGTTTATCAGTGCCTGGAGTCATGTTTCCGGTTTTTATACACTTCTTGTTTACATTGACAATGGTTTCTGTTGAGAGTGATTTCTTGTCTTTGTGTTAGTTTAATCATAACAAGATACATTATTATTATACGTAAGTGTTGCATTTATTTTTTTTAAATATTTTAAAAAATTTTGTCCACACTTAGGCTTTTTTGGGATCCATTGGGGCTCAATGTTACTTTCAGAAACTTGGGCTTTTCTGAAAAATATTTTTTCAAAAAATTTTCTCGATTTCATTTATTTTTTCTATACGTTAATGGGTCATGTTATTATGTATCTTTGTTTTCAGGGGTTGGTGCAAGTACTAGGACTGTTTGTGTTCTTTTCACAATGAAAGGATATTGTTCAAATTGTAATAAGAGGAAATCTTCCTCTGACTTTCATAATCATTGTATTAATTGTAGTCAGTGTACTCGCACTAACTCCTGCTCAGTGTGTGTCAATTGGGATGGCAAACATTGGAAACGTGTGTCACGGTATGTTGTTAGCGGGGATAAGGCCATGCCAGTCCTTTCTCCGCAGGGTCACTCTAGTTTTTCAATCTCTTTTTCAGAGGAACAAGAACAGGGTGATGTTTCCGTGATGTCTTCCAAAAGTGTGCCTCCGTCGTCACAGTTAAATGAAGAGCTAGTGGCAAAAGTGCTCATGGAAATACGTCAATTGCCTAAGAGGTTCCTAGTAGGTTCGACGGCATTGGCATCCGCTAGCTCGCCCGGTGTAGCAACCATTCATCGAATGGCTCGGCAGCCGGGTTCGTCCGTTGCGGTCCAGGAAGGAGATTTGGGTGATGCGAGCACTATAATAACACAAAGTGCACACCCAGTGACGACGGATCAGAGGATAGAACCGAGGAAGCCTATTAGTCCGGTTTCTAGCTCGTCCAGGTCCATCCAGGCGGCGAGCGAGAGAGGTCCCTCTCTCGTACAACAACATCTGGGACCAGATGTTGTGGTACAAAACGTTTCGCATTCGGAGCATACGTCCGCCACTCAGGACGCTCCATTATATAAACAGTCAGGAGAGACTGTCAATATGGCTTCCTCATCCTCACGGCAGCGCACACGACCGCACCTTGGCTACATGACCACGGATATCCAGCCAGCTTCGCCGATCAGGGATTCCACGGCGACCAGGTCACGCCATCCGGTAGCCAGGGACATGAGGCCTGTAGACTCCGGACGTTCGCATAAAAGAAGTATGCAGGAGTCAACGTCCAGGGAGCTTCCAGCAGCAAAGCAATGTAAGACCGCTGCTCCGCAGGCCTCAGTGACGGACGTGCTATCACAAATAGCACAACTTATCGCAGCATCCCAGCAGACGACAGAATCTCTGTCGGATCAGGAATTATCCGACGACGCTGGGTCGGTACGCTCCGCTGAAGCATCAGGTACGGACGACCGAGAACTTCATATGGTCCGACAGGATGGCGAAAGGGTTTCAGAGGATCTGGAGTTTTCCCTTTCGGAACAACATAAAGCTGCCCTAGATTTTATCCGGCATTATCTTCCAGAGGTTGTTCCGTCGGACCAGAATGCTGCGATGCCAGATAAGAGACTGATAGCGTCACTGGACAGAGAATTTTTTGATCGGTTTAGGGACATCGTCCCTGAGTTTCCAACACAGTCCAATAATGTCACAAGAACATTTGAACTATTGAATGACGCTATATATAAGCTTGCTACCAAAACGAGCAAGTATGGTTTCTTGTCCGTAAATGCTCTACATCTGCCTTTCATCAATTCAAGGAACAAATTTGAAACGGCAGGACAGGGCATACCGAGAGTTCCTCTGCGTCTAGATGACCAGGCTGAAGACCTAGAATTGTCTATACTGTCTTCTATGTCAATTCCAACCACGACGTTGGAAACGACAATAATGTCTAATAGAGTTAACTTAGATGCTTTATCCTACGCAGATCACCTTACTAAAGCGTTATCATTACGTCTTCAAGGGAAAGAATTCCAGGATATACAATCCTCCTTAAGAGTTCTTTCGAGGGCCATAGCTTATTCTACGTATAACTCCGCCCTTTCAGTGGCAAACCTGGAGTTGGTTAGACGTGATGCAGCCATAGCTACATCCACGCATGTGGATAGTAAGGTGAAAAACTCTCTCAGAGTCGCTCCGGTCTCCGGAGATCTTCTCTTCGACGGCAAGCTTTCAGCAATCTATGATCAGATAACTAAGAAAGCTTCGGATTCTCTGCTATTCAAATCCGCTTCTAAAAAGTCGGATACAGCAGAAAAGAGTAAGACAGGCACTTCTGGGACAAGTACGCCCAAGGGAAGTTCCTATAGAGGTTCCTATGCGTCCTCTAGGTCTTATTCTAGAGACTGTCAAGGTAGCGACTCACGTAGGGGACGTTATACTGGCCGAGATAACCGGTCAGACGTCCCTAGGTCGACAGGGCAAGGTGCGGGTCATGGAGGACGTAGTTTCTCCTTCCACAAGCCTCGCAGGTCCAGGAGGTGATGGTATGAACCTCTATCGTGTTCCGGTAGGCAGAAGATTGTCGAGTTTTATAAACAATTGGGCGTCAATTACGGACGACCCCTGGGTTCGAGGGGTAATTTCGGAAGGACTAAAAATATCCTTCAAACGAAAGCCTCCATTAACTCGAAGTCCAAAATGGACTCAGCTTCCGTCAAATCCGCAGAAAAGAGACGCTCTTCTATCAGAAATACAGTCTCTTCTGGAGAAGAACGCGGTAGAGGTCGTAGAAGACCAGGAATCACCGGGTTTCTACAGCCATCTGTTTCTGGATCCGAAACCAGATGGCTCGTTCCGTCCAGTCATAGATTTGAGCTGGATAAACAAGCTGATCGTCACTCCGAAGTTCTATATGGAGACAATTCGATCAGTCAGAGCGAGTATTCGGGTGAACGACTATGCTACAAGCATAGATCTCAAGGATGCGTACTTTCGGTTTGAACCTAGCACCCTGCGCTTTCACTCGAATAATAAACTCGGTAATGATGCATTTCCGAGCTCATTCGTCTGCGGTAATGTCGGCCTACCTGGACGACATTCTTCAGAGGTACGGCAACGAGTTAACGCTTCAGAACGATGTGCAGAATCTGCTTTTATTACGCCGACGTCTCGGTTTTATAATAAACGAGGAGAAGTCGGATCTGGTGCCGTCCAAGTCATTCACCCACTTTGGAATGAGCTTCGAGATGCACAACAATCTCGTTTGTCTGCCGTTAACCAGAGCGAAATTAATCAGTTGTTACGCTCGCTATTGTCTTCACTCAGACAAAGTCACAGCGAGAGAATTCATGAGACTGATAGGTCTGTGCAGAGCCGCTGCGGATCTCATTCTGATGGGGCGGTTACGCACTCGTCCTCTCCAAATTTTCTTGACTCAGAATTGGAGAGTAAAGATTCATTCGCTTGATATAGACGTTCTCTTGTCAAATCAAGTGAAACAAGAGATTCAGACTTGGGCAAACATTCAGTGGTTGACTCAGGGAGTTCCACTGCAGTTGCTGGATCCGAGTTTTACTATTATGACAGATGCCAGTCAAACAGGTTGGGGTGCAACATTGATCCCAATGGATTCGAAGTGCCAGGGTCTTTGGGATCCGCAGTTTCTAGGCAAACACATAAACATCAAAGAAATGATGTCAATTTGGCTTGAACTATGTCATTGGATGAACATTATTCAGAAAGCTCATGTCCAAATCCTGTCCGACAATACGACAGTAGTAGCGTATATTCGGAACCAGGGAGGCACTCATTCCGTTCCGTTATTCAATTTAACGGAAAGAGTCCTTCTGTTTGTACTAGAACACCAAGTTCTACTTTCGGTCTGTCATATTCCGGGTCGTCTGAATGTATTAGCAGACTCCCTTTCACGGAAGGGTCGCTTGTTGCGGTCAGAATGGACTCTCAACAAACAGGTATTCAATCAGATTTGCTACCAATGGGAGCGGCCAATGATAGACTTATTTGCGACACAGCTCAACAATCAGTTGCAGACGTATGTGTCACCATGTCCGGATCCCCGAGCATATGCAGTTGACGCTCTATCGATCTTGTGGGACGGAATGATAGGATATGCGTATCCTCCAGTGCCGTTGATTCAGCAGATATTGCAAAAGATAAAACAATCTCAATGCAAAATTCTGTTGGTAGCATCTCTGTCTCCACAGAGCCCATGGATAAATCTACTCAGGTGTCTGCTGTGGGATATACCGCGGAAGCTTCCTCCACGAGAGGATCTTCATTCGCAGGGGAAATCACGTCAACTACATAACAACCCGCAAGGTCTCAACCTTCACGTATTTCGTTGTGCGGTCCTTCTTGCACGGCAAGCATTTTACAGGACGAGCAGTGGACGCAATTTCTAACTGTAGGAGGACCTCCTCTTTGCTAAACTATGCGGCTAAGTGGAAGGTCTTTTGTCGTTGGTGTAGGGATCATTCTGTTGATATTTTTGATCCCTCCATTCCAGACATTGCAAACTTTCTAGTACACTTGTTTGATGAGATCAAACTGCAGCCTGTTACTATTAAAGGTTTTAGGTCTATGTTATCTGATACCTATGCACACCATGATAGTTTACAAATTGGATCTAATGTCTCTTTATCTAAATTAGTTAGAAACTTCTCGATAAATAGACCTAGAACCCTTAGATTAATTCCTAAATGGAATTTAGCTTGGGTTCTTCTTAAACTAAAAGAAAAGCCATTTCAGCCTCTTGAGACAGTGGACTTCAAATTCTTATCTTATAAGACAGCATTTCTCTTAGCTTTCTCTTCTGCTAGAAGAGTCAGTGAGCTTCATGCACTATCTGTGGACGATTCTCACTATCGTAGTGTCGGGAACACTATTACCTTTACTACTAATGTTGGATTTTTGACTAAGAATCAGGCTCCTAATAAATATCCGGAACCTATTGTTATTAAGGCCCTTCCGTCTTCAGACGGGCATAGGCCTTTACTCTGTCCGGTTAGAGCTTTACGTATTTATAAATGAAGATCTCAGTTTATCAGAAAGGGACCAAAACGCTTTTTTCTGTCTCTGATGCCTAATAGAAAGGACATTATGGTCCATTCTATTGCTAGATGGGATTCAATTAACTATCCATACTGCTTATGATAATCTATCTTCAACTCAGCAGTCTGTGCTTAAGATTTCGGCTCATGAAGTAAGAGCTCTTTCTACATCTTGGGCTTACGCAAATAGTGTTGCTATTACAGATTTAATGAAGGCTGCATATTGGTCTCAGCCATCCACATTCACGAATTTTTATCTCGGAAATATTGAGTCCATTTCTGGAGACCTGCATTGTTTAGGTCCGTTATCTGTTGCTCAGAATGTCGTCCACTAAACAGTTGCAACTATAGTTATGCAGGCTTTCTGTTCCGGCAGTGACTCTGTCCTGCTGCCCTCTTCGCTCTGGGCTATTTGACGCAGGGCAAGGGGAAGGCGGGGGGGTGGGGGGGGGGGTATTCCCTTAGGTCACCTGCTTTATAGTGAAAAGCAAGGGGATACCTCCTCCGGAGTCAGTAATTCTGAGTCGGTACCGGGATGGTTTTAAAGTGTAAAGCTAATGTTTAAATTCATTCATGTCATATTTTTAAAGTGTAGCTCGGTGTGAAGCATTTGTATATGTCATGTGTCAAACGGGCGTTAATATACAATCCTCGGACACTTTTAATGAGTATAAAGAGTCTCAATTCTCTGGACTTACTTTATTTATTGGCTTACTTTAAAAATAATTAGTATAAAGGGTTATACTGGATGTTAATAGAGAACATGGATGTTATTATGCTCAATTATGAAGGGTGTTGTGTCTTTCTAATTTGTCATAACTAAGACAGATACATGTAAAGCCTAATCCTCCTTTTGTCCTCGAGGGGATAACTCTATTATATTTAGTTTAGCTTATTGGATTTTCCTCTATGTCTTAGGCCCTCCAGCCTTTTTTCTATTCAGCTATGTCTGGGTCATTGGTACAGTATAAAAATGTTAAAAAATTTATAGTAATTTATATATTTTTTATACTTACCAGTGACCCAGACGGGGATGGCCCTCCCAGGAGTTGGGAACTCGTACCTCCCCGCTGAGTACATAGCACTGACCAGGCACTGCTTGTAAGAATGATAATTGGCGCCAATTTCGAGACCTCCTTGACACTGCGCATGCGCAGTGGAGGAAAAGTATAGAGGACCATTTAGGACATGTTATTTTCAGTTTTAGATGCAAATTTTGGGGATTGGGGGGCAAAATTTGTGTTTGGCCCTAGATTTTTGAGAATTAGCACCAGCTATAAGTATAAAAAATATATAAATTACTATAAATTTTTTAACTTTCTTCAGAACCACTGATCAGAATTTTTTGATAATTGGTATACAGCATCCATAGGGGTGGTCAGATACAAGTGTGTTCTAATTAAACTCTTCGTTTAATATTTGGGCTCAACACAGGAGCCTGAATAATTAACTTAGGGCAATATGGGGAATAAGTTTAAAAATCTTCTGCTCTTCAGATGCAACAGTCCGATTCTTTTGATATTTGGTATACAACATCTCTAGGGGGGTCAGATTCAAGTTTATTCAAATTGAGTCCCTGGGTTAATATTTGGACTTCCCATGGGAGTCCAAATTTTAACTTAGTGCAATGCGGGGAATAATCTTTGAAAACCTTCTTCTTCAGATCCACCAGTCAGATTCTTTTGATATTTGGTATACAACATCTCGAGGGGGGGGGGGGGGGGCTCAGATTCAAATTTGTTCACATCGGATCCCTTTGTTGATATTTGGGCTCTTTATTATGATTTTACTGTAACTTGGTAACTTTGGTTGACATACTTTAACTGTTAGGCCCACATCAACCCAGGTCTTAATTCTTTAGTACAGTCTACACTCAAATTATTCTTATTGAAAACATAGCATATAGGGAACAGAAATTAACATATTCTCAATGATCACAATTTTTGTTGTATTTCATAATCCTTTCATAAACATTGGAACATTATCCTTTTCATCAAACACTACACACAGTCAAGTTAAGCTACAATGTCAGTGACACTTTCATTTTAAAATGAGTGCCAGGTGATGATCCCAAGATAGAAGTCAAACCAATTCAACAATCTGAAAATGCTAATAGTTTGTGAATATTGTCTTCAGAGTCATTGAAAGGTATTTAAATACTGTTTGAATTTGATATATTCCCTGAGATCAGTGGTAACCTTGAAAAACATTTTGTCTCAGACAAGTCTCTTTACACTGTTTGCAGCTCAAGATCCTGTAGGCCTGTAGGCAATCTATATGATATAACAATGCAAAGACAGGTGAACAAATGTTTACAATGTAGAATAACTCTGCACTCTACCAGTAAAAAAATGGATAAAATAACCCACTGCCTATGTTGTTCTGTATATTATGAGGCCAAAACCGTAAAACAAACCAGTATAAAGAAATAATAATAACAAAAATAAAAAATAAAATAAAATGCCTGCCTCCATGCTTTTCTGTATAAAATGGCCCTCAAAAAACTGAAAATCTGCGTAGCTTTATTGATGAATAGTTAATAAATTATTTAATTGAACAGTTAGTAAATTTTTGATTAGGTTGGTTCAAGGATACAACAACCCATAAAAGTTCTACATTGGCATGGCAGGGGTTCGAACCCACGCCGAAAGAGTTTCCTTCGGCACCAACCGCCTAGTGAAACTATACTGAACCACACACACCACTCGACCACCGACAGACCCCAAAAAGGGAATGCTAGTTAACCAAGTATATACGAGGCCAGTACAGAACACACAGAATACTCAATTATTTAATTATTCATCAGATAGTTGTATCTAAGTACTTAATTCTACGAACTGCACCTCAGAAGAAATCAGTGACACTTGTCTTTTTCAAATTTCATGGATGCCATAGGATTTAGAAAGGACGCTGGTTTTGTTTACATTGGCATGACGGGAGTTTGAACCCACGCCGAGAGAGTTTCTTTTGGCACTAACCACCTAGCGAAACTCTACTGAACCACGCACACCACTCGGCCACCGACAGCCCCCAAAAAGGGAATGCTAGTTATCCAAGTTTTTACGAGGCCAGTACAGAACACACAGACTACTCAATTATTTAATTATCAGATAGTTGCATCTGAGTACTTAATTCTATGAACTGCACCTAAGAAGAAATTAACAACACTTGTCTTTTTCAAATTTCCCGGATGCCATAGAATTAAGAAAGGATTGGCATGGCGGGGGTTCGAACCCATGCCGAGAGAGTTTCCTTCAGCACCAACTGGCCTTGTATATACTTGGTTAACTAGCATTCCCTTTTTGGGGTCTGTCGGTGGCCGAGTGGTGTGCGTGGTTCAGTATAGTTTTGCTAGGTGGTTGGTGCCGAAGGAAACTCTTGCCGTGAGTTCGAACCCCCTCCATGCCAATGTAAACAAACCCAGCGTCCTTTCTTAATTCTATGCCATCCGGGAAATTTGAAAAAGACAAGTGTCGCTGATTTCTTCTGAGGTGCAGTTCGTAGAATTAAGTACTTAGATTGGACACAAAAGTTCTGTTTATCCTGCCTTCAGTTTGAAATAAAATATCTCTTTTTGTGGGTTGATCAGCCTAATAGAAAACAAATAATTACATAATGTTTCAGTAATATGGTACTGACTTAAGTTTTTTATTACAGCTTGTGTTCGAAGCTGTACGAGGAAGAAATTATCTTGGAGACATTGGACTGGATGACATTTCCATGAAAGATGGCTCATGCCAAAGTTAGTATGATTTGTTTCATGCAATAAAAAGTTTTGATCCTTTTTTCATTTTTTTCTCTCTGTTTGAAGGCATTATGACAAAAAACTGCTTATGTGGATAGTGCTACTGATAAGAAAGTTGGGTATCAAATCTGACCGTGTGATCAGATATGTTAAGTTTCACGATTTTGGTGAGAGACTACCATTTTTTTTATGCCATCTCCTACCTTACGGTCAAGGTCAAATTCATTATTTGTAGACCCAATGTTGTATTTTGCAAACTTGAGTCCCGAGTTTACAGTTTACTGTACTAAAAACAAAATGAGTGGAACTTGGAAGATAGAAAAGTATTTCAAACAAATTGCCTTACATGTGCCTGGAGATAATTCCGATGAGTAAAAGAATAACTTTTGTGTGCATGTTGTTCAATCAAATCCTGTTATAACAATTAGAATGCTTTATTTAGTCTCCAACAATATTAAGTCAACTGCAGAAATCTTCAAAAAGTAAAACAGGAAACTGTTTTCCTTTCTCAAGTCGCACTAAAATGTGACTTTGTAGTGAGACTTGACAGGGGATTCCACTAAGTATGTTGAAAGAATGTTTTGATTCAACAGCTCAAACACATGGTGGATAGGGCTACATGTAAATAAATGTTGTTTGTTTGATTTGGAGTGTTTTGACAGAAATGAACCCTGTAAACACTGCTTCTGGTGAACCATAATTTGACTATTGTGACAAAAAAACTAACAATGCGATGTTTTTTAATTAAATATAGTTGAACTGAATTAGGTATACCAAAATTGACTTTAAAAAATGTTTTATTACCAATTTAACCAGCATAATTTTCATGATGGAGGTTCATTAGTTGAAACTGTGTTTGCATTCCTGCAATCTTCAGCAACTTTCTCATATTTTTTAAATTTAATTTTTCTTCTTTTCTACTCCCAACTCAGATTTGATTGGGGAGGGTCCTTGTGGGGGTTGGTGAGGGCTGGTAATTGTTTGAAATTTATTTTATGCAAATTATTTTTATCAATCAATTAGATGAAATTGTGCATATACTCCAGCAGCATTACCAATATTTATTTAATTTATTTATTTTTTTAGCATGAATTTTAAAAAGTAATGGATGGGTGGGGGGAATTACAGTATGAAAAATCAAGCTTTGCCAAATGCAAATCTCTCTTGAAGCAGACTTTGAGACTGAATTCAGGTGTTGTTACCTTTTTATCCTAAATTTAAGGTCTCTATTTCATTGAACTCTTCTGAATTGTTGTATGTGAATTGCAAGTAGTGTAAGTAGGTTACATAATCATATATTAAATAACGGCATGCTAAATTTCTGAATATGAAGGGTTGTTTCAAACAATAATTGTTATAATTTATATATTGTGGTTATAACAGATCAGTAAGCCAACACTGTTCTTTTTCTGAAAACTTGCAGATCTTTCTTTGGGAATGTGGGGTTATTTACAAGGTAATAGTACAGACAAGGCATGAGGAAATCTTACAGTATGGAGGACATGTTAGCACGGCATTGGCAGAACTACAGGGGGGAGGGGGATTGGGTTGTAGATGAACAAAGTGCGAGTGCATTACACCCACACCTACCAACCCACCCCCATCCCACCACCACCACCACACACATACACATCTAGTTTCGAAACGAAGTATTGCAGCTGTTTGATGTTGGTAATAAATACACAATCCCTGTATCTTCATTACCTAACCCTTTGAACCCTGGGGGCATCTTCCATGTTAGTTCAGTGACAGCAATTGTTGGAAGAGCCCATATTCATTTGGGGGGGGGGGGGGGGGGGGGGGGGTGAACCAATTAATATTTAGTCGAGTTGTGACGAAGTCAAACTCTACTTATAGTTTGGTGAATGGCGGGCAGGCGGGCGTAAACAATTGGTTTCCAGATGATAACTTGATAGTGGTTCAACTCACATTCATTAAACTTCATATGTAGGTTGGTCTTGGTGGGAGGAAGAACCCTATTGATTTTGGACATGCTACGTCGAAGGTCAAGGTCACAGTGACCTTGAACGTAGTAAATCTTAAACAATTGGTTTCCGGATGATAACTTGATAATGGTTCAACTCACATTCATGAAACTTCATAGGTAGATTGGCCTTGGTGAGGGGAAGAACCCTATTGATTTTGGACTCGCTACGTCAAAGGTCAAGGTCAACGTGACCTTGAACATAGTAAATCGCAACAATTCCTTTCCGGATGATAACTTGATAGTAGTTCAACCTACATTCATGAAACTTGAAGGTGGGTTGGCCTTGGTGCGAGGAAGAACTCTATTGATCTTGGACTCACCAGATCAAAGATCAAGGTCACAGTGACCTTGAACATAGTATATCGCAACAATTGGTTTCCGGATGATAACTTGATAGTGGTTCAACCTAGAGTCATGAAACTTCATAGGTGTGTTGGCCTTGGTGCGAGGAAGAACCCTATTGATCTTGGACTCACCAGGTCAAAGGTCAAGGTCACAGTGACCTTGAACATAGTATATCGCAACAATTGGTTTCCTGATGATAACTTGATAGTGGTTCAACCTAGAGTCATGAAACTTTACAGGCTTGTTGGCCTTGGTGCGAGGAAGAACCCTATTGATGTTGGACTCACCAGGTCAAAGGTCAAGGTCACAGTGACCTTGAACATAGTATATTGCAACAATTGGTTTCTGGATGAGAACTTGATAGTGGTTCAACCTAGAGTCATGAAACTTCATAGGTGTGTTGGCCTTGGTGCGAGGAAGAACCCTATTGACCTTGGACTCGCCAGGTCAAAGGTCAAGGTCACAACTCGACATTGGATCGGTGATCCTGAGCGGCATTTTTCTTTCAGATATTTTTTCAATATACAGTGGGCTGCAGGTTGAAAATATTGATTGGTCAACCCCATACATTCACTTCGTAACAGGGTCAAAATTTCATCAAATTTTGGGCCAATCTAAGTGATTTTTGTGAAATGGAGCTCATGCAAATCCTGGGAATCACTGCAAGGCATCCTGACAGAACATCACGAAGCTGGCATATATGAAAACTAATTTCCAAAATGATTGTAAAAATTGTGATAGTTCAGAAATTGCTTTTAGGAAATCATCCTAAGCATTTATTTAATAAGCTATGTATGCTTTTACTGAGGTACGTATTTTTTTCTTTATTAAAAAATAAAATGTCTCGCACAATATTGACTTTGTCAATACCAGTAAGTGGCCTTATCTTAGATCATGTGCAACCTGCTGTGAATAATTTTCAAAACCACGCCCACGGTGAAAGTTGTCTCAATGGTCAAAATCAAGTTGTATTATTTTTTAAATCTTCTTCTTGTACCATACCAGTTGGTGTATAATTTGCACCCCAATTTTGGCTAAATTGCCTCTTTAACCCTTTACCCAACGTAACGGTCAAAACCGGCCAGCGCTATTCTCAAAAATCGCCAATTAATTTTCATTATTTTTTTCATTTTATGTCTCAAAAACATAGGTTATGACCCTTCATTGGAACGAGCTCATCGAGCTTGTTCCGATGAGGGGTCATAACCTATGTTTTTCAGACAAAAAATGAAAAAACTTAGTTATTCAAGAATTTTTTTTGCAAGTGTCGTCTTCTTTTCATGTTAGGTAAAGGGTTAACATGTAAATGTTGTATAAGTCATAGAGACATTCAATCAGTATTCCTGTACCTGCAATTTGAAAGTTGAAAATTATGGGAGTGTGTTGAATTCAGGCAATGAATACTTTGAAACATTTAAATTGTGTATGTAATCTCATATTTTTGCATGTAGGTAATAAAATTACTCACAAAAACATTGTAGAGATTTTGTTTTATTTATTCTATCCATCTGAGAAACAGATAAAACCTGGAGTCAACATTTCCATCAACACTGACATTGTGTACTTTGAACTTATGAATAGTAAAAAGCTGTTCAATGGCAGTGAAGACATGGGTAAGACTCCTGTCACCTTTTGTACCAGTTTCTGAAATAATGACAACTAGTGATCTCAGACTAAACTTTTTTTTTTGGTCACTTCAAATATTTTTTTTACAGATGCTATCCCATAAATTAATATTTATATCAAATAAACATAGCATTTATATCATAACCTCAGAAAACTGTGTTATCCATCACATCAGGTGCAGTTTGGGGGTATGTGCAGAAACAAAGGGAAAGGAAAGCTTGCACAATAATAATCCATTCAGACATTAATAATGGCCGCTTACATGGGCAATAATAACTAAAACAAACATACCACTGGGCATTTCTTATCAACCTACTCACAATTGTTTACTACAGGCTTGCACTACAGTGGAAGTCCCTAACTCGGATAAAATACTCTCTATTTTTGTCTTTCCCAATCAATTTGGGAAAGAAAAGTGGTGCAAAAGCACCAAGAAAAAATAAGCAAAAACTGGGTCGAGAGCAACCGGCGCAGACCCAGTACGGGACGCTCTCTCCCAAGTACAACTCCACGACTTTTGTTGCCAGTGCGCATATACCGTCGCTAAAGACTCATTCTATTTGTCATCCGCCTTGTGTCGAGATGTTCTGCACGCTTATCAGTGTTTATCCAACTCATTGATTGATGTTTCCTGATTCATAGTGTATCAGAGTATCCTTTGTATTCTCAGGAACAGTTTTTATTATATTCTCTTACATATTATATATCCATAATGTATTTTATATGTTCTCTCTCGAGTCACGCGCGAATTTCGTGTGCCATGTGGTTCGGACCTAAATAATATTTTTATACTGTACCAATGACCCAGACATAGCTGGTGCTAACTCTTAAAATATAGGGCCAAACACAAATTTTGCCCCCTAATCCCCAAAATTTGCATCTAAAACCAAAGAAAACATGTCCTGAATGGCCCTCCATACTTCACCTCTACTGCGCATGCGCAGTGTCAAGGACGCCCCGAAATTGGCACCATTAATCATTCTTAGTTTGGCCCTTCATCACTTAACATCTGACTGATCTTTGTGCTTGTAAATCTCAGTTTAAATGATGCCAGACACATAAATATTAGTGAAATGGTGATTCAAAGGAGGATATAGAAGGAGGAGAGGAAAAATGAGTGACAGAAAATAATCAGGGCTGTAACTTAAAATTTTTTTTTGATCAAATTATGTTAAGTTACCTATTTTTGAGGCAACTGCCTGTTGTGGTCATTCTTGTTATCAAGATTACACTGCTTATTCAGTGTTTTCCTCTCTCCCTTTCCTTTAAGTTCCCTCTTGCTATTCTCCCATGCTTTTGGCATATTTTCTGTAATATTATTACTAAAATTTCTTGGGAGTTTTAGCTGGATAACAGAATGTATTCTGTTCTTTTCCCCATGTTTACGTCTTCACCTATGGGTGTTTAGGCATAGTGTTCTGCATCTACCATCTGATGTTCTGCAGTTTCTTCCCTGGAAGTCTCTGTTTTGCATCAGATAGTGTATTATTGGTAACTGATTTCGGGCCAGGGTGCCTGGAGTCTTGATCTAGTGTTTTTACACTTATTGTTTACATTTCCAATAGCCCTCTGTGTGAGGGGGGATTTCTTGAAAATAATATCTTGATGTTAATTTAATCATAACTAGACACATTATTATTGTTCGTAAGTGTTGCATAAATTGTTTAAAATATTTTTAGAATTTTTGTTCACACTTAGACTTGGGATCCATTGGGGCTCAACGTTACTTTTCAGAAACTTCGGCTGTTCTGAAAAAATATTTTTTCAAAAGTTTTTGATTCAATTATTTTTTCTATGTTAATGGATCTTGTTATTATGTATTTTGATTGTCAGGGGTTGGTGCGAGTACTAGGACTTTGTTTTCTTTTCACATTGAAAGAATATTGTTCAATTGTAATAAGAGGAAATCTTCCTCTGATTTTCATAATCATTGTATAATGTAGTCAGTGTACTCGCACTAACTCCTGTTCTGTATGTGTTGATTACGATGACAACAAAGGAAGCGTGTGTCACGGTATGTTAGTGGGGAATTGGCCATTCCGGTCCTTTCCCCGCAGGGTCACTCTACTTTATCAATCTCTATTTCAGACGAACATGATCAGGGTGATGTATCTGTGATGTCTTCCAAAAAGTGTGCCTCCGTCGTCACAATTAATGTAGAGCTAGCGGAAAAGTGCTCAGGTAATACGTCAATTGCCTAAGAGGACCCCAGTAGGTTCGACGGCCTTTGACGTCCGCTAGCTCGCTCGGTGTAGCGTCCATTCATAGAATGGTTCTGCAGCCGGGTTCGTCCGTTGCGGTCTAGAAAGGAGTTTTGGGTGATGCGAGCACTATAAACATCCATGTGCACACCCAGTGACGGCGGATTAGAGGGGAGAACGGAGGAAGCCTTTTAGTCCGGTTCATAGCTCGTCCAGGCCCATCCGGGCTGCGAGCGAGAGAGGCCCCTCTCTCGTACATCAACATCTGGCCCCAGATGTTGTGGTACAAAATGTATCGCATTCGGAGCATACGTCCGCCGCTCGGGACGCTCTGTTATATAGACAGTCCGGAGATAAGGCTTCCTCATTCTCATGGCAGCGCACACGACCGCACCTTGGCTACGTGACCTCCGATATCCAGTCAACTTCGCCAATCAGAGAATCCTCGGCGACCAGGTCACGCCATCCGATAGCCAGGGACACGAGGCCTGCAGACTCCGGACGTTCGCATAAGAAAGTATGCGGGAGTCAACGTACACGGAGCTTCCAGCGGCAATGCATCGTAAGACCGTTTCTGCACAGGCCTCGGTGACGGACGTGCTATCCCAAATATTTCTGAGATAAAAATTCATGAATGTGGATGGTTGAGACCAATATGCAGCCTACTTAATCTATAATAGCAAAACTATATGTCAGCCCAAGATGTAGAAGAGCTCTTACTTCATGAGCCGAAATCTTCAGCACAGACTGCTGAGTTAAGGATAGATTATCCTAAGCAGTACCGATAGTTAACTGAATGCATTAAGTAATAGAATGGACCGTAATGACCTTTCTATTAGGCATCAAAGCCAGAAGAAGCTTACATCCTGATAAACTGAGATCTGTTAATAAATACATAAAGGTCTATCCGGACAGAGTAAAGGCCTATGCCCGCTCGAAGATGGAAGAACCTTAAAAACAAAAGGTTCCGGTTATCATTAGGAGCCTGATTCTTAACCAAAAATACAACATTAGTAGTAAAGGTAATAGAGTTCCCGATACTACGAAAGTGAGAATCGTCCACCGATAGTGCATGAAGCTCACTGACTCTTCAGCAGAAGAGAAGGCTAAGAGAATCGCTGCCTTAAAAGACCAGAATTTGAAACTGCTGTCCCAAGGATTCAAATGGTTGCTTTAGTTAGTAAGAACCCAAGCTAAATTCTGAATAGGAATTAATCTAACGATTCTAGATCTCTTAACGAAAAGTTTCAAACTACCTTAGATAAAGAGACATTAGGCTCCATTGTAAACTATCATGGTGTGCATAGGTATCAGATAACATAGACCTATAACCTATAAAAGTAACTGGCTGCAGATGATTTCGTTAAACAAGTATACTAAAAAGTTTGCAATGTCTGGTATGGAGGAATCAAAAATATCAACATAAAGATCCCTACTTCAACGACAGAAGACTCTCCACTTTAGCCGCATATTATAGCGAAGAGGAGGTCCTTCTACAGTTAGGAATCGCGTCCACTGCTGGTCCTATACAGTGGGAGAGGTAGAGTTCCCAACTCCTGGGAGGACCATCCCCGTCTGGGTCATTGGTAAGTATAAAAAATATACAAATTACTATAAATTTTTTCAGTTTTCACAATTATTGTCAATGCTTAATTTGCTAATTTTTCTAATTGTGTTAGAGTTGGATGTCAGCGGGGTACCGCTCCTGCAGTTTTTCTTCTCTCTTTTGAGAGTTGTCATCCTGCTGTGTGGTTCCCGGTCGACCGTCTGGGGTCTTAATTTCTGTCACCTTTCTCTCTTCTTTGGGGGTGTTCTTCTGTTTTCTGATTTCACCTTCTTTGCTCCTCTCACCTCTATCATGCCCAGGACAATTCCTTGTGGGCAGTGTCTGCTGCCAAAGCATGTGGACGATTCACATTCTTCTTGTTCCTCCTGTAATGGGTGTTCGGCCGAGCGGCCATGTGGTGTCTGTGGATCATGGTCATCCACTTTCTGGGCGTCAGTTAACCGTGTCGTTCGTTCTCATGGCCGTGCCTCCCGCTCCCGCGGGAAAGGAGAACGTGGTCGTTCGGGGGCTCCCGAGCTGAGCTTGTCTGGTGAGAGTTATTCCTCCTGCGTGGGGGATGTGCAGTCTTTTCCTGTAGTGGATACTGCGGGAGCCGTTGAGTGTTTTGGTGAAGAGGTGCCTGGTTCCGGGACTATGGTCCCCCTCCAGTCGACATCTGAGGCTGTCACTAGGGTTGTGACTCCTCCTTCGGAGCCGAGCAGGGGTGCTCTCTCCACTATTCCATCAGCCTCAACGACTCCTGACGTATCTACTACTACTGCTGGTCCGTCTGCTTTGTCGTCAGTTTCAGCCGGCCTAGGCTTTTCGCTGCAGGGGACTGCAGGAATGTCTGGTTCTGTAGACATGGGATATCAGCCTCAGCCTTCCCTGACTTCAACTCGGCGAAGTTGGAAGGGGCTGCCGGCCGAACCCACCACTGTGGTCTCTACGCCGTCGAGCACCACAGTTGTGTCTTTGGATTCGGATGTTCTTAGTGGAGACACTATGAACTCCGTGGCGTTTCCGTCCACTCATTCTGGCTACACGACCAGTTTTGGGGGACCAACGCCTTTTGTGCAGCCTGGACCCTCTGCCCCGCAGAGGTCCGCGGTGACTCTCATGAGTTCTCGCTATATTGATCCTCAGGGTGCCTCGTACCCCTATACATGTCTGCCTTCAGATGTTTTGGCTGCCGCCCGTCGTCCCGCGTCGGGTGTTTTGGAGGATCGTGACCCTTCGCTGGTTAAGAGGGTCAGAGGTGAACTCACTTTGCCGGTTCGCTCCCCTGTCGAACCGGCCAGTTCGGACAGTGAGCTTAGGGAGGCCCTCTCCTTACTCACTCAGGTTCTGTCAAAGAGCCTTCCTGTTGCTTCCAGCGAGGCAGTGAGTGGTTTCCAGGCACCTCCTATGGCGCTGCCTCCCGGGATTGGAAACAGGCCGGTTTCTGATCCCCCTGGTGTCCCAACACCATGGGAGGCGTCGGCTGGTTTGCTCACGATGGGCTATGTGTCTTCCGACTCTGGGGGGAAGTCCAACATGCTTGATGTCGAGGGCCAGCAGTCTTCGGACTTGGGGGCAGCTCTTGACTTTGTGTTTGGGTTTCTGCCTGATCTCAAACCAGCTAACCAGCCGACAGTGTCAGCCAGGCCGCGATCATCGTTCGCGCGCCTACGGTTGACGGTTCTGGATCAGGACTCCACTTCCCTCGGGCTTTCCAAGCCCAAGTCTGCCGTCATTCCAATGACGACTCTCGAGTCCATGTTGGGCTTATCTAGAGAGATGCTTGGCATGCTTTCTCTCTCAGATCACGTTGTCTCAGCTTTAGCTGCTTATCTGCCTCCAGATAAGTTTGACAAGGTACAGGCTCCTTTGCGTGTGCTGTCCAAGGCGCTCATGCATCTTACTCACACGCATGCCTGTAACACGGCTAATCTGGAATTAGTTCGAAGGGACGCTGTGCTGGACACAGGACGATCCCCTCCCGAGGAGCAGCGCGCTGCTTTTCGATCTGCTTCTTTGGCAGGTCCTCAACTTTTCCATGGTTCCGTGTCGACGGTCCGGGATGACATCCTAGGGGAGGCAGGGGCCGTTCCAAGCCTAACAAGTACCCTTCTGCTTCTTCTGTGAAGCAAAAGGCTGGTCCTTCTGCCGCCGCCTCTACTTCTTACACAAGGGGTAAGGGTAAAGGTCGGCAGAATCGAGGGAAGTCTCAGGATTCTTCATTTAGTAGAGGAGCTGGTTTCTCCTCTTGTGGGCCTCGTCGGGGCTCGAAATGAAGGTCCTCACCTCGACTCGTCCCAGGTTGGAGGAAGGATAGCAGAGTTTGCAGACCATTGGGCCACCATCACATCCGATCCGTGGGTGTTAGATGTTGTTCTGTCCGGGCTGCGAATATCCTTCCAACGGCACCCCACTCTGTCAAGGGTGCCTCTTCCAACCACAGTTCCTTCAGACGTTTTACGTCGGGAATTTTCTCCACGGAGATTGGCAATCTCCTGGCAAAGGGAGCGATCAAGGTCGTCAAGAACATTCAGTCAGTGGGTTTCTATTCCCGCCTGTTCTTGGTGCCGAAGAAGGACGGCCGACTCCGACCAGTTATCGATCTGAGTATCCTGATCCAGTCTATCATTGCTCCAAAGTTCAGCATGGAGACTTTCAGGTTGGTCCTCCAATCAATTCACCAGGGAGATTTCGCTCGACCTGCGAGATGCTTACTTCCACGTTCCGATGCATCGGGCGTCACGGAAGTATCTCAGGTTCGCTTTTCTGGGGCGAGTTTGCCAGTTCAAGGCCATGCCTTTCGGCCTCAACCTGGCTCCTTGGGCCTTCACCAGACTGATGTCGCATGTGATAGCGTTCCCTCGCACACAGTCCAGGGTGACTACTTCAGCATATCTGGACGATATCCTCCAGAGGCATTCCAATGCTGCCTTACTGGATCAGATGTCGCCACTCTGTTGAGCTTGCTCACGTCGCTAGGATTCAGAGTCAATGAGGAGAAGTCGGACCTGGTCCCTTCTCCGTCGTTTTGTCATCTGGGGATGGCTTTCCAAACCCAATTCAATTTGGTAGCGGTTCCCCAGGCCAAGGCTGTGATTCTCTCAGCTTTTTCTCTGACTCTGTCCCAGTACACGTCCGCGACCGCTCGGAGTTTTCTCCGGCTGATCGGTCTCTGCAGTTCGGTGACGGATCTCATTCCTCTAGGTCGGCTGCATGTCAGACCTCTCCAACACTTTCTGCTCAGTCGTTGGAGACCGAATGTAGATTTTCTGGATCTGGTGCTTCTGTTTCTGGAATCTCTTTATCCTCACCTTCTTCCCTGAACAGATGTTCAGTGGATTACCCAGGGTCTTCCATTGGACTTACCCACGTTCAATCGCATTCTGACGGCAGATGCCAGCGATCTCGTTGGATCCTCTCGGCCTTTCCCTACACGGGATGTGGGACCAGGATCAAGCAGCTCTACACATCAACCAGAAGGAGCTTCTCGCTCTTCTTCTGAGTTTCAGGCAGTGGATCCCTCACCTGTCGAATCACCAGGTCCTTCTGCTGTCCGACAATTCAACAGTGGTTGCTTACATTCAGAACCAGGGCGGCACGCACTCGGTTCCGATGTACGAATTGGCTCGGGATCTTCTACTGCACGCTCAGGATGTTCACGCCAGAGTGGTTAATCATCACATTCCCGGTCGTCTGAACGTTCTAGCTGACTCCCTGTCCCGACAGGGCAGGGTTATTTCCATCGAGTGGATGCTCCACAGGGCAGTGTTCCAGTCGCTTTGCGATCTCAGGAGACGTCCCCACATCAATCTCTTTGCGACTCGTTGGAACCATCAGGTGGACACTTTTGTGTGCCCGTGTCCAGATCCTCTGGCTTTTGCCGTGGACGCTCTGTCACTCGATTGGAACGGTCTAGTTGGCTACGCCTTCCTGCCGGTTCCAATTCTGCCTCAGGTTCTAGCCAAAATTCGAACCTGCAGTTGTCGAATCATTCTGATCACTCCCCTGTCGCCTCAGCGGGTGTGGATCAATCAGCTCCACTCGCTGATGGCGGCAGTTCCTGCACGTCTCCCGCTACGTCGCGACCTTCTTTGTTAAGGTTGCCCGAGGAGGTTTCACGTCGACCCGACTTCATTGTACCTTCACGCATATCTTTTGTCAGGTCCTGTCTCTTCCGTAAAGGTTTTTCGAGACGAGCAGTGGAGTGCATTTCTTCTTCAAGGAGGCACTCCACTGGTTTACCTTATGCAGCTAAATGGAAGGTCTTCTGTCGATGGTGTGCTGATCACTCTGTTGATTATGCAAATCCTTCGATTTCACAGATTGCAGAGTTTCTGGTATATCTGTTTGATTCTCGGGGTCTCCAGCCTGTTACCATCAAGGGTTACAGGTCCATGCTTTCAAAGACTTTTTCTTATGTGGGGAAGCGTCGTATCGGCACTAATCCTTACCTCTCCAAGCTTGTTCGGCACTTTTCTTTGAAAAGGCCTCGGACTTTGCAGCTTACCCCACAATGGAATCTTTCGTGGGTGCTGCTTTGCATGGGGGGGAAGGGGGGGTGGGGGGGAGGGGGGGGTTGGGCGTTCGTACCTTTATCCCAGGTGGATATGCATTTTATCACATATAAGACGGCGTTTCTGATGGCATTTGCTTCGGCCAGACGGGTTAGTGAGCTTCACGCCCTCTCGGTTGACCCGGCCTTTTTTAGGAGCTCTCCCAACAGTGTTACTTTTACCACTGATTGCTCTTTTTTGGCCAAGAATCAGTTACCAGATACTACTCCTCCTCCTATCTGTATCAGGGCTCTTCCTTCTGTTGAGGGTAATTGCCCTTTGCTCTGTCCAGTCCGTGCTATTCGCATTTATCTTGATCGGACACGTTTCATACGGAAAGGCAGGAAACGTTTTTTTCTGTCTCTTATTCCGGGTCGACAGAAGATCTCTCCTCAATCCATTTCTCGATGGATTTGTCTTGCTATTCGTATGGCTTACGGTCGTTTAGCAGCTGGCGATTGTATTACCAATCGTATTTCTGCCCACGAGGTGCGGGCATTGTCCACCTCTTGGGCTTATTCTAACTCCGTTAAGTTGTCGGTTATGTTATGCAGGCAGCCTACTGGAGAAATGCCTCTACTTTCTCCACCTTTTATCTTCGCCAGTTGCAGGAGCAGTCGGAGGACCTTTTTGCCTTGGGTCCTCTTTCTTCTGCTCAGGCTGTTGTCTGCCCTAGCCATTAGGCTTCTTGAAGGTCAGTTTCATCCTTGTGCTGTTACTGCCCTTTTCTGTCTGTGTGTCACACAGGCCCATATGTCTCCTTTCATTGTCTTTTACCAATGATTGCGACGTTATGGTTGATAAGCCTTGGGACCTCTTCCTTCTGCTTCACGGTTCCAGTGCACTGGGGTTATGTGTGGGTTGGTTATGCGATTCCCTCCAGCCTATTGTCTATTCAGCCTGTAGTAAACAATTGTGAGTAGGTTGATAAGAAATCTAAATTTTATAGTAAATTTCCTTTCTTATTATACCTACCACAATTGTTTACATGGAGGCCCTCCCGTCTTCTTTACGGGTAAAGAATCTTTCCTCCCCGCTGATCACATAACTCTAACGTTGACGGATTCAAAAAGAATGAGTCTTTAGCGACGGTATATGTGCACTGGCAACGGAAGTCTTGGAGTTGTACTTGGGAGAGAGCGGCCCGTACTGGGTCTGCGCCAGTTGCTCCCGACCCAGTTTTGGCTTATTTTTTCTTGGTGCTTTTGCACCACTTTTCTTTCCCAAATTGCTTGGGAAAGACAAAAATAGAGAGTATTTTATCCGAGTTAGGGACTTCCACTGTAGTGCAAGCCTGTAGTAAACAATTGTGGTAGGTATAATAAGAAAGGAAATTTACTATAAAATTTAGATATCTATCAACACTTAAAATACAATAGGTCATAAGAAGAACCAATCAGTGGATAGGAGAATACAAGGTGTGTAGTGCCCACAGCACAGTGTCTGTAAACAGCTGTATTAATTAATATTCAAGAATACGTCAAAACAAGCACTACAATGACAAATTGTGGGGTATTTTTTCGAAGAAAAAGTCAAGCCTATTAATTATTTTCCCTCATGCCTGAGCTGTTAGTGTCAACAGAAGAACCAAACAATGGAGAAGAAAATGTCTGTCCATCCAATTGTCAGCTGTGGTTTGCTGGGTCACATGTAAATCAATATTTTTTAAACTTGGCAGATATCTTAACGACCATGGGAACCTGTGCAACTGTGATTTTAAGATCAATCAGTCATATAATTGCAGAGGTATTGACCTTTTTGTTTAGAATTAGTTAACCATACACACATCTTTAAGCTTGTATTCCTTCCTTTTCCAGTCAATGTTTATCCTCCAAGAAAAATTGGTGGGGGGGCTATGGTGATTAGTCTTTTGTCTTTCTGTCCTGGCATCCATCCATTTGTCCATCTGTCTGTGCATCCATCTGTCCATCTGGCTGACCATCTCTACTCAGAAACAAAAATCACCATAACTCAATTCTAGGCCAATCATTTTGAAATTTCTGATAGAGAGGATATCACATAATGTTCTAAAAATAGCTATTTCACTTTTTAGCCAAGAACTTACTTATGGTGGTTCAGATTTTGATTATTTTTGGTATGGAATACAACAATCACAGTTTCTATGACATATACAGGTTTTTCTCTTGTGCATAAATTATGGAAATCAGTCAGCCATCTTAGGTTTTAAAACTGTCCAACTGTGGACAGAAAAATAAAGATCACCCAAGTTACCAAATTTCAATTAATTCAAGACCTGTTGTTCTGAAACTGAACACAATGGTGCATATTGACAAAAGGAAGAGGATGCTTCAAAACTTTAGGGAATATGCCGCACCATTTCATAAGTAAATATGTATCAGTCTCACTATTTTCTTTGAGGTCATTGCACCGATTGGAGAATCTGCATTTCCTCAAATGACTATTTTGTAAAACTTGGTAGATATGTTAACCACCATGTGACCCTGCAACTTCAATTTTGAGATCAACCGGTCATGTCATTGCAGAGTTCTTGCCCTTTTTGACTTTGACTTTGTCAACCATGCACACAACTTTGCCAAAGTTTGTGTTCCTTTAATTTCCAGTAATTTCTTTTAGTTCACCTGAGCAAAGCCTTGGGGGAGCTTTACTAATCACTTTCCATCCATCATCTGTTTGTCCATCCATTTGGTATTAACTTTACATTATCAACTTCTCATAAACCACTGGGCTGAATTGTACCAAATTTGATATGCTTGTTCCTTATCACATGTCAGTTCAAGTTTGTTCAAATAAAGTTGCCACGCTCAAAGGCACCACAAGGAGCATAAATATGACAGTACCCATATATTTGAAAAAAATTTTTTTTTAAATCTTCTCCAGAGCCATCAATTAGGATCTTATAATATTTGGTTCACAACATCTCTATGGGGGCAGATTCAAGTTTGCTCAAATGGAGACGGTGAGGTAATATTTTAACTTTGTGCTGTATGAGGAAATTTCTTTAAACATCTTCTTCAGATCCCCCAGTCAGAATGCTTTCATATTTGGTATACAACATCTCAAGGGGGGGCAGGGGGGGGGGGGGGTGGACGGGAGGTGGTACATTTTCTTGGAAGAGTAAATTTTTCTTCAAAATACAGGTTGTTCAATCTCTTTACTGTGTTTGCACAAAGCATGTAGCCATATGTAAGCAAACTTCGAGAATACTTAGCACACATCAATTATTGATTTATTTTGAGGTAACTCAAGGTGAAGAGTTAAATTACACATATGATAAAAAGATTCACAATTTCATCATGTTTTGATATGAAATTTCTGAACCTCACTTCCTAATACTGATCCAAGCTTCGAAAAACCTCAGGTCTGATCAGTTTTAGTGAACTGGGTTCAGAAATTTCATTTAAAATCATAACTAATTAGGGAACCTCTATGCAACTCTAAAATCTGATTATTTTTATTCCACAGAGACTCCAATAGGTACACCTACTTCATTGCCAACAAGTACTTGCAACTTTGAAGCAGCAAGTATATGTGGATACACACAAGACAAAACTGATGTATTTGATTGGACCAGACAAGCAGGTCGGACCTCATCCATAAATACAGGGCCTTCTGCTGATCATACGTATGGAACTCCAGCAGGTATGTTTTCAATCTGTTATACTGTCTATTATGTTCTGTGATCTATTATTTGGTGTTAAGGCCTATAAAAAAATTCTTGTTTCTCAGGCAATTTTTCCTCAATTTTATGATGAGGGAGGGAAAATAAGTGGAATCAGAAATTTAACTACTTACACTATTATGTGGCAAACCAACGTTTTCAGCAGTGAAAATTTCCCATAATGATAATGTGGTTGAAAATTTAACCGACTATATTTTGTTTGACAGAGCTCTGTGTTAAATATTGTATCAACTGTACATTCATCCCCCCTTTTAACACTGTTGGTAATTGGGAGAATACTAAACAATCATTTCCTCATATACTTCCATATACATTGATTTGATATAATGAGTATGCAGTCAACTTCAAAGAAATAGATTCAAGTTTTGTTCAAAGAAAGTTTCTTTGGCATTATTTGGGCCACCTGGGTCAAATATTTGTTATGTGCTTCAGAGTATTTTTATTAGTTGAGGATTAGTTGAGGATTCTCACTGGCTTTAAAAATGCTTGATTGCTTCAAAGGACATACTGGTGGAAAGCATACCAATATTGCCATCTTTGTGCATACTTCAACCTTCTTCCTTTTTCATGTCATGATGACAGATAGTGATTGAACATTGAAAAATAGGCACTGTAAATACCCAGTTCTGAGACATGCACAAATTGTATTTTGGGATATGCTTGGGTTGCATTGTGCATGTGATGCCCAGGACCTGTTTGGGAGACACATTCAACCATACACATTCACAATCATTTGTTGGATGATCAATATAATCATACATATAACCAGCAACAGACTTTCAATGAACTGTAGCATGTTTTCATGCATTATATTTGGGGGTTCTTAACTTTTTTCTTCGAGTATATTTAAAGATGTTTTATTGTAGGTCATTACATGTATACAGAAGCTTCACACCCAAGAGTTCGGGGAGATAAAGCAAGACTGATTTCACCTATATATCCTGCATCAACATCATCTGAATGCCTACAGTTTTTTTACCACATGAATGGTCAAAATATTGGAACTCTCAATGTAAAGGTAATGTCGTATAGATGTGATGTGTTTCCAATACCATGGCCTAAACAATTATGTTCAAACCTGAAGCTCTTAAAATAATGTTGAATTTCATCAATCAAACACAGGTGAACATGACAACAGATGTATTAATAATATAGACTCCTCTCAAGAAACTCATTCATTAAATTGAGTGCTTTACTACTTATTATTTCATTGTCATAATATTATAATGTTGAATTTCATCACTCAAACACAGGTGAACATGACAACAGATTTGATACTAATATAGACGCTTCTTAGGAGCCTCATTCATTAAATTGAGTGCTTTACTCATTATCACTGCATACTCATAATATTAACTCTGGTATAAATCTATTAGGTTTGTAAAAGTGAAATTTCATTTTCTCTCAGATTTTAATTCAAGACAGACTTTCTAAATTTTATAATTATAATTTTTTCAGCTTTCTATCATAATAAAAAAAAAACAACTTGCAACTAAAGGCAGGCTTCATGCGATATGAAATTTTATACCTGTATATATTTTCTGTTCCCTACATTACAAGGTTCTTCAATAATATACCGAGCATTAAGATTCCCTATTGGTCAAGTGCTCCGACACAAAATATTACCATCATTTTTTATCAGATAATTAAATATTTATAAGCTCAGTCAAATTTTAAAAGCTGTGATTTTTTCTTTCAGCTCAAAGTGAACAATAATCTTGGAAATAACATCTGGTCGATGTCGGGAAATAAAGGAAATAAATGGAATGTAGCTCAAGTCAGTCTACAAGCATCTCATGTATCTAGACCATACCAAGTAAGTATTCATAATATTAGCCTATTGTCTCTTGAGTGGAACAAGACACCATCTGCAATGCTAAAGCATTGCAGTTGACACCTTGTTTCACTCAAGGGACAATGGGTCTGTTCCATTATTGAAGTTTAAAAAGACCCTTTCAACAGCTAAGATTGTATGTCAGATGGTTTTTATAAGTTGAGAAACAGAAACGAAGAGAGCCACAAAGCAATGGCTGGTATTAATTAGCCACTTGACCTAATATTACTAGGCACACCCAGTTTTTATGTCTCCATATTGTTTTAGTGCATATTCTTCTTCTTCTTCTTCTTCTCATACAAACTTTGTCCGGGGCATAACTTTTTTGTCTTTTGACCTAGACCTTAGATATTTGGCATGTGGATGTATCACCATGAGCCGGTGTTTCGCGTACCATAGGTACCTTCTTGTGACCTTGACCTTTGACCTGAAGGTCAGATTTATGTGCTTTTTAAGGGAAACTTTGTCCAGGGCATAACTTTTTTGTCTTTTGACCTAGACCGTAGATATTTGGCATGTGGATGTATCATCATGAGCCGGTGTGTCACGTACCATTGTGACCTTCATGTGACCTTGACCTTTGACCTGAAGGTCAGATTGATGTGCTTTTTTTTCTTTTTTTTTTTTTCTCTTTTGAGCTAGACCTTAGATATTTGGTATGATTGTCAATATTATTCATGTATATATATTTGCAGTGCCTTAAATAGAAAGGAAGGGGAGACATATGTTTTAGAGTGCTAAAACAGTTTCTAGTTATATCTGGATTATATGGGTAAAGGCATGTGTACAATCATGTTGTTATTTACCAAAGAACATTACACTAGTTTATTTCCAATATTTACAGATACAATAGAGCCCTGTTAATTGAATGGCCACATTGCCACCATGGAAATATTAAATTAACAATAGCATTAATGTTAGAAACTGGTCATTTTTCTATATTCTAGTGATGAACTGAACCTTTATTCTATTATATGTTGTTTTGCATTCTAAATCAAGTTGTTATTTGCCTTAGAATGCTCTACTATACCCAGTATTGATCAGCTTCTTGACCTAATATTATCAGGCACAGAAAGATCTTTAGTCTGGATTATATTTTCTTAGAAGATTATACTACTCCACTTTCATCTTTACCGATATAATCAACTTTAATGAACAGTTCTCATCTAAGAAGGGTTGGTATTGAATCACCTTTAGTTGGCTGGATAGGAAATGGGGGGTATACTTTGTGAGCCCCAGCTCACTTTGTTTTTATTTGCCAGCAGAAGGTTACACTAGAACCTTTATGCAAATACAAGTTTAAATTTGTTCTGGGGGTGAGGGTAATAATTCAGCCTTTTTTAAAAGTTATCGACAATAAACAGGATTATCCAATCTAGAAATATCCAAGTGGGTTCCCCAGTACTGTCTAAACTGTGTTAAGATACATTCTCAGTGAGCCTTATGAAGATGTTCCAGTCAGGGCCATGAGTTATTTTCAGATGGAAAAGATAAATGAAAAAACAATTTTTTATCAACCTATCTTACAATTGTTTACTACCGGCTTGCACTACAGTGGAAGACCCTATCTCGGAAAATATACTCTCTATTTTATCTTTCCTAAGAGATTTGGGAAAGAAAAGTGGTGCAAAAACACCACGAAAAAATAAGCCAAAACTGGGTCGAGCACCATCGGTGCACACCCAGTAGGGGACGCTCTTCTCTTAGTACAATTCCATGACTTCCGTTAACCAGTGCGCAAGGCAGTCATCAATAAATCATTCTTTTTTTGTCTGCTCTCCTTGAAGGACGTGCAGCCATTTGCATTACGAAACAATGATAATTCAACTCATCAATCATGGTTTCCTATGATTGGAATTATGGATCTGAGGATCTTATAATAACAGGACTCTGTTTTATATATTTTCGTTATTATTTTCAACTACATTTTCATTATATTTTATATATTTTCCGTCTCGCGTGCGACTTTCGCGTACTGTGCTGTTCGGACATAAAATTTTTCGGTTGATAAATTTTATTATTATTATTGGAGTTAGGTGTCAATGAGGGACTGTATGGACATGATTTCTTCACTCTGTTGAGGGCTCAATTTCTGTTTTTTGAGTCCCTGTCGGCCGTCTGGGTGCACCCGGTGCAGTTGTGTTCCCGCCAGTTCTTTTTCTGTCACCTTTCTCTCGTAGTTGGGGGTGTTCTTCTACTTTCTGTATCTGTTGAGTTCAACTTTTTCTTCTACTGCTCTCACCTCTGATATGTCCAGTACGGTTCCTTTAGGGCAATCCCTTTTGCCCTTGCATTTGGTGCGTTCTCGCCGTTCCTTCCGCACCTGTTGGGGGGGGGGGGGGGGGGGTGGGGGGGGGAACGCTGTCGTTTTGGGGCCTCCCGACATGACCACATCTGGTGAGAGTTATACCCCCTCCAGATGTTCATGGTGGGGTCACCATGAGCTCCGTGGCATTTTCGTCCATGCACTCTGGTCCCATGGCCAGTTTTGCGGGACCAACGCTTTCTGTGCAGCCTGGACCTTCTGTCCCGCAGAGGTCTGCGGTCCCGAGTTTCCGCTCTGTAGATCCTCGGGGTATGTCATACCCCAATACACATCTGCCTTGAGATGTTTCGGCTGCAGCCTGTCGCTCCATGTCAGGTGTGTTTGAGGATCGTGACCTTTTGCTGGTTAAATGGGTCAGGAGTGAAGCTACTTTGTACGTTCGTTCCCACATTGAACCATCCGACACAGTCAGTGAGCTTAGGGAGGCCCTCTCCTTGCTCACTTAGGTTCTGTCCAAAAGCCTTTTCCGTTGTTTCTAGTCGATATCCTCCAGAGGCATTTCAATGCTGCCTTTCTGGAGTCGGATGTTGACACACTGTTGAGCCTGGCCACGTCACTAGGGTTCAGAGTCAACGAGGAGAAGTCGGACCTGGTCCCTTCTCCATCATTTGGGATGGGCTTCCGTACTCAGCTGGATATGGTGGCGGTTTCCCAGGCCAGGGCTGTGATTTTCTCAGCCTTTTGCCCTGACTCTGTCCCAGTCCACTTCTGCAACAGCTCAAAGTCTTTCCCGGCTGCTCGGTCTCTGCGGTTCGGTGACAGATCTCATTCCTCTAGGTCGGCTGCATGTCTGACCTCTCCAACACTTTCTGCTCAGTCGTTGGAGGCCGAAGGTCGATCCTCTGGATCTAGTGCTTCAGTTATTGGAGTCTCTTCCTCGTTACCATCTCCCCTGACAGATGTTCAGTGGATTATGCAGGGAGTTCTGTTGGACTTGCCCACGTCCGATCATGTTCTGACGGCGGTCGCCAGCGATCTCGGATGGGGTGTGGCATTGGATCCTCTAGGTCTTTTCCTTCACGGGTCCTGGGACCAGGATCCAGCAGCTCTTCACGTCAACCAGAAGGAGCTTCTTGCTCTTCTTCTGAGTTTCTGGCAGTGGATCCACCACCTTTCGAATTGTCAGGTCCTTCTGTTGTCCGATAATTTGACAGTGGTTGTTTACATTCAGAACCAGGGCGGCACGCACCATGTTCCCATGTACGAATTGGTTCAGAATCTCCTACTCCTCGCTCAGGATGTCAATGCCGGAGTGGTGGTTTGTCACATTCCTGGTCATCTGAACGTCCTAGCTGACTACCTGTCCAGATGGGGGCAGGTTCTTTTCCACCGAGTGGATGCTCCACATGGTGGTGTTCCAGTCTTTTTGCGATCTCTGGGGTCATCCCCACATCGATCTCTTTGCGACTCGTTGGAACCATCAGGTGGACACTTTCGTGTCCCCGTGTCCAGATGCCTTGGCTTTCGCCGTGGACGCTCTGTCCTTCCTTTGGAACGGTCTTGGAACGTCTTCCTGCCGGTTCCGATTCTGCCTCAGGTTGTAGCCCAGATACGAACCTGCAGTTGTCGAATCATTTCGATCACACCCCTGTCGCCTCAGTGGGTGTGGATCAATCTGCTCCGCTCTCTGTTAGCGGCGGTTCCATCACGTCTCCCCCTACAACGCGACCTTCTTTACCAAGGTTCCCCGAGGAGGTTTCACGTCGACCCGACTTCATTGTGCCTTCGCGCATGTCTTTTGTCAGGTCCTGTCTCCTCCGTAGCATTTTTTTCGAGACGAGCAGTGGATTTGCTTTTCTACTTCAAGGAGGCACTCCACTGGTTTAGCTTATGCGTATGCGGCTAAGTGGAAGGTCTTCTGTCGATGGTGTGCGGATCACTCTGTTGCTTCTGTTACTCCTTCAATCACACAGAGTGTGGAGTTTCTGGTATATGTTTGATTCTGGGGGTCTCCAGCCTGTTTCCATCAAGGGTACAGGTCCATGCTTCAGAGACCTTTTCGTATGTGGGACAGCGTCGTATCGGCACTAATCCATGCCTCTCCAAGCTTGTTTGGCACTTTTCCTTGAAAAGGCCGGGGGGGGGGGGGGGGGGGGGGGAGGGGGGGGGGGGCATTTGAGCCTTTATCCCAGGTGGATATGCATTTTTTCACATACAAGATGGGTTTTCTGATGGCTTTTGCCTCAGCCAGATGGGTTAGTGAGCTTCACACCCTCTCAGTTGACCCGGCCTTTTCTGGAGCTCTCCCACCAGTGTTATGTTTACCAGTGATTGCTCCTTTCTGGCCAAGAATCAGATACCGGACACTACTCCGCCTTCTATCTGTATCGTGACTCTTCCTTCTGTTGAGGGTAAACACCCTTTGCTATGTCCGGTTCGTGCAATTCGCTTTTTTCTTGATTGGCTGCTGTTCATTTGAAAGGGTAGAATTGATTTTCTGTCTGTTCCTGGTCGACAGAAGATCTCTCCTGAATCCATTTCTCGATGGATTTGTCTTGCTATTGGTACGGCTTACGGTCGTTTAGCAGCTGGCAATTGTATTACCAATCATTTTTCTGCCACAAGGTGCGTGCATTGTCTACCTCTTGGGGCTTATACTAACTCTGTCATGTTGTCAGATGTTATGCTGGCAGCCTACTGGAGAAATGCTACTTTCTCCACTTATCAGCGACAGTTGCAGGAGCAGGCAGAGGACCTTTGTACTACGGGCCCTCTTTCTTCTGCTCAGGCTGTTGTCTATCCCAGCAATTCGGCTTCTTACAAGGTCAGTTCCAGCTCTGTGCTGTTACTACCCTTTCTGTCTGTGCATCGCACATAACCATATGCCTCATCTCTCATTGTCTTTTACAAATGTTTGTGATGTATGGTTCATAGGCCTAGGGACCTCTTCCACTGTTCCAGTGCAATTGGGTTATGTGTGGGTAGGTTATGTGATTCCCTCCATCCTTTTATCTATTCAGCCTGCAGTAAACAATTGTAAAGTAGGTTGATAAGAAAATTAAATTTTATAGTGAATTTCCTTTCTTATTATACCTACCACAATTGTTTACATGGAGGCCCTCTTCTTATTCAGGTAAGAATCCTTCCTCCCCGCTGATCACATAACTCCTATTTTGGCGGACTGAAAAGAATCATTCATTGATGACCGCCTTGCACACTGGTTAATGGAAGTCGTGGAATTGTACTAAGAGAAGAGCGTCCCCTAATGGGTGTGCGCCGATGGCCAGTTTTGGCTTATTTTTTCATGGTGTTTTTGCACCACTTTTCTTTCTCAAATCTCTTGGGAAAGATCAAATAGAGAGCATATTTTCTGAGTTAGGGTCTTCCACTGTAGTGCAAGCCTGTAGTAAACAATTGTAGTAGGCATAATAAGAAAGGAAATTTACTATAAAATTAAAATATTTATTGTCATGTACTTTTCATTTACATTTTTTGTATGCGCATAACGTAATAAAACGTAATAAAAAAAAGGATGCCAATCCCTATCAGTTTGAGCTAGTTATGGATGTGCGAGAGGCTACTATTTTTATACTGTACCAATGACCCAGACATAGCTGGTGCTAACTCTTAAAATATAGGGCCAAACACAAATTTTGCCCCTCAATCCCCAAAATTTGCATCTAAAACTAAAGAAAACATGTCCTGAAAGGCCCTCCACACTTCGCCCCTACTGCGCATGCGCAGTGTCAAGGACGTTCCGAAATTGGCGCCATTTATCATTCTAAGTTTGGCCCTTCATCAGTTAACATCTGACTGATCTTTGTGCTTTTAAATCTCAGTTTAAATGATGCCAGACACATAAATATTAGTGAAATGGTGATTCTAAGGAGGATAGAGAAGGAGGAGAGGAAAAGAATGTGTGACAGAATATTATCAGGGCTGTAACTTAAAATATTTTTATACTGTACCAATGACCCAGACATAGCTGGTGCTAACTCTTAAAATATAGGGCCAAACACAAATTTTGCCCCCCAATCCCCAAAATTTGCATCTAAAACTAAAGAAAACATGTCCTGAAAGGCCCTCCACACTTCGCCCCTACTGCGCATGCGCAGTGTCAAGGACGTTCCGAAATTGGCGCCATTTATCATTCTAAGTTTGGCCCTTCATCAGTTAACATCTGACTGATCTTTGTGCTTTTAAATCTCAGTTTAAATGATGCCAGACACATAAATATTAGTGAAATGGTGATTCTAAGGAGGATAGAAAAGGAGGAGAGGAAAAGAATGTGTGACAGAATATTATCAGGGCTGTAACTTAAAATTTTTTAATGAAATTATGTTAAGTTACCTATTTTCAAGGCAGCAGCCATTTTGTTGTCATTCTGATTATTTAGTTACACTGTTTTTTCAAGTGTTTTTCCTCTCTCCCTGTCCTTTAAGTTCCCCCTTGCTATTCTCCCATGCTTTGGCATAGTTTCTGTAATTATTATTACTAAAATTTTTTGGGAGTTTTAGCTGAATAACAGAATGAATTCTGTTCTTTCCCCATGTTTACGTCTTCACCTACGGGTGGTTAGGCGTTGTGTTCTGCATCTACCATCTGATGTTCTGCAGTTTCTTCCCTGGAAGTCTCTGTTTTGCATCAGATGGTCTATTTTTGGTAACTGATTTCGGGCCTGGGTGCCTGGAGTCTTATTTTAGTGTTTTTACACTCATTGTTTACATTTACAACAGCCCTCTGTGTGAGGGGGGGATTTCTAAATAATAATATCTTTATGTTATTTAATCATAACTAGATACATTATTATTGTTCGTAAGTGTTGAATAAATTGTTTAAAATATTTTTAAAATTTTTGTCCACACTTAGGCTTGGGATCCATTGGGGCTCAACGTTACTTTTCAGAAACTTGGGCTGTTCTGAAAAAATATTTTTTCAAAATATTTTGATTTCAATTATTTTTTCTATATTAATGGATCATATTATTATTATGTATTTTGATTGCCAGGGGTTAGTGCGAGTACCAGGACTTGTTTTCTTTTCACATTGAAAGGATATTGATCAATTGTTTTAAGAGGAAGTCTTCCTCTGACCTTATTATCATTCTATATGTGGTCAGTGTACTCGCATTAACTCCTGTTCTGTATCGTATGATTTCGATGACAATATGGGAAGCGTATGTCACGGTATGTTGTTGGGGATTTGGACACTCCGGTCCTTTCCCCGCAGGGTCACTCTACTTTATCAATTTCTATTTCAGACGATCAAGATTAGGGTGATGTATCTGTGATGTCTTCCAACAGTGTGCCTCCGTCGTCACAATTAATGAAGGGCTAGCGGAAAAGTGCTCATGTAATACGCCAATTGCCTAAGAGGACCCTAGTAGGTTCGACGGCCTTTGACGTCCGCTAGCTCGCCCGGTGTAGCGTCCATTCACCGAATGGTTCGGCAGCCGGGTTCGTCCGTTGCGGTCTAGAAGGAATTTTGGGGTGATGCGAGCACTATAAAATTAACTTAATGCACACCCAGTGACGGCGGATCGGAGGGAGAATGGAGGAAGCCTTTTAGTCCGGTTCATAGCTCGTTCCGGTCCATCCGGACGGCAAGCGAGAGAGGCCCCTCTCTCGTTCAACAACATCTGGCCCCAGATGTTGTGGTACAAATGTGTCGTTAGCGGAGCATACGTCCGTCGCTCGGGACGCTCCGTTGTATAGGCAGTCCGCTGAGACTGCTAAGGCTTCCTCTTCTCGTCAGCGCACACGACCGCACCTTGGCTGCGTGACCGCCGATATATTACCAGCTTCGCCGATCAAGGATTCTTCGGCGACCAGGTCACACCATCCGGCAGCCAGGGATTCGAGACCGATGGACTCCGGACGTTCGCATAGGAAAAGTATGCGGGAGCCATCTGATGCGGAGCTGCCCTCGGCGAAGCAGCGATAGACTGCGCCTCCGCAGGTCTCGACGCCGGACATTCTTGTGCACATAGCACAGCTTATCGCAGCATCCCAGCAGCCGACAGAAACGGTGTCGGATCGAGAATTATCCGACAGCGCTGGGTCGGTAGCCGGGGACTCGAGGCCTGCAGACTCCGGACGTTCGCATAGGAAGTGTGCGGGAGTCAACGTACACGGAGCTTCCAGCGGCAATGCATCGTAAGTCCGCTACTGCACAGGCCTCGGGAACGGACGTGCTTTCCTTAATAGCACAGTTTATCGCAGCATCCCAGCATCAACTGAATCTGTCGCATATATTTTATCCGACGATGCTGGGTCGGGACGCTCTGCGGAAGCGGGTACGGACGTCCGAAAGTTTCATCCGGTCCGACGGGATACCGAAAGGGATTCGGTGGATTTCAAGCTTTCCCTTTCGGAACAACATATGCTGCGATGCCGGATAAGAAACTGATAGCGTCGGTGGACTTAGAAATTTTTTGGTTCGGTTCAGGGACATCGTCCCTCAGTTCCGACATAGTCCAATAATGTCACACAACTTTCGAATTATTGAACGACGCTATATATATTATTATTTTATGCTTGCTATCCAAGCATTTCTGGTTTCTTGTTCGAAGAGTTATGGAGATGTCTTTCAAAAGTGTGCCTCTGTCGTCATAGTTAATGAGGAGTTAGCGGCAATAAGTGCTCATGGAATATGTCTATCGCTTACGGAGCGACATTCGCTAGCTCACCCGGTGTAGCGTACATTCATCGAATGGTTCGGCTGCCGGGTTCGTCCGTTGCGGTCTAGGAAGGAGATTTGGGTGATGCGAGCACTTTAATTACTTTAGTACTCACCCAGTGACGGCAGATTGAGGACAGATCGGAGGAAGCCAACAACATAGGGGACCGCATGTTGTGGTTCAGATATTTTACATTCGGAGCATATGTCCGTTGCTCGGGACGCTCCGTTATATTGACAGTCCGAGAGACTGTCTTTAATGCTTCCTCATCCTCACAGCAGGGCACACGACCGCACATTGGCTACGTGACCTCGAGTATCCGATCAGTTTCGGCATTCAGTGATTCCACAGCGAATAGGTCGCGCCATCCGGTAGCCAAGGGACACGAGGCCTATACACTCCGTTCGCTCGCATATTGGAAGTATGCACGGGGGTAACGATCTCGGAGCTTCCTGCGGCAATGCATCGTAAGACCGCTGCTCCTCAGGCCTCAGTGACGGACGTGCTATCCGAGTTAGCACAGTTGTTTCGCAGCATCCCAGCAATTGACGGTTTCTCGGTCGAATCAGGAATTATCCGACGGCGCTGGGTCGGTGCGGTCCGCGGTTGCATCAAGCTACGGACGACCGAACGCTTTATAGGGTCCGACAGGATGGCGAAAGGGATTCGAAAGATTTCGAGTTTTCCCTTTAGTAGTATCGGAAGATGCCTTTCATATCTTCTGGCATTTCTTCCAGTGATTATTTTTCGGACTTCATTGCTGCGATCTTGGATAAGAGACTTATAGCGTCATTGGACTCGGATTTTTCGATCGGTACAGGGACTTTGTCCCTGACTTACCGACGCAGTCCAATATTGTCATTACAACATGTGTTTTATTTTTCGACGCTATATATTTATATATATATACAAGCCTGCTACTAAGCATGATAGTTTAGTTTCTTGTCCGCGTGGCTCATTTCTGCCATTTTATCTTTTTTACATATAGTTTATTTTGGCAGAGCAGGGCATACCGAGAGTTCATATGCGTCTAGACGGTGTGATTAAAGACTGCATATATTCTTTTTCGCCGTTTATGTCTTTTCCAATTTCAATGTTGGGAACGACTTTATGTATAGTAGACTTAACTTAGACGCTTTATTATACGTAATCCGCCTTACTGAGGCGTTATCATTACGTCTTCAAGAAAAGATTTACGGGATATTATTCTCAATGTAATTTCTTTTGAGGGCAGTAGTTTGTTCACGTATAACTCCGCCCTTCAGTGGCTGATTGGAGTTGGTTAGACGTGATGCAGCCCTAGCTACATCCACGCGTGGATAGTAGGTTAAGAACTCTCTCAGAGTCGCTTCGTTCTCGGAGGAGCTTCTCTTCGACGGCAACTTTCCGGCAATCCATGAATTGCTTGATTTATACATTCTCTTGTCTATCTAGTGTTACAAGAGATTCAGACTGGGGCAAACATTCGGTGGTTGACTCAGAGAGTGCCGCCGCAGTTGCCGGACCCGAGTGTGGCTGTTATGACGGTTGCCAGTCAAACAGATTGGGATATATACTGATCCCTACGGATTCGAAGTGCCAGGGTCTTTGGGTTCCGCAGTCTTTTAGCTATCAGTTTAACTTCCGCGGAATAATGTTTTTTAGGCTTGCTTTATGTCATTGCATGAACATTATTCAGAAACGCATGCCCAAATTCCTGTCCTTTAATTCGACAGTAGTGGCGTATCTCCGGAACCAGGGAGGCACTCTTTCGTTTCCGTTATTCAATTTAATGGAAAGAATCCGTCTGTTGGTTATAGTACACCAAGTTCAGTTTTGATCCGTCATATTCTGGGTCGTCTGATTGTTTTTTCGCACTCCCGTTCTCTTACGGGTCGCTTGTTGCTGTCAGAATGGACTCTCAACAAACAAGTATTCATTCAGATTTGCTATCTATGGGAGCGCCCAATGATGTTTTATTTATGACAGAGCTTGCTAATCATTTTGCAGACGTATGTGTTGGCTCGTCCAGATCTCTGAGCTAATACTGTTAACGCTCTATTGATCTATAGGACGGAATGATAGGATACGCGTATCCTCCGGCGCTGTTGTTTTAGCAGGTATTGCTGAGATAAACAACCACAATACATTTCTGTTGATAGCATCTCTATCTTCACAGAGATCATGAGTAATTTACTCTCTTGTCTACTGTGGATCTTAACGTGAAATCTTCCTCTATGTGAGGATCTTTTTTCACTGGGTAAATCGTGTCATCTTTATCACAACCAGCAAGGTCGCAACCTTCATGTATTCCGTTGTGTGGTCCGTATTGCATTGTAAGCACTGTACTGGACGAGCTTTGGACGCGATTTCTTACTATAGGAGATCCTCTTCTTCGCTATTCTATGCGACTAAAGTGGAGGCTCTTCCGTCGTGGTGTAGGGATCATTATGTTCATATGGTTGATCCCTCCATACTACTCATTGCTATTTTTTAGTATACTTGTTTCACAAGATCTACTGCAGCCTGTTGTTATTTAGGTTATAGGTTTATGTTACCTCATACCTATGCACTCTACGATAGTTTACAATTGAGTCTTTTGTCTCTTTATCTAAGTCAGTTAGTAACTTTTTGATAAATAGACTTAGAATCTTTAGATTAAATTCCTATACGGATTTTAGCTTCAGGTTCTTATTTAGCTAAGTAATCATTTGAACCTCTGGAAACAGTAGTTTTCAAATTCTGACCTTTTAGACAGTAATTCTGTTGATTTCTCTTTTACTGTAGAGTCAGTGAGTTTCATGCACTATCGATGGATGATTTTCACTTTCATAGTTTCGGAATCAATACTTCCGTTACTATTTAGGTTGGATTGTTGCATAAGAGTTAGGCTCCTATTATCCGGAACCTATTATTTTAAGGCCCTTCCGTCTTCGTATGGGCATAGGCCTTTACTCTTTCCGGGTACAGTTTATGTATTTATAAACAGATATCTGTTTATTACAAGGGCGTAAGCTTCTTCTGTCTTTGATGTCTAGTAGAAGGACGTTACGCTCCATTTTATTGTTAATGGATTCTATTAACTAGCGTACTGCTTATGGTATATCATTGGCTTAGCAGTTGTGCTTAAGATTTCGGCTCATGAAGTAAGAGTTCTTCTACTTCTTGGGCTTACATTAATAGTGTTGCTATTATAGATTTTTGAAGGCTGCTCATTGCGCTCAGCCATCCATTCATGAATTTTATCTCAGAAATATCGAGTCCATTTCTGGAGGCCTCTATTGTTAGGTCTATTATCTACTGCTCAGAATGTCATTCACTTAACAGTTGCTACTATAGCTAGGTAGGCTGTCTGTTTCGGCAGTGTCTCCGTTCGGCTGCCCTCTTCGCTCTGGGCTATTTGACCCAGGGCAAGAAAAAGGGGGGGGAGGGTGTTCCCTTGGGTCACCTGTTTTTACTATGAAAACAAGGGGATACCTCCTCCGGAGTTAGTAATTCTGAGCTGTTATTGGGATGGTTGTTTAGTGAGAAGTTTAAGTTATAAAATTCATTCAAGTCTTAGTTTTTAAAGTATAGCTTTTGAATATTGCATATGTCAACGGACATGATTATGCAATTCTCACACACTTTTAGGAGTATAAGAGTCTCTATTCTCTAGACTTACTTTATTATTGGCTTACTTTAAAAATTATTAGTATAAGGATTATTGGATATTAATAGAGTACATGGATGTATGAAGCTCAATTTTTGGAAGGTGTTGTATCTTTCTAATTTATCATAAATAAGAAAGATACATGTAAGGCCTATTTCTTCTTTTCCCTACAGGGGATGACTCTATTTTATTTTATTGAGCGTATTCCATTTTGCTCTATGTCCTTGGCCCTCCAGCCTTTTTACTATTCAGCTATGTCTGGGTCATTGGTACAGTATAAAAATGTTAAAAAATTTATAGTAATTTATATATTTTTTATACTTACCAATGACCCAGACGGGGATGGCCCTCCCAGGAGTTGGGAACTCTTGCCTCCCCGCTGAGTACATAGCGCTTACCAGGCACTGGTTATTAGAATGATAAATGGCGCCAATTTCGGAACGTCCTTGACACTGCGCATGCGCAGTAGGGGCGAAGTGTGGAGGGCCTTTCAGGACATGTTTTCTTTAGTTTTAGATGCAAATTTTGGGGATTGGGGGGCAAAATTTGTGTTTGGCCCTATATTTTAAGAGTTAGCACCAGCTATGTCTGGGTCATTGGTAAGTATAAAAAATATATAAATTACTATAAATTTTTTAACTTTTTAATGAAATTATGTTAAGTTACCTATTTTCAAGGCAGCAGCCATTTTGTTGTCATTCTGATTATTTAGTTACACTGTTTTTTCAAGTGTTTTCCTCTCTCCCTGTCCTTTAAGTTCCCCCTTGCTATTCTCCCATGCTTTTGGCATAGTTTCTGTAATTATTATTACTAAAATTTCTTGGGAGTTTTAGCTGAATAACAGAATGAATTCTGTTCTTTCCCCATGTTTACGTCTTCACCTACGGGTGGTTAGGCGTTGTGTTCTGCATCTACCATCTGATGTTCTGCAGTTTCTTCCCTGGAAGTCTCTGTTTTGCATCAGATGGTGTATTTTTGGTAACTGATTTCGGGCCTGGGTGCCTGGAGTCTTATTTTAGTGTTTTTACACTCATTGTTTACATTTACAACAGCCCTCTGTGTGAGGGGGGGATTTCTAAAAAATAATATCTTTATGTTATTTTAATCATAACTAGATACATTATTATTGTTCGTAAGTGTTGAATAAATTGTTTAAAATATTTTTAAAATTTTTGTCCACACTTAGGCTTGGGATCCATTGGGGCTCAACGTTACTTTTCAGAAACTTGGGCTGTTCTGAAAAAATATTTTTTCAAAATATTTTGATTTCAATTATTTTTTCTATATTAATGGATCATATTATTATTATGTATTTTGATTGCCAGGGGTTAGTGCGAGTACCAGGACTTGTTTTCTTTTCACATTGAAAGGATATTGTTCAATTGTTTTAAGAGGAAGTCTTCCTCTGACTTTATTATCATTCTATATGTGGTCAGTGTACTCGCATTAACTCCTGTTCTGTATCGTATGATTTCGATGACAATATGGGAAGCGTATGTCACGGTATGTTGTTGGGGATTTGGACACTCCGGTCCTTTCCCCGCAGGGTCACTCTACTTTATCAATTTCTATTTCAGACGATCAAGATTAGGGTGATGTATCTGTGATATCTTCCAACAGTGTGCCTCCGTCGTCACAATTAATGAAGGGCTAGCGGAAAAGTGCTCATGTAATACGCCAATTGCCTAAGAGGACCCTAGTAGGTTCGACGGCCTTTGACGTCCGCTAGCTCGCCCGGTGTAGCGTCCATTCACCGAATGGTTCGGCAGCCGGGTTCGTCCGTTGCGGTCTAGAAGGAATTTTGGGGTGATGCGAGCACTATAAAATTAACTTAATGCACACCCAGTGACGGCGGATCGGAGGGAGAACGGAGGAAGCCTTTTAGTCCGGTTCATAGCTCGTTCCGGTCCATCCGGACAGCAAGCGAGAGAGGCCCCTCTCTCGTTCAACAACATCTGTTGTTGTGGTACAAAATGTGTCGCTAGCGGAGCATACGTCCGTCGCTCGGGACGCTCCGTTGTATAGGCAGTCCGCTGAGACTGCTAAGGCTTCCTCTTCTCGTCAGCGCACACGACCGCACCTTGGCTGCGTGACCGCCGATATATTACCAGCTTCGCCGATCAAGGATTCTTCGGCAACCAGGTCACACCATCCGGCAGCCAGGGATTCGAGACCGATGGACTCCGGACGTTCGCATAGGAAAAGTATGCGGGAGCCATCTGATGCGGAGCTGCCCTCGGCGAAGCAGCGATAGACTGCGCCTCCGCAGGTCTCGACGCCGGACATTCTTGTGCACATAGCACAGCTTATCGCAGCATCCCAGCAGCCGACAGAACGGTGTCGGATCGAGAATTATCCGACAGCGCTGGGTCGGTAGCTGGGGACTCGAGGCCTGCAGACTCCGGACGTTCGCATAGGAAGTGTGCGGGAGTCAACGTACACGGAGCTTCCGGCGGCAATGCATCGTAAGTCCGCTACTGCACAGGCCTCGGGAACGGACATGCTTTCTTTAATAGCACAGTTTATCGCAGCATCCCAGCATCAACTGAATCTGTCGCATATATTTTATCCGACGATGCTGGGTCGGGACGCTCCGCGGAAGCGGGTACGGACGTCCGAAAGTTTCATCCGGTCCGACGGGATACCGAAAGGGATTCGGAGGATTTCAAGCTTTCCCTTTCGGAACAACATATGCTGCGATGCCGGATAAGAAACTGATAGCGTCGGTGGACTTAGAAATTTTTTGGTTCGGTTCAGGGACATCGTCCCTCAGTTCCGACATAGTCCAATAATGTCACACAAACTTTCGAATTATTGAACGACGCTATATATATTATTATTTTATGCTTGCTATCCAAGCATTTCTGGTTTCTTGTTCGAAGAGTTATGGAGATGTCTTTCAAAAGTGTGCCTCTGTCGTCATAGTTAATGAAGAGTTAGCGGCAATAAGTGCTCATGGAATATGTCTATCGCTTACGGAGTGACATTCGCTAGCTCACCCGATGTAGCGTACATTCATCGAATGGTTCGGCTGCCGGGTTCGTCCGTTGCGGTCTAGGAAGGAGATTTGGGTGATCGAGCACTTTAATTACTTTAGTACTCACCCAGTGACGGCAGATTGAGGACAGATCGGAGGAAGCCTGTTAGTCCGGTTCCTGGCTTGTCCAGGTCCGTCTGGGCTGTGAGCGAGAGAGGTTCCTCTCTCGCCCAACAACATAGGGGACCGCATGTTGTGGTTCAGATATTTTACATTCGGAGCATATGTCCGTTGCTCGGGACGCTCCGTTATATTGACAGTCCGAGAGACTGTCTTTAATGCTTCCTCATCCTCACAGCAGGGCACACGACCGCACATTGGCTACGTGACCTCGAGTATCCGATCAGTTTCGGCATTCAGTGATTCCACGGCGAATAGGTCGCGCCATCCGGTAGCCAAGGGACACGAGGCCTATACACTCCGTTCGCTCGCATATTGGAAGTATGCACGGGGTAACGATCACGGAGCTTCCAGCGGCAATGCATCGTAAGACCGCTTCTCCTCAGGCCTCAGTGACGGACGTGCTATCCGAGTTAGCACAGTTGTTTTGCAGCATCCCAGCAATTGACAGTTTCTCGGTCGAATCAGGAATTATCCGACGGCGCTGGGTCGGTGCGGTCCGCGGTTGCATCAGCTACGGATGACCGAACGCTTTATAGGGTCCGACAGGATGGCGAAAGGGATTCGAAAGATTTCGAGTTTTCCCTTTAGTAGTATCGGAAGATGCCTTTCATATCTTCTGGCATTTCTTCCAGTGATTATTATTTCGGACTTCATTGCTGCGATCTTGGATAAGAGACTTATAGCGTCATTGGACTCGGATTTTTCGATCGGTACAGGGACATTGTCCCTGACTTACCGACGCAGTCCAATATTGTCATTACAACATGTGTTTTATTTTTCGACGCTATATATATATATATATACAAGCCTGCTACTAAGCATGATAGTTTAGTTTCTTGTCCGCGTTGCTCATTTCTGCCATTTTATCATTTTTACAAATAGTTTATTTTGGCAGAGCAGGGCATACCGAGAGTTCATATGCGTCTAGACGGTGTGATTAAAGACTGCATATATTCTTTTTCGCCGTTTATGTCTTTTCCAATTTCAATGTTGGGAACGACATTATGTATAGTAGACTTAACTTAGACGCTTTATTATACGTAATCCGCCTTACTGAGGCGTTATCATTACGTCTTCAAGAAAAGATTTACGGGATATTATTCTCAATGTAATTTCTTTTGAGGGCAGTAGTTTGTTCACGTATAACTCCGCCCTTCAGTGGCTGATTGGAGTTGGTTAGACGTAACGCAGCCCTAGCTACATCCACACGCGTGGATAGTAAGGTTAAGAACTCTCTTAGAGTCGCTTCGTTCTCGGAGGAGCTTCTCTTCGACGGCAACTTTCCGGCAATCCATGAATTGCTCGATTTATACGTTCTCTTGTCTATCTAGTGTTACAAGAGATTCAGACTGGGGCAAACATTCGGTGGTTGACTCAGAGAGTGCCGCCGCAGTTGCCGGACCCGAGTGTGGCTGTTATGACGGTTGCCAGTCAAACAGATTGGGATATATACTGATCCCTACGGATTCGAAGTGCCAGGGTCTTTGGGTTCCGCAGTCTTTTAGCTATCAGTTTAACTTCCGCGGAATAATATTTTTTAGGCTTGCTTTATGTCATTGCATGAACATTATTCAGAAACGCATGCCCAAATTCCTGTTCTTTAATTCGACAGTAGTGGCGTATCTCCGGAACCAGGGAGGCACTCTTTCGTTTCCGTTATTCAATTTAATGGAAAGAATCCGTCTGTTGGTTATAGTACACCAAGTTCAGTTTTGGTCCGTCATATTCCGGGTCGTCTGATTGTTTTATCGGACTCCCGTTCTCTTACGGGTCGCTTGTTGCTGTCAGAATGGACTCTCAACAAACAAGTATTCAATCAGATTTGCTATCTATGGGAGCGCCCAATGATGATTTATTTATGACACAGCTTGCTAATCAATTGCAGACGTATGTGTTGGCTTGTCCAGATCTCTGAGCTAATAGTGTTAACGCTCTATTGATCTATAGGACGGAATGTTAGGATACGAGTATCCTCCGGCGCTGTTGTTTTAGCAGGTATTGCTAAGATAAACAACCACAATACATTTCTGTTGATAGCATCTCTATCTTCACAGAGATCATGAGTAATTTACTCTCTTGTCTACTGTGGGTCTTAACGTGAAATCTTCCTCTATGTGAGGATCTTTTTTCACTGGGTAAATCGTGTCATCTTTATCACAACCAGCAAGGTCGCAACCTTCATGTATTCCGTTGTGTGGTCCGTATTACATTGTAAGCACTGTACTGGACGAGCTTTGGACGCGATTTCTTACTATAGGAGATCCTCTTCTTCGCTATTCTATGCGACTAAAGGGGAGGCTCTTCCGTCGTGGTGTAGGGATCATTATGTTCATATTGTTGATCCCTCCATACTACTCATTGCTATTTTTTAGTATACTTGTTTCACAAGATCTACTGCAGCCTGTTATTATTTAGGTTATAGGTTTATGTTACCTCATACCTATGCACTCTACGATAGTTTACAATTGAGTCTTTTGTCTCTTTATCTAAGTCAGTTAGTAACTTTTTGATAAATAGACTTAGAATCTTTAGATTAAATTCCTATACGGATTTTAACTTCGGTTCTTATTTAGCTAAGTAATCATTTGAGCCTCTGGAAACAGTAGTTTTCAAATTCTGACCTTTTAGACAGTAATTCTGTTGGTTTCTCTTTTACTGTAGAGTCAGTGAGTTTCATGCACTATCGATGGATGATTTTCACTTTCATAGTTTCGGAATCAATACTTCCGTTACTATTTAGGTTGGATTGTTGCATAAGAGTTAGGCTCCTATTATCCGGAACCTATTATTTTAAGGTCCTTCCGTCTTCGTATGGGCATAGGCCTTTACTCTTTCCGGGTACAGTTTATGTATTTATAAACAGATATCTGTTTATTACAAGGGCGTAAGCTTCTTCTGTCTTTGATGTCTAGTAGAAGGACGTTACGCTCCATTTTATTGTTAATGGATTCTATTAACTATCGGTACTGCTTATGGTATATCATTGACTTAGCAGTTGTGCTTAAGATTTCGGCTCATGAAGTAAGAGTTCTTCTACTTCTTGGGCTTACATTAATAGTGTCGCTATTATAGATTTTTGAAGGCCGCTCATTGCGCTCAGCCATCCACATTCATGAATTTTATCTTAGAAATATCGAGTCAATTTCTTGAGGCCTCTTTTGCTAGGTCTATTATCTACTGCTCAGAATGTCATTCACTTAACAGTTGCTACTTTAGCTAGGTAGGCTGTCTGTTTCGGCAGTTTCTCCGTTCGGCTGCCCTCTTCGCTCTGGGCTATTTGACCCAGGGCAAGAAAAAGGGGGGGGGGGGGGGAGGGTGTTCCCTTGGGTCACCTGTTTTACTATGAAAACAAGGGGATACCTCCTCCGGAGTTAGTAATTCTGAGCTGTTATTGGGATGGTCGTTTAGTGAGAAGTTTAAGTTTATAAAATTCATTCAAGTCTTAGTTTTTAAAGTATAGCTTTTGAATATTGCATATGTCAACGGACATGATTATGCAATTCTCAGACACTTTTAGGAGTATAAGAGTCTCTATTCTCTAGACTTACTTTATTATTGGCTTACTTTAAAAATTATTAGTATAAGGATTATATTGGATATTAATAGAGTACATGGATGTATGAAGCTCAATTTTGGAAGGTGTTGTATCTTTCTAATTTATCATAAATAAGAAAGATACATGTAAGGCCTATTACTTCTTTTCCCTACAGGGGATGACTCTATTTTATTTTATTGAGCGTATTCCATTTTGCTCTATGTCCTTGGCCCTCCAGCCTTTTTACTATTCAGCTATGTCTGGGTCATTGGTACAGTATAAAAATGTTAAAAAATTTATAGTAATTTATATATTTTTTATACTTACCAATGACCCAGACGGGGATGGCCCTCCCAGGAGTTGGGAACTCTTGCCTCCCCGCTGAGTACATAGCGCTTACCAGGCACTGGTTATTAGAATGATAAATGGCGCCAATTTCGGAACGTCCTTGACACTGCGCATGCACAGTAGGGGCGAAGTGTGGAGGGCCTTTCAGGACATGTTTTCTTTAGTTTTAGATGCAAATTTTGGGGATTGGGGGGCAAAATTTGTGTTTGGCCCTATATTTTAAGAGTTAGCACCAGCTATGTCTGGGTCATTGGTAAGTATAAAAAATATATAAATTACTATAAATTTTTTAACATTTCCCTGTTCCTCCCTTTTGCCTCTTTGACTAATTTCTTTCTGCCTTCTGCAGATGTAAAACTATCCACAATACAGACATATTGCGGAATATCAAAACTGATTTTAGAGCCAATGCTGATGCGATCAGTTCCAGTTCTCGAATTGTTTGACAGATAATGAGTAAAGAACTGGCTCCAGACCTACCTGGTTGGAAAAACTGTCTACGAGTTATTTGATATATCACTAACTATCTAAATTCCATTGGAAAAGTATATTCGTTTAAACAATATTTATTCAATGAATATGGTATATGTTAAAGGATTGCCAACCAAAAAAAGTAACAGCATATATATTGATCATCAAAAATATAACATATATTAACAAAAAAACCCCAAATTCATATGTACTGTGGTGATCTGACAGAAAGCTACAGTTAAAACTAGAAGTCCTGTCACGAACTGTGTGCTTATCTAGGCTTAATTGTGCATAGGAATTGCGCTGAATTGCCATATCGAATGGTATCCAAGACACGGCAGGTTCTCCTGGTTACTCATAGCAAACACAAGCCATGTTTCTGCCAATGGACCTCCGTGTTACCTGGAGGTCCATTGGCTGAAACATTGCCTGTGAATAGGCCATATATACAGAATTTGATAGCCTTAATACGGTCCTAATGCATACTTTAACATGCAGATTGACGTGCTATTTGTATGCATTTCATGATAGGACTTCTAGTTTTAACTGTAGGACCTTATGTTAGTCATCTTCCTGGAAAAATATGTTACAGTCAGTGTGCCACTGCCATGATTCTCTATCCCTCAATCCAGCACACAAAACTGCATGAAACTTTTGACATTTTACTAGGGTGGCTTTGAATTCAATAATTCTGACATCCTTTATTTCTTTGATGTTCTCTGCAGTTCAAAAGTACTGAGTATTCATCATGGGGGCATGGTGTACTAATGCATACTACATGCTGAGGGTGCACTTGTTTCAACCACTCAACTTTCAACTCTACTTGTGCTGGGTAAGTATGTTGGAGAGTCTGACAGTTGCTTGTCACTGCTCAGTGATTGTGTCAAACACAGTGTGACTGGTTGTTGAAAATCACGTTAACCCCAAATAAACAAACAAAGTTGAGTATTCACAGAAACTTTCCTATATTGCATGTAGAAATGAATGTTGTAAAGTATTATTTTGTTTGTATACTCACTATAAAATAGTTTCTGCGAATACTGCTCATAAATCCTGACTGTTAATATAATTGTCAGTGTAAAAATTGTAATTAAAGCCTATGGTTAAGGCATAAAGGTTATGCTTTCAGTTGTCGATATCATCCCTTGAATTCGATAAGATGCCAACAGTAATGCTGTAGCATTGGTGAAACAACATATTATTCCTTAATCCTGTTTATTGCTTTAGCATTGCTAAAGCAACTTTGTTGCGCTTAAAGGACAATATAGTGTAACATCCTTGATCAAATCTTGATTCGATCAAAATTTCCAGTCCACTTTTGTTTTCAAAGTACTGTATAACATCTCTTATCCAGTGAAAGCACAAGTACTCAAAATTTTGCCATTTTTCGCAGATTTTCGCAGTTGATCATGTCACCCTTTTCTTTACGTTTTTTTTTCTTCATTTTCAGATAGTTTTTGAAGGAATCATTGGAAATGGATTTTATGGTGATATATCCATTGATGATATCAGTATATCAAAAGGAGCATGTTCAGCACCAGGTTTGTTTTTAAGATCAGAAGTCAAATTCTTTACATGATGTTCAGTTTATCTACCAAGTATGATAATACAAAGTATGTCTTACAATGTGTTACTTAATCCAAAATAACAGGTAGGAGGTGACTGAAACTTTGACAGTGTCTGTAAATCAGTTCTGCTAATGCATTGTGATTGGTTGAATATTCAAACAGTTCTTACAAAGCTTGATGAGCTATTTGACATGGCACAAGCTGCATTAGTCTAAAAATAATTTTCAGTTGGTCAAGTGCTTGGTTAATTGTGGTGAATGTGTTTATTCATAATTGTTTTGTTATAATTTATTGGATAGTGCACATAAGCACCCAGTAGAAAATTAACAAAATAAACTCATGCACACTAAGTAAATATGAAGCACATGTTAAGAAACTATGAGATATTTATGATGGCAATTTAACCTTTAATGAAACCCAAATATGGGTCTCCAGTACTGATTCAGGCAATAAACCCTGCATTGATTTACTTTTTTTTGCGGTTTTTGTTTGTTGAATTTTTTTATTATACCCCATGCAACGAAGTTGCCGGGGTATAATGTTTTTGACTGGTCAGTCCATCAGTCTGTCAGTCCGTCAGTCAGTCCTATTTGTTTTCCGGTCTTTTTTTCTACACGCTTCCAGATTTTGAGCTGATTTTTGGAATGTGAGTCTAACATGGTGACCTGCAGATCAAGTTTGCATTTTGTTCCAGTCCACTGATTTTTACCGAAATTACGGCCCTTGAACTTTGAAAAGTTCATCAAAATTACAGTTTTGCTGACTTTTTTCGTACACGCTTCCAGATATTGAACTGATTTTTGGTATGTTAGTCTAACATGGTGGCCTACAGAACAAGTTTGCGTTTTGTTTCGCTCCACTGATTTTTACCGAAATTACGGCCCTTGGACTCTGAAAAATGCATCAAAATTACAGTTTTCCGGACTTTTTTTCTACATGCTTCCAGATATTGAGCTGATTTTTGGTATGTTAGTCTGACATGGTGGCCTACAGATCAAGTTTACATTTTGTTCCGTTCCACTGATTTTTACCGAAATTACGGCCCTTGAACTTTGAAAAGTTCATCAAAATTACAGTTTTGCTGACTTTTTTCCTACATGCTTCCAGATATTGAGCTGATTTTTGGTATGTTAGTCTAACATGGTGGCCTACAGAACAAGTGTGGGTTTTGTTCCCCTCCACTGATTTTTACCGAAATGACAGCCCCATAGACTTCGGAAAGTTCAACAAAATTACAGTTTTCCGGGCTTTTTCTCTACGTGCTTCCAGATATTGAGCTGATTTTTGGTATGTTTGTCTAACATGGTGGCCTACAGATCAAGTTTGCATTTTGTTCTGCTCCACTGATTTTTACCAAAATTACGGCCCTTCGACTTTGAAAAGTTCATCAAAATTACAGATTTCCGGACTTTTTTTTCTACACGCTTTCAGATATTATCAAAATTACGGCCATTTTAGTATGTGAGTCTACCACAATGACTTACAGATCAAGTTTGCGTTTTGTTCTGCTCGGCTGATTTTTGCGGAAATTACGGGCCCTGGACTCTGAAAACTACAAGTAACAGATTTCCGAGTCATTTTCCTAAAAATTGCAGTTTTCCGAGCTTGAAATATCGGGGCGCGTGGGGTATGTGAGCGTGCTCACTAAGGTTCTATATTTTACAGAGTTGAACCCTATCAATTGAGTAAACAAAATGTCTGGAAAATGAAATAAACATCACCATTTTGTTAATCAGAATTTGTTAATTACCTGCTTTTGGATTATAATTGAGAATTTAAATTTCCATATTTTGTTTTGCAGAACTTGGGAAGCTTGGTGAAACAACATATTATATGCTTGAGAGTTCAGTTTTAAGGCCAGTTTGTTTTTTGAACCCATTGCCTAGTGAAGATGGATATTTTTATACTGTACCAATGACCCAGACTTAGCTGGTGTTAACTCTTAAATTCTAGGGCCAAACAGAAATTTTGCCCCCCAATCCCCAAAATTTGCATCAAAATCCAAAAATTAGATGTCCTATGTGGTCCTCCATACTTTTGTCCACTGCGCATGCACAGTGTCCAAGAAGTAACGAAATTGGTGCCAAATCCTCATTCTTTGTTTGGCCCTTCAATCAGTAACATCTCACTGATATTTGAGCTTATAATCTCAGTTTAAATGATGCCAGACACAAAATCATGAAAGAAATGGTGGAACTAAGGATGAAATAAGAGGATGAGAGGAAGAAACAGTGGAAGGATGTGTTCAGGGCTGTAACTTATAATTTTTATGCAAAATTATTTCATGTTCCCTAATTTTGGGGCTGAAATTTCCACAGTTTGTTCAGAGTTTCCTCTCTCCCTTTCCTTTATACCCCCCCCCCCCCCCCCCCCCTCCCCCTTGCTATTCTCCCATGCTTTTGGCATAATTTTTGTAATTTGTTTACTGAAATTTCTTAGGAGTTTTGGCTTGGTAACAGAATGTTTATTATGTTTTTCCCCATAGTTACGTCCTCATCCTAGGGTGGTTAGGCGTTTCAGTCCTGCATCTACCATCCGATGTACTGCAGTTTCTTCTCGGGAAGCCTCTGTTTTACATCGGATAGTGTTAAAATTGGTTACTGATTTCGGGCCATATTTTCCGTGCCTGGAGTCTTGTTTCCAGTTTTTATTCACTTTTGTTTATGTTGACAATGGTTACTTCTGACAGTGATTCCTTGTCTTCTATTAGTTCTACTCATAGCCAGATACATTAATATTGTCCATAAGTGTAACATTAATTTTTAAACATGTTTAAAAATTTTTGTCCACACTTAGGCTTTTTTGGGATCCATTTGAGCTCATCGTTCCCAGTTGGAACTTGGGCTCATCTTGAAAATTTTTCGAAAATTTTTTTTTCTTTTGAATTAATTTTCAAAATGTTTGTAATGGATTATTATTGTTATGTATCTTTGTTTTCAAGGGTTGGTGCGAGTACGATGACTGTTTAATAATTTTTCAAAATGAAAGAATATTGTTCAAATTGTAAATCGAGGAAGTCTTCCTCTAATTCTCATGTTCATTGTATTTGTTGTAGTCTGTGTACTCGCACTAATTCTTGCTCAGTGTGTGCCAATTTAGATGACAACGTTGGAGATGTGTGTCGCGGTATATTGTTAGTGGTGAGAGGTTCATGCCGGTCCTCTCTCCACAGGGTCACTGTAGTTTTTTCAGTCTCTTTTTCAGAAGAACAAGAACAGGGTGATGTTTCCGTGATGTCTTCAAAAGTGTGCTTCCGTCGTCGCAATAATGAGCTAGCAGCAAAGTGCTCAAGAAATGTGGCAAGTGCCTAAGAGGTCCCATGTAGGATCACTTGTCGCCCACTAGCTCCCCGGTGAAGCAATCATTCACGAAATGGTTGTGCCGATGGGTTTGTCCATTGCGATCCAGGAGAGGAGAAGGGGTGTTGCGAGCACTATAATCTCGAATCACGCACACCCGGCGACGATGGATCGGAGGATGGAATGGAGGAAGCCAGTCAGTCCAGTAGCTAGCTCATCCAGGTCTACCCGGACCGTGAGCGAGAGAGGCCCCCTCTCTCTTACAACAACATCTGGGCCCAGATGTTGTTGTATGTAACGTTCGTTAGTTGGAGCATACGTCCACTTCTCCTGCTCGGGACGCTCCGTCGCATAGACAGTCCGATGCGGCTTGTCTATTGACTTCCTCATCCTCAAGTCAGCACACACGACCGCACCTTGGCTATGTGACCGCAGATATCAAGCCTGCTTCGCTGACCAGGGAGTACACGTCGCCCAGGTCAAGCCATCTGCTAGCCAAGGACACTAGTCCTTTCCAGTCGGCACGTTCGCATATGAGAAGTATGCAGAAATTAACGTCCCAGGAGCTTCCAGTGGCTAAATTACGTAAGACCGCGGCTCCGTGACGGACTTCCTATCACAGATAGCTCATTTCATCGCAGCATTCCAGCAGCTATCAGAAACTTTTTCAGTAAAGAAAATGTCTGAGCAAGCTGGGTCGGTTCACCCCCCTGCAGAGTCAGTAAGGGACGACTGAGATTCTTATGTGGTCCAGGCGGATGGTAAAAGGGAATCAGCACAGCTGAAATTTTCCCTTCCCAAACAACTTAAGGTTGCCGTAGATTTCATCCGGCATCACCTTTTAGAAGTTGTTTCTCCGGACCAAAATGCTGCGTTACCTGATAAGAAACTGAAAGCGTCACTGGACACAGACTTTTTTGGCCGGATTAGGGACACTGTCCCTGAGTTTCCGACCCAGTCCAGAAATGTCACACGGACATTTGAACTTTTGAATGACGCTATATTCAAGCTAGCCTCTAAGACTGGCAAATCTGGTTTCTTATCGCCTAGCGCTATACAGCTGCCTTTCATCAATGCTAGACAAAGATTTGAAATGGCAGGTCAAGGTGTGCCGAGAGTTCCTCTTTGTTTGGACGCCTAGGCTGAAGACCTGGAATTGTCATTGCCGGCATCCATGTCTATTAACTCCAGTATACTGGAGACGACAATCTTGTCTAATAGAATTAAATTAGACGCATTATCTTACGCAGAACACCTTACCAGAGTGTTATCATTACGTCTCGAAGGGAAAGAATTCCAGGATGTTCAAACTTCCTTAAGAGTTCTTTCGAGGGCTATAGCATATTCTACGTATAACTCCGCCCTTTCAGTGGCAAATCTGGAGTTAGTCAGACATGATGCTGCCCTGGCTGCATCCACAAGAGTGGATAGTAAGGTGAAAAGACTCTTCCAGTCGCTCTGGTCTCAGGAGAGCTTCTCTTCGACATTAAGCTTTCTACAATCTATAATCAGATTACTAAGAAAGCTTCGGATTCTCTGCTTTTAATTCCGCTTTGAAAAAGATGGACTCAGCAGGGAGGAGAAAGGCAGGTACTTCGGGGGCAAATACGTCCAAAAGAAGTTTCTATAGAGGATCTAAGAAAGCCTCTACATCTTACTCCGGAGACCGTCAGAGTAGCGACTCAGATAGGGGTCGTAATGCTGGTCGAGATAACCAGTCAGACGCCCCTAGGTTGACTGGGTGAGGTGCGTTTCATGGAGGAAGTGGTTTCTCCTCCCACAATCCTCGCAGGGCCAGGAGGTGATAATCTAAACCTCTATTGTGTTCCAGTGGGCAGAAGGCTGTCGAGATTCTTAATCAATTGGATGTCAATTACAGACGACCCATGGGTGCAAGGGGTTATTTCCGAAGGTCTAAACTGTCCTTCAAGTAAAAATCTCCATTAACTCGAAGTCCACGCTGGTCTCATCTTCTGTTAAACGTTCAGAAGAGAGATTCACTTCTATCAAAAGTTCAGTCTCTTCTGGACAAGAACGTTATAGATGTCTTAGAAAACCAGGAATCTCCAGTTTTCTGCAGACACCTGTTCCTGGTTCCAAGATCAGACGGCTCGTTTTGTCCAGTTATAGATCTGAGCTGGATAAACAAGCTGATCGTGGCTCCAAAATTTTATATGGTGTCCAACTGATCGGTCAGAGCGAACACTCAAGTGAACGATTATGCTGCAAGCATAGATCTCAAGGTTGTGTACTTTTATGTCATGGTACATCCGTTGTTTAGAAAGTACCTTCGCTTCGCTGTCCCAGGAGTTGTTTTCAGTTCCGAGCAATGATGTTCTGGTCTGAATCTAGTGCCCTGGGCCTTGACTCGAATAATGATCTCGGTAATGACTCATTTCTGAGCTCATTCATCTGTGCTAACAACGGCCTACTTGGACGACATTCTTCAGGGTTACGACAGCAAGTTAACGCTTCAGAACGATGTTCAGAGTCTGCTTCAATTGCTCTGACGTCTCGGTTTCATAGTAAACGAAAAGAAGTCGGATCTAGTGCCGTCCAAATCATTCACCCACGTGGGAATGAGCTTAGAGACGCACAACAATCTTGTTCGTCTGCCTTTAACCAGAGTGATATTAGTCAGTTTCAGTTGTTACGCTCGCTTTTGTCCTCACTCAGATGTAGTAACAGCGAGAGAATTCATCAGACTGACAGGTTTGTGCGGACCCGCTGCGGATCTTTTTCTGATGGAGCGGCTATGCACTCGTCCACTCCACATATATTTTATCTCAGAATTGGAGTGTGAAGACTCATTCGCTCGAATCGAACATCGTTTTGTCGAATCAAGTGAAACAAGAGATTCAGACTTGGGCAGACATTCAGTGGTTAACTCAAGGAGTACCACTGCAACTGCCGGATCCGAGTTTTACGATAATGACGGATGCGAGTCAAACAGGTTGGGGCGCAACTCTGAGCCCAACGGGGGTCTTTGGGATCCGCAGTTCCAATACAAGCACATAAACATCAAGAGATGATGTCAATATGGCTTGCGCTATGTCAATGTGTGAACATGTTCAAATTCTGTCCGACAATTCGACAGTAGTAGCATACATTCGGAAACAGAGAGGCAATCATTCCATTCCGTTATTCAATTTAACGGAAAGGATCCTTCTGTTTGTCCTAGAGCATCAAGTTCTTCTATCGGTCCGTCATATACCGGGTCGTCTGAACGTTCTAGCAGACTTCCATTTTAGGAAAGGTCGCATGTTGCCATCAGAATGGACTCTCAACAAACGAGTATTCAATCAGATTTGCTACCAATGAGATCGTCCAATGATAGACTTATTTGCGACACATCTGAACAATCAGTTGCAGACGTATGTGTTGCCATGCCCAGATCCTCAAGCGTTTGCAGTAGACGCTCTCTCGATCTCTTGGGACGGAGTGATAGGATAAGTGTATCCTCCAGCTCCGTTGATTCAGCAGATATTGCTAAAAATCAAGCAATCTCACTGCAAGATTCTGTTGGTAGCATCTCTGTCACCCCAGAGACCATGGATAAATACACTCAGGTGTCTGTTGTGGGACATTCTGCGGAAGCTTCCTCCACGGGAGGGCCTTCTTTCGCAGGGGAAATCGCGCACACTGCATCACAACCCGCAAGGTGCCAACCTTCACGTATTACCGCTGTGCGGTCCTTTTTGCACGGCAAGCATTTTACAGGACGGGCAGTGGACGCAATTTCTAACTGTAGGAGGACCTCCTCTTCGCTAATTTGTGCTGTTAAGTGGAAGGTTTTCTATAGGTGGTGTAGGGATCATTCTATTGATAATTATGATCCCTCCATTCCAGACATTGCTAATTTTCTGGTCTACTTGTTTGACGAGATCAAACTGCAGCCAATAACCATTAAGGGTTATGGGTCTATGCTATCGGATACCTATGCTCATCATGATAGGTTACAGATTGGATCTAATGTCTCTTTATCTAAGTTAGTGAAAAACGTTTCGATAAATAGACCTAGAACCCTTAGGTTAATTCCTAAGTGGAATTTAGCTTGGGTTCTTCTGAAGCTAAAAGAAGCGCCATTTGAGCCTCTTGATAGAGTGGACTTCAAATTCTTATCTTATAAGACAGCTTTTCTCTTAGCCTTCTCTTCTGCCAGAAGAGTTAGTGAGCTTCATGCACTATCAGTTGATGATTCTCACTATCGTAGTGTTGGTAATACTATTACTTTAACTACTATTGTTGGATTTTTGGCTAAGAATTAGGCTCCTAATAAGTATCCTGAACCTATTGTTTCTAAGGCTCTGCCGTCTTCAGACGGTCATAGGCCTTTGCTCTGTCCAGTCAGAGCCATGCGTATTTACAAACGTAGATCTGAGTTTATCAGAAAGGGACGTAAGCGTTTCTTTCTGTCTCTGCTGCCTAATAGAAAGGACATTACAGTCCATTCTATTGCAAGATGGATTCAATTAACTATCCGAACTGCTTATGAAAAATTATCTTCAACTCAGCAGTATGTGCTTAAGATATTGGCGCATGAAGTAAGAGCGCTGTCTACATCTTGGGCTTATGCTAATAGTGTTGCTATTACTGATTTGATGAAGGCTGCATTTTGGTCTCAGCCTTCCACGTTCACAAATTTTTATCTTAGAAATATTGAGTCCATTTCTGGCGACCTTCGATGTTTAGGTCTGTTATCTGTTGCTCAGAATGTCGTCCACTAAACAGTTGCAACTATAGTTAAGCAGGCTTTCTGTTCTGGTAGTGACTCTGTCCTGCTGCCCTCTTCGTTCTGGGGTAATTGGTCCAGAGCAAGGGGAAGGGGGGGGGGGGGGGGATGGTGTTCCCTTATATCACCTGCTTTATAGTGAAAAGCAAGGGAATACCTCCTCTGGAGTCAGTAATTCTGGGTCGGTGCCGGGATAGTTTTAAAGTGTAAAGCTAATGTCTATCTCATTTATGTAATATTTTAAAGTGTAGCTCGGTGTGAAGCATTTGTATATGTCACGTGTCATACGAGCGCTAATATACAATCCTCGGACACTTTTAAATGAGTATAAAGAGTCTCATTCTCTGGACTATCTTTATTTATTGGCTTTTGTTTAAAAAGATTAGTATAATGGGTTATACTGGATGTTAATAGAGATCATTGATGTTATTGTGCTCAATTACAGAATGGTATTGTGTCTTTCTTTTTTGATACAAAGAAGAAAGATACATGTAAAACCTGTTCTCCTCTTCTCCTTGAGGGGATAATTCTGTTTACATGAAATTGAGCCTATTAGATTTTCCTTTATGTCCTAGGCCCTCCAGCCTTTTTTCTATTCGGCTAAGTCTGGGTCATTGGTGCAGAATAAAAATGTTAAAAAATTTATAGAAATTTATATATTTTTTATACTTACCAATGACTCAGACAGGGATGACCCTCCCATGAGTTGGGAACTAATACCTCCCCGCTGATTACATAACGCTTACCAGGCACTGGTTGTAAGAATGAGGATTTGGCTCCAATTTCATTACTTCCTGGACACTGCACATGTGCAGTGGACAAAAGTATGCAGAATTACATAGGACATCTAATTTTTGGATTTTGATGCAAATTTGTGGGATTGGGGGGGGGGGGCAAAATTTGTGTTTGGCCCTAGAATTTAAGAGTTAGCACCAGCTAAGTCTGGGTCATTGGTAAGTATAAAAAATATATAAATTACTATAAATTTTTTAACTTTCTTGTCACATACAAGTTATTTAGAGAAATAAAGAAGATATACTCGGCAAGTTAAGAGTTAAAAGATGGGATATTTAATGTTTTCTTTACAAATTTCCAGAAGTCACAAAATATGTTTAATTTAGGCCTACTAGAATTTCTTTCATAATTCATACACAACAGGCAAAATAGTTGTGCTTAATGGATTGTTGGTGGGAATATATGCAGTTCACCAGAAGCTTGTATTAAATAGTATCCATTTGAGTGGGAGAACATTCTACCTCAGAACAAGTGCCCCAACAGGCAGACTTTGAGGACATATGCAGCTTAAGGACACATTCAGCTTACATTCAACATACATTGTCAGTGATTTCTAGTCAAGTCTTAGCTAGCTTTACTTCCAGATAAGACTTGATAAAAAGCCACTGCAGAACTACAGGAATTGTTTGCCAAAGGATGATAGAAATTATTTAAATGTGTCAAGGCCTTTTAGGGTTAACAGTTTTGCTATTCACACTTTTGACTTTTTTCTGTTGATTTACTGTACATGTTTGAGATTAATGTATCATGAAAGTCATATCAGCTGTGATAAAACGAATTCAGGCCAGTTATTTCATCCAAATCAAGAAAAAATATTGGCAAATGACAAATCTGAACTACTTTTTATTTATTCTTTTGGTTGTTTCATATACAATGATGTATTGGTGAATACAGCCTAATGTCCATTCCAATGGAACGTGTGTTCAAGGTACCTATTGATACGATCTACATTATAGGTATTGTGTTTGTGAAGTTGTAGGGATTTTTCTTTCATTGCAGGTGCCTGTAACTTTGAGCAAGGTCTTTGTACATGGACAAATGCAAGAACTGGTGATAAGTTTGATTGGATACAGGGAACTGGTTCAACAACATCAGTAGGAACTGGACCCACAGCAGATCATACTCTACAGAATTCTCATGGTTTGTTTTGTATACCTCCTCTTGAAAGAAATTATGGCTATATTTTCATCACCCTGTATATCCATCCATACACACACCGTCCATACTGGCTTACATTCAATACCTTAACTTGTTTGCTACTAGACATGGGATCTCCATTTCCCTTTCCATGTTTTGCCAAACAGGACACAGAGATCACCATGCCCTAGTACATCCAAAAAGAAATGTTTCTCATGTGTATCGTAATTTAACAGGAAAATTCATACATCTGTTGAAAAAGTGAATATAATTAAACACAAATAACACAGTGAAGTCTTTCCACTTTTGATATCGGGCTGAATAAATGCATTGAAATGGGAAACAAAACAAAATATTTACAGTTGTCGGAAGCTTTTGAAAGGATCATTAGCGATTCCAACAGCAGTTATGAGATCAATTCAAGTAATGAATACAGTCCTAGTGTGGAGGAAAGTAGTGACAGTTCTGATTCAATTGACAATAATAATATCGAAACAAGCAATATTCCCACAACTTTCTGCCTTCAAATGACGACCGCTGATGTGAATAAATTCCGAAAATGACTCAGTTCAGTTTTGTCCTCGGACATTTCTAATCTGCCTAAATGATCGAAAACAAATGTTCCACTCTATAAACGGCCTGAATTGGATGAAAATCCTCCTATATTTGATTTTACTGGTTGCACAGATATAAATTCAGAGTACAAGTTAGATGGAATGTCCAGTGTCTAACACTAACCCTAAAAACCCAGACTCTGAACTTAAGGAACCCAATTTATTTGGTAGCGAACGAGTTAGTTGGTAGGTGGGTGGTGTGGCCTAACACAAAAGATTTCCTTTGTCTACCAATCAGGTTTTGTTTCCCTGAGTGGTAATTCCTTTACTCTTAAACAGTTAGGGGTTGGGTTAGCAACAACAGAAAAATTACTTACGGGTTCATCCTTTGCCATATACATACATTCTTTCGAAATGTTTGCATTCACAACAGCTCCTAAATTTATGAACTGATGTAGATGAAAATTTTCTAATATGACCACTAACAATTGAACATTCAAATATTGCAAAATTTTCAATCTGTCTTGATTTTAACCACTTATGTCTCCTTTAACTTTTAATATTTAATATGGATTTTTATGAGATTATTTTGTGCATAACTCCTACATTTATGAACCAGTTTTCTATGAAACTTCTTAAACATGACCACTAACTAAGGAGCAGACACATATTCCATCATTTCAATAGAAGATTTAATATAGATTTTGTACGAGATTTTTGTGTGCACAATTCCCCTTACATATTTGAGCATGAACACTAAATTGTGAACGGGCACATATTTCCATATTGTCAATATGCAATGTCTCAATCAAGTTATTACCCCTTGACCCCCATGGAATCCCGGGAAGTGAAGCTGTGCTTGTTAACTGTGGTAAACAAGCTGTTTTACTGGTAAAATAGGACCCAGTCACCAATGCTTGGGGTGGAAGTCCTCTAAAATGGATGACATGGGTAAATATGATTGACTAAACTTGACTTTATCTTTATGTTGTGGTCATGATTAGCAGTTGTGCAGAAATATGTAACTTTAAACACCAAGAAATTAATAAATAAATTTCACCCCTTGAATCCGGAAATTTCAAATAGATTTCTTCATGGAATTTATGGAATTTTTGTGTGTGCAACTGCCCTTACATTTATGAATGTGTTCTGATGAAACTTCTCAGACATGGCCACTAATGAACAAACAACATGCACATTTTCTAGTTCTCTTGAATCTAGATTTAATACAGATTTCTGTATAAAATTTTTCAGCATGCAACTCATACCATTAGGATGATTTGATTTTGACGAAACCTTTTATGGATGTTATATACTTTTTTTTTCCCCACAAGACTATAGAATCTCTCCTGTTGAAAAAGAAAAATCAAGAACATTTTATTTATTTTTCTTGATGTCTTGGCTTCACAGATTTTATTTAGGAGATCATGACTCATTGGTGTGTGTCACAATTATATTGCAGTCTGATGTCGAAAAAGACTGCTTTTGTGATCACATTACTGTAGAATACTGGTACTTTTATTTTGTAACGTTTCTTTCAATAACCCTTTATCTAATATGACTAGAAGGCAACATTTGCAAAAAATAAGCTATGTTTTGGAGGCAGATATTGAAAAAAAACAAAATTTGAATAATTATTTTTCTGGGTTGTGCAGAATGGATATGACTTTTACATTTGGCCTCAAAAGTTAAAAATCTGTTTCTCAGACCCTCCCACATGGTCCTTTTTGCTCTCTTTTTATAACCAATGGAAACTTAAAAAAATAAAAATTAAATCATTTATATATGGTATTTTACCTGCGAGTGCAGCAAGGCTTTGCAGTGATTTAGCATTGCAAAGTCTTCTTGCACTCAAGGGACAAAATACACCACCACCCATGCTATTCTGTAGATTATGAGGCCTAAAACATAAAGCAAACCAAGAACATAAACTTTTGATGGCAAAGAAATAATTACAAAAATAAAACTAAAAAAACACATCGTCCACATGCAATTTTACAAAAAAATGGCCTGAATAACAGAAGATCTACTTGATTGGGGCCTTAGGCAGAGAGTTCAACAGATAATAGGCTGTGATGTAATACAAGTCAAAAAAGTCTTAAAGATTACTTTCCAACAGTATGTTAATGTTACATCCATGCATCAATAAATTCCAAAAACTCGGAACTTCATAATTACCAATTGATCATGATTTTCGAATTTTGCAGATAACGTTTTGAGTTTTTTTTTTTAGTAAGCTGATGTTCTGTTATATATCACAAGCTCAATGAGGCCTTTCCAACAGCATGATGCGTGATAGAATTTCATCAGCATTTTTATCAGGTTTCCAGAATACTTTTAAGCTAATGAATACCAAAGGATTCAAGGAAAGTTTCTTGCTATTTTCCCTAAGGTCTAACAATGCTAGTTAATAAATTGACAATTCACTTTGGAGGAGGCAATAAGTGAACAGAAAGACATTTTGGCCCCATTTGTGTAGGCCTGAGTAAAATAGCTCTTTGTACCAGTCCCTGTTTATAGCCAATTTCTGAACAGAACTCTATACAACTGCATTGCTGGAATGCTCGTTTGTTACAATCAGAAATGTGTCCCAGCTTCTGTCATTTTGAGCGGGGCATTTGTTTGGATAAAAAAGAAAATGCTCAACAAAAACAATTTTCTTGATAATGTTAAGTTTTCTGATGCCTCACAAACATTGTTTACTTTTCGAAGAATGTAGTTTGATGGCTGCAAAGAACACAATTGTGTATGATTTACTCATGTTTTGCGACAATGTATTTTGTATATTTTACTTTTTATTGATAAAAGACGTGTTGATATTAGAAAGGTGATACAATGTTTTAAGTTTTTGTTCTACACTTTTAGTAAATACCATGATATTTGATGATTTGAAAGCTGCTATGCATAACAGCTCTCACATATCAAACATCAAGAATGGGAGGGGTAACTTACATGCATGTGTTGACTTGACCACATCTTGAGGAAGTCAAATTAAGTTGTGATGTTTTTCAATGACATTGCTGCCATCCAGTTGTTTAGGGATCAGTGATACAAACCGTGAAGATGTTAGGGCAACCAGAAATTACAGATACACTTATGTTCTACAGGCAAATATATGTACATTGAAGCCTCATCTCCACGTCGACCAGGTGATTTTGCATGGCTACTGAGTCAGAGCTTTGGACCCACAAATGGAAAATGCATGAGTTTTTGGTACCACATGAATGGGAGAGACATTGGACGGCTGAGTATTTACATACAGTATAGTACCAGTAACAAGATAATGGTCTGGCAATTATCAGGTGACAAGGGAGATAAATGGTTGAATGGTCATGCGCCCATCTCTTCAAAAGTTTCTTACATGGTATGTTAGTATTTTGAACAATTTTTACATCTCACCCTCCAGCTGATAACCCCCTCACAAAACACCAACTTACACTTCAGTGGTCCACAAAGTTATTAAAAACATTATGCAGTTGCTAATTAGGAAATTTCAAATATTTTTCCCCTGTGTCCACTTCTATTGATTTTTCTTCTGATCGAAGAAAATGGATAATATTATTGCTCATTAAGATTAGGAATTTCAGATATTATCATCAAGATCCTCTGAGCTCAACATTTTTCCAGCTAGAAAAAATTCATATTAACCCTCTGCCCTCTTATTTCAAAATATAAAGTTTTCAGCATGTGATTCAATTTGGAAATAAATCCTTCCATATCTTGATACCCTGAATTACATCATCTTTTATACCATGATTGCCTATTCTACTATATATAAAAAGCCTATGACATAAATTTTAGCTTAACACACCAACCGTGGTGAACACGCCAGCAATGGGATTTCAATAGTTAAAATTTACACCTACAGTGGAACTACATCCAAGATGACCTTTGGTGACCTCGACTGAATGCAAACTTGTCAAAATTTATCATTCATCACCTCACAAAGAGTGAAATGAAAGCGGCAATTATTTATTACGTTTTGAAATGAGTTTACCCCATAAGATACCAAACATTAACTAACATGCATTTCTCATGTTAATAAAGCGTCCATAACTCGAAATAGTATGTTATTAAAATGAAAATGGCCCCATGATTTGTACATTTCTTTTTCCATTTCGTTTTGGCGATAAAATTGATAGTGGAAGTACTGCCCAGCGGTGCTTATGTGAACAAAAACAGATTTGCACGTATATATACATCTGCTGCTCAGTAAAATCGCGAAAAAATAATAGTGACTCTTAATAATCTGATGATCATGGTATAAATAAAATATACCCAAAGTAGTTTGGTGTACCAAATGTACACCACTCATGGTGAAGTAGGGTTAGCTGCTCACCAAAGGCTCACGGTTAACACAACTTCACCACTCGTGGTGAACATTTGGTACACCAAGCTACTATGGTTATATTCTATATATACACTATTGCTTACAGCAAAATAGGTGAGTCTCTGTGTGGAGGTTCTGGAATACTTTATAGGGCTATAGTATTAAAGTATTACTGAACCTCTGATCCATCCTGATCATTGAATCACATTTGCAGTTAAGTGTTTATTGTGTTGTCTACTCATGGATTGCCAACATTTGCCTTACACAAACTTTTATACATACCTGTTTTAAAGGGTTAACAAAGTTATCTCTTTTCACATATCTCAAAGTTGTGTCAACAATAATTTTTATTACACATCCATTAAACTTTAATCCCTTGTATTTAACAGAATTGCCGCTATGACATAAATGTTTCTGTATTCAATTTGTGATGTGCAAGCCGGAATATTTTTCCTAGCACCGTTTATACTAGTTCCTTTCCCGTTGAGTCATTAGTTACGCTTCGAAAAGGTTCAAAATTTCATTACACAGTTATCGATCATCTGTCGCATAGTGTGAAAATGAAACTAGTCCAAAGCAAAATAAAGTCGGTTCACAAAAAATTAGTTAACCAAAAATGAGATAATAGTAAAAAAAACCCAATCATTTCCAACCACAACATTAACCCAGTCCCATGGCCATCTCTTCTGCAGATGCCGTTATATCTAAATTGGTCAACCCTTTTTGGTAAATCTTTGCACATCTTGACATGCTTTGAACTTCTTTTGAAAAAGTTTCTCCCAGCTGTTTTGCAGATCTTTCCAAATTTGTATTTATATTTTTACTAACAGTAATAGCCACCAAATGGTTAGGTGTCAATGGACACCAGACGAAGAGAAACAGCATTACAAATTTCAACAAACATGCTCAATAGAAAAGATAACAAATGTAATTTAGACTGGCTCCCAAAAGGTTGTTTTGATTTTTTATCGATCCATTTGATCAGTACAGCTTCAGACGAAACAAATGAACTCTTCATCTAGGGGTTTAAACATCGGAATTAAAATTTGTTTATTTAAATGAATTTTAATATGTCGGATGTGTAATAAACACAGAACGTGATGTGTTTTTGAATTGGGTGTTTTACATAACTCCTGGGAAATGCATAGTCATAGTCATAGCGAAATATGACTATGCCATTCCAACTTGTTATGTAGAACACCCACCGATTCAAACACACATCACATTCCCTGTCTATATCTGGTTAAATCCTTAGACTTTCCTGGGGAAAAATAAATTCATCAAATAAAATTTCTGTTATGTTGCCAGAATTCAAAGAGTTGAAATAAAATAGACGAAACCTTCTGTGTTGTTATCAGTGATTGATTGCAAGGAAAAATTTCTGTATTGACTTTAAAGTATTACTTCCGGGTAGATGGACACATCACAACATCTTTGAGTTAAGTGCAAACATCGGATAAAAACAGAATTAACTGATATAATTCAACAGGAGAACATTTAAAATAGAAAATGAATTGGATTTGTCTTTTTATTCGATGGTGATAAAAGCATTATGTATAAATGCATTTTTTGGGTTGTTTTTTTAGCTCACCTGAGCGAAGCTTAAGGGAAACTTTACTGAAATCATTTCATCTATTGTCCATTCGTGCATTCATCTGTTGTGAACATACATAATCGGCTTTTCCTCATAAACCACTGGACTGAATTGTGTGGTATGCATATTCCACATCATATGCCAATTCATGTTTGTTCAAATCAAGTTGCCATGACCACAGGTGGCACCACAAGGGGCATATCTGTTAGCAACCCCCCCCCCCCCCCCCTTCCCCCCCAGAAAAAAAAAAATGTTAAAAAATTTAAAAATTCATCTCCAGAACTACCAATCAGAATCTTTTGTTATATGGTATATGACATCCTTATGGGTAGGTCTCGGGGAGGAGAGGTTGAGGGTGTCAGATTCATGTTTGTTAAAATCAAGTCTGGCTTTATTTTGGGGAGCCAAATTTTAACTTACTGCACTATGAGGAATATTTTTTAAAAATCTTCATCTTTACATCCACCATTCAGAATTTGTGTAAATTTGATATACAGCATTTTAATTGGGGTCAAATTCAAGTTTGTTCAATTGAGCCCCTAAGTTTATATTTAAGCTCCCTATGGGAGCCCAGATAGTTAACTTGGTGCAATATAAGAAATATTCTTAAATCTTCAGATCCAGCAGTAAGAATCTATTGATATTTGACATTCAGTATCCTTGGGGGTTAGATTCAAGTTTGTTAAAATCAAGTCCTTGGGTTTATGTTTGGGCTCAGTGTGGGTGACCAAATTTTAATATTCTTTAAAAATATTCTTCATATTCACCAGTCAGAATCTTTTGATATTTTGTGTACAACTTCCTTGGGAGTGGGGAATGAGGTGGGGGTGGGAGGTTACTCAGATTCAAATTTGTTCAAATAAATCTACTACCAGTATTCATTTTTGGGCTCCTTATGCGAGTCCATCTTTTAACTAGTGCAATATGAGGAATGTTTGTTAAAAATTTACTTGTTCACATCCCCAGTCAGAATCTTATGATATTTGGTATATAGCATCTGTGAGGAGGAAGGGTTGGGGTCAAATTTGTTCAAATCAGGTTTCCTGCAGGGCTTTTGATTCAAGGAATGGCCTTGGCATTGATTAAGGTCCATTCAAGGTCTTAACATTCTGAAAAATGGGCTAGGAGGAATTAAAAACGCATTTCTATATAGTTTTATGTGCCATGGATTGTGAAGTCAGAGGTCAAAGTAGGACCCTTCGGTCATTACCCCGTCTTCCCACTTCCCTTGAAGAAATTTTTAAAAATATGTCTTTTGATTTATTGTAACTTAGTCTTAAAAGCTTCAAAGTACCTATAAATTTATTTATATAAGTTATAAAATTATTTTAAGAAAAGTTAATTGAGGAAAGGTTAAATTCTAATCTAATGATATTTTTTCAGGTTGTAATAGAAGGTGTCGTAGGCAATGGTTATCATGGAGATATCGCAATTGATGACATAACATTTATGCAGTCTTCATGTGGAGGTAGGTACCATGTTAGTGTTCATTTTTGAGTGTAGATATTTGTCAGTTGTAAAAGTTTTCATTCTTACATTGGTTGCTAATGTATGTAAACAATATTGTCTGTAAATTTTGTCTTCCTCCACTCTCGACCAATTGTGTACATGTATTTTTTTTTTTACATTACATAGCCAATCACACATTTGTACAGCCAAACAGTTATGAAAATAATTCTTGGCAAATTTACAAATTTATCAGCAATCATCAAATATTCTCAATATATGTTTTTTGTTTTGACTTTAAACTGATCTTTGATTGGTTTCCATTTGAATAGTTTTGCCAGCAAATGCCAGACCACCAGCTAACCAGACATCAGGTACAACAGTACCATTATCAACATCTCCAGCAACAACACCGGGTATGTAAAACTAGTTTCTTTCATACTCACATACTTGTTAATAGAATAACCATGTTAACCCTTAAGGGCCTAATTCCGACTTTGATCACATTTTTTGCTACAGAACAGGTGCCTTTACATGCAGTCTTTGGGTTAACTCACAATTTACATTCTAAGCGCTTTGGTAGTTGTTTTTAGGCAAATCTTGGCTGCCTATATAGGAAGCCAGGACTTGCCAAAAAACAGCAGCAAAGTGTCAAAGTGTAACAAAAATATGTAAAAATCTCCAAACCCTTAATTAAGGATTAACCCTTCACCTAATAATCAGCCATATCGGGTTGCATAATTTACAAATAGACTTTACCAGCATTCTGCATGTTTGGTTATGTGGGGGTGGACACACATCACATTTGTTTCCAAAACAATGCATGTGGAGTGAAATAGGGAGCCAGCGATGGTGGTTACCATCAGTCGCTTCATATGCCGCTCATTTCCTTTCATGTAACTCAACAATGCAAATACCTATAGCACAGGTATTGACAGTATTTTATTTTTATCAATGCATTTTGAATGTTGAACTTTCGACATGGTAGCTCAGTTTTGCTTTGCAAAGCAATGAAGATACGCAACTCGTATGCAGTCACATTTCAATATGTTCTTAACCTAAAGTTTTGTTCTCAACTCAGACTAACCATATTATTAATAATATTACATTTGATACTTACTGTAAAAGTATTACATTTGATACTTACTATAAAAGTTAATTTTAACACAAATGACCAAGAGCATAATATACCAATATCTATATATTTGACGCTGAATCAAGTTCATGTTCACCATTTTCTGACCAGGACTAGGCCTGTAAATTACTCCACATGTGATTTGTTTTGGAAACAAAGGTGGCATATATACAGCAAGTATACAATTTAATATTAACTCCTTTTCTGGGCCCAATGATGCAAGTCTGTGGGATGACCTCTGGAGTGGTGATTTCAGGGCCATGCTCTTCTCAGATACTACAAAGGGACCATAAGCCTACACCGTGTCCTCTTTCCACACAGAGAACAGTCAATTTATGCTCCCTCCCATGCCACCATAGGACAGCATGTGACAGCTTCAACCCCACAATTGATACTGCCAAAGAGTGTTTGGATGCCATTAGAACTTTCCAGAATGAGAATTAATACCTCTGGTATGCGAGACTAGCACACTTATCCACTCTGCGACCAAACTGAATATCCCTGTTAATATTCTTGTGTCTGGGTGTAAGGAGCACATTACTCTACAGCTCAAGATAATTGTGTTTTCCTTTACCATTTTGGATAATCATTTTTATCACTAACAATTCATACAGAGATGTTGAATATCGCTCATGCTCATTCTGTTATTATCTTCCTTGACCATTCTAGTGTATTCACTGGTGGTGTACAGCAAGTCCTTTGTTCAACACACAGAATGATAGTAGACACGGATCGCATAACCACATGCTTCATGTTTAGCTCTGAGGAAATATGATAATCACCCCTGAAATATGATAATCTTGCTTACCGAACTTGACTTCATCTCAGTAATGATGCCATGCATAGTAACTAAATCTCTATATCCTGCACAACTGACATGGGAATGCTTTGTAAATGATGAATTAGACAATTTACATCAAAAGATCTGAATTTACAAAATGTTATGCTCATTAGACCATGCTGATTTTAAACAATCCTTTGACCTGAAGCTATGCCCAGTAAATGCTCGCTCAGTTGGAAACAAAACCACGACCCGCCTTGACACAATAGAGGAATACAGTATCTCTATATCAATGATTACAAAAAGGAGGCTAACTCCTGAAGACACATTGAGTGTCGGAGAGCTTCGTGCCAATGGTAAAAATATTATCCACAATCCTAGGAAGTCATAGTAAAGTGGTGGTTTTGACATAATTCCAACAAAGCAGTAAAGGTTAAGTAAACAGCATGTCAGACTTGGTCCTCATTTGAGTGCATTATCTTCACCCTTACTATTGGTTTGTATCATTGTCATCTACAAACTTTCAATCCTTTTATCGGCGAATGCCAAGACTTTCATGGCTGTATCCCAGCCTCACAGGAATATTTCTCATAGGTGGTGATTTCAAAGACTTAAATAAAAAATCTCTTCTAGTGTGTTTTAATATGATACATGGTAATTTTGGATGTTAAATCATATTTGTTTGGTAATGGTGGATAACCATGAACAACCATGAATATTAGGACTTAGACATTTTTCAACAACTTTGATTATCCGTGTTTACATGAACAAGCATGAATATTGAGACAGAAATTTTTAAGTAATTTTGATTATCCATGCTTCCATGAACATGCATGAATATTAGTATTCAGACAGCCATGACATCTGTTTTTAAACTATTTGGGAGAGAAACTGGCAGTCATTTTGAAAGCTGCTTTGAATGGAGAAGGGAGGCAGGTTTTTTTGTGTTGGATTTTCAAATGTTATGTAAGTTTGCTCTATCTTAGATACAAAATATTTGCTACATGTAACATATTTATATAGAGAATAAATAGGTAATAGGGCCAGTAATCAGATTTAAACCATGAGTAGGATAAGGGTTGTAACCACTCAGCTTGCCAAGTGGTTAAAACCCATTTTCTAGGAGTGGTTTAAATCTGATTACCAGTCCTAGTACCTATTTTGTTTTATTTATACCATGCTCTTAATAAATAATCAACTTTGTCGCTTCAAATGGAGACAAAACGACACTTTCTATCACAAACACAAAGGTTTGTTTTGTTTACATCTGCAGCAGAGGGCAGTATTACCGTGTATATGTGATGCTTGGTTGACAGCCAGACACATAGTCAAAGTTGATTGAATTTTTCCTTGCTTTTTCTGTCAAATTATTATTAACAATTCTTAAATTTTATTTCAGATATTTAATTTTAGGTATAATAAACTTAATAAGTCATTGCACGTAGTAGATTTATTTCAAATATTTAATTTTAGGTATGATAGACTTAATAAGTCATTGCACGTGGTAGATAGTACCGCAGAACAGCGTATGTTTGAATGAAACATCACGAAGTGTTAATGTATCGAAATTGGCAAATTATGTCATGTCACATCATGGATGAACTTCATACTGTGGGTGTAAATCTTTTTTGACCCCATTTGACGCCAGTTGACACTCTGCATTCGCATACTCTCAGACAACATCGACTCCAGAACAACTGCAAACACACACATGCAACCACGCCAAAGTGATACAGATAGACAATAGCAATGAGTTGTATAAATTCTGTTCACCTCTCCCACCCCAAGAACAGATGCCAGCATTGGTTGCTTGTGCCGGCTCATAAGAATCACACTGCAAAACTACACTACATGAATAGTCAATAGCACTGAGCAGCATAAACTCTGTTCATCGCATCACATAGCAAGAACAGACAGATGCCAGCATTGGCCCTGACCCTCAAAAGACATTTACAATCACAGCAACAAACAAATTCTAATTTTTTTTTCTCATTTTTCTTCTTCTCATTTTGCAATTTTGTACAGCCATAGAGATTTCATGATATAAAATTGTTTTTATTATTATTAATTAGATAGTTTTTCAATTCAAAAACTTGTATCATGGTTTGGTGGATAATACAATTCTTTTTTACTACCCATCTTCCCCACCATAAAAGAATAACTCAAACAGAGATTGTAGAGACTGTAGCTAGAACATTATTAACCCTTTACCTAATGAATCTGCCATATCTACCCACCTAATTTACAGAATGAGCTGTTGAAAAAAAAAAATATTCAAACAATTTCAACAGAACCATATCATTATGACCCCCTCATTGGAATGAGATCATTGAGCTTGTTCCACTTGGGGCTCACATGATATGGTTTTGTTAAATGTTTTTGGAAACATTGGGAAAAAAAAACAGTATTTGGTTCATTCATACCATTCAGATGGTATTATTTATTATATTTGACTTAAAAAATAATTAATGGCGCCTTGTTGGACAGATTTCATTGAGCTCATTCCAGTGATGGGTGATAAACTGGTTTTGAGGCAAAAAACTGAAGTTTTAGTTATTTAAGAAATATGTCTTCAAGTGTCAATGTTGACAGCAGTTTGTTTAGGTAAAGGGCTAACAAATACTGCTAAGGAAGCATGTATTGTGAACCTTCCACAAGAGTGTTTATAATTGAAATTATAAATAATTATCTCTTAAAGGGTTTTATGCAATTTTACTTTTCAGCATCAGGAACCTTTAACTGCAACTTTGATTTGAATTTATGCAATTGGAAACAAGACAAAACAGATAATTTTGATTGGATAAGACATAGAGGAAGTACTGGATCTGCTGGTACAGGTCCTGCCAGAGATCACACAACAGGAAGTAAGTTGTCTCTTTTCTGCGGTATTGTCTGATATCTTCTTTTAGATCATCTTGGATGACACAACAGCTTTTTGTCAAACTCTTTGGTTAACTTTTATGAAGCATAGGTTTTGCACAATGGAAAGTAATCAATGTTTTAAAAGAAAAATGGAGAAAAATTAAGTGTAAATCACAAGTTTGTGAGAAGGTAGTATTAATGGGATTTTAACAATTGAAGTTTATTTGATTTTGGTTTTTAGGTAAATTTAGAATGGCAAAAAAATGTCACTGGCTTTCATCTTAGCAATATTTCTAAGGCATTACTTATTATAATTTATATAATAGGTCAATAACTAAAAACAGTGCAAACACTTTTGAAATATATTGTATGACTGGATTTTATGCTTTGTGATTTGTTCAGTTTGGATCACGAGCATTTATGTAGTTCTTTGTTTTGAATAATTTTTTATATGAATAGAGAGATTTAGTTGACATGCCATAGAACAATTCAGCCATTCATATATCGTTTGGTAGAAACTTGCGTCCAAGGAAAGAATGAAACAGGTTTTGAGTTGAATTCACAAACATGACATTGCCGTTTAATTAGTTTTAATGATATTTAAAACTATGAAGTGTTGGATTTATTTGTTTCTTGTATCACAGTACTGTGATCACAAAAATGGGTTTATGATCCTATCAGCATTTTTTTTGTCTGCTTCCCTCCCCACTGCATTGTAGATTCTCACCTGTTGAAGAAGAAATTGGAGAACATTGAATCCAAAATGCTGTTTTCATTTCTTTTTCTTGATGTCTTGAATTTGCAGTTTTTATTTTGAAATGTCACCCCACTGGTTTAAGTGCATCACGATCCAATCACCAGCTGATCACAAAAAAAAATGCTGTTGGAATCACAGCAGCATTCTCCCAATCGCATGTTTATGTTGTCATATAACAAAATGGTTAATTACTTTTAATTTTGGTTGAAACAGGATTATATGGGCCTGACCAGGTTTTGTTAAGAAAACTTTTGTCAGATCCATTTAATCACATACCCACCCAAATTAAAAGTCAATAACTGTAATGTCATATAGTGGATTCTATTTCACATAAAACTCGCAGTCATTCAGGATGAAATTGCATCGTCACCGACAGGTGGCAAATCAATCTCTTTAAAAGATGTAAAAAATAAATGCTATACATGGGTGATTTTCTGATGTTGTATCTCCCCCCCCCCCCCCCCAGAGTGTAAAAGCCATTCTCTTGACAAAAAGCATGTCTTTTGTCAAGGAGAGTTACCCTTAATATTTTATCATGTCTCATCGTAAAGCTGGTATTGATAATTCTGCTTTGGATTGTAGTCCGTTCACAGATTCACTTGACCTTTAGATAGTCTCTGAACATGGTAGTGTTGCTAACCCACATTCCAAGACTGATGATACTCTCAACTCGAATGATGATATTCTGAGGATATTTGTATCAGTTGCAGAAGATTGTACTTCAGCTGGGTTTGAACCCGAGACTAAGTTTCAAAAATGCACAAATATCACTATGCCAGAACCGAATTACAAATGTAAAGTTGTCATTCCTTGCCAAACTGTTACAATAAACTGGAATGAATCAACTGTCCAGAAAAAATCATCTTCCTCCCAGAAGCATACACATCCGCATGATGACAGTAAATATATTTTGAAGAAATCCAAAGTCCAATGTGACAGAGTCACACCGCAGACCAAAAGGGTAGAAAATGTGGATAGCCAAGCAAAACTACTCAATTCGGTTAATCATTTTAATTATAGACTTTTTAATAAAGTGGAACTAAAGACTGAATTTTCTAATCTTCCCTCAATTCATCGCAATTATTTTCTCACTCTCACTCTCAGTCTAAGTCGTCCAAGTCTAAGGATGTTCAGGATGAGAACGAATCAGCTCCACATGGTGACCCATCAGTGGATAAGCCCCACACTGTTACTAAAGAAATGCTTAGGAGACATCCATCCAAGCCTAACTTTAACATAATGGTGGATAATGAGTCTGATTCTGATGAAAAAAGTTGAAAACAAAGACTCGGAACTTCAGCGGTTAGCTCCAAATGCAGATGAGTTTTTTGATAACAATATTTCAGAATTTACTGAAAATTTAGATGAGGATGGATTTATTATTCCTTTCATTTCTCAGGTTACTTCATACAAGTTAGGACCAAATATTGGTGAAAAATATGCTACCTTTGTGTCCTCTGCATGCACACCTCCTTCTGATAAAGAGCATATTGAAAGGCTCCTGGATGAACACCCGATCCCAGGCACTGCTGAGAAAAGTGAACCCTGACAATTGGGCTCAAATTCACAGCAGTAAATTCAGAACCAGATATTGTAGTTTGCAAAAAATTCAGTGGTTATCTGCCCCTGCCATTGCTTGCACTCTTAAAGCTACAGAAAGAAAAATCCAGATTTAAATTTGATCAGGAAGGTCTTTGTAAATAATCTTACTCTCTGGCAATTCCATGTTGGAAACTCCCATGTTCTGACATAATTTGCTTCGATCCATCATGCACAACACCTACAAGAGAATTTTCTCAACTGATAACACAATTTCTTCTTTCCTTTTTGGTGAATATGTATGTAAAAAAATTAAGGAATTGGGAGATGTTCAGTGAACTACAAGAACCAAATCTCTCAAAGATCTCAAACCTTTTGGGGGTCATGGTTGAAAACCCCAATTCTTCAAGCGACACATCTGAACTTTTTGTCTGAAGACTTATTTGCTTCAAGACTAAATTGTAAAATTAAAAGATTATGTTTCTTGGCATCCTGATCCATTTGCAAAAGTTGTTGATGCTTTTTCTGTAAACTGGGGAAATTTAATTGATCCATTTCATCCATCTGAAATAAATATGGCAAATTACCTTGCTTCTTCAGGAAAATCCTACAGTGTCATAAATTCTCACTGGTCAATGTTTATTCAGACTTTGAGTTTGTTGTCAAATCCAACTTTTTTGAATCTAAACTGATCAACAGGGTTGTAAAAGGAGTGATCAACAAAAATTCAGTGTTCAACAAAAATTGTCTTAAGCCTTGTTACTTGACCCTCTGGAATGTTTGTACTTTACCTCATTATTTAGAATTTCTATATTCACATTCAGATTTATCTCGGGAAATTTAACCCCAAAATTGGCTTCTCTTATAGCCTTATGCACTGCTCAAAGAGCTCAGATGCTTGTGGCTTTAGATATAAAAAATATTAAAGTTACTGATTCAGTGTGGTTTTTCTCTTCAAAGAGCATCTTAAAACAAACCAAACCCTCACATCAGAAAAATACCATAAATCTCTTCAAATGTGAAAAAGACCAACTGCATGTTATTCCTGTTCTTTACAAGTATCTTGACAGAACAAAAAGCAAGAGGAAAAAGTTCAAAATTGTCTATTTTGTTCAAAATGCATTCTTCAGTTTGCCCCAGCATGATTTCTTGCTGGATCTGCAATATTTTTGATAATGATGGTATTGATGCTTCCCTTTTTAAGGTACATTCTCTGGGGGCTTCATCCACTTCAGAAGATTACAATGCAAGTGTTTCTGTATGCAATATCTTACAAACTGCAAACTGGTCTTTGGCTGTAACATTTTATAAATTCTATTATAGAGAAGATATTCCACATACTTATTCAGACAAAACTCTTCCTAATGCAGTTTTGAATCAGTAATATTCTGTTTCATTTAGCAAAATCTTTGAACTTAATCCAGTTCTATCCTGAATGTGAAATTAGAATTCCGCCCTTTTCATGCAAGCATCTTGGATGAGCAGGACGAAGGGAATTCTGTGAACAGAAAACAAACATGTCAGAGGGGTGACTTCCCACCCACGTTCAGGTTTCAACCCATCCTATGATTTATTGTCAACCTCATTTGGGCTTTAAATAGACGTATTTTTTGTCAAGAGAGTGCCTTTTATAATCAGGATGGGATACCACATCAAAAAATCACCCATGCATAGCACTTATTTTTTTTACCTTGTTTAAAGGGATTGGCACACCACCTATCGGTGACAATGCAGTCTCATTCCTCTGACATGTTTATTTTATGTTCACAGCTGGGGTCGATTTAATTTTTAAAAATTGAATAGCAGTTTACTAACCTGGATAAGTTTTGATTAGCATTTCCTGTTATTTATATGTTTTGTCATGAAATTGATTAGCTGTAGTTGAAAATTGATTCGAAAATCGCTATGCAAATCCTGTTAAATCGAATCCTGGTTCACAGAATTCCCCTCATCCTGCTCAGCCAAAATGCTTGGATGAGGGGGGGAATTAATTGACATTAAATTATTTCTTTTTAGGTGGTTATTATGTGTACACAGAAGCTTCTCGACCAAGAAGAGCGAATGATAAAGCAAGATTGATTAGTCCTCTAATACAAGTCAGTGGCAGTTCAACAAAGTGTGTTTCCTTATGGTATCACATGTATGGAGCTCACATTGGATCTCTCAATGTCTACATTAAGAACAGTCCTAATCTTGGTCGCCCAGTGTTCACAAGACATGGCACTCAAGGAAATAAATGGATAAATGCAAAAATTGATATGACATCTCATGTTCCATTCCAGGTAGATTTAAATCTTTTTATATCTTGAAATCTGTGTTGGATCCCCCCCAAAATAATAGTACATGTACTGAATTTTGATTTACAATACAAACCTGTTAAGTAGTCCATTTTTGTTGAAGTTGATCTCTTGTAAATTTTTTTTCTTAACTGTCTGCACACTAATGTCAAAATACCTAAACTTCAAGTAGCTAATTTTTCCCATAATGCAATTTGGAATTTCACCAATCCAGTCTTGTTTGACTGAGCTCAATGAGCTCTTAGTCAGTATCAGATTGGAGCATCTTAGGGAAATGGGCTTCATTTTCTATTTGATATGTGTTCTAGGGATATTTTTGATAGAGAATCTCATAATGCTGATCAATTTTTTAGCTCCGCTGACAAAGTCAGCAGAGCTTTTCTTATACTGATTCGTCCGTGTCCGTCGTCTGTCGTCCGTCCGTCGTCAACATTTTAGTTGTCCGAGCCATAATTTCTAAACCGCTGAATATTTTTCCACCAAACTTCATAACAATATGTATTATCAATAGACGGTGTATCATCAATTATTCTGCGGTCTGTAAATCCACAGGGTCAAGGTCACAGGTCACAGGATCAAGAAAATCTTAAGATATTTTTGATATTTTTTTCGGCTAAAGTTTGTAACAATATTAGTATTAGAAAACATGCCCATGCGATCAGTGGCCCTCAGCGGAGCTCTCTAGGCATGACAGGCCTCTTGTTTTAAGAAAGAGCCAAAGTTCACATTTTAAGTTCCTGAACCCTACTTTTGGGGTTTTGACCTTCTGATGCCCATGAGACCTCCATGGAAAGCACTCCTCTATCTAATTATTGGTCATTATCAAAATAGTACCATTTAAAACATTTGGTACCCTTAGAAACAAGGTTTTACAGATTTAGTGGGGTACCAGATCCATGAAAGTGGGGTCAGCCCTATAAAGTTGGGAACTTAATTGTCAAAAACAAATATTTCTAAAAAAAATGGTCTTCAAGGGGAATTCAGCAAACAGATGGGTCGGGAGGGGGGGGGGGGGGGGGTCGGGGGGGGGGGGGGGGTGAAGGCCAGTAGTATAGCATGTTCATTTTGACACTTGTTTCTGGACTAGGCTTCTGGACATGGAATGTGACATCATGCCACAATGCATTATGGCTGCCAACTTTCTATCAAGTGGTATGGGGGTATGTTCGACTTTACAAGAGGACTTGACAGGTTAGGTTTGAATTTTGCTATTCAGGATCAAATCCTCATTTTTAGCTCAACTTTGGCAAAGCCAAATTTGAGGTATTGTCATGGCCCATTGTCTGTCGCGCCGTACACACGGCTCGGGCTAGAGGCCATATTTATGAACTGATCTTTACGAAACTTCTTGGGTACCTTTGTTATCACCATGGGACGAGAACAAGTGTTTTTGGGTGCAATCCAGCAGCCATTTTGTACCAAAATTAGTGCAATCAGTTTTTTGTACAGAACTTCTGTATGAAAGCTCTGATTTGAATAAATTTTTGTATGAATGTTTAGTAACATGGAATACATCACATATAATACAGGTTTTTTTCTAGTGCAGAAATTATGCAAATTAGATGAACTTTGATTTATTCAGTACTACTTATACACTGTAAGTGCACGTCAATATGGCTAGGGCTGGAGGCTGTATTTATGAACCGATCTTCACGAAACTTGTTGGGTACCTTTGTTATCACCTTGGGACGAGAAAGAGTGTTTTTGGGTGCGGTCCAAAATTCAAGATGGCTGTCAGCAGCCATTTTGTACCAAAATTAGTGCAATCAGTTTTTTGTACAGAACTTCTGTTTGAAAGTTCTGATTTGAATAAATTTCTGTATGAATGTTTAGTAACATGGAATACATCACATATAATACAGGTTTTTTTCTCGAGCAGAAATTATGCATATTAGGTGAACTTTGATTTATACACTGCTACTTATACACAGTTAGTGCATGTGTCAATTCGGCTCGGGCTAGAGCCTGTATTTATGAACCAATCTTCACAAAACTTCTTGGGTACCTTTGTTATCACCTTGGGATGAGAACGAGTGTTTATGGGTGCGGTCCAAAATTTAAGATGGCTGCCAGTGGCCATTTGTACCGAAATAGGTCCAATCAGTTTTTTGTACACAACTTCTATACGGCTCAAGTTAGAGGCCGTATTTATGAACCGATCTTTACGAAACTTCTTGTGTACCTTTGTTATCACCATGGGATGAGAACGAGTGTTTTTGGGTGCGGTCCAAAATTTAAGATGGCCACCAGCAGCCTTTTTGTACCAAAATTAGTGTGATCAGTTTTTTTGTACAGAACTTCTGTATAAAAGTTCTGATTTGAATAAATTTTTCTAGGAATATTTAGTAACATGGAATACATCACATATAATACAGGGTTTTTTTCTCGTGCAGAAATTATGCAAATTAGATGAACTTTGATTTGTTCAGTGCTACTTATACACAGTAAGTGCACATGTCAATACGGTTTGGGCTAGAGTCTGTATTTATGAACTGATCTTCATGAAACTTCTTGGGGTACCTTTGTTATCACCTTGTGACAGGAACGAGTGTTTTTGGGTGCCTTTGTTATCACTGTGCTATGAGAACAAATATTTTTGGGTTCAGTCAGACCCACTCTGGGATTCAAAGATTTCTTTTCTAGTTTAGCATCTAACTGTCACCCCATTTTTACAATACTTTACCTATATATCTGTTACAGGCTACAGTCAGCATTTATGTACAGACCGTTACAATGCTTTACATGTACCTTTGTTATCAGATCATTACCTAGATGTTTGTCATTGCTGTGTCACATACTATACATGTACATGTCTTAAACAAGTTGAGCTACAGTGTCATTGACACTTTCATTCTTTCTATTCTGGACCCCATTCATGCTATTTATTTCACTTGAATTCTGTTGTTCTGGGTCAGAATCCTTGTTTCTACACATGATATCCCCTACTGTTTATTCTCTCTTACTCCTAGGGTTATTGTTCTGGGATTGTTCGGGATTGGACACTTCTTGGATGAGAGCAATTTTTCAGCAATTTTGGCTGTTCTGCTTACTTCCATTATTATTCTTTGTTTTATAAGGTCTATATCCTTTATAAGGTCCCTTTTTCCCAGCCCAACCCTCAATAAACTAGACCACATCACTAGGATTAAACAACTAGTCAAATTGCTCTATTTGCCGCAGACGCCTACTCCCCCAACCATCATCTTCCTATACTGTCTGCTGACATAGTGGACACCTCTGTGATTCCCGTAGACTATTTGCACAGCACAACAATGCAGAATTGTAGGCACATGCTAAAAGTGTCCATATTCGCCTGGGTGCTAGTGCCAATGTACTCGCAACACATGCTGAACATAATGGATATTGCCTCCTATAGCATCCATAGCTTCTTGGCTCCTATATGATTCAACACATTCGGTACATGCACACATGCAGGAATTTGGAAAGCTTGTGAGACCACTGTTATTGAGACTAGTGGGACCAAAGCTTGCGGACTTGTGAGGACTAGAGTGGACCAGTATATTTCCACCAGCAGGAATTCCACTAGGCTTAGTCCTAGCACCGTGCCACTGTTGAGGCCACCTTTCGAAAAACTTGACGGTTTTCAATCCAGTTGCGCTATGCCAGGACTATGTCTGGTGGAATTTCTGCTTGACATCGGTGATATAAATTAAACTCAAGCAGTTGCATCTTCACAAATCTTCCATTAATTTAGATTCCTGTGTTTGAAAACTGGGATCATAGACCATTATTTTTAATGTAAATACACATTTGGTACCCTTAGAAATGTGAACCCGATGAAGGCATAAGGCAAAAGCTTGTTCAAAGACAGATGAAATATTTGTGGGTATCCAAATATGTTAGTTTTTCCATTCTACTATATTTTCCTATATTCACATACCCATATGGCTATTGGAGAATTTTATATATTCTGAGTCAAAAAAGAAAGTATAATAACTTCGAGAAGCAATTTTTTTAGTATTATCGACTTTAATCCCAAACAAATTATTGTAAATTCATATTTCGAGTCTAGCTGTATGAATTTGCATAATTTCATGTTCTTACTCTTGCCAGCGTCACGTCAGGACATCGCAATTCAGTCATGGGGTGAAATGAAAAGTTCACACCTGCAGTCAATACCATGTATGTTCACCATTTGCCTCTTGGATGGCAAAACATCGACGGTGCATGGACCTGATAAGTCTCTGGATGTCACCCTGTGTTCCACTCCTGCCTTAGAACATTACGTAAATCGCCTAACATCTGAAGATCATGAAGTCCAACCCGACGGTCCAAATGATCCCAAAGATGCTCGATTGGCGACAAATCTGGCAAAAGTGGGTGCCAGGGAAGAAGTTTGATGCTCTGCTTCTCAAGAAAGTCACGACATATACATGCCATGTGACATAGGGAATTGTCTTGCTGGAATAACTGCAATCCGACGTTAGCATTAAACAATGGGACAACAACAGTGTTAAGAATTTCGTCCCTATATCGCTGTCCATTCAGATTACCATTGATGAAGATCAACTGCGTTCGATGGTGCAAGGAAATTTGTGCCCAAACCATTACACTACTCCCGCCGAAATAGTCGCATTCCCGCATGCAAGCATCAGAAAACCGTTCTCCTCTTCGGCGATACACTCTTGTCCTACCATCACCATGCTGTAGATAAAATTGTGATTCATCACTAAAAAGAACTGTTCTGCAACGCTGCCAAGTCCACCAAACACGCTGACATACCCATTCCATTCTGACGGTACAATGACGTTGGGTAAGGAATGGTACGTGATATGGACGCCTACTATGAATGCCGTGTTCTGCGAGTCTGTTGCAGGCAGTTTGTGCACTGATTCTATTATTAGTTCTACCAGGAGTAACTGCTGCTGTCCTCGTCGCCGGAAGGAAGCGATCCCGCAAGTGAGACGTCCTGATGTGTCAGTCTTGTGCAGGGACCATAACTCATGATTGACCTGAATGCGATCGGTCGGCAGTAGATCCAGTGGTTCTATACCTTCCAATCAGATGGTAAATAGTGGCCACAGTGAATCTGAACTCAGCAGCGAGGTCATCTGGAGGTATTCCAGCCTCATGCATACCAATGGCACGCAACCTCTAATTTTCGTTAACCTTGGCATTTTTAGCTCACCTGACTGAAAGTCAGGGTGAGCTTTTCTTATCACTCTTCGTCCGTCGTCTGTCGTCCTGCGTGAATGTGGTGTTTGAGACTCTTTCTACTAAACCACTGGCCACATTTTAATTAAATTTCATGTAAATAGTGGTTATATAGGTATCCAAAATAGGTTCTGGCTCATATTGAGCAGAGATGTGGGGTAAAAAGTGGCCAAATTTTTTGAAAATCTTCTAATGAGCCACCAGTAGCAGAGACTTGATATGTGGTATACAGAGTCCTTTTGAGGTTTAGAATCAAGTTTGTTCAAGAGAAGTTTGTCGGGCATTATTTGCCTTCGTTATGGGAGGGGCAAAAATTTTGGCCACGCCTAAAATTTCTATTTTCAGAACCGTGAGGTCGATTTGAACCAAATTTGATATGAGATGATAATGGGTCATAAGTAGTTGATTGATGCAAAAAGAAATTTTCTCATTGCCCCGTGGGAACCTTGGGAGCTAAAAATAGGAAAAACCTTAAAACTGCCATATCTCCAAAACTACACGGCACAGAGAATTCTTATTTTGTATAAAGCTTACTTTTATCCAGTAGAATAGAATGGTTAAAAAAAATCCCTATCGGTTTGATCACAAGGTACTTTTTTCAGGACTTTGTAAAAGTGCTGAGTCAGCACTTTTAAACACTCAAGGCAATGGGAAAAAGATTAAAAAATCTTCTTCTCCAGATCCAGCAGGCAGAATCTTTTGATATTTGGTATGCAACATTGTAGGGTGGATCTGATTCAAGTTTGTTCAAATCGGCCCCCTGGGTTCACATTTGGGCTCAGTATAGAAGCCCAAATTTGAACTTAGTGCATTTCAGGCAAATTTCTTAAAAAATCTTCTTCTCCAGATCCAGCAGGCAGAATCTTTTGATATTAGGTATGCAACATTGTGGGGTGGATCTGATTGAAGTTTGTTCAAATCGGCTCCCTGGATTCACATTTGGGCTCACTATAGAAGCCCGAATTCGAACTTAGTGCATTTCAGGCAAATTTCTTCAAAAATCTTCTTCTCCAGATCGAGCAGGCAGAATCTTTTGATATTTGGCATGCAACATTGTGGGGTGGATCTGATTCAAGTTTGTTCAAATCGGCCCCCTGGGTTTATATTTGGGTTCAGTATAGAAGCTTGAATTCGAACTTAGTGCATTTCAGGCAAATTTCTTAAAAAATCTTCTTCTCCAGATCCAGCGGGCAGAATCTTTTGATATTTGGTAGGCAACATTGTGGGGTGGATCTGATTCAAGTTTGTTCAAATCAGCCCCCTGGATTTATATTTGGGCTCAGTATAGAAGCTTGAATTCGAACTTCGTGCATTTCAGGCAAATTTCTTCAGAAATCTTCTTCTCCAGATTCAGCAGGCAGAATCTTTTGATATTTGGTATGCAACATTGTGGTGTGGATCTGATTGAAGTTTGTTCAAATCGGCTCCCTAGATTCATATTTGGGTTCACTATAGAAGCTCGAATTCAAACTTAGTGCATTTCAGGCAAATTTCTTTGAAGATCTTCTTCTCAAGATCCAGCAGGCAGAATCTTTTGATATCGGGTATGCACCATGCTTAGGGGGGGGGGGTGAGATTCAAGTTTGTTCAAGCCAAGTCCCTGGGTTCATATTTGGGCTCACTGTGGTAGCCCGAATTATAACTTAGTTCAAAATGAGGAATTTTCTTTAAAAATCTTCTTCAGATCCAGCAGTTGGAATGTTTTGATATTTGATATGCAGCATCCTTAGGGGGGTGAGATTCAAGTTTGTTCAAGCCATGTCCCTAGGTCCATATTTGGACTCACTGTGAGAGCTTGAATTGTAACTTAGTTCAAAATGAGGAATTTTCTTTAAAAATCTTCTTCAGATCCAGCAGTCGGAATGTTTTGATATTTGGTGTGCAGCATCCTTAGGGGGCTGAGATTCAAGTTTGTTAAAGCCAAGTCCCTGGGTTCATATATGGGCTCCCTGTGGGAGCCCGAATTATAACTTAGTTCAATATGAGGAATATTCTTTAAAAATCTTCTTTTTTTTTGGATCCACTGGTCAGAATCTTTGGATATTTGGTATAAGCTTTTCTTAGGAGGAGCAGATGCAACTTGTTGAAATCAATTCTCTGGGTTGATATTTAGGCTACCATGTCAGGTGAGCGCCCTCAGGCCCCTTGGGGCCTCTTGTTTAAAATGTCGGAAGATAAAAACTAGCATGTTTTCTCAATAACCCAGGCTCTCTAGCACAACATAACACAAAGAAAATCGTTGGTCACCCATTCAATTGGACATTCTCGGGTAGCTCGTGCTATTTTGAAATTCTAGCAAAATTGTATACAGTTGGGTGGACAACAACAACATGTCATTAAACTCTTTGTGCGACTTCTTGTCCACAAACATGCAACATTAGAACTATTATATTTCATCCTTTATGCTGTTTTTTCATATTTGTTTCTATTATACTTTCTTTTTTGACTCAGTATATATATATACATATATCAGAAGTTTATAAACAAATCCTTGTGCTGGTAGTTTTTTAGAAAAAATGATTAAAGTTCAAAACAAATACAACGACATTACTGAATATATTCCTGCTAGCACTTTCACCGCTCTCTCTGCGGATCTTCAGGCATTTTTTTATAATATATATAAACACCGAGAATAAGGACAAGAGTAGATGGAATAATGTTGGGAGCAAACATTCGAAATTGCTAAAAAGTACTAGCGCTTCTTCATGAAGTGTCCACTCCTGAACAAATCAAACAGTACTGCTATAACTCAAGGAATAAGAGAGAATAAGCAGTAGGCTTGGTGTAGGTAGAAATAAGGAATCTGACCCAGAACAACAGAATTCAAGCAAGATAAATTGCAAGAATAGGGTGCAGAATAAGTAGAAAAATTAGAATTTTGATCCTGGATAGCCACACATCAGCCCCATAAACTACCTCTGTGAACTTATGCATACCCACCATACCACGTGATCAGCCCTGGGGCATTACATGCTACTCATACCAATCAAATACCAGTCAAAATAGTGGATTTCTGGAAGGAGATGAAGTCATTTTGGTAATTATCATCATTATCCCAGTCATTTTCAGTGATTAGATCTACTCTTATACAATCGAACATGTCCCCAGAACACAGCCACCACTACCTTAGAATGGATGACAAAAACACACATTATTTATTTGGCTACATGGGCTGTGCATGCACTCACACCACCCATCAACATGACAATGACATCACAACATGGCCACTCACATGGGCTACAATGAGAACCACTTGACAGAAGGTTGACACCCATGATGCATTGTGGTATGATGTCACATCCTATGTCTAAAAGTCTAGTCCAGAAGAAAAGGGTTGAAATGAACTCGCCTTCAAATTCATTGTCTATGTCATCAGGACTTCATCAGTGGCCTCCTGCAGACACGTGCATCCAGAACTATTTAGTCTGCAATTTGTGGGCATCAAACCAGACAACTCAGTATGTATTGTTCACATTGTCCCACCCATCATCAGGCTATTTGGGAACAGTCATGGACCCAGACTGATGCCAAATAACTCCACAAACCTTGCCTTATGATTGCCTAGAATTCCTCAAGGCTTCTACCATGGAGGTGAGCAACCCACACTCTGTTGTATTGGGTTGCAGGTAAATTGGCCTATGATACGTGAATAATGGAAGGGTCAAGAGTGATTTCATGATATAGAATGCCTCCAGTGATGCAGTGAGCAAGGGGAATTTTATGCAGTTTGTCAATCTGAGCTTTATTGAACATTTGAGTCCGTTTCATTCATCTGTTCTGATTCCTCAAGAAGTCTGGGTGTGAGGGGGAGATGTCTGATTTCCTCAACAGTTTGGAAATTTACATATACCATTTGGACAATTATTACTCAGAAATGAAACAAGTGGATTCCAAAATGTTTCTGTTTGACCTACAAACTGCATCCATGCAGGAAGGTACATTTTGGCCTGCTCTCATTCACAAAAGGCATCTCTCATTTAAAGATGAACTTCGCTTCTGAATGCCTGTAATTAGCAACATTATCACAGTGAGACTATTCTACAATATTCCTGTCCTCCCAGCTTTTGGAAATCAAACTGTTGAGAATGTGTAGATGATCATGATAATGTAAAAATATTGAACTCTGTAACCTGGGACTTCTTAGACTGTGTACATGAATTTTAGCATGTTTGCTTTTTCTCGTCCCATGAAATTCGCATGATAGTGGAATATTGCTCAAATAACATTAAATCACTGGAATCCGATTCAAGTTTGTGTTGCAAGGGGAAGGGGGCATTCTCATCATTAACTTCCTCAGACATGAATGCCACAACAACAACACAGAAAAGCTTGAGAATTTTTAGGTGCTTTTTTAAAAAAATGTTATTCTGAAATGGAAGGCGTCAGTAATAATAAAATGGATCTTTCATATTTGGAAGCATCCTTTTTCTTAAATTGCATTCTGTATTATGCAGTCAAAATATGCATGTGTCGTATTCTGCAATTCCAATGCAATTCCATTCATTTGACAAAAGTGCTATTCATCAACTTTACAACAAAAAACCAAAACACCTAATAACTGATATGAATGAACAGTGTTCAAAAATGAAAGCATTAAAAGGAACTGATGGAATTTAGCCTGCAGAATGCCATTGGATGGTAAATTCTCCACCAACTAAGTCTGACAAGGACAATAACTCGAAATACTTGAACAAAGCTGGTTTGCACTCCTCATTATGATATTATCACTAAAAATCTTAAATTAAATTTTGAAAAAAAATTTAAAGGATCTCTTTGAAATGTGATGGTAATGTGATAACAAGAAAATAGAAAGCCAGTTTCACCTCCCCCCCCCATCCCCTCCCCCCCCCCCCCCCCCCCCCCATCAAGTTGTACAAGGTCAAAAAAATACTTGGACACAGCCAGTTTGCAAATCCCATTCATGATAATTATTATCTTCAAAAAGCTATATATTGAGTTGAGAGAAATGGTTCGAATGGTTTTCTTTAGAATGTGATAACTAGAAATGGGGAAGGATGGATATGGATGAATGGAAGGATGTAAGAAAGGAATATAAAATGGAATGACAGATGGAATCCATTTCTAGATCCCCCTCCCACTAAGTGGCAAGGTATGGCAATTACCAGATTGCATGTTTATAAAGTGAATAAAGCAGATGCCATATGAATCTATCCATAATTGAAGCCATATTGACAAAACTTTCCTTTATGGATCTCATTAGTACCTATTCCAGTGGCTTTGGCATATATCAGAAACTGGGAGCGCGGTAGCTCAGTGGTAGACTGTTGGACTTCTATGCTAGAGGTCCCAAGTTTGATCCTGTCCAGGACAACCCACGTTGTGTCCTTGGGCAAGGCACTTTATCCCTTTTGCCTACATGGGTGCACGATGACGCTGTGTACTAAGGCGTACTGCATGTCAATGGTGCACATGTCTTCAACCACTGTAACCCTGCTTGAGCAGAGCTTGAACAGAATTAGAATGCTGAGGAGTTGACAGTTCCTTGTTGATGCTCGGTAATTCTCTCCTGGTACGCTGACCTCCTCCACCCATAAAACTGTCACAGTCACAATTAGCCATTGTGCATAAGTATGTGACCTTAAACACCAATAAATAAATAAATATATCAGAAACTCATGTTGAGAGGTTCCTGTTATTTCCTGCCAAAAGAAGTGATGTATAGAGAGTGTAAAAAATAGAAAGTAAATTTCTGAATTTTGCAACCCCCTTCCCAGAGAGCCCTTCTTGTGCGAAATTTCATTTCTTTAGTTGTGGTTCATGATTCAGGAAGATTGTAGCTGTCATTCAGCACAAGAATTTAGTACCGGAAGAGTAAATAAATAAAATTGGGGGGAGGGGTAGGGTTGGGTTCCCAACCAGAAGGTCCCTTATACAAAATCACCAGGAAATATTGCTTCCTTAGTTGGGGCTTATGATCCAGGAAGGTTGTGGCTGTCATTCATCCAAAAACTGTTGAAGTATGTAGATGTGTAAATAAAACCATTTTTAAGGGCTTTTGGCCCCTACATGTCCAGAATACCGTAGAGGCCCTTCCTGTGTGAGAATACAGGGGAATTTTGTTTCTTACATTGTGGTTATGATTCAGAAAGATTGTGGCAGTTATTCAGCCAGAAATTAACAATGTATGCTGAAGTGTCAGTAAATCAAGTTTTGGGGAGGGCTTTTTCTTCCCCCACCATCCACACCCCCAGAAGCCCCCTTCTTATATGAAAATGCCATAGAATTGCATTTCGTAAGTTGTGCATTATGATTCTTGAAGTTTGTGGCTGTAATTCAGCCAGAAATCAGTGATGTATGCAAAAGTGTAAATAAAACTGATTCTTTGGGTGTTTTAAGGGCTCATCGCCCCTAAATGCCAGGATAGTGAAAGTTAAAGAAATGACTTCTTCCTACCTATCACTGATACTGATGGATTGGAGGTGTGAAACCTTTGGACCCGATACTGTAAATGAAACTCTTGTTGGCTCCCAGACTATAATGAGATATATGACTGTTGCTTCTCATTTTTTAGTTTGAGTGGAGGTATATGGCACACTTATAAGTCATTTGCCTATAATTGGTGCCATCTGAGTTTCAGCCTTTGGCCTACTTAATATCAAAATGTGAAACATAATTTGTACCACTGCTTGGTGGTTCTTTTCAGGTACTATGACTTCTTCCACTCATAACACTTTTTGAGTCTTGACATGATATTAACTACTGAGTCAATGTTGGAGTTCAGTATCAAAGCTCCAGTGAATAGTGCTAGCTCATAGTGAATATCACTACTAACTACTAATCTTTATTTAACAATATGCCACTAAACAAATAATAACATAAGTGTGAACATTTATAAATACAAAACTCCCATGGTACATTGTAAGGGGACCACAAAGACAAATTGGCTGTCTTCCTGTCATCCCTAAGATATAAGTTAAAAACAACACTTGGTAGGAGTAGACAGTTTTATGTCGAAGAGATACCAAAGTTTCTTTCCCCTTATACAAAATCACCAGGAAATATTGTGTACAATGCAAATGATTTATGATATATATAAGGAGTGTGCACTATATGGAAGTATATAAAAGAAAGTCTGTTTTATTTTTGTAAAGTTTATTAGTTTTTCTTAAAGGCCGTCTCCCATATCGAGGCCCATCTCATGACTGAAGCATCAGAGATGGGTTGTCAGTCATCAAACAGCCACAGATACAGAGGTCCATATCAGGTTGCAATAAAATAATGTAAAAATAAAATGACTGAGTACTTCATCTATATTGGCACCTGCCAGTTCTTGACCAGCTGTAAGAGAGTCATCCAGCAGTGGGGCAGGTCTGACTCCGCTTTATATTTTGTTGATTTCTTTATTTTTATTAACAGGTTGTTATTGAGGGAATCATTGGAATTAGTTATGCAAGTGATATTGCTGTTGATGACCTGCTGTTAACTGATGGAAGCTGTACAACTGGTAATACTCAAAAGTTTATTCATTTTCTATTTCCTCAAAAAAATCTAACAAATTCATGGAACTATGAATATGAGAAGCTGTCCGACATTTGTCCTTTTTTTAAAACATCATTTAGGTTCCATTAGGCCATAAAACAGAACCTCTGTTTCTCAGGCCCATGTGCATGGTCATTTTTGCTGCGCATGCAACCTTTTTATGACACCAAAAAATCTTTAAGAAAAATTTGAGATATTGTGCTCATTTCGGTAAATCGATATCAATGTGTTCGCAAATTTTAAATTAACACACTCCAAGCTTTTTCTACATCATACTTTAATAAAGTGGGTGGGTTTTAGTAATATTCACTACAGAAAGTGTTTTATTCTGTAAAAGGTAAGTCATAATGACAGCAAGAAGGAATGTGTCTTTCAGTCTGACAACAAACAGTCACAAAGGGGAATGGTCGATTCGAACCACATTTGATTCGCACCAACCCTCAGAAAGTCTGCAAAGTCAGATGCTATGTTGAATGGAACACAGTCTCCTGGCATTTATTTTTAGTAACATTTGTATTGTAAATGGCCGTCATTGGGAATTTGTGTACTGTTATTTGAAACCGTTACGAGTTTCCCAATTAATTTAAATAAATGCATTTGAGATGCAGGATAATTGGATAACAAATAGTAACGGTTGCTTGATATAAAAATAACAGTCATAGTTGAAAATAAATCGCATATAGGCAGGTATGTGCGGTCGAATTGGTTAATAAAAACACGCAAACATTCGTTTTGTATTTCATTTTCAGATTTACGAAAAATATGATTTTTATACTATACCCATGACCCAGACATAGCTGGTGCTAACTCTTAAAAATCTAGGGCCAAACACAAATTTTACCCCCCAATCCCCAAAATTTGCATCTAAAACCAAAGAAAACATGTCCTGAATGGCCCTCCATACTTCGCCTCTACTGCGCATGTGCAGTGTCAAGGAGGTCCCGGAATTAGCGCCATTTATCATTCTTTGTTTGGCCCTTCATCAGTTCACATCTGACTGATCTTTGTGCTTGTAAATCTCAGTTTAAATGATGCCAGACACATAAATATTAGAGAAATGGTGGATCTAAGGAGGAAATAGAAGGAGGAGAGGAAAAATGAGTGACAGAAAATAATCAGGGCTGTAACTTAAAATTTTTTAATGAAATTATGTTAAGTTACCTATTTTCGAGGCATGGGCCTGTTGTGGTCATTCTTGCTATAAAGTTACACTGCTTGTTCAGTGTTTTCCTCTCTCCCTTTCCTTTAGGTCCCCCCTTGCTATTCTCCCATGCTTTTGGCATATTTTCTGTAATATTATTACTAAAATTTCTTGGGAGTTTTAGCTGGATAACAGAATGAATTCTGTTCTTTTCCCCATGTTTACGTCCTCACCCATGGGTGTTTAGGCGTAGTGTTCTGCATCTACCATCTGATGTTCTGCAGTTTCTTCCCTGGAAGTCTCTGTTTTGCATCAGATAGTGTATTATTGGTAACTGATTTTGGGCCAGGGTTATCAGTGCCTGGAGTCATGTTTCTGGTGTTTTTACACTTCTTGTTTGCATTGACAACAACCTCTGTGGAGGGGGATTTCTTGTCTTTGTGTTAGTTTAATCATAACTGGATACATTATTATTATTCGTAAGTGTTGCATTAATTTTATAAAATATTTTTAAAATTTTTGTCCACACTTAGGCTTGGGATCCATTGGGGCTCAACGTTACTTTTCAGAAACTTGGGCTTTTCTGAAAAATTTTTTTTTTTTATTTCAATTATTTTTTCTATGTTAATGGATCATGTTATTATGTATTTTTGTTTTCAGGGGTTGGTGCGAGTACTAGGACTTTGTATTCTTTTCACAATGAAAGGATATTGTTCAATTGTAATAAGAGGAAATCTTCCTCTTACTTTCATAATCATGGTATTAATGTAGTCAGTGTACTCGCACTAACTCCTGTTCAGTATGTGTTAATTTCGATGACAGCATGGGAAGCGTGTGTCACAGTATGTTAGCAGGGAAATGGCCATGCCAGTCCTTTCTCTGCAGGGTCACTCTAGTTTATCAATCTCTATTTCAGACGAACAAGAACAGGGTGATGTATCCGTGATGTCTTCCAAAAGTGTGCCTCCGTTGTCACAATTAATGAAGAGCTAGCGGCAAAGTGCTCATGGAAATACGTCAATTGCCTAAGAGGTCCCTAGTAGGATCGACGGTCTTTGACGTCCGCTAGCTCGCCTGGTGTAGCGTCCATTCATCGAATGGTTCGGCAGCCGGGTTCGTCCGTTGCGGTCCAGAAAGGAGTTTTGGGTGATGAGAGCATTATAATTCAACCAAGTGCACACCCAGTGACGGCGGATCAGAGGAGAGAACGGAGGAAGCCTATTAGTCCGGTTCCTAGCTCGTCCAGGTCCATCCGGGCTGCGAGCGAGAGAGGCCCCTCTCTCATACAACAACATCTGGCCCCAGATGTTGTGGTACAAAATGTTTCGCATTCGGAGCATACGTCCGCCGCTCGGGACGCTCCGTTATATAGACAGTCCGGAGAGACTGTCAATAAGGCTTCTTCATCCTCATGGCAGCACACATGACCGCACCTTGGCTACGTGACCTCGGATATCCAGCCAACTTCGCCAATCAGAGAATCCACAGCGACCAGGTCACGCCATCCGGTAGCCAGGGACATGAGGCCTGTAGACTCCGGACGTTCGCATAAGAAAAGTATGCAGGAGTCAACGTACACAGAGCTTCCAGCGGCAAGCATCATAAGACCGCTACTCCACAGGCCTCAGTGACGGACGTGCTATCCCAAATATCACAACTTATCGCAGCATCCCAGCAACGACAGAATCTCTGTCGCATCATGTAATATCCGACGACTTTGGGTCGGTTCGCTCTGCTGAAGCATCAGGTACGGACGTCCGAAAACTTCATAGGGTCCGACAGGATGGCGAAAGGGATTCGGAGGATTTCGAGCTTTCCCTTTCGGAACAACATAAGCTGCTGTACATGTCATCCGGCTTTATCTTCTAGAGGTTGTTTCGTCGGACCAGAATGCTGCAATGCCAGATAAGAGACTGATAGCGTCGGTGGACACAAGAATTTTTTGATCGGTTCAGGGACATCGTCCCTCAGTTTCCGACACAGTCCAATAATGTCACAGGAACTTTCGAATTATTGAACGACGCTATATATATATGCTATATATATATATGCTTGCTATTAAACAAGCAAGTCTGGTTTCTTGTTCGCAAAAGTTACCGTGATGTCTTTCAAAAGTGTGCCTCTGTCGTCATAGTTAAATGAAGAGCTAGCGGCAATAAGTGCTCATGGAAATATGTCAATCGCCTAAGAGGTCCCTAGTAGGATCGACGGCGTTGACATTCGCTAGCTCACCCGGTGTAGCGTCCATTCATCGAATGGTTCGGCAGCCGGGTTCATCTGTTGGGGTCCAGGAAGGAGATTTGGGTGATGCGAGCACTATAATAGACAATAGTACACACCCAGTGACAACGGATCAGAGGAAGCCTGTTAGTCCGGTTCCTAGCTCGTCCAGGTCCGTCCGGGCTGCGAGCGAGAGAGGTCCCTCTCTCGTACAACAACATCTGGGACCAGATGTCGTGGTACAAACGTTTCGCATTCGGAGCATATGTCCGCCGCTCGGGACGCTCCGTTATATAGACAGTCCGAGAGACTGTCGATAAGGCTTCCTCATCCTCACGGCAGCGCACACGACCGCACCTTGGCTACGTGACCACGAATATCCAGCCAGCTTCGCCTTTCAGGGATTCCAGGGCGAACAGGTCATGCCATCCGGTAGCCAAGGGACACGAGGCCTGTAGACTCCGGACACTTGCATAATAGAAGTGTGCACGGGTCAATGTACACGGAGCTTCCAGTGGCAAAGCAACGTAAGACCGCTTCTCCACAGGCCTCAGTGACAGACGTGCTATCCAAAATAGCACAACTTATCGCAGCATCCCAGTAAACGACAGAATCTCTGTCGGATCAGGAATAATCCGGCGACGCTGGGTCGGTACGCTCCACTGAAGCATCAGTTACGGGCGACCGAGCTCTTCATAGGGTCCGACAGGATGGCGAAAGGGATTCGGAGGATTTCGAGCTTTCCCTTTCGGAACAACAGAAGCTGCCATAGATTTCTTCCGGCGTTATCTTCCAGAGGTTGTTCCGTCGGACTAGAATGCTGCGATGCGGGATAAGAGACTACTAGCGTCATTGGACACAGAATTTGTTTTTGATCGGTTCAGGGACATCGTCCCTGAGTTGCCGACACAGTCCAATAATGTCACAAGAACATTCGAATTATTGAACGACGCTATATATAAGCTTGCTACCAAAACAGGCAAGTCTGGTTTCTTGTCCGCAAATGCTCTAAATCTGCCTTTCATCAGTTCAAGGAATAATTTGAAACGGCAGGACAGGGCATACCGAGAGTTCCTCTGCGTTTAGACGACGAGGCTGAAGACTTGTAATTGTCTATATCGCCGTCTATGTCAATTCCAACCACGACGTTGGAAACGACAATAATCTCTAACAGACTTATCTTAGACGCTTTATCATACGCAGACCACCTTACTAAGGCATTATCATTACGTCTTCAAGTGAAAGAATTCCAGGATATGATCCTCAATGAGATTTCTTTTGAGGGCAGTAGCTTTTCCACGTATAACTCCGCCCTTCAGTGGCAACCTGGAGTTGGTTAGACGTGACACAGCCCTAGCTACATCCACGCGCGTGGATAGTAAGGTGAAGAACTCTCTCAGAGTCGCTTCGGTCTCGGAGAAGCTTCTCTTCGACGACAACCTTTCGGCAATCTATGAATTGCTTGATATAGACTTTCTCTTGTCAATCAAGTGTAACAAGAGATTCAGACTTGGGCAAACATTCAGTGGTTGACTCAGGGAGTTCCACTGCAGTTGCCGGATCCGAGCTTTACGATTATGACGGATGCCAGTCAAACAGGTTGGGGTACAACATTGATCCCAACGGATTCGAAGTGCCAGGGTCTTTGGGTTCCGCAGTTTCTAGGCAAGCACATAGACGTCCAAGAAATGATGTCAATTTGGCTTGCACTACGTCATTGGATGAACATTATTCAGAAAGCACATGTCAAATCCTGTCCAACAATACGACAGTAGTTGCGTATATCCGGAACCAGGGAGGCTCTCATTCCGTCCCTTATTTAATTTAATGGAAAGAATCCTTCTGTTTGTTCTAGAACACCAAGTTCTGCTTTCGGTCCGTCATATTCCGGGTCGTCTGAATGTATTAGTAGACTTCCTTTCATGGAAGGGTCGCTTGTTGCCGTCAGAATGAACTCTCAACAAACAGGTATTCAGTCAGATTTGCTACCAATGGGCGCAGTCAATGATAGACTTTTTTGTGACACAACTCAACAATCAATTGCAGACGTATGTGTCACCATGTCTGGATCCCCGAGCATATGCAGTAGTAGCTCTATCGATCTCGTGGGACGGAAGGATAGGATATGCGTATCCTCCAGCACCGTTGATTCAGCAATATTGCTCAAGATAAAACAATCTCAATACAATTCTGTTGGTAGCATCTCTGTCTCCACAGAGACCGTGGATATATCTACTCAGGTGTCTGCTGTGGGACTTGCCATGAAAACTTCCTCCACGAGAGGATCTTCTTTCGCTGGGGAAATCGTGTCAACTTCATCACAACCCGCAAGGTCTCAACCTTCACGTATTCCGTTGTGCGCTCCTTCTTGCACAGCAAGCATTGTACAGGACGAGCAGTGGACGCGATTTCTAACTGTAGGAGGACCTCCTCTTTGCTATACTATGCGGTTAAGTGGAAGGTCTTTCGTCATCGGTGTAGGGATCTTTTTGTTGATATTTTTGATCCCTCCATACCAGACATTGCAAACTTTCTAGTATACTTGTTTGACGAGATCAACTGCAGCCTGTTACCATTAAAGGTTATAGGTCTATGTTACCTGATACCTATGCACACCTTGATAGTTTACAATTGAATCTTATGTCTCTTTATCTAAATTAGTTAAATAAATAGACCTAGAACCCTTAGATTAATTCCTTTATGAATTTAGCTTGGGTTCTTCTTAAACTAAACGAAAACCATTTGAGCCTCTAGAGACAGTAGATTTCAAATTCCGGTCTTTTAAGACAGCATTTCTCTTAGCTTTCTCTTCTGCTAGAAGAGTCAGTGAGTTTCATGCACTATCGGTGGACGATTCTCACTATCGTAGTGTCGGGAACACTATTACCTTTACTACTAATGTTGGATTTTTGGCTAAGAATCAGGCTCCTAATAATATCCGGAACCTATTGTTATTAAGGCCCTTCCGTCTTCAGACGGGCACAGGCCTTTACTCTGTCCGGTAAGAGCTTTATGTATTTATAAACAAGATATCAGTTTATCAGGATGGGACGTAAAGCTTCTTCTGTCTCTGATACCTAAATAGAAGGACATTACGGTCCATTCTATGGCTAGATGGATTCAATTAACTATCCGTACTGCTTATGATAATCTATCTTCAACTCAGCAGTCTGTGCGTAAGATTTCGACTCATTAAGTAACAGCTCTTTCTACATCTTAGGCTTATGCAAATAGTGTTGCTATTACAGATTTAATAAAGGCTGCATATTGGTCTCAGCCATCCACATTCACAAATTTTTATCTCAGAAATATTGAGTCCATTTCTGGAGACCTTCTTTGTTTAGGTCCATTATCTGCTGCTCAGAATGTTGTTCACTAAACAGTTGCAACTATAGTTATGCAGGCTTTCTGTTCAGGCAGTGACTCCGTCCTGCTGCCCTCTTTGCTCTGGGCTATTTGACCCAAGGCGAGGGAAAGGGAGGGGGGGGGAGGGTGTTCCCTTGGGTCACCTGTTTTATAGTGAAAACAAGGGGATTCCTCCTCCGGAGTCAGTAATTCTGAGTTATTACCGGGATGGTTTTAAAGTGAAAAGTTAATGTTTATAAAAATTCATTCATGTCATATTTTTAAAGTGTAGCATTTGTACATGTCATGTGTCAAACGGGAGTTGATATACAATCCTCGGACACTTTTAAAGACTATAAAGAGTCTCAATTCTCTGGACTAACTTTTTTTATTGGCTTACTTTAAAAATAATTAGTATAAGGATTATACTGGATATTAATAGAGAACATGAATGTTATGATGCTCAATTATGGAGGGTGTTGTGTCTTTCTAATTTATCATAAATAAGAAAGATACATGTAAAGCCTAATACTCCTTTTCTCCTCGAGGGGATGACTCTATTTTATATAGTTGAGCTTATTGGATTTTCCTCTATGTCCTAGGCCCTCCAGCCTTTTTACTATTCAGCTATGTCTGGGTCATTGGTACAGTATAAAAATGCTAAAAAATTTATAGTAATTTATATATTTTTTATACTTACCAATGACCCAGACGGGGATGGCCCTCCCAGGAGTTGGGAACTCTACCTCCCCGCTGAGTACATAGCGCTGACCAGGCACTGGTTGTAAGAATGATAAATGGCGCCAATTCCGGGACCTCCTTGACACTGCGCATGTGCAGTAGAGGCGAAGTATGGAGGGCCATTCAGGACATGTTTTCTTTGGTTTTAGATGCAAATTTTGGGGATTGGGGGGCAAAATTTGTGTTTGGCCCTAGATTTTTAAGAGTTAGCACCAGCTATGTCTGGGTCATTGGTAAGTATAAAAAATATATAAATTACTATAAATTTTTTAACATTTATGAATGAACTGCCCGTTCAAATGGGTTGTGATAATTTTTAATATAATGGGGAAAAATTGCGATTCACGATTTTATTAGGCTGGTTGTGAAAGGATTTTTTTTTTTTTTTGGTAAAATGAATCTGTGAAAGTTGGCACTTCGACATTTGATTTGTCCCAGAGATGTTTCATGCCGAGATGTTTCACCCACGAGGCGTTTCATCCTGTGTCATAATTTTCACGTTTCACTGAAAAAACAAACATTCAAACCCCACTTCATTTATGACCCAACACCACTATGGTGAATAACCAATATATTTGCGAAATTTTGCGTGGTCCACCAGGCGTTTGGGTGGGGGTCAAATTACCACAAACAACCTCCCGGGGAGAAATTAAAAATAAAAAAAAAGACTGCCCGCCCACTCGCATGCTTTTTTGGAAAAAATGGCCTGAGAAACAGACAATCAACTTTGTATGGCCTTAATGGTATAGGATCAACACACTTCTTTCTATGATATATCAACATTTTCATGTTGAATGAAAAAACTAGATTAATTTGGAACAGATGCTGCTATTATTTAAAAAAAAATGTATTGAGCAAAAAGCAATATAATGATAATTAACTTTCATACTTTTCCTGTGTGTTATATGCTCTCGATTGTTTTCTTATCCCTTTCAAATTTGTATAAGTAAATTCTTGTTTAAAGAAAATCACAGCAGATGAGTAGGTGACATAAAAAACACCAAATTTGTTAAGAGGATCTTTAATAATTTAATCCTACCACACTACCCATCAGATCAGTTCGATTAATTGTTTACAGAGTCACCTTACAAATATAGCATGTATTCGCCTATTTTGTTGTCAGTATTGTTTAAGATGATATTTTTCAGGATGTCAGCATGGAAATAGTTATAATGAAGGAGTATTTTGTTCTAAAAATTCAACTTATTTGACAAGTTCCAATAGTTACTCTGCTATACAATGTAAGAGAATACTTATTAGGACTCATTCATTGCGGTCCTTGAAAACTTTGAAAGTCCTTGAAGTGAAAATTGTGTTTCTAGACTTTGAAATTTGTACATTAGCCTTGAAAATCCTTGATTTTTAAGAATGCTTCAGTGTTTTAATTTTTGTTGCATGGCATTCAATAAAATCTGCTTAGTGTTCTGCCAAATGTTTTACATGACTGGTAAATATGCTTGTTTGTAGCAAACTTTTATATCTATTTTTGACTTTTAACAGATATCTGTATTCTTATTCATACATGTTCTCAAAGCTTTATGAAACTAATGTGGAATTGTCTCAAAAATTGTCTAAAAGGATCCTTGAACATGGCTTCAAGGGGTCCTTGAAAGTCCTTAAATTAACCTTATCCAGCAGATAGAGAACCCTGATTGTTATGAACAGAGGATTAAAACCAAAAAATCCACTTAACCCTTTACCTAATTTTTAAAGGAGCATATGGCCAGCACCTTTCACAAAAATAGCCATTCAGTTGATATTTTTTTCAGTTTGTGCTCTAAAACACAGCTAATGAATGACCTCTTATTGTAACAGCTCATTCCAAAAAGAGGTCATAAGCTGTTTCTTTTAGCCAAAACATAATTTTTAGTCAAAGTTTTATAACTAGATGTGTTTGCTAAAGGGTTACACATTATTTATTTCCAAAATATGCACATAAGAAATAAAATTATACAAGTATACTATGTAATGGATTTGACAGAAAGGTTATTATAAAAATACTTGTTTCACAGACACCTCCTTCATCACTGAAAATCTGACTCGTCACTCTATTATTTTCCTGAAAATCTTTTTAGTGATACTATTTTGCACTTGTGGGACTAAAGATTTAACTAACTATATCTTGTTTGACAGTGCTCGCTAAACTGTGCCAAACAAGATGTAGTTGGTCAAATTTGCAACTGCAGATGGTCAATTACACTTCTGAAAACATTGTTTTTTCCATAGAAAAGTGTATGGTGTTAAATTAATAGTTCCAAGTATTTTCAGGACTGTTTTGTGGATAAACAAACAAAACAAGCCCCCCCTCCCACATCATAAAATTGAGGGGAAATTGCCTGAGAAACAAGAGTATTTTTGAAGAGGCCTAAACTGAAAGTTTTTTCTAAAAATAGTTTCCACAAACCAACATAAATATACAAGATAGAATGACAGGCACAAAGTTTCACTTGTTTCATACAAACCAACATAAATATACAAGATAGTATGGCAGGCACAAAGTTTCACTTGTTTCATACATCCAGTTGGCAAATCTGTTTTTCATGTCAATACACAGTTATATAATAACAAGTGTCATGTCAAATCTAGGATGCAATGGTGAGTTTCTTTGAAATAGAACCTGGCACTAGGAGATAATTCTTAACAAAATATCTCTCTTAAAAGATAGAGGTTTTGGGAGGATTAAAAAGCAATGCTGTTCAAAGAATTTTACTTTACAATAGAAGTATCAACATAACATATGGTTAGTCCAAAAGGGCCTGGACTATACATTCATTATACACTGCCTTTTAAGATAAATGTCTTAGGTATTTTCGGATGTCTATTGTCATGAATATCTTCATGGAAGAGATGCACTTTATTCAGTTTGTTTGGAAATACTGTGAATGAGTATTTTTAAGTGAAAGTGTGTTTTAATTGCACTAAAAGAATATTTTACTTGCAATTAAAACATAGCAGTGGTTATAATAAAAAGAATTCCTACTGTTTTGAGTAGGTACCATTTTATATGGTACTGCTAGTTACTCATGAGATAATGTCATCATAATTATGGTACCTACTCAGAAACAGTAGATATCCTCTGTGTTCCACATTCAGGATGAGAGTCATGCAGAGTTGTTCTAGAAATCTACAATAATTGATCATAATTTGCAGGACCTTCATCATCAACAATAACATGTAATTTTGAAGATGCTCACATCTGTGGCTACACACAAGATAAAAGTGATGTTTTTGATTGGTCAAGAGGAAGTGGAGCTACTTCATCAACAGGAACTGGACCAAATGCAGATCATACTTATGCAACACCTACAGGTTTGTAAAAACTCATTTTTATTACATGCCTGCTCTATGAAATCCTCATCTACAGCAACACTATACCATGCAGAAAATTAAAATCTGTTCTGCACACATGTGTGAAACACAAATCGTTGATGGACTATTTTTAAATAGAAGCGAAATTTCACTGAATTTTCTACAAATTGGGCAACACAGTTGCAGTTTGAATCGCTAGTGATAGCTAAAAGTCATCCCCTGAGTTTCAATGTGTTGTATGTGCCTATTGGCACATAGAACACATGGGGAACTCAGGGGACAGCAATGACAATTTGAATTGCTAGCGATAGCTAAAAGTCATCCTCTGAGTTCCAATGTGTTCTATGTGCCAGTAGGCATATAAAACACATTGGATCTCAGGGGACGAAATAGTAACACAGGTTCCCTTGCAAATTTGGTTGACGATATAATGTGTTCTTTTTGTTGATAATTGTCAATTGAATTGCTGAGTGTCCTTCTAATAATTGTTTTTATAGACGTGAAGGTGTGTAATAAACACAGAATGACACACATGTGTGAATGGGTTAATTGACATGGCAATTGTGCCATTGCGGAGGGATAAAACATGAGGCCTGCATCCTTCCACTCGGGCACTCGTGCCATATCGATTAACCTATTCACATGCATGTGTCATTCTGTGTATATGTTTGCCATCAGTATGACTGACCTTTGTGCACATGTTCTTTCGTTCAGGACTTCAGTACACTAGACCTTCTACTAATGCATTTTATTACATCTTTGTTTAGTCAGCACAATCATCAGTTTTAATAAGGGGACAGATTTCTAACTCACTTCACTGCCAAGTATAATAGTGCTAATTTTTTCCATAAGATAGATATAATCTGGATTATATGCTCTTTAGACTTAAAAGACTATTTTCTCTGTATCCATTTTTGATTTGGACACCAATAAGTGGCATACCTAATGATTTTGAGATTTTTATAGTGTGGGTCCTATCATTTCTGATTTATTTGTTTGGAGGTGTGAATCTGTTCCCCAGAAATAAAAATGCATAGTAATTTCTTCCATGAAAGGTTAGTTTGATTTGATGTGTTGCTGTTGCCTCCTGTGATAATGTCATGGCATGTGTGCCCCCTCTCCTGTAAAAAATCCTTTAAAAATGTAAAATATATATCATAGATGAGAGATTTGCAGCCATTTCCAAATAGGAACATCACATTGGAGTCCAGCAAACTAAGATCTTTTGGAAGGATGAAAATCAAACATTTGATTTTTATGTGTTTTTGATGCTAACAACATCATAGCTTTCAAGGTTCCAGATCAGTCACATTAAAATCAAGACAATAAAATCAGCACAAAAAATTGTCCATCATTTTGACTACCTTTAAAAATATCTTGTGACATTACATAGCTGTATCTTTTATAGTTACTGATAAGTATGTAACACAAAAGCAAAGGTTACCCTTCTAGCAATTTTTATGCATTTCAACACAGATCTGGCATTTGAAGTCAGATCTTAAAATATTTTTTGAACTCACCATCACATCCATAAATACAACTAGCTCATTTAGCTTCTAGTCTGTGTCCTACAGTATAATTTTTAAGTTTTTCACATCTCTTTTATATTCTACTTTGTAGCATCTACATATAGTCTCCTGTTGAACAAACTGAAATCATATATTGTAGATGAGGGACTTGTGTCCATTCACAAGCTGGTGCACCACATTGGAGCAGGAAACTGAAAACATTTTTAACCCTTTACCCAGCGTAATGGCCAAAACCGGCAACGCTATTCACAAAGATTGCCTATTAATTTTAATTATTTTTCTCATTTTTTGTCTCAAAAACATAGGTTATGACCCCTCTTTACAACGAGCTTGTCGATTTTGTTCCAATGAGGGGTCATAACCTATGTTTTTGAGACAAAAAATGAAAAAAATTAGTTATTCAAGAAATTTGTTTGCAAGTATTGTCTTCCTTTCGTGTTAGGTAAAGGGTTAAAGTATATAAATTGGCTATGAAATTTCATAGCCCTCTCTTCAATAGTTACTTAAAATTGTGTTCCCCAAAAGTTGCAGTCTCGTCCCTATGGTTTTTATGCTATATAACTGCCCTTTGAAGTGTGATCTTCAAAAGTTTTCTGCCACTTACACATCAAGGTCTTGTAATCTCCAGTCTGTGCACTCAGTTTTAATTTTTATGTTTTTGGCATCTCTTTCATAATTAATTGCAATAGCATCAATGACTAGTCTCCTGTTGCAAAATATAAAAATTTATTCAACAAAGGAGAAACTTATGTATCATGAGAGCCCAATCTCATTACTTTTCCAAGAGAAATTAATTTGATATCTTTCAACTGAAAAATGCTTTTAATTGCATATAACTCCCAATCACCAAACCATTTACCATACCTTCAGTACAAATTTGACTTGATAATTGCATTTTGATAATAGTGTAAAATCCTGCTAAATGAATAAAAAATCTTGTAATTTGTTGAACAATTACTGTAATAGACACGAATTGCATATATACATATTTTAGACCTATTTAACCTCATAGCATCCAAGTAGCATTTAATCATTTCTTATTCAACAGCTCCATGAGGTCTATCACTGTTATATAATAGAATGAATGCTCTATTTAGGACTAGAATACAGGAAAATGACCAAATTTTCATTAATTGAATACTCTGGTTAATTGAATATTTTTCACTTGCAAAGTGGTTATTGAATATACAGGGTTCAACTTCCACTATATCAGCAAATTCTCCGCTCATAACACCTTCAGAACCTAAAGTGCTGTGAAACAACCAAGTAAAAAAAGTACATGTGAAAAAAGAAGAACCCAGTTGATTTTGAAATCACCAGCCATAAGTTCTAAGATCTCAAAACTGTTACTGTAAATGGAAAATTTGGTTTCAGAACTCAACTGTGACTGTGATCCTCTCATCAGACTTTTTTTTTAAAGTTTTGTTGGAGTGAAATTGCATTGTCCCTAAGTCCTGAGAGCTAATATATGACCAGTTGCAGTAATCAACATTTTTATTTTATTTAGGTCATTACATGTTTATTGAGACTTCATCGCCAAGAAAAAATGGTGACAAGGCAAGACTGATATCTCCCCAATTCACAGCTGCCTCTTCTAACCAGTGTATTGAGTTCTGGTATAATATGTATGGTACAGGAACTGGCAGATTGAATGTGTACTTCAAGAGAAACAATAATCTTGGAAATGTGGTTTGGAAAAAACAAGGTTTGCTTTTTTTCTTCAGAAAGTCTTGTGATACTTCTTTGTTACTATCAAATTATTTTATTGTTCTTTTCTTTTAACCCTTTACCCAATGTAACGGCCAGTACCGGATAGTGCTATTTACAAAAATCATTCAATTTTCATTATTTTTTGTCTCCAAAACATAGCTTATGACCCCTCATTGGAACGAGCTCAATAAGTTCGTTCCAATGAGGGGTCATAAGCTATGTTTTGGAGATAAAAAATGAAAATATTTAGTTATTCAGGAATTTTGTTTGCAGGTGTCATCTGCTTTTTCGTGTTAGGTAAAGGGTTAAACACATTTTCTTTGGAAGAATGTATTATCCAGAATGTTTAAAAGCATTGAAGCAAATATTGTAGGATAATATCATATCATAATGTGTATCATATCCTTCAAAACAGTGTAATGGAAAATTTGTTAATGACTATCCCTGTTGCATATTGTTGTCAAGCATCAAACCATTTACATTAACATGTTGATTGCATGTGTGAATAAGTGAAACCCTGTTAGTTGCAGCATAAACAAAGGAGTTGCAGTTTAACTGAAAGTTGAACAAATGACCACCAAATTCTTCTGCAGGTCATAGATTGTTTGAATCAAAACTTCCAATGTATATTTACAGTAATCCATTATATGTAGCATGACAAAGTCTTGTCAGCTCTATTAAACAAAATACATAAAGGATATTTTTGATGTTCACATGTCTCCTAAGTGAGCATGAAAAAATAAACATTTTCACAAGCAGCATTGCCACAGGTGAAAATGTGACTTTATTTGTACCCCTAAAGGAGATAACTCTGGTAACCTCTCAAAAACCAGAGATTTTTATACTGCACGTCATTAGGTGAGGGGGTAACTAAGCCCTATCTGGAAGTCCTCCCTGTGGGAACCCAATGAAGTGAAGCGGTGCTTCTTTACTGTCGTAAACAAGCTCTGTTTTACTGGTAAAATGGGACCCAGTCACCAATGTCTGGGTGGAAGTCCTCTAAATCTGCAACATGGGTATAAATGATTCACTGGACTTGACTTTATATCCATGTTGTTGCAGTCATGATTACTCATTGTGTAGAAACATGTGACCTTGAAACACCAATAAATAACAAATACTCATTTTATTATTATGGATGGTAAATTCCTTTTTAGCTCACCTGACTGCAAGTCAGTGGGAGCTATTGCCATCACTTTCATCCGGCGTCCATCATCCGTCATACTGCCGGCCGTCATCCATTAACTTTTGCAAACTTGACTTCTTCTTCACAACCACTAGACCAAATTCAAACATATATTGCACAGACCATCAATGGAGTATACCCTTTCTATTTTGTTCAAATGAAGCAGCTGCCATATTTGGGCTCTGGTTAATACCCCAAAAGCTTAAAAACCTTTAAAAATCTTCTTCTCATGAACCACCAGAGGGAATGCCTTGATATTTGGTATGGAACATCCTTTGGATTCTTGTATGAATATCTTTAATTTAACCCTCTCATGACTTCAGTGTGTTTTCCAGAGATTTTATTTCCTGTTGAACCCTTTCAATACCATACACATACGTTTTTTTCTGATTTCTTGGAAACATTTATCTGATTCATGTATGCATATCTTTAATTTAACCCCCTCAAGACTGCAAAATGGGTTCCAAAGATTTTATTGATGCCATGATCAAACACTTTCAATGCTGTGCACATATGTTTTTCTGGTTCTTTGGAAAAACAATTGATCTGATTCCTGTATGAATATCTTTAATTTAATCCTCTCATGACTTCAGAGTGTTTTCCAAAAGATTTTATTTTATGTTGAACCCTTTCAATGCTGTGCACATATATATTTTTTCTGGTTTCTTCTAAACATTTATCTGATTTGTGTAATGGATGTCTTTAATTTAACCCTCACAAGACTTCAGTGTAGGTTTCAAAGATTTTATTGATGCCTTGATCAAACCTTTTCAGTGCTGTTCACATATATGTTTTTTTCTGGTTTCTTGGAAAAAAATTTCTCTAATTCCTATATGAATATCTTTAATTTATTAACCCTCTCATGGCTTCAATGTGAGTTACAAAGATTTTATTTCATGTAATACTGTTAACGAACACATATTTCGGTTTTCTTTAAAAATATTTTACCCCCAAAATAAGCCTCCATAAAATCTATTTCTGTTTTTTTTTATTTTTGATGCTTTAACCATTTTCACACAGACTTGAATTTACTGGTAGCAGTAAAATTCTGTTTCTCTAGTGTGAAATCATTATTCTTTAAAACCACTTGGCCAAATTCATTTATGGCACAGACCATCTTTGGAATAAACCTTTTCTCCTTTGTTCAAATGAAGCTGCTGCCATCTTCAGGCTGGTGGAGTTTACTCTTCTGATTTTTCCCTCCAAATTACTATATCTCTTACGGTGGGGTTAATGCTCCTTAAGCCTAATATGCTTTTAAAATACTCTTTTTATAAGCCACTTGCAATAAAGCTTATATTTCTTGTTTGGAACTTACTTTAGTGATGCAGATTCTCTTTTTTTCAAAGAAACTCAGTAAGTCAAAATTTGGGCTCCCAAATTTTGGGCTACACTCAAAATTTCTATTTTCAAATTCAATGGGCAGATGTGAACCACATTTGTCATGTAGAATATAACTGGGTCATAGTCATAAGTATTTCATTTTGCCGGAATTTTTTAATTAATGTGGGGCGGGGGGAGGGGGGGGGCGGTAGAGAAAACCACAATAGTTGAAAACAAAACAAAAAATTTGTTTGGTTGTTTTTAATACTTCATAGAACAGAGCTTGCTAGAAAGCTTTCTTAGGACCAGCAGAAATGAATGGCCAAAAACGTTGCCTTTGGATGTGTCATAGCAAATCAAAAAAATGCTCTTGCTGCTGATCACTCACTGATACACTTATCTCTTTTTTCAACTTGAGCCAGGTGAGAGTTTTAGGCTCATTTGAGCCTCTGGTTTAAATATTCACCATTATATAGAATGACAAAATACAAATCAGGTTTTCATTTGGCCGTATTTACATTCTCTGTTCTAGAGTTATTCCCCTTGAGTTAGTGAAAAATAATGTAGTTTATGGTTTCTTCTGTAGCAAAACCAAGTTTCCCTACACAGGTTGCCAGGCTGACTACAGATTCAGTGTCTTACATTGACACTGGCCAAGGCCTGATTCCCATGCTCTTTGTTTAGGTATTATATATGAGAGACTCTGAAAATGCTGCCTACTTGTGTATGACAACAAGGTCATGTTATCAAGGAATTTCCAATCTTGTAAATATTAAAAATGAGTCTCCACAATATCCAATAATAAAAAAAAATCATTCATGATTGATTGTCAGTGTTCGAAAGTATATATCTAAACACTCTTGTGGGCATTGGGCACTGTGTACGTATCAAGTAATAATAATAATAATTTTATTGTCTTTCATTCCCATACATGGGTATATGATATACACTGATGATATATTATAAACAATATTGTACCTGACTGATGACATGAAAATAAGAAAATAAGATGATTCTTTTTTGTCAGTTGTAAATTTGGTAAGGGTAACACAGATAATGTCTTGAAGTAAAGGGTGGGCAAATGTAAGGTAAGGGGGCATATTTCCAGGAGGGCTCATTTCGAAAACGGCTGGGCTGATCAGGCAAAAATTTCATATGTGCGGGTATATTGACCCATTGATCATTTTGACTTTATCGGGGTGCCTGTGTGGGGTGACCTTGACCTTTTATTTCAAAAATGGCTGGGCCGATTGGGCTAAAATTTCATATGTGCGGGTATGTTGACCCATCAATTATTTTTACTTTATCGGGCTTCCCATACGAGTCACCTTGACCTTGAAATTGGTGACCTTGACCTATTTCAAAAACGGCTGATATAACCATCTTCCCCTGTGCAATACCGGGTATCACCCGCTAGTATAGAATAAAAACAAATAAACAAAACGTAACAAGAGTCCCAAGACTGGACTGTGTATATAAATATTCATGATTAGAAGCAGTTTTAAAAGGTATTAATACCTTGCGAATGTGTGGTTTCATACAGTATCTGATAGTTTATTAGCCAGAGAAAAATGGTGATGACTAATCTGTAGTAAAAAGTACTTGTATTATCTTGTACTCGAGCTGTGTACTCACCTTTGTATTTATCGTTAAATTCTGAAGGATGAAAAGTGTCTGCAGTGGTTACTTTCTGGTGAGGATTTGCAGTTAAATTCTATCAGTGAAAACTGGCTACCAGAATAGTATGAGAACACTGTGATATACAACATACCAGCCAGCATTTCAAATTCTGTCATTGAAAACTGGCTATCAGAATAGTCTTGAGAACACTGTGATATACCATATACCAGCCAGTATTTTTATTCCCCCGAAAAAAATTTGGGGGAATCTAGCCGTGACGTCGTCCATCTGTCCGTCTGTCCGTCCGGGCATAGACGGAATTCGTGTCCGCTCCATAACTTCTTACAGCCTTCAAGGATATTAATGATACTTGGTATTATTATTGCCCACAACCAGAAGGTGTGTCGCGAATAAGGTTGGAATGGCTATCAAGGCTTTTTTCGGGGGAATCAGCCACCCTTTGGTGGCCATCCTCTAGTTTGGTTTATTGTAACATCATATTATGTATTTAGCTCTAATTAGCAAGGATTTATTTTGGAAATCTCCCAAAGTGGGGGAAGGTATGTTTAAAATTTGTCTGGAAAAAAAATATAAAATTGGTGGTTAAGGGATGGTTGTCCATGCAGTGACTGGATGCAAAACTTAATTATATTTTCCTGCAATATTTTTCTGTTCCATCGCCTCCTTCTCACTCTCCCCCACTTGTATAGGAATAAAGCATTTATTTATATTAGGCTTAACCAAATCACATGACCTCATTGGAATGAGCTTGACGAGCATGTTTTCATGATGGGTGACATAGGGTTTGTTGGAATTTTTTTTTCAACTGTTCAGTTTATAAATTACACAGGCAGATACTTCCGATTCGTTACGTAAGGAATTAATAAAAGGTTCCATGTAAAATAATTTTTTTTTTTATATACAATCTCTAGTATTTTTTATCAAGAATGCAGTTGGTTCCACTTAATTGGATACTTGATAATGGTTTAACCCTCTTAATTGCATATAATTTTTAAACACCAAACCTTTTACCATTCCTTTAGTAGATATTAGCCTTGTTAATTGCATATGGATTATAGAGCCAATATCTGTTTATTGAATAAAAATAATCTTCTTATCTGCCAAAGAATTTCTTTAATAATAACTGAATTACCCATTTTCTATACCATTTTTGTCTCATTTTATCCGATATTAGCATTTTTACTGTTATATCTTGTTTGACAGAGCTGTATGAGCTCTGTCAGACAAGATATGATAGAATAAATGCTCTTTTTATTACTAAAATATAGAAAATGATCAAATTCATGTAAATACACCTTTTTCATTGACAAAATGGTTGTCCAATTAACAGGGTCCCACTGCCGTAGTAGTAGCTATCGGGATATCAATGCCAACATAGTTATTAATTACTTATTACTTCACTTTTGTATTTTACTTGGGATCACTACAGTAATAATTAGTATACTTGTGAATGCTCTCTGCTACTTTATCTCTGCTGCTTTTTAAAAAGAATGAAAACAGTAAATGTTTTCTATTTTTTTTATTAGGAAATCAAGGAAATACGTGGTTTAGAGGACAAATTAATGTTTCTCCATCCAGTGGTCAGTTCCAAGTTGTATTTGAAGCAATTCGAGGATCTTCCTATCTCAGTGATATCTCTCTTGATGATGTGTCAGTGAAGGCTGGCAGATGTAGCACAAGCAACCAAGGTAAGTAATGAAATGAGATAACTCAGTATTATGGAAGAATAGTTTTCAATATGGGGTATTTGTTTGGAACATCACTTAGTGCATTAACAGTGTTACTATATTGCTGGTATTTTGTCTTGGTACCAACTCTGCATCCATTGGATCAAATTTCATCAAACATTGGGTTTGTACGGACTCTTAAAATTGCTTAAATGGGTTTCAATTTTAAAATGCTTAAAACAGTGATGTACAATGTAAAGGTTTTATTCTTATACATATAATATCAAGCTCACAGTTGATTGGCAAATGTCAATATTCACAATTTTTTTTAACTTGTTTCCCTGTGCACATGATAGCAAAATTTGTTACTGTAATTATTTTTTTCCCAACGTTTTCACAAAATTTCAACAAAACATATGAGATCCCTCATTGGCATGAACCCTAAAAAACTCTTCCAATGAGAGGTCATATGATATAGTTTTGTTTAAGTTTTTCGAAACATTTTTTATTTTTATACTGTACCAATGACCCAGACATAGCTGTTGCTAACTCTTAAAATATAGGGCCAAACACAAATTTTGCCCCCCAATCCCCAAAATTTGCATCTAAAATCAAAGAAAACATGTCCTGAAAGGCCCTCCACACTTCGCCCCCACTGCGCATGCGCAGTGTCAAGGACGTTCCGAAATTGGCGCCATTAATTATTCTAAGTTTGGCCCTTCATCAGTTAACATCTGACTGATCTTTGTGCTTATAAATCTCAGTTTAAATGATGCCAGACACATAAATATTAGTGAAATGGTGATTCTAAGGAGGATAGAGAAGGAGGAGAGGAAAAAAATGTGTGACAGAATATTATCAGGGCTGTAACTTAAAATTTTTTAATGAAATTATGTTAAGTTACCTATTTTCGAGGCAGCAGCCATTTTGTTGTCATTCTGATTATTTAGTTACACTGTTTTTTAAGTGTTTTCCTCTCTCCCTGTCCTTTAAGTCCCCCCTTGCTATTCTCCCATGCTTTTGGCATAGTTTTTGTAATTATTATTACTAAATTTTCTTGGGGAGTTTTAGCTGAATAACAGAATGAATTCTGTTCTTTCCCCATGTTTACGTCTTCACCTACGGGTGGTTAGGCGTTGTGTTCTGCATCTACCATCTGATGTTCTGCAGTTTCTTCCCTGGAAGTCTCTGTTTTGCATCAGATAGTGTATTTTTGGTAACTGATTTCGGGCCTGGGTGCCTGGAGTCTTATTTTAGTGTTTTTACACTCATTGTTTACATTTTCAACAGCCCTCTGTGTGAGGGGGGGATTTCTAAAAAATAATATCTTGATGTTATTTTAATCATAACTAGATACATTATTATTGTTCGTAAGTGTTGAATAAATTGTTTAAAATATTTTTTAAATTTTTGTCTACACTTAGGCTTGGGATCCATTGGGGCTCAACGTTACTTTTCAGAAACTTGGGCTGTTCTGAAAAAATATTTTTTCAAAATATTTTGATTTCAATTATTTTTTCTGTATTAATGGATCATATTATTATTATGTATTTTGATTGCCAGGGGTTAGTGCGAGTACCAGGACTTGTTTTCTTTTCACATTGAAAGGATATTGATCAATTGTTTTAAGAGGAAGTCTTCCTCTGACTTTATTATCATTCTATATGTGGTCAGTGTACTCGCATTAACTCCTGTTCTGTATCGTATGATTTCGATGACAATATGGGAAGCGTATGTCACGGTATGTTATTGGGGATTTGGACACTCCGGTCCTTTCCCCGCAGGGTCACTCTACTTTATCAATTTCTATTTCAGACGATCAAGATTAGGGTGATGTATCTGTGATGTCTTCCAACAGTGTGCCTCCGTCGTCACAATTAATGAAGGGCTAGCGGAAAAGTGCTCATGTAAATATGCCAATTGCCTAAGAGGACCCTAGTAGGTTCGACGGCCTTTGACATCCGCTAGCTCGCCCGGTGTAGCGTCCATTCACCGAATGGTTCGGCAGCCGGGTTCGTCCGTTGCGGTCTAGAAGGAATTTTGGGGTGATGCGAGCACTATAAATTAACTTAATGCACACCCAGTGACGGCGGATCGGAGGGAGAATGGAGGAAGCCTTTTAGTCCGGTTCATAGCTCGTTCCGGTCCATCCGGACGGCAAGCGAGAGAGGCCCCTCTCTCGTTCAACAACATCTGGCCCCAGATGTTGTGGTACAAAATGTGTCGCAAGCGGAGCATACGTCCGTCGCTCGGGACGCTCCGTTGTATAGGCAGTCTGCGGAGACTGCTAAGGCTTCCTCTTCTCGTCAGCGCACACGACCGCACCTTGGCTGCGTGACCGCCGATATATTACCAGCTTCGCCGATCAAGGATTCTTCGGCGACCAGGTCACACCATCCAGTAGCCAGGGACACGAGGCCTGCAGACTCCGGACGTTCGCATAGGAAGTGTGCGGGAGTCCACGTACACGGAGCTGCCGGCGGCAATGCATCGTAAGACCGCTACTGCACAGGCCTCAGGAACGGACGTGCTTTCCTTAATAGCACAGTTTATCGCAGCATCCCAGCATCAACGGAATCTGTCGCATATATTTTATACGACGATGCTGGGTCGGGATGCTCTGCGGAAGCGGGTACGGACGTCCGAAAGTTTCATCCGGTCCGACGGGATACCGAAAGGGATTCGGAGGATTTCGAGCTTTCCCTTTCGGAACAACATATGCTGTTGTGTATGTCATCTGACTTGGTCTTCTACAGCTTCTTTCGTCGGACCAGAATGCTGCGATGCCGGATAAGAAACTGATAGCGTCGGTGGACTTAGAAATTTTTGGTTTGGTTCAGGGACATCGTCCCTCAGTTCCGACATAGTCCAATAATGTCACACAAACTTTCGAATTATTGAACGACGCTATATATATTATTATTTTATGCTTGCTAACCAAGCATTTCTGGTTTCTTGTTCGAAGAGTTATGGAGATGTCTTTCAAAAGTGTGCCTCTGTCGTCATAGTTAATGAAGAGCTAGCGGCAATAAGTGCTCATGGAATATGTCTATTGCCTACGGAGTGACATTCGCTAGCTCACCCGGTGTAGCGTACATTCATTGAATGGTTCGGCTGCCGGGTTCGTCCGTTGCGGTCTAGGAAGGAGATTTGGGTGATGCGAGCACTTTAATTACTTTAGTACTCACCCAGTGACGGCAGATTGAGGACAGATCGGAGGAAGCCTGTTAGTCCGGTTCCTGGCTTGTCCAGGTCCGTCCGGGCTGTGAGCGAGAGAGGTCCCTCTCTCGTCCAACAACATAGGGGACCGCATGTTGTGGTTCAGATATTTTACATTCGGAGCATATGTCCGTCGGTCGGGACGCTCCGTTATATTGACAGTCCGAGAGACTGTCCTTGATGCTTCCTCATCCTCACAGCAGGGCACACGACCGCACATTGGCTACGTGACCTCGAGTATCCGATCAGTTTCGGCATTCAGTGATTCCACGGCGAATAGGTCGCGCCATCCGGTAGCCAAGGGACACGAGGCCTATACACTCCGTTCGCTCGCATATTGGTAGTATGCACGGGGTAACGATCACGGAGCTTCCAGCGGCAATGCATCGTAAGACCGCTTCTCCTCAGGCCTCAGTGACGGACGTGCTATCCGAGTTAGCACAGTTGTTTCGCAGCTTCCCAGCAATTGACTGTTTCTCGGTCGAATCAGGAATTATCCGATGGCGCTGGGTCGGTGCGGTCCGCGGTTGCATCAGGTACGGACGACCGAACGCTTTATAGGGTCCGACAGGATGGCGAAAGGGATTCGAAAGATTTCGAGTTTTCCCTTTAGTAGTATCGGAAGATGCCTTTTATGTCTTCTGGCATTATCTTCCAGTGATTGTTATTTCGGACTTCATTGCTGCGATCTTGGATAAGAGACTTATAGCGTCATTGGACTCGGATTTTTCGATCGGTTCAGGGACATTGTCCCTGACTTACCGACGCAGTCCAATATTGTCATTATAACATGTGTTTTATTTTTCGACGCTATATATATATATATACAAGCCTGCTACCAAGCATGATAGTTTAGTTTCTTGTCCGTGTTGCTCATTTCTGCCATTTTATCATTTATACGAATAGTTTATTTTGGCAGAGCAGGGCATACCGAGAGTTCATATGCGTCTAGACGGTGTGATTAAAGACTGCATATATTCTTTTTCGCCGTTTATGTCTTTTCCAATTTCAATGTTGGGAACGACATGATGTATAGTAGACTTAACTTAGATGCTTTATCATACGTAATCCGCCTTACTGAGGCGTTATCATTACGTCTTCAAGAAAAGATTTACGGGATATTATTCTCAATGTAATTTCTTTTGAGGGCAGTGGTTTGTTCACGTATAACTCCGCCCTTCAGTGTCTGATTGGAGTTGGTTAGACGTGACGCAGCCCTAGCTACATCCACACGCGTGGATAGTAAGGTTAAGAACTCTCTCAGAGTCGCTTCGTTCTCGGAGGAGCTTCTCTTCGACGGCAACTTTTCGGCAATCCATGAATTGCTCGATTTACACGTTCTCTTGTCTATCTAGTGTTACAAGAGATTCAGACTGGGGCAAACATTCGGTGGTTGACTCAGAGAGTGCCACCGCAGTTGCCGGACCCGAGTGTGGCTGTTATGACGGTTGCCAGTCAAACAGATTGGGATATAATACTGATCCCTACGGATTCGAAGTGCCAGGGTCTTTGGGTTCCGCAGTCTCTTAGCAATCAGTTTTCTTCCGCGGAATAATGTTTTTTAGGCTTGCTTTATGTCATTGCATGAACATTATTCAGAACGCATGCCCAAATTCCTGTCCTTTAATTTGACAGTAGTGGCGTATCTCCGGAACCAGAGAGGCACTCTTTCGTTTCCGTTATTCAATTTAATGGAAAGAATCCGTCTGTTGGTTATAGTACACCAAGTTCAGTTTTGGTCCGTCATATTCCGGGTCGTCTGATTGTTTTATCGGACTCCTGTTCTCTTACGGGTCGCTTGTTGCTGTCAGAATGGACTCTCAACAAACAAGTATTCAATCAGATTTGCTATCTATGAGAGCGCCCAATGATGATTTATTTATGACACAGCTTGCTAATCAATTGCAGACGTATGTGTTGGCTTGTCCAGATCTCTGAGCTAATGTTGTTAACGCTCTATTAATCTATAGGACGGAATGATAGGATACGCGTATCCTCCGGCGCTGTTGTTTCAGCAGGTATTGCTAAGATAAACAACCACAATACATTTCTGTTGATAGCATTTCTATCTTCACAGAGATCATGGGTAATTTACTCTCTTGTCTACTGTGGGTCTTAACGTGAAATCTTCCTCTATGTGAGGATCTTTTTTCACTGGGTAAATCGTGTCATCTTTATCACAACCCGCAAGGTCGCAACCTTCATGTATTCCGTTGTGTAGTCCGTATTGCATTGTAAGCACTTTACTGGACGAGCTTTGGACGCGATTTCTTACTATAGGAGATCCTCTTCTTCGCTATTCTATGCGGCTAAAGTAGAGGCTCTTCCGTCGTGGTGTAGGGATCATTATGTTCATATTGTGGATCCCTCCATACTACTCATTGCTATTTTTTAGTATACTTGTTTCACAAGATCTACTGCAGCCTGTTATTATTTAGGTTATAGGTTTATGTTACCTCATACCTATGCACTCTACGATAGTTTACAATTGAGTCTTTTGTCTCTTTATCTAAGTCAGTTAGTAACTTTTTGATAAATAGACTTAGAATCTTTAGATTAAATTCCTATATGGATTTTAACTTCGGTTCTTATTTAGCTAAGTAATCATTTGAGCCTCCGGAAACAGTAGTTTTCAAATTCTGACCTTTTAGACAGTAATTCTGTTGGTTTCTCTTTTACTGTAGAGTCAGTGAGTTTCATGCACTATCGATGGATGATTTTCACTTTCGTACTTTCGGAATCACTACTTCCGTTACTATTTAGGTTGGATTGTTGCATAAGAGTTACGCTCCTATTATCCGGAACCTACTATTTTAAGGTCCTTCCGTCTTCGTATGGGCATAGGCCTTTACTCTTTCCGGGTACAGTTTATGTATTTATAAACAGATATCTGTTTATTACTATGGGCGTAAACTTCTTCTGTCTTTGATGTCTAGTAGAAGGACGTTACGCTCCATTTTATTGTTAATAGATTCTATTAACTATCGGTACTGCTTATGGTATATCATTGACTTAGCAGTTGTGCTTAAGATTTCGGCTCATGAAGTAAGAGTTCTTCTACTTCTTGGGCTTACATTAATAGTGTCGCTATTATAGATTTTTGAAGGCTGCTCATTGCACTCAGCCATCCACATTCATGAATTTTATCTCAGAAATATCGAGTCCATTTCTGGAGGCCTCTATTGTTAGGTCTATTATCTACTGCTCAGAATGTCATTCACTTAACAGTTGCTACTATAGCTAGGTAGGCTGTCTGTTTCGGCAGTGTCTCCGTTCGGCTGCCCTCTTCGCTCTGGGCTATTTGACCCAGGGCAAGAAAAAGGGGGTGGGGGGGAGGGTGTTCCCTTGGGTCACCTGTTTTACTATGAAAACAAGGGGATACCTCCTCCGGAGTTAGTAATTCTGAGCTGTTATTGGGATGGTTGTTTAGTGAGAAGTTTAGGTTTTTAAAATTCATTCAAGTCTTAGTTTTTAAAGTATAGCTTTTGAATATTGCATATGTCAACGGACATGATTATGCAATCCTCAGACACTTTTAGGAGTATAAGAGTCTCTATTCTCTAGACTTACTTTATTTATTGGCTTACTTTAAAAATTATTAGTATAAGGATTATATTGGATATTAATAGAGTACATGGATGTATGAAGCTCAATTTTGGAAGGTGTTGTATCTTTCTAATTTATCATAAATAAGAAAGATACATGTAAGGCCTATTACTTCTTTTTCCCTACAGGGGATGACTCTATTTTATTTTATTGAGCGTATTCCATTTTGCTCTATGTCCTTGGCCCTCCAGCCTTTTTACTATTCAGCTATGTCTGGGTCATTGGTACAGTATAAAAATGTTAAAAAATTTATAGTAATTTATATATTTTTTATACTTACCAATGACCCAGACGGGGATGGCCCTCCCAGGAGTTGGGAACTCTTGCCTCCCCGCTGAGTACATAGCGCTTACCAGGCACTGGTTATTAGAATGATTAATGGCGCCAATTTCGGAACGTCCTTGACACTGCGCATGCGCAGTGGGGGCGAAGTGTGGAGGGCCTTTCAGGACATGTTTTCTTTGATTTTAGATGCAAATTTTGGGGATTGGGGGGGCAAAATTTGTGTTTGGCCCTATATTTTAAGAGTTAGCACCAGCTATGTCTGGGTCATTGGTAAGTATAAAAAATATATAAATTACTATAAATTTTTTAACTTCTACATCTCAGTTTATAAATTATGTGGGCAGTTGCAACCAATTCATTTGGCAAAGGGTAAACCGAGTTATGTATGAGTTATAAGTTTGAATGAAAAGTCATTAGATTGTAAAGAGGATGAAAATGGATGAGAAATTCTGTCCCAAATAAAATGAAACTTTTACAACAATCAAAACATTGTCACCATTGGGTGTTAAAGGTCAAATTATCATAAATTGTGTTCAAGCTAACTCTCCAACTTAAAAACTGTTGAATGAAATATTTCATCAAATTTTTCTGTTATGGCTTGTGAATTTTTTGTTTTGTTTTTGAGGTTGTTCCAGTAGTGTGCCACAAAATATTATATTCACAGCTTTATGATAGTAACTTCATTTTGTTTGGAGTTGCTTGTTATTCTATGCAGTGTGCAGTATATCACAGTACTTTACTCTTGGTGCACATTAAATTGTCTTACCTAAATTTTGTAATTCTGTATTCAGTGTCTGGGTACAGTCTAGTGCGACCTTCCAAATTAAAAAATTGTTTAAAAAAATAATCATGTTAACTGCATATCACTGCCAAATACCAAACAAGTTAACATACCATTTGTTTAAATTTAATCACCTAATTGCATATGGATTAGAGAGTTTATCCCTGTTACTTGAATAGTAAATGTTGTAATCAACTGAAGAATTTCAACAACACCCTACAAAATTCTCATGCATTTCAGACATTTTTTCTCTTGGGGCCAAATTTCTGCCCCATTACCAAAGTGAAAATGCAGTAAAATTCCCAGTTGAACAAAACTATGTACTCCTTGAATTACCATCTATTAGTAATTTAATACAAGCAGCACGGAGTCCAAGTCCTGCACATATTACAAAAATACATGTAGGTACCAAACTGCCATTGAATATGTTTTCACATGGTTTAATATTGAGTGAGTTGCTAGGGCCACATTAAGAACCTCATTTCTGAGGACCTCAATAGTGTTTTGGTACCTGACAAATTATCAAACACCACAAATGTTTTGAGGCCTCTTGAATTACGACATAGTGTGCTTGAACTTGACAGGTTTTTGTGACTCTTGTGGATCCTCACTTCTGAAAAAGCCCCGTCCCAATTTCTCAGAACTTTCAGCATAAGCATTTAATTCATTATATCTTGTTTGACTGAGCCCTATGAGCTTTGTCAAACATATACATGGAGTCCACTTAATTGAATATCTCTTAACTGAATAACCCTGTTAATTGAATTAACTGAATAACCCTGTTAATTGAATATAATATCCCAAAACAAAACCATTTACCATCCCTCCAGTACAAATTTGACCTGTTAATTGAATATAGGTTACAGAGTAAACTCCTGTTAAAACATCTTGTAACCTGTCAATAAATTACCCTGACTCTCTCCAGTTTTCCTTTGCTTATAGACCTATTTGGCCTCGGTACATCCAATACAGGCATTTAATCTGTTATATCTTGTTTGACAGAGCTCATGGAGCTCTGTCAAACAAGATATAATAGAATAAATGGTAAGTTTATTTCTAAAATACAGGAAAGTGACACAATCCATGTTAATTAAATACTCATGTTAATTGAATAATTATACCCCCACTTTCGAAGAAAATGGGGGTATACTGGTTTACATGCATCCGTCCATCTGTGCATCTGTCCATCCATCTGACCGTGTGTGAGTCTGTCCGAGAATATTCATAACTTTCATAACTTAAGTAAATGATTATATTTTTATACTGTACCAAAATGACCCAGACTTAGCTGGTGCTAACTCTAAAATATTAAGGGCCAAATGCAAATTTTACCCCCCAATCCCCAAAATTTGCATCCAAAACTGAAAATTACATGTCCTATATGGTCCTCCATACTTTTACCCCACTGCGCATGCGCAGTGTCAAGGAGGTCTCGAAATTGCCGCCAAAAATCATTCTTTGTTTGGCCCTCAATTCAGTTACAACTGACCGATATTTGTGCTTGTAAATCTCAGTTTAAATGATGCCAGACGCATAATTATGAGAGAAATGGTGGATATATGGTGGAAATAGAAGGTGGAGAGGAAAAAACAGTGGAAACAAATGTTCAGGGCTGTAACTTATAATTACTTTACGAAATTATTCATGTTACCTATTTTCGAGGCATGACCTTGTTGTGGTCATTCTTGCTATGAATGTTCCTTTGTTTAATCAGTGTTTTCTCTCTCCCTTTCCTTTATTCCCCCCCTAGCTATTCACCCATGCTTTTGGCTTATTTTTGTGTCACCGCCCCACGAAGTGGGAAGCGACATATAGGGATTACTTTTGTCTTCTTGCGTCGTCCGCGTCATCGTCCGTGCCACACTTTCTCTTATCCGCCACTCCTCTTTAACCTATGAATGGATTTTGAAACTTTCAGTGATTCTTTATCACATAATGGCATTGTGCACCTCCTATTTTATTTTTTGATCCGCTGTATTTTTTCCAGAGTTATGCCCCTTTTCCACTTAGAATTCTGTCTGAAATATTAAAATATAGTGCAGGCAACACACGTCTTCCATGGAAGACTCACATCTAAGTTTGTAATGTTTATTTCTAAAATTTCTTGGGAGTTTTGGCTTGGTAACAGAATTATTTTCTGATTTTTCCCCATGTTTACGTCCTCACCCCAGGGGTGTTTAGGCGTTTTGGTCTGCATCTACCATCTGATGTTCTAAAGTTTCTTCTCTGGAAGCCTCTGTTTTGCATCAGATAGTGTTTAAATTGGTAACTGATTTCAGGCTATGTTTGTTTCAGTGCCTGGAGTCACGTTTCCGGTTTGTTGATACTTTTGCTTATGTTGACAACTGTTACTTCTGACAGTGATTACTTGTCTTCTGCTTAATTTAGTTCATAGCAAGATACAGAAAAATTGTCCGTAAGTGTTGCATTAATTTTTCAAAATCATTAAAAAATTTTGTCCACACTTAGGCTTTTTTGGGATCCTTTGGGCTCAAGGTTCCCATTGGGAACTTGGGCTCTTCTGAAAATTTTTTCAAAAATTTTTTTTTTTGAAAATTATTTTCTTTTGAAATGTTATAATGAATTATAATATATATGTATATTTATTTCAAGGGTTAGTGCGAGTAATGTGACGGTGTATATTTTTTCTGGTTGAAAAAAATATTCTTCATTCGTAATGCGAGGATATCTTCCTCTAATTCACAAGTTCATTGTGTTTCTTATAGTCAATGTAGTCGCATTAATTCTTGCTCTGTGTGTGTTGATTGATATGACATCGTTGGAGACGGGTGTCACAGTATTTTATTAGCGGTGAGGGGTCCATTACGGTCCTCTCTCCGTAGGGTCACTATATACTATCAGTTCCTTTTTCAGAGTGATGTTTCCGTGATGTCTTCAATAAGTGTGTCTCCGTCGTTGCAATAGTAGGGCTAGCGGGAAGTCCTCAAGGTATTACGACAATTGCTGGGAGTTAGCTAGTTCTATCGAAGGCATTGTCGCCCGCTAGTCCACCCGGTGTCGCGTCCATTCACCAGGAAAGAATGGTACAGCACCCGGATTAGTCCGTTGCAGTCCAGGGAAGCAGATTGGGTGATGCGAGCACTATAAAACTTCAGATGTGCACACCCAGCAACGACGAAGCCGAGGATAGTACGGAGGAAGCCTGTCCGTCCAGTAGCTAGCTCCTCCAGGTCCCCCGGACCGCGAGCGAGAGAGGCCCCCTCTCTTGCATCAACATCTGCGCCGCGATGTTGTTGTATGTTGTTCGCTTAGTCGGACCTTATGGCCACTCCTCCTGCTCGGGAAGCTCCATTGCATGACAGTCCGACGCGGCTGCTATATTGGCTTCCTCATCCTCGTCAACACACACGACTGCGCCTTGGCTATGTGACCACAGATTTCCAGGGGACGTTCGCATATTATATAAATGCAGGACTGAACGTCCCTGGTGCTCCTGCTTCGCCGACCAAGGAATACACGTCATACAGGTCTCATAGGGTAACATGAACTAGGTATTGTTACCGTGAAGTCCTTGTAAGTGTGCTTCCGTTGTCACAGTCTTTGAAGAGCTAGCGGTAAAGTGCTCATACAGATACGTGAATTGGCTAAGAGGTCCCAAGTAGGATCGACGGCGTTGGCGTCCGCTAGCTCACTCGGTGTCTCGACCATTCACCGAATGGCTCAGCACCCGGGTTCGTCGGTTGCAGTCCAGGAAGGAGATTTGGGTGATGTGAGCACTATAAAATACAGTGTGCACACCCAGTGACGACGGATACGAGGATGGTACGGAGGAAGCCTATTAGTCTGGTTCCTAGCTCATCCAGGTCCATCGCAAGAGAGGTTCCTCTCTCGTATCACAACATCTGGGCCCAGATGTTGTGGTACAAAACGTTGCTCAGTCGGAGCATACGTCCACCGTTCGGGACGCTCTGTTATATAGACAGTCCGTAGAGACTGCTCTTTCGGCTTCCTCATCCTCACGGCAGCACTCGCGACCGCACCTTGGCTGAGTAACCTGTGATATTCAACCAACATCGCCGACCAGGGATTCTACGGCGACCAGGTCACGCCATCTGGTAGCCAAGGATACGAGGCCTTCATACTCAGGACGGTCACATATTAGATGTATGCAAGAGTGATCGTCCAAGGAGCTTCCAACGGCTAAATCCTATAAGACCGCAGCTCCACAGGCCTCTGTTACGGACATGCTATCGCAGATAGCACAATTATTGCAACATCCCAGCAACCGACAGTAACTCTGTCAGATCAGGAATTATCCGAGGAAGCTGGGTTGGTACGTTCCGCTGCAGGTTCAGACACGGACGACCAAGAATTACAAGTGGTCCGACAGGATGGCGAAAGGGATACGAATGAGTTGTATTTTCCCTTTTCGGAACAACATAATTGCCGTAGAGTGCATCCGACATTGTCATCTGACGTTGTTCCTCCGGACCAAAATGCTGTGTTGCCGGATAAGAGACTGATAGCGTCACTGGACACAGAATTCTTAATCGGTTTAGGGTCATCATCCCTCAGTTTCCGACATAGTCCAGATATGTCTCACGGACATTTGATCTGTTGAATGACGCTATATTATTTAACTTGCTACCTAAATGGGCAGGTCAGGTTTCTTATCGGCAATATATTCTACATCTGCCTTTCATCAATTCAACAAATATTTTGAAACGGCAGGACAGAGCATTCTGAGAGTTCTCTGCATCTAGACGACCAGGTCAGGACCTTATATTGTTTTTTTAACTGTCGTCTGTGTCAATTCCAACCACGATGTTGGAAATAACAATATCATCTAGCAGGATCAGCTTAGACGTATCATCGTACGCAGATCACCTTACCAGAACGTTATCATTACGTCGCAAGGAAAAAGAATTCTAGAATGCACAATCTCCTTAAGAGTTCTTTCGAGGGCCTCACGTAAAACTCCGTCCTTTAGTGGCAATATGGAGTTGGTTAAACGTGACGCGGTCCTGGCTACATCCACGCGTGTAGATAGTAAGGTGAAAAATTCTCTCAGAGTCGCTCCGTTCTCCGGAGAGTTTTCTTCGATGGCAAGCTTTCCGCAGTCTATGATCAGTTAACTAAGAAAGCTTTAGACTCTCTGCTATTAAAATTTGCTTCCATATAGTCGGATTCAGCAGAGAAGAGTTGGATAGGCACTTCTGGGACGAATACGTCCAAGGGAAATTCCCATAAGGTTCCTATGCGTCCTGTAGGTCTTATTCTAGAGACCGTCAGGGTAGCGATCCATATAGGGGCTGTAATTACGGTCAGACATCCCTAGGTCGACGGGGCGAGGTGTGGCCCGTGGAGGACATGGCTTCTCCTTCCGCAAGCCTCGCAGGATCTGGAGGTAATGGTTTTAACCTCTATCCTGTACTAGTAAGTGGAAGTCAGTCGAGTTTCTCAATTATTTGGGAATAGATTACGGACGTACCTTGGATTCAAGGGGTGATTTCGAAAGGACTAAATTGTTCCTCAAACGAAATCCTCTGTCAACTCGGAGTCCAAGATGGACTCAGCTTCCGCCAAGTCAGTAGTATAGAGGCTCGCTTCCATTAGAAGTCTAGTCTCTTCTGGAATGATCGCGATGGAGACCGTAGAAATCCAGGAATTTCCAGGTTTCTACAACCATCCTTTTTCTGGTTCCAAAAACCAGACAGCTAGTTCCGTTCACTCATTATTCAGAACTGGATAAACAAGCTGATCGTGGCTCCAAGTTTATATATGGAGTCCACCCAATCGATCAGAGCCAGTATTTGGGTCTACGATTATGCTACATGCATAGATCTCCAGATGAATACTTTCACGCCATGGTACATCAGGCGTCAGAAAGTATCTTCGCTTCCTTATCATAGGAGTCGTAGATCAGTTCCGAGCAATATACTTTGGTCTGAATCTAGCCCCCTGGGCCTTCACTCGAATAACGGATTCGGTAATGACTCATTTCCGAACTTATTCGTCTGCGATAACGTCAGCCTACCTGGACAACATTCATACAGGTACGGCAATGAGTTAACTCTTCAAAACTATGTGCAGAATCTGCTTCTCTTGCTCCGATGTCTCGGGTTTCTTAAATAAACGAAAAGTCGGATCTGCTATCATCCGAGTTATTCACCCCCCAGGGGATGAATTTCGTAACTCTCAACTTTTTCGTTCATCTGCCATTACCCAGAACAAAATTATTCAGTTGTTGTGCTCACTATTGTCTTCGCGCAGACAATTCTCAGCGAGAGTTCTTATGAGACTGATACATTTAGGCGGGACTGCCGCGATTTTATTCCCATGGGGCGGTTACGCATTGGTCCTCTCCAAATTTCTTTAATTAAGTATTGGAGGGTGAAGATTCTTTCGCTCGATACGGACATCATCTTGTCTAATCAAGTGAATAAGAGATTCAGACTTGGGCAAGTTTTCTGGGCTTAACTCAGGTAGTTCCACAGCAACTGCCGGATCCGAGTTTTACAGTCTTGATGGATGCCAGTAAACAGGTTGGGTCGTTTTCATTGAGCTCAACGGAATGAAGTGCCAGGGTCTTTTGATTCTATAGTTCCTTATCAAGCAGTCAAACATCAAGTAAGATGTCATTTTGGCTTGCGCTACGTTATTGGATAACTTAATTCAGAATGTTCATATGCTAATTCTGTCCGACAATTCGACGGTATTAGCGTATTTTCGGAATTATAGAGGTACTCATTCCATCCTGTTATTCATGTTAACGGAATGAATCTTTCGGTTGCTACTAGAACATCAAGTTCTATCAGTCCGTCATATTCCGGGTCGTCCGAACGTATTAGCGGACTCCCTTCACTGAGGGGCCGTTTGTTGCCGCCAGATTCGGCTTTCAACAAACAAGTTTTCAATCAGATTGCTACCGTAGCGAGCGGCCAATGATCGACTTATTCGCGACGCATCTCAACAATTAGTTGCAGACGTATGTGTCATTATGTTTGGATCTTCGAGCATTTGCAATAAATGCTCTATCGATCTTGTTAGACGGAATAATAAGATATGCATATCTTACAGCGTTGTTGATTCAGCAGATTTTGCTGTAGTGTAATTATTTCAATGCAAATTCTGTTGGTAGCTTCTCTAGCTCCACAAGACTGTGGACTATTTACTCAGGCGTCTGTTGTGGGACATGCCGTGGAAGCTTCCTCCACGTTTCAGTCCATTCTATGGTCAGATGGATTCAATCTACTGTCAGTTCTGCTTATGATTATTTCTTCATTCAACAGTCTGTGTTTTAGTTTAAGCTCATGAAGTAAGAGTTCTTCTACTTCATGGGCTTAAGCTATTAATATGGTTATTACAGATTTAATGAGGGCTGCATATTAGTGTTAGCCCTCCATTTTCACGATTTTGTATCTGAGAATATTGAGTCCTTTTCTACAGATCTACATTGTTTAGGTCCGCTATTTTTTACTCTGAAGGTCGTCTACTAAATAGTGGCAACTATGTGTGTATAGGCTTTCGGTTCCGGCAGTGACTCTGTCCTACTGCCCTCTTTGCTCTGGAGTATTTGATCCAGGGCAAGGGAAAGGGGGTGGGGGGGGGTGGCTGGGTGTTCCCTTAGGTCACCTGCTTTATAGTGTAAAGCAGGGGAATACCTCCCTTGGACTAAGTAATTCCGTGTCGATTCCGAGATGATTTTAAGGTTAAGCCTATCTTTACTCATCTGTGTAATATTTTTTAGTGTTGATTTGTGTGAAGCATTCGTATATATCACGTGATTAATTGAGCGTTAATATACAATCCTCGAACACTTTTAAATGAGTATAAAGAGTCTCATTTCTCTAGACTCCCGCATTAGTTGGCTTTCCTTAAAAAATATTAGTATAAAGGGTTATACTAGATGTTTATAGACATCATTGATGTTATTGTGCTCAATTTACAGAATAGTATCGTGTCTTTCTTTTTTGTTACAAATAAGAAAGATACATGTAAGACTATCTCTCCTTTTCTCCTTAAGGGGATAGGTCTGTTATAGGTAATTGAGTCTATTGGATTTTCTTTATTTCCTAGGCCCTCCAACCTTTTTACTATTCAGCTAAGTCTGGGTCATTGGTACAGTATAAAAATGTTAAAAAATTTATAGTAATTTATATATTTTTTTATACTTACCAATGACCCAGACGGGGATGGCCCTCCCATGAGTTGGGAACACATTCCTCCCCGCTGAGTACATAATGCTTACCAGGCACTGGTTGTAAGAATGATTTTTGGCGGCAATTTCGAGACCTCCTTGACACTGCGCATGCACAGTGGGGTAAAAGTATGGAGGACCATATAGGACATGTAATTTTCGGTTTTAGATGCAAATTTTGGGGATTGGGGGGTAAAATTTGCGTTTGGCCCTTAATATTTTAGAGTTAGCACCAGCTAACTCTGGGTCATTGGTAAGTATAAAAAATATATAAATTATTATAAATTTTTTAACTTTCTTTAATATTTGTTGGTCATAGGTATGCCCACACCAGTTATTTTTTTTTTTTTTATTACTTGTTCACTCAGAAATTGTGTCCGTCCGAGCAAAATTTTGTCTGTTCAGCCTGTATCTCGGGTATCGAATGTTCTATTGCAATGAAATTTGCCGCGAAAACTGCTTATGGTATAGGCTTTTAAAAAAGGATTCAACGATATTTCTCACATTCTCCTGAGTTATCCCCATTTTTAGCTCACCTGACTTTCAGTCAGGAGAGCTATAGTGATCACTCACCGTCCGTCCGTCGTCCATCGTCCGTGAACATGGTGTTTGCGTCTTCTCCTCCCAAACCGCTGAACCAATTTAATTGATATTTGAGATAATAGTTTGTTATGACATCGCAATTTGATTTTGTTCAAATCAAGTTGCCCCGCCCGTGGGTAGGGCCACACCCAAAAAGTGTGCTGAAATCTTAAAAAATCTTCTTCTCATGAACCAGCAGTAGCAGAGACTTGATATTTGGTGTGCCGCTTCCTTTTGAGGTGTAGACTCAGATTTTTTCAAGAGAAGTTTGTGGGGCTATACTTGGCGTCATTATGGGAGGGGCAAAATTTTTGGCCCCGCCCAAAATTTCTATTTTCCAAACCGAGAGGCTGATTTGAACCAAATTTTATGTGAGGGCTTATTGGGTCATAAGTAACTAATTTATGCTGATTTTTTTTTTCCTGTAGCTCCATGGGAACCGCAGGAGCTAAAAATAGAAAAAAATTAAAACGCCCATATCTCCAAAACTGCACGGCACCGAGAATTTTTATTTGGTGTGAAGCTTCCTTAGGACCAACAGAAAGAATTGGTAAAAAAAAATTGCTATCAGTTTTATCATAGGGTACAGTTTCGGGACATTGAAAAAGTGCTGAGTCAGCACTTTTTAACACTGTAGGCAATGGGAAAAACATTAAAAAATCTTCTTCTCCAGATCCAGCAGGCAGAATCTTTTGATATTTGGTATGCAACATTGGAGGGTGGATCTGATTCAGGTTTGTTCAAACCGGCCCCCTGGGTTCATATTTGGGCTCAGTATAGGAGCCCGATTTCGAACTTAGTGCATTTCAGGCAAATTTCTTAAAAAATCTTCTCCAGATCCAGCAGGCAGAATCTTTTGATATTTGGTATGCAACATTGTGGGGTGGATCTGATTCAAGTTTGTTCAAATCGGCCCCCTGGGTTTATATTTGGGCTCAGTATAGGAGCCCAAATTTGAACTTACTGCATTTCAGGCAAATTTCTTTGAAAATCTTCTTTTCCAGATCCAGCAGGCAGAATCTTTTGATATTTGGTATGCAACATTGTGGGGTGGATCTGATTCAAGTTTGTTCAAATCGGCCTCTTGGGTTTATATTTGGGCTCTGTATAGGAGCCCAAATTTGAACTTAGTGCATTTCAGGCAAATTGCTTTGAAAATCTTCTTCTCAAGATCCAGCAGGCAGAATCTTTTGATATTGGGTATGCAACATTGTGGGGTGGATCTGATTCAAGTTTGTTCAAATTGGCCCCTTGGGTTTATATTTGGGCTCAGTATAGGAGCCAAAATTTGAACTTAGTGCATTTCAGGCAAATTTCTTAAAAAATCTTCTTCTCCAGATCCAGCAGACAGAATCTTTTGATATTTGGTATGCAACATTGTGGGGTGGATCTGATTCTATTTTGTTCAAATCGGCTCCCTAGATTCATATTTGGGCTCACTATAGAAGCTCGAATTTGAACTTAGCATTTCAGGCAAATTTCTTCAAAAATCTTCTTCTCCAGATCCTGCAGGCAGAATCTTTTGATATTTGGTATGCAACATTGTGGGGTGGATCTGATTCAAGTTTGTTCAAATTGGCCCCTTGGGTTTATATTTGGGCTCAGTATAGGAGCCAAAATTTGAAATTAGTGCATTTCAGGCAAATTTCTTAAAAAATCTTCTTCTCCAGATCCAGCAGACAGAATCTTTTGATATTTGGTATGCAACATTGTGGGGTGGATCTGATTCTATTTTGTTCAAATCGGCTCCCTAGATTCATATTTGGGCTCACTATAGAAGCTCGAATTTGAACTTAGTGCATTTCAGGCAAATTTCTTCAAAAATCTTCTTCTCCAGATCCTGCAGGCAGAATCTTTTGATATTTGGTATGCAACATTGTGGGGTGGATCTGATTCCAGTTTGTTCAAATCGGCCACCTGGATTCATATTTGGGCTCACTTTAGAAGCCCAAATTCGAACTTAGTGCATTTCAGGCAAATTTCTTTGAAAATCTTCTTCTCAAGATCCAGCAGGCAGAATCTTGTGATATTTGGTATGCAGCATCCTTAGGGGGGTGAGATTCAAGTTTGTTCAAGCCATGTCCCTAGGTCCATATTTGGGCTCAATGTGGGAGCTTGAATTGTAACTTTGTTCAAAATGAGGAATTTTCTTATTAAGAAAATCTTCTTCTTCAGATCCAGCAGTCGGAATGGTTTGATATGTGGTGAGTAGCATCCTTGGGGGGGGGAGGGGGATTCAAGTGTGTTAAAGCCAAGTCCATGGGTCCATATTTGGGCTCCCTGTGGGAGCCCAAATTATAACTTAGTCAATATGAGGAATTTTTCTTTAAAAATCTTCTTCTTCAGATTCAGCAGTTGGAATGTTTTGATATTTGGCATGGAGCAACCTTAGGGGGCTGAGATTCAAGTTTGTTCAAGCCAAGTCCCTTGGTTCATATTTAGGCTCACTATGGGAGCCTGAATGACAACTTAGTTCAAAATGAGGAATTTTATTTAAAAATCTTCAGATCCAGCAGATGAATGCTTTTGATATTTTTTATGCAGCATCCTTAGGGGGGTAAGATTCAAGTTTGTTCAAGCCATGTCCCTAGGTCCATATTTGGGCTGATTGTGGGAGCTCGAATTGTAACTTGGTTCAAAATGAGGAATTTTCTTTAAAAATCATCTTCTTCAGATCCAGCAGTCGGAATGTTTTGATATTTGGTGTGCAGAATCCTTAGGGGTGTGAGATTCAGGTTTGTTAAAGCCAAGTCCCTGGGTTCATATATGGGCTTCCTGTGGGAGCCCGAATTATGACTTAGTTCAGTATGAGGAATATTCTTTAAAAATCTTTTTTTAGATCCACTGGTCAGAATATTTGGATATTTGGTTTCAGCTTTTCTTAGGAGGAGCAGATGCAACTTGTGGAAATCAATTCTCTGGGTTGCTATTTAGGCTACCATGTCAGGTGAGCGCCCTCAGGCCCCCTGGGGCCTCTTGTTTAACTTAGAAATTGTAGGAAATGGACATTATTTGTCTGTTCAGCCTGTATCTCAGGTATGGGTTATCGAATTTCAGTGAAATATGGCATGCAGTTTACCTATGACAAAGGCTTCTGCCTCATTGCATAAAACTTCTAAACACCAAACAATTTACCATACCTTTTGACTTAGAAATTGTTAAAAACTTTCGAAGAAAATGGGGGGGGGGGGGGGGGGGGGAGGTGTACTGGATTGGGGTTATCAGATTTCAGTGAAATATAGCATGTAGTTTGCCTATAACAAAGGCTTCTGCCTCATTGCATAAAACTTCCAAACACCAAACAATTTACCATACCTTTTGACTTAGAAATTGTTGAAAACTTTCGCAGAAAATGGGGGGGGGGGGGGGGGTATACTGGATTGCATCCATCTGTCTGTGTGTCCATCTGTCTGTCCGTATAAGAATATTCATAACTTAAATAAATCATTATGGAATTAAATGAAACTTGGTATGCAATTAAATTGTAACATTGCCCAAGACTAGAATGAATTTCGGTGTTGTCAGATAATTTTTTATTATTTTATTAGATAATTTTACCTCCACTTTCGAGGAAAATGGGGGTATACTGGATTACATACATCCGTCTGTCTGTGCGTCCATGCGTTTGTCTGTGTGTGAGTCTGTCCGAGAATATTCATAACTTTCATAACTTAAATGAATTATTATTTTCTATAACATTTGTTGGTCATAAGTATGCCCACACTAGGCGGTACACCACGTGGGGGTATGCACCGGACGACAGTCCAGCTCTTGTTTTCATTGGTAAAATGTCTATTCAATTAACAGGGTTCCACCGTATAATGAAATGAATACTTGTTTATCATCAGAGTTTATGGAAGTGCCCAAACTCTGGCCAATTGAATATCCTTGTTAATTTAATATTTCTCACTGTATTATGTCAGGGATTCTAGCAGGTAAATATAACTTTATTTAATATTTCTTGTTTATCACAGTTCTTTCAAGCTCTGTCAAATCAAAAGAAAGAGATTAAATTTTTAATTTTTTGTTCAAAAACAATATCATAAATAAAATTTTGGATAACAGAAATCTGTATTTAATATTTTCTGCTCATAATTAAGACATATAATTGATTAAATAGCTATTAATACCAACTGTAAGATTAAACTGATAGATGGCTCAAATCTTTAACTTGTAGAGTGTTGGATGTCCATATTTGGGTTTTATTAGCTCACCTACATCTGTAAGATGTGGTGAGCTATTGTGATAACCTCGGGCGTCGGAGTCGGCGTCCGGCGTGTCCAATATTGTAAGATTTAATGTTAAGGTTAATTTCTCAAACATCAGTGGGCTCAGGCCTTTGATATTGCATATGTAGGTTGTATGGGACTATCAGAACAGTATTTAACCCTGATACTACGACTTTTTTCCAAATTTCACCTAAAATTTTCTGCCAAAAGTTGTTGTAAGAATTTGCGTTTAGGTGTTGTAAGAATTTGTGTTAAAGTCAGCTTTTGTGCAGATTGTGCTGCTTTAACTTCTCATTACTGTTGATTTTCATATTTCAATAACAACTGTAGGTATTAACCCTACTGTATGCAGAAATTTAACAAAAATTTTCTTTTTTTTCACTCAAAATTTTCATGTTTTTCTCGGACTTAGTAAATTTTAAGTTGTAAAACTTTGTAAACTTTGTGTTTAGGTGAGTTGTGTTTCTATGTGTCTTTCCAAGCGATTAATATTCTACACTTGGGTTACTGAACTCCATTGCAGTAATATTTAACCCTCATTACATGCATATTTGAGGAATTTGAGGCTGATTTTCTGCCAAAACTTGTAAGAATTAGCGTTTAGGTGTTGTAAGAATTTGTGTTAAAGTCAGCTTTTGTGCAGATCGTGGTTTTTTAACTTCTCTTTACTGTTGATTTTCATATTTCAATAACAACTGTAGGTATTAACCCGACTGTATGCAGAAATTTAACGGAAATTTTCTTTTTTTTCAGTCAAAATTTTCATGTTTTTCTCAGACTTAGTAAATTTTAAGTTCTAAAAGTTTGTGTTTAGGTGAGGTGTTAAGGTGAGTTCTCAAAGATCAGTGGGCTCAGGCCTTTGATATTGCATATGTAGGTTGTAGGGGACTATCAGAACAGTATTTAACCCTGATACTATGACTTTTTTCCAAATTTCACCTAAAATTTTCTGCCAAAAGTTGTAAGAATTTGCGTTTAGGTGTTGTAAGAATTTGCATTAAAGTCAGCTTTTGTGCAGATTGTGGTGCTTCAACTTCTCATTACTGTTGATTTTCATATTTCAGTAACAACTGTAAGTATTAACACGACTGTATGCAGAAATTTAACGGAAATTTTCTTTTTTTTCAGTCAAAATTTTCATGTTTTTCTCGGACTTAGTAAATTTGTTGTAAGAATTTGCGTTAAAGTCAGCTTTTGTGCAGATTGTGCTGCTTGAACTTCTCATTACTGTTGATTTTCATATGTCAATAACAACTGTAGGTATTAACCCTACTGTATGCAGAAATTTAACGGAAATTTTCTTTTTTTTCAGTCAAAATTTTCATGTTTTTCTCGGACTTAGTAAATTTTAAGTTGTAAAACTTTGTAAACTTTGTGTTTAGGTGAGTTATGTTTCTGTGTGTCTTTCCAGGCGATTAATATTCTACACTTGGGTTACTGAACTCCATTGCAGTAATATTTAACCCTCATTAGGCCTAAAAAAATTAAAAATCTGTTTCTCAGGCCCTCCCGCATGGTCCCTTTGGCTGCCGCATGCTCTCTTTTTATAACCAATTTAAACTTTAAAAAAATAAAAATTAAATGGTTTATGTCTGATTTTTTACCCAAGTTAAAAAAATTGATGAAAGTGTCCCTTGAGTGCAAGAAGGCTTTGCAATGCTTTAGCATTGCAAAGCCTTCTTACACTCAAGGGATGAAATACACCAACACCCATGCTATTCTGTAGATTATGAGGCCTAAAACTTGAACCAAGAACATGAATTTTGATGGCAAGGAAGTAATTACTTAAATCAAAAATAAAATAAAAAACTGCTCGCCCGCATGCAATTTCACAAATAATGGCCTGAGAATCAGAATATCTACTTTGTGTGGCCTTACATGCATATTTGAGGAATTTGAGGCTGATTTTCTGCCAAAACTTGTTGTAAGAATTAGCATTTAAGTGTTGTAAGAATTTGCGTTAAAGTCAGCTTTTGTGCAGATTGTGGTGCCTTCACCTCTCATTACTGTTTATTTTCTCATTTCAATAACAACTGTAGGTATTAACCCTACTGTATGCAGAAATTTAACTGATTTCTTTTCTTTTTTTCAGTCACAATGTTCACTTTTTCTCTGACTTACTCAATTTTAAGTTCTAAAAGTTTGTGTTAAGGTGAGGTGTTAAGGTGAGTTCTGTTTCTATGTGTCTTTCCAGGCAATTGATATTGTACGCATGGGTTACTAAACTACATTGCGGTAACGTTGCGCCCTTATTACATGCATATTTGAGGAATTTGAGGGGGATTTTTGGGACTTATATTCACTTTCTTTAAAAAAAAATTTTTTTAACTTTTTTTTTTTATTTAATACTTTCTCATACTTGTTACTAGTTACATTAAGGCTTATTTTAGTTGTTGATGTGATGTATTTTTGTTGGGACTTATAGTCACTTTCTTGAACGAATGTTTTTCCGCAACTCCTCTTTAACCAATGAATGTACTTCAATTACAATTTCAGTGATTTATGAAAGCCTTTCCTAATTCTTATTTATGATTTAATATCTGGCCTCACGATTCATATTCTTAATCATAAACATTTCTAAAATATATATATATCCAATGATTCTATGTTGAATTGATATATAATAAATGCAGAAATATAGACTTTCCAAAGCCATCACATAAACCACATTAATCATTTGATGCCTAGTTAATGATTTATATTAACTAAATATTAGGCATGTTACATTGGAACGACATTATCAAGCGCGAATGTAGGTGAGCGTTGGGATGTAACATCCCTCTTGTTCTGAAGAGCAGGTACTGCAACTCAAAGGCTGAAATAATAATATAAAACACTGAAATAATGTGTAAATCAGTTTAATGATACAAATACGGAACACTATAATTTCTTACCACTAAATTTCTAACTTTAAAACATAATATACAGTTGAATATTTAGTAAATGCAGTTCAAAAACCTAACAACACAAGTGAAAATCAAAGGACCATCAGGACTCTGAAGTTTTCATTTGGATCATTTTGGGGATCTAGAAACTATTGCTTGATTAAAATTGCTAGGAATATAGCGTGTGGTCTTTATTCTAGCCAATCGAATCATCTAAAAACTAGGGTTTATTGGGAATTCCTCATTGATGTAATCAACTTTGTGTCAGGTGATGCTAACATTTCAAAGTTCACTAATTCATTCAATAATTTAGTGTCAATTAATTCCAATTCAATATTAAATTTATTGGATTTAAAAATTAAAATGACAACAATTAATATAGATTATCAACAATTTGTTCACAATAGCTTGATCCAGAGCGAAGTTTAGGTATGAGTTAATATGTGTGGGTAAAGTCAAAATTACTGCCTATTTTCATGATATAAACAATGAATACAAAGGATAACAGGTACTGAGAAACTGTGCGTGCCCTCACAGACCAATTTTATCATTCAGTGGCATGATATATACGGCTAAAAAAAATAGCTGACTTTGAAAAATGATAGTTGACTATAGCACCTTCCGATGCTTAGTCGATTAATCAAATCATGGTGGCAGCCTTAGTGTTTACAGACTCAGCTTCTGACAATGTTGACGTAGACTTAAAAACTAACTGCTTTTAGTTTTTCTATGTGCATGATTGACCGTTCATCGCAATTTGTAATTGTGGAAGCAATGGCGCATGAGAGCAATCACGAGCATTTAAAATGAAGGTCTGGTCAGAGATGTCACCATGATTTAATATTTTAATTTTAATTGAACTCATGTTAATCCTTTACTTGAAGTATGACCCTATATGGTCAGCACTATGAACAAAAATCAACATTTAAATTTATTATTTTTATATCATGATTGCTGTGTGTCTTCAGTGTTACCTGATACAATACAGACATAAAGAAATTTGCTAGATACATCATAGAATCTAGCCTATGTGTAAGAAAGTCATCTAAGAATGCATCTGATTGGTCGTTTCACATCTGAGTGACATTATGAATTGAATGAAATGCTTCAACACAAAACAGTGTCAAGCAAGAAAGTAAACAGATTGCTGAAGGTGATGTGTTCCTTTAAACATATCAGCTTTATCCACTTAATTTATTTATTGGGGTTTAACAACACTTATGACAGCCAGGGTCACCTTGTGTCAGACAGTTTTACGGGTTTAGGAAGCCAGAGTACCTGGATAGAACCTCCGAGCAGCTGCAAGCAACTTTCAGACTCCCTAATGTACCATCTCTCCAAATGCAGATTTAGTATTTGTTGAAGACATATACCATTTCTGTGCAGTTCGCCTTGGTACACAGTGCCACCTTGCCCCCAGGTGGGCAATCAGGATGAAGTGTATTGCCCATGGACACAACACAGTTACCACCCCTGGCGGGAATCGAATCATGGACTTTCGGTTTGAAGTCCAATGCTGTAACCACTGAGCCACCGCACTCCCTATTCACTTAAACTTTAATCATGGTATAAATACAATACTAAGGAGGATGGGAATCAATGACCCTTGTTGGCATTTTTCCTGTATTTCACACATGCCTTTGGTGCTTGTGAAATACATGAAAAACTCCAACTCAGAACATTGATTCCAGCTTTAAGTTTTTAAGTTTTGGCATTGTATATGATTTAGTGTGCCATATATTTTCAGGAAACTGTGATTTTGAAATTGACATGTGCTCTTGGAAAAACCTTAAAAACGATAACTTTGATTGGATTACTGGTAGTGGCAGAACAACAAGCACTGGTACAGGTCCTTCTTCTGATCACACAAAAGGAAATGCAAATGGTTCGTATATTTAAATTTTTCATTTCTCGTTATTGTAACACCCTTTTTTTCTGTCCCAAGTTGCTTATACATACGAGAATAAATTCCCATTTCATTAATTTCTACCTAACTGTACCACACAACTTTCCTTATAACTTTAGCAGCACATTCCTCTGCAATATGACAAGGTCCGTACACCTTTGAAAAGTGCTTAAATTTGGACCTCTTCCATGAAAAGTGTTTGAAACAAATTCCAATCTTGAATAGTACTTAATTTGGGCCGAATCAGCTGCTGGTGATCCTTATTTTTGCTCCCGAACCCTCAAAGTTTGTGAAATCACAGAGAAAATTTGAAATACTGCATTCTATTTATATTATTGGAGTTTGCCAGCTGCTTGATGATGTGAGTAAAGTGTGTAATACATCGTTGGTTTGAGTGTGTCACACGAGGTGCACAGACAACAAGTAAATAATCAAAATATGCCTGTCAGGAAATGTGTATGCAACTCATCGTGGTTAAAACAGTGTGAGTGGATCACTGCATCATGAGATACGATGAGTGCATATTGTATGTTTAAAAGATTTTAGTGTTGTGGCGATGGGGAAAGTGCCGTGAAGTCTCATCAAAAAAGTGATCACCACCAAACTTACCAAAGAAAAAAAATATTTTGTCACTGGATGCCTTCCTGAATAAGGTCGAGAAGTATAAGAAAACTTCAGAAAATTCTGCAGAACAGCTAGTTTCAGATCTTAGCGATGCCAGCGGACAAACTGTTGAATCAGCGAGCATGAGTACAAGCAGATGCGAGAACAGCATACAAACTTTTGTGCAAGCAAAAAAATAATTGAACTAAAATTCCCGTAGATCTGTGCTAAACTGAATGAGTGTTGTTTCTGCTGGGTTTAATTCAGTCTGGTATCATGAACTGATTAAGTAAAGATTTCCACATATATTGGTGAGTAAAAAGTTCCGAACATCAATTTTAGTTTGTCAGGGTATATTCTCTTGTTAGGCCTAGATACTGATAGTGAAATAGTCCTTGAAAACATGACCATGGTTCTTGAAAAGTGCTTAAATAGTGCTTAAATTTGATTCCAGGAAATGTGGGAACCCTGTATGAAACTTTTGGCTTAAAGTAACAGCAATGAAGTTAAGTTACTTACATAGGATGCCTAAAAATTTTGTTACTTTGTGATACTGTTTTAGACAAGAAACAAGAAACAAATTTTGTTGTTATTATCTTTCAGAAATTTGTCAGGAAGTAATTCCCCAGTTAGATTAAACTTTAATTTGAGTAGAGAGTTTTAACAATTGAACTATACTGAGTCAAAAAAGAAAGTATAATAAACTTTGAGGAGCAATATTTTTAGTATTATCGACTTTAATCCCAAACAAATTATTATAAATTTATATTTTGAGTCTGTGTGAATTTGCATAATTTCATGTTCTTACTGTTGCCAGCGTCATGTCAGGACGTCGCAATTCAGACATGGTGTGATATGAAAAGTTCACACATGCAGTCAATAGCATGTATGTCCACTGTTTGCCTCTTGGGTGGCAAGACATCGACGATGCATGGACCTGATAAATCTCTGGATGTCACCCTGTGTTATTGCATTGCTCTCCTGCCTTAGAATATTACGTAAATCGTCTGACGTCTGAAGATCATGAATTCATACCCGTCGGTCCAATTGATCCCAAAGATGCTCGATTGGCAACAAATCTGGCAAAAGTTTGATTTTCTGAAGTTTGATGCTCTGCTCCTCAAGAAAGTCACGACAGATATGCGCTACGTGACATCGGGCATTGTCTTGCTGGAATAACTGCAATCCAATGTTAGTGTTGAACAACAGGACAACAACAGCTTTAAGAATTTCGTCCCTATATCTCTGTCCATTGAGATTAACATCGATGAAGATCAACTGTGTTCTATGGTGCAAGGAAATTCCTGCCCAAACCATTACACTACCCTCGCTGAAATGGTCGCATTCACACACACAAGCATCAGAAAACCGTTATCCCCGTCGGTGATACACTCTTGCCCTACCATCAGTGCACTGTAGACAAAATTGTGATTCATCATTAAAAAGAACCGTGCTCCAACACTGCTGAGTCCAACAAACATGCTGACGTACCCATTCCATTCTGACGGTAAAGTGACGTTGGGTAAGAATTGGTCTGTGGTGTGGACATCTACTGCAGATGCCGTGTTCAGCGAGTCTGTTGAGGACAGTTTGTGCACTGATGCTATTGTTAGTTCTACCAAGAGTAATTGCTGCTGTCCTCGTCGCTGGAAGGAAGCGATCCCGCAAGTGAGACTTCTTGATGTGTCGGTCTTGTGCAGGGGTCGTAACTCTTTGTCGACCTGAATGCAGTCGATCGGCAGTAGATCCAGTGGTTCTATACCTTCCATTGAGACAGTAAATAGTGACCACAATAACTCCGAACTCAGCAGCGAGCTCATCTTTGGGTAACCCAGTCTCATGCATACCAATGACACGCAACCTCTGATATTTTTATATGGTACCAATGACCCAGACTTAGCTGGTGCAAACTCCCTTAAATTCAGGGCCAAACACAAATTTTGCCCCCCAATCCCCAGAATTTGCATCAAAAATGAAAATTAGATGTCCTGGTAGGTCCTCCATACTTTTACTGTACTGCGCATGCGCAGTGTCAAGAAGGTCTCGAAATTCCCGCCAAAATGTCATTCTTTGTTTGGCCCTGAAAGCAGTGTCACCTCACTGATATTTGTGCTGTAAATCTGAGTTTTAATGATGCCAGGCACATAATTATGAGAGAAATGGTGGATATGAAGTGCATTTAGGATGAGGAGAGGAGAAAAACAGTGGTTTCTGATGTTCAGGGCTGTAACTTAAAATTTTTTAAAGAAAATTTATTCATGTTGCCTATTTTTGAGGCATAGCCCTGTTGTTGTCATTCTTGCTATGAATGTTCCATTGTTTGTTCAGTGTTTCCTCTCTCCCTTTCCTTCATTTCCCCCTAGCTATTCTCCCATGCTTTTGGCTTATTTTTGTAATCTTTATTACTAAAAATTTCTTGGTAGTTTTGGCTTGGAAACAGAATTACTTTCTGTTCTTTCCCCATGTTTACGTCCTCACCCTAGGGGTGTTCAGGTGTTTTGGTCTGCATCTACCATCTGATGCTCTGCAGTCTCTTCTGGGGAAGGCTCTGTTTAGCATCAGATAGTGTTTAAATTAGACACTGATTACTGGCCCATGTTTACCAGTGCCTGGAGTCAGTTTTCTGGTTTGTTTACACTTTTTGTTTATGTTGACGACGGTTACTTCTGATAAGTGATTCCTTGTCTTCTGCCTTTATTATTCATAGTAAGATACATTAATGTTGTCCGTAAGTGTTACATTAATTTTTGCAGAATGATTTAAAAAATTTTTCCACACTTAGGCCTTTTTGGGATCCATTTGGGCTCTGGGTTCCCTTTGGGAACTTGGGCTCTTCTGAAAAAATTATTTAAAAATTTTTTTTCTTTTTGAATTGTTTTTTCATATTATTATAATGGATTTTTATATTATGTATCTTTGTTTACAAGGTTTATTGCGGGTACTATGATTGATTACTTTTACAATGAAAGATTATTGTTCAAATTGTAATGGAAGGAAGTCTTCCTCTGATTCTCATGATTTTTTCATTAATTGTAGTCAGTGTACCCTCACTAAGCCTTGTTCTTCTGTATGTAGCAATTGGGATGACAAACAGTGGACACGTGTGTCACGGTATGTTGTTAGCAGGGAGAGGGACATGCCGGTCCTCTCTCCGCAGGGTCACTCAAGTTTTTCACTCTCTTTTTCAGAGGAACAAGAATTGGGTGATGTTTCCGTGATGTCTACCAGTGCGCGTCCGTCGTCACAATCCAGAGAAGAGCTAGCGGCAAAAGTGCTCATGGATATGCGGAATTGCCTAAGAGGCCCCTAGTAGGGTCGACTGCGTTGGCGTCTACGTCCGCTAGCCGCGTCCATTTACTGAATGGTACAGCACCCGGGTTCGTCCATTGCGGTCCAGGAAGGAAATAAGGGTGTTGCGAGCGCTATAAACATTCCACAGGCACACCCAGTGACGAAGGAACTTGGTTTAGGATGGAAGAAGCCTTTGGGTTCAGTCCCTAGCTCGTCCACCTCCGCATGGGCTGCGAGCAAGATAGGTCTCTCTCTCGTACAACAACATCGCGGTCCGGATGTTGTTGTACAAAACGTTCCTCAGTCGGAGCTTATGTCCACCCCTCAGGACACTCCGGTATATAAACAGTCCGGAGAGACTGTATCAAGGGCTTCTTCCTCCTCACGTCAGCACACTCGACCGCACCTTGGCTACGTGACCGCCGATATCCAGCCTTCCAGAGATTCCTCGACAGCCAGGTCACGCCATCTGATAGCCAAGGATTCGAGGCCACCTTCTTCTGGACGTTTGCATAAGAGAAGTATGCAAGAGACAACGTCCACGGAGCTTCCTGCGGCTAAATCACGTAAGACCGCAGCTCTGCAGGCCTTGTTAACGGACGTACTATCGCAGATAGCACAAATCATACCAGCATCCCAGCATCCGGCAGAAGCCCTATCAGAGCAGGAAGAATCTGATGATGCTGGGTTGGTGCGTTCCGCAGCTGGATTGGGAGCGGACAACCGAGATATCCAGGAGGTCCGTCAGGATGGCGAAAGGGATATGGATGAATTGGAGTTCTCCCTTTCGGAACAACACAAAATCGCTGTCGAGTTAATCTGGCATTTTCTTCCTGATGTTGTTCCAGCGGACCAGGATGCTGCTCAGCCGGATAGGAGGCTTATAGTGCCACTGGACACCAAATTTTTTAATCGGTTTAGGGACACCGTTCTTGAGTTTCCGTCTCAGTCCAGGAATGTCTCACGGACATTTGAACTTTTGAATGACACTATCAATAAACTTGCTGGTAAATCGGGCAAGTCAGCCTTCCTATCAGCTAATGCTCTTAATCTGCCTTTCATTAATTCAAGGAATAGATGTGAAACGGCAGGACAGGGCGTTCAGAGAGTTCCTCTGCGTCTAGACGACCAGGCTGAAGACCTTGAATTATCCATGCTGTCGTCTATGTCTATTCATAGCTCTACCTTGGAAAGTACAATATCTTCAAATAGAGCAAATATAGATGCACTCTCGTACGCAGATCACCTTACCAGAGCATTGTCGTTACGCCTTCAAGGGCAAGAATTTCAGGACGTACAAACGTCTTTGAGAGTTCTGTCAAGGGCTTTTGCCTATTCTACATATAACTCCGCCCTTTCGGTGGCTAATCTGGAGTTGGTTAGATGTGACGGAACCCTAGCTACGTCCACAAAAGTGGATAGTAAGGTGAAAAACTCTCTTAGAGTCGCTCCGGTCTCCGGAGAGCTTCTCTTTGACAGCAAGCTTTCTGCTATTTACGATAAGTTAACTAAGAAAGCTTCAGACTCTCTGCTTTTTAAGTCCGCTTCTAATAAGTCGGAACCAGCAGAAAAAAGTAGGCCTGGATCTTCTGGGACATGCACGTCCAGGGGAAGTTCCTTTAGAGGTGCGTACGCGCCCTCTAGGCCTTATTCTCGAGACCGTCAAGGCAGCAACTCTAGAAGGGGCCATAACGCTGGCCGTAATAATAGGTCAGATGCCCCTAGGTTGATGGCATGAGGTGCACGTCGGGGAGGACGTGGTTTCTCCTTCCCCAAGCCTCGCAGGTCCAGGAAGTGATGGTGTAGACCTCTGTCGCGTTCCTGTGGGTGGAAGGTTGTCGAGTTATTTACAAAATTGGGAATTGATTACGGAGGACCTTTGGGTTCGAAGGGTAATTGCGGAAGGACTGAAACTGTCCTTCAAAGGAAAACCTCCATCAACTCGGAAGTCCAAGATGGACTCAACTTCCGTCGAATATTCTAAAAAGAGACACACTTCTTTCAGAAGTTCAGTCTCTTTTACTGAAGAACGCGATAGAGGTCATAGAAAACCAGGAATCTCCAGGTTTCTACAGCCATCTGTTTCTGGTTCCCAAACCAGATGGCTCGTTCTGTCCAGTAATAGATTTAAGCTGGATAAACAAGCTGATTGTGGCTCCAAAATTTTATATGGAGACCATGCGATCGGTCAGAACGAGCATTCGAGTGAACGACTATGCTGCGAGCATAGATCTCAAGGATGCGTACTTTCACATCATGGTACGTCCGGCGTTTAGAAAGTATCTTCGTTTCGCTGTCCTAGGTGTTGTATATCAGTTCCGTGCGATGTGCTTCGGTCTGAATCTAGCACCCTGGGCTTTCACTCGGATAATGAACTCGGTCATGACTTGCTTCCGAGCTCATTCGTCTGCGGTAACGTCAGCCTACCTGGACGATATTCTTCAGAGGTACGGCAATGAGTTAATGCTTCAGAACGATGTGCAGAATCTTCTACTATTGCTCCGACATCTCGGTTTTATAGTAAACGAACAGAAGTCGGATCTGGTGCTGTCCAAGTCATTCACTCACCTGGGGATGAGCTTCGAGATGCACAACAATCTCGTTCGTCTGCCGTTAACCAGAGCAAAATTAGTCAGTTGTTATGCTCGCTATTGTCTAAACTCAGAGAAGGTTACAGCGAGAGAATTCATGAGACTGATAGGTCTGTGCGGAGCTGCCGCGGATCTCATTCCAATGGGGCAGCTACACACTCGTCCTCTCCAAATCTTTTTGACTCAGAATTGGAAAGTGAAGACTCATTCGCTCGATGCAGACATCCTCTTGTCAGACCAAGTGAATCAAGAGATTCAGACTTGGGCAGACATTCAGTGGTTAACCTAGGGAGTTCCACTGCAATTGCTGGATCCGAGTTTTACTATTATGACGGATGCCAGTCAAACAGGTTGGGGCGCGACACTATGCCCGTCGGATTCGAGGTGCCAAGGTCTTTGGGATCCTCAATTTTTAGGCAAGCACATAAATATCAAAGAAATGATGTCAATTTGGCTTGCATTGCGTCATTGGATGGACGTTATTCAGAACACACACGTTCAAAATTTGTCCGACAATACGACGGTAGTAGCATATATTCGGAATCAGGGAGGCACTCATTCTATTCCGTTGTTCAAGCTAACGGAAAGAATCCTTCTGTTTGTACTGGAACATCAGGTTCTACTATCGGTCCGTCATATTTCGGGTCATCTGAATGTGTTAGCAGACTCCCTTTCATGGAAGGGTCGCCTGTTGCTGTCGGAATGGACTCTCAACAAGCAGGTTTTCAATCAGATTTGCTACCAATGGGAGCGACCAATGATAGATTTGTTTGCGACGCACCTCAACAATCAGTTGCAGACTTATGTATCCCCATGTCCGGATCCTCGAGCGTTTGCAGTAGACGCTTTGTCGATCCTGTGGGATGGGATAATAGGATATTCGTATCCTCCAGCACCACTGATTCAGCAGATATTGCTCAAGATAAAGCAATCCCACTGCAAGATTCTGTTGGTAGCATCTCTGTCACCACAGAGACCGTGGATAAATCTACTCAGGTGTCTGTTGTGGGACATGCCGTGGAAGCTTCCTCCACGGGAGGATTTTCTGTCGCAGGGGAAATTGCGCACGCTTCACCACAATCTGCAAGGTCTCAGCCTTCACATATTTCCGTTGTGCGGTCCTTCTTGCACAGTAAGTGTTTTACAGGACGAGCAGTGGACGCAATTTCTAACTGCAGAAGGACCTCCTCTTTGCTAAATTATGCTGCAAAGTGGAAGGTCTTTCGCCAGTGGTGTAGGGATCACTCTGTGGATTTATATGATCCCTCCATTCCTGACATTCCTAATTTTCTGGTCTATTTGTTTGACGCGATCAAACTGTAGCCTGTTACTATCAAGGGTTATAGGTCTCTGTTATCTGATACCTACACTCACCATGATACATTAATGCTTGGTTCTAATGTCTCTTTATCTAAATTAGTTAGAAACTTTTCGATAAATAGACCTATAACTCTTAGATTAATTCCGAAATGGAATTTAGCATGGGTTCTTCTTAAGCTAAAAGAAGCACCTTTTGAGCCTCTTGATACAGTGGACTTCAAATTCTTAACATATAAGACAGCTTTTCTCTTAGCCTTCTCTTCTGCTAGAAGAGTTAGTGAGCTTCATGCTTTATCGGTAGATGATTCTCACTATCATAGTGTTGGTAATACTGTTACTTTTACTACTAATGTTGGATTTTTGGCTAAGAATCAGACTCCTAATAAGTATCCTGAACCTATTGTTGTTAGGGCCCTTCCGTCTTCAGACGGGCATTGGCCTTTACTCTGTCCTGTTAGAGCAATACGTATTTATAAACATAGGTCTGAGTTTATTAGAAAGGGACATAAGCGTTTCTTTTTGTCTTTGATGCCTAATAGAAAGGACATTATGGTTCATTCTATTGCTAGATGGATTCAATTAACTATACGTACTGCTTATGAAAAGTTATCTTCTTCTCAACAGTCTGCTCTCAAGATTTCGGCTCATGAAGTAAGAGCTCTATCAACATCTTGGGCTTATGCTAATAGTATTGCTATTACAGATTTAATGAAGGCTGCATATTGGTCTCAGCCTTCCACTTTCACTAATTTTTAGTCGAGTTGTGACGAAGTCAAACTCGACTTATAGTTTGGTGAATGGCGGGCGGGCGGGCGGGCGGGCGGGCGGGAGGGCGGGCGGGCGGGCGGGCGGGCGGGTGGGCGGGCGGGCGGGCGGGCGGGCGGGCGGGCGGGCGGGCGGGCGTAAACAATTGGTTTCCGGATGATAACTTGATAGTGGTTCAACTCACATTCATTAAACTTCATACATAGGTTGGTCTTGGTGGGAGGAAGAACCCTATTGATTTTGGACATGCTACGTCGAAGGTCAAGGTCACAGTGACCTTGAACATAGTAAATCTTAAACAATTGGTTTCCGGATGATAACTTGATAATGGTTCAACTCACATTCATGAAACTTCATAGGTAGATTGGCCTTGGTGAGGGGAAGAACCCTATTGATTTTGGACTCGCTACGTCAAAGGTCAAGGTCACAGTGACCTTTAACATAGTATATCGCAACAATTGGTTTCCGGATGATAACTTGATAGTGGTTCAACCTAGAGTCATGAAACTTCATAGGTGTGTTGGCCTTGGTGCGAGGAAGAACCCTATTGATCTTGGACTCACCAGGTCAAAGGTCAAGGTCACAGTGACCTTGAACATAGTATATCGCAACAATTGGTTTCCGGATGATAACTTGATAGTGGTTCAACCTAGAGTCATGAAACTTTATAGGTGTGTTGGCCTTGATGCGAGGAAGAACCCTATTGATCTTGGACTCACCAGGTCAAAGGTCAAGGTCACAGTGACCTTGAACATAGTATATCGCAACAATTGGTTTCCGGATGATAACTTGATAGTGGTTCAACCTAGAGCCATGAAACTTTACAGGCGTGTTGGCCTTGGTGCGAGGAAGAACCCTATTGATGTTGGACTCACTAGGTCAAAGGTCAAGGTCACAGTGACCTTGAACATAGTATATCGCAACAATTGGTTTCAGGATGAGAACTTGATAGTGGTTCAACCTAGAGTCATGAAACTTCATAGGTGTGTTGGCCTTGGTGCGAGGAAGAACCCTATTGACCTTGGACTCGCCTGGTCAAAGGTCAAGGTCACAACTCGACATTGGATCTGTGATCCTGAGCGGCATTTTTATCTTAGAAATATTGAGTCCATTTCTGGAGATCTACATTGTTTAGAAATATTGAGTCCATTTCTGGAGATCTACATTGTTTATGTCCGTTATCTGTTGCTCAGAATATCGTCCACTAAACAGTTGGAACTATAGTTATGTAGGTTTTCTGTTCCAGCAGTGACTCTGTGTATTTGATCCAGAGCAAGGGGAGGGGGGGGGGGGGGGGTGTTCCCTTAGGTCACCTGCTTTGTAGTGAAAAGCAAGGGAATACCTCCCCCAGAGTCAGTAATTCCGAGTCGGTACCGGGATGGTTTTAAAGTGTAAAGCTAATGTTTACTCATGTCATGTAATATTTTTAAAGTGTAGGTCGGTGTGAAGCATTTGTATATGTCACGTGTCAAACGGGCGTTAATATACAATCTTCAGACACTTTTAATGAGTATAAAGAGTCTCATTTCTCTGGACTGTCTTTATTTATTGGCTTACCTTTAAAAATAATTGGTATAAAGGGTTATACTGGATTTTAATAGAGGTCATTGATGTATTTGTGCTCAATTACAGAGTTGGGAACTCTTGCCTCCCCGCTGCGTACATAACACTTACCAGGCACTGATCATAAGAATGACATTTTAGCGGGAATTTCGAGATCTCCTTGACACTGCACATGCGCAGTACAGTAAAAGTATGGAGGACCTACCAGGACATCTAATTTTCGTTTTTGATGCAAATTTGGGGGATTGTGGGGGGGAGGGGGGGGGGGGCAAAATTTGTGTTTGGCCCTGAATTTAATAGAGTTTGCACCAGCTATTCTGGGTCATTGGTAAGTATAAAAAATATATAAATTACTATAAATTTTTTAACTTTCGGTTAACCTTGGCATTTTTAAAAATGTCGGAAGACAAAAACTAGCGTGTTTTCTCAATAATCCAGGCTCTCTAGCACAACATAACACAAAGAAAATTGTCGGTCACCCATACAATTTGATATTCTCGGGTAGCATGTGCTATTTTGAAATCCGTAACAAAATTGTATATAGTTGGGTGGACAACATCAGCATGTCATTAAACTCTTTGCACGACTTCTTGTCCACAAACATGCAATATTAGAACTATAATATTTCATCCTTTATGCTATTTTTTCACATTTGTTTCTATTATACTTTCTTTTTTGACTCCGTATATAAACCCCTGACAGTGAACTTTTAATCTATTCCTAAACTCCTTTCATTGTGTTTTAATCATTAAAGGCCTATTTCTATTTCTTGCCACTTCTACCACTAAGAACAGTTGTTGTGATATACCACTGTCTTGGGGTGAATGTACAACTTAGATTGAATGTATACTGACAGTACTGAAGTCTTGTCTACTTAAAGTGACATCAGTGCAAAGCTAAAAGATGTGTCATATGTAGCAAGAATGTTGCAAAATTGTCCTGATCCTTAAACGTTATGTATGTTTTTACCATGTTTGTTAGGGTCTTTATGTGACTTCATAAGTCACAGTGACTTTGTGGTGATCATTTTAGATTTTCAGAGTAAGAGTTGAACCCATAGGATACAGGATTTCATAAAACAGCATGGAAAAGGAACTTTTTGAAATGATAATCGAGTTTGTAAACCAAGATTACATACTATTTTAGTAACAGTTTTCTGGCATGTATGCCTTCTATTCTATTTCAACTTTTCCTATCAGGAAACACCAGGCCTTTATATATTTTGTGACCATTTTAAAAACATAAGGGTTGAACGATGATGGGCACTCATTGTGGGTTGGCATCATATGGTTCTCTTAAATTTTATTGTAAGTCTTTAATGGACATGAATGAGAAAGGTAAATTTTGAAAAATGAGAAGGCTCCTGTGCTATTGAGTTACCAAAATAAAGCATTGCAGATGGTGCCTTGTTTTACGTGAAGGATGATATTAGCTAATGAATCTTCACTATTAAAAACCTTATGCAGAATAAGCTATGCTTTGGAAGATAAATCAAAATATTCACATTATTGGAAAATCAGATATCAGTACTTTGGGAATTGTTAAAATGTGTTTTGATTAATAAAATTAATTTTCAACTGTGATTGTTTCTTTCTTCTTGTTTTGTAGGTACATACATTTTCATTGAAGCCTCAACACCAAGACATCCTGGTGACAGAGCGGTATTACAAAGTCCCAATTTTCAAACATCACAGGATAAGTGTATGATTTTCTGGTATCACATGTTTGGAAGTAGTATTGGGACCTTAACAATCTGGCAGCAGTCAGCTACCAACACCACAGCCCGCAAACAACTTTGGTCCTTGTCAGGGCAGCAAGGGAATTCCTGGGAAAAAGCAATGTTACCACTCAGTGCAGCTGGTGGATATAATGTAATTTTCTACTTCAGTTATCAATTACCTCCAGGCCTTTTTGTAAGAGGCATGCAATTGCTCATGCATGCCCTATTTTCACCTAAATGATTTTTAGGCAAGCTTTATGCTTCCATAACAGAATGTATGCCTGCTTGCTGTACGGTAACATAAATGAAGTAACAGGCCCAAATGTTTTGTTCCTTCCCAGGTATTATGGTATTTTATGAGTTTTGACTCCCAGTTAATATGATATTAAAACATGGAACATAAACATGGGCTTTCAGATCAAACATTGAAGCACAGAGATATGTATAAATGACCATTGTAATGGCACAGGGCTTTCCTCATTGGACTCCCAATGTAATTGTTTGTTAACACATGAGCAAGGGATGTGTATACACACAGAGACAGTTAGTAGGTTTAGCCCATTGACTGTCTCCACTGGCCTCTCTATCCTTTGGCCAAAAGCTAAGATGTTTTATTATACGCTAAATGATAGATTATTGAAAAAATGGCAGAAAGATAGAAATTGTATCCCCCACTGTGAAGATATAGACATTTTCACTTTCATGGTATCAATCAAAATGGTGGCTTTCAAAGCATAACAAAGCATCAAGGTGAAAACGAGTCAAATTATCACTGGAAATGATCAATTTGTTCCAAAAACATATAATGATAAGAAACTCTAGTGTTTTTGAGTGGTTACTGATCATTTCCAGCAATAATTCAACACATATTCACCTTGAATTGATGCATGAAACCCACCAGCTGAATCAGATGGCAAGATGCTACCTGTTCTGATTATCGATCAAATCATTTCCGTGTGTCAATGCTTATCAGCTGTTTACTTTCATGCATCAGCTCAAGGGTGAAACGAGTGGAATTATCGATAGGAATGATCAGATTTTTATAAAAAGAAAATCTAGTGTTTTTGTCATGAGTGGATTCTGAAAATTATCTCACTCTTGACCGGGACAAATACTTATTTTTGCTCACTATCCGCTCAAAAACACAAGATATCTCTCACCCCAAACTCATTACGTTTAGAAAGATGAAAAATCTATAATTTTGAACTTCTCACTACCACTAACATTCCCTAAACGACTGAGTCCATTCCTTCTGTGTGCAGCACTTAGTATTCACACCCCAAATTATTACACCTGGCAGTAATCCAACTGAATGTTACTCAAATGAGATGTTTGTGTACTAAAACAGCAGTCTTTATTAGCCCTACAGGAAAAAGATTCAGTAAAGGCCTTCCATCGATCTTTCCATCTGTATAGAAGTTTGTTGAAGATATAGAACCATATTCTAAGGTGCTGTACATGTTACTGAGCTTGTGCAAATATACAAACAGAATATATACAGTATCTTACAGTCCAGAACATCACTTATAGGCTTTTTGAAACAGGTATGTTTTCTGATCTTTCTTGAAAAGGTTGACATTTGACAGTCTTTTTAGGTGTTCTGGTAAATTATTCCACAAGTGAAGGCCAGCAAATGAGAATTACCTATCTCCAAATGTCTTACACCTATGTTTTGGAACATGTAGCAGCATTTTACCATCGGACCTCAGGTTGTATTGACACACATTCTTGGTATTGAGGAGTTCTTCTGAGTAGGCTGGTGACATGTTGTTTTGTGTCTTAAAAACTAATAATAAAGTTTTGAAAATTATTCTGTACTTGACTGGCAGCCAGTGCATATCCCTCAGAATAGGAGTGATGTGTTGAGATCGTGATACCCTACATACCACTTGGGCTGATGCATTTAGCACCATCTGCAGGCGAGAGTACTGATTTTGTGGAAGGTTGAACAGTAAGGCATTACAATAATCCAAATGTGAAGTTACAAAGGCATTAACTAGGGTTTTTATTGAGTCTTTGGTGAGGAACTGTCTTATCTGTTTAACTTTGTAGAGACCTCTGAAAGTCTTATTGCACATATTTGTAACATGTCTGTCCCTAGACATGGTAGAGTCGAAGAAGGCACCAACATTACGTACACTATTACTTGCACTGATGGCGGAATCTCTTACCTTCACTGAATTGATGCCAACTTTAGTGAGTTGTTGTCGTGAACCAATTATACAATAATTTGAACAAAAGTTATCAGATTTCTACTTTATTTTACCAATGTCTTGGACAAGTCCTTAACCACAGAAATTCCTCAAAAATTGAGAGTTATTGCCTTTTGTTTGATTAATTTTGTTTCAAATTTTATTGTTTATGCAATAACTTGAACAATAAACATCAGAGTTTAATAAATTTGGACATGCTGCTTTTCATGAATATTATATTATACAAGTTAAAAAAAACCACACAATACATGTTCACCCAATTGACTTCTGTGGGGGCTCAGTTTAGTCAAACTTTTATCCAGTTGACACCACCCATATCACCTACATTATGGGTGACAAATTTTCTTTTTATACCCCCACCCCCCCCCCCCACAAACAAAGTTTGGTGGGGTATATAGGAATCACCTTGTCTGTCCATCTGTCTGTCCATCTGTCCATCCTTATAAGTGCAACTCCTCCTAAACCGTTTGAAGAATTTTCATGAAACTTTACACAATGGAAGAACTCCATATGAAGATGTGCAAGAAGCAATATAATTCTGTTCTGACAGGCGTGGGAGGTATCACTTTGTGAGCTTGCTCACAGTACCTCTAGTTTGCATTATACTGCTTGAAATCCTGCAAAACCAATTTTGAAGCAGAACAAAAACAAAAAGATCACCCATATAACCCACCACCACCCCAAAATCTGGGTTTCCATTTGCAGCCAAAATATGAACCTAGATACAATAGCTACTCATCAGTTTATTAGCTATCCTTTTTGGATAAATACTCTATCATGCTTTTTTCTTGGGTCTTTCTGTAATAAATTGCATTTAATAGTTAAATCAAATATTACAAAAACTTAGGTAATCTAGCTTTTTGTATCAAATTTACTGTATTATATATACCAAAATTTAAAAATGTCCCTCAGTGGTTTTTCATTTAGATTCTGAAAATATCAAGTATCCAATATAAGGGAAATAGCCATCCAGTGCTATTCACACAAATTGCCATTCACATTTTATTTTGTTTTTTCCTCATCATTAAGCTTGTTGCAGTTAGAGGTCATAAGCTTTATTACCTGCCTGTTCTATGAAATCCCCATTGGCAGCAACACTAAATCTTGCGAAAAATTAAATTCGTTCCGCACATGTGTGCAACAGAAATCGTCGACAGACTATTTTTAAATAGAAGCAAAATTTCCCTAGAATTTTCTAGAAATTGTGCAGCATAATTACAATTTGAATCCCTAGTAACAGCTAAAAATCATCCCCTGAGTTCCAATGTATTCTATGTGCTGGTAGGCACATAGAACACATTGAAACTCGGGACAAAATGGTAATGCAGGTTCCCCTTGCCAATTTGGTTGGTGATAAAATGTGTTCTTTTTATATGCCTGTTTGAAAAACGGCACGTATTATGTGAATGGTCTCGCCATCCATCCGTCTGTCTGTCTGTCTGTGTGTGAGTCCATCCGAGAATATTCATAACTTTCATAACTTAAGTAAATTATTATTTTCTATAATATTTGTTGGTCATAGGTATGCCCGCACTAGTTATTATTTTTTTTATTACTTGTTTTTATTACCTGTTCACTTAGACATTATTTGTCTGTTCAGCCGGTATCTCAGGTTTCGGCTATCAGATTTCAGTGAAATATGGCATGCAGTTTGCCTATGACAAAGGCTTCTGCCTCATTGCATAAAACTTCCAAACACCAAACAATTTACCATACCTTTTGACTTAGAAATTGTTGGTAATTGTTATACTCCCACTTTCGAAGAAAATGGGGGGGGGGGGGGGGGGGGTTGGTATACTGGATTACATGTGTCCATCTGTGCATCCATCCGTGCATCCATCCGTGCATCCATCCATGTGTGAGTCCGTCCGAGAATATTCATAACTTTCATTATTTTCTATAATATTTGTTGGTCATAGGTATGCCCCCACTAGGCGGTACACCTTGTGGGGGTATGCACCGGACGACAGTTCAGCTCTTGTATCTTATGACTTGACTGTTTTACATGTAGTTTTGACATTACATATTTGATTTATTATTAAATACTCTTTAATGACACCTTCCATTGATTTTATTGCCCTCTTTCAAAACAAGACTCACTGATCATCAGTTTGATTAGAAAAGTACTGTAGAAGGTTTGCCACACACCATAAACCTAAGATTTCTTGTCTTGCCAGACAGCTTCATAGTAAACAATATAGAGACCAGGTTTTTAAAATGAGCAGTTCAATAAAAATTTGGAACTACTTTGTAAGACAAGAGCACAAAAACAATCATGTCAGTGTGGAGCATTTCATTAGCAGTAACTTTGAAATTGGAGTTCTTTATTGAAGAACCTTCACTTGCAGCACAAATCTATAATTTTTTCACAAAATGGTTACCATATCATAAACAGAAAATGGAATCTCAGTTTCTCTCATAGGATATTTATGAAACTTATCTGAGGTTTAGCAAAATGGAAAATTCTAAGACCCTTTTCATAAAATACTGTGCAAGAAACACTAGTTTCATATCCTCTAGTGAAGTGAAGTGCAATACAGGGTAAAGAAATATAGAATTGTGTGTTGCTTCATTTCAGATTCAGATTGAAGGTGTTCGAGGGAGAAGTTACACTGGTGATATTGCTATTGATGATGTTACATTTAGTTCCAGTACTTGTACTCTAACACCCAGCCAAGCTGTGCCAGTGAGTACCACTCCACCAACTACAGCTACTCATCCAACTGCAACCACACCAGGTAAATAATTCATTGTGATGTCAGAATACTAGAAAAAGGTTTATTTGTACAGTGGTACCCTGTTAATTGAACAGCCACTTTGCCAATGAAGATTATTCTATTAACAGGAGTATTCAATTAACAGGGGTTGTGCCACTTTCCTGTATTCTAGAGATAAACTTAGCATTTAATCTAGTATATCTTGTTTGACAGAGCTCATGGAGCTCTGTTAAACAAGATATAATAGACTAAATGCCTGTGTTGGATGTTCTGATGGCAAATAGGTCTATAAACAAAGGAAACCTGGGGTGAGTCAGGGTAATTTCTCGACAGATTACAAGATTTTTTATTCGATTAACAGGAGTTTACTCTATAACCTATATTCGATTAACAGGTCAAATTTGTACTGGAGGTATGGTAAATGGTTTTGTGTTGGGAAATTATATTCAGTTAATAGTGTTATTCAGTTAAGAGATATCCAATTAAGTGGGCTCGACTGTATTCTATCCTGTACAACTCAGTTTCATTGTACCACTTACCAAACAACTAATTTTTCTCCAACTGCACTTACACTTATTAAACATTTCAGATTAATGTCCCTCCACAGGAAAGGGATATACTAAAGAGATCCATCCATTTGTTTATCAATGCTAACATCCACCCTCACATGCATCTATCCATCCATCCTCACATGCATCTTTCTTTCCTTTATTTCATCTGTCTGACTGGAACATTTCTTTTTGTTACAACCTGAACAACAGTCATCAGATTTCAATAGATTTCTGTGTGTTACTTCTTATTAATGTTTTTGGCAATCTTGATGACCACTACTATTTGATAAAAATTAAGAGGGTCTTTAACCCTTTTTTGAATTTGCTTATGTTTTTTGCTGAACTTGACAAAGTTAAGATAAGCTTTTGCCATCAAGGAAGTTTGTGAGTCTGTTCACATTTTCTTTAGCACAGTCTACACCCTGTAGTTCTTGTCTGATCATCACTACATTTCATGTGCAGGTGCGAGGCCATGTCAAGATGAGAACATCCCATTTTGGTTGCGATTGGTCAACCGTGATTGCTGCACAGGTTCAAAACCCAAATTTATGAAGGGGTTTCATTGTAACGAGGTAGGATGACTCTGCATAATGTCTTGATGAGAAGGTCCTATTTTGGTCAGGTTCAGTCAACTGTAACGATCACAGAATCACATGACCTAGATTCCTTTAGCACTGTCTACATGTTGCATTTATGAAGGGATTTCATTGAAAATTGGTAGGATGACTCGGTATAATGTCTATATGAGAACGTCCTATATTTTTTGTGATCGGTCACCCATGATGGCCGCATGGGCACATAACCTAGATTTGTTTGGCACAGTCTACAGTTCATATTTGTGAAGCGATTTCATTGCAACTTGGTAGGATGACTCTGTATGATGTCTAGATGAGACTTTCGTATTTTGGTGACGATCTGTCTGCCATTACCTCCACTTGGGCACATGACCTAGATTCCTTTAGCACTGTCTACAGGTCGTATTTATGAAGAGATTTTATTGTAACTTGGTAGGATGACTTGGTATGATATCTAGATGAGACTGTCCTATGTTGGTTCTGATCAGTCAACTGTGACTACCAGACAGGCATATAACCCAGATTGCTTTAGCAAAGTCTACAAGGGATTTCATTGTATCTTGATAGGATGACTCGTTTTGGAATGATTTTACTGTAACTTTAGTTGACATATGTTAACTGTGAGGGCCACATCAACCCAGGACTCCGTTCTTCAGTACAGTCTACACCTCAAATTTATTGAACATTATCCTTTTCATCAAATGCTACACACAGTCGAGTTAAGCTGCAGAGTCATTAATTTTATGTGATAATATGAAAAGTAATCATCAGATTTTAGTTAATTTTGATATACAACCTTACATTGAGTTTACCTTCAACAAGTTTGAAAACCACAATGGTTTCTCAAAAACTGAGGGAATTATTGCCATTTGATTATTCCATTTTACTTGAATAATTAATAATTATGCAATAACTTTAAAAGTAATTATACATTTCAATCAGTTTTGTACTGCAGTTTTTTATTAACATTGTCTTGGGCATGTTCAAAAACTATGGTGATTTGTAAAAAATGGAGAGAGTTATTGTCCTTTTTTTATTCCATTTAAATACAAATCTTAATGTTTATATCATAACTTGAATAGTAATTTACAAAATTCAGTCAATTTTAGTTGTTCATTACACTTTTGCTTACGCCACATCTCATCAGGAGCATGAGGATGGGGGAATTGCTTTGGAATGCGATGGTTTTTCTCTTGTAGTTCTTTAAAAAAAACTATCAAAACCAGGCTTAATAGTATACAGCTGGAGCAATGGGGGTTTTTTTTACTGCTAATGCTTCATATGTTAAATTTGTTGGGTCGAAAAAAACATTTTGTTAGGTGTAGTATACTACATGCCTTTCCTACAGAATTACAAAACCCATCAATGAGATTATGCTAATGTAATGGCATTTCCAAAGGGACAGTATCATCAAACGGCCCAGACATGCATACCATAATAAGATGATAAATAATCATTATTCACCACCTTACTACTTTATGCTTTCCACATCTGCTGACCTAACTAAGGAACATGGTTACATGACATTTCAAATTAGGAACTTTCAACATTGAACATATTGCTTCCCACTGTTTTGAGATAAATTATTTCATCTTTGCTTTGTGAATACCTTTCCTAAATTTAATGTCAAACCTCAGGGACATAAGAGAATAGTATGGCTTTGTGTGCCCTATTTGCATTGTGGAGTGAGAATTTCACACTTTCCTATTGACTGTAACAGAACATTTATTGATCGATAAATTCTTATTCCTCAGGTTAATCAAGCAATGGTTTATGAAATTTCTTTTACTGATTTGAGATGTGGTATCATGCAAAAAGAGAACTTGTTTTGATCAATATACTCTTCATGTTTGAATTTTAGCCTTTTTTTTCAGCTGGATTTAACTGTAATTTTGAAAGCAACATTTGTGGCTGGAAGCAAGACAAAACTGATAAATTTGACTGGACAAGGCACCAGGGGAGAACTGGCTCAGGAGGAACAGGTCCGACTAAAGATCATACCAGTGGAAGTAAGTTTCCCATTTTCATCATGTGTAGTGCACATGAATATTTTTTCCTTCTCTTGAAATTGATTCATAATTTTTCAGCTTAACTTAGTGCAGTATGAGGAATATTCTTCACAGATCTTTAATCCACTAGGCAGAATTTTTTTATATTTATTATTCAGCAACCAGGTATTGTAAATTCAAGTATGTTCAACTCTGGCCCCCCTCAACCTCTCAAACCCCACCCGCCTAACCCCAGTTAAAAATATGACATTGACATTGAGTTTGAACAAAGGGGTGGCCACCTACCCTGTGAACTGGAAAATAGGGATTCCAGATCCTGGAAAAATGGCCCTTTTTAGGGTTAATGGAAATCTGGCATTTAAATCATCTGACAAGGACAACATAGTTATAAATAATTACATGACTTCTTCATTCCTCTGCAGTGTTAATTAAAGTTGTCATAGATGCTGAATTCAACCATAAATCTTCTCTAAACAAATTTCACAGATGAACGGTTAAGGCTCCATGGGGCCCTTGTTCTGTTCTGTTACATATGTTTGATAGATCTCTGTGAGCTCTGTCAAACCAGATATAATAGACTAAATACTCAATTGTGATATAATAAGTCTGGTTAATTAAATATTCCTGTTATTAAAATATTTTGTTCCTACACAGTAGCTGTTCTTTTAACTGGTAAAGTGCTGAGTTTTTGCCGACAACAAATCAAAGTGCATCATATACTGCTCTATTACATTTGGCACTATCCAATTAAATGTCGGAGAGCAAGGTATTGTATAAAAAATTTGATTTGTATCTGGGACAATAAAGGCTTCCTCAGGCAGAATGTAGCTACAGACAGTTATTGTCTGTCACTTTTAGTAAAGCCCAAAATAGGGCATCCAGCACTCTACCAGTTAATGAGATCCTATTGTAATTGGAACTACTCTTTTGATATAGTTATGTAGTTTATCTGTTTGTTCAATTTCTTATTTTACAGGAGGTTATTACATGTATATTGAAACGTCATCTCCAAGACGTCCTAATGACAAAGCCCGCCTTATTAGCCCCACAATCACTGGTGCTGCTTGGCAGTGTGTTGTTTTTTACTATCACATGTATGGTCAACACATCAATCGTCTGAATGTTTATCTTGCTACTGGTTCACATTTAGGACCAATTGTATGGACTCGCCAAGGAACACAGGGAAATAGGTGGATTCGAGGAGAGGTACAGATACCTGGTGGAGTCAGTTCACAGTCTGTCACTAATGTAAGTTTTAAGGTTATTTTTTTCATCTGTTTCATTGCTATAAGTTTACAAAGATGATTGAGTCTAGAATGCATTAACCACTCCTCCTTCAATATACACTTGGTCTGACCATAGCAAGGGGACAACTGCCTCCCTTGCCCTGAGAGTAGGAGCCAGTGGGGCAGCATGTGCCCCTTTTTCACCAAAAATGCTCTAGTGAAAAAGACTTCACTTTCTGAGAACTGCAATGTGTATTTGTTTCAAATGTACCTCATGTGTGCAAATGCCAGTAGGTGGTGTCAGGTATAATGACTGAGGCTGGTCAATAATCACCAAAGAAGCTATACAATCGGTGGAGTGAGTTTTGAAGCTTCAAATATATAAATATCGTCCTTTGAGTGGAATAAGGTGCCATCTGCAATGCTCTTGCATTGCAGATGGCACCTTATTCCACTCAAGGCGCAATATATAATGTCAGTACTATTGAGTGTCACATTACAATATGTGATACATTGTAAACTCCTGTCTTCACTCAAACCCAGAGTTGAATGCCCTTTTTTATAACCCTGCCCCCACCCCCTTTACCTTCAGATGATTCTGCAGAAATGAGAACATGTCCATATTTTCCCACTGTACCAATGGCCCAGATATAACTGGTGCTAACTCTAAAATATCCAGGGCCAAACACAAATTTTGCCCCCCATCCCCCAAATTTGCATGAAAATCTGAAAAATTGATGTCCTATGTGGTCCTCTATACTTTTGACATCTGCGCATACGCAGTGTCCAGGAAGCACCGAAATTGGTGCCAAACATCATTCCTTGTTTGGCCCTCTGTCAGATAACAACAAACTGACTTTTGTGCTTTTAAATCTCAGTTTTAATGATGCCAGACACAAATCAATGGTGATAATGGTGGATCAAAGGACAGATTAGGATGATGGAAGGAAGAAATGGTGTTTTTAAGTGTTCAGGGCTGTAACTTTATAATTGTTTGTCAAAATTGTTTTCATGTTTCCCAATTTTTGGACATGGGCCTGACGTCATCATTCTTGCTAATGATTTTGCCACTGTTTGTTAAGTGTTCCTTCCCTATCCTTCCTTGATGCCTCCCAGTTCCATGCTTTTTATTCCCCCGAAAAAAATTCTGGGAAATCTAGCCGTGACGTCGTCCGTCTGTCCATCTGTCTGTCTGTCCGTCCGTCCGGGCGTAGACGGAATTCGTGTCCGCTCCATAACTTCTTACAGCCTTCAAGGATATTAATGATACTTGGTATTATTATTGCCCACAACCAGAGGGTGTGTCGCGAATAAGGTTGGAATGGCTATCAAGGCTTTTTTCGGGGGAATCAACCACCCTTTGATGGCCATCGTCTAGTTGTTTTTTTTATTGAAATTTTTTTTTATAAATTTCTTGAAAGTTTAATGTGTTTCACAGAATGTTTATTCTGTGTATCCCCATGGTTACGTCCTCACCATAGGGGTGTTTAGGCATTTTTGGTCATGCATCATCCATCCGATGTATCATATATTTTTATACTGTACCAATGACCCAGACTTAGCTGCTGGTGCTAACTCTTAAAAATCTAGGGCCAAACACAAATTTTGCCCCCCAATCCCCAAAATTTGCATCTAAAACCAAAAGAAATCATGTCCTAAAGGACCTCCATACTTTGCCCCTACTGCGCATGCGCAGTGTCAAGGACGTTCCAAAATTGGCGCCAATCATCATTCTTTGTTTGGCCCTTCATCAGTTAACATCTCACTGATCTTTGTGCTTGTAAATCTCAGTTTAAATGATGCCAGACACATAAATATTGGAGAAATGGTGATTCTAAGGAGGATAGAGTAGGAGGAGAGGATAAAAGAGTGACAGAAAATATTCAGGGCTGTAACTTAAAATTTTGTTATGAAATTATGTTAAGTTGCCTATTTTCGAGGCATGGGCCTGTTGTTGTCATTCTTGCTTTGAAGTTGCACTGCTTATTCAGTGTTTCCTCTCTCCTTATCCTGTTAGTCCCCCCTTGCTATTCTCCCATGCTTTTGGCATATTTTTGAGTAAGATTACTACTAAAATTTCTTGGGAGTATTAGCTTGGTTACAGAATGAATTCTGTTATTTTCCCCATGTTTACGTTTTCACCCATGGGTGTTTAGACGTTGTGTTCTGCATCTACCATCTGATGTTCTACAGATTCTTCTCTGGAAGTCTCTGTTTTGCATCAGATAGTGTGTATTATTGATAACTGATTTCGGGCTAGTAGTGTCAGTGCCTGGAGTCATGTTTTCTGGTGTTTATACACTTCTTGTTTACATTGGCAACAGTCTCTTTTGAGGGGGGCTTTTTGCCTTTGGAGTAGTTTTACTCATTATTAGATACATTATTATTATCCGTAAGTGTTGCATTAATTATTTAATATAATTTTAAAATTTTTGTCCACACTTAGCCTTGGGATCCATTGGGGCTCAACGTTACTTTTCAGAAATTTGGGCTTCGCTGAAAAAATATTTTTCAAAAATTATTTTGAATTTCATTTGCTTTTTTTAATGTTAATGGATCATATTATTATGTACCTTTGTATTTAGGGGTTTGTGCGAGTACTGGGACTTGTTGTTGTCTTTTCACTATGAAAGGACATTGTTCGAATTGTAATAGGAAGAAATCTTCCTCTGACTTTCATGATCATTGTATTAATTGTAGTCAGTGTACTCACACTAACTCCTGTTCAATATGTCAATATTGGGATGACAAACATTGGAAACGTGTGTCACGGTATGTTGTTAGTGGAGAGAGGACTATGCCGGTCCTTTCTCCGCAGGGTCACTCTAGTCTATCAGTTTCTATTTCAGAGGAACAAGAACAGGGTGATGTTTCCATGTTATCTTCCAAGAGTGTGCTTCCGTCGTCACAATTGAATGCAGAGCTAGCGGCAAAAGTGCTCATGGAGATACGACAGTTGCCTGAGAGGTCCCGAGTAGGATCGATGGCGCTGTCGTCCGCTAGCTCGCCCGGTGTAGCGTCCATTCACCGAATGGTTCGGCAGCCGGGTTCGTCCGTTGCGGTCCAGGAGGAAATGTTGGGTGATGCGAGCACTATAAACATTCAAGGTGCACACCCAGTGACGGCGGATGATAGGAGAGATCGGAGGAAGCCTTCTAGTCCGGTTCCTAGCTCGTCCAGGTCCAGTTGGGCCGCGAGCGAGAGAGGCCTCTCTCTCGTACAACAACATCAGGGACCTGATGTGGTACAAAATGTGTCGCAAGCGGAGCACACGTCCGTCGCTCGGGACGCTCCGTTGTTTAGGCAGTCCGTGGAGACTGCTCAGGCTTCCTCATCCTCTCGCAAGCGCACACGACCACACCTTGGCTACGTGACCGCAGATATACTACCAGCTTCGCCGATAAGGGATTCAACGGTGACCAGGTCACGCCATCCGGTAGCCAGGGACACGAGGCCGGTAGACTCCGGACGTTCGCATAGGAAGAGTATGCGGGAGTCAGTTGATGCAGAGCTTCCCGTGGCTAAGCAGCTAAAGACCGCTACTCCGCAGGCCTCAATGACGGACGTGCTTGCTCAAATAGCACAAATTATCGCAGCATCCCAGCAATCGACAGAATCGGTGTCGGATAGGGAATTATCCGACGGCGCTGGGTCGGTACGCTCTGCCGAAGCATCGGGTGCGGACGACCGGGAGCATCATGAGGTCCGACCGGATGGTGAAAGGGATATGGATGACTTGGAGCTATCCCTTTCGGAACAACATAAAGCTGCCGTGGACTTCATTCGGCACTTCCTTCCTCACGTTGTTCCGTCGGGCCAGACTGCTGCGGTACCGGACAAGAGACTGATAGCCTCATTGGACACTGAATTTTTTGAGCGGTTCAGAGACATCGTCCCTGAGTTTCCGTCTCAGTCCAATAATGTCACAAGAACATTTGATTTATTGAACGACGCTATATTCAAGCTTGCTTCCAAAACAGGCAAAGCTGGTTTCTTGTCCTCCAATGCTCTTAACCTGCCTTTCATTAATGCAAGGAATAAATTTGATACGGCAGGAAGGGTATTCCGAGAGTTCCTCTGCGTCTTGACGACGAGGCGGAAGACTTAGAATTGTCATTACCGTCGTCTATGTCCGTTCCAACCGCTGTGTTGGACACGACAATCACGTCTAACAGGGCCAGTTTAGACGCTTTATCGTACGCAGACCACCTTACAAAGGCGTTATCACTGCGTCTTCAAGGGAAAGAATTCCAGGATATACAATCCTCTTTAAGACTTCTTTCAAGGGCAGTGGCTTATTCCACGTATAACTCCGCCCTCTCAGTGGCAAACCTGGAGTTGGTTAGACGTGACGCAGCCCTAGCTACATCCACACGCGTGGATAGTAAGGTGAAGAACTCTCAGAGTCGTTTCGGTCTCCGGAGAACTTCTGTTCAATGGCAAGCTTTCTGCAGTCTACGATAAAATTACTAAGAAAGCTTCGGATTCTCTGCTGTTCAAATCCGCTTCCAAGAAAGCGGATACGGCAGATAAGAATAAGACAGGCACTTCTGGGTCTAATGCGCCCAAGAAAGGTTCCTATAGAGGTTCCGGTGCGTCCTCTTGGTCTTATTCAAGAGACCGTCAAGGCAGCGACTCACGTGCGGGACGTCCTTCGGGCCAGGACAATCGGTCAGACGCCCTGAGGTCGACGGGACGAGGTGCGGGTCGTGGAGGACGTGGTTTCTCCTCCTGCAGGCCTCGCAGGTCCAGGAGGTGATGGCTTCAACCTCTATCGTGTTCCGGTTGGCGGAAGGTTGTCAAGTTTTTCAGAAGAGTGGGTGTCGATTACGGACGACCCTTGGGTGAGAGGGGTGATTTCGGAAGGTCTAAAGATATCCTTCAAACGAAAGCCTCCATTAACTCGAAGTCCAAAATGGACTCAACTTCCGTCAAATCCGCAGAAAAGAGACGCTCTGTTATCGGAGGTGCAGTCTCTTTTAATGAAGAACGTGGTAGAGGTCGTAGAAGACCAGGAAACACCGGGATTCTACAGCCATCTGTTTCTGGTTCCAAAACCAGACAGCTCATTCCGTCCAGTCATAGATTTGAGCTGGATAAACAAGCTGATCGTCGCTCCGAAATTTTATATGGAGACGATTTGGTCGGTCAGAGCGAGTATTCGGGTGAACGATTATGCTACAAGCATAGATCTCAAAGATGCGTACTTTCATGTCATGGTACATCCGACATTCAGAAAGTATCTACGCTTCGCAGTCCTAGGAGTGGTGTATCAATTCCAGGCGATGTGCTTCGGATTGAACCTAGCACCCTGGGCTTTCTCTCGGGTAATGAACTCGGTAATGATATATTTCCGAGCTCATTCGTCTGCGGTAACGTCGGCCTACCTGGACGACATTCTTCAGAGGTACGGCAACGAGTTAACGCTTCAGAACGATGTGCAGAATCTGCTTCTATTGCTCCGACGTCTCGGTTTTATAATAAGCGAGGAGAAGTCGGATCTGGTGCCGTCCAAGTCATTCACTCATCTGGGAATGAGCTTCGAGATGCACAACAATCTCGTTTGCCTGCCGTTAACCAGAGCGAAATTAGTCAGTTGTTACGCTTGCTATTGTCTTCATGCAGACAAAGTCACAGCGAGGGAGTTTATGAGACTGATAGGTCTGTGCGGAGCCGCCGCGGATCTCATTCCGATGGGGCGGTTACGCACTCGTCCTCTCCAAATTTTCTTAACTCAGAATTGGAGTGTGAAGATTCATTCGCTCGACAAAGACGTTCTCTTGTTAGATCAAGTGAAACAAGAGATTCAGACTTGGGCAAACATTCAGTGGTTAACTCAGGGAGTTCTGCTGCAGTTGCCGGATCCGAGTTTTACCATTATGACGGATGCCAGTCAAACAGGTTGGGGTGCAACATTGATCCCAACGGATTCGAGATGCCAGGGTGTTTGGGATCCACAGTTCCTAAGCAAGCACATAAACATCAAGGAAATGATGTCAATTTGGCTTGCATTACTTCATTGGATGGACATTATTCACAAAGCTCATGTCCAAGTTCTGTCCGACAATACGACAGTAGTGGCGTATATACGGAACCAGGGAGGCACTCATTCCGTTCTGTTATTCAATCTAACGGAGAGAATCCTTCTGTTTGCTCTAGAACATCAAGTTCTACTTTCGGTCCGTCATATACCGGGTCGTCTGAATGTACTAGCAGACTCCCTTTCACGGAAGGGTCGCTTGTTGCCGTCGGAGTGGACTCTCAACAAACAAGTATTCAATCAGATTTGCTACCAGTGGGAACGGCCAATGATAGACTTATTTGCGACACATCTCAACAATCAGTTGCAGACGTATGTATCACCGTGCCCGGATCAAAGAGCATTTGCAGTAGACGGTCTATCAATCTCATGGGACGGAATGGTAGGATATGCGTATCCTCCAGCGCCGTTGATTCAGCCAGTATTGCTAAAGATAAAACAGTCTCATTGCAAGATTCTGTTGGTAGCATCTCTGTCTCCACAGAGACCGTGGATAAATCTACTCAGGTGTCTGTTGTGGGACCTACCGCGAAAGCTTCCTCCACGGGAGGATCTTCTTTCGCAGGGGAAGCCGCGTCGACTTCATCACAACCCGCAAGGTCTCAACCTTCACGTTTTTCCGTTGTGCAGTCCTTCTTGCATGGCTAGCACTTTACAGGACGAGCAGTGGACGCAATTTCTAACTGTAGGAGGACCTCCTCTTCGCTAAATTATGCGGCTAAGTGGAAGGTTTTTCGTCGTTGGTGTAGGGATCATTCTGTTGATATTTTTGATCCCTCCATACCAGACATTGCAAACTTTCTAGTATACTTGTTTGACGTAATCAAACTGCAGCCTGTTACTATTAAGGGTTATAGGTCTATGTTATCTGATACCTATGCACACCACGATAGTTTACAAATTGGATCTAATGTCTCTTTATCTAAGTTAGTTAGAAACTTCTCGATAAATAGACCTAGAACTCTTAGATTAATTCCTAAGTGGAATTTAGCTTGGGTTCTTCTTAAACTAAAGGAAAAGCCATTTGAACCTCTTGGAACAGTAGATTTCAAATTCTTGTCTTATAAGACAGCTTTTCTCTTAGCTTTTTCTTCTGCTAGAAGAGTCAGTGAGCTTCATGCACTAGCGGTGGATGAGTCTCAATATCGTAGTGTCGGGAACACTATCACCTTCACTACTAATGTTGGATTTTTAGCTAAGAATCAGGCTCCTAATAAATATCCGGAACCTATTGTTATTAAGGCTCTTCCATCTTCAGACAGGCGTAGGCCTTTACTCTGTCCTGTTAGAGCTTTACGCATTTATAAACAGAGATCTCAGTTTATCAGAAAGGGACGAAAACGTTTCTTTCTGTCTCTGATGCTTAATAGAAAGGACATTTCGGTCCATTCTATTGCTAGATGGATTCAATTAACTATCTGTACTGCTTATGAAAAGTTATCTTCTTCCCTGCAGTCTGTGCTTAAGATTTCAGCTCATGAAGTAAGAGCTCTTTCTACATCTTGGGCTTACGCAAATAGTGTGGCTATTACAGATTTAATGAAGGCTGCTTATTGGTCTCAGCCATCCACATTCACGAATTTTTATCTCAGAAATATTGAGTCCATTTCTGGAGACCTGCATTGTTTAGGTCCGTTATCTGTTGCTCAGAATGTCGTCCTCTAAACAGTTGCAACTATAGTTATGCAGGCTTTCTGTTCCGGCAGTGACTCTGTCCTGCTGCCCTCTTCGCTCTGGGCTATTTGACCAAGGGGAAGGGGGGGGGGGGGGGGGAGGGTGTTCCCTTAGGTCACCTGCTTTATAGTGAAAAGCAAGGGAATTCCTCCTCTGGAGTCAGTAATTCTGAGTCGTTTCCGGGATGGTTTTAAAGTGTAATATTAATGTTAAAAATTCATTCATGTCATATTTTTAAAGTGTAGCTCGGTGTGAAGCATTTGTATATGTCAAGTGTCAAACGGGCGTTAATATACAATCCTCGGACACTTTTAAAGAATATAAAGAGTCTCAATTCTCTGGACTATCTTTATTTATTGGCTTACTTTAAAAATAATTAGTATAATGGGTTATACTGGATGTTAATAGAGAACATGAATGTTATTGTGCTCAATTATGAAGGGTATTGTATCTTTCTAATTTATCATAAAATAAGAAAGATACATGTAAAGCCTAATACTCCTTTTCTCCTTGAGGGGTTTACTCTATATTATAGAGTTGAGCTTATTGGATTTTTCTCTATGTCCTAGGCCCTCCAGCCTCTTTACTATTCAGCTAAGTCTGGGTCATTGGTACAGTATAAAAATGTTAAAAAATTTGTAGTAATTTATATATTTTTTATACTTACCAATGACCCAGACGGGGATGGCCCTCCCAGGAGTTGGGAACTCATACCTCCCCGCTGAGTACATAGCGCTGACCAGGCACTGCCAGTAAGAATGATGATTGGCGCCAATTTCGGAACGTCCTTGACACTGCGCATGCGCAGTAAGGGCAAAGTATGGAGGTCCTTTAGGACATGATTTCTTTTGGTTTTAGATGCAAATTTTGGGGATTGGGGGGCAAAATTTGTGTTTGGCCCTAGATTTTTAAGAGTTAGCACCAGCAGCTAAGTCTGGGTCATTGGTAAGTATAAAAAATATATAAATTACTATAAATTTTTTAACTTTCTTCTAATGAAAATCTTGCTTTGCATCGGATAGTTTCAAATCTGTTACTGACTTCGTGCAGTTTTGTTTTAGTGCATGGAGTCTTATTTCCGGTTTTCATTTAAGTTGTTTACATTGACAACGCCTTACTTATACAGGTAGATTCCTAGGTATTAACTATGTTAGGACTATTATAAGATACATCATATATTCCGGTAGTGTAGCCTTAATTTTTGGAGAGGAAAAAAAAAATTTTGTCCACACTTAGGCTTTATCGGGATCCATTTGGGCTCATCGTTCCCTTTGGGAACTTGGGTTCAGGTCAAAATTTTTTTGAAAAATTCTTTGTTGTAAATTATTTTTCGAATTATTATTGTGATTAATATTATTATGTATCTTTTTCAGATATTTATTAGGAGTTAGTGCGAGTACTGTTGACTTTATTTTATTCAAAATGAAAGCTTTTTGCTCTAATTATAACTCGAGGACTTCTTCCTTTGATTCACATGATTATTGTATCAATTGTAGTCAGTGTACTCTCACAACAACATCTGGGGCCAGATGTTGTAGTTCGGAACTTGCGTCAGCCAGAGCTTACGTCGGCAGATATTCAGTGGTTAACTCAGGGAGTTCTGCTGCAACTGCCAGATCCGGCTTTCATGATTATGACGGATGTGAGTCAGACAGGTTGGGGCGCGACCCTGAACCTGACAGACTCGAAGTGCCAGGGCCTTTGGGACCCAGAGTTCCTGAAAAAACTCATAATCATCAAGGAAATGATGTCAATATGGTTAGCATTACAACAAGGGTTTCACATTATAGAGAACGCTCATGTTCAAATATTGTCAGACAACTCGACAGCAGTAGCATATATAAGGAACCAGGGAGGCACACATTCGATTCCGTTATACGAACTAACGGAAAGAATACTTCTAAATGTCTTGGAGCATCAAGTTCATCATCGGTCCATCATATACTGGGTCATCTGAATGTACTAGCAAACTTGCTCTCTCGGAAAGGTCACCTGTTGCCTTCAGAGTGGACTCTCAACAAGTGAGTGTTCAGACAGATTTGCTAACAGTGGGATCAACCTATGATAGACTTACTTGCGACACACCTCAACAATCAGTTGCAGACTTATGTGTCACCATGCCCAGATCCTTGAGCGTATGCAGTAGATGCTCTCTCAATTTCATGGGACGGAATGATAGGATATGCGTATCCTACAGCTCTGTTAATTCAACAGATCTTGTTAAATATTAAGCATATTAAGCAATCCCATTGCAAGATTCTGTTAGTAGCATCTCTGTTGTCAAAGAAACCATGGATAAATCTACTCAGCTGTCTGTTATGGGACATTCTCCGGAAGCTTTCTCCACAGGAGGACTTTCTTTATCAGGGGAAGTCACACACACTGTATCACAACCCGCAAGGTCTCAACCTTCACGTATTTCCGTTGTGCAGTCCTTCTTGCACGGCAAGCATTTTACAGGACGAGCAGTGGACGCAATTTCTAACTGTAGGAGGTCCTCCTCTTCGCTGAATTATGCAGCAAAGTGGAAGGTTTTCTCCTGTTGGTGTAAGGATCAGTCGATAGACGTTTATGATTCGTCTATACCAGACATTACCAACTTTCTGTTTACCTGTTTGACGTTCTCAAACTGCAGCCCGTCACCATTAAGGGCTATATGTCTATACTATTGGACACTTACGCTCATCATGATAGCTTGACAGTTGGATCTGATGCTTCATTATTCAAATTACTTTGAAATTTTTCTATTAATAAACCTAGAACCCTCAGATTAATTCCTAAGAGGAATTTAGCTTGGGTTCTGTTGAAGCTTAAATAGCGGGGGAGGAATTCGCTAGAATTGTGCACTTGGTGATACCTTCCTGAAATTTGGCATGATGTAAGGGTAGGCATCAGAGATTTCAAAATCGATCGGCTACAAGTTGGCACCATCCTCTAGCCACCACTAGCAGCGAAATCCAAAATGGCCGCCAAGCGGATCGAAAAAAAGCTATTTTCGCCGATCGCACAACTGAAGCTCCAAACCTAACACCATACATGTGCTGTAATTGATGTGAATGATGGAGTGAAGCCCTTGGAACAAGTTGGGGGGAAGATTAATGGATAATGGGATCAGAATTTCCGTCGATGTGTGCGTCTGTGTGTCTGACTGTCAGTATGATCGTCCGTCCGTAGATAAATTAGTGTTGAATGTTTCTCGGGAATGCAATGGTCAAATGAACATGGTATGAGAGATTCCTGTCAACACATGAACAAGGGTACTCGATAGTATGCAGCAGTGGGGATACTTGGACATTTGATAATCCAATTAAAGTGACAGTCTATTCTCAACTTCCGGCATTTTCGATAGATTTATTTTCTAAGAAAATAAAACTATCAAATTTCTAGAGGAGTTCTGGTTCAATCTCAACACCATAGCGACACGTCTGCCAGCAAGGGCAGTGCTGGAATGAACTCGGGATGCATTAGTTCCCGTTGTTAATTATACAATGTTATCTTGCCAGTATAGAACATTGGCAAAATGGGACTAGAAGGGGTGAGTGTATGTTTGCAGTCATTCGAGGTACAGGAATATTTTTTGACTACAAGTAGTATTCTTCATTTTCGGCCAGTTAAGATGTGGTGTGTTCCAAGTCAGGATTAATGTTGCCGACACTTAATGCCCATCCCTCATGGTATGCTACTTTACCAGGGATATAGAGATATAGCCACCACTGGGAGCCAAAACATGACCTTTGATGTCGATGAGTGGTCGAAATGTTTTAGCGAATAACTTATCGAAATATGATCCGGTATGGCAATTTGATACCTTACGTTAGATTTATTAGATCAACTCAGGTATGGATTCATTGAGACATGAGTGCGCTACAAGATGAAGGATTTCCAAGTTGATTTGCTATGGAGTAGGAACTGACTAGTCACATGTGGCCTATGGCCAGAGAAAGACAAGGATACCATAGATGAACACACGGGTGAACGAAGGTATCAACTGTTGTACAGAGGCAAAATAGTTGGGGATATTGTATCATGCTATGCATGAATTAACACCGTCTTGTGCAGTAAATAACAGACTATTTTCCGAAATCTAAAACTGTATTCCTATACCCCGGACAATGTAGCAAGCCACATGGGATGAACATTTGTTAGCAAAATCAACTCAACTAGAAACATGACATGTGTTAACTGGCCGAAAATGGAAAAAAAAATACCAGAATAGGAGATGACTGGTCCTAACATGACAGTATACTACTCAATATTGTTACAACAGCCACCTTCACACTTACACAAAGGTGTGCACCTTAATCCAGCTTTCAAGCATTTGCAATTGCCCTTGCAGGCCTTGGCACAACTACAGTGGAGCATCAGTGCACATGCAGCACTTGCGTCTCCTAGGTGAGTCCAAAATGGGACCAGAATATTGAGACGTGGATTCCACTCCCATCCGTACTGTGATGGGTCTGGCACACATAAGTGTTTCTGCAGAGCACGATGCCAAATGAAAGATGACACAAGAATTACCCTTTTTACATGTTGATACAGAGCTGCTTTGGTGGGCGGGATGTTTTCCATAGACTTAAGGCCATGTGTGAACATATGCCGTCTCGCATCATTGACACGTGTACTGACACAACTGTTACTGTACATCTGTATGGTGAGTTTTTCGATATGCTGCATATGAGGGGAATCCTCTGAAAAGACTTGCGGATTCTCAGTCAATTCTATCATCATTTCAGTTGATGCGGGAAAATTCATCCATGCATTCCATCCTGTCTTCTTCCCAATGCCGAGCATGCTGGATGTTACATCACAACCTGTGAAGGCGTGGAAGAAAGTCAGGGCCTTACAGTAATCAGGTCCAAGTTGTGAAGCTATCTCATGAATTGGCATATCTTTATATGCCTTTCCAATTCCAAACCCAATCCACAGCTCACTGAGTCCAAGGTCACGGAATGTTGCGAAATGGTGCAAAGACAGAATGACGACATCAGAATCAACCGTGCGAAGAAAAGCTATTTTGTGACCTTGTGAGACTGCATGGTTGAGATGAAGCATCATGCGCGTGTCTGCTTCCTCGTGGTTCGATGGAGATATGTCACATAAGCTAACATCCTTATTGCATAGTACATATTCTCCTGATGTCGTTAACAACTGGTACTCGGATGTTGATGTTAATTTCAGCAGTTCAGCAGACAGGAACTTGAAAAATTCGTCTTTATTCTCACTAACTTTCAAGAATGCCTGCCAATTCTTCCCTTTAGGTAAAGGGACGTTCTCGGACACCCGTATCAACCTAACTGCTGTCTCACCGAGGCATTTTGCTCGCGTCTGATTCTTCAAACTGCCTTCGGGGTAACAGTCATAGATCGCATCAACCCTTGTGGTGTTCGTGTTAATCAGAGATTCGATGTATGGCAATAATTGCAATCGAGCATATTCTCCAAACAGATCCGCTTTCTGTGGTTTGATTACATGGACTACAGCAGGCATATCCAAGATGACAACTGAAGCTTGTCTAGCTGCTGAATTCTTCCCTTGTGCAGGAATAGCTGGTAAACAATTGAGAATTTGAGATTTTGTCCCACTCCGTAGCTTACCTCTATCGGATAATGCTGGCGGATCACGTGCATTCTCGTGCATGAAAAACTCATCCATGTTTGAATCAGGCCGGGCTTGCAGTGAAACGAACATCTGGGTAACTATTGCGGCAGTTGCTTTACTTGACATGAGTTTGTCTCGGCCTTTGTCCAGGTTGGCTGGGGGTGGGTTAAGGAAGGTATATATATTTGCCTTGGGAATAACATCATTCAGGGGTACGGTGCATTCCACAAGCCTTTCCTTCAAGAAAGTGGAATATAAATGCTTGCCCCTTTCGGGTAATGACCGTAAACTCTTACTAACTTCGGGGTCCATATATTCACCAGTATCTAATGTCACCAGCTGACCACTAGTTTCATCATAAGGGTTGATAATGAGTCCCTGATTCACCAGATCGAGGAGAGATTTCAATTGATTCAGAAATTTTTTCTGCTCTGATACCGAACTTTCCGGGTGTTCCGTGTTATCTGATGATGTTGTGTGGAAACTTGCATATTCATACTCATCTATAACACGCAGAACTTCTGACCTTGAAAGCTCAATAACGACTTTCTCTTCAGCCTGGCCATAGAGACCTTTTGGACCACTGTCTTCTTTGAGTAGTTGGATACTATGTTCTTGGCTCTGATCTAAACCCATCATACTGAACTTCCTCTCACTACGCTGGACCACAAAATGGCCTTCCATGAATTTGTTGTGGATTGAAGGATGCCGCCTGGGTAGCTGAGACATGTCTCTCAGAAATACGGGGACCCACCGACAATAATTTGTATGTCCTAGGGCAAAAAAGTAACTGCACAACTCATCGATAGAACACAGTGTACCAGGCCAGTTACCGATTCGTTGGTTCCGAACGAATTGACAGCTTGTCAAGAGAAAGTTCCGAACGATTTCACCCCAATAGCGCGCAGTTGGAGATTGTGAAAGAATCCTCTGTTCCCACATTTCAAATGACTCATGGGGCCCAGTCTGCTGACAGTAAATCTCATAAGCATTCTTTCTGAGGATCTCAAGCCAAGCTAGAGTGAGAAGATATGCCTGTCGCGTCCTCTTGACATGTTTCCCACCAAGTAGGGATGATGCTACACCAGGTGTGAATATCTTTGCGAGGTGAAACATTCGCTCCCAACCAGAACCACCCATAAGCTTACCACCAGCTTCTTGGGTGCACATTTCAAGATGCAGGAATCCAATCATACACACCATTCGATCCTCACCTATCTCCTCTGGGAACAGCCATTGACATTTTTTCTGCCTGGCATACAACGGACAGTCACCTTCAATGACAGGTATCTGGCCGGGGTTTACGAAAGCAGTAGCTTCCCTGACCACATACATAGCATGCTTCTGCATACTGAGTGAGTCCGCTTTCTGCTCACTGAAAACAGGGAATACCCCAATAACTGCACGAGGTTTGACATTGTCTTGATCTTCATGTTTTGAAAAGAAGCCTGAAAAGGTCACAGGGACTTCATCAAGCTGCCAGCTGCCATCAACCTTCCCTTTATTGCTGATCTGTGACACATGAGACAACCAGTCATTCTCTCCCACGTTCAAATCTGCATATTCATTGGGCCGTACATTACATTCATCTGGAGATTCAAGCCTGATGTCCCCACCAAAGTCTTCAACGAAAGGAACAAATGCATAGTCGTCTGGGAGTTCAATTTGTGTGTCTTCTGGAACATCTAAACTCAGTGGTGGGGGATCAGTACCCACATTGTCCCTGCTCAGTTGACCAATGAGTGTGATGGACGTACCATGCATATCAGATCTACCAGATACATCAATGTTATCAGTGGTTCCTATCGAGAAAACATTACGTTTGCAGTTAGCTGGGACTACAACACCTTCGTTCTTGAACCGCAGTGAAACAGCTCTCGCGAAACTCCTGCGAACATCCATTACGCGATCATAAGAGACAGAGAGTCCCATTTGATGAAAATCTCTGATAAGATTTTTCATACGATCATGGGCATGCAACTTCAAACCCACATAAAGAGGCATTGGAGTTTCTCTGTCACGTCTCTGGTGAACATTTTGTGCATGTTCGGAGCGTTTCGCTGAATTGCTGATCAACATCTGTGAAATAGTACAAGCCACTCGAGTCTTGGCATTAACAGTCTCATCATCGCCTAAGTTCTGTATACTACATGTGCCCTCAAGTAGAACTCTAAGAAGAGTCAGGAGTGAGTTGGGTACAGGCTCGCTCAAGCAATAAGATGAAAATGATCCCGTGAAAGGAGCTTGAGATATGAGTATGTGTTTACGCAGAAGAAGACCCACATCAACTATCTTTTTTGCCTCTTCCTCAGACACTATACGAGTTAAAGATTCGGACAACAAGGAGCCAACTCGAAACCTACTTGAAATAAACACATCTCTACCCTGTGTGAAGGCGTCCCAGCCATCGCCCAATTTCTGCAACAAATGTTCTTTGAATCGAGTGGAATGTATTTCTTCACTAAGCCAATCAGAACCGACTTGCTTCAACCTCCGACTGTACAGATTCTTGAGATCGACAAGCTTCATCGCGGAATCGTTGTGTTCAACAAATGTTATGAGCTCTGCCATAACGAGAGGGTCATAGGGCAGGCCTGACGCGGAATGTTCGGCGTTCTTCGACTTTTTAGATTTAGCCGCTCGTGCTTCATTGGCAAGCTTACAATAACAGGTTTTGTGATAGTAAAGATCACTAGCAGCGGAATCAAATGCTGCATTGACCCGAGAAAAAACAACCCAGTTCTCGGCTTCCTTTGCCATAATTTTGAGTTTATTGTTATCAGACATTGATCTGCAAATAGGCTCACTGCTGTCACCTTCGCGTTTGTGACAATAAACACACTGGGGCAGTTTCCTGTCACAGCCAGATTCAAAACTTGTCCGTGTTCTTTTAGGACTCAGCGTGGAGCAGGATGCCACTGCCTCATTTCGCTCTCGCTTGTGTAGCACGCGCTGTACGATGTGAGTCCGAATACTGTCACGGCATGTCTTATGATATATTGCCTTATTCGTCAACAGTGACATCGACATACACTCATCACTCTCTCTCATCAAACAATCAATGGTCAAATTATATGGAAGCTCAACGCCATTATCTAGGAAGCGCGTTATGTCTTCCTCAATAGCTTTATAGGCGTCATGAAAACGAGATTCTCTATACGGACGCATCAATTTCTTGGAACTGTCTTGCTGGCAAAAGCAACAACGTTCCCAGTCAGTACTAGTCCGTACACGAAGAGGATTCTCACTCATTCTGTGAATGATTTTTGTGAACAATCGCGTTCTCGAATTAATTTCGACAGACAAATCAGAATTGCTTGCGGAATTACGCCAAACAAGAGATTGTATGGCAAAGAGACTGCTTCATAAAGAGCGTTGTTTCTCCGGGATCAGCGTCATTCAGGTTTGCCTGAATGACGCTGATCCCGGAGAAACAACGCTCTTTTCAAGTTCCAAGAAATTGATGCGTCCGTATAGAGAATCTCGTTTTATTCTACATCATCTCCCACGTCTGTTTCCAACACGTGCGTGGATCAGAGTTCACTTTCGCGCCCTTACAATCGGATGTATAGTCGGTAGACCGTCGAAAAGGAGGTTCCCTTCAGCCGCTGGCGGCCATTTTGGATTGTGCCGCTACTGGTCGCCACCGGTCGGTGTCAACTTGTAGCCGATCGTTTTTGAGAACCTCATAGCCTACACTAACAGTGTGCCAAATTTCAAGAAGGTATCACCAAGTGCACAATTCACCTGTATGTGACGAATTCCTCCCCCGCTATAAAGAAGCTTTGTTTGAGCCGTTAGACGTGGTCGAGTTCAAATTCTTGCCCTATAAGACAGCATTTCTCTTAGCGTTTGCTTCCACTAGGAGAGTTAGTGAACTCCATGCTTTATCGGTGGACGAATCCCATTATCGCAGTGTTGGAAATACAATCACTTTATCCACAGAAGTGGGATTTTTTGCTAAGAATCAGGCTCCAGATAAATGGCCAGAGCCTATTATAATAAAGGCTCTGCCATCTCTGGACAACCGTAAACCTTTGCTGTGTCCAGTCAGGGCCATGTGCATATATAAACGCCAATCAGAATTTATTAGAAAAGGAAGGAAACACTTCTTTTTATCATTAATTCCTAACAGAAAAGATATATCTGTTCATACTATTGCTAGATGGATTCAGTTGGTAATACGTATTGCCTATAAAAATCTGTCTTCCGATCAGCGTTCTGTAAATAAGATATCAGCGCATGAAGTTAGAGCTCTGTCCACTTCTTGGGCCTATTCTAACAGTATAGCCATTACTGATCTCAGGTATGCTGCGTACTGGACACAGCCTTCTACATTTATAAAGTTTTACCTTACAAATGTAGAGTCCATCTCCGGTGACCTTAGGTGTTTAGGTCTTCTATCTGTTGCTCAGAATGTTGTCCACTAAACAATTCCAGCTATAGTTTTTTAGGCAACCCGTTCCAGCAGTGATGCTGTTCCGCTGCCCTTTTCGTTCTGTGTTTTCATAACTCAGAGCAAGCGGAGGGGGTGGATCGTTTTTCCCTTAATGTCATCTGGCTTTATAGTGAAAAGCAAGGGAAGACCTCCTCCGGTGTCAGTAGTCACGAGTCGGTACTGGGATGGTTGTAATGTGTAGCTCGGTGAAGCAATTATTATGTCTCATTTATGTAATATTTTTGAAGTGTAGCTCAGTGTGAAGCATTTGTATATGTTTCGTGTCAAACGAGCATTAATATACAATCCTCTTACACTTTTAAATGAGTATAAAGAGTTTCAGTCTCTGGACTATCTTTATATTATGGCTTCCCTTCACCAAATTAGCATAATGGGTTATGCTGGCATTAAATAGAGAATTATTATATACTATAATATGCTCAGTTGCATTGTTGGTGTTATGTCTTTCTTATTTTGCGTAAATCAGAAAGACATATTTAATTCCTTTCTCTCCTATTCTCCTGTAGGAGATATCCTTTATGAAGTGATTGAGTAATTGGATTTTCCTTTATGTCCTAGGCCCTCCAGTCTTTTTCTATTCAGCTATGTCTGGGCCATTGGTACAGTGGAAAAATATTATAAATTCATAGTAATTTGTATATTTTTCATACTTACCCATGGCCCAGACGGGGATGGCCCTCCCATGAGTGGGCACTCATACCTAACTGTTGTTTATAACACTTTGCAGGCACTGTATAAAGAATGATGTTTGGTGCCAATTTCGGTGCTTCCTGGACACTGCGCATGTGCAGATGTCAAAAGTATGAAGGATCACATAGGACATAAATTTTTTGGATTTTCATGCAAATTTGGGGGATTGGGGGTGCAAAATTTGTGTTTGGCCCTGGATATTTTTATACTGTACCAATGACCCAGACTTAGCTGGTGCTAACTCTAACAAAACCAGGGCCAAACACAAATTTTGCCCCCCAATCCCCAAAATTTGCATCCAAAACAAAAAGAAATCATGTCCTAAAGGACCTCCATACTACGCCTCTACTGCGCATGCGCAGTGACGCAGTCGTCCCGAAAATTGGCGCCAATTATCATTCTCTGTTTGGCCCTTCATCAGTCAACATCTCACTGATCTTTGTGCTTGTAAATCTCAGTTTAAAGGATGCCAGACACGTAATTTTTGGAGAAAATGTGATTCTAAGGAGGATAGAAGGAGGAGAGGAAAAAGAAGTGGCAAAAAATAATCAGGGCTGTACTTAAAATTTTTTGATGAAATTATGTTAAGTTGCCTATTTTCGAGGCATGGGCCTCTTGTTGTCATTCTTGATAATTGTTGCACTGCTTATTCAGTGTTTCCTCTCCCCTAGCCTTCTAAAGTCCCCCCTGGCAATTCTCCCATGCTTTTGGCATATTTTTGAGAAATTTCATTTCTAAAATTTCCTGGGAGAGTTGCTTGGTTACAGAATGTTTTCTGTTATTTTCCCCATAGTTACGTTTTCACCCATGGGTGTATAACGTTTGTGTTCTGCATCTTCCATCTGATGTTCTACAGATTCTCCCCTGGGAGTCTCTGTTTTGCATCAGATAGAGTGTAATTGATGACTGATTCCGGGCCAGTTTTTTCAGTGCCTGGAGTCATGTTTTCTAGTGTATTTACACTGTTTGTTTTCATTGGCAACAGCCTTTTTTGAGGGGGGCTGTTTGCCTTTGTGGTAGTTTATCTCATTATAAGATACATTTATATTATCCGAAAGTGTCTCATTAATTATTTTATATAAATTTAAAATTTTTGACCACACTTTGCCATCGGATCCATCGGGGCTGAACGTTACTTTTCAGCAACTTGGGCTTCTCTGAAAAAATATTTTTTCAAAATTATTTTGTTTTGCAATTGTTTTTTCATTTATTAATGGATCATGTTATTATGTATCTTTGTGTCAGGGGTTTTTGCGAGTAACTAGGACTTATTGTTGTTCTTTCACAATGAAGGGACGTTGTTCAAATTGTAATAGGAAGAAATCTTCCTCTGACTTTCATGATCATTGTATTAATTGTAGTCAGTGTTCTCGCATTAATCCCTGTCCTATATGTGAACATTGGGATGAGAAACATTGGAAACGTGTGTCACGATATGTTGTTTCTGGAGAAAGAGCGATGCCGGCTCTTTCTCCGCAAGGTCACTCTACTCTCTCAGTTTCTATTTCAGAGGAACCAGAACAGGGTGATGTTTCCATGTTATCTTCTTCAAGTGTGCGTCCGTCGTCACAAATGAATTCAGAGCTAGCGGCAAAAGTGCTCATGGAGATTAGACAAATGTCGTCCGCTAGCTCGCCCAGTGTAGCGTCCATTCACCGAATGGTTCGGCAGCCGGGTTCGTCCGATGCGGTCCAAGAGGAAATTTTGGGTGATGCGAGCACTATAAACATAATAGATGCACACCCAGTGACGGCGGATAGTAAGCGAGAACGGAGGAAGCCTTTTAGTCCGGTTCCTAGCTTGTCCAGGTCCAGCCGGGCCGCGAGCGAGAGAGGTCCCTCTCTCATACAACAACATCTGGGACCAGATGTTGTGGTACAAAATGTGTCTTTAGCGGAGCATACGTCCGTCGCTCGGGACGCTCCGTTGTATAAGCAGTCCGCAGAGACTGTTAAGGCTTCCTCTTCTCGTCAGCGCACACGACCGCACCTTGGCTGCGTGACCGCCGATATATTACCAGCTTCGCCGATGAAGGATTCTTCGGCGACCAGGTCACACCATCCGGCAGCCAGGGATTCGAGACCGATGGACTCCGGACGTTCGCATAGGAAAAGTATGCGGGAGCCATCTGATGCGGAGCTGTCCTCGGCGAAGCAGCGAAAGACTGCGCCTCCGCAGGTCTCGACGCCGGACATTCTTGTGCAGATAGCACAGCTTATCGCAGCATCCCAGCAGCCGACAGAAACGGTGTCGGATCGAGAATTATCCGACGGCGCTGGGTCGGTACGCTCCGCCGAAGCATCGGGGGCGGACGACCGGGAACATCGTGAGGTCCGACCGGATGGTGAAAGGGATACGGATGACTTGGAGCTATCCCTTTCGGAACAACATAAAGCTGCCGTGGGCTTCATCCGGCACTTTCTCCCTCAAGTTGTTCCGTCAGGCCAGACTGCTGCGCTTCCGGACAAGAGAATTATAGCGTCATTGGACTCTGAATTTTTTGAGCGGTTCAGGGACATCGCTCCCGAGTTTCCGTCGCAGTCCAATAATGTTGCTAGAACATTTGAATTATTGAACGACGCTATATTTAAACTTGCTTCCAGGACGGGGAAAGCAGGTTTCTTGTCCGCTAATACTCTCAACCTGCCTTTCATTAATGCAAGGAATAAATTCGATACGGCAGGACAGGGTATACCGAGAGTTCCTCTGCGTATTGACGACGAGGCGGAAGACTTAGAGCTATCATTACCGTCGTCAGCTTCTATTCCAACCGCGGTGTTGGAAACAGCTATTGCGTCTAACAGAGCCAATTTAGATGCCTTATCTTACGCAGATCACCTTACTAAGGCGTTATCACTGCGCCTTCAAGGGGAAGAGTTTCAGGATTTACAATCCTCTTTAAGACTTCTTTCAAGGGCAGTAGCTTATTCCACGTGTAACTCCGCCCTTTCAGTGGCAAATCTGGAGTTGGTTAGACGTGACGCAGCCCTAGCTACATCCACACTAGTGGATTCTAAGGTGAAGAACTCTCTTAGAGTCGCTTCGGTCTCGGGAGAACTTCTCTTTGACGGCAAGCTTTCCGCTATTTATGATAAAATTAAAAAGAAAGCTAATGATTCTCTGTTGTTCAGATCGGCTCCTAAGAAGTCGGATACAGCAGACACGAATAAGACAGGCACTTCTGGGTCTAATGCGCCCAAGAGAGGTTCCTATAGAGGTTCCGGTGCATCCTCTTGTTTTTATTCGAGAGACCGTCAGGATAGCGACTCTCGTTCGGGACGTCCTTCAGGCCGGGACAATCGGTCGGACGCCCCGAGGTCGACGAGGCGAGGTGCGGGTCGTGGAAGACGTGGTTTCTCCTACCGCAGGCCTCGCAGGTCCAGGAGGTGATGGCTTAAACCTCTATCGCGTTCCGGTTGGCGGAAGGTTGTCGAGTTTTTCACAAGAGTGGGCGTCGATTACGGACAACCCTTGGGTGAGAGGAGTGACTTCGGAAGGTCTAAAGATATCCTTCAAACGAAAGCCTCCATTAACTCGAAGTCCAAAGTGGACTCATCTTCCGTCAAATCCACAGAAAAGAGACGCTCTGTTATCAGAGGTGCAGTCTCTTTTAATGAAGAACGCGGTAGAGGTCGTAGAAAACCAGGAATCTCTGGGATTCTACAGCCATCTGTTTCTGGTTCCGAAACCAGACGGCTCATTCCGACCAGTCATAGATTTGAGCTGGATAAACAAGCTGATCGTCGCTCCGAAGTTTTATATGGAGACGATTCGATCGGTCAGAGCGAGTATTCGGGTGAACGATTATGCAACGAGCATAGATCTCAAAGATGCGTACTTTCACGTCATGGTACATCCGACATTCCGAAAGTATCTACGCTTTGCAGTCCTGGGAGTGGTGTATCAATTCCGGGCGATGTGCTTCGGATTGAATCTAGCACCCTGGGCTTTCACTCGGGTAATGAACTCGGTAATGATCTACTTCCGAGCTCATTCGTCTGCGGTAACGTCGGCCTACCTGGACGACATTCTTCAGAGGTACGGCAATGAGTTAACGCTTCAGAACGATGTTCAGAATCTTCTTCTATTGCTCCGACGTCTCGGTTTTTTAGTAAACGAGGAGAAGTCGGATCTGGTGCCGTCCAAGTCATTCACTCATCTGGGAATGAGCTTCGAGACGCACAACAATCTCGTTCGTCTGCCGTTAACCAGAGCGAAATTAGTCAGTTGTTACGCTCGCTATTGTCTGCACGCAGACAAAGTCACGGCGAGAGAATTTATGAGACTGATAGGTCTGTGCGGAGCCGCCGCGGATCTCATTCCGATGGGGCGGCTACGCACACGTCCTCTTCAAATTTTCCTGACTCAGAATTGGAGTGTGAAAATTCATTCGCTCGATGTAGACGTTCTCTTGTCAGATCAAGTGAAACAAGAGATTCAGACTTGGGCAAACATTCAGTGGTTAACTCAAGGAGTTCCGCTGCAGTTGCCGGATCCGAGTTTTACCGTTATGACGGATGCCAGTCAAACAGGTTGGGGTGCATCATTAATCCCAACGGATTCGAGATGCCAGGGTCTTTGGGATCCGCAATTCCTGTGCAAGCACATAAACATCAAGGAAATGATGTCAATTTGGCTTGCGTTACGTCACTGGATGGACATTATTCACGATGCTCATGTCCAAATCCTATCCGACAATACGACAGTAGTGGCGTATATACGGAATCAGGGAGGCACTCATTCAGTTCCGTTCAATCTAACGGAAAGAATCCTTCTGTTTGCGTTAGAACATCACGTTCTTCTTTCGGTCCGTCACATACCGGGTCGTCTGAATGTGCTAGCAGACTCCCTTTCACGGAAGGGTCGCTTGTTGCCGTCGGGGTGGACTCTCAACAAACAAGTATTCAATCAGATTTGCTACCAATGGGAACGGCCAATGATAGACTTATTTGCGACACATCTCAACAATCAGTTGCAGACGTATGTGTCTCCGTGTCCGGATCCAAGAGCATTTGCAGTAGACGCTCTGTCGATCCCTTGGGACGGAATGATAGGATATGCGTATCCTCCAGCGCCGTTAATTCAACAAGTATTGCTAAAGATAAAACAATCTCAATGCAAGATTCTGTTGGTAGCATCTCTGTCTCCACAGAGACCGTGGATAAATCTACTCAGGTGTCTGTTGTGGGACCTACCGTGGAAGCTTCCTCCACGAGAGGATCTTCTTTCGCAGGGGAAATCGCGCCAACTCCATCACAACCCGCAAGGTCTCAACCTTCATGTTTTTCCGTTGTGCGGTCCTTCTTGCATGGCAAGCACTTTACAGGACGAGCAGTGGACGCGATTTCTAACTGTAGGAGGACCTCCTCTTCGCTAAACTATGCGGCTAAGTGGAAGGTTTTTCGTCGTTGGTGTAGGGATCATTCTGTAGATATATTTGATCCCTCTATACCAGACATTGCAAACTTTCTAGTATACTTGTTTGACGAAATCAAACTGCAGCCTGTTACTATAAAGGGTTATAGATCTATGTTATCTGATACCTATGCACATCATGATAGTTTACAAATTGGATCTAATGTCTCTTTATCGAAGTTGGTTAGAAACTTTTCGATAAATAGACCCAGAACTCTTAGATTAATTCCTAAGTGGAATTTAGCTTGGGTTCTCCTTAAATTGAAGGAAAAGCCATTTGAACCTCTTGAGACAGTAGATTTCAAATTCTTATCTTATAAGACAGCTTTTCTCTTAGCTTTCTCTTCTGCCAGAAGAGTCAGTGAGCTTCATGCACTATCGGTGGATGATTCTCATTATCGTAGTGTTGGGAACACTATCACCTTCACTACTAATGTGGGTTTTTTAGCTAAGAATCAGGCTCCTAATAAATATCCGGAACCTATTGTTATTAAGGCTCTTCCGTCTTCAGACGGGCGTAGGCCTTTACTCTGTCCTGTTAGAGCACTACGTATCTATAAACAGAGATCTCAGTTTATCAGAAAGGGACGGAAACGTTTCTTTCTGTCTTTGATGCCTAATAGAAAGGACATTTCAGTCCATTCTATTGCTAGATGGATTCAGTTAACTATCCGTACTGCTTATGAAGATTTATCTTCTTCTCAGCAGTCTGTGCTTAAGATTTCTGCTCATGAAGTAAGAGCTCTTTCTACTTCCTGGGCTTATGCTAATAGTGTTGCTATTACAGATTTAATGAAGGCTGCTTATTGGTCTCAGCCATCCACATTTACGAATTTTTATCTCAGAAATATTGAGTCCATTTCTGGAGACCTGCTTTGTTTAGGTCCGTTATCTGTTGCTCAGAATGTCGTCCACTAAACAGTTGCAACTATAGTTATGCAGGCTTTCTGTTCCGGCAGTGACTCCGTCCGGCTGCCCTCTTCGCTCTGGGCTATTTGACCCAGGGCAAGGGGAAGGGGGGGGGGGGGGGGTGTTCCCTTAGGTCACCTGCTTTATAGTGAAAAGCAAGGGAATGCCTCCTCCAAGTCAGTATTTCTGAGTCGCTTCCGGGATGGTTTTAAAGTGTAATATTGATGTTTAAATTCATTCATGTCTTATTTTTAAAGTGTAGCTCGGTGTGAAGCATTTGTATATGTCAAGTGTCAAACGGGCTTTAAAATACAATAGTCGGACACTTTTAAATGATTATAAAGAGTCTCAATTCTCTGGACTACTTTATTTATTGGCTTGCTTTAAAAATAATTAGTATAAGGGTTATACTGGATGTTAATAGAGAACATGAATGTTATTGTGCTCAATTATTAAGGGTAGTGTATCTTTCTAATTTAATATTAAATAAGAAAGATACATGTAAAGCCTAATACTCCTTTTCTCCTTAAGGGGTTACCTCTTTACTATATAGTTGAGCTTATTGGATTTTCACTTTTAAATGATTATAAAGAGTCTCAATTCTCTGGACTACTTTATTTATTGGCTTGCTTTAAAAATAATTAGTATAAGGGTTATACTGGATGTTAATAGAGAACATGAATGTTATTGTGCTCAATTATTAAGGGTAGTGTATCTTTCTAATTTAATATTAAATAAGAAAGATACATGTAAAGCCTAATACTCCTTTTCTCCTTAAGGGGTTACCTCTTTACTATATAGTTGAGCTTATTGGATTTTCCTCTATGTCCTAGGCCCTCCAGCCTGTTTACTATTCAGCTAAGTCTGGGTCATTGGTACAGTATAAAAATGTTAAAAAATTTATAGTAATTTATATATTTTTTATACTTACCAATGACCCAGACGGGGATGGCCCTCCCTGGAGTTGGGAACTCTTGCCTCCCCGCTGAGTACATAGCGCTGACCAGGCACTGCCAGTAAGAATGATAATTGGCGCCAATTTTCGGGACGACTGCGTCACTGCGCATGCGCAGTAGAGGCGTAGTATGGAGGTCCTTTAGGACATGATTTCTTTTTGTTTTGGATGCAAATTTTGGGGATTGGGGGGCAAAATTTGTGTTTGGCCCTGGTTTTGTTAGAGTTAGCACCAGCTAAGTCTGGGTCATTGGTAAGTATAAAAAATATATAAATTACTATAAATTTTTTAACATTTTAGAGTTAGCACCAGCTATGTCTGAGCCATTGGTAAGTAGGAAAAATATACAAATTACTATGAATTTATAAATTTTTATACTGTACCAATGACCCAGACATAGCTGGTGCTAACTCTTAAAATATAGGGCCAAACACAAATTTTGCCCCCCAATCCCCAAAATTTGCATCTAAAACTAAAGAAAACATGTCCTGAAAGGCCCTCCACACTTCGCCCCTACTGCGCATGCGCAGTGTCAAGGACGTTCCGAAATTGGCGCCATTTATCATTCTAAGTTTGGCCCTTCATCAGTTAACATCTGACTGATCTTTGTGCTTTTAAATCTCAGTTTAAATGATGCCAGACACATAAATATTAGTGAAATGGTGATTCTAAGGAGGATAGAAAAGGAGGAGAGGAAAAGAATGTGTGACAGAATATTATCAGGGCTGTAACTTAAAATTTTTTAATGAAATTATGTTAAGTTACCTATTTTCAAGGCAGCAGCCATTTTGTTGTCATTCTGATTATTTAGTTACACTGTTTTTTCAAGTGTTTTTCCTCTCTCCCTGTCCTTTAAGTTCCCCCTTGCTATTCTCCCATGCTTTGGCATAGTTTCTGTAATTATTATTACTAAAATTTTTTGGGAGTTTTAGCTGAATAACAGAATGAATTCTGTTCTTTCCCCATGTTTACGTCTTCACCTACGGGTGGTTAGGCGTTGTGTTCTGCATCTACCATCTGATGTTCTGCAGTTTCTTCCCTGGAAGTCTCTGTTTTGCATCAGATGGTCTATTTTTGGTAACTGATTTCGGGCCTGGGTGCCTGGAGTCTTATTTTAGTGTTTTTACACTCATTGTTTACATTTACAACAGCCCTCTGTGTGAGGGGGGGATTTCTAAATAATAATATCTTTATGTTATTTAATCATAACTAGATACATTATTATTGTTCGTAAGTGTTGAATAAATTGTTTAAAATATTTTTAAAATTTTTGTCCACACTTAGGCTTGGGATCCATTGGGGCTCAACGTTACTTTTCAGAAACTTGGGCTGTTCTGAAAAAATATTTTTTCAAAATATTTTGATTTCAATTATTTTTTCTATATTAATGGATCATATTATTATTATGTATTTTGATTGCCAGGGGTTAGTGCGAGTACCAGGACTTGTTTTCTTTTCACATTGAAAGGATATTGATCAATTGTTTTAAGAGGAAGTCTTCCTCTGACCTTATTATCATTCTATATGTGGTCAGTGTACTCGCATTAACTCCTGTTCTGTATCGTATGATTTCGATGACAATATGGGAAGCGTATGTCACGGTATGTTGTTGGGGATTTGGACACTCCGGTCCTTTCCCCGCAGGGTCACTCTACTTTATCAATTTCTATTTCAGACGATCAAGATTAGGGTGATGTATCTGTGATGTCTTCCAACAGTGTGCCTCCGTCGTCACAATTAATGAAGGGCTAGCGGAAAAGTGCTCATGTAATACGCCAATTGCCTAAGAGGACCCTAGTAGGTTCGACGGCCTTTGACGTCCGCTAGCTCGCCCGGTGTAGCGTCCATTCACCGAATGGTTCGGCAGCCGGGTTCGTCCGTTGCGGTCTAGAAGGAATTTTGGGGTGATGCGAGCACTATAAAATTAACTTAATGCACACCCAGTGACGGCGGATCGGAGGGAGAATGGAGGAAGCCTTTTAGTCCGGTTCATAGCTCGTTCCGGTCCATCCGGACGGCAAGCGAGAGAGGCCCCTCTCTCGTTCAACAACATCTGGCCCCAGATGTTGTGGTACAAATGTGTCGTTAGCGGAGCATACGTCCGTCGCTCGGGACGCTCCGTTGTATAGGCAGTCCGCTGAGACTGCTAAGGCTTCCTCTTCTCGTCAGCGCACACGACCGCACCTTGGCTGCGTGACCGCCGATATATTACCAGCTTCGCCGATCAAGGATTCTTCGGCGACCAGGTCACACCATCCGGCAGCCAGGGATTCGAGACCGATGGACTCCGGACGTTCGCATAGGAAAAGTATGCGGGAGCCATCTGATGCGGAGCTGCCCTCGGCGAAGCAGCGATAGACTGCGCCTCCGCAGGTCTCGACGCCGGACATTCTTGTGCACATAGCACAGCTTATCGCAGCATCCCAGCAGCCGACAGAAACGGTGTCGGATCGAGAATTATCCGACAGCGCTGGGTCGGTAGCCGGGGACTCGAGGCCTGCAGACTCCGGACGTTCGCATAGGAAGTGTGCGGGAGTCAACGTACACGGAGCTTCCAGCGGCAATGCATCGTAAGTCCGCTACTGCACAGGCCTCGGGAACGGACGTGCTTTCCTTAATAGCACAGTTTATCGCAGCATCCCAGCATCAACTGAATCTGTCGCATATATTTTATCCGACGATGCTGGGTCGGGACGCTCTGCGGAAGCGGGTACGGACGTCCGAAAGTTTCATCCGGTCCGACGGGATACCGAAAGGGATTCGGTGGATTTCAAGCTTTCCCTTTCGGAACAACATATGCTGCGATGCCGGATAAGAAACTGATAGCGTCGGTGGACTTAGAAATTTTTTGGTTCGGTTCAGGGACATCGTCCCTCAGTTCCGACATAGTCCAATAATGTCACACAACTTTCGAATTATTGAACGACGCTATATATATTATTATTTTATGCTTGCTATCCAAGCATTTCTGGTTTCTTGTTCGAAGAGTTATGGAGATGTCTTTCAAAAGTGTGCCTCTGTCGTCATAGTTAATGAGGAGTTAGCGGCAATAAGTGCTCATGGAATATGTCTATCGCTTACGGAGCGACATTCGCTAGCTCACCCGGTGTAGCGTACATTCATCGAATGGTTCGGCTGCCGGGTTCGTCCGTTGCGGTCTAGGAAGGAGATTTGGGTGATGCGAGCACTTTAATTACTTTAGTACTCACCCAGTGACGGCAGATTGAGGACAGATCGGAGGAAGCCAACAACATAGGGGACCGCATGTTGTGGTTCAGATATTTTACATTCGGAGCATATGTCCGTTGGTCGGGACGCTCCGTTATATTGACAGTCCGAGAGACTGTCTTTAATGCTTCCTCATCCTCACAGCAGGGCACACGACCGCACATTGGCTACGTGACCGCGAGTATCCGATCAGTTTCGGCATTCAGTGATTCCACAGCGAATAGGTCGCGCCATCCGGTAGCCAAGGGACACGAGGCCTATACACTCCGTTCGCTCGCATATTGGAAGTATGCACGGGGTAACGATCTCGGAGCTTCCTGCGGCAATGCATCGTAAGACCGCTGCTCCTCAGGCCTCAGTGACGGACGTGCTATCCGAGTTAGCACAGTTGTTTCGCAGCATCCCAGCAATTGACGGTTTCTCGGTCGAATCAGGAATTATCCGACGGCGCTGGGTCGGTGCGGTCCGCGGTTGCATCAAGCTACGGACGACCGAACGCTTTATAGGGTCCGACAGGATGGCGAAAGGGATTCGAAAGATTTCGAGTTTTCCCTTTAGTAGTATCGGAAGATGCCTTTCATATCTTCTGGCATTTCTTCCAGTGATTATTTTTCGGACTTCATTGCTGCGATCTTGGATAAGAGACTTATAGCGTCATTGGACTCGGATTTTTCGATCGGTACAGGGACTTTGTCCCTGACTTACCGACGCAGTCCAATATTGTCATTACAACATGTGTTTTATTTTTCGACGCTATATATTTATATATATATACAAGCCTGCTACTAAGCATGATAGTTTAGTTTCTTGTCCGCGTGGCTCATTTCTGCCATTTTATCTTTTTTACATATAGTTTATTTTGGCAGAGCAGGGCATACCGAGAGTTCATATGCGTCTAGACGGTGTGATTAAAGACTGCATATATTCTTTTTCGCCGTTTATGTCTTTTCCAATTTCAATGTTGGGAACGACTTTATGTATAGTAGACTTAACTTAGACGCTTTATTATACGTAATCCGCCTTACTGAGGCGTTATCATTACGTCTTCAAGAAAAGATTTACGGGATATTATTCTCAATGTAATTTCTTTTGAGGGCAGTAGTTTGTTCACGTATAACTCCGCCCTTCAGTGGCTGATTGGAGTTGGTTAGACGTGATGCAGCCCTAGCTACATCCACGCGTGGATAGTAGGTTAAGAACTCTCTCAGAGTCGCTTCGTTCTCGGAGGAGCTTCTCTTCGACGGCAACTTTCCGGCAATCCATGAATTGCTTGATTTATACATTCTCTTGTCTATCTAGTGTTACAAGAGATTCAGACTGGGGCAAACATTCGGTGGTTGACTCAGAGAGTGCCGCCGCAGTTGCCGGACCCGAGTGTGGCTGTTATGACGGTTGCCAGTCAAACAGATTGGGATATATACTGATCCCTACGGATTCGAAGTGCCAGGGTCTTTGGGTTCCGCAGTCTTTTAGCTATCAGTTTAACTTCCGCGGAATAATGTTTTTTAGGCTTGCTTTATGTCATTGCATGAACATTATTCAGAAACGCATGCCCAAATTCCTGTCCTTTAATTCGACAGTAGTGGCGTATCTCCGGAACCAGGGAGGCACTCTTTCGTTTCCGTTATTCAATTTAATGGAAAGAATCCGTCTGTTGGTTATAGTACACCAAGTTCAGTTTTGATCCGTCATATTCTGGGTCGTCTGATTGTTTTTTCGCACTCCCGTTCTCTTACGGGTCGCTTGTTGCTGTCAGAATGGACTCTCAACAAACAAGTATTCATTCAGATTTGCTATCTATGGGAGCGCCCAATGATGTTTTATTTATGACAGAGCTTGCTAATCATTTTGCAGACGTATGTGTTGGCTCGTCCAGATCTCTGAGCTAATACTGTTAACGCTCTATTGATCTATAGGACGGAATGATAGGATACGCGTATCCTCCGGCGCTGTTGTTTTAGCAGGTATTGCTGAGATAAACAACCACAATACATTTCTGTTGATAGCATCTCTATCTTCACAGAGATCATGAGTAATTTACTCTCTTGTCTACTGTGGATCTTAACGTGAAATCTTCCTCTATGTGAGGATCTTTTTTCACTGGGTAAATCGTGTCATCTTTATCACAACCAGCAAGGTCGCAACCTTCATGTATTCCGTTGTGTGGTCCGTATTGCATTGTAAGCACTGTACTGGACGAGCTTTGGACGCGATTTCTTACTATAGGAGATCCTCTTCTTCGCTATTCTATGCGACTAAAGTGGAGGCTCTTCCGTCGTGGTGTAGGGATCATTATGTTCATATGGTTGATCCCTCCATACTACTCATTGCTATTTTTTAGTATACTTGTTTCACAAGATCTACTGCAGCCTGTTGTTATTTAGGTTATAGGTTTATGTTACCTCATACCTATGCACTCTACGATAGTTTACAATTGAGTCTTTTGTCTCTTTATCTAAGTCAGTTAGTAACTTTTTGATAAATAGACTTAGAATCTTTAGATTAAATTCCTATACGGATTTTAGCTTCAGGTTCTTATTTAGCTAAGTAATCATTTGAACCTCTGGAAACAGTAGTTTTCAAATTCTGACCTTTTAGACAGTAATTCTGTTGATTTCTCTTTTACTGTAGAGTCAGTGAGTTTCATGCACTATCGATGGATGATTTTCACTTTCATAGTTTCGGAATCAATACTTCCGTTACTATTTAGGTTGGATTGTTGCATAAGAGTTAGGCTCCTATTATCCGGAACCTATTATTTTAAGGCCCTTCCGTCTTCGTATGGGCATAGGCCTTTACTCTTTCCGGGTACAGTTTATGTATTTATAAACAGATATCTGTTTATTACAAGGGCGTAAGCTTCTTCTGTCTTTGATGTCTAGTAGAAGGACGTTACGCTCCATTTTATTGTTAATGGATTCTATTAACTAGCGTACTGCTTATGGTATATCATTGGCTTAGCAGTTGTGCTTAAGATTTCGGCTCATGAAGTAAGAGTTCTTCTACTTCTTGGGCTTACATTAATAGTGTTGCTATTATAGATTTTTGAAGGCTGCTCATTGCGCTCAGCCATCCATTCATGAATTTTATCTCAGAAATATCGAGTCCATTTCTGGAGGCCTCTATTGTTAGGTCTATTATCTACTGCTCAGAATGTCATTCACTTAACAGTTGCTACTATAGCTAGGTAGGCTGTCTGTTTCGGCAGTGTCTCCGTTCGGCTGCCCTCTTCGCTCTGGGCTATTTGACCCAGGGCAAGAAAAAGGGGGGGGAGGGTGTTCCCTTGGGTCACCTGTTTTTACTATGAAAACAAGGGGATACCTCCTCCGGAGTTAGTAATTCTGAGCTGTTATTGGGATGGTTGTTTAGTGAGAAGTTTAAGTTATAAAATTCATTCAAGTCTTAGTTTTTAAAGTATAGCTTTTGAATATTGCATATGTCAACGGACATGATTATGCAATTCTCACACACTTTTAGGAGTATAAGAGTCTCTATTCTCTAGACTTACTTTATTATTGGCTTACTTTAAAAATTATTAGTATAAGGATTATTGGATATTAATAGAGTACATGGATGTATGAAGCTCAATTTTTGGAAGGTGTTGTATCTTTCTAATTTATCATAAATAAGAAAGATACATGTAAGGCCTATTTCTTCTTTTCCCTACAGGGGATGACTCTATTTTATTTTATTGAGCGTATTCCATTTTGCTCTATGTCCTTGGCCCTCCAGCCTTTTTACTATTCAGCTATGTCTGGGTCATTGGTACAGTATAAAAATGTTAAAAAATTTATAGTAATTTATATATTTTTTATACTTACCAATGACCCAGACGGGGATGGCCCTCCCAGGAGTTGGGAACTCTTGCCTCCCCGCTGAGTACATAGCGCTTACCAGGCACTGGTTATTAGAATGATAAATGGCGCCAATTTCGGAACGTCCTTGACACTGCGCATGCGCAGTAGGGGCGAAGTGTGGAGGGCCTTTCAGGACATGTTTTCTTTAGTTTTAGATGCAAATTTTGGGGATTGGGGGGCAAAATTTGTGTTTGGCCCTATATTTTAAGAGTTAGCACCAGCTATGTCTGGGTCATTGGTAAGTATAAAAAATATATAAATTACTATAAATTTTTTAACTTTTCTATCAAAGAAACTGCTAAAAAGGGCGCATGATTGATCCAGTTGACAAAAGGTGTGTATGAATGGTCCTAGACAGTTGACTGTTGAAAAATAAGCATTGTTTTCAATGGAAGGTATCTGATCATAGAGGCCATGCCCCTACATTCAGGCAGCTGACATTGGCTGGTATTGTGTCAGAGGCATGTTCCTCTTAGAAAACTGAGAGAAGGCCCTTGAGCAGGTCTTTTTTGTGACACTTGTTATTTATTTATTGGTGTTTAAGGTCACATACATATGCACAATGACTAATCGTGACCATGACAGTTTTACAGGTGGAAGAAGCCGGAGTACCCAGAGAGAACCTCTGAGCATCCATGAGCAACTGTCAGCTCCTCAACATTCTAACTCTGTTCAAGCTCTGCTCAAGCAGGGTTACAGTGGTTGAAGACAGGCAGTACCCCTTAGTACACGGTGTCATCATGCCCCATGTAGGCAACCAGGATAAAGGGCCTTTCTCAAGGACACATCTTGGGTCTTGTAACACCTGGCATTATTGTTATTCTCTATTTAAAAAATAAATACAACTAATCTCTGACAACCTTAAACATTCCCAATACAATATCAAGATTCATCCATAAGTAAATGCATCAAGCACCAAATACTTTTTTATTGTTTTTTCCATGCATATATTTCATAAAATGTTCTTTGGGTACTCTTTCCAGCTTCATTCCACTGATTACATTTCCCCATGTCTTCACCAAAACTTAGTTTTATTTTCATTTTAACTATTTGTGGAAACTGTTACACCAGCTGTAAAGAGGCAGTTGTTAACTTTTCACCTGTTGTCCAGCATTCAGTGTTCTGCCTAAAGGTGGTGTGTTGCAACTTGTCTCTGCCAAAAGCACTGGACCGATTTCAGTTAAATTTCAGGTGATTGTTTGTTCTGACATAGCATTTTGATTTTGTTTAAATCATCTTGACCCACCTCACATGGATGGGGTGGGAGAAAATGCTCCCAAATTTTTAAAAACTCTTCTCATGAATCAGTGGGTACAGTGACTTGATATTTCTTACTGGCCTTTCTTTTGAGGTGTAGAATCAGATTTGTTCAAATGAAGTTCGCGGGACTATATTTGCCTTTGTAATGAGAGGGCCGAGGTTTTGGGCCCCACCCAAAATTTCTGTTTTCAACTGGAGAGCATAAAATTTGAGAGCATAATACTGTAATTAAGACCCTCTGGGCTCTCAAATTTGATTTTCAGCCAATTCTTGAAACCTATGCTGCCCACTTTAGGGGACTTCCACCCCAGGCTTTGGCTCTGGGTCCTATTCTGCTAGTAAATCAAAACTTGTTTACCACAGTAAACAAACACTGCTCCACTTCCCAGGTTTTCCTTGGGAACTACAGGTAGTAGTCTGTCTCTTTCCACAATACTCAATTTTGAAAATAGTTTTAATGATGCTGTTTATTATTTCAGTTTATGCAAGCTGTTCTCTACTTGATGCCATTCGTCTAAACATATACTGTTGTTCCTGCTTAACTCTTAGAAGCTGGGAGTCGAGTTTTCTTGCCTGTGATGTAATATGGCAGGTAATCTGGCTTTGACGGTCCGGCTTTCTTTGGGCCAGGGGAGAATTAAACACTGAGCAGGTGCTTCTAGTCAAGTGTCGTCTGCCTGAATAGGCAGATGACACATGACTAGAAGCACCTTCTTTACTGTAAGTTTTTCGTCGTTAGTGCTGAAATGATTAGCTATTTTCAAAAGTCGACTAGTCACTGGTATTAATCGACTTAAAGTCGACTAGTCAGCCCGTTTTGCTACAAAAATACAATATTACTTACAAGTGTTAAAAAAATGCATAATTTTTCATTGAAACGCTACAACTTATTTCGACACATACTGTAATTTGCAAATTGGCAAATGATCGGATTTGAAGCTTTGTTGACATGCCATCGCCCACCCACCTCCGATCTGCGCCCATGCTTGAATGTATGATAAATGCCAGGTATATTTCTTAGTTGTGGAGAATATTTATGAGATCAAAAACTTTTAAAACAAATACAGAAGGGGATATATTGATATTCATTTCTTAGAAAATTACCCCCAAAATTTTGAAATGTTTCATTCACATGGGGCAGTTCGATAGTTATTTTTAGGCTGTATGTCATTTCGTTTGAAGCATCACAGATCACGTGGTTCACCTCTGTCTCTCTTCAGAAATGGAATTCACATTGTGCATTTTGAGTTTCCTGTCACTTCGGCTGTTTCAATTAAAAATAACTTTTCAAATACTTCACGTATGTGATTAAAACTTAGGCACCACATGTAGATATGTCATAAATACATATCTGTGAAATACGGTGCCAAAACGCAGTCTAGTTTTGATATACCAGTTCTTCAAATAAAAAAAAATTATAAATTTCACCGAATGACAGAGGATGTAGCATGTGACTGAAGACTTCCACTCAGATGATGTGGATATAAATCATTTGGCATCAGAATAAAATACACTATTTAATTGGCTGAATTCCTGTATTATTTTCACTCACATTGCCATATTAGGAAAGAATTATGTTAAATAGGCTTGTTTAGGTAATTCATATTCATGAAGATAGTCTTAGATAAGTGGGTTTTTTTTAACTTGATAGTAAGTTCTCATAGCTATAATGGAAGCCGAATAAATCTTTGGTGATACATCGCAATTTAATGAATTTGACAATATTTAACGTTATTTGCAAAATGTGATTCTAAATTATGAATTGCGTCGCTAAATAGGCGATTTGTATCGAAAATGCAATGCGAACCCGGTTATTTGGAGGCATGGCCAATACGGGCATATAATGTAACAAATTGGATTGAACATGAGCGCGAAAGTGAAAGTAAACCTTTAAACAAATACTGAAGCAAGTGCCGGAATTGTAAATTTTTGTGAGTGGGTTAAAATGAACAACATATTTTGCCTCAGTTTTCTGAAAATAGGGTTCTGCTGACTTTACTGTCAGTTGTGGCCAATCAAAGTATAGTATGTCTGACGCTTATACCTAACAATGATCTCTGTAATGAAGGTGCCGACTAGTCAACTGGCGATTTTCAGTGTCGACTTTTTTAGTAATCGAGTCTAGGTAAACTAGTCGAACAATCGTTTCAGCACTATTCGTCACATGTCATGTTCAATAAATTCATTCTGGTTCCCCGGCTTCTAAGACTTAGCAGAAAAGTGTGGCTCAGTAGTTATAGAATTGAACTTCAAACTGATAGGTCCATGGTTCGATCCCAACCAGGGGTAACTGCATTATGTCTTTGGGCAAGGCCCTTAATCCTGCTTGCCCAAGTGGGTGTATGGTGGCATTGTGTACTGCACGTCAATGGTGTGTCTGTCTTCACCCATTGCTAACCCTGCTTGTGTTGAGCTAGTACATTGGGCAGTCTGGTTCTCTCCAGATTCCTCCACCCATAAAACTATCTGACATGAGGTGACCCTGGCTGTTGAAAGTGTTGTTAAAGTCCAATAAATAACCAACAAAGTATTTATCAACTGAAAGGTTGGGTGCTTTGTCCCCTTCCAATTCTTTAATCAAATGAATGAGCAAGACTCAGTGTAAGTGATATTTTTATACTTTACCAATGACCCAGACATAGCTGGTGCTAACTCTTAAAATATAGGGCCAAACACAAATTTTGCCCCCCCAATCCCCAAAATTTGCATCTAAAACCAAAGAAAACATGTCCTGAATGGCCCTCCACACTTCACCTCTACTGCGCATGCGCAGTGTCAAGGACGTTCCGAAATTGGCGCCAATAATCATTCTCAGTTTGGCCCTTCATCAGTTAACATCTGACTGATCTTTGTGCTTGTAAATCTCAGTTTAAATGATGCCAGACACATAAATATTAGTGAAATAGTGATTCTAAGGAGGATATAGAAGGAGGAGAGGAATAATGTGTGACAGAATATTATCAGGGCTGTAACTTAAAATTTTTTAATGAAATTATGTTAAGTTACCTATTTTCGAGGCAGCAGCCATTTTGTTGTCATTCTGATTATTTAGTTACACTGTTTTTTAAGTGTTTTCCTCTCTCCCTTTCCTTTAAGTCCCCTCTTGCTATTCTCCCATGCTTTTGGCATAGTTTCTGTAATTATTATTACTAAAATTTATAGGGAGTTTTAGCTGAATAACAGAATGAATTCTGTTCTTTTCCCCATGTTTACGTCTTCACCTATGGGTGGTTAGGCGTTGTGTTCTGCATCTACCATCTGATGTTCTGCAGTTTCTTCCCTGGAAGTCTCTGTTTTGCATCAGATAGTGTATTTTTGGTAACTGATTTCGGGCCTGGGTGCCTGGAGTCTTATTTTAGTGTTTTTACACTCATTGTTTACATTTTCAACAGCCCTCTGTGTGAGGGGGGGGGGGGGATGGGGGGGTTCTTGAAAATAATATCTTGATGTTATTTTAATCATTACTAGATACATTATTATTGTTCGTAAGTGTTGCATAAATTGTTTAAAATATTTTTAAATTTTTTGTCCACACTTAGGCTTGGGATCCATTGGGGCTCAACATTACTTTTCAGAAACTTGGGCTGTTCTGAAAAAATATTTTTTCAAAATATTTTGATTTTAATTATTTTTTCTATGTTAATGGATCATATTATTATTATGTATTTTGATTGTCAGGGGTTGGTGCGAGTACCAGGACTTTGTTTTCTTTTCACATTGAAAGGATTTTGATCAATTGTAATAAGAGGAAGTCTTCCTCTGACTTTTATAATCATTCTATATGTAGTCAGTGTACTCGCATTAACTCCTGATCTGTATCTGATGATTTCGATGACAACATGGGAAGCGTATGTCACGGTATGTTAGTGGGGAATTGGGCATTCTGGTCCTTTCCCCGCAGGGTCACTCTACTTTATCAATTTCTATTTCAGACGATCAAGATTAGGGTGATGTATCTGTGATGTCTTCCAACAGTGTGCCTCCGTCGTCACAATTAATGAAGGGCTAGCAGAAAAGTGCTCATGTAAATACGCCAATTGCCTAAGAGGACCCTAGTAGGTTCGACGGCCTTTGACGTCCGCTAGCTCGCCCGGTGTAGCGTCCATTCATCGAATGGTTCGGCAGCCGGGTTCGTCCGTTGCGGTCTAGAAGGAGTTTTGGGGTGATGCGAGCACTATAAATCAACCAAATGCACACCCAGTGACGGCGGATTAGAGGGAGAACGGAGGAAGCCTTTTAGTCCAGTTCATAGCTCGTTCTGGTCCATCCGGACGGCGAGCGACGGAGGCCCCTCTCTCGTACAACAACATCTGGCCCCAGATGTTGTGGTACAAAATGTTTCGCATTCGGAGCATACGTCCGCCGCTCGGGACGCTCCGACATATAGTCAGTCCGGAGAGACTGTCAATAAGGCTTCCTCATTCTCATGGTAGAGCACACGACCGCTCTTGGCTACGTGACCTCGGATATCCAGTCAGCTTCGCCAGTCAGAGATTCATCGGCGACCAGGTCACACCATCCGGTAGCCAGGGACACGAGGCCTGCAGACTCCGGACGTTCGCATAGGAAAGTGTGCGGGAGTCAACGTATACTGAGCTTCCGGCGGCAATGCATCGTAAGACCGCTACTGCACAGGCCTCGGGGACGGACGTGCTATCCTAAATAGCACAGCTTATCGCAGCATCCCAGCAACAACTGAATCGGTCGCATAATGTTTTATCCGACGATGCTGGGTCGGGACGCTCTGCGGAAGCGGGTACGGACGTCCGAAAATTTCATCCGGTCCGACGGGATACTGAAAGGGATTCGGAGGATTTCGAGCTTTCCCTTTCGGAACAACATATGCTGTTGTGTATGTCATCCGACTTGATCTTCTACAGGTTCTTTCGTCGGACCAGAATGCTGCGATGCCGGATAAGAAACTGATAGCGTCGGTGGACTTAGAAATTTTTGGTTCGGTTCAGGGACATCGTCCCTCAGTTCCGACATAGTCCAATAATGTCACACAAACTTTCGAATTATTGAACGACGCTATATATTTATTATTATATGCTTGCTATTACCAAGCATTTCTGGTTTCTTGTTCGCAAAGTTACGGAGATGTCTTTTAAAAGTGTGCCTCTGTCGTCATAGTTAATGTAGAGCTAGCGGCAATAAGCGCTCATGGAATTTGTCTATCGCCTAAGAGGTCCCTTGTAGGATCGACAGAGTGACATTCGCTAGCTCACCCGGTGTAGCGTACCTTCATCGAGTGGTTCGGCTGCCGAGTTCGTCCGTTGCAGTCGAGGAAGGAGATTTGGGTGATGTGAGCACTATAATTACTTTAGTACTCACCCAGGGACGGTGGATTGAGGACAGATCGGAGGAAGCCTGTTAGTCCGGTTCCTGGCTTGTCCAGGTCCGTCCGGGCTGTGAGCGAGAGAGGTCCCTCTCTCGTCCAACAACATAGGGGACCGCATGTTGTGGTTCAGATTTGTTACATTCGGAGCATATGTCCATCGCTCGGGACGCTCCGTTATATTGACAGTCCGAGAGACTGTCGATAATGCTTCCTCATCCTCACAGCAGTGCACACGACCGCTCATTGGCTACGTGACCTCGAGTATCCGATCAGTTTCGTCATTCAGTGATTCCACGGCGAACAGGTCACGCCATCCGGTAGCCAAGGGACACGAGGCCTATACACTCCGTTCGCTCGCATAATAGTAGTATGCACGGGGTAACGATCACGGAGCTTCCAGCGGCAATGCATCGTAGGACCGCTTCTCCACAGGCCTCAGTGACGGACGTGCTATCCGAGTTAGCACAGTTTTTTCGCAGCATCCCAGCAATCGACAGTTTCTCGGTCGAATTAGGAATTATCCGACGGCGCTGGGTCGGTGCGGTCCGCGGTTACATCAGGTACGGACGACCGAACGCTTTATAGGGTCCGACAGGATGGCGAAAGGGATTCGAAAGATTTCGAGTTTTCCCTTTCGTAGCATCGGAAGCTGCCATACATATCTTCCGGCATTATCTTCCAGTGATTGTTATTTCGGACGACATTGCTGCGATGTTGGATAAGAGACTTATAGCGTCATTGGACACGGAATTTTGGATCGGTTCAGGGACATTGTCCCTGACTTACCGACACAGTCCAATAATGTTATTAGAACATGTGTATTATTTATCAACGCTATATATATAAGCCTGCTACCAAGCATTATAGTTTAGTTTCTTGTCCGCAATGCTCATTTCTGCCTTTTATCATTTATACAAATAATTTATTTTGGCAGAACATGGCATACCGAGAGTTCATATGCGTCTAGACGGCGTGGTTAAAGACTGGAAATAATCTTTTTCGCCGTCTATGTCTTTTCCAACCACAATGTTGGAAATGACAATGATGTCTAATAGACTTAACTTAGACGCTTTATCATACGTAATCCACCTTACTGAGGCATTATCATTACATCTTCAAGAGAAAGAATTCCGGGATATGATCCTCAATGTGATTTCTTTTGAGGGCAGTAGTTTGTTCACGTATAACTCCGCCCTTCAGTGGCTGCTTGGAGTTGGTTAGACGTGACGCAGCCCTAGCTACATCCACACGCGTGGATAGTAAGGTGAAGAACTCTCTCAGAGTCGCTTCGTTCTCGGAGAAGCTTCTCTTCGACGGAAACTTTTCAGCAATCCATGAATTGCTCGATTTACACGTTCTCTTGTCTATCTAGTGTAGCAAGAGATTCAGACTGGGGCAAACATTCGGTGGTTGACTCAGAGAGTGCCACTGCAGTTGCCGGATCCGAGTTTTATAATTATGACGGTTGCCAGTCAAACAGGTTGGGATATAATATTGATCCCAACGGATTCGAAGTGCCAGGGTCTTTGGGTTCCACACTCTCTGAGCAAGCACTTATCTTCCACGGAATTATGTTTTTTAGGCTTGCTTTATGTCATTGGATGAACATTATTCAGAAACGCATGTCCAAATCCTGTCCGTTAATTCGACAGTAGTGGCGTATCTCCGGAACCAGGGAGGCACTCATTCGTTTCCGTTATTCAATTTAATGGAAAGAATCCTTCTGTTTGTTATAGTACACCAAGTTCTACTTCGGTCCGTCATATTCCGGGTCATCTGATTGTATTACCGGACTCCCTTTCACTTATGGGTCGCTTGTTGCCGTCAGAATGAACTCTCAACAAACAAGTATTCAATCAGATTTGCTATCAATGGGAGCGCCCAATGATAATTTATTTACGACACAACTTGCTAATCAATTGCAGACGTATGTGTTTACATGTCCGGATCTCTGAGCTTATGTTGTTAATGCTCTATTGATCTAATAGGACGGAATGATAGGATAAGCGTATCCTCCTGCGCTGTTGTTTCAGCAAGTATTGCTAAGTTAAACAACCACAATTCATTTCTGTTGATAGCATCTCTGTCTTCACAGAGACCGTGGGTAAATTTACTCTGATGTCTACTGTGGGACTTAACGCGAAATCTTCCTCCATGAGAGGATCTTTTTTCGCTGGGTAAAATCGTGTCATCTTTATCACAACCCGCAAGGTCTCAACCTTCACGTATTCCGTTGTGGGGTCCTTATTGCATTGTAAGCATTGTACTGGACGAGCTTTGGGCGCGATTTCTTACTATAGGAGAACCTCTTCTTCGCTATACTATGCGGCTAAAGTGGAGGCTCTTCCGTCGTTGGTGTAGGGATCATTATGTTGATATTGTTGATCCCTCCATTCTAGTCATTGCATCTTTTTAGTATACTTGTTTGACAAGATCTACTGCAGCCTGTTATTATTAAGGTTATAGGTTTATGTTACCTCATACCTATGCACTCTATGATAGTTTACAATTGAGTCTTATGTCTCTTTATCTAAGTCAGTTAGTAACTTTTCGATAAATAGACTTAGAATCATTAGATTAAATTTCTATACGGAATTTAACTTCGGTCCTTATTTAGCTAAGTAATCATTTGAGCCTCTGGAACAGTAGTTTTCAAATTCTGACCTTTTTGACAGTAATTCTGTTGGCTTCTCTTTTACTGAAGAGTCAGTGAGTTTCTTGCACTATCTCGACTTTCGTAGTATCGGAAACACTATTTCCTTTACTATTAATGTTGGATTTTGGCATAAGAGTCAGGCTCCTAATTAATATCCGGAACCTATTGTTATTAAGGTCCTTCCGTCTTCGTACGGGCATAGGCCTTTACTCTGTCCGGTTAGAGTTTATGTATTTATAAACAGATAGCTGTTTATTACTACGGGCGTAAGCTTCTTCTGTCTTTGATGCCTAATAGAAGGACGTTACGCTCCATTCTATTGCTAATGGACTCAATTACCTATCGATACTGCTTATGGTATATCATTGACTCAGCAGTTGTGTTTGAGATTTCGGCTCATGAAGTAAGAGTTCTTCTACATCTTGGGCTTACATTAATAGTGTCGCTATTATAGATTTTTAAAGGCTGCTCATTGCGCTCAGCCATCCACATTCATGAATTTTTATCTCAGAAATATCGAGTCCATTTCTAGAGGCCTCTATTGTTAGGTCTATTATCTACTGCTCAGATTGTCATTCATTTAACAGTTGCTACTATAGCTAGGTAGGCTGTCTGTTTCGGCAGTGACTCCGTTCTGCTGCCCTCTTCGCTCTGGGCTATTTGACCCAGGGCAAGAAAAAGGGAGGGGGGGGGGGGAGGAGGGTGTTCCCTTGGGTCACCTGTTTTACTATGAAAACAAGGGGATACCTCCTCCGGAGTTAGTAATTCTGAGCTGTTATTGGGATGGTTGTTTAGTGAGAAGTTTATGTTTTAAAAATTCATTCAGGTCTTAGTTTTTAAAGTGTAGCTTTTGAATATAGCACGTGTCAACGGACATTATTATACATTCCTCAGACACTTTTAAGGAGTATAAAGAGTCTCTATTCTCTAGACTCGCTTTATTTATTGGCTTACTTTAAAAATTATTAGTATAAGGATTATACTAAATATTCATAGAGTACATGGATGTATGATGCTCAATTTTGGAAGGTGTTGTATCTTTCTAATTTATCATAAATAAGAAAGATACATGTAAGGCCTAATACTTCTTTTTCCCTAGAGGGGATGACTCTATTTTATATAATTGAGCGTATTCCATCTTGCTCTATATCCTTGGCCCTCCAGCCTTTTTACTATTCAGCTATGTCTGGGTCATTGGTACAGTATAAAAATGTTAAAAAATTTATAGTAATTTATATATTTTTTATACTTACCAATGACCCAGACGGGGATGGCCCTCCCAGGAGTTGGGAACTCTTACCTCCCTGCTGAGTACATAGCGCTTACCAGGCACTGGTTATGAGAATGATTATTGGCGCCAATTTCGGAACGTCCTTGACACTGCGCATGTGCAGTAGAGGTGAAGTGTGGAGGGCTATTCGGGACATGTTTTCTTTGGTTTTAGATGCAAATTTGGGGGATTGAGGGGCAAAATTTGTGTTTGGCCCTATATTTTAAGAGTTAGCACCACCTATGTCTGGGTCATTGGTAAGTATAAAAAATATATAAATTACTATAAATTTTTTAACTTTTCTGTATATGTCCCAGTAGGTTTTGAAAACCTTGGTTTCAGAATGAATTAGGAATGAGTGACTAATCATTTAAAACAAAGAGTAAACTGATGTATAGAGGATCTCCAACTCATCCTCAGTATATATCAACATTTACAAAATGGGTTCAGTAAATTATTATCATAATGTTCAGTAATAAAAATTATTTTATCCCTTATCCTCTGTACACTGTTGACCACTATACAGATATGTGCCACTAGGTTTAAAGGAATAAATATATATATAAATGACCCAGTACATGTGTTTCTACTAATTGCATGTCTAATTAATTCCTTTCTCCCCCCTCAGTGTATGAAGTTCAAACCTGGGTGACTGTGCTGCCTAGAGACTTGGATAATGTACATGTAACTATCAATACAATTATTTTGGGATAACCTAGCCCTTTTAAAAACAGTTCTCAAGTTAGAAATAGTGGCTGACCATATTTAGTAAGAAATAGATATCTTTGATTTCCCAAAACTGACCTTACTTTCAAATAACCTTTTAACAGTCTGATTGGACATACAAGACGATCAATTGCAAATATTTTGATACCTTACCTAAAGGGATCAGTTTTTGAAGACTTTAATGTAATAACACATTTGCTATCATCTGTAGAAAATAAACATCTCCCACTTCGAGATCTGACTGAACTCCCATCCTCAACTTCCTCCTAGTGAATTCCCTGCACCTTAGAAAATGAAAAAAAATTCTACAGAGCATGCTGTTTGAAATAACAGATCAATGTAGGAATCAAAGCAACCATAATTTAAAGTCCAAATTATATTGTTGAAGACAGGAAATGTAATGGAAAATCTTGTTTATTTGTGGGGTGGATGTTAAGTTTCTAAAGCCCCTCATAACAATTGGGGCCAGCTTGTAAAAAATTCCATTTGAAGAACACAAAGGGTCAGGTAGCCCTTTTTGCATGTAAATAACACCTGCCAGATAGAGTTTAACAACTGTATTTAAGATTTAAAACCTGTCGGCAGTAAGCAATAAATAAATAATTAAATCCTCAGTAACTTCAGGAAAAACATCTGCAAGAACCCCATATCCGACACATAAGGTGAGAAAACATTGTAAGCCAGACCTATATGTTGACTATGTTTGCCTTCTCAAAGCAGAATCAAGCAGTTCTGTGACCACATTGTTTAGAAATCGAAGCAGCTGAATGCTATTAGGATCTTTTTTGGATGTAGACAGGCATCTGGTACTAGTTCTCGAAATCAATGCATCTGAAACCGAGGTAGAGTAGCAGCTATCTTGCTGGTGTTACCTGGGAAATGATTAGCCATGGGACATGATTAGCATAGACAGCAAAGTTATACTTAGGTCCACAATAAGTCAGTTTCCTCATCCAGTGCATTATAGCCAAACTTTTTAATATGTACTATTGCTTCACTATCACACTGGAATACAACACTTCTCTACATCATCCATTTCTCCCAAAGAATTGTTGGAACAACAATAGGATACAACGCTAATAAAGCCATAGAATAAGTGTTCTGAGCCCCTGAAACCAATGATGGTGGCCACCTTCCCCAAAACTATCTGCCAAAACCTATGGTGGCAGACTCATCAGTAAAAAGATTGATATCCGCAGCAGAGATCAAAGAGTCATGAAGCAAGAAGCATTTCCCAATCCATTCCAACAGAAAAAGATGGCACATGAAGATCTTTCCCACATTCACAATTAAGGTAATTGGTTGCAATGCGGCTATCAACTGCAGTTGATAAAAAAGTTAGTAGGAAAAGAAAAATTGTCCCAGAATGATACACCTGCATGTGAAATTCATGAAACCGTGTAGGGATAGCAGCTCACAATTAGTGAAAGATTGAACATTAAAAAAAGTTTGTATATTGATGGTTAACCTTCTGAGCTTGGGCAACCGTGCTTCCATAAGTAGTGAATCCAAAGCAATATCTAAAAATTCAAGGCTATGGGTTGAAGACAAGTGCATCATCAACATGCAGTATGCCTCAGTACACAGTGCCACCAATCCCCAGCATGGGCAATCTAGATTAAGTGCCTTGCCCAAGGATACTCCACAGATGCCACATGTAGGGAACAAACCATGGACCTTTTGATTTGAAGTTTAATGTTGTAACTCCATTCTCCCAGGGTGGTCACTTGTGGGGAAGTCATCAAGTAGGTGTAAAATATGATGAGTTTTATATCCAAATCCAACAAATAGCCATGGGTAAACTGTTGAACATTTTTGGACGGCTCTAACAGCCAAAACAAGTGGATTGTAAAAGTGGTAGCAAACGCTTCATTAGTTGAGTTGTGATGAAGTCAAACTCGACTTATAGTTTGGTGAATGGCGGGTCTTGGGCGATTGGGCGGGCGGGCGGGCGTAAACAATTGGTTTCCGGATGATAACTTGATAATGGTTCAACTCACATTCATGAAACTTCATAGGTAGATTGGCCTTGGTGAGGGGAAGAACCCTATTGATTTTGGACTCGCTACGTCAAAGGTCAAGGTCACAGTGACCTTTAACATAGTATATCGCAACAATTGGTTTCCGGATGATAACTTGATAGTGGTTCAACCTAGAGTCATGAAACTTCATAGGTGTGTTGGCCTTGGTGCGAGGAAGAACCCTATTGATCTTGGACTCACCAGGTCAAAGGTCAAGGTCACAGTGACCTTGAACATAGTATATCGCAACAATTGGTTTCCGGATGATAACTTGATAGTGGTTCAACCTAGAGTCATGAAACTTTATAGGTGTGTTGGCCTTGGTGTGAGGAAGAACCCTATTGATCTTGGACTCACCAGGTCAAAGGTCAAGGTCACAATGACCTTGAACATAGTATATCGCAACAATTGGTTTCCGGATGATAACTTCATAGTGGTTCAACCTAGAGTCATGAAACTTCATAGGTATGTTGGCCTTGGTGCGAGGAAGAACCCTATTGATCTTGGACTCACCAGGTCAAAGGTCAAGGTCACAGTGACCTTGAACATAGTATATCGCAACAATTGGTTTCCGGATGATAACTTGATAGTGGTTCAACCTAGAGCCATGAAACTTTACAGGCGTGTTGGCCTTGGTGCGAGGAAGAACCCTATTGATGTTGGACTCACCAGGTCAATGGTCAAGGTCACAGTGACCTTGAACATAGTATATCGCAACAATTGGTTTCCGGATGAGAACTTGATAGTGGTTCAACCTAGAGTCATGAAACTTCATAGGTGTGTTGGCCTTGGTGCGAGGAAGAACCCTATTGACCTTGGACTCGCCAGGTCAAAGGTCAAGGTCACAACTCGACATTGGATCTGTGATCCTGAGCGGGATTTTTTTATGCCATGTATGGATACGTATCAATTTAAATGCATTCACAATATTCATTTTGCACATCCAGCTTCCTCAACCAAAATTTTTAAACAATTGTTTTCCGGATGATAACTTGATAATGGTTCAACCCATGTTCATGAAACTTAATAGGTAGGTTGGTATCGGTGAAGAGAAGAAGCCTATTAATTTTGGACTTGCTTGGTCAGAGGTCAAGGTCACAGTGACCTTGAACATAGTAAATTGTAAACAATTGGTTTCCGGATGATAACTTCACTATGGTTCAACCCACATTCATGAAACTTCATATGTAGGTTGGGCTTTGTTAGAGGAAGAATCCTACTTATTTTGGACTCACTAGGTGAAAGGTCAAGGTCACAGTGACCTTCAACATAGTAAATCGTAAACAGTTGGTTTCCAGATGATAACTTGATAATGTTTCAACCGACGTTCATGAAACGTCATAGGTAGGTTGGCATCAGTGAGAGGAAGAACATTATTTATTTTGGACTTGCTAGGGGAAAGGTCAAGGTCACAGTGACCTTCAACATAGTAAATCGTAAACAATTGGTTTCCAGATGATAACTTGATAATGATTTGACCCACATTCATGAAACTTCATAGGTAGGTTGGTATCGGTGAAGGGAAGAAGCCTATCAATTTTGGACTTGCTTGGTCCAAGGTCAAGGTCACAGTGACCTTGAACATAGTAAATTGTAAACAATTGGTTTCCGGATGATAACTTGACTACGGTTCAACCCACATTCATGAAACTTCATATGTAGGTTGGGCTTCGTGAGAGGAAGAACCCTATTTATTTTGGACTCACTAGATCAAAGGTCAAGGTCACAGTGACCCTGAACATAGTAAATCAAAACAAGTGGTTTCCGGATGATAACTTGATAATGGTTTGACCCATGTTCATGAAACTTCATAGTTAGGTTGGCATTAGTGAGAGGAAGAACCCTATGTATTTTGGACTCGCTTGGTGAAAGGTCAAGGTCACAGTGACCTTCAACATAGTAAATCATAAACAGTTGGTTTCCGGATGATAACTTGATAATGTCTCGATTGACTTTCATGAAACTTCATAGGTAGGTTGGCATCAGTGAGAGGAAGAACCCTATTTATTTTGGACTCGCTAGGTGAAAGGTTATGGTCACAGTGACCTTCAACACAGTAAATCATAAACAATTGGTTTCTGGATGATAACTTGATAATGTTTCGACTGACGTTCATGAAACTTCATAGGTTGGTTGGCATCAGTAGGAGGAAGAACCCTATTTATTTTGGACTTGCTAGGTGAAAGGTCAAAATCACAGTGACCTTCAACAAAGTAAATCGTAAACAATTGGTTTCCGGATGATAACTTGATAATGGTTTGTCCCACCTTCATGAAACTTCATACATAGGTTGGCCTAGATGAGCGGAAGACCCCTATTTCTTTTAGACTCACTAGGTCAGAGGCCAAGGTCACAGTGACCTTCAACATAATAAATTGTAAACAATTGGTTTCCAGATGGTAATTTGACAATGGTTCCACCTACGTTCATGAAACTTCATAGGTAGGTTGGCATTGGTGCAAGAAAGAGCCCTATTATTTTGGAATCACTAGGTCAAAGGTCAAGGTCACAGTGACCCTTCACATAGAAAATTGTAATTGGTTTCCAGACGATAAGTTGATAATGATTAAACCCACTTTTGTGCTGTCACAACTCGACATTGGATCGGTGATCCTATCGGCATTTTTATTCCCCCCGACTTAAATCTGGTGGCATATAGTGATTGAAGTGTGCATGTGTCCGTTCATCAGTGTGTGTGTGTGTGTGTGTGTGTGTGTCCGAGCCAATAACTCGAAAACTGTTAGGGCCACATTCATCAAACTTCACACAATTATAAAGGACAATGGAAGGATATGTCACACACCATAGCCGGGTTTGTACCTTCAAGGGCAAGGTCACATTTCAAGGTCACACTAAAAATCTGTCAATATTCGTGTCTCCGCCATAACTTAGAAACAAATCACAGTACAATTGTTAAACTTTTTACAAAAGTTAAGGGCAATCAGAAGGTGTGTTTATATAATAGTTTCTGCCGCATCTGCATGGTGAAGGTCACAAGGGGGGGGGGGCATGTGTTACCTTAGTAACATTCTTCTTGTTTATGATTTGAATAGCATCATCAATTTGGAAGAAATTCAGTGAAAATTCTTCTTTGCTTTTTAGGTCATTGAGAATAGCATGGCCTTAGCTATCATGGGTTGTCGAGAGATCTACAAAAATCTGTTTGTTCCCTGAGTACTTCCAACAACCCCAATCAGACTGATTTGATGTACACTGAAAGGTGGAACTCCAAAATGGCTCAGCAAGAAATCCTTTCCAACCTTTGCCTTCAGTGCTCCATTCCTAAATGCAATGTCTGTCAGACAATAAATTCATGCACTCCACCTTACTGGCTGGTAATTCTGAAATACAGTCAAACCCACTTAATTGAATAGCCCTTTTGTCAGCCAAAAATATACAATTAAGCGAAGTATTCAGTTAATCGAGAGGCTTCATCCGAGAGTCCTTGATCTAAGAAATTCGAAGAGTTGTCACAACCAGTACATGTACTACTAATGTTCGTTTTTGGGAGTTTTGTGTAAGTATCATCAGTTATTCTTTGTTTTATACAGTTTGTTCATCGAATAAAATTGTTTAGTCTTTTCCATAAAGCCTTCCGGCTTTGTCAGATGTAACACTGTCATATTGTCTCGCACAAGATAGTCATTCCACCTCATTTCAAAGAAACAAAAGAACAAAGGATATGCACACTATAAAGGCGATACTTGGGTGGGGAGAAGTGTCATTTTGTTTTGAGTGGCTGGTCGTTCCACTGTAATGTCATCGTCCACTTTAGATGAATCGGTTTCATTCGAAAGTAGCACAAGCGAATCTAAATCGTTTGCATTTGTGAATTTTAACAGGTCCACTACAATTGTTTTTTTCACACTCACCTGCTTGGTCTGTATGCAGTAACACGTTGCAGATTTTTTCTGATAACGTTGACCACAGTTTTGAAGAGTATATTGTCAGCATTATTTGCAGATCACCTAGACATGGTGAGGGAGAGGATGAAGTCCCTCCCATTATATTACAACATAGTTGTAGCCGAACTGTACAATAGATATCACAGTGTGACCAGGATGTGTTTTTGCAAGCAAAAGTAACCGGTGGTACTAAATCCAAAAATAAGTTCTGTCCAGTGCTCCTAAAAAACATCAAAATGAACATGGAAAAAGACAAGTGTCATAAAAAGTATAAATTGCATCTTCATTCTACTACAGTATCAAACTCTTGGACAACTCCATCTTCCTAACCTTTTTGGATCTGATTCAGAGCTCTCTCTAGGTGATGCTCATAATGATTACACTAGAGCTGTCTCGGTGTCGGTTTTTTCGGTGTGATTTTCGGTGTATAAGAACACCAAAAATCGAACCGAAGCAATTTTTAAAAAATCGTGAAAGTCAATGTTATACCCATATTGCAATTTTCTGTTTCTGTTGTGCGTTTGCAACATGGAGCGACGTGCCACTCGCATAAAAGAAATCAACAAGTTACAATTTTTTTCTCAATTTTTCATAATTCATAATAGACATCTAATTAACATAAGAGAGCGTGGTCAATAGTCAATACGCACTCTTGATTGATAGTCGAGTGTCCCTGCTGCTAATTGTGCAGATCCCTCAGTCCCGATAATCTTCCAATCTGTGTGCCGTTTTCTGTTCAATTACTGGACTTTTGTTTCAAGAGTTTGCAGCAGGAACACTCAACTGTCAATCGAGTGTGCATATTCAGCACGCCGTCTTATGTTAATTAGATGTTTACATGTGAATCCTAAACTAACATTGTGGATTTAAATGCTCTTAATTTCATCACGTTGATTGATAGAATATTCATTACACATCATGACATGCATAGATTATTAAATTAATGCCTGACGATCATAAAGGTACTGTGTTTTTTTCAATATTTTACAAAAAAAGTGTTTTATGGACTTGAAACGAGACCCACTTTTCTCAAAACAGTGCTAAAAGTTACTGAAACCTCACTCGCACAGACGCACACTATTTTCGAAAGACTGAATGAGGCACATGTGTTATTAACATCGACATCGACACCGAGGTTTTTTGTCCAAAAAAATCGAAAATCGACTTCGAAGTTAAATTTCAACACCGAGACAGCTCTAGATTACACACACCCCACATGGTCCGATGGGGCTTGTTCTGATGATGATGATGACTTTGCACTTCTCAAACTTTTTGATGATGAAACCATTTTAGGCACAGACATAAATGAAGAAATTGCTGACTTTGCAAATAGATCTGTCACTGCCTAAAATTGATCTTTCGGAAATCCCCTAGAAGTTGTCCATTTTTTTCTGCTCCCAGAGTAAGTCCAGAATTTTGGACCCATCTTGACTCATGCTGTAAAAAAACGTGATTGTCAGCTGCAGGACACCCAGAAAAGTCTTGGACTCCATTTTCACAAATACTTGACAATGTCAAAGAAATGAAAAGTGTAATGCATGAGGCTCTAACCTTCAAAGCCAGTCAACTCTAAAGCACCTCAATGAAAGATTTCATAATTCACAAGAAACCACAAAAATTTACCATGTGGATAGGGTTACTGTAATAGGGTCAACTGTGTGTGACCTCTCTATTAAGCATCAGTTTCTGATTAAACCTACTTTCAGTGCCGAATACAATTCTCTTTGTGCTGTGGATTGACCTTTCTCCTAGCACCTTTTCGCAGACGTTTTCTCCGAAGATATATAAAAGGCAGAAGTAACTAAATTTACAATTGCAAATAGACCTTAGTCTTTCACAAACAAAATATTTCAGCCTTTTTGGGGCAGGTGCTAGAATAGCTACTGTTACTGGCAGAACTCTTGTAATACCAGCTACAGTCAAGAAAAGTGGCCAGGCTTCAAGAAACTCTATCGAAGCTATCAGTAGTTCAACACTTACCAAACCAAGACATAACTGTTTGTGATATTTTTACACTGTAAACCAAATGCCCAGACTTAGCTGGTGCTAACTCTAAAATATCGAGGGCCAAACACAAATTTTGCCCCCTCAATTCCCAAAATTTGCATGCAAAACTGAAAAATAGAAGTCCTATCTGGCCCTCCATACATTTACTCTCTGCACATGCGCAGATGCCAGGAAGTGACCAGAATTGGCGCCAACATCATTCTTTGTTTGGCCTTCAGTCAGATGACAACAAACTGACTTCTGTGCTTTTAAATCTCAGTTTATAATGATGCCAGACACAAATCAATAGTTAATTTGGTGGATCCAAGGACACAACTGGATGAAGTAAGGAAGAAACGGTAATTTGAAACATTCAGGGCTGTAACTTTATAATATTTATAAAAATTATTTCATGTTCCCCAATTTCGGGACATGGGCCTGACGTCATCATTATTGATAATGATTTTTCCCACTGTTTGTTAAGTGTTCCTTCCCTATCCTTCCATGAAGCCCCCCCCAGATAAACTACCAAGCTTTTTGGCTTGTTTTATTGAAATTTTTTTATAAAATTTCCTGGGAGTTTAATGTGTTAAACAGAATATTTATTCTGTATATCCCCATAGTTACATCCTCACCCTTGGGGTGTTTATGATGTTTTGATCATGCATCATACATCCGATGTATTGTTTTTTCTTCTGATGAAGATCTTGCTTTACCCCTTGCCCACCCCCACTCCCCCCCCCCCCCCCCCCCCCCCACCAATTCCCCAAATTTGCATGCAAAACCAAAAAAATTATGTCCAATGTGGTCCTCCATACTTTTGTGATCTGCGCATGCGCAGTATCTAGGAAGCACCGAAATTGGCGCCAAGCATCATTCTTTGTTTGGCCCTCTTTCAGATGACAACAAACTGACTTCTGTGCTTTTAAATCTCTGTTTTGATGATGCCAGACACAAATCAATGGTGAAATTGGTGGATCCAAGGACACAATAGGATGATGGAAGGAAGAAACAGTGGTTTTGAGCGTTCAGGGCTGTAACTTTATAATTTTTGTCAAAATTATTTCATGTCTCTCAATTTCGGGACATGGGCCTGACGTCATCATTCTTGCTAATGATTTTGCCACTGTTTGTTAAGTGTTCCTTCCCTATCCTTCCATGAAGCCTCCCAGTTAAACTCCCATGCTTTTTGGCCTGTTTTATTGAAATTTTTTTATAAATATCTTGGGAGTTCAACGTGTTACACAGAATGTTTATTCTGTATATCCCCATAGTTATGTCCTCACCCTTGGAGTGTTCAGGCGTTTTGGTCATGCATCATACATCCGATGTATCGTTTTTTTTTCTGATGAAAATCTTGCTCTACATCAGATAGTTCAAAATCTGTTACTGACTTCAGGCCATGTTGCCTGGGGTCTTGTTTCTGGTTTTCATTCTGACATTGTTTATGTTGACAACACTCTATTTATATATGTAGTTTTCCTATTTATTATTATGGCAGGACTGTTGCAAGATACATTAAATATTCCGGTAGCGTAGCAATCAATTTTTTGGATAGAAATATAATTTTTGTCCACACTTGGGCTCTATCGGGATACATTTGGGCTCTTCGTTCCCTTTGGGAACTTGGGCTCATGGCAACATTTTTTCGAAAACTTTTTTATTGAGAATTATTTTTCAAATTTTTGTTCTGAATATTATTGTTATGTATATTTTTCATTTTTGTATTGGGAGTTGGTGCGAGTACTGTCGACTTTAAATTTATTCAAAATGAAAGCTTTTTGCTCAAATTGCAAATCGAGGAAGTCTTCCTCTGATTCACATGATTTTTGTATTGTCTGTAGTTGGTGTACTCGCACTAATTCTTGTTTAACATGTGTCAGTTGGGTTGGGATGACAAACGTTGAAGATGGGTGTCATGGTACGTCGTTAGCGGCGAGAGACCAATGCCAGCCCTCTCGCCACAAAGTTACTCTAGTTATTCAGTTTCTATTTCAGAGGAACAAGAACATGGTGATGTTTACGTGACGCCGTTAGAGAGTGTGCTTCTGTCGTCACAATTAGATAGTCAATCAGAGCTAGCAGCTAAAGTGCTCATGAATATTAGGCAGGGCAATAAACCACACACCGGTGGTTTCAGCTCCCTGTCGCCAGCTAGCTCGACAGGTGGAGCGGTTACTCCATCTGTGAGTACCGTGACACTGGGTGTGTCCATTGTGGTCGAGAAGAGTAGAAAGGGTAGAGCGAGCACTATAAAATACAAACAGGCTCACCCTGCAACGCCGGAGAAGAAGAAGCCGACAAGTTCAGCGGTCAGCCCAGTGAGGTCTGATAGGACTGCGAGCGAAAGAACCCGCTCTCTTTCACAACAACATCTGGGGCCAAATGTTGTGGTTCGGAACTTGCGTGAGTCGGAGCATACATCCACGCTGCGTTCAGTTTCCAGCCGGGGTCGTCTACAGTTACGGCTTCTACTTCAGCATCTACTAAGCACATACGACTGCACCTTGGCTATGTGACTTCTGATATCCAGCCTGCATCACCGAGAAAGGACCACTCTTTGTCAGAGAAGTCACACCATCCGGTAGCCAAGGAGAGGAGGCCTCATTCATCTGGAAGTCCGCAGAAAAGAGCCATCTCGGACACACCATCCCAGGAGCAGCCGGCTGCCAAGCAACAGAAGGCCGCTGCTCCTCAGGTATATCAAGATTCATGAGAAACTGGATAACTATTACGGAAGACCAGTGGGTGAGAAGTGTGATCCCGGACGGCCTATGGCTATCTTTCTGAGCAAAACCACCACTAACACAAAGTCTGCGTTGGACACAACTTCTGTCAAATCCTGTAAAAAGAGAGTCTCTCCTGTCGGAGGTAAAGCCTCTCTTGGAAAAGGATGCAATAGAGGTCGTCGAGAACCAAGAGTCTCTAGGTTTGTACAGTCACCTGTTCCTCGTACCGAAGCCAGATGGCTCGTTCCAACCGGTAATAGACTTGAGCTGGATAAACAAACTTATCGTGGCTCCCAAATTCTATATGGAGACCATTCGGTCAGTAAGGGTGAGCATTCGAGTGAACGACTATGCGGCAAACATAGATCTAAAGGATGCGTACTTTCAGGTCCTGGTACATCCGGCATTCAGAAAGTACCTACGGTTCGGCATTCAAGGGAGAGCATATCAGTTCCGAGCAGTGTGCTTTGGTCGGAATGTAGCATCCTGGGCATTCACTCGAAAAATGAACTCGGTAATGTCTCACTCCGAGCTCATTCGTCTGCGGTAACGTCGGCTTACTTGGATGACATTCTTCAGAGATTCGGCAACAAAACTACTCTTCAGAACAATGTTCAAAGTCTGCTTTTATTGCTCCGACGTCTCGGCTTCATTGTAAATGAGAAAAACTTGGATCTAGTTCCGTCCAAGTCATTCACTCACTTGGGAATGAGTTTCTAGACTCACCACAATCTGGTTCGTCTGCCGTTACCCAGAACGAAACTGGTCAGTTGTTATGCTCGCTTTTGTCTACACTCAGACGTATTAACAGCAAGGGAATTCATGCAACTGATGGGATTGTGCGGAGCGGCTGTGGATCTTATTCTGATGGGCCGCTTACTCACACGTCCACTCCAGATATTCTTTACTCAGAACTGGAGTGTGAAAACGCATTTGCTTGAGACCAGTATTGTTTTACCGGACCTGGTAAAACAAAAAGTCAAGATTTGGGCAGACATTCAGTGGTTAACTCAGGGAGTTCCGCTGCAGCTACCAGATCCGGCTTTCACGATCATGACGAATCAAAGTCAGTCAGGTTGGGGCGCAACCCTGAGCCAACAGGTTTGAAGTGCCAGGGTCTTTGTGGCCCTGGGTTCCTGGAAAAACACATCAACATCAAGGAAATGATGTCAATATGGTTAGCGCAACAACAGTGGATTCACATTTTGGTGGATGTGCATGTTCAGATATTGTCAGACAACTTGACAGTAGTAGCATACGTAAGGAACCAGGGAGGCATGCATTCGATTCCGTTATGCGAACTAACGGAAAAAATTCTTCTATATGTCTTGAAACATCAAGTTCATCTATTGGTCCATCATATACCGGGTCGTCTGAACATACTAGCACATACGCTCTCTCGAAAAGGTCGCCTGTTGCCATCAAAGTGGACTCTCAACAAACGAGTGTTCAGACAGATTTGCCACCAATGGGATCAACCTATGATAGACTTGTTTGCGACACACCTCAACAATCAGTTCAAAACTTATGTGTCGCCATGACCAGATCCTCAAGCGTATGCAGTAAACACTCTCTCAATTCCTTGGGACGGAATGATAGGATACGCATATCCTACAACCCTATTGATTCAACAGATCTTATTAAAGATCAAGCAATCACATTACAAGATTCTGTTAGTAGCATCTCTGTCGCCACAGAAACCATGGATCAATCTTCTCAGGTGTCTGTTATGGGACGTTCCCAGGAAGCTTCCTCCACGGGAGGACCTTCTTTATCAGGGGAAGTCACGCACATGGCATCACAACTCGAAAGGTCTCAACCTTCACGTATTTCAGTTGTGCGGTCCTTATTGCACGGCAAGCGTTTTACAGGATGAGCAGTGGATGCAATTTCTAAATGTAGGAGGTCCTCCTCTTCACTGAATTACTCAGCAAAGTGGAAGGTTTTCTCCCTTCGGTGTAAGGATCAGTCGATAGACGTCTGTGATCCATCCATACCGGATATTGCCAACTTTCTGGTCTACCTGTTTGATGTTCTCAAACTGCAGACCATCACTGTTAAGGGTTATAGGTCTATCGGACACTTACGCTCATCATGATAGCTTGGCAATCGGATCTAATGCTTCTTTATCCAAGTTAGTTAGAAATTTCTCTATAAATAGACCTAGAACCTTCAGATTAATTCCCTAAGTGGAATTTAGCTTGGGTTCTGTTGAAGCTTAACGAAGCTCCGTTTGAGCTGTTAGCCGTTGTAGAGTTCAATTCTTGACCTATAAAACAGCATTTCTCTTAGCTTTTGCGTCCGCTAGAAGAGTTAGTGAACTCCATGCTTTATTTGTGGATGAATCTCACTATCATAGTGTTGGAAATACCATCACTTTAACTACACAAGTGGGATTTTTAGCTAAGAATCAGGCTCCAGATAAACGGCCTGAGCCTATTGTAATAAAGGCTCTGCCATCTATGGACAACCGTAGACCTTTGCTGTGTCCAGTCAGGGCAATGCGCATATATAAACGCCGATCAGAGTTGATTAGGAAAGGAAGAAAATGCTTCTTTTTATCATTGATTGCTAACAGAAAAGATATATCTGTTCATTCAGTTGCTAGATGGATTCAGTTGGCAATACGCATTGCCTATGAAAATCTATCTTCGGATTAGCGTTCTGTAAATAAGATATCAGTGCATGAAGTTAGAGCACTGTCCACTTCTTGGGTTTATTCTAACAGTATAGCCATTACTGATCTCATGAAAGCTGCGTACTGGACACAGCCTTCTACATTTACCAAGTTTTACCTTAGAAATATAGAGTCCATCTCCGATGACCTTAGATGTTTAGGTCCTCTATCTGTTGCTCAGAATGTCGTCCACTAAACCTTTCCATCTATAGTTATTAAGGCAACCCGTTCCAGCAGTGATGCTGTTCCGCTGCCCTCTTCATTCTGCGATTACATACCTCAGAATAAGGGGAAGGGGGAGAGGATGGTTTTTCCCTTTATACCATCTGGCCTTATAGCGAAAAGCAAGGGAAGACCTCCTCTGGTGTCAGTAGTCCCGAGTCGGTGCTGGAATGGTTTTAATGTGTAGCTTGGTGTGAAGCAAATTAATATGTTTAATTATGTATCTTTTTTAAAGTGTATCTCACTGTGAAGCATTTATATATGTCACGTGTCATACGAGCATTAATATAAATCCTCGGACACTTTTAAATGAATATAAAGAGTCTCATTCTCTGGACTATCTTTATATATTGGCTTCCCTTCACCGAATTAGCATAATGGGTTATGCTGGCTTTAAATGGAGAATTATATATTATGTAATACTCAATTACATTGTTGGTGTTATGTCTTTCTCATTTCTCGTAAATGAGAAAGACATATATAATTTCTATCTCTCCTATTCTCCTGTAGGAGATATTCTTTAAGAAGTGATTGAATAATTGGATTTTCCTTTATGTCCTAGGCCCTCCAGCCTTTTTACGATTCAGCTAAGTCTGGGCCTTTGGTTGTTGTATAAAAATATTATAAATTCAAAGTAATTTGTATATTTTTTATACTTACCAATGGCCCAGGTGGGGATGGCCCTCCCATGAGTGGGCAATTATACCTCCCCGCTGATTATAACATTTAGCAGGCACTGTAGAAAGAATGATGCTTGGTGCCAATTTTGGTGCTTCCTGGATACTGAGCATGCATAGATCACAAAAGTATGGAGGACCACATAGGACATAATTTTTTCGGTTTTGCATGCAAATTTGGGGGATTGGGGGTGCAAAATCTGTGTTTGGCTGTGGATATTTTAGAATTAGCACCAGCTATGTCTGTGCCATTGGTAAGTATAAAAAATATACAAATTACTTTGAATTTATAATTTTGTCACATCCATTGACTTGACGGATGCATATTTCAGCATTTTCATCTATGATCTTTATCAAAAATATTGAAATTACTTTGGCATGGAATTCTCTACAAAGTTACATGTTTACTTTTTGGTTTATAATCTGCTTTTTGCCTGTTCACCAACATCATGCAACCTGTGTTTGCATTTTTTCACTATAAAGACATCTGATGTATGCATTATATAGATACTTCTCTAGGTATGAACAACTCTTGGCAAAACTTGTTGTAGAGACAAATTCACTTACACACACACTTAGCAATTTGGGTATTATTATCAGCTGTACGAAGTCATTGCTTGAACCTCAACAATAAATTCACTATCTGGGTCATGTGATAGACTCCCAACAATTCCTTCTATTGTTACCACATGATATAATAGCACAGATTCTGGATTTCTCCAAACAAATTTGTCAGATGACAAGCCAACCATATGTCCTATTGAAGGGTTAATTGGGATGTATGTTTCAACATTTGTGGGTATTGAGATTAGGTATTTCTTTCATAGGTCACTGTACAGAGATAAAACTAAAACTCTCCAAATATATAAATCCCACTCTCATACTGTGAAATTATCATCGTCAGGAAGGATGAAGTCTAATGATGGGTAACCCATCTTTCATTAATGAAGAGTTGCCTTCTTAGTTACCCTCAAACTGACCACATCTTTATGATAGACTTCTCTTCTTATGGCTGGGGAGGATATCTAGTCAATCTATGAACTAATGGTTTGTGACATTCAAGTTAAAAACTAAAACACATGAAATTTCTGGAGCTTCTAGCCATCAAGAAGTCTTTACTGAATTTAACTGATAACCCAAGCCGTTGTCATATTTGTATTCAAACTAATAATACCACTGCTGTATCTTATCTCAGTAATTATGGCAGTAAGAAGACGTCTCTTTTCAAAATTTCTCATGATGTTTGGTGTTTGCCAAAAACATACTCATCTCCGCTGTTCATACCCCAGGTCAAACAAGCACTCTTGCTATCTCTCAATGGCATTTCAAAAGTTCTGCATGATGGCAATTACAACCCAGTGTGTTGCGACAAATATGTCATCATTTTTACCAGTCTACTATTGACATGTTTACTTCTAAGGTCAGTCATCAGTTGCCTGTATATTGTAGATTTCCTGATAGCTCTGCATCCATTGTTGATGCTCATTTCTTCTCTTGGGCCAATCACTTCTCTCCTTTCAGTCTGCTTAGAGAAGTGCTAGTCACAACAGAGGAAGAAAAAGTGCAACTTGCCATATTGATTGTACCTCACTTGGCCATGAAGCCATGGTTTTCCAAAATTGCTACAACTACTGACCTCCTACCCAGTATATCTGCCACAAAACAGGGAGTTACTAGTAAATCCATTTTCAGACATGTTTTGTCCTCTACTGCCGAATTAAAAACTGATCGCCTGTACTGTATCCGGCAATTCCTCCAGTGTAAGGGTATTTTGGAAAAAGCAGGGTTTCGCAAAATTTTTTTTTTGCAGGACCCATTTTGGGGTCCTGCAAATATTTTTTGTGGGACTCATTTATTTTTGCGGGATCCATTTCCAACATGTGTCTTAATCACATGAATTATGGTTATTTATCTTCAAATACATAGACTGTTCAACCACCATGTCAAAAGCTATTGCAGTTTATAGAAATTTTTATTAAATTTTTAAATCAGCGTCACTGTCTTCATTATTTTCTCAAACTACCTTTCTCAGATATTGGCCATGACCATGATGATGGCATGTGTATTGTAGAAAAACTATTTACATGTGATATTTGTAAATAGTTCTACAATGTTTGGACTTTCATAATAAAAAGAAATGAATCGATGCACTGTTAAGTTTCAATCAGGTAAGTTTTAATCAAATGCTTTGGAGTTCCATACATGTATGAGTTCAATGCCACAGTTTTTGGAACCCTATATGTCATCAACATCACAGTTTAGGTTACCTTCCTCATCTGAATCGCCCATACTATCAAGATCAGGACTGCTACATTCTTCTGTGGCATCAGACAGGAATATTTATCCTTATCATCAACATGTCATCAAGTATATCATTTTGCAGCCTTGATCGCTGCTCTTGCATATAGTTTTTGACTATGGAGAATCCCCGCTCTACCATTCCCTGTACCCATGCAATGGTCAAGCATAGTTCTATTAGCATTAAAATATTGGGATGACTATCACTGTAGAACAAGAAAATCTTGCTCCAGAATGCACTTTTGTTTTTAACAGTTTTGAACTTTTCCTCTTGAATTTTTTTCAGTTTAATAAATACTCTTTTAGCATCTCATCAATATTGCTCTTCGTCAAGCTTTTGGCCTCTTGGCCTTCTTCAAGGACCGTTGATAAATTTGCAAACTACATCTCCGCACTCTACTAAACAACAATGAACATTGAAAAGAAAACTATCACACAGTTTCGTTGGAAAGTTTGACGTACGCCGACGTAATACACGACGGACTGTGAACATGAATGCCAGATTAGCAATATCTGTACGTTATAGCGGGATTATAATAAAACTGCAATGTTCTTGCTTCAGAATCCTAGCAACCAGCCCTTTGCGTAGCACTGCCAGAAGGAAAACTAAATTAATACCTTATTAAACCCAATAGAGTGAATCCAGATAAAAAAAAAAAAAAAAAAAAAAAAAAAAGGGGGGGGGGGGGGGCATGGATGGGACACAGATACATGTGGGAGGGGTGGTGGTTAGTAAAGGGCTGAAAAATACATGCCGTGGCGTGGGTACAACCCCTACGGGACAAATTACCTAATTATCCGATACAGACCATTACCCCGTGCCTCAGCAGTATAATATTATCTAATAATTAAAGTACGACCACCGCGGACGGGGCGAAATACACCAGTGGGCACCACATCCACGCATATTATAAAAATACGAACCGCCAAGGCACCAAGCGAACCACCATAAATGAAGCAGAGCTAAATCCCGGCGCTCCATGGATGGAAACCACAGCGGTCTAGCTACAATCGCGTCCGGGGGCAAAACGCTCACTAGCGGGCCCCACCCACCCAAGACGGCTGGACTACAACTTTATATTCATAAAACGAGGTAGCTCTAGGCTAAACTTGGCAGAAAGTAGTGGCACATTTATGTAGGGAAGGGGGTGGGGTAGTAAAACGTGCCTCCTAACCAAGATAATTAAACTCAATATGTGAGTTCCTCATTACAGTGCATAGATGTGGATGTCATCATCACCGGTGACTAGTGTCCGATCCAATGACATCCACATCCATACGGCTATTACATACAAAGTACATATCCTATACATCAGTAAATACTGAAAATTTAAATACAGTGGCATATGCAAAACCACGATCAGGGCAAATAACAAGTAATCCATCGCAGGATAAACTCTCAACCTCAGTACGAACACACACCACCCTAGGACCAACCGAGCTCAAAGCCCAGTTAGGTCAATGGCGGTGAGTGGTCCCACGGAGACCAGTGCAAGGAAGTCTTGTGCTAAAGAAAAACTAAAACTATAGCAAAAATCCTACAAGATAGCTATCCTAATAACATCTAATGATTAACTATATAGACATAAGCCAAGGTAATTACAGTCTAAGCTAAGTTTGGGCCGGACGCCATAATCTTTATAGGGGATGAGGGGGTGGGGCGGGAAGGGGTGGGTATTGAATAATTTAAATGTCCTAACCAAAGAATTTATATAGTTTACCTCTTTAAATTACGCAAATGAGGACCCCATCATAATCGGCTCCTTAAGTCGGTCCCAATGATGTCCACATTGGAATGGCTAGGACCACCTATGTATATGTATTAAACAGTAAACAACTGAAATTAAATATAGTGGTACAACCCCTACAGGACATGTTACTACATATTCGATGCAGGCCACCACCTTAAGCCCCAGTACGATCACCCACCACAACCGACCCAGACTGGCTAAACACCCAGCTAGTCCTAAGGCAGTGAGTGATCCCACTGGGACCAACTAAAGGGGTCCAAAAATATAGCAAAACTGAAATTATAAATAAATAATAGAAGATTAATACTATTCAATTAACCAAAAGCCGAGGCCCCTTAGACTAAACTAAAATATATTAAGGGTAGGTCGGTTACCACATATGACTATAGGGTTGGAAATAAAAGTAGAACCAGGATATTATATACACATGAGTAACTCAATATCCATCACAAACGTGGACACCATCATAACCGGCTCCTTGAGTCGGTTCCAATAGTATCCACATTAGCATAGCTGTAATTCCCCAAACATAATACAACACCGTGAATAAATATATTGTAAAATAACAGTTAAGAACCGAAAATTCATGCAGATTTGGACATCATTAGAGCCGGCTTTTCAAACCGGTCCCAAATGATGTCCAAACCGGCAGGAAAAACGGAGTCCCACGCAAAGGACCTACAATAGAGATGAACGGGAGAGATATTACGCTACCGGGACAGAGTTATTGGTCTTGGTGTTAAAGCCGTTCCCACTGTACGTCCCTAAACGCCGTATCCATATATCTTCTCTAACGAGACGTTCCTGTTTCCCCCCGCTCACCATCTCCATAACAGATATCTCCACGTCATCTGTACCCTGATGTCCTGTGGAATTGAAATGTGCATACGACGGTTTATCACTATGAAGTCTAATATCTGCGAGATGCTCTTTCAGCCGTTCACTCAAAGAACTCTTGGTTTCACCAACATATACCACAGTTCCACATTTCTTGCATCCCAGGCTATACACTATATTATGAGAATGGCAGTTTATATCTTGCTTTACTTGGAACGATGAAGTTTTATATGTATTGGTAGTATCCTGGAGCCGAATTTTCTCACAAATTTTGCATCCATTCATACAGGTAGTTACTGGAATATCGATTGATCTAGCTGTTTTGCAGTGTACCAGCATGTCACAGATATTCCTATCTCTTCTGTACGCTATCAAAGGCGGTGAAGCAAATACTTTCCTCATTTTGTCTGACTCATGGAGGACGGGCATGTACTTTCTTGCAATATGCCGGATGTTGGGTAAAACCGAAGAAAAAGTTGTTACAAGCGGAACCCTGTCATTATTCTTGGTCCTATTCTCACCCCTTTGTTGGAGTAGTGAGTCTCTATCTAATATGTCCACCTTTTGTAGTTGCCGCTCAATGAATTTCCCACTGTAACCTCTCTTTCGCAGTTGGATCTTCAGTTGCTTCCGGTTTCTATGGTAGTCCGCATATCTCTCGCATATGCGTCTGATCCGTACTCCGAGTCCGTAGACGACTGATCGTTTTGTGTGGGCTGGGTGATCGGACTTACTGTTCAGATAGAGCATCCGGTCTGTGGGTTTTATATAAAGGTCTGTATATAAATTGCCATCTTCCCCGATTTTAACGTACGTGTCTCAAAACTCTATCTTGTCCTCACTATATCGCAACTCGACCTTAATATTAGGGTGTATTGAGTTGGCATGCCTTGCGAATTCTTCTAGAGTCTCTACCCCTGCTGTCCACACACCAAATCCATCATCAATGAACCTTTTGTAGAAAAATGGCTTGTGTGCGAATGTCTCTAACTTCTCATCCCACTTCCGCATGTAACAACATGCAAAGTTTCTTCCAAGCCACGACCCTATTGCTACACCATTCTCCTGTATATAATGCTTATCACCGAAACTGAAGTTGTTATTATCCAGTACTGTCTGTATCATGTTAATGACATCGTTCGTTGGAATTATGGGAGAAGATCTTGCTTCAAGTGCCTCTCTACACGCTGCAATACCTGCGTCTCTAGGGACCGACGGGTACAACTTGCAGACATCGAAACAGAATAGGATAGCACCCCGTGGTACTCTGCCTTTTAGAATGTTAAGTTTATTTATAAAATCCGTTGTATCTCTTATATAACTTGGTGTTCTGTTAACAAATTCTTCCAGCTCAAATTCTGCCACTTCCGCTATCCTTTCAGTCGGTGTGTTTGTCCCACTCACTATGGTTCTGTATGGAGCATTTTCCTTGTGCAGTTTGGGATTTCCTTTCAGTTTGCCAGATGTCGGAAATTTCGGCGTCATATACTCCTTAAGTTCGGTCGATATTGCACCTTCCCTGCTCAGTCTATTCAACATTGTTTTAACCCGCTTCGTTGATCTTTCAGTCAAATCTTCATTCTGTTTCGAGTAAGAAGTACTCTGTTCCATTTCATCACATAATTTGTTGATATAGTTCTGCCTATCTTCTATCACTATCCCTGACCCTTTATCAGCTGGCCTTATTATAATGTTGTCGTTGTTCATTAATTCGCTGATAGCCTTTCTCTCGGCTACATTAATGTTTGACTTAACGTGAGTTCGTAGGCTAGATGCAATGTCATTTTTGACGAGTGTTATATAATTGTCGAGTGCCAAATCTCGTTTCGCGGGAGGTGTGAAGTAACTTTCTTTCTTAACCTTAAACCGCTCTTCGGGTAAATTAGGATCAGGTCTACCCTTATCGGGGTTTTCATTGAAATACTCCCTGAGTCTCATTCGCCGTTCCCACTCAAGTAAGTCAGTCTGAAGCTTACATCGATCGATCCGATTTCTCACAGGAATAAACTTAAAGCCCTTGGCCAGCAGGGAATTCTGTGCATCGGTTAACTTATGGGACGATATGTTGATCACTGTGGTGTCTGTGCCTTTCCTGTGTTTTCTCTTTGAGTCAATAGGAACTCGTTTCGTGCTGTTTTTATCTGCATAAGTACCTTCATTGTTAGATTGTACGGGTTCTGGGGGGTGTTGGTCATTCGTCTTACCTGTACATGATGTCATGGTAAACCAGTCGAAGATAGGTGAATTGATCTGACTGTTTGTTACCGGCAACTGGATAATATCATCATCAGGTGGAGGTGTGTATTTTCCCTTTTGGCTGCGTAATATTTTCATCTTACCATCCTTAACTTTTGAAATTATATTTTCCTGTGTTGATATCCATCTATTTATATCACATTCTTTTGAGTAGTAAACTTCCGAGTTACGTAATAAAATCGCCTTCTCCAATTCACAAATTTTATCTTCACAACCTTGCAATGCAATATGCATAAGTCTCATTGAAGCGTCAAACCTTATTCTATCACATTTGGTAAAATATTCTCCTCCGATATCTAGGTCTGGTTTCCAGTAAATCTGAAATCCATCTGGAATAACTTGTCTTGATATTGATTCGGCTATGAATTTGAAGTGCGATTCATATCTAGTTTTCTTCTCAACGATCCGTCTTAAACATACAGTCTCTCGAAATTTATCCAACTCTGTCAGGAGCGTATTATTAAATGTACACATTATTAAATTGTCCAGTGTATAGGGACAGTCTTGTAAAGCATCTCATCAATATTGCTCTTCGTCAAGCTTTCGGCCTCTTGGCCTTCTTCAAGGACCGTTGATAAATTTGCAAACTACATCTCCGCACTCTACTAAACAACAATGAACATTGAAAAGAAAACTATCACACAGTTTCGTTGGAACGTTTGACGTACGCCGACATAATACACGACGGACTGTGAACATGAATGCCAGATTAGCAATATCTGTACGTTATAGCGGGATTATAATAAAACTGCAATGTTCTTGCTTCAGAATCCTAGCAACCAGCCCTTTGCGTAGCACTGCCAGAAGGAAAACTAAATTAATACCTTATTAAACCCAATAGAGGGAATCCAGATAAAAAAAAAAAAAAAAGAGGGGGGGGGGGCGTGGATGGGACACAGATACATGTGGGAGGGGTGGTGGTTAGTAAAGGGCTGAAAAAATACATGCCATGGCGTGGGTACAACCCCTACGGGACAAATTACCTAATTATCCGATACAGACCATTACCCCGGGCCTCAGCAGTATAATATTATCTAATAATTAAAGTACGACCACCGCGGACGGGGCGAAATACACCAGTGGGCACCACATCCACGCATATTATAAAATTACGAACCGCCAAGGCACCAAGCGAACCACCATAAATGAAGCAGAGCTAAATCCCGGCGCTCCATGGATGGAAACCACAGCGGTCTAGCTACAATCGCGTCCGGGGGCAAAACGCTCACTAGCGGGCCCCACCCACCCAAGACGGCTGGACTACAACTTTATATTCATAAAACGAGGTAGCTCTAGGCTAAACTTGGCAGAAAGTAGTGGCACATTTACGTAGGGAAGGGGGTGGGGTAGTAAAACGTGCCTCCTAACCAAGATAATTAAACTCAATATGTGAGTTCCTCATTACAGTGCATAGATGTGGATGTCATCATCACCGGTGACTAGTGTCCGATCCAATGACATCCACATCCATACGGCTATTACATACAAAGTACATATCCTATACATCAGTAAATACTGAAAATTTAAATACAGTGGCATATGCAAAACCACGATCAGGGCAAATAACAAGTAATCCATCGCAGGATAAACTCTCAACCTCAGTACGAACACACACCACCCTAGGCCCAACCGAGCTCAAAGCCCAGTTAGGTCAATGGCGGTGAGTGGTCCCACGGAGACCAGCGCAAGGAAGTCTTGTGCTAAAGAAAAACTAAAACTATAGCAAAAATCCTACAAGATAGCTATCCTAATAACATCTAATGATTAACTATATAGACATAAGCCGAGGTAATTACAGTCTAAGCTAAGTTTGGGCCGGACGCCATAATCTTTATAGGGGATGAGGGGGTGGGGCGGGAAGGGGTGGGTATTTATGGAATAATTTAAATGTCCTAACCAAAGAATTTATATAGTTTACCTCTTTAAATTACGCAAATGAGGACCCCATCATAATCGGCTCCTTAAATCGGTCCCAATGATGTCCACATTGGAATGGCTAGGACCACCTATGTATATGTGGTCCCAGTGGGATCACTCACTGCCTTAGGACTAGCTGGGTGTTTAGCCAGTCTGGGTCGGTTGTGGTGGGTGATCGTACTGGGGCTTAAGGTGGTGGCCTGCATCGAATATGTAGTAACATGTCCTGTAGGGGTTGTACCACTATATTTAATTTCAGTTGTTTACTGTTTAATACATATACATAGGTGGTCCTAGCCATTCCAATGTGGACATCATTGGGACCGACTTAAGGAGCCGATTATGATGGGGTCCTCATTTGCGTAATTTAAAGAGGTAAACTATATAAATTCTTTGGTTAGGACATTTAAATTATTCCATAAATACCCACCCCTTCCCGCCCCACCCCCTCATCCCCTATAAAGATTATGGCGTCCGGCCCAAACTTAGCTTAGACTGTAATTACCTCGGCTTATGTCTATATAGTTAATCATTAGATGTTATTAGGATAGCTATCTTGTAGGATTTTTGCTATAGTTTTAGTTTTTCTTTAGCACAAGACTTCCTTGCGCTGGTCTCCGTGGGACCACTCACCGCCATTGACCTAACTGGGCTTTGAGCTCGGTTGGGCCTAGGGTGGTATGTGTTCGTACTGAGGTTGAGAGTTTATCCTGCGATGGATTACTTGTTATTTGCCCTGATCGTGGTTTTGCATATGCCACTGTATTTAAATTTTCAGTATTTACTGATGTATAGGATATGTACTTTGTATGTAATAGCCGTATGGATGTGGATGTCATTGGATCGGACACTAGTCACCGGTGATGATGACATCCACATCTATGCACTGTAATGAGGAACTCACATATTGAGTTTAATTATCTTGGTTAGGAGGCACGTTTTACTACCCCACCCCCTTCCCTACGTAAATGTGCCACTACTTTCTGCCAAGTTTAGCCTAGAGCTACCTCGTTTTATGAATATAAAGTTGTAGTCCAGCCGTCTTGGGTGGGTGGGGCCCGCTAGTGAGCGTTTTGCCCCCGGATGCGATTGTAGCTAGACCGCTGTGGTTTCCATCCATGGAGCGCCGGGATTTAGCTCTGCTTCATTTATGGTGGTTCGCTTGGTGCCTTGGCGGTTCGTATTTTTATAATATGCGTGGATGTGGTGCCCACTGGTGTATTTCGCCCCGTCCGCGGTGGTCGTACTTTAATTATTAGATAATATTATACTGCTGAGGCCCGGGTAATGGTCTGTATCGGATAATTAGGTAATTTGTCCCGTAGGGGTTGTACCCACGCCACGGCATGTATTTTTCAGCCCTTTACTAACCACCACCCCTCCCACATGTATCTGTGTCCCATCCACGCCCCCCCCCCCCCCCCCCCCTCTTTTTTTTTTTTTTTTTTTTTTTTTATCTGGATTCCCTCTATTGGGTTTAATAAGGTATTAATTTAGTTTTCCTTCTGGCAGTGCTACGCAAAGGGCTGGTTGCTAGGATTCTGAAGCAAGAACATTGCAGTTTTATTATAATCCCGCTATAACGTACAGATATTGCTAATCTGGCATTCATGTTCACAGTCCGTCGTGTATTACGTCGGCGTACGTCAAACGTTCCAACGAAACTGTGTGATAGTTTTCTTTTCAATGTTCATTGTTGTTTAGTAGAGTGCGGAGATGTAGTTTGCTTATTTATCAACGGTCCTTGAAGAAGGCCAAGAGGCCGAAAGCTTGACGAAGAGCAATATTGATGAGATGCTTTACGAGACTGTCCCTATACACTGGACAATTTAATAATGTGTACAATACTCTTTTAGCCGCATTTACCTCAAACTTATTTTTAGAAAGCTGTTCTTGGAAAACTCTGTAAAGAGTATCGATTTCATCATGACCGTATGCTTCTTCAGTCAGTTCCCAGCGAGTATAATCTATCACTTTTGACATTGCCATAATTGCCACATCTTGTCTCAGGCTTTCAAATCTTTGTTCAATTTTTGTTTTTAATTCTGGGATTAGTTTATTTTTGATAGCAGTAACACTCTGTTTTCCAGAATGCACATTTTTTACTTTGAATGTTTCTGTCATCGACACTTGTTTTGTAATCTTTTTTTCCAAGTTGTTTCTTTTGATTTTGAACCTTTCTGTCGCCAACACTTGTTATATGATCTTTTTTTCAAGTTGTTTCTTTTGATTTTCGGATAGCTTGGTTTTATTGGTCAATGTCAATGTCGATGGGAGAATACTGGTGCTTGTTTTAATGATAATGTCCTCTCCATCCCGCTCACATTTAAAACAGTGTTCAACAGATGGGAGGTCCTCGTCATGCTTTGTAATTTCATCCAACTCAAGGCAGTTATCCATTGAATCCAGTATTTCAGTTATCAGATTTTCTTGACTTTCCATCGTCAATGAAACATGAGCCGTTGCGCCCAGTATATCCCTATACATAGCAGTGCCTGCGATAAATTCAAATCCAAGCATCTTCTTGTGGAATCTTTTGCGATCATCATTGGTGTTAACAGTCCCTTTGTCTCAATTGCATTTTCTGTGCATAGGAGAAAGAAGCATAAGTTATACAGAAGCATGTGCAATCCAAGCTCTTTGTGCACTTCAAAATGGGTTCCGGATGTCCTGGGATATCGCCTGTTCTTAACTTTCATTTTCTCGGCAATCAAAATGAAAAGTCACCAATTTTTACCACTCTTTTTGAAAAATTGCTAAGGAGAATCCATCAGTTTGTGAATGGCCTTAAATTCTCTGAATATCTTGAATGCATCTTGGATGCTCAACTCAAATTTATGAAGGGAGCAATGTATCATTGGAAGCTTATTAATGTTTTTTATCATTGTCATTGCGCCTGTCTTTTGTCCAACATTAACAGCAGCGTCATCTGGACACAGTGACACAACTTTGTCTTAATCTCTCCCGATTAGATCAAAACCATAAAATTCTAAAGTGTTTATAATTAGGGCTGTCGCGATTATTTGATTAATGGACTAACTGTCACCAGTTGTGGTAGTCGATGGTTTTTATTTTCAGTCGATCGGCGTTCATTTTTAAAGTGGTACAAGTCGGATTAAAATCATGCTGTGTTTTGAGATAAATTAACAGATTGTTAACCTTCGAAATTTCTCACCATAGTTACTTGTAATATCCCATGGCTTTTGTTTTCTGTATTATTGTGCAACAACATAATTTTGAAAACACTGAGCCTTGCCATTTGATCAGTCCCTGTTCTCTTGTAGTATTAACAAGCACCCGTCGATCGGTGCTAAAGAGTATCGTTCAAACGGTGTATCTTTTAATAATTGCAGTTTGGGAAGTCACTGCAGAGTAAATAGAATCTTCGGACTTGGACACTCGGACAACCCTCTTTGGAATAATTGGAACCGCGTAAGTGAGAAAAGTATCTCAAGACCCACAGTGGTAACTTCACTTGTAGTACTAAGTTGTAATTTGTGTCGAGAACTTTACCTCATATGTTCCGTCTCCTTGCTTCTCTCTGGATGTCTGACCAGTATTCAGAACAAATGACACATTTTAGATTTGTTATTTTGCCACCATTTTCCGTATCGCAGACGAAATATTTGCTACATGGCCACTTTTCAAACATTTTGCGCTGCACGGATTCAATTTTTTGTTTGGGCATCTTGTATCATTTGAATGAATATTCTACCAAAACAAACACGCTGTTTTCAAAAACTCAAAACTAAACCAGAAAACAACTTGAACCAAGTGCTATCAGCCCAGTATTGTGATACGACATCACAGAGAGTTCGTAAATGAAAGATCAACTTTTTTTTCTCAATTACACTCTGCCCAGGTGAATGCCAGTCACAGAACATAAACACAGACATCTCATTTGATGCAAATCATACAGACTGGTAATGCCCCTTGGTGGCTGTGCAGTTGCCATGAAATGAATATACAATGAAGAGTCATCAGCTTCAATTTGCTAGAGAAAATTTGTGTGTCTGACATGATGTGGGACAGAGCGAGGGACGTATTGATGGAGAACGAGCACCAGAATGATAAGTTTTCAAAACCATGATAGTGTGAAAGTGTTTTTCAAAAGTTGGAATTTTCGAGGGTCTAACCCCCTCTCCTCCCCCCACCACCTTTGAATTGCCTAGCTGTGCACATGATCTAACCAGACAGATTTCAATTACATGAATTATCCCTGTAGAGACTTCTACAAATCTTGCAATAAATAAGAAGCACTTCATCCAGTTCATCACATTCAAAACTGACAGACTGAAATCCCCATCCCAGAACAGTTTCCCTCTTCACCATATTGACTGAATGAAAGAATGAAATGTGAAACAAAACACTGAAACGTTGCTCCTGAATCGTATTTTATTTCTACAGTACTGTACCTGAACCAGCTTGTTGATTTCACAAGCAGCTGCTACAGTGTTAATGGTGTCAATTTTCATCATTCCTCAAGCCAGATAGTTGTTGATATAACACATGGCGAAATTGACAATGTCATTCATTTAACGTATTGCTTATCATGCAGTGCAGTGGGGGCAAACTTTGCAAAGATTTTGTGATGGCAGAAATATGACGTAGCACTCTATATGAGCGACGGCATTTGTGGCATCATTGCCAAATGTTGACGTAAATTCTGTAGGCTGAATAGCTCTTATTGATGAAAAAATGGTTATATTTTGGCTGGGAACAGTAAATGGGTTTCCTTAAGCATTTGCGAGAATGCCGCAGGAACAAAACAACCGTTCTCGCAATTTGCTAAACCCTGAAAAGCTTCCCAGATACCTACCTCATCATGGCAGAAATCAACCATTGAGCAGTATGGTTATGCATGGCAAAAATAGTGCATGTGGTGGGTTAGACACACAATTAATCACTTTCAGCCAACTGAAGTTCCGATTGTAATAATTTATCTGATCTCAGATTATAAAAATCTTACAGTGTTGTTACTACCCACAGAAGTATGTTGATTCAGACACTTACTCCATTGATATATCAAAATCTACCTCTTCACCACTGACTTCTTGATTTATGAAGGCTTTTTTCAATTGTAAACTGCCCAAACCACACTGTACAGCAACCTGGGATGTTTCTCAGGTTCTAGCCTATCATACAACATTATATCCTTTGTTGAAATTGAAGCTAGAATTATTGACCAAGAAATTGGCATGTTTAATGGCTCTGGTCTCTCCCCAAAGAGCACAGACATTTGTTTCTTGAACCCTTTACCAAACGAATTGCCTGCATCTGCCCATGTAATATTCAGATTCAGCAGCTGAAAAAATATTTTTCGAAAAATTTCAACAAAACCATATCATGTGACCCCTCTTTGGAACGAGCTCGTCGAGCTTGTTCCAATGAGGTGTCACATGATGTGGTTTTGTTGAAATTTAAAAAAAAAAATTAAAAAAGGATATTTAAATTAATAAATTTTTATATCGTCTGCGTTGGGTAAAGGGTTAACACTAAGTGATAGACAGGTACATACTAATGAGGTCGTTTTTACAACTTCCACATTACAAAAAATCTTCCCACCAGGTCATTTTTTTGAAACAGTGAAATTGTTTCAGTATCATAAGACACTTTGTGTCTTTTCCTCATTAAAAGAATATTTAAAGGGAACACAACACATTAGACAATCTGATAATTTATTTTTATCTTACAATCAACATGTATTTTGTCTGTATTAACTCCGCAACTGCCGTGTATCCGACCCCTTGATACAGATGTTTGTATCAGGGGGTCGGATACAAGCACATTCCTTTTGCGTGAGTTCCATTTTGTTTCTTTTTGTTCATCCGTACGAATATATAATTTGTTATAAATTTGTCTACATTCTTGACTTATCCCCAATATATTGTAAGATGAAATGATTATTACCATTATGTGGATGTACAAAATATGTTTCCGAGTCTCGCTCCGGGTTCTAAGGATAGATCACGACTCGTCTTCGACTCGTCGTGATCTGCCCTTAGAACCCGGAGCTCGACTCGAATAAGAGGAACTTGAGCGCACTTGTTTATCAGTGATATTAAACTCCATACTACTTTACCAGTCCTATTCATGTTTATCGTGGGGCTTTCAATGAACCATATTCAATGCTAAAGGCTTTGAAATCATGCCAGTGTAACATCGACAAAGCTGGAAGGCTTTATGGAAAATAATTCCCCACCTCATCCAAGCATTCGAAGGATGTGGGAGATTCTTTGAATACAAGCCTGTAGACTTGAAGGATATAGCACCCGCCCTATGTTTCTTTGTTTATTTCAAACATATATGAACAATGTATCTTCTCGCCACACCATAGTTGGCAGCGTCTGCTTCTTTATCATTGAATATGGTTTGCTTTAAAAAGACATTTCTCCCTACCTGAGTATCTAAAAAATATTTATAGTGTGTGTATCCTGTGTTCTTTTGTTTCTATGAAATGAGGTGGAATGGCTATCTCGTACGAGACAATATGCCAGTGTTACATCCTCCAAGCCTACAGGCTTGTATTCAAGGAATCTCCCACATCCAGCACATCCTTTGGATGCTTGGATAGGTGGAGGATTTTGCTGCATGTCTTATTTTTTTAGAACCCCAAACACATTTTTCACGAACTGAGAAACTGTGTGGAGGTGGGTCTAATAGTAATACCATTTGTTAATGCCTGGCTGTATTACGGATACATGCATGTTGTAGGCCTGTGAGTCGAATTGAAGGGCTTTGATTCACACCAACTGGTCAATGCCAGTGTAAAAGAAAACATTGTAAATCGTATCTACCAAGTTACATTTGCAGAGGATGTAATCCAAACTAAAACTTTATTTGTGCCACAATGTCCGAAATTATTTGAAAAAAAGCATTTTCATAACCATGGCTGTTTATTTAGATGGGATACACATGCAAATAAGAAGTCAGCATTGATGAATAGAAGACATTTCCAAAAATTATTTCACATATCCTTCCTTGGATTGGCAGGAGAATAAGGGGAGGAATGCTCATAATCAACAACAACACATTCAATTTACCATATTTTTTCTTTTATTATATCAAAATCAAAAGGCTCAGTAGGCAAAAAATACACTATGTAAAAACAATCAACAATGATCAACAGTTAGCTCCCTTTCATCGCTATTCTTTCATGCACCCTCCGACAAGCAAGATAAAAAAAGATTTCCTTTTTACAATTTCTCGGACAGCATTCCAGACAATAATTTGAAGCACTTTTGTGGGGAACATGTCCTTAATGGCACCTATTCATCCATGGGGTTTTCCTTTATTCAGCCTCAAGGCACTTTGTTTTTCTAGAAAATAATACACCCTCACCTCCCCCCCCACCCCACCCCCCCCCCCCTCTCCCCCTGACCTGGTCTGATCAACCCTTCAACCCTTTCTGAATAACTATAGTAATTCCATTTTTGCTTCAAAAATATAGCTTATGGCCCCTCATTGAAATGGGATCATCGAGCTCGTTCCAATGAAGGTCATAAGCTATGTTTTTGAGACAACAAAATGAAAACATACACTTTCTGAGACAGCATTGCAGACCGTTTTAAGCACTTTTGTAGGGGTTCATGTACATTATGGCACCCAATCAACTGGCATTTTCTAGAAAATATCCCCCCCCCCCCCCATCTTTGTCCAATCAAACATACTTGAATAATAAAAAAAATGATTTTTGTTATTCAAGAAGGGATAATTGGAGAAAGTTTGGGGAGGGCAGATTACTTTCTAGAACGAAAACACCATGGTTGCAAAAAATGAAAGTTGCTAAGTGTGTGTGTAATTTATGGCACCCAGTTTATATATTCAGTGATAACTGATTGTCAGCAAGTTTTTTTCAGAATTTTTCTACAGTATGATAGGCATTAAAATCCTCTCTACATATGTCATGTTCTTCCATAAATTGACAAAGAGTTCTCAGTGCTCCCCTCACCTCAAAACCCATCACAGGCAGAACGTTATCACCGTTCTCAGATTCACTCTCTGAATCCTGTTCGGGATTAGCGTTAGATTTACCAACTGATGCACAAATTTCTTGATCAGACAAAACCCCAAAACAGTCAAGGTTATTGTCATAATCAACATATGTGTCAAAGAGCTCAATGGTGATTCCATTTGGGGGCTCCATAATATCAATGTTCACTTCACAATTTTCTGTTTAGTTTTTCCTAAAATAAGCTTTATGAAAACAGTTCTGAACAGTTGTTGCTGACACTTCTCTCTATGCATATGAGTAGCATCTAAAATGCCGATGTCGTTTGCAATTTGATTGGCACGCATTTCACTGATTGTCTATAGCATTAATGATTTTCATAACAACCTTTTTCCGATAAATGCACTTTAAATTTTGAATGATACCCTGGTCACATGGTTGAATAACTGAAGTTGTATTTGGGGGTAGAAACACCAACTGAATATTTGATAAATTTTTACCAGAGTCTGGTGGATGAGCTCTACAGTTATCTACAAATAACACAATTTTCCTACTTGGTCACTTCATGAATGAACTAAATTCTTTTGTCCATTTGGTAAAAATTTCACCAGTCATCCATGAATTTTTGTTGGCTTAATAAGTAACTGGCAAAGATTTTTTGCCTCTTAAACAGCGTGGTTGTTTGCTCTTTCCAATGACTAACAACCATCTCTTATCATTACAACTCATGTTGGTGACAACCATAACTGTGATGTGGTCCTTTGCCTTTTTACCTCCATATATCTCATCAGTTTTTTGTTGAGTGTACCCTCTGGCAATGCCCTATAGTAAATTCCAGCTTTATCGGCATTATAGATGTCATTCTCGTCGTAGGTCTCCAGAAAAGTAGGTAAAACTGATTCCACCTACTTTTCAGCTGCTGGCCCATCAGCATCTTTCTTTTCTCCGTGCTGTTTCTTATAGACGATCACATTTCTGTCTTTCCATCTACTGAGCCACCCATTAGTTGCAATGAAACTATCTTCCTTCAACTTTTTTGCCAAATCGCAAGCTTTTTGTGAGAGTATTGGCCCTGAAAGGGGTATGTCCTGGATATGAGTCTCTGTAAACTACTTTGAAAGAGCTGTTTCCACCCTGGCTGCTTTCCCACCCAGTTCTCTGCTGTTTTCTCTCTGGATTAGCATACAATTCGAATTCTTCTTCAATTTCTCCTCTCTTTCTGAAATTTGTGAAATCGGGTTTTGTGAGCAACCCATTCTCCTGACAATCTCAGCGTGAGGCATTTTTTGTTCCATCAGTTTTATAACTTCATATTTATCTGCCAGTGCTAAATCAGTCTGTTTTCGTATCATAGCCAAGATGAGCGAATTCCAACTGACACATCGACATGTACTTTGGTCACCTTTTTATACAAGAGGATTCATTTAAACATATGTTTTTACCATACCCCAAGCTGCATTACACAACCATACCCCAAGCTGCATCAAACAACACACCCCAATCCATTTCAAATTGAAAAAAATACACAAAATTATCAAACATATCATCTACTTTTCTTTATTTCTCAGAAAAAATCAAAACACGTGATCGCACCTATTCTTTTAGTTTATTAGGGAGATGGGTACATGAAAGAATAAGATTTTCGTTCATCAAGAAAACTGCTCAAAATGTTGTCATTTTGAAAACATAAACACTACCAAAACATCTGTGATAATGTACATGTGTATCATTTAATTTCACACTTTGTGAACTGGGGACATTCTTTTCACCCCCTGTTGATAAATCATAACTTGTACACATGTGCTGTAAAAACAATTGTAACAAAAACAAAGTGCAGCCATTTCCATCTTTTGTCAAGTTGTTGGCAAGAAACTAATTTTAATAAACATGCTGAATTTTTAGCAAGTCTAGGGTAATTTAGAGTGGGTTTATTAAAATATAATGTATAAAGTGGGCAGGATAATTATTTACAAAATTCTGTTTTGGGGCAGTAAGTACTTCGTAGTTGATCAGTAATCTACAAGACACAGTTTTCCAAACATCCAATACATATACATGTACCATCAAAAGTATTTTCTTTTCAGCATAATTAACCACCGATTTCAAAATGGCATCAATGTTTTTCCTCTATTTTATTCAATTATCCGATCTTGACGACATTTTTGGCTAATAAATCACATCCAATAATACGGGATATACAGTTAGCAGATTTTCAATTATCCGATAAATTTTTTTCTGTTTGAATGGCAAATGGATCAGTGTTTTGAAAAAATATTACTTTAACTGAATTATACAGTTAAGCAATATACAATTAAGTGGATTTGACTGTATCTGCATGGAAACCACAGTGTAGGCCATTTACCTAATCATCCACAAATGCCCTGCCTGGGTGATGTGCTAATTTATTCCGCAAATGGGCCACACTAATGGGTGTATTAGCTTTCATTTTGAAGTCTGGTTGCATTGGAGGAGACTGATACATTTGACCCATCAAGTCACCCTGAATTTTTTCCTACTTCCCAGGGGGGTGGGGGGGAGGGGTTAGGAAAAAATTTGCAGACACCGATGCCGATTTTTTGTTTTTGACAGGTCGGAGCACCCACCCACCCCATGTAATTTTTTTCCTGTTTTACAATTTTTTTCCGGGGTTATCTGAACCACCCACCCCCACTAAATACATGCTTCTGCATCATCCTTCCCACCATACTGCACCATAACCAATTTTATCATACAGTATTGAGTGATTGACCTTGTACAGTAGGACAGGTCTTGAAAGAACATCCATTTTATCAGACCAAAGTGGTCTCTTAAGGCAGATGGTCTCCCATAACAAATCAAATATAGAGTAAAGCTGGTATGTCCAGGTATGTCCATATAAAACATGGTCTCCAAAAACATCGGTCTCTTAAGGCATGTTCTATTGTAATTCATTAACACTCTTGAATGTCATACCATTAACTTTTTACCTTTAGTTATCTCTCCATGTGTTCAGACATGTTGTAGAAACCAACAATATATATGGTATAACCGTATTCGAAAGAGTTCAGAGAACTTTGTAAAATATCATACAAATTGTTGATTTTTTGGACGAAGGTTTGGGTGGGGCATGGCTGGGTTGGGGGAGGGGATTTATTACTTATTTTAAGTCCAGCCCCAGAAGGTCTGGTACATGATTTTGTTGACACCTGTGTTCTCAGATGTGTTTGAAATAAATTAGCAGTTCAGTCAGGTTCAATGTTTAGTAGTTTTTGTGTTACATATTTCCTACAATGGCAATTAGAGTCATTGGTGTTTTCGTAATAGGTCTGGATACATCGATGTACAGAATTGTTCCTGCAGCTGAAATCTGTAACTGTTCCTGACTTCACATAATTGTCTTTGCTCCACATCTAAGCCAGCCAATCTCACCAGGGTGAACATATTAGAAATTTAATCAAACGGAACACCCTCAAGATAACTTATCCTTAGAGTGCAGTGTTTGATAATTGCAATTGTGATGCATTTTAACTTGCATTATTCAATATGTCATACATTGTATCACTATAAGACGTATCATAGCTCAGCCGCAATAACAGTTTTATAATCGTATATAACCCATGGTAGGTACCCCCTGATAACTTGAGTGTCTTTTTATTGGTTCTTGAATGATACTTCACTGATTATGTTATACAATTTTGCCCAAAAGTGTCTGAGGAAAAAATTTGCAAGCATCGGAAAAACATTTTTTTTGTCCTCCTTGACCACCCACCCACCCACCCCGGCATCAGTGTTTTGCAAATTTTTTCCAACCCCCCCCCCCCCCCCCTGTACCTCCTTTGCTTTTTATCCCTGGTCAAAACCACTCAGAATCCTTTGATATTATCATTTTATAAGGGTCTAATTCAAATTTGTTCCCTCTGTGAGCCTGAATTGTAATCTAGGGCGATATGAGGAATATTCTTCAAAATTTTCTTCAGATCCACCAGTCAGAATCTTTGGATTGTTGGGATACAGCTTCCTGATAGGGCCCACATTCGAGTTATTAAAACCAAGTCCATGGGCTCATATTTGGGCTCATTATTAAGAACCCAGATTTTAACACTGTACATCATGCAGAAAATGCTTTAAAAACTTCTTCAAATTGTCCGGGCCGAAATTTGGTACACCATACTTCATACTTGTAAGGGTCGATTAAAGTGTGTTCAAATAAAGTCCATGGGTTCATATTTATGCTTCCAATGGAACACACATTTTGACTTGCTGCAATATGGGGAATATTCCTCAAAAGATCTTCAAATCCACCAGACAGATATAACAAAAACAAATTTAATTTCATTTAAATGTTCTGCTTTCATTAATGATTGCATCTGTTTGCAAGTGTGTGAGGATACACAAACAGAAAGCCCTAAATTTTCACCAAAAAGCCCATCTCAGTGATGTCCTTGTTGACAGCTGCTTCACTCCATTTCTTCTGACAACTGATGGCTTCCAGGAAATTTTTTTTCATCGAATTTCAACCCTAAATTCTATCCAGCCTAGTTGGTCTTTTCATCAGGAAGCCCTTTTTTTCATTTTTCAACATAATCTCAAGCCTAATGTAGGGTGTGTGCTGGGAGTGGGAAGTGGGAGTTGAAAAACAGACATCATTTTTGAGAACTTTCTTGGTAATAGTTATGGCAGAATTCACACATGCACAAGCTGACACTTTTTCCTTGTTGTCACCATCTTTCAAATCTCGCAACGCTAATACCCTTATTCCTTATAGACAACTTGATCCAGGTGTGTGTTTTTGTGAAGGAGACACATGTCTGATGTCTTGGTTGAGGCTATTGATTGGTGTACTTGACCAATGCTGTACTATACCCAAACCTTGGTAGTTAGGAACCATCATCTGCGGTGACAGACTGTTATTTTGCAGCATATCCCATTAGCTGTTCTGGATGGTAGAAGATGATCTTTCCTGGTCTTGAATTGGCTTGTGATGCCCAAACTCTGTTATAACCATGGCTGTTTTCAGGGTAGAGCCTGCATTAGTGCCTGTTAGGTTTCTCTGTGGGTTGATGAGAACAGGAGTGATTTCTCTTAAGCCACATCATACTCCACACCGCTGGTAATGGTAAACCTCCATTGTGGTTCAGTTGTCATTTCCGCCAAAACGTTCACCTCTGAAGCACAAGAAAACTGTATATGTGAGACGGCTTGAGGTTGTAGTTAGTCTCCTTCACGAATGATGCAGATGTATATTCTAGTCCACTAAGCACCCAGCCAAGTCGATGTAGTTCATGCAAATTCAAATTTTCGTCACTATTTGATTCACCAGATGTGTCAACATTATTGTTGTTGGTCATTTCCGGTTCTTCTGAAATGTACCCACATCTCATCCAGCAGTCTTCTTTGCTTTCATACTAATCTACAGTGGTTTGTGACTCATTTTCCAATTTCCAAATACAACATTGGGGGTCTGGATCCCAATTATCTCTAAATTTTCTTTCAATTGTTCACAGTCCAGTTTACCTGGTCATCCAAATGGAAACTGCCACTGGATTTCCCCCTTTTGGTCTTCTTATTCAAAGTGATTGTTTGTTGATCTCAGTCCAAGAATATTATCTTCACTGGTGTCTTTTCAGTTTTATTAGTATTAGTACTGGAAGTGCCGCTTTCGTTGGTGATGTCTGTATTACTAAGAAATTTCTTTATATAACTGAATCTTCCTCTTGTCCTCCCAAATTGGAAAAACAAGCCTCTTCTGCAAACGCGTAGTTTGGGGCAGTTTTGCTGACATCAGAAACTTCCCTACCAACACAGCTTGTGTTACAGTTCAAAGAACAGGTGAACTTTGTATGCCTTTTATATTATGTGTAAAAAATTGTGACGCTTGAAATTCAGAAGAACTTATATCCAAATCCAATAGTCTTTGTACGTACCTCATAGTTTGGTTTCTGAAGTTACTTTCACACAGGATGAAATTATTTGAAACAAATTTTTTAAATGATTTCTGATTACTGAAACTCAAAGATGTCTTTCCAAACACTGATTAGCCCTGGAATGTTGAAACAAAGAACTTCTGGTGTCTTACTAAAAATAGCAACAAATGGAATTGCCAATCGTAAAAAGAAGCTGTAGTGACCAATGACTCCACCTGTTGCCCTGTTTCATTTGGCTTTACACAAATATCACAATATCACTTGAATAGCCATTGTATTAAGGTTGCATTTTTTTCTTTCTAGGTTGTATTTGAAGGTGTAAGAGGAATTAGTTACATGGGTGACATAGCTATAGATGATGTTTCAATGACACAAGGAAGCTGCTCACAAGGTAAACTTATTGTTTGTCATATATCTCATGAGCCATAGTGATTTTGGGGATATCAGTTCAGCTGGTAAAAATAATAGTCCTCACTTATATGTCACTAATCTCCATACAACTGGATTGCTGAAAAGCAAATTGATCTCAAATAGAAAAGCTTCCCAGTTTCAGCCATCTTGAGGGTGGGGTTGGGGCATCGAAAAAATGCGGAGTCAGCATATTTGCAAAAATTAAAAAAACTTTCTCTAATCCCACTGATCAAAATCTTTTGATAATTGAGATACAATTTTATTAAAGCCCCTTGGCTTATATTTGTTATGAGGGTCAGATTCAAGATTTTCAAATCCAGTCTCTTGCTTAATATTTGGGCTTCCTATGGGAGATAAACTTTAAAAACCTTCTTCAGATCCACCAGTTAGATTGCTTTCATATTTGGTATACATCATCTCTAGGGGGTTCAGATTCAAGTTTGTTCAAATCGGGTCCCTGGGTTAATATTTGGGCTTCTGTTGGAGCCCATAGTTTAACTTAGTGCAATATGAGAGGATTTCTTTAAAAATCTTCTTCTGATTCACCAGTTTGAATCCTTTCATATTTAATGTACAAAATCTGTAGGTGTGTCAGATTCTAGTTTGTTTAAATCGGGTTTCTTTGTTAGCCAGAAATTTAACTTACTGCAATGGGAGGAAATTTCTTAAAAAATCTTCTTCAAATCCACCCATTAGAATACTTTCATATTTGGTATGCAACATTTCCGGGTGGGGGTGGGGAGGGGGGATTCAAAGATTCAAGTTTGTTCAAATCGAGTGCCTGGATTAATAATTAGGCTTCCTATGGGAGCCCAAATTTTAACTTGGTTCAATAAAAGGAAATTTCTGTAAAAATCTTCTTCAGATTCATCAGTAAGAATGTTTTTATATTTGGTATACAACATCTCTGGGGGTGGGGGGGGGGGGGGGGGGTGGGGGTGGGTTGTCAGAGATTCGAGTTTGTTTAATTCTAGTTCCTGGGTTAATATTTGGGCTCCCTATGGAGGCCCAAATTTTAACTCAGTGCAATATGAGGACATTTGTTTAAAAATCTTCTCCAGAACCATCCATTAGAATCTTTTGATATTTGGTAGGCAGCATTGCTAGGAGGGAGGGGATGTCAGATTCAGGTTTGTTCAAATCTGGTCCCTGGGTTACCGTGTTTATCCGAAGAATTGACACACTTTAAAATAATTATTTTTTTGTCTGGATCAAAACTTGCAAAATGAAATAAAATGTCAGAAACATCATCTTCCATTGTGTGTCAATTTTTAAAAAAATGGAAAATACCTGCACATGTTTCGGACTGATAATTACCGATACTGGTCATCACAAAAATGTGCACGAATATTTCAAATGTTCAATCAAAGTAAAATTATGTGAAAGTGTTTTGGAGTTGTTTTTTTCTCAATTTAATTTTTTCACATTTTCAGCTAAAAAAAATAAAATTCCCAAACTACATGCTTTTGTGTTATTTATTATTGTCAACCCTCATTTTTATCAACTTGATGTTGAAGACGAATGGAAAATTCCCAGTTCATAAATTATTAATGACAGCATGTTCAGTGACTGAAATTGTTCATATTTATTACTTTAGAAAATGAGTTGAGACATTACCTGATGTGATCCCTGCAAAAATGGCTGCTCAAAAATAAATATGAATTAATATCCCCAAGTTGTAATATCCAGTTTGATCCATGGTACATGAAAGGCTGTTTTGACAACAAAGCAAGAGAAAGCCATATTGTTTACAACAATGGGGACAGATTTTGCACACCAGGGCAGTCAGTTTAAATGTAGTTTGTTTATTTATGAAACATGCCCACGTGTTTTTAGCTCACTGAAGGGAGCTAAACTTATCACTTGCCTTCCGTCGGCCATCATCGTTCGTCGTCGTCGTCCGTGCTGATTCAAGTGTGTTCAAATCGGTCCCCAGGATTCACATTTGGGCTCAGTATAGAAGCCCGAATTTGAACTTAGTGCATTTCAGTCAAATTTCTTAAAAATATCTTCTTCTCCAGATCCAGCAGGCAGAATCTTTTGATATTTGGTATGCAACATTGTGGGGTGGATCTGATTCAAGTTTGTTCAAATTGACCCCCTGGATTCATATTTGGGCTCACTATAGAAGCTCAAATTCGAACTTAGTGCATTTCAGGTAAATTTCTTAAAAAATCTTCTTCTCCAGATCCAGCAGGCAGAATCTTTTGATATTTGGTATTCAACATTGTGGTGTGGATCTGATTCATGTTTGTTCAAATCAGCCCCTTGGATTCATATTTGGGCTCACTATAGAAGCCCAAATTCGAACTTAGTGCATTTCAGGTAAATTTCTTAAAAAATCTTCTTCTCCAGATCCAGCAGGCAGAATCTTTTGATATTTAGTATGCAACATTGTGGGCGGATCTTATTCAAGTTTGTTCAAATCGGCCTCCTGGGTTCATGTTTGGGCTCAGTATAGGAGCCCAGATTTGAACTTCGTGCATTTGAGGCAAATTTCTTGAAAAATCTAATCAAGATCCAGCATGCAGAATCTTTTGATATTGGGTATGCAGCATGCTTGGAGGAGTGGGGGTGGGGGAGGGGGATTCAGGTTTGTTCAAGCCAAGTCCCTGGGTTCATATTTGGGCTCACTGTGGTAGCCCGAATTATAACTTAGTTCAAAATGAGGAATTTTCTTTAAAAATCTTCTTCTTCAGATCCAGCAGATGAATGCTTTTGATATTTGGTATGCAACATCCTTAGGGGGGTAAGATTCAAGTTTGTTCAAGCCATGGCCCTACCTAATTTCATAAAATTTGTCTCTCATGACTTCATTCCTTTGTAGTGTTGATGAACCATGTGTAACTGAATGTGACCCCCAAATACTTCTTTGAGCCACTTTGGCTGGTGAGCGATTAAGGCTCCCTGGGGCATCTTGTTATCAAATGCATTGTATGCCAAATATATTCTCGTACTGTCGCAGTTATGTGAAATCAAAATTATATAAACTCGAAATATAAATTAAATAAAAACATGACCTCTCAGGTATAATTAACTTCAGTTGACCTATTACATATACTATTGTTATGGTTTATACCAAATTTATCTATTTTGTGTAAAAAAATGGAATTGAAAGTTTGTTGAAAACTGAAAAAAAATTCTGTTGTGAGATATCACAAGAATTAAGTTACCTCCCCTTATATACGAACAGATTCAGTACATGTCCAGCTGTGTATTTTGTCATCATTTCGATCCAACAGTGTTTTCTGCTCATTCAATCCATGTGCAGAATTCAGTTAGCCTCTCCCCAGCTCCCTCCTCCACACTTTTACAGGCAGCAAATTAAGGACAAGCGACAATGGTTCATGAAATTTTTTTTGTTTGTTGAAAGAATCTGTGATGAAAAAAGGTGAGGAAATTCTTTGTGACTATCTTGCAACTTATTTGGCCTGTACAGATAGGCAGGCCCGCCCCTATGGTGGGGGGGGGGGGGGAGGGGAGTAGGGCTCAGACATCCCCTGTTCATCTTGCTCTTGGAGAAAGTGAACGCCACGGATGGAGGGGAGGGGGGGCATCATTGTCCGAGAAGCAAAAATTGATAATTTTTTGTGCGGTTATCCCTCACCTTATTACCAATGAAATAAGTCTTGTGGTGACTGCAAGAAAAATTCTCTCTTTTATTCTTCTCTGCCAATAACAGCCAGTTTCAGTGTCGATACGTCAATAACTGGGGAATGGACAGTGCAGATCCAGTGCCAAGAATGTAGGCTGCGAACTGCCCCCTGTTCATCTTGTACTTGGGAGAAAGTGAACACAACAGAATTAAAATGCTCACACGTGAAAGGATTATTTGTGCATGACATTATCATTGCAAAAATCATAAACATCTTCAAGCGGTTATCACACAGCAAAGTTGTGGTATCACCATCTAAAATTTCTAGAATTTTGAGACATTGAGAGAATGAAGCGGAATTTCATGACTTGGTGACTGACCTATTTGTCTGCACATGCTTTTGTGTTGAAATCCATGGAGAAAAAACCCAATACCTTTTCTTCGAAGCTTCCTGTATCTTTCCATTTAACTTACCATATCTTCATCACAGATTTTTTCTCCTGTGTGAGTAATAACAAACACAGATGATATATATCTTTTAATAAGCATATTGAAAGTGTCAACAAAATACAGCTTTGTTCAAAATTAATTTTGTTTTTTATCGAAATGAACATGCAATTTACACCACCCCACTCATGCTGTGTCAATACTTAAGATGAATTTGCAAAAATAATTTATAAACTGCATCATTAATTAGAGGAGTTTTGGAAATTATTTCTGGGGAAAATTTTGGTGTGTCAATACAAAAAGTGTGTCACTTCTTGAAATAAATACAATAATATTTGGGCTCCCTATGGTAGACCAAAAGTTAACTTAGTGCAACATGAGGGATTTTTAAAAAAAATCTTCTTCAGAACATCTATTAGAATCTTTTGATGTTTGGTATACAACATCTTGGGTGGAGGGGGGGGGGGGGGTGGGTGTTAGGTGAAGTTTGTTCACATCTGGTCCCTAGGTTAATATCTGGGCTCCATATGGTAGTGGTAGTGGAATATGAGGAAATTTCCTTAAAAATCATCTTCTTCAGATCCACCAGCCAGATTGATTTCATATTTGGTATCCAACATCTCTTGGTAGGTCTGATACAGGTTTGTTCAAATTGAGTGCCGGGATTAATATTTGTGCTTCCTATTGGAATATAAGGGAAAATCTTCTTCTTCATACTCACCCGTTAGAATCCTTTCGTATTTGGTACACAACATCTCTTGGTGGGTCAGATTCCAGTGTGTTCAAATCATGTCCGTAGGTTAATATTTAGGCTTACTATGGTAGCCCCAAATTTTACCTTAGTGCACAATATGAGGAAATTTCTTTAAAAATCTTCTTTAGATTCACTAGTCAGAATCCTTTCATATTTGGTATACAACATCTTTGAGGAGTGAGATTTAAGTTTGTTCAAATTGAGTGCCAGAGTTAATATTTAGGCTTCCTATGGTAGCCCTGAACTTTAACTTCGTTCAAACTGAGGAAATTTCTTTAAAAATCTTCCTTGGATTCACCAGCCAGCATCCTTTCATATTTGGTGCACAACATCTCTAAGGGATGAGATTCAAGTTTGTTCAGATCAAGTCCCTGGTTAATATTTAGCCCCTCCCCACCCCCTCCTATTTTGGAGCCCAAATTTTTAACTTAGTGGAATATGAGGAAATTTCTTTAAAAATCATCTTCTTCAGATCCACCAGCCAGATTGATTTCATATTAGGTATCCAACATCTCTAGGTAGGTCTGATACAGGTTTGTTCAAATTGAGTGCCTGGATTAATATTTGGGCTTCCTATTGGAGCCCAAAGTTTAACTTAGTGCAAAATAAGGGAATTTCTTTAAAAATCTTCTTCTTCATATTCACCTGTTAGAATCCTTTCGTATTTGGTACACAACATCTCTTGGTGGGTCAGATTCCAGTTTCTTCAAATCATGTCCGTAGGTTAATATTTAGGCTTACTATGGTAGCCCCAAATTTTACCTTCGTGCAATATGAGGAAATTTCTTTAAAAATCTTTTTCAGATTCACCAGTCAGAATCCTTTCATATTTGGTATACAACATCTCTATGGAGTGAGATTCAACTTGTTCAAATCGAGTGCCTGAGTTAATATTTAGGCTTCCTATGGTAGCCCTGAATTTTAACTTCGTTCAAAATGAGTAAATTTCATTAAAAATCTTTGGATTCACCAGTCAGAATCCTTTCACATTTGGTACACAACATCTCTCAGGGGGTGAGATTCAAGTTTGTTCAAATCAAGTCCCTAGGTTAATATTTAGCCTCTCCCCAACCCCTCCCATTTTGGACTTAGTCCAAAATGAGGAATAATCTTTAAAAATCTGCTTCTTGAGGTACAGTCAGAATTTTTGGATATTTGGTACACTACAGCATTTTTTGATGGTTCAGATTCAATTTGTTCAAGCCAAGTCCCTGGGTTGATATTTTGTCAATAATCTGAACGGCTGTGACTGTGAGAGAAAACCTGCTTTCATCCTAGGGATTTTACATGATTTTCTTAAAGTGCCCATACCTCTTTAATTTTGGTGCTAAATCTTTGTACAATGCTTAAGAAACAATAAACTTTTTACAGAATTAAAAAATTCTCAATATTTTTCGAGATATGGCCACTTAAAGGTTGGTGATTGACCAATTGTTTTGTCATTGGGGCTTAGAGCTTTACTACTATATTTTTACACTGTAAACCAATGGCTCAGACTAACTGGTACTTAACTTCAAGTTATTTAGGGCCAAACACAAATTCTGAACCCCCCAACTCCCCAAAATTTGCTTGCAAAGCCGAAAATTAAAAGTCCTATCTGGCCCTCCATACATTTACACTCCGCGCATGCGCAGACCGGAATTGGTGCCAACATCATTCTTTGTTTGTCCCTAAATGTCATCAACATTGAAATGACATCTGTGCTTTAAAATCTACTTTTTGAAGGATGCCAAACACAAATCAATGCAAGAATTGGTGGATACAAGTCTGTTATTGGATGAAGGAAGTTTCAACAGTGGTTTTGGACATTCAGGGCTGTAACTTCATAATATTTATAAAATTATTTTATGTTTCCCAATTTCGGGACATATGCCTGACGTCATCATTTTTAAAAATTATTATTCCACTGTGTGTTAAGTATTCCTTCCCTATTCTTCCATGAACCCTTCCTGTTAAACTCTTAAGCTTTTTGGCTGCTTTTTATTGAAATTTTGTATTAAATTTCTTGGGAGTTTAACATTTATTACAGAATATTATTCTGTTTCTTCCCCAGGGTTACGTCCTCACCCTAGAGGTGTTAGGCTGTTTAGTCTTACATCTTCTATCCAATGTATTGTTTTTTCTTCATATGAAGATCTAGCTTTGCATTTGATAACATTTCAATTGGTTAGGATTTGGGGCCTTTTTGAGTGCCTGATGTCTTGTTTACATTGACGTTGTTTCCATTATCAACGTCCTCATATTTAGGTAGTTTCTTAGATTCTATTACTGTAATATACTGTAGAATACATGGATTATTATTCCGGTAGTGTAGCTCAAAAAATTTTGGATTTTGTCCACACTTAGGTTCTATCGGGATGCCCTTGGGCTCTTCATGTTCCCTTTGGGAACTTTGGCATTTTTCAACAATTTTTTTGTTTACAAAAATATTTTGAATTTAATTATGATTGCTATTATTCATGTATCTCAGTTATATATATATATTGTTGTGGAATTTGGAGGACTGATATCAACTTTAGTTGATACACTCCTGCGGACTCTTGTCATCCTTGTGTTGCACTGGGATGACTGATGTTGGAGTCGGGTGTCGTGGTACATTATTGGTGGTGAGGTTCTGAGGATCAGAGCCTCTCACCACGTTTTAATTCATTCTGTCAGTTTCTATTTCAGAGGAACATGAACATGGTGATGATATTCTGACACCCATCCAAGTGTGCTACGGTCGTCGCGCTCTGTGGAGCATATAGAGAAAGCTGCAGTGCTCATTATTACAAGAGTTAGTGCCTTTGGGTAAAGGTTTTAATCTCTTACAAGCAGCTAGCTCGACCGGTGAAGCCGTACTCCATCCGTGGGTGCCGTGATGCTGGGTAAGTCAGTTGCGGTCTAAGAGGTGGATTGGGTAGAGCGAGCACTATAATATAAATAGCTCACCCAGCGAGGACGGAAATAGGGAGGAAGTCTGCAAGTTCTTGTACTCTGCGAGGTCTGATAGACCGCGAGTGGGAGAGGCCCCCCCTCTCTAATATAGCAGTGTCTGGGGTCAGATGTTGTTTTGAGAAACTTGCACAAGCCGAAGCCTCCACTCGGGATGCTCTGTTTAGTCCGGGGTCAGCTTCAGTCAAGGCTTCTGCTACGTTTCACAAGGCTGAAATGAAGTTTTCTGGTTGAAAACTTGCACGAGACGGAGCATATGTCTGCCCACCACTTGGGACGCTCCATCTAGTCTGCAGCCGGGGTCGGCTTCAGTCACGGCTTCCTCCGCTACGTTATTTAAGCACACACGACCACATCGTAGCTACCCGACTTCGGATATCCAGCTTGCTGCACGAAGAAGGAACCACTCTTCGCCCGTGAAGTCGGACCATCTGGTAGCTAGGGAGACAAGGCCTTGATCATCGGGGCGCTCGAAGAAAGGATCTGTTTCTGACACACCGTCCCAGGAGCAGCATGCGGCTGAGGAATGGAAATCCACTGCTCCTCAGGCCTCGATGACAGACTTCCTGTTGCAGATTATGCAGCTAATCGCAACATACTAGCAAGTGCAGACTCTGAGCTGTCGGGCAGTGCTGGGTCGGTCCAGTTGTCTGTTCGCACAGATGCAATGGACCAAGATTTGCAACTCATTCTCTCGGATGGTGAAAGGGATAGGAAGAGGATTACCCTTCTCTTTATGAACAGTACATTGTTGCAATGGCTTTCATCCATCTATACTACCCTGCTTTTGTTCTGCCGAATCAGAATGCTGCAACGACGAGAGAAACCACTGGCGCCTTTAGGCGTAGACTTTATCCAGACAAAGGAGGATGTCCTTTCTTTTCCAGTTCAGTTTATGCAGGTGTCACAGGTCTTCGGCCATATAGATGATGCTGTATTTATCCTCTTGAGTGCGAGGAAGAAGGCGGTTTCTTCATCTTCTGTCTTCATACCGTTTTTTGGACCACATTTATTTAAAAACGGTCGTGGAAGATGTTCAGAGAGTTCTTCTGTGTTTGGATGAGCAGGCTGGGAATCTAGAGGTATCCATACCTGTATCATTCACTAGTCGCTCAGACGCAATTGAGACGGCAATTTCTTCAAATAGAACGAATTTGGACTTACGCAGATCACCTTACAAGAACTATGGCACAACATCTCAAGGGAAAGGAATTTTGAGGACGTTCGTACCTCTCTTAGAGTTCTTTCCAGGGCAATTTACCTATAACTCTGCCCTAACAGTGGCTAATCTGGAGTTAATCAGACGTGATGGTGCCCTTGCGTCATCATCACTGATGAGATGACAAGGTGAAAAGCTCTCTCCGAGTCGTTCCGGTTTCCGGACATTTTATTTTCGACGACTAGCTTTCATTAGTCTATGAACAGGTTACTAAGAAAGCGTCTAGTGCTCTGCTTTTGAAGTCGGCGTATCAACGACCTGCTTCAGCAGACGAGACTAAGGAGGGCGGTCCAGACAAAAATCGTCAAAAGGTAACTCTTCACGAGGGTACAAGAAACCCTCTTATAATTACTCTGGAGGTCGTCAGTATAGCGACTCGGAAAAGGGGCGTAGGTCTGATCGGGACTATAGGTCAGATGCCTCTAAGCCGACGAGTCAAGGTTTTTCGCGGTTCCTCCTCCTGTAAGCCTCGCAGGTCATACAGGTTATGGTTTAGACCTCTATTGCTGGCCAGTTGGAGGAAGGTTATCAAGCTCCGCAAAAAACTGGATAACAATCATGGAAGATCAGTGGGTGAGAAGTGTATTCTCGGACGGCTTACGGCTATCATTCCAAGTAAAACCCCATTAACAAGTTGTCCGCATTGGTCAAATATTCCATTAAATTCTTGCATAAGAGAGTTCCTCCTACCGGAAGTATAAGCTCTCTTATCAAAGGAAGCAATGCAGGTCATGGAGAATCATGATTCTCAAGATTTTTACAGTCACCTATTCCTCGTACCAAGCCAGACGGCTCGTTCCAACCGGTAATAGACTTGAACTGGATAACAAGTTTATCATGGCCTAAAAGTTTATTTATGGAAATCATTCAGTCGGTAAAAACGAGCCTTCGAGTGATCGACTATGCGGCAAGCATAGATCTAAGGATCCGTACTTTCATGTCCTGGTACATCCGGCATCCTAAAAGTATCTGCGGTTCGCCGTATAAGGGAAGATGTATCAGTTCAGAACAATATGCTTTGGTCTGGATCTGGTTCCCTGGGCGTTTCACTCGAATAATGAACTCGGTAATGTCTTACTTACGAGCTCATTTGTCTGTGATAACGTCGGCTTACATGGACGACCTTCTACAGGGATACGGCAACAGAATTAGTCTTCAGAACGATGTTCAGAGTCTGCTTCTATTACTCCGACGTCTCGGTTTCATCGTAAACAAGAAAATGTCGGATCTAGCTCTGTACAAGTCGTCTTTTCACTGGGGATTGAGCTTTGAGACTCACAACAATCTGGTTCCCCTGCCATTAACGGAGAGCGAAATTAGTCAGTTGTTATGATCACCATTGTCTACACCCAGATGCATTAATAGTGAGGGAATTCATGCGACTGTTGGAGCCGTGCGTAGCAGCTGTGGATCTCATTCTGATGGGCCGTCTGTGCACACGTCCCCTCCAGATATTTTTCACCCAGAACTGGAGTGTGAAAATGCTTGAACCAGTATTGTTTTAACAGACCTAATAAAACAAGGGTTCAAATTGGACAGATATTCAGTGGTTAACTCAGGGAGTTACGCTGCAACTACCGGATCCGCCTTTCATGATTATGACGGATGTGAGTCAGACGGGTTGGGGCACGACCCTAAGTCCAGCAGTCTTGAGGTGACAGGGTCTTTGAGACCCTCGGTTCTAGGAGAAACACATAAACATCAACGAGATGATGTTAATTAGCTAGCGCTACATCATTGTATTCACATAATAACGGACCTCCATGTTCAATTTGGTTGGACAACTCTACAGTAGTAGCGTACGTTGGGAACCAGGGTGGCACCCTTTCTTTTCTGTTATGCCATCTAACGGAGAAGGAAAGTTTTCCTAATATGTCATGAATCTTCATGTTCTTCTTTTCATCCGTCATATACCGTGTCATCTGAACGTACTAGCAGACTCTCTCTCTAGAAAAGATCGCTTGTTGCTATTGGAATGGACACTCAACAAGCGAGTATTTGGACATTTTTTGCTAGCAGATCCATTTGCGACGTACAGGAACAATCAGTTACCGTCATTTATGTTGCCATGCCCAGACCATTGAGTGCATGCAGTAGATGCTCTGCCGATCTCATAGGGATGGATGATAGGATACATTTATCCTCCAATTCATTTGATTTAGTAGATTGTTTAAGATCAAACAGTCTCATTGTGAACCTACTAGTTGCACCTCTGTTTTTACAGAAACCTTGGATCAGTCTTCTCAAGTGTCTGTTATGGGGCATTCCCCGGAAGCTTCATCCATGAGAGGACCTTCTTTATTAGAGGACGTTTTTGTTCATGTCCTTCTCCACCCATAGTGGCATAATGGAGTTGGTTAGACATGAGGGAACCATTGCGGTTCCTATATTATTTTATGACTAACACAAGAACGATTAAGTAATGCGGGTGAGGAGGGTTCGATATGACTTTGATTCCCTCCCCCCCCCCCCCCCCCCCACACACACACACACACACACACACCGCCAATGTGTTTAGAGGCGTTTACCGGGCAAGACATATTTTTCTTCCCGCAAGCCTCGTATAAGTTTAAATACATACATGAATTTCTTCACTTCTCGATTGGCAGCTGGGTCATGTTCTGTGGCAACCTCATGGGCACATCCACTTCAGTTGGATTGGTTTCCTGTGATTATTCATATCTATGCCATACACGAGTGCATACTTCATCATAATTAATTTGCTAGTCTTTGGGTACCTCGGAGGCTGCATAACCAGTTCAACTAGTATTCAGATGATTACATGCGGGATTTTTATGCTCACGCGCATAATAATTATTAGGCTGACGCTTTATTGTATATTATGGACCTTTGAATTTATGAATTATTTCGGGGGCGGTCCATGTCGGAGCCTGTTAATCATATCTACATCCATTTCTAGATCCAGATTTCTATTAATGTTGATACGCGACTCGTATATTCCCACGTTTATAGTGTCATAGATATCGGATAGTACACGTCGGGGAGTGTTGTTACTGGAATTTATTGTACACCTGATTGGGGTCGCCTGTGGGTTACCTTCGGAAGTGTGTATGCTCTCCAGAGATCGTTCATTGTGGTTTGATTGGACATATGTATGTTTCTATTATATCACCGGTTTTCAACCTATCTGCTTATGCCATTTCCGGTGTACGTTATATAGCGGGAAATGTTAATTACTAGGATCATCACTATAGCCTTTACTGCTGAAGTGGCATTAAGCACCATTTATTAATAATAAATTAATACCTGAGTGCCTATTGGATGAATATTTATATTGTTTTTTGGTACCGCTTTTACTGTTTCCAGAGCACTCCCCTCTTTCTTTTTGAAGATTCCTTCAAAAGTAAAGGTGGGGGTGGGGGGTGATTTTTTACCTCTCCTCTGGCTTGATAGGTATGAAACTATGAGGGAAGCTGTTTTGTCCGTATTTATATCCTGCATACAGCTGGAGTTTTATTGTGTATGGCATATGTTTGTGGGGGATATTCTCTCATTCTCAAATACGCCATCCTAATTTTTGGAGCTTAGTCCGGGCTAGCCTTAAAAATTGGGAACTTGTTACATCCAATTAGCATAATCTTCATGCTAGGTATACAGAATTACTTGAACTGGACTCCTTTTGTATGATATGTCTTCTCTATTACTCTATAGAGAGACATACATGTAATTCCTAATAATTTTAATTTCCTTTCACCTTGCATTACAGGATTTGGAAGTATGTTGATATACTAATTCTGAAGTCCTAGGCCCTTTCACCTTTTTACCGATTCAGCTAGTATAGGCCATTGGTTTACAGTGTAAAAATATTATAAATTTAAAGTAATTTGTATATTTTTATTCCCCCCCCCCCCCCCCCCCCCCCAAAAAAAAAAAATTCGGGGGAATCTAGTCGTGACGTCGTCCGTCTGTCTGTCTGGCCGTCTGTCCGTCCGGACGGAATTCGTGTCTGCTCCATAACTTCTTACAGCCTTCAAGGATATTAATGATACTTGGTATTATTATTGCCCACAACCAGAGGGTGTGTCGCGAATAAGGTTGGAATGGCTATCAAGGCTTTTTTCGGGGGAATCGGCCACCCTTTGGTGGCCATCCTCTAGTTATACTTACCAATGGCCCTGACGGAGTTGGCCCTCCCATGAGTGGGCACTCATACCTCCCCACTGAATTTTTATGTAGTACTCTCTTCTACAAAGAATGATGTTGACACCAATTCTGCTCACTTCCTTACGTCTGCACATGCGCGGAGAGTAAATGTATGGAGGGCCAGATAGGACTTTTAATTTTCGGTTTTGCAAGCAAGTTTTGGGGATTTGGGGGGGGGGGGGTCAAAATTTGTGTTTGGCCCTTAATAACTTTGAGTTAGCTAGTCTGGGCCATTGGTAAGTATAAAAATATACAAATTTCTTTAAATTTATAATTTTTCCAGAACTAAAATGTGCCCAAAACTGACAATTTTAATGCTGAAAAATGCAAATAATGAAGACAAAAACAGTCCTAAAATGAAAAGTACACAAGATAGGTTCATAAAATTTTTCGGTTATATTGTGGAATCGAGGAGGCCAATTCTTCCATGCATTTTGAAAAAACTTTCAATTAGACTTTTCACTCTAATTTGCATATAATTTGCATAAAAAATTGATTATTTTTCATTTTTCTAATTTAAACACTTGGAAGTTGTTTATTTTGCACAAGATTCATGTTTTGTGATTGTCTGTCATGGAAAATGTATTATTCTACCTGGAAAATCAAAAAAATGTGAGTAACATTAAAAATAGACCATTAATTTGCATATAATTTGCATAATTTACATATTTTAATTATCAAACTTCCACTGATTAACCTTTACTTTGGTCCTGTTTATTTCACTTTTGTAGACATGAAATTTGATGTTACAACCTCTAAAAGTGTATTGTCACATCCTGGAACAATAGCAACAATCTAATTTGCATATTGTTCTCAGCTAATTTGCATACATCAATTTTTTTAAATAAACAATATTTTTATGCTGTACCAATGACCCAGACATTGCTGGTGCTAATTCTCAAAATCTAGGGCCAAACACAAATTTTGCCCCCCAATCCCCAAAATTTGCATCTAAAACCGAAAATAACATGTCCTAAATGGTCCTCCATACTTTTCCTCCACTGCGCATGCGCAGTGTCAAGGAGGTCTCAAAATTGGCGCCAATTTTCATTCTTTGTTTGGCCCTTCATCAGTTCACATCTGACTGATATTTGTGCTTGTAAATCTCAGTTTAAATGATGCCAGATACATAAATATTAGAGAAATGGTGGATCTAAAGAGGAAATAGAAGGAGGAGAGGAAAAATTAGTGGCAGGAAATAATCAGGGCTGTAACTTAAAATTTTTTTATGAAATTATGTTATGTTACCTAATTTCAAGGCATGGGCCTGTTGTTGTCATTCTTGCTATAAAGTTACACTGCTTGTTCAGTGTTTCCTCTCTCCCTTTCCTTTAGTCCCCCCTTGCTATTCTCCCAGGCTTTTGGCATATTTTCTGTAATATTATTACTAAAATTTCTTGGGAGTTTTAGCTTGGTAACAGAATGATTTCTGTTTTTTTCCCCATGTTTACGTCCTCACCCATGGGTGTTTAGGCATTGTGTTCTGCATCTACCATCTGATGTTCTGCAGTTTCTTCCTGGGAAGTCTCTATTTTGTATCAGATAGTGTTGTAATTGGTAACTGATTTCGGGCCATGTTTATCAGTGCCTGGAGTCATGTTTCCGGTTTTTATACACTTCTTGTTTACATTGACAACGGTTTCTGTTGAGAGTGATTTCTTGTCTTTGTATTAGTTTAATCATAACAAGATACATTATTATTATACGTAAGTGTTGCATTAATTTTTTTGAAATATTTAAAAAAAATTTGTCACACTTAGGCTTTTTTGGGATCCATTGGGGCTCAACATTACTTTCAGAAACTTGGGCTTTTCTGAAAAAATATTTTTTTAAAAAATGTTTTTGATTTCAGTTATTTTTTCTATATGTTAATGGATCTTGTTATTATGTATCTTTGTTTTCAGGGGTTGGTGCGAGTACTAGGACTGTTTGTGTTCTTTTCACAATGAAAGGATATTGTTCAAATTGTAATAAGAGGAAATCTTCCTTTGACTTTCATAATCATTGTATTAATTGTAGTCAATGTACTCGCACTAACTCCTGCTCAGTGTGTGTCAATTGGGATGACAAACATTGGAAACGTGTGTCACGGTATGTTGTTAGCGGGGAAAAGGCCATGCCGGTCCTTTCTCCGCAGGGTCACTCTAGTTTTTCAATCTCTTTTTCAGAGGAACAAGAACAGGGTGATGTTTCTGTGATGTCTTCCAAAAGTGTGCCTCCGTTGTCACAGTTAAATGAAGAGCTAGCGGCAAAAGTGCTCATGGAAATATGTCAATTGCCTAAGAGGTCCCTAGTAGGATCGACGGCATTGGCGTCCGCTAGCTCGCCTGGTGTAGCGACCATTCATCGAATGGCTCGGCAACCGGGTTCGTCCGTTACAGTCCAGGAAGGAGATTTGGGTGATGCGAGCACTATAATTACACAAAGTGCACACCCAGTGACGACGGATCAGAGAATAGAACGGAGGAAGCCTATTATTCTGGTTCCTAGCTCGCCCAGGTCCATCCGGGCTGCGAGCGAGAGAGGTCCCTCTCTCGTACAACAACATCTGGGACCAGATGTTGTGGTACAAAACGTTTCTCATTCGGAGCATACGTCCGCCACTCGGGACGCGCCGTTATATAGACAGTCTGGAGAGACTGTCAATATGGCTTCCTCATCCTCACGGCAGCGCACACGACCGCACCTTGGCTACGTGACCACGGATATCCAGCCAGCTTCGCCGATCAGGGATTCCACGGCGACCAGGTCATGCCATCCGGTAGCCAGGGACACGAGGCCTGTAGACTCCGGACGTTCGCATAGAAGAAGTATGCAGGAGTCAACGTCCAGGGAGCTTCCAGCGGCAAAGCAACGTAAGACCGCTGCTCCACAGGCCTCAGTGACGGACATGCTATCACAAATAGCACAACTTATCGCAGCATCCCAGCAGACGACAGAATCTCTGTTGGATCAGGAATTATCCGACAACGCTGGGTCGGTACGCTCCGCTGAAGCATCAGGTACGGACGACTGAGAACTTCATAGGGTCTGACAGGATGGCGAAAGGGATTCAGAGGGTCTGGAGCTTTCCCTTTCGGAACAACATAAAGCTGCCATAGAGTTTATCCGGCATTATCTTCCAGAGGTTGTTCCGTTGGACCAGAATGCTGCGATGCCGGATAAGAGACTGATAGCGTCACTGGACACAGAATTTTTTGATCATTTAGGGACATCGTCCCTGAGTTTCCGACACAGTCCAATAATGTCACAAGAACATTTGAATTATTAAATGACGCTATATATAAGCTTGCTACCAAAATGATCAAGTATGGTTTCTTGTCCGCAAATGCTCTACATCTGCCTTTCATCAATTCAAGGAATAAATTCGAAACGGCAGGACAGGGCATACCGAGAGTTCCTCTGCTTCTAGACGACCAGGCTGAAGACCTAGAATTGTCTATACCATCGTCTATGTCAATTCCAACCACGACGTTGGAAACGACAATTATGTCTAATAGAGTTAACTTAGACGTTTTATCATACGCAGATCACCTTACTAAAGCATGATCATTACGTCTTCAAGGGAAAGAATTCCAGGATATACAATCTTCATTAAGAGTTCTTTCAAAGGCAATAGCTTATTCCATGTATAACTCTGCCCTTTCAGTGGCAAACCTGGAGTTGGTTAGACGTGACGCGGCCCTAGCTACATCCACGTGCATGGATGGTAAGGTGAAAAACTCTCTCAGAGTTGCTTCGGTCTCCGGAGAGCTTCTCTTCGACGGCAAGCTTTCAGCAATCTATGATCAGATAACCAAGAAAGCTTCAGATTTTCTGCTATTCAAATCCGCTTCTAAAAAGTCGGATACAGCAGAAAAGAGTAAGACAGGCACTTCTGGGACAAGTACGCCCATGGGAAGTTCCTATAGAGGTTCCTATGCGTCCTCTAGGTCTTATTCTAGAGACTGTCAAGGCAGCAACTCACGTAGGGGACGTTATTCTGGCTGAGATAACCGGTCAGACGTCCCTAGGTCGGCGGGGTGAGGTGCGGGTCGTGGAGGGCGTAGTTTCTCCTTCCGCAAGCCTCGCAGGTCCAGGAAGTGATGGTATGAACCTCAATCGTGTTCCGGTAGGCGGAAGATTGTCGAGTTTTATAAACAATTGGGCGTCAATTACGGATGACCCCTGGGTTCGAGGGGTAATTTCGGAAGGACTAAGAATATCCTTCAAACGAAAGCCTCCATTAACTCGAAGTCCAAAATGGACTCAGCTTCCGTCAAATCCGCAGAAAAGAGACGCTCTTCTATCAGAAGTACAGTCTCTTCTGGAGAAGAACGTGGTAGAAGTCGTAGAAGACCAGGAATCACCGGGTTTCTACAGCCATCTGTTTCTGGTTCCGAAACCAGATGGCTCGTTCCGTCCAGTCATAGATCTGAGCTGGATAAACAAGCTGATCGTCGCTCCGAAGTTCTATATGGAAACAATTCCAGCAGTCAGAGCAAGTATTCAGGTGAACGACTATGCTACAAGCATAGATCTCAAGGATGTGTACTTTCACGTCATGGTACATCTGACATTCAGAAAGTATCTACGCTTCGCAGTCCTAGGAGTTGTATATCAGTTCCGAGGATGTGCTTCGGTTTGAACCTAGCGCCATGGGCTTTCACTCGAATAATGAACTCGGTAATGATACATTTCTGAGCTCATTCGTCTGCGGTAACGTCGGCCTACCTGGACGACATTCTTCAGAGGTATGGCAACGAGTTAACGCTTCAGAACCATGTGCAGAATCTGCTTCTATTACCCCGACGTGTCGGTTTTATAATAAACAAGGAGAAGTCAGATCTGGTGCCATCCAAGTCATTCACCCACTTGGGAATGAGCTTCGAGATGCACAGCAATCTCATTCGTCTGCCCTTAACCAGAGTGAAATTAATCAGTTGTTACGCTCGCTATTGTCTTCACTCAGACAAAGTCACAGCGAGAGAATTCATGAGACTGATAGGTCTGTGCGGAGCCGCTGCGGATCTCATTCCGATGGGGCAGTTACGCACTCGTCCTCTCCAAATTTTCTTAACTCAGAATTGGAGAGTAAAGATTCATTCGCTTGATATAGACGTTCTCTTGTCAAATCAAGTGAAACAAGAGATTCAGACTTGGGCAAACATTCAGTGGTTGACTCAGGGAGTTCCACTGCAGTTGCCGGATCCGTGTTTTACTATTATGACGGATGCCAGTCAAACAGGTTGGGGTGCAACATTGATCCCAACGGATTCGAAGTGCCAGGGTCTTTGGGATCCGCAGTTTCTAGGCAAGCACATAAACATCAAAGAAATGATGTCAATTTGGCTTGCACTACGTCATTGGATGAACATTATTCAGAAAGCACATGTCCAAATCCTGTCCGACAATACGACAGTAGTAGCGTATATTCGGAACCAGGGAGGCACTCATTCTGTTCCGTTATTCAATTTAACGGAAAGAATCCTTCTGTTTGTACTAGAACACCAAGTTCTACTTTCGGTCCGTCATATTCCGGGTCGTCTGAATGTATTAGCAGACTTTCTTTCACGGAAGGGTCGCTTGTTGCCGTCAGAATGGACTCTCAACAAACAGGTATTCAATCAGATTTGCTACCAATGGGAGCGGCCAATGATAGACTTATTTGCGACACAGCTCAACAATCAGTTGCAGACGTATGTGTCACCATGTCCGGATCCTCGAGCATATGCAGTAGACGCTCTATCGATCTCGTGGGACAGAATGATAGGATATGCGTATCCTCCAGCGCCGGTGATTCAGCAGATATTGCTAAAGATAAAACAATCTCAATGCAAAATTCTGTTGGTAGCATCTCTGTCTCCACAGAGACCGTGGATAAATCTACTCAGGTGTCTGCTGTGGGACATACCGCGGAAGCTTCCTCCACGAGAGGATCTTCTTTCGCAGGGGAAATCGCGTCAACTACATCACAGCCCGCAAGGTCTCAACCTTCACGTATTTCCGTTGTGCGGTCCTTCTTGATCGGCAAGCATTTTACAGGACGAGCAGTGGACGCAATTTCTAACTGTAGGAGGACCTCCTCTTCGCTAAACTATGCGGCTAAGTGGAAGGTCTTTTGTTGTTGGTGTAGGGATCATTCTGTTGACATTTTTGATCCCTCCATTCCAGACATTGCAAACTTTCTAGTTTACTTGTTTGAGATCAAACTGCAGCCTGTTACTATTAAAGGTTATAGGTCTATGTTATCTGATACCTATGCACACCATGATAGTTTACAAATTGGATCTAATGTCTCTTTATCAAAATTAGTTAGAAACTTCTCGATAAATAGACCTTGAACCCTTAGATTAATTCCTAAATGGAATTTAGCTTGGGTTCTTCTTAAACTAAAAGAAAAGCCATTTGAGCCTCTTGAGACAGTGGACTTCAAATTCTTATCTTATAAGACAACATTTCTCTTAGCTTTCTCTTCTGCTAGAAGAGTCAGTGAGCTTCATGCACTATATGTGGACGATTCTCACTATCGTAGTGTCGGCAACACTATTACCTTTACTACTAATGTTGGATTTTTGGCTAAGAATCAGGCTCCTAATAAATATCCGGAACCTATTGTTATTAAGGCCCTTCCGTCTTCAGACGGGCATAGGCCTTTACTCTGTCCGGTTAGGGCTTTACGTATTTATAAACGAAGATCTCAGTTTATCAGAAAGGGACGAAAACGCTTCTTTCTGTCTCTGATGCCTAATAGAAAGGACATTACGGTCCATTCTATTGCTAGATGGATTCAGTTAACTATCCGTACTGCTTATGATAATCTATCTTCAACTCAGCAGTCTGTGCTTAAGATTTCGGCTCATGAAGTAAGAGCTCTTTCTATATCTTGGGCTTACGCAAATAGTGTTGCTATTACAGATTTAATGAAGGCTGCATATTGGTCTAGGCCATCCACATTCACGAATTTTTATCTCAGAAATATTGAGTCCATTTCTGGAGACCTGCATTGTTTAGGTCTGTTATCTGTTGCTCAGAATGCTTTCCACTAAACAGTTGCAACTATAGTTATGCAGGCTTTCTGTTCCGGCATTGACTGTCCTGCTGCCCTCTTCGCTCTGGGGTATTTGACCCAGAGCAAGGGGAAGGGGGGGGGGGGGGGGGGGTGTTCCCTTAGGTCACCTGCTTTATAGTGAAAAGCAAGGGGATACCTCCTCCGGAGTCAGTAATTCTGAGTTGGTACCGGGATGGTTTTAGAGTGTAAAGGTAATGTTTAAATTCATTCATGTCATATTTTGAAAGTGTAGCTCGGTGTGAAGCATTTGTATATGTCACGTGTCAAACAGGTGTTAATATACAATCCTTGGACACTTTTAATGAATATAAAGAGTCTCAATTCTCTGGACTTACTTTATTTATTGGCTTACTTTAAAAATAATTAGTATAAAGGATTATACTGGATGTTAATAGAGAACATGGATGTTATTATTCTCAATTATGAAAGGTGTTGTGTCTTTCTAATTTGTCATAAATAAGAAAGATACATGTAAAGCCTAATCCTCCTTTTCTCCTCGAGGGGATAACTCTACTATATATAGTTGAGCTTATTGGATTTTCCTCTATGTCCTAGGCCCTCCAGCCTTTTTTCTATTCAGCTATGTCTGGGTCATTGGTACAGTATAAAAATGTTAAAAAATTTATAGTAATTTATATATTTTTTATACTTACCAATGACCCAGACGGGATGGCCCTCCCAGGAGTTGGGAACTCGTACCTCCCCGCTGAGTACATAGCGCTGACCAGGCACTGCCTGTATGAATGATAATTGGCGCCAATTTCGAGACCTCCTTGACACTGCTCATGCGCAGTGGAGGAAAAGTATGGAGGACCATTTAGGACATGTTATTTTCGGTTTTAGATACAAATTTTGGGGATTGGGGGGCAAAATTTGTGTTTGGCCCTAGATTTTGAGAATTAGCACCAGCTATATCTGGGTCATTGGTAAGTATAAAAGATATATAAATTACTATAAATTTTTTAACATTTCAAACATTTGAATGGGATTTTCATCTGAAATATTAGTTAACCTGGCATTATGTTCTCATATAACAAGTTCTTTAAGTAAAATAAATAGGAAAAAGTGAAATTTAATAAGAACACTTCCAAATTAATTTGCATATCAAATTCACATATTTATGTAATTAAAAAATACTGTTATTTTGTAGCGCTTTTCTCTACATTATCCAAAACAGCAAAGTGCACATATTTGGTATTTATAAGTATTTCAGCACTCTTTGCGCAGACAAAGTATAGCAACATCCAAAATACTTAATGGAATGACTTTAACAGGAGCTAATGCCAATAAGGGGTCATAAGGCATAAAAAAAAACCCTGAGAAAAGAACAGCACCTTATTTGAGATACATGTAGATTTTGAAAAAAGAAGAAGAGACTCTGAGATTGCTCAGCTCAATGATTATCAGATTAATGACTAGTTGTGCCTGGGCACAAATATTTGTTTTTTAAATCAGACACCAATAGCATTCCCCAACACCATAGCATTTCTGTGTTTCTTCATGCCAACCAGTATCCAGGAAGTATGTGGGTGAGCCACTTTTTAAGGAAGGGGCACAAAATTTAATTGAGAATTAAATTTAAATTTAATTTGTTAATGTTACTACAAAGAGCCTGTTTCTTCTAAATTTGTTTTTTATTGTTCAACTCATTTGTTACATTTTTTTTATATTTTTTAACAAATATTTTTCAGTAAAGTAAGTTTTATTTTCTTGAATGACCACAATGGCAACAATGTGCAGTGTTGGAAGCAGTTCAGACACACAGCCAGTCAGACCTGATATAGAAAGGAGCACCTTATTAGGCAGTGACTGGCTGATGCCCACACCACAAAAAGGTAGAAATTTGAAAGAGGGACTTATTTTTGTAGCAATGGCATAAATCCTTTAAATGTCTTTTTGTGAAATAACCATGCTTTTAACTGATGAAAACTGAAATAAAAACAAGTGAAATTTGACCCACTTTACGTGACATTATATGGGAGAATCCCAGTGTTGTCACGACGTCATCGTGCCTGGATTGGCAAACTTGGAAATTATGCACAGAAAATTCATGACCCCACTATTTTCAACTGCATTTCTATGCGAAGTGGTTAAAACAAATGATAAAATAATTCTTTGGAGGGTTAGAGGGGATGTCCAAGTTCATTATTCCTGATGTTGCATATTTTTAGTCGAGTTGTGACGAAGTCAAACTCGACTTATAGTTTGGTGAATGGCGGGCGGGTGTGCGGGCGGGCGGGCGTAAACAATTGGTTTCCGGATGATAACTTGATAGTGGTTCAACTCACATTCATTAAACTTCATATGTAGGTTGGTCTTGGTGGGAGGAAGAACCCTATTGATTTTGGACATGCTACGTCGAAGGTCAAGGCCACAGTGACCTTGAACATAGTAAATCGCAACAATTCCTTTCCGGATGATAACTTGATAGTAGTTCAACCTACATTCATGAAACTTCATAGGTGGGTTGGCCTTGGTGCGAGGAAGAACTCTATTGATCTTGGACTCACCAGATCAAAGGTCAAGGTCACAGTGACCTTTAACATAGTATATCGCTACAATTGGTTTCCGGATGATAACTTGATAGTGGTTCAACCTAGAGCCATGAAACTTCATAGGTGTGTTGGCCTTGGTGCGAGGAAGAACCCTATTGATCTTGGACTCACCAGGTCAAAGGTCAAGGTCACAGTGACCTTGAACATAGTATATCGCAACAATTGGTTTCCGGATGAGAACTTGATAGTGGTTCAACCTAGAGTCATGAAACTTCATAGGTGTGTTGGCCTTGGTGCGAGGAAGAACCCTATTGACCTTGGACTCGCCAGGTCAAAGGTCAAGGTCACAGTGACCAAATTGCAACAATTGGTTTCCAGACAATAACTTGACAGTGGTTCAGCCTATAGTCATGAAACTTAATAGCTGCATTGGCCTTGCTGTGAGGAAGAACCCTACTGATCTTGAACTCGCCAGGTCAAAGGTCAAGGTCACAGTGACCTTGAACATAGTAAATCGCAACAATTGGTTGTGGACGATAAATTCATAGTGTCTTAACCTACATTCATGAAGCTCCATAGGTGGGTTGACTTCTTGCAAGGAAAAACCCTATTGATATTGGACTCACCAGGTCACAGACCCAGCACACACTCAATAATTCATTTGCAGACAATAACTTCATAATGATCAAACCCACCTTTTCTGTTGTCACAACTCGACATTGGATCGGTGATCCTGAGCGGCATTTTTTAAAATTGATTTAAAGGGTAAATAAATTCATTGAAAACTTCGAAACTTCCCGTAAACATGGAAATTCTGACTGTTGTCTTGCCCAATGATCAGAGAGGTCAACTATGAAAAGATTTTGATGGTACATGGTGTCATCTCGCGTGGAAATTTGCATAAGTGAAGCACCCCAAAATCAGCAGACTTGAATTACATGGGCACAGATCTCAATTTTTACAACGAACGACAACATGACGTCTTTCAGCGATAAAAACTGGATGAAGATAACTTTGTCACCAATTACACTTACACACATTATTAAAAAATATATAATGAACAAATACACATCTATAGGGTTGGTGGATGTTTTTTATTTTCAGTTTTATAGCACTTTGAATGCAAAAAAAATGAATTGTTTACGCTCTAACAACAGATAAAGTCACATGACTAAAATCCTTATTAATCCCCTCTTATCAACATCATAATCAAGGAAACAATGATTCTCTACCATAGAATTACTTTTATTTCCTCCAATTCAAGACACAATAGTTCCAATTATTATGGGTTGTTTGATTGAACAATAGACTTGATACGGACAATAGACTTGATACAGATTAATTTAATGGCAGCGCAGCTTCCATCTTTTAAACTTTTAAACTCATTCTCTGTCACAATAAAAATCTACATAAAAAAAATAAGTATGTTGATGTTTTTTTTTTATATGATTGTTCACATGCGTACATGCACTCTAAACTCAGTTGGATTAAAAAATTAACCCAAATAAGCCGGGTTGAGTGAATCCATTTTTTTCTCATGTTTTTGCACCCCAATAAGTTGGCAAAAGTTTTTAGGGAAGTTTTTTGCATTTGGCAAAAATTTACGTAAGAGAATTTTCAGACCAGTGCAAACACTGATGGATTGACATGACACCATCTTAAGGAGGCAGATTGAGCTACAATGGTTTTCATTGATGTTCCAGCAATTCACTTATATAGAGATCAGTGATTGGAACAAAACTCTTGGTCTAAGAAATGTTTTGAAAAATTGGATACATCATTTTTGTTTAAAACAGGATATATCTTACAAGTTGTTGTTTATAAGGCTTGCATTGTTGATTTGTTAATTTTAACAAAATGATGTTTTTCTTTCAGAAATTAATTGATGACATTTGTTGGGTTAGCCTGGTTGATGAATTTACAAACTATTCTGTATGTAACAAACAAGTATGATTTTTTTTAGTTACAACAGCACATCCCACTGGAGGCACTACAGCATTGCCAGGTTCCATAATTAATTGTGATTTTGAAAATCAATATTTCTGCCATTACATTGAGGACCAATCCGATAATTTTGATTGGACAAGAACAGCAAGACAAACAACATCGATTGGAACTGGGCCAGTTAATGACCACACATATGGCACGTCATCTGGTAAATACTGATAATGACTATCAAACTCTGCTTGCTGTGTTTTGTTATTAGAATATTCTGTAGACTGTTTGTCGAAGAGCATTTTCTGTTGGTGTGTGAGGGTGAAGTTGCATGATAATTTGCTTACCTGAAAAATTTGCATTCACTGTTGGGAGCTGTGGTTATGAATATTCTGGAAGGTCAGTTTGAAAGAAAGAGAGGTTTACTTGTATGACCAAGGCTTTCTGACTATTTTCAACTGGTTAACCCTTTACCCAACGAATCGCTTGCATCTGCCCGCGTAATCTGCAAATTCAGTAGCTGAAAAAATATTATTTTTTGAAAAATGTCAACAAAACGATATCATGTAACCCCTCTTCGAGCTCATTCCAAAGAAGGGTCACATGATATGTTTTTGTTGATATTTCAAATAATAAATTTTGAAATCGTCTGCTTTAGGTAAAGGGTTAAGTTCTAGGAGATTTTATCTTACAATAAATATGTATCAAGGTAAAAAACGAGCATCATGCACATTTATCTGAGGAGATGATACAAGTACTGTAGATTTCATCTGCAGAATATAAGCATGCACTTAGTCATGATTCATTTCCTGTGCTATTTATAGAACATAACAAGCTTTCAAGAGGCATATGCAAGAAGTTATATACTTGACAACTGATGGGAAATGTTTTTGTAATATATTAAAAGAAAAAAACACTCTACTCCAAAGGAGAATAATCAATTATGAAGTCGTATCACTCTTATGTTTCCATATCAGAATCATTGGAAGCTTTCAAGTTGAAAGTACTTGCAGTAACAGCCCCAGTGCTTTTTAATCAGAATGTTGAACAAATGCATGCATATTTTACCTGGGTATCAGAAATAATACTGAACACAACAAAGGTGCAATACAGGAACAGGAATCCACGATTTGGGGTAGAGTTGTTCATGCATCAAAGGTGTACATGAAGTACAGAAAAAACTCCACCAAGGATTCTTGATTTCCATCCCCCTTACTCTACCTGACTTGTGTTCTGTATTTATAACCGACTAAATTTTAATTAAGTGAATGAAATTAATATATTTTTACACTGTAAACCAATGGCCCAAGCTGGTGCTTAACTCAAAGTTATTCAGGGCCAAACACAAATTGGCTCTATCCTATCTGGCCCTCCATACATTTACTCTCCACGCATGTGCAGAGGTCAGAAAGTGACCGAAATTGGCGCCGACATTATTCTTTGTTTGGCCCTAAAGTCATCAATAATGAAATGACATCTGTGCTTTAAAATCTCCTTTTTTGAGGATGCCAGATACAAATCAATGCAAGAATTGGTGGATACAAGGCTGTTATTGGATAAAGGAAGTGTTCAACGGTGGTTTTGGACATTCAGGGCTGTAACTTTATAATATTTATAAAATTATTTTATATTTCCCAATTTGGGGACATATGCCTGACGTCATCATTTTTAAAAATGATTTTTCCACTGTGTGTTAAGTATTCCTTCCCTATCCTTCCATGAACCCTTCCTGTTAAACTCTTAAGCTTTTTGGCTGCTTTTTATTGAAATTTTGTATTAAATTTCTTGGGAGTTTAACATTTATTGCAGAATATTATTCTGTTTCTTCCCCAGGGTTACGTCCTCACCCTAGAGGTGTTAGGCTGTTTAGTCTTGCATCTTCTAGCCGATGTATCGTTTTATCTTCATATGAAGATCTAGCTTTGCATCTGATCGCATTTCAATTGGTTCTGACTTTGGGCCTTTTTGTGTGCCTGATGTCTTGTTTACATCAGGTAGTTTTTTATATTCTATTACTGTAGTATACTGTAGGATACATGGCTTATTATTCCGGTAGTGTAGGTCAAAAATTTTGGATTTTGTCCATACTTAGGCTCTATCGGGATGCCCTTGGGCTCTTAATGTTCTCTTTGGGAACTTGGGCATTTTTTTCAAATTTTTTGTTTACGAAAAATATTTTGAATTTAATTGTAATTGCTATTATTCATGTATCTCAGTTATATATATATTGTTGTGGAGTTTAGAGGACTGATATCAACTTTAGTTGATACACTCCTGCGGACTCTTGCCATTCTTGTGTTGCACTGGGATGACTAATGTTGGAGTCAGGTGTCGCAATACCTTGTTTGCAGTGAGGTTCTGAGGATTAGGGCTCTCGCTGTGTTTTTAATTCATTCTGTCAGTTTCTATTTCAGAAGAACACGAACATGGTGATGATTTTCTGGCTCCTTTCCAAGTGTGCTACCGTCGTCGCACTCCATGGAGCTAACAGAGCTAGCTGCCAAGGTGCTCATGCATATTAGACAGTGCATAAAGCCACTAGCCGATGGTTTTAGTCCCTTGTTTGCAGCTAGCTCGACTGGAGAAGCAGTATCTCCGTCGTTAAGTACCATGATGCCGGGTGTGTTCATTGTGATTGAGAGAAGTTGATTGGGTAGAGCGAGCACCATAAAACATAAACATGCTCACCCAGCGGCGACGGAACAGAGTAAGAGGGCTGCAAGTACCGTGGGAAGCTCGGCGAGGTCAGAGAGGACCACGAGTGAGAGAGGCCCCAATCTCTTTCCCAGCAGCATCTGTGGTCAGATGTTGTGATAAAAAAACTTGCGTGACGCGGAGCATATGTCCACACCTTCCGTTCGGGATGATCCACATAGGTTCAATCTAGACAGGTGTCGCAGGCCTTTGGTAATTTAGACAACGCTATATTTAACTCTTCAGTGGGAAGAGGAAAGGTGGTTTCTTATCATCTTCCATAAATTTACCGTTTCTTGGACCATGTTCATTTAAAACGGTCGGGGAAGATGTACAAAGAGTTCCTCCACATTTGGATGAACAGGCCGAGGATCTAGAGGATCTAGAGGTATCCTTGCCTGGATCATTCACTATTCGCTCGGACACAATTGAGACGGCAGTTTCTTCAAATAGACTGAATTTGGTTGCTATGTCTTACACAGATCACCATACAAGAGCTATGGCACAACATCTCAACGGGAAGGAATTTGAGGACGTTCGTACCTCTTTAAGAGTTCTTTCCAGGGCAGTTATGTTTACCACATACAACTCTGCCTTAATAGTGGCTAATTCGGAGTTAGTAAGACGTGATGGTGCCCTTGTGTCATCATCTTTGAGTCGCTCCTGTTTCTGGACATACTATATTTGACGACAAGCTTTCTCTGGTTTGTGATTAGGCTACTAAGAAAGCGTCTAATACTCTGCTCCTAAAGTCGGCGCCTCATTGACCCGCTTCAGCAGAAAAGAGTAAAGGAGGATGTCCCAGACAAAGATTGTCTAAAGGGGACTCCTCGCGAGGGTATAGGAAACCCTCCTATGGCTACTCTGGAGGTCGTCAGTACAGCGACTCGGAAAAGGGGCATAGGTCTGATCGAGACTACCGGTCAGACGCCTCCAAGTCAACTGCTCGAGGCTCATTCTGCGGAGTACGTGGTTTCTCCTCCCGTAAGCCTCGCAGGTCGTACAGGTGATAGTCACGACCTCTGTTGCTTGCCAGTTGGCAGAAGGTTATCAAGATTCGCAAAAAAATTGACTATTACGGAAGACCAGTGGGTGAGAAGCAGGCCTGGCATTCTTAAAAACGCAGGAGGGCTAAAAATCACTCTCCTCCCATGGCCTAGGGGAGTAATTAGCTCTCCTCAAGCTTACAAAAGCTAAAAGTGGCAAAATGAAGTTGTACTATTAATGAATTTTGCCTAGTGGGCTTTGTACTTACATTTTATTTGGTGCTGCTAACCAGGTAGTGTCTGTGAGACGACTACATTACCCCTCCCACACCTCCGGGCCATGGTAAGGCCCGGGGGTGTGGGAGGAGCAATGTGGCCATATTGTAGAGACCACTAACATAGCAGAGACCTGAAAACCTGTGGGTTTTAAGAATAGGCTGTTGTGGTAATCATTATTTTCTAAGGCTAGGAGGGCTATTTTTCGCCCTCCTCAATTTTTTTAAGGCAAGCAGTAGGCAAGCGAATAAATCGCTCTCCTGAAAATGCCAGGCCTGGAGAAGTGTAGTCTCGGATGGCCTACGGCTAACTTTCCGAGCGAAACCACCATTAACAAGATGTCCACGTTGGACAAATCATCCGTCTGATCCTTGCAAAAGAGAGTCTCTCATAGCGGAGGTTCAAGCTCTCTTATCAAAGGAAGCAATAGAGGTCGTCGAGAAGCAAAATTCTGTAGGTTTCTACAGTCACCTGTTCCTCGTACCGAAGCCAGATGGCTCGTTCTGACTGGTGATAGATTTGGGTTGGATAAACAAGCTTATCGTAATTCTACATGGAGGCCATTCGGTCGGTAAGAGCGAGCATTCGAGTAAATGACTGTGCGGCAAGCATAGATCTAAAGGATGCATACTTTCATGTTCTGGTACACCTGGCTTTCAGAAGGTACCTGCGGTTTGCTGTACAAGGGAAAGTGTAGCAGTTCTGAGCTATGTGCTTCGGTCTGAACCTGGCTCCCTGGGCATTCACTCGAATAATGAACTCGGTAATGTCACACTTCAGAACTTATTCGTCTGCGGCAATGTCGGCTTACTTGGACGACATTCTTCAGAGATACGGCAACACAAAATTATTCTTCAGAACAATGTTCAGAGTCTGCTTCTATTACTCTGACGTCTCGGTTTCATCGTAAATGAGAAAAAGTTGGATCTAGCTCTGTACAAGTTCACTTTGGAATGAGCTTTGAGACTCCCAACAATCTGGTTTGTCTGCCGTTACCCAGAGCGAAATTAGTCAGTTGTTATGCTCACTTTTGTCTATACTCAGACGCATTAATAGTGAGGAAATTCATGCGACTGTTGGAGCTGTGCGGAGCGGCTGTGGATCTCATTCTGGTGGGCCACCTGCACGCATGTCCTCTCCAGATATTCTTTATTCAGAATTGGATTGTGAAGATGCTTTCGCTTGAACCAGTATTGTTTTAACAGACCTAGTAAAACTAGGGTTCAGATTTGGGCAGATATTCAGTGGTTAACTCAGGGAGTTCCGCTGCAACTGCCGGATCCGGCTTTCACGATTATGACAGATGTGAGTCAGACGGGTTTAAGTCCCACAGTCTTGAAGTGTCAGGATCTTTGGGACCCTCGGTTCCAGGAGAAACACATAAACATCAAGAGATGATGCCAATATAGCTAGAGCTACAGCATTGGATTCACATAATAACGGACATCCATGTTCAATTTGGTTGGACAACTCAATAGAAGTAGCGTACATCGGGAACCAGGGCAGCGGCCATTCATTTCCGTTATGCCAACTAACAGAGAAGTTTTTCCTATACGTCATGAATCATCATATTCATCTTTCTATCCATCATATACCAGGTCGTCTGAACGTACTAGCAGACTCACTCTCTCGGAAAGTCGCCTGTTGCAGTTGGAGTGGATGCTCAACAAGCGAGTATTTGGGCAGATTTGCAACGAGAGAGATCCCCATGATAGATCTATTTGTGTCGCACCGGTACAGTCAGTTTCTGTCATTCGTGTCGCTATGCCCAGACCTTTGAGCGTATGCAGTAGACACACTACCGATCTCATGGGATGAATGATAGGATATGCGTATCCTCCTATTCAGTTGATTCAGTAGATTATGTTTAAGATCAAACAGTCTCATTGTGAATCCTACTAGTAGCACCTCTGTCATCACAGAAACCTTGGATCTGTCTTCTCAAGTGTCTGTTATGTGACGTTCCCCGGAAGCTTCCTCCACGAGAGGACCTTCTTTATCAGGGGAAGGTTTTTGTTCTTCATGTCCTTCTACATCCATAGTGGTACAATGGGGTCAGACATGAGGGAACCATTGTGGTTCCTATATTATTTTATGACTAACACAAGAACGATTAAGTAATGCAGATGAGAAGGGTTCGATATGACTTCGAATCACACCCACCCACCCCCCACCGCCAATGTGTTTAGAGGTGATTACCGGGCAAGATGTACTTTTCTTCACGCAAGCCTCTTATGAGTTTAAATACATACATGCATTTCATGACTTCTCGATTGGCGGCTGGGTCGTGTTCTATGGCAACCTCATGGGCACTTCCACTTTTTAGTTGGTTGGTTTCCTGTGATTGTTCGTCTATATGTCATATACGAGCGCATAATTCATCATATATAAATTGCTAGTCTTTGGGTACCTTGGAGGCTGCATAACCAGTTAACTGGTATTCAGATGAGTACATGCGGGTTTTCTATGCTCACGCGCATGATAATGATTTATTAGACAGACACATTATTGTATGTTATGGACCTTAGAAATTATATGAATTATTTCGGGGGCGGGCCGTGTCGAGCCTGTTAATCATACCTACTTCCAGGTTTCTATTAATGTCGGTACTCAATCGAATACACTCTGTTTACACTCTTGTTTATTCACACGTTTATACTATCATAGATATGAGATAGTACACGGCGGGGAGTGTTGTTACTGAAATTTATTGTACGCCTGAATGGGGTCGCCTGCGGGTTACCTCGGAAGTGTGTTACTTTCCAGAGATCGTTCATTGGGGTTCTATTGGACATGTGTATGTTATATATTTTATCACCAGTTTTCGACCTATTTGCGTATTCCAATTCTGGTCTACATTATATAGCGGGCGATATTAATTACCGGGATCGTTGCTATAGCCTTAGCTTCTGAAGTGGCACTTAGCACCATTTATTAATAATAATTAATACCTGAGTGCCTGTTCGACGAATATTTATATTGTTTTTTGGCACCGCTTTTACTGATTCCTGAGCACTCCCCTCTTTCTTTTCGAAGATACCTTCAAAAGAAAAGGGTGGGGGGCGGATTTTTAGTGATGCCGGTGGGGACTATAGGTTTGCACTCTGTCCATCCGTCAGTCTGTCCGTCTGTCAGTCACACTTTAGTTTTCCGGAGTTTTTTTTGGAAACGTTTCAACGGAATGATTTCATTTTTGGTAAACTACTATAGAACGATGACTTACAGATCAAGTTTGAGTTTCATGCTGATTGCATTATTCTTGTGTAAGTTATGGCCCTTGGAAATATGGAAAAGCACCAAAATATCAGTTTTCTGAACTCTTTCTGGAAACGCTTCAACGGAATGATTTCATTTATGGTAACCTACTATAGAATTATGACTTACAGATCAAGTTTCATTTGCACTGTGTTCATCTGTCAGTCTGTCAGTCAGTCTGTCAGTCATACTTTAGTTTTCCAGCCTTTTTTTGGAAATGCTTCAACCGAATGATTTCATTCTTGGTAACCTACTAAAGAACGATGACTTACAGATCAAGTTTGAGTTTCATGCTGATTGCATTATTCTTGAATGAGTTATGGCCCTTGGAAATATGGAAAAGCACCAAAATATCAGATTTTTATACTGTACCAATGACCCAGACTTAGCTGGTGCTAACTCTAAAAAATTCAGGGCCAAACACAAATTTTGCCCCCCAATCCCCAAAATTTGCATCTAAAACCAAAAGAAATCATGTCCTAAAGGACCTCCATACTTTGCCCTTACTGCGCATGCGCAGTGTCAAGGATGTTCCGAAATTGGCGCCAATTATCATTCTCTGTTTGGCCCTTCATCAGTCAACATCTCACTGATCTTTGTGCTTGTAAATCTCAGTTTAAAGGATGCGAGACACGTAATTATTGGAGAAATGGTGATTCTAAGGAGGATATAGAAGGAGGAGAGGAAAAAGGAGTGACAAAAAATAATCAGGGCTGTACTTAAAATTTTTTATGAAATTATGTTAAGTTGCCTATTTTCGAGGCATGGGCCTGTTGTTGTCATTCTTGCTATAAAGTTGCACAGCTTATTCAGTGTTTCCTCTCCCCTGGTCTTCTAAGTCCCCCCTTGCTATTCTCCCATGCTTTTGGCATATTTTTGAGAAAGATCATTTCTAAATTCTCTTGGGAGAGTTAGCTTGGTTACAGAATGTATTCTGTTATTTTCCCCATAGTTACGTTTTCACCCATGGGTGTATAAACGTTGTGTTCTGCATCTACCATCTGATGTTCTGCATATTCTCCCCTGGGAGTCTCTGTCTTGCATCAGATAGAGTGTAATTTTGATGACTGATTTCGGGCCAGTTTTGTCAGTGCCTGGAGTCATGTTTTCTGGTGTTTTTACACTGTTTGTTTACATTGGCAACAGTCTCTTTTGAGGGGGGCTGTTTGCCTTTGGACTAGTTTATCTCACTATAAGATACATTATTATTATCCGTAAGTGTTGCATTAATTATTTAATATAATTTTAAAATTTTTGACCACACTTAGCCTTGGGATCCATTGGGGCTCAACATTACTTTTCAGAAACTTGGGCTTCGCTGAAAAAATATTTTTCAAAAATTATTTTGATTTTCAATTGTTTTTTCGTTATTAATGGATCATGTTATTATGTATCTTTGTGTTTAGGGGTTTGTGCGAGTACTAGGACTTGTTGTTGACTTTTCACAATGAAAGGATATTGTTCAAATTGTAATAGGAAGAAGTGTTCCACTGACTTTCATGATCGATGTATTAATTGTAGTCAGTGTACTCGCACTAATCCCTGTTCTATATGTCAATATTGGGATGACAAACATTGGAAACGTGTGTCACGATATGTTGTTAGTGGAGAAAGGGCTATGCCGGCTCTTTCTCCGCAGGGTCACTCTACTCTATCAGTTTCTATTTCAGAGGAACAAGAACAGGGTGATGTTTCCATGTTATCTTCTGCAAGTGTGCTTCCGTCGTCACAAATGAATACAGAGCTAGCGGCAAAAGTGCTCATGGAGATAAGACAAATGTCGTCTGCTAGCTCACCCGGTGTAGCGTCCATTCACCGAATGGTTCAGCAGCCGGGTTCGTCCGATGCGGTCCAGGAGGAAATGTTGGGTGATGCGAGCACTATAAACATTCAACGTGCACACCCAGTGACGGCGGATAGTAGGAGAGATCGGAGGAAGCCTTCGAGTCCGGTTCCTAGCTCGTCCAGGTCCAGCCGGGCCGCGAGCGAGAGAGGCCCCTCTCTCGTACAACAACATCTGGGACCAGATGTTGTGGTACAAAATGTGTCGCAAGCAGAGCACACGTCCATCGCTCGGGGCGCTCCGTTGTATAGGCAGTCCACGGAGACTGCTCAGGCTTCTTCCTCTCACCAGCGCACACGACCGCACCTTGGCTACATGACCGCCGATATTTTTCCAGCTTCGCCGATCAGGGATTCTTCGGCGACCAGGTCATGCCATCCGGTAGCCAGGGACACGAGGCCGGTGGACTCCGGACGTTCGCATAGGAAGAGTATGCGGGAGTCACCAGATGCGGAGCTGCCCTCGGCGAAGCAGCGAAAGACTGCGCCTCCGCAGGCCTCGGTGTCGGACGTGCTTGTTCAAATAGCACAGCTTATTGCAGCATCCCAGCAACCGGCAGAAACGGTGTCGGATCGGGAATTATCCGACGGCGCTGGGTCGGTACGCTCCGCCGAAGCATCGGGTGCGGACAACCGGGAGCATCATGAGATCCGACCGGATGGTGAAAGGGATACGGATGACTTGGAGCTATCCCTTTCGGAACAACATAAAGCTGCCGTGGACTTCATCCGGCACTTTCTTCCTCAAGTTGTTCCGTTGGGCCAGACTGCTGTGGTTCCGGACAAGAGAATTATAGCGTCATTGGACTCTGATTTCTTTGAGCGGTTCAGGGACATCGCTCCCGAGTTTCCGTCTCAGTCCAATAATGTTGCAAGAACATTTGAATTATTGAACGACGCTATATTCAAACTTGCTTCCAAAACAGGAAAAGCGGGTTTCTTGTCCGCCAATACTCTCAACCTGCCTTTCATTAATGCAAGGAATAAATTCGATACGGCAGGACAGGGTATCCCAAGAGTTCCTCTGCGTATGGACGACGAGGCGGAAGACTTAGAATTATCATTACCGTCGTCTGCGTCTATTCCAACCGTGGTGTTGGAGATGACTATTTCGTCTAACAGAGCCAGTTTAGATGCCTTATCTTACGCAGACCACCTTACTAAGGCGTTATCACTGCGTCTTCAAGGGAAAGAATTCCAGGATATACAATCCTCTTTAAGACTTCTTTCAAGGGCAGTAGCTTATTCCACGTGTAACTCCGCCCTTTCAGTGGCAAACCTGGAGTTGGTTAGATGTGACGCAGCCCTAGCTACATCCACACTCGTGGATAGTAAGGTGAAGAACTCTCTCAGAGTCGCTTCGGTCTCCGGAGATCTTCTCTTTGACAGCAAGCTTTCTGCAATTTATGATAAAATTACTAAGAAAGCTTCGGATTCTCTGCTGTTCAAATCTGCTTCTAAGAAGTCGGATACGGCAGATAAGAGTAAGACAGGCACTTCGGGGTCTAATGTGCCCAAGAGAGGTTCCTATAGAGGTTCCGGTGCGTCCTCTTGGTCTTATTCAAGAGACCGTCAAGGCAGCGACTCACGTGCGGGACGTTCTTCGGGCCGGGACAATCGGTCGGACGCCCCGAGATCGACGGGACGAGGTGCGAGTCGTGGAGGACGTGGTTTCTCCTACCGCAGGTCTCGCAGGTCCAGGAGGTGATGGCTTCAACCTCTATCGCATGCCGGTTGGCGGAAGGTTGTCGAGTTTTTCACAAGAGTGGGCGTCGATTACGGATGACCCTTGGGTGAGAGGGGTGATTTCGGAAGGTCTAAAGATATCCTTCAAACGAAAGCCTCCATTAACTCGAAGTCCAAAATGGACTCAACTTCCGTCAAATCCGCAGAAAAGAGACGCTCTGTTATCAGAGGTGCAGTCTCTTTTAATGAAGAACGCGGTAGAGGTCGTAGAAAACCAGGAGACACCGGGATTCTACAGCCATCTGTTTCTGGTTCCAAAACCAGACGGCTCGTTCCGTCCAGTCATAGATTTGAGCTGGATAAACAAGCTGATTGTCGTTCCGAACTTTTATATGGAGACGATTCGATCGGTCAGAGCGAGTTTTCGGGTGAACGATTATGCAACAAGCATAGATCTCAAAGATGCGTACTTTCACGTCATGGTACATCCGACATTCAGAAAGTATCTACGCTTCGCAGTCCTAGGGGTGGTATATCAATTCCGGGCGATGTGCTTCGGATTGAATCTAGCACCCTGGGCTTTCACTCGGGTAATGAACTCGGTAATGATGTATTTCTGAGCTCATTCGTCTGCGGTAACGTCGGCCTACCTGGACGACATTCTTCAGAGGTACGGCAATGAGTTAACGCTTCAGAACGATGTGCAGAATCTGCTTCTATTGCTCCGACGTCTCGGTTTTATAATAAACGAGGAGAAGTCGGATCTGGTGCCGTCCAAGTCATTCACACATCTGGGAATGAGCTTCGAGATGCACAACAATCTCGTTCGTCTGCCGTTAACTAGAGCGAAATTAGTCAGTTGTTACGCTCGCTATTGCCTGCACGCAGACAAAGTCACAGCGAGGGAGTTCATGAGACTGATAGGTCTGTGCAGAGCCGCTGCGGATCTCATTCCGTTGGGGTGGTTACGCACGCGTCCTCTCCAAATTTTCTTGACTCAGAATTGGAGTGTGAAAATTCATTCGCTCGACATAGACATTCTCTTGTCAGATCAAGTGAAACGAGAGATTCAGACTTGGGCAAACATTCAGTGGTTAACTCAGGGAGTTCCGCTGCAGTTGCCAGATCTGAGTTTTACCATTATGACGGATGCCAGTCAAACAGGTTGGGGTGCATCATTGATCCCAACGGATTCGAGATGCCAGGGTCTTTGGGATCCGCAATTCCTGGGCAAGCACATAAACATCAAGGAAATGATGTCAATTTGGCTTGCGTTACGTCATTGGATGGACATTTTTCACAATGCTCATGTCCAAATCCTATCCGACAATACGACAGTAGTGGCGTATATACGGAATCAGGGAGGCACTCATTCAATTCCGTTGTTCAATCTAACGGAAAGAATCCTTCTGTTTGCCCTAGAACATCAGGTTCTTCTTTCGGTCCGTCATATACCGGGTCGTCTGAACGTACTAGCAGACTCCCTTTCACGAAAGGGTCGCTTGTTGCCGTCGGAGTGGACTCTCAACAAACAAGTATTCAATCAGATTTGCTACCAGTGGGAACGGCCAATGATAGACTTATTTGCGACACATCTCAACAATCAGTTGCAGACGTATGTGTCTCCGTGTCCCGATCCAAGAGCATTTGCAGTAGACGCTCTGTCGATCCCTTGGGACGGAATGATAGGATATTCGTATCCTCCAGCACCGTTAATTCAGCAAGTATTGCTAAAGATAAAACAATCTCAATGCAAGATTCTGTTGGTAGCATCTCTGTCTCCACAGAGACCGTGGATAAATCTACTCAGGTGTCTGTTGTTGGACCTACCGCGAAAGCTTCCTCCACGGGAGGATCTTCTTTCGCAGGGGAGATCGTGTCAACTCCATCACAACCCGCAAGGTCTCAACCTTCACGTTTTTCCGTTGTGCGGTCCTTCTTGCATGGCAAGCACTTTACAGGATGAGCAGTGGACGTGCTTTCTAACTGTAGGAGGACCTCCTCTTCGCTAAACTATGCGGCTAAGTGGAAGGTTTTTCGGCGTTGGTGTAGGGATCATTCTGTTGATATTTTTGATCCCTCCATACCAGACATTGCAAACTTTCTAGTATACTTGTTTGACGAAATCAAACTGCAGCCTGTTACTATTAAGGGTTATAGGTCTATGTTATCTGATACCTATGCACATCATGATTGTTTACAAATTGGATCTAATGTCTCTTTATCTAAGTTAGTTAGAAACTTCTCGATAAATAGACCCAGAACTCTTAGGTTAATTCCTAAGTGGAATTTAGCTTGGGTTCTTCTTAAACTGAAGGAAAAGCCATTTGAACCTCTTGGGACAGTAGATTTCAAATTCTTGTCTTATAAGACAGCTTTTCTCTTAGCTTTCTCTTCTGCTAGAAGAGTCAGTGAGCTTCATGCACTGTCGGTGGATGATTCTCACTATCGTAGTGTCGGGAACACTATCACCTTCACTACTAATGTGGGATTTTTAGCTAAGAATCAGGCTCCTAATAAATATCCGGAACCTATTGTTATTAAGGCTCTTCCGTCTTCAGACGGCCGTAAGCCTTTACTCTGTCCTGTTAGAGCGTTACATATCTATAAACAGAGATCTCAGTTTATCAGAAAGGGACGAAAACGTTTCTTTCTGTCTCTGATGCTTAATAGAAAGGACATTTCGGTCCATTCTATTGCTAGATGGATTCAATTAAACTATCCGTACTGCTTATGAAAATTTATCTTCTCAGCAGTCTGTGCTTAAGATTTCGGCTCATGAAGTAAGAGCTCTTTCTACTTCTTGGGCTTACGCTAATAGTATTGCTATTACAGATTTAATGAAGGCTGCTTATTGGTCTCAGCCATCCACATTCACAAATTTTTATCTCAGAAATATTGAGTCCATTTCTGGAGACCTGCATTGTTTAGGTCCGTTATCTGTTGCTCAGAATGTCGTCCACTAAACAGTTGCAACTATAGTTATGCAGGCTTTCTGTTCCGGCAGTGACTCCGTGCGGCTGCCCTCTTCGCTCTGGGCTATTTGACCCAGGGCAAGGGGAAGGGGGGGGGGGGGGGGGGGGGGGGGGTGTTCCCTTAGGTCACCTGCTTTATAGTGAAAAGCAAGGGAATGCCTCCTCCGAAGTCAGTATTTCTGAGTCGTTTCCGGGATGGTTTTAAAGTGTAATATTAATGTTAAAAATTCATTCATGTCATATTTTTAAAGTGTAGCTCGGTGTGAAGCATTTGTATATGTCAAGTGTCAAACGGGCGTTAATATACAATCCTCGGACACTTTTAAAAGATTATAAAGAGTCTCAATTCTCTGGACTAACTTTATTTATTGGCTTACTTTAAAAATAATTAATATAAAGGGTTATGCTGGATGTTAATAGAGAACATGAATGTTATTGTGCTCAATTATGAAGGGTATTGTATCTTTCTAATTTATCATAAAATAAGAAAGATACATGTAAAGCCTAATACCCCTTTTCTCCTTGAGGGGTTGCCTCTATATTATATAGTTGAGCTTATTGGATTTTCCTCTATGTCCTAGGCCCTCCAGCCTTTTTACTATTCAGCTAAGTCTGGGTCATTGGTACAGTATAAAAATGTTAAAAAATTTATAGTAATTTATATATTTTTTATGCTTACCAATGACCCAGACGGGGATGGCCCTCCCAGGAGTTGGGAACTCTTACCTCCCCGCTGAGTACATAGCGCTGACCAGGCACTGTAAGAATGATAATTGGCGCCAGTTTCGGAACGTCCTTGACACTGCGCATGCGCAGTAAGGGCAAAGTATGGAGGTCCTTTAGGACATGATTTCTTTTGGTTTTAGATGCAAATTTTGGGGATTGGGGGGCAAAATTTGTGTTTGGCCCTGGATTTTTTAGAGTTAGCACCAGCTAAGTCTGGGTCATTGGTAAGTATAAAAAATATATAAATCACTATAAATTTTTTAACTTTTCTGGACTTTTTTTATAAATGCTTCAACGGAATTCGTGCTGATCACATCTAGGTTATAACATTTGTATAATTATTAATGCTCATTAGTCCGGTAGGGGGCATTGTATTGCTTTAGCGATACGGGCACTCTTGTTACCTCTCCTCTAGTTTGATAGTTATGTAACTATGAGGGAAGCTGTTTTGTCTAATTATATCCTGCATATAGCTGGAGTTTTATTGTATGTTTGTGGGGGATATTCTCTCATTCTCAAATACGGCATCCTAATTTTTAGGGGCTTAGTCCGGGCTAGCCTTAAAAATTGGGATCGCGTTACATCCAGTTAGCATATTCTTCATGCTAAGTATACGGAATTACTCAAACTGGGCTCTTTTTGTTTGATATATCTTCTCTATTACTGTATAGAGAGACATATGTGTAATTCCTAATAATTTTATTTGCCTTTCACCTTGGATTACAGGATTGGAATGATGTTGATCTACTAATTCTGAAGTCCTAGGCCCTCCACCTTTTTACGATTTAGCTAGTCTAGGCCATTGGTATACAGTGTAAAAATATTATAAATTCAAAGTAATTTGTATATTTTTATACTTACCAATGGCCCAGACGGAGATGGCACTCCCATGAGTGAGCTTTCATACCCCCCCCCCCCGCCCCCACCCCTGCTGAAATTTTATGTAGTAGTACTCTCTTCTACAAAGAATGATGTTGGCGCCAATTTCGGTCACTTCCTGACGTCTGCGCATGCGCGGAGAGTAAATGTATGAAGGGCCAGATAGGACTTTTAATTTTCGGTTTTGCAAGCAAATTTGGCCGATTTGGGGGGGGGGGGGGGGTCAAAAATTGTGTTTGACCCTTAATAACTGAGTTAAGCACCAGCTAATCTGGGCCATTGGTAAGTATAAAAATACAAATTACTTTGAATTTATAATTTTTAAAGAAAGAAATATATCACCTTCCGTGAGCTGATAACTTTTTGCCTTACACTGTTTTGTTTTGGAGTATTTCATTCATGTCATGACATCACTCAGACGTGTAATGTCCAATCGGACACATTCTTACATGACACTCTTCAGCATAATCTGGACTCCACACATGGTGCATTTAGTCCATTTCCCAATGTTTGCATTATATCATGCAACTTTGAATATGCTCTGCAATCGTGGTTTAAGGGAGTGTGTTAGCTCAGTGGTAGACTGTTGGACTTCTATGCTAGAGGTCCTGAGTTTGACCGGAACGACCCGTGTTGTGTCCTTGGGAAAGGCACTTTATCCTGGTTGCCTACTTGGGGGCACGTTGACACCATGTACTAAGGCATACTGCATGGCAATGGTGCACATGTCTTCAAATGCTGTAACCCTGCTTGAGCAGAGCTTGAACAGAGTTAGAATGTTAAGGAGCTGACAGTTGCTTGTCGATGCTTGGTGGTTCTCTCTGGGTACTCCGGCTTCCTCCACCCATAAAACTGTCATGGTCACAATTACCCACATTGTGCATAAGTATGTGACCTTAAACTCCAATAAATAAATAAATAAATCGTGGTATAAAGTTCAAAACAGCCTCGTACAATTTTGCTTGAAATTTTATGCTTTTTGAAATGGAAAATAAGTGTATCAATCATCACCATTAATGTTTTTAGACATTATGTTGTTTCAGTGTGGGCCTCTTGACTTATCGAAATGTGACCTTAGAAACAGGAGTTTGTCTCTGATACAATATTTTGTACAGGAATAGAATGGTGAAAAAATATAGATATATACATATCGACCCTTTGTTAAAATGTGCTTGAGACTGTTGGTTTGGTATTTACTTAACTAAACATAAAAAGCTTTAACCCTTTCCAAACATATGTAATATCAAAATTTGTTATTTTAATTTTTTTTTAGGTCTTCTCAGTTTGTAAATTACACAGATAGGTGTGGCTGATATGTTATATAAAGAGTTAAAATGAGGAAATGGAGAAATTAATCACTATTGTTAGACTGCATAAGATTAAATCTCCAGCCCAAATCACACACAAAAAATCCTAAAATTTGTAACAAATTTTGAAATAAATAATTTTGGACCTGCATTAAAACTGCTTTAGGATCGAGGTGATGGATACCATTTAGTGATTTGAGATAGGCTTTAATTCTTTTGCATATTTCTTTCAATATCAACATCATTATCAGCTTGCTGTTTGATTAAACAACAGGAATGTATTTGATATTTAGATTTAGACATCAAATAAACAAAAATAAATACTTTCTGAAGCATTGCAAAATGAGCTGAGTCAAACAAGTCATGATGTGTTTTATATGTATGTCTAATTCCTTTGAAGTAAACCCAGACTTCTGGTGGCATAGAAAACTCATGTTTGGAGTTGATGAAGATGTCCCGAATTGTCTAATTTTTATATCTCATTTGCATTCCATCTTTCGATATTTTTTTAACTTTTGGTGTCTTAAATTTGTTTAAATTTTTATAGGTCTTCTATTGCAAAGATACTCTTTAACTTGATGTTTTGTAGGCCATTATATGTACACTGAGGCATCTAATAAACATCCTGGAGTAGTTGCTAGATTGTGGACGCCAGCATTTTCTACATCAAAAGGTGGTTGCCTGACATTCTGGTACCATATGTATGGGCAAACAATGGGAACACTGAATGTGTATACTATTTTGAATCAGACACATCCATCTCGAGGCCGACCTATTTGGAGTAAAAATGGTAATCAAGGAAATAGATGGATTCAAGCCTTTGTATCATTGCCTAGCAGACCTTTAATCAATGTAAGTTTCTGTTGAATACCTTTAACATCTGAATGATGGCTGTCATTGACACTTAACAAAGTTGGATTGGTATTTTTGGTAGATAAAGGTTTAATGTTGTCCAATGCCCAGCTCTCATTCATCCATATACAGTAACTCTCCTTAAAACAAAAGTAGAAAGACAGCATATTTTATCTTGTTTGACAGAGCTTAAACTGGTCTGTCAAACAAAATAAAAAAAGTGTACCATATTTTAAGTAATTCTGTTTGTCATTTTGTCTTCAGAGTTTAGGGAGTTGAACATATGCTACATCATTACCCGTGAGTCTAGTGACATCAAAATTGCAGTGATTTCTATTGGAGTTTTGTCTGCCTCTTTACAGTTGTGCTGTGACATGGGAAAAGGGAGTATCATCTCCACCCATGATTGAGAAGACTAGGTAGGATCAATAGTGCTCTTTCATTTATTTTTAGAGAATGATCCTGAGTGAGAAAGCTGTCAAAAACTTCCCTTTAAATTGTTTCTAAGACTCTGTACACTGCAATATCCATCTGAATTACTGACCTTTTCACCTATCTCCCTCTTGCATGGGAAATGTCCTGTAAACTGCATGGTTTACTTACATATCCACTGGCATTGAATTTCCTCAAAACAAAACATATTACTCTTATTGGAACAACCTCAGTGAGCTCTACAGGGTTTCTGCTTGGCCTTGGATTCAAGGAATGGTCTTGAATTTGACATTGGGGCATTCAAGGTTTGAAAATGGGCCATAATGAATATTCCCAAAATAAAAACAGGGACAAAGTGCACAAGCAGAAACTATACAGGTTTATATTCCAAACTTTGTGTAGGCATAGTCCTAACTTGGACTCTTTGGTCATTACCCCCTTTGCCCTCTTCCTTTGAAGGCCAGGATGGGGGGGGGGGGGGGGTGTTAAGGGTTATGACCAGAGGTCTCTAGTTAAATCTTGTGAAAGCCCAGCCTTAAAAATACTTGAATTTGGCTTATGTATAGCCTTAGAAAATTCTGAAGAATATCTAGAATTGGCCTTGAAATCTCATAATTCAATAACCCTGTTAATTGCATATAATTTCCAAACATCAAACCATTTACCAGACCTTTAGTAGAAATTTGACCTGTTAATTGCCTGAAAGCTATAGAGGACCCTCCTTTTCTTGAATCACTTCGAGAATTACTCTAATTACCATTGAATTCCCCATATTTATGAACCTATTTGGCCTCAGTACATTCAATAAAAGCATTTAATCTATTATATCTTTTTTGGCAGATCTCTGTGAGCACTGTTAAAGAAGATATAATAAAATATAATAAAATAAATGCTTATTTTATCACTAGAATGCAGGAAAATCAATAAATTCCTGTTAAATTAATACTCCTGTCAATTGAATATTTTTCACACACAAAGTGAATATTCAGTTAACAGGGTTCTACTGTAACTTATTCAGTGTTTGAAGTGTTTATGCTTTGTTGTGGTGTAAGCTCCATGATAATGTTTTCATATCCAAAGAAGACACAATATTTTTCTGAAAGCAAATCATATTTTGTAAACTTGAATTTGTTTTGAGGTATTTTACTGAATAATGTCTATATTGATACCAAAAAAGAGTTAAGTATGCCACGACTTAACTGACAAAAAAGGATACTTCTCTACCTAACAGATGTGCTCATTCTACACAATATAATTTTGTTGAGGCAACCCTTGCCATCAGGCTTGGAGGTTTGAGGCAAGCAAATGCCCCTAAGTGCTATCACCCACCTAATCTTCTGTCCATGAAAGCATTTTATCACCCATCTCAGTTGCGAAAATCTGTATTTTAAATTACAATGGAATGAAAAGCGTGATAATACATAGATAGGACAGATTATCCAATTCTTTAGGTGAAAAATTTGGGTGATGTTCTGGGCAGCTGTAAGTTGTCTTGTTTGTTTGTTTGTTTTATTTATTTTTTGTTAGGTGAGGTATTATTGCCTAGAATATTATAAACTATCTCTGCCAACATGTATGGTATATGGAGAATTTAATACATGGATGTTGGTTTTTAAACACTGAACTGCAGGCAAGGTGTTTAAATGAGATATCCAGGTACTAATTCTCCATATACCATACATGTTGGCCGAGATAAGAATTTTGTCCCCTTTGAAACACAATACAAACATAGTGGAAATAAATTTGTGGATGCATTTGTCATGCTTCGCAATCACTTGGGCGAAATTTGTGAATAATTGTTTAGTTTTTATAAATGCAGAAGACAGCAGATAGAGTTACATCCCTTGGGTTGTTATTGTTAAGGAAATGAGTAAACAGTATTTTGTTGACATATTGTCCCCCGAGTTTTAATGTGTTCTATGTGCCTACTAGCACAGAGAACACAGTGGTACTCAGGGGACGATATTTGCTCTTACTTTATTTTTCTCAAGTTGTTTCATTTAATTATTCGGCTATTCACCAAAATATGATTGACTTGTCAGAAATCTGATAATATTTGTGACTATCTTCAGGTTTTTGGGTTCAATTTTTATAACAAGGTGAGCGGAAGCGAAAAGCTTTCATTTAAACCATATACCCCCAATGTTTCGTGTGCACTTATACCCTAGATGTTGCACGCTGTCATATTCCTTTGATGTTGGGTGCACCCTTTGCCATGGCTATTTGTCCAAGGCATTCTGACCAATCAAAAGACAGAATTCATCGGCATATAGGGACAACATTTTTTATACAGGTTAGAAAGTCAGCTAATTATACTCAATGGCCTATCTCTGTGAGCTTGTAAAATAAGGTAAACTGGATGACTTTTCAATTTCAGAGAGGAGTTTTAGTTCATTTGATATGTGGGTCAACAGTGAATGATGATCTAGTATAGTCTTTATGACAGGATGGGTTTTTGAACAGTCACGTTTAGCCATTGTGCATAAGTATGTGACCTTAAACACCAATAAAAAAATAAATGATGGGTGTTTGAAAAGTGCTCAAGAGTGCTTGAATTTAAACACTGAAATCCCAAGCCCTTGAAAGTGCTTGCAAATTGGACTTTCTAGGAAAAAGTTGTTGTAAAGTCCTTGAAAACACACAGTTTGGGAATTCTCATTTTGGCAAAAAATCTAATCTTAATAACATGAGTATTCATTGCACAAATTGCATTCTTTTTTATCTACTAAAATATTACCTGCACAAGATACTGATCCCTTGAAAGCTTTCTAAGAGAGCTTCCCATAGACGATTGTAAGGTGCTGGTTTCATTATTTTTGGAATTTATGTACAAAACTTTTTGAGTGCCAATCAAAAAGTGATGGTTCCAGAATTAAAAGGCTTTTTTTTTAATTTGCAGATGTGCTTCGTAATCTCTTTGAAGCAAAATCATTTTATATGTGTCGATTTGTCTTGTTATGATGTATTAGAAATTACCTATAGGCACTTGTAAATTGTAACAAGGAAAGACGTGAACAATTTTGGATGTTGAAAATTATTTTAGCACTCTATCAGTTAACTGGCATGCATACAAATATCACAGATGACTGAAAAAATTCAGGTGAATATTCGGATTGTGCTTGAAAATTTACAAGAAAAGTTTCAGAAATATCCAGAATTCTGTGATCTTAGGGTTGTATGAGCCCTGTTATGATCTTCTTTTATATTTTAGGTAATTTTTGAAGGTGTAATTGGTCCTGGTTATCAAAGTGATATAGCTATTGATGATGTGAAGCTTCAAAGCCAGTGCATAGTACCAGGTTTTTATTTTAGTTTTTGATTATCCATTTTTTATAAGAATGTAATCAAAGTTTCTTTTACTCAGTTAAAACTGTTGTCACCTTCAGATAGATTTGCTGTAGGTTTCTGCAGGGCCATGGATTCAAAGAATGGCCTTGAATTTGACAAAGCTCCATTCAAGGCTTTAAAATCCTGGAAAATGGATCAGGAGGCCTTGAATATTCGCAAAATAAAAATGCTAATGAAGCCTGTAATCATAACTGTATAGTATTGTATGTCAGAGTTTGTGAAGGTGTAGTCCTAAATAGAATCCTCTGGTCATTACCACCTCCTAACACTTTTCTTGAAGGGAAGTGGATGGAGAGGATAATGACAGCAGGGTCCTAGTTAGGACTAATGTCAACGAGGCCTTAAGAATCCTTGAATTTGGCATTTGAAGGGCCTTGAAAAATGATAAAAAATGTTGAGAAACGACTTTGAGTAGCCTTGAATTTAGCCAGTCCTTGTCTGCTTACAAATGTCTCATAAAATCAGGTCATGGCTGCCACACAACAGCTTTGAATTCAATTGATGAAAAATTCATAAGACTCTAACAAAAAGAAATCATTCAGAATACTTTTATTTGTTGGAGCCAATAAGATATCTTAAGTGGGCAAATGTTTGTGTTCTGAACAGGACAGTCTGTCTGGCTGCAATAGACAAAAGATTAAACATCAAAAAATATCAGTGTCAGGTTAGTGAACCAATTTACTGAAGAACATGTGTGTGTGTGTGTGTGTGTGTTTGAGGTTAAAAAATTGCACTGGCACAGACATTTCCTACTGAAACGTTTTTTTTCTTTTAATATGCCGCCGAAAAATTGTTTTCATTTACTGAACCCTGGTTGGTTTCAAACATGACAAAAAAGTACATAAAATTGATTTAAACTAAGTGATGAGCTTAGGAACTGGTTAAACTGACTGGCAAATATTGATGTTATTCATTGATGGGCTCTAATTTAGTCCTTACAAGGATGTTACGCAAGCTTTTGTTTTTCTTATAGGCGATGACAGGTCGAAGATTCAAAGGTTCATTTAATTTTTAGCATTGGTAAAATTGAATTCATCTTTTAACATTTTTGCTATTTCAATATTCATTCTGTTGTACGTTAAAGTGGAAGGAATGATGGACCTCCTTTCGCATTCGCCCTCTGATATGTTCATACCAAATGGCCAGAGGGTTTGAAGCGTATGGATCCAAAAAGCTTCACGTTTTTTTCTAAATTCATCTGTTTCTTCTAATGTGTCTTTAATTGGTGGTTGTTCAATAGGATGGATTTCGAAATTGTCCAAAGAATGGCCAGGAAGGTTAAAATGTTGTGCTACTGGGGCATCAGCATTATGTTTTATATCCTGTTTGTGTCTAGTAGCACGTTCTCGGAAAGGATTTTGACTTTGACCAACATACTGTTTCCGACATCGCTTACAAGTGATAAGGTAAATAATGTTTGGTGAATCACAATGGAGGGGGTTACGGATCTGATAATGATTTTTCGTTTGTTCGGAGGAAAATTCCTCTTTCTGATCAGGCATAAAGGTATGCAGTCTACAACGAGGCTTTTTGCAATTAAATACCGCGCCACTACCATTTTGCAACGATCTGTTGTGTTCAATCTTCAGTGGTTCGAAATCGGTAGTTTCAGCTGGATTTTCGACCTTTTTCAGGGTTTGGGATTTCAGGCTACGCAAAAGGCGCAGCGAGTACCCTCTCAATTTGAGGGCGCCAAATAGAGTAGAACAAGCCTCATTGAAATTTACCTTATCACTTGAATTGCGGTGGAAACGAATGAGTTGTGATTTGATGATACCTTTAAATGTATGTTGAGGATGAAATGATTTTGTGTGCAACAATTGATGTGAATCAGTTGGTTTAAAATACACTTTATAATCTAAATGACCGGACGCCTGAAATTGCTTGCCTTTATACACAGTCACACCGAGAAAATCAACAGAATTTTCACTGATAGTAGCTTTCAATTTAATATTTGGATCGTGATTGTTCAAAATTTCTAAAAATTCATCAAAATCTTCTTTTGAATGTTCCCAAATAATAGAAATGTCATCTAAATACCTGAGATATACGAGAGGATGCTTTGCACATTTGCTTAAGGCATTTTCCTCCCATTCTGCTACATAAATGCTTGCAAAATTAGGACTGAATCTTTTACCCATAGGACAACCCATTATTTGTAGAAAATATTCTCCATTGAATTGAAAGTCATTACCTTTTAAGCTCAGCTCTAAAAGATCCAAAATTTGTTCATCCGGGCGTTTCGCATCCGGGTATTTTTCAAATGCATTTTTAACTGATTTAACACCTTTATCAATATCAATGTTCGTATACATACTGTCGATATCCAAAGTAGCCAGAATTGCATTTTTTGATATTTTCAATTTCGAAATTTTTGACAGGAAATTCTGTGTATTTTTTAGATAGCTCGGATGTCTATTTGCTATAGGTTTCAGATGATAATCAATTAATTCCGAGATCGCATACGATTCCGAATTACAATCTGATACAATTGGCCTCCCGGGTGGAGTTAAGTCATCCGTCCATGAAGAACGGTCCTTGTGGATCTTTGGTAGGATATAAAATTGTCTTGTTTGAGCACTGAGCTTAGCTGTTAAATATTTCAATTGTTTTTTGGTAATGTGACCTTCGTCGAGGAGAAATTTTAAGATATTATTGAATTTTTCGATATTACTAGGCCAAATAAGTGAATCTATTTTCTTATAATGCTTGGTATTGCTGAGTTGTCTCATGGCTTCCTTTATATAATTATCCCGAGATAGAACAACTACCGACCCACCTTTGTCGGCTGGTTTAATTACTAATTTCTCATTTTTTCGAAGTTTCGTGAGGGCTCTCCGTTCACCAGCTGTTAAATTGTCTTTATCGGAGAGTATGTTCATGCTGAACACCTTTTGAATGATTCGTTTGCTAGCCTCAATAATTTCGGGATCTAACTCACCATTTGGAGATGACCAACCAGATGATTCTGTAAAAGGAAGTTTCCGACCGCTGGAGTTTCTAAAGCGGTCTGCTAATTTCATTTGCCTAAGAAAATTACAGTTGTATGATGGTAAATTTGTTTGGTTATCAGTTTTAGGCTTTGGTGCTGGTACAATAGTTAAACCGCGATCTAAAAGCGATTTCTCTTGGGTTGTTAGGTCATTGGTGCCAGACAGGTTAACCACATTAGTTCCTAATCCCACATCTGTAAGGCGGTTGTTACCTTTGCCTTTACTTAGTTTAAATTTAGGTGGTTCAACCAGTGATCGTACATAATATTGGTGGTTCTCGTGGTCCAATGGATTAAATCTTGAGCAACATCAAACTTCGCGTCATCAATTTTTGGTATAACGTTAACGTCCTTCACTTTCCGAATGGTTTCGTTGATGATGCTCAGGGTTCTCCTCTCAGCCTGAGGGAGTTTTTGCGAAAAATTTAGTTCAGCGAAATAAATTTTTGCTGATCTAAACTTGACCCTGATATCGCTAAGCATATTCCGCAACTGCTTAAATACGAGATCAGAATTATCGTTTCGAGAATTCACGCCAATATTTAATAAAATTTTTTGGGGACTGGACTGGCCCCTGTGCCCTTTAAACATAGAGCGCAGATGATTGAATTTGGCGCCGGGGTAACACTCCACCTGGATGTCCGGATGGGGATTTCGATCAATGCGTCCTAAATTTGAACTTCCAATCATAAGGATGTTTTTACAAACATCGGGGAGGCACCGATTCCTTTTGTCAAAATTAACTCCGCCTTAAGAATCCTTGAATTTGGCATTTGAAGGGCCTTGAAAAATGATAAAAAATGTTGAGAAACGACTTTGAGTAGCCTTGAATTTAGCCAGTCCTTGTCTGCAGGAACCCCTAATATGACCTTAACTCTTACCCTGTTAAGTATGTTTACAAATGTCTCATAAAATCAGGTCATGGCTGCCACACAACAGCTTTGAATTCAATTGATGAAAAATTCATAAGACTCTAACAAAAATTCAATTGATGAAAAATTCATAAGACTCTAACAAAAAGAAATCATTCAGAATACTTTAATTTGTTGGAGCCAATAAGATATCTTAAGTGGGCAAATGTTTGTGCTCTGAACAGGACAGTCTGGCTGCAATAGACAAAAGATTAAACATCAAAAAATATCAGTGTCAGGTTAGTGAACCAATTTACTGAAGAACATGTGTGTGTGTGTGTGTGTGTGTTTGTCTTACCAACTTGACGAGGTAACTAGACAAAAGAGTTTGCGTGTTTCGCCTTACCGAGGTACAAAAGACAAAAGAAACCCTTTACCTCGGTTGTTTTCCCAGAACTGTACCGGCAAAACGAGGTAGAAACCGTTATTCCACACAAAGGACAAACAATGGGGTACCTCGGTATGTAGGGTAGACAAGACTGTGTGTGTGTGTGTGTGTGTGTGTGTGTGTGTGTGTGTGTGTGTGTGTGTGTGTGTGTGTGTGTGTGTGTGTGTGTGCGTGCATGCATGCGTGCGTGCATGCGTGCGTGCGTGCGTGTGTGTGTGGTTTTTTATGAAGCTTCCTTTTGAAAGATTTTGAAGAGAGAGATTATGAAAGTTTCATACAGTGAAAATCAAACGAGTATTATACAAAGTTGCGATATTTAGTTTCTCCACACCTCTCCTGTATGATCTTGTATAAGTTGGTGGAGAATACTTTTTTGGTCAATCAAAGTGTTTCTGATTATGTTTTAATGCTGTGAGAAAAAAAAATAAAAATCTATTTTCTTTCATTTTGCAGTATTAAATCAAAAGCTTTACCTAATATTGTGTAAGCTGTGTCCATTGAGTTTATGTTTAACAAATATGTTGAATGCTGGTGTTTACCAATAGTTCGTCTGTCTTACCATTCTGCATGAATTCCATAAAGTGAAGAGCTTTCTTAAAATCGGCGTGATCTACAGTGTTAAAGATGTGATGGTATATTTGGACTAAGAGTTGAAGGTTTTAGTGTCGTGATTCCTAGAATCAAGATAAAAACTTAGCACCTTTGCTTTACTGATTATGTGCTGTTGTGTAGCATACAGTTGGTAAGGACTACTTGACCCTTTTCCAAATTCCAACACACCATATACACAGCTTCTATGTACAGCCAAATGAGGTTATCAGAACTCATTATGTGAACTTATTATTGCAGACTGGAGAAGATGGGAATAAGTTACAGAATCTGACATAGTTACGGTTACTGGATTTCAAATGAATTATCGTTACAGATTCATTTATTGCGTATCTTATTGTCACAAGTTTAATATCTGTAAACTTTGGTATTCTATGCCTCTAATATTAACCATGTGGACTAAAAAAATAGTTTCAGAGATATCCTTGTCGTCAGTGTGCTTGCCCATGTCTTTATTTGAAGGCAGATTTGCAGAAAGTTGGTCTCCACATCAGTACAGCTTGTTAAACTTTTTCAGTCTAGTTTTTCAGAATACTTAGTAAAATAGTAGAATGCTGGAAGCCCATATTTGGGCTTTATTCTGAAGTGCAGGTGCCGCAACCTTTCTGTCCTGTGGACAGGCCTCCTAGAATTTTTAAAGTGAAACTATTTCATTTGTGTGGATTTGCTTTGTTACAATTCATGGGAGAGTGCCTAATGTGATTTGTGTCATTTTTCACAGGTTTGTTGCTTTTTATAATCACTTTCTCTATGTTGTGCTTAGGACTTTTTATATGCATTTTCTTTATGTGAGATATGTCATTTCTACATGTGGCATTTAGGACATAGCACTTTCTGCCAAAAAGCATTCACATATTTTGGTTTCTCCTTGAAGTGACAACTTACCACATATGTTTTCTGTGTATTTCTCATAGTGACTTAAATAATTCATAATTTTCATTTGAATAAAGTCATGCTTATTTCTTATTTCACTAGATATCGCCTTAAGTCATTCAGGCTTTTCAGTGAATTTAATTAGACAAAAAATTGACTTGACATGTTCGAGATAAAATCAACTCTCTCTGTAATGTACATCTGTACTTTTGAATTGTTAATTTTTTTAGCAGTATGCCAAGGTTTTGAAATGGAACCCAGTCATTCATTGAAGAGAGTGAGAAAGGAACGATTGTCATAATTTAACGAGGCATTAGGATTCAATTATTACAGAATCTCCCAATAAATACTAAACATATTTGCTTATTCTGCTATAAAAATATTTCATAAGATGATTCCATTTAGGAACTCAAGTGTTAGGAGGTTTTTGTAATTGGAGAACCAAAGTCTGTATAATTTTATGTGTTGCTCCTTTGAGATACTTACTATAGTAAAGCAAATAGCTCATGCTTGGGGTTTTAGCATTCAGGATTGCACCTTAGTTATTGTTAAGCTTCTGTGCAGCTGTTTGTTAACTGGTTGAGGGCTAGTTTATATTTGGTGTTCTGAATTTGTTTAGCAAAATTTATTTTAATACAAATAATTGGAGAGTGCCCACAGGCTCTCTCCAATAATTTGTAATAAAATAAATTTATATAAACAAATTATTATTTGCATTTGACTGAATATGGAACACAAGCAGGGAAAATGTTGGCTTTTGCTCTGATACCCTCATTTTTTTAAAGCCCTGATATTGGCTTCTAGCAGTCAACCAGTTAAGAGTTTTGCATGCATGACAATAAAAGTATGTTTTCATTTGTTTCCCTCTCTTATCGGAGTTCTTTGTCTTTTTGATCTGTTTGTCACTTACAGCTACTCCAGAGCATGATTTTAGATGCCAGCTGTCATGATGCCTTCTTGTGTTTTTTATAAAGAGGGCTTCAAGGAAGCTGACATTTCAGATTACACAGTCAACAATTCTTGAACAGGCATTTTGATTTTGTCTTTGCATACATTTTCAGGGTTTTCATTCATAAAAAATTGTATAGAAATGGATTTAAAAAAAACCCACAATCTTATCTTCCGTGCATCAACTTTTGAAAGAATCCTGTGGAGTCAGTATTAGAACTTCTTGATTGTTTTGTTCCTGAATTTTCGTATGAAATTATTTTATGTAAACATTGAAAAGTGTGTCCTTTAACAGCATGTCATCACCTTAATGAATGTCATTTTATCACACAATCATGAGCAAATTGCCCATTATGGAAATATCATTCCAACATGTCTAGTAAACCTGTTAAGTCAGAAGTCAACATCAACAATGTAACATTGTGAGTGAGCTGGCTTGGAAGTAAATTTATATTGTTTTTAAATTCATTTATTTCCTGTACTGTTTACCTGACATGACAACCTTTGCAGAAATACTTCCCGAGTCACCAGGAATAACTACAAATAATTTCTATTTTTTGCTTCATAAATATATTATCCCTCATTGACCTTGTTGTTGGTAGGTCATAAGCTATGGTTTTCATGCAAAAATTAAAAAAAAACAAAAAATTGGGTTTGGAATTTTTGTGAATAGTGCCAGTTGTTTTTTTTTCATTATGTTAAGTAAAGGATTAAGCTACACATTATTTGATAAAAAGTATCTCAAACTCCTCTCAATTTGATAAGAAATTTCTGAACTTCATCCCCTAATATCGATTTGAGTCTCAGTGAACCTTGGTGTAGGTCGATTTTAAAGAATTTGGCCAAGAAAATTCTTACGAAATTGCGATTTGCTATAATGATTGCTCAGATCAGCTTCAGTTCAACAACAATTAACCATCTGCATTGTTATGTCAAAATACAAAAGTTTTCAGCAGCAAAGTTTCACTATAATACTGAATAAAATAAAGAGATACAGTTAGTTAAATTCTTATCCTTATCTGTTAAAAATATAATCATTTAGAAAAAATAATGTCTCAACTGAGTTTTTAGAGTTCAGAAATGCTTGTCAAATAAAATTATATCAGTTTTTGTGCACTGATACTTTCTTGACTTCAGTTTTTGTGCACTGATACTTTCTTGACTTCAGTTTTTTTCTTTTTGTTTCTGTTATTGCATCTATGATTTGCATAAGCAGGTTAACCCTTAGAGTCCTGAATATTTTTATCATTATTCCTACACTTTGACAAGTCTGTATTGTGTGGCTTTTCAATACAGGCAACCAAGACCTGCCTAGAAACAACTGGTAAGATACCTAGAATGCAGCATGTAATTTTACCCAGAGACTGCAAGATGGGGTAACAGTTCTGTTATTAAAATACTTTTTAGCTGGTTAATAGTCAAAAGTTGATTACTACTTCAAAGTATGAACCCCTGTGTACATTATTAACCAGTTTTCAAGATGTCTGATGATTGTCAAATACAGTTTTAGAAAATCAAAACAAACAAGTTTGTAAGAACTTATTAGAAGTAAATCTTGCAAACTATTTATTTTTTCAGTAGCACAAAGTAAAAGTTCAAAGAAAAGGGACTCCATATTTATCAATAATTAAAAGAAGTAACCGCTCTTTCCGTTTCTCCAACGTTTCGGCCTCATGGCCTTCATCAGGGTGGAAACACTTAATTATCACATAATAAAATATTAATAGTCCTCTCACTAATTGACTATAGAGAAATAAGACGCTGGCATATACAGTAACGTCGTAGCATTGCACGTATAAAGCCAATGTCACACAGTCGTAGAAATTTATTTCGAAATACATTGGAAGTGTAATGAAAAATAATGAACAGTGGAAAATCAACAGCTATATCCCCACTCACATCCAATGTTATTAATATGGGGTGTGGGTGAGGAAACAGGTGTGGATGAAATTGCATAATATATGCCTGTGTGTATACGTAAAGAAACCCTTTAAGAGATCATCTATGTGTCAATATAGTAATGCACAATTTTATCAATATGATCATAACCTGAGGAAATTACTACTAAAATTAATAGCACCTCGATATACATTAGTAGCTAGCATCTAGTGCACAGTATGATATATGACATTGGGGTTTGGACGGCATACTTAGCAACTAAGAATAAAATGGGGCTGTACATAGAATTGGTATGGGAAGGCTAAGCATCTGGAGAAAATTGCTAAGCAGCGGCAAGGAACGATTAAGCAATCATAAGTCCTCGCCTATAGCAAACAGGATAGCACGAATGCCATAGTCCATAACTAAAGTAGCAAAGGGCAGACATACGGGAAAGGAGGGTGCAGAGGTAACCGTTATAGATGGAGGAGAAGAGAGAGAAAAAGAGAGCTAGAGAAAGAGAAACATGCATACAGAGAGAGGGAGAGAGGGGGAAGATGACAGAAAGAGAGAGAGAGAGAGAGAGAGGGGAATAGTAATAATAATAATAATAATAAATAATAATATGAAAGAAGTACGGTGTAAGGGAGGAAAAGGAAATGGGCACTAAACACAATAGGACTAGAAGTCTCCTGCCATGTGGCAGAAGGCTTCCAACCCTAGAGTGATCACCCATTGTCGGATGTCACAGAAAGATAATGTATGGACATGTAAATAATGGATAGAGGCATGGCTAACAAAGACGAAAATAACAGGGATCGAGTAATGATATATACCAAACCAGAACGTTATGTAAATAGGCATGGGGCTCAGAGGAACAACAGGTGAGGATATATTAATAATATCCCTAGAAGTGACGACTACAGATGTCACGCCTCAACTCCACGCGTAGTACTGAGTGACCATTTAAAATGACCAGATGAAGGGAGTGAATACCTCACAATTCGACACCCGCAGCTTTAAAGGAAGCAGATATCAAAATGCTAGTTAACCACCCCCTTTTCCTTATAGAAATAGACTTATCCGGACAGCAGTAGTATACAGAGATGGACTGGACCATTGAAAAAAACAGCAGTGGAAGATTAATGTAAAAGAGACCAAGTTAAAGAGATGAACAACTGGAAACCTGATATCTACTACCTTAAAGGCAGCAGATATCAAATTTCAAGCTGACCTCCCCCTTTCCTGTGGAAATAGACTGATACGGACAGCAGAAGTGTACAGAGAAAGATAGATCAGTCACATGAAAAAAACCAGCAGTGAAAGAGATAAAGGTTATCTACACGTATAGGAATATAAGGGAAGGATGCTAGCTACTATTGTAAGGAAAGAGTAAATTCATAAGACATCAGTACCCAGTACATCTGATAAAGAGAGAGAGAGGGGGGGGAGGGGTTCGGGCGGAGATAGTGAAGCAGATATAAAAACTACTAGTGACAACCATATTTATGATGCCTAAATTCAACAGGTAGCAACGTATAAGCTAGTTAAAATGACCAAGATTGATCCCCTACTCAACATGGCTTCCTCCAAAAATATACATAATTTCATAATTTTAAAAAAAAATTAATTTTGTCTGAAATTTTCAACGAAGCCACACAAACATGGGCACCACTGGAACCGGCTCATTGAGCCGGTTCCCATGATACCCATCCATATCTGTATGGCTCTATTGAGAAAGACCAAAAATAAATCAGGTTGTAGAAGCCTTACTTAGGCTACGTTACTGGGCAGATACGGCCGCCCTGCCAGGCAAAGGGTTGAGGGGTGGGCAACCCAAAGCCTGACATCTACTGCCTTAAAGGAATTAGATATCAAACTTCAAATTGATCACCTCTTTACTATGGTAATGGACTACCCCAGACAACAGAGATGTACAGAGACTGATCAGTCCATGCAAAAATGCCAGTAATAATACCTAAATTCCCTACCCAACTAAACGGCCAAAACCTGCAAGCGCCATACACAAACATACCCATACAGATTTGATTATAGTTACAGAATTTGTCTCAAAACCACAGCTCATGACCACCCATTGACCCATTGGATGTGTGACCACCCATAGACAAATCCAGAAGACACATATCAGGAAAAGTGGTAAGTCAAGGAGAACCCGGGTTAAAAAAAAAAGAAAAAAAGGGGGGGGGTGGTAGGGGGGATGGTGAAACCATATAAATATGGATATCATTAGGGCTGGCCCATTATGCCTGCTCCTACAGACCACCTACGAAAATAGGCACAATAGAGATATAATAAACCAAATAATACAAAAGGCAGAGATGGTAATAATAATTACCTTAGAAAGTCACATGAAAATGAAATCACAGTTAACCATACAAATATGGACATCACAAGGACTGGCTCATTGAGTCGATCGTAATGATATCCATATATATGTAGGGATATCAGATCGGTGGAGCAATAAATCCATGAAAATAAGGGCGGGGGAATAGAGGGGTAGGGAATAACTAAGCGATATAATTGAATTAGCCGGACCCTATTAGTGATGACTATAGGCCAAGTCGTCATACTAAACAACACATATTATAGCAAATAGATGAATGGAATTATACCAAGAATAATGGGTGAACAACTCAAGACTCGATATCTGCTACCTTAAATGCAGCAGATATCAAATCTCGAGTTGGTCATCCCTTTCCTGTAAACCATCCTAAAGGCAAATATATGCAGAGATGGATCAGACTTTACAAAAACATCAGGATGGAAAGAGATAAATACCAGGGGGTATGAGACAAAGCCGGTTCCAAGAGTATTTATTTTTTGTTTATTCATATCATTAAATGAAAATAGTAACAATATTTTGTAATCACTTTGTGTACACAGCTGTCAGGAATGCAACATGTATCTAGGTATTTCGGAGTAGAATGTTCTTCCCAGCAATTCTTGCATACAAACTTGAACATAGGCCAATAGAATTCCCACGGAATTCAAATATATCCACTTTACCAAAGACTTCTGAACTTCGCATTTATGTTTTTCACAAAGATAGAGGATATCTACGCTGTTTTAGTGAATGTAGCATAGATTTTCTTTTTATTATATGCTATGTGTGACATTTTACTGCACAATATTCAGCCCAATTTGACTGCAAACAGTTCAAGACAACAACAAAAAGCTTCAAGGCGACGTTCAAGGTAACACCTTGAGCTGAAGCGACATTTATGAAGCTACTGAAAAAAAATTCATCATGTGGACCTGAAAATATTATTTTTCACAAGTGCTTGCACGACTTTCAGGTCCACACTCATGAGATAATTTCGGATACTGACTAAAATAGAGATTTTCTTTTTTATTATATGCTACGAGACATTTTATTGCACAATATTCAGCCCAATTCAAACCCAAATGCATATATTTCAATACAATAACAAAGATCAGTTGATTGACCCTTCAATGCGACGTGATGCGGTGTAGCATGATGTCATTTAGGAAGCTACTGAGGGATATTCCTTGATATTCATCGAGTCGATGGATATCGAGAAATATCTTTTAGATAGTTTGCGATAATTCACAGGCTGGCATATAATAAAACTTGTTAATTCTTTACCTAACACTCTATTTTTAGTAAAAACATGGGTGAATAAATAAACTGTTTTGAAAGAAGTAAAATAAAATTTGTTTGGCATGAACCAAAGCTGAATCTCTCAGTCCATTCAGAGATGGACCATAATCATGGCTCAACTATGTTGACCCGGTAGAACAATCTCAGATCTGTAGTAGGATTTTTCACCTATGATATGATTACATTTAATGTTTACTCTTTCAAAATTGGTTTTCAGGAGATTGTGATTTTGAATCTGGAATATGTGGATGGGTGAATTCAAGAACAGATAACTTTGACTGGGTCAGAACTACAGCCAGATTTGGCAAGATGCATACTGATCATACAATGGGAAATTCTACAGGTTTGTTCCCTTCCTTTGTGTAACTGATTTAATTTATCAAACAGTTATATTGCCAAATTATTTAGTTTATAACAGCTTGGAGTATATTTGTTTTTAACTTGATAAATATAAACAAATTGCTGAAATTTCATTTCCATCTTTTGTGAATATTTGGGAAGCAAGAATATTTTGAAAAATTAGCTCTTAACTCTGAACCTGCCAAAGATATAATCTTTAATACTTTCATTTCTTTACCTAATGAATCTGCCATATTTTAAAAAAAATTCAACAAAACCATATCATGTGACCCACTCCTTGGAACAAGCTTGTCAAGCTCATTCCAACAAGGGGTCACATGATATGGTTTTGTTTAAAGTTTTGAAAAAAACATTTTTAAATACTAAATTTTGATATCGTCTGCATTGGGTGAAAGGTAGTGGTGCAGAATGTTATCACTCATCCTGAATACAATACATATAGAAAAATTCAGTCATTCAACTGAATTTTTATTTTTCTTCAGATATTTGCATTAGTTTTTCTTGCAATGTCTTTTAAACATTCTTTGGGTGTTGCTGGAACATTTTCAGAAAATTATTTGGATATCAGACTTCCAAAGTGCAGGAAGTGTCAGGTAGATTATGAATTTTGATTTCATTCACAGCCTAACATTTGTCACATTCTGTGGCTATTTAAATGTTGTAAATTCTGTAAACAGCTGGAATTAAGGTGTTGTATTTCCTACAGAAACAAGATATGATTAATTGAATGACATTTTTTTTAATGAGTGAGTTTGAATCTGACTGGTTTGGGTGCCATATCAAAAGTTTAGTTTATTCCTTGCTGTCCAACTTTGGACTAACACCAACTGTGTTCTATATTAGGGTTATTTTATGTGAAGTTCTCATATAATAGTGTATTGTAATAATAGTAACAACATGATTGCATTATATTGAATGATTAAGAGTTTTTTATTTAGTGAGCCTTGTTTTTAAATATTGAATATTTGTGTTTTTTACCCTCGTATAACTTTTTGAGGACCCAGCAAGCATATTTTCATTCTTGTATACCTTGCGGTCCCTAAACTGGAAATTCGCTTGATGGATCCTCTTGTTTCCATTTCATTAGCATGTAAGGTTACCTTCATAGGCTCATCCATTGGTTGTCTGAATACCAAGTTGCCCTGTGTATATTGTGATTCAGTTATGTCACACAATTATGCATGCAATGAACCAATGGATTTCCAACCTAAATTTGTGCAATTGGAACAAGTATATCAACCATTAACTGAGGTCTGTGTTGGTTGATTAAATTATTTACAAAAGAGGTCAATTACTAAGAGAGCATGAAGGGAAACGTTTGAGGAATTTCGCTTACACATATTAAATCAATATTTTGTTTTAATTCCTTTTTAGGCCATTACATGTATGCCTATGCATCCAGTGTATTCCAGATCAATCAGAAAGCAGATCTTGTATCACCATCGTTTAGTGCCACAAGTAGTCGAGGTGTCTGCATATCATTTTGGTTCATCTTATCAGGCGTGAAAGTGGGCGCTTTGAATGTAATACTGAAACAGGTATAACTTTAGACCCTTTTTTCATAATATTAGAATTTTAACACTGTTTAATTGCAGTCTTCTTTTTTTTATGGCACTAACTAATTATTTTATTTATTTATTGATGTTTAAGGTCACATATTTCTGCACAATGGCTAATCATGACCATGATAGTTTTATGGGTGGAAGAAGCTGGAGTACCCAGAGAGAACCACCAAGCAATGGCAAGCAACTTTCAGTTCCCCAACGTACCAACTACACACAAGTAGGGTTAGCATTGGTTGAAGTCTGGGGCACCAGCGACCTGCAGTATGCCTTAGTACACAATGCCACCGTGCCCCCTCGAGGGGCAATGAGGGTGAAGTGTCTTGCCCAAGGACACAACGTGGTTGCCGCAGGTGGGATTCAAACCGAGGACCTCTTGGCTTGTAGCCTGCAACTCTACCTACTGAGCCCTTCCCCCCACACTAACTAATTAGAAGAGATATGATTTCAGTACTGTGATTAAAGAAATAGACAGAGAGATGAGACTGTGATCTGATCAAAATTTTCTGTCTACTTTTCTTCCTGCAGCACAATAGAATCTCACCTGTCAAAAAAGAAATGTGATAACTTTGATTATCAGATGTAATTTTTGTTTGTTTTCCTTCCACAAGGCCTGAATTCACAATATCTTATAATTGAAGTATGTAGTATTTGTGATCAGATCTCTCAAATGTTTATTGACAAAACTAATAGGATAAAATGAAAAGGGTACCACCTTTATGTTCTTTTAGCTAAATTGCTGTAATATGACACAAAAAACCCTCTGCACACTGATGTCAAAATACTGAAATTTCAAGTAGCCATTTTCTCCCATAATACTAGATAATACAACTGGAAATTTAACCATTTAATATTATTTGTCAGAGCTCATGGATAAAATTGAATTGGTTAAATTAGCAGTTTCGATTTGAATAAATTTGCACCTTGAAATCTTGATATTTCATCATCAGAGTGCAGGGCACTTTAAACAGCATTCAATCACCATGATCAAAATATACTCAAAATACACAATTTCTCATTTTTAGCCCGACTGTTTACAGTGAGGGCTATAGTAATGACTTTTGTCCGTCCGTCCATCCGTCCGTCTGTCCGTCCGTCCATCCATCCATCCATCTGTCCGTCCGTTAACTTTTAGAGTTTTGGTTAAAGTTTGTGGTTAAAGTTTTTTTACTGAAGGTTCAAGTAGGTTTTTTTTTTTTTGTTTTTTTTTTTTTGCCTGTTTAGTTGACATTTGGAGTTTTGGTTAAAGTTTGTGGTTAAAGTTTTTTATTCAACCTTCAAGTGAAGGCTACACCTGGTAGTTCTTGTCTGATCGTCACGGTGTCCATCTCGGAAACCAACAGGGAGTATAGCCATTTCAGTTGTCAAAATTAGCTTTAATAATTTCATACTTTTCTTTCAGGAGTTTATGCTGATCGATATAGTGTTTTAGTGTTGTATAGGTGTGATTTGTAATAAAAGATAGTTATATTAGTGTTTAGTTTAGTTTCTCTGTCGGATTTTAGTGGCGTGTTCCCTATCTTCGTGCGGGTCATTTTCGGTGTTTTGTTTACGTTTTCGACTGCTTTCTCAAATTTTTAGTTCCTCTTTGTAATTTTGGCTATTGGTCATTGGATTCTGTATATTACTTGTAATCATGAATGGTAAGTGTACGACAGGTGTTCAGACAGAGGTAAGTATGGGTGTTAAGGGAGGTCTGAGGGAGGTGAGTCGAGGGGTGCAGGTGGGGGAGAGTGAGGATCCGGAGGCATGCAGACAGTGTAATATGAGGTATGGTGGTGGTCGGTCAATGGAGAGTAGTGGGGGTATGTGCGAATTGCAGGGATATTTTACAGTTGTTAGAGAGGTGTGTTGGATTCGAGCGGGAGATTGCAGAGCTGAGAGGGAGGTTGGGGAGGGCCGGTGTATCTGGTGTTACCCCGTTGAAGGTTACCTACGATGGTGAGGTGGAAGGTGGGTGGAAGGTCGTTGTGGACTCAAGGAGGAAACTGGGAAGCAGGAAACGTGGAGGAATAACGCTTGATGTGGGGGGGGGGGGGGGGTGTAACTGAGGAGGGGGGTTCTAGTAGGAAAATTCGGAAGGTGGCGTCAGGTCAGGGCTGCGTCGAGTCCGGAAGCCAGAGTTGGCGTAAGGCTGCCAAGGTTGCTAGGCGGTGTTTAGAAAACAGGTTTAGTTTTTTAGAGTCTGATACCCCTGGGGACGAGAGTGAGGGGGAAAGTGTGGGGGGTGAGATGGTTGTTGATGATGATAGGCCAGTCGGGGTAAGGAGGGCGGTCAAGAGAAAGAGGGGGCCAGGAGCTTGCAAAACGAGAGGAGGTGCAGATGATATAGGAACTGGGGCCAGAAGAAGAAAATTAGTTGTAGCGGGGAGCAGCATTGTACGTGGGATTGACAATGTAGTTTGTGGTCCTGATAGTTCCAATCAAACAGTCTGGTGCTTTCCGGGGGCGAAGGTGGAGGATCTCAGGGACCGGGTAGATGGCATTGTGGCAGGGTCAGGACCGGAACCGGTAGTGGTGGTCCATATGGGGACCAACAATATCAGGGAGAGAAGGTCAGTAAGTTTGGTGGAGTCGTATAGAGGCTTAGTCGGCAAACTGCTAAGTAGGAATGCAAGGGTAGTCGTATCAGGGGTCCTTCCTGTCCTTGGAGGTGGGGACGAACGGAACTCAAGGATTTTGGCGCTAAATGAAGAGTTAGAGGACTACTGTGTTGATCTTGGAATTCCCTTTATCGACCATTGGGACACGTTTTGGGGCAATGGGAGCATGTACGGGCGTGACGGGCTGCATCTTAACAGGGCGGGGAAACGGGTATTAGAGGATAAAATTCTACAGGTAGCAGAGCCTTTTTTGGAGAGGAGCGGGGTGGGAGGTCAGAGGCAAGTATAACGAGAGTGGACATAGGTGGGGTGAACAAGAGTGAGGGGGACAGAATAAGTTTACCAAGACTAGCACCAGAAAACAATGGGCCCAGTAGGCGGAAGCCAATGAACCTCGGTATCCTGAAAGTGGGTTATAGCAACATCCAGGGTCTCCACCGGAAAGTAAGTGAAATTGCTATATTGATCGAGACAGAGGAGTTTGATGTCATGGGCTTAAGCGAGACGTGGGTAAGACACGAGGAACGGGTAGACCAAGTAAGCGGGTGTGTGTGGATAGGTGTAGGGCGAACGGAAGGCCAGAAAAAGGGGGGAGGGGTAGGCATGTACATTAAAGAGGATTTAAAACCGTCGCTGATTACAGATCTGGAAGATATCATCACCTCGGCTGATGTGTCAAAAGAAATTGGATGGGTAAAGATCAGTCTGAGAAACAAAAGTATTGCCCTTGGGATTGTGTACTGTGCGGTGGAGGGAAGTAAACCCAAGTGGAATGACTCGATATACTCAACACTAAGGTCCAATATCACTGAACTAGAAAACAGGGGGCTCGGTATAATTCTGATGGGCGACTTTAATGGACACATAGGTGACAAGGAAGAAGGCATAGAGGGTGGGGACAAGAAAGTCAACAGGAATGGAAGGAAGCTGTTGAACTTCACAAATGAGCTTGGTCTGAAGATTCTGAACAGGGATGCTAGATGTAAGGGGAAATGGACCTGGGAGAGAAACGACAGAAAATCAATAATTGACTACGTTCTCACAGATATGAATTTATGGAGGGAGGTGATAAGGGTAGAAGTGGATGATGAGGGCAAAATGGAGTTGGATAGTGATCACAACTTGATCACAGTGACGATGAGGGCCAAAAACCTAGAGAAAAGGAAAGGAAGCTTCAAGGAGTTTTGGGAACTCAAAAAGGATGCCGACTGGGCGAAGTTCGAAGAAAAACTGAAACCAAAGCTTGCAGCCATACACAAGGGGGGTAGTGTCCAGAAGATGGCTGACGCCATAGTTGCGAGCCTAGTGGAGGCAGGGAAGGAAAGTGTAGGAAAGATTAGGGTGCCAACACGAGAACTTGGGTACAGAGTGAACGAAGAACTGAAAAGGGCAAAAAAAGGTTCGAAAAGCTAAATGTGCTGCATACAGGAGAAGTAGAAAACTTAAGGGGTTGGAAAGCAATGAGGCCATGATAGCAAAGGAAGAATACCAACAAGCACGAAATAAAGTAAACAAGATTAAAGACGACAACCGGAGAGTGTGAAATAGCAGTCTTATTAGGACGATAAGAACGACAGGGGGGGTCGAGTTCGAGCGTATTTTGGAAATGGGTGAACAAACGTAACAAAGGGAATAACCATCAGAGCATTAAAGTAGATGGCAGAGTTACAGAAGAGCGAGATCAAATCGCATTAGAATTAGTCAAGCACTGGGAAAAGGTAAACGATAAGCGATGGGGCGTGGGGAACCCACCGGAGTGTCCGAACCAGGTCGAGGAAAATCTCTCGGACTTCGTGTGCAGCGAAATCAAAACTGAGGAGGTGCGAAGGGTGATCTCAAAATTGAGGAAAGGAAAAGCGGGAGGGGTGGACGAAATTCCTAATGAGTTTATCAAAAAAGGGGGAGAGGAACTCTTGGAAAGCCTAACTGCCATATTCAGTTTAGCCATAGAAAAACAAGAGGTCCCAAAGGAGTGGAGGGAAAGCAAAGTGACATTTATTCACAAAAAGGGGGAAAAAGACGTTTTGGATAACTATCGAGGGATCTCTGTCAGTAGCAACATTGGAAAGGTTTTCTGTAAAGTCCTTTATTGGAGACTAGAGGAGGTGACTGAGGAGAAGGGGTTTTGGGGAGAAATCCAGAATGGCTTCAGGAAGGGAAGAAGAGTAACCGACCATCTTTTCACGCTATCCCAAATGATAGAATCCGCGAAAGCAAAAAAGAAAAAGATGTTTATGGCCTTTTTGGATGTCAAAAAGGCATACGATAGAGTATGGAGGGAGGGTATGTGGCGCAAGCTGGAGGCTCTGGGCTTAGGAGGCGAGTTTGTTGGAATTATGAAAGCATTATATAAAGATGTACAGAGTGAACTGGGAAACATTACAACAAAACGTGTGCCTATGGAGATAGGCCTAAAACAGGGGTGTATCCTTTCGCCAATCCTGTTTGCATTGTACATCAAAGGTTTAGGAGATGAACTCCTGCGTAGCGACAAGGGGGTAGCAGTTGGGGACTTGAAGATCCCAGGGCTATTTTTTGCAGACGATATGGTTCTAGTGTCAGAAAGCGAAGAGGGGCTAACGAAAATGCTGGGAATTGTTGGGAAATATGGAAGCAAATGGAGACTCGAACTTAATGAAAGCAAGAGCAAAGTTATACCTGTGGGCCGCAAAGTGGACCCCACTCGAAGGTGGAGAGTGGGTGAGTTCTGCATTCCGGAAGGGAGCAACAAACTTCTCAGTGTAGGAGAGACAGGTGATTACGAGTATTTGGGGGTAAATATAAACATTACAGGAAGAGGCATCTACCGAAACCACACAAATAAATTGATTCTGAAGGGGAAGTGAATCCTTAACCAAATGAAACTTATAGGAAGAAACAGTTTCAATAAGGTTTTCGTGGGGAAAACCATTTGGGAAATGGTGGGGCTGCCAAATATAACATACGGTACGGAAGTGGTACCCCTAAACCAGATGGCCGTAAAGAGCTTGGAAATCTTACAGAACGATGCAGGCCGATGGATAACGGGGTCGAGTAATGCCGCAGCGCTAGAAGCAATCAGGGGTGAGCTTGGGTGGATGAGGATCAAGGACAGGATAGACCTGTTGAAACTTGGTTATCTTAATTATTTGGTGAATCTCCCCAACAGCCGATGGTGTAAAGTAATGTTCCTACGAATTTTCAACTCAGATATCAAAACGGGGTGGATGGTCTAAGTGAGGGAGCTAGTAGAGAACTACTCATTGGAGATCTCGGACCTGGACGTTGGGGCAAACCAGGGTAAAAAAATCGTCAGAGAAAGGGTCATGGAGGATTGTAACCGTAATTGGCGAGAGGGGGTCAAATCAAAGAGGTCTTTGGGTGGCCTGCGTGATAAAGAGAGGCCAGGTTTTGAAGAGTACCTTGATGGCACCTTTGGGGGGTCACTGCTGTTCAAGCTGAGGTCGCGATCCCTGGAGCTGAGGGGAAAAATTGGGAAAGACGGTGAAAGGGAGTGCCAGATGTGTAACTTGGGCATGGTGGAGACCCTGGAACACTTCCTTCTAGAATGCCCAAAGTATCAGTCTAAAAGAATGAGATTCACTGGGAGTATAATGGGGAAGTGGGATGGGAGAATGAAGGACATGTGGTTAGGGGGAGACTCAAAGGAGAGGGTTAATGTGCTAATCGGAGAGATTGGGAAGAATGGGGCAAGGGATGTCATCAAGCAGTTCGTCTCTGAATGTTGGGAGGAGAGGAGAAGCGTGGGAACAGGGAGGCAGTTGGGAGTTCAGGGGAAACCAAGGCCTTCTCGTCCGAGAACCGCGACAAATCTGCGACTGGCCAAAGTGTTATTATTATTACAAAATTTCATATGCTGCTTTTAGGTCATGTCTACATGAGAATGTCCCCTTTTGGTTGTGATCGGTCAACCGCTATGGCTGCCCGAGCTCAAAACCCGAAAACCATTAGCACAGTCTACAGGTCGTATTTATGAAGGGATTTCATTGCGACTTCATAGGATGCCTCTGTATAATGCCAGATGAGAACGTTCCCTTTTGGGCATGATCTGTCAACCGTGATGGCTGCCCAAGCCCAAAACCCAAAAACTTTTAGCACAGTCTGCAGGTCATGTTTAATATGTACGATGACTCCGTATGATGTCTACATGAGAATTTCCCCATTTGGGCGTGATCTATCAACCGTTACAACTGCCCGAGCCTAAAACCCCAAAACCTTTAGCACAGTCTACAGGTCATATTTATGGAGGGATTTCATTGTAACTTGATAGGTTGACTTCATATAATGTCTACATGAGAAAGACCCCTTTTGGACGTGATTGGGCAACTGTGACGGCTGCAGGTGCCCGAAGCCCGAAAACCTTCAGCACAGTCAACAGGTCATATTTGTGAAGGGATTTCATTGTAACTTCATAGGATCAATCCACATGATGCCCAGATGAGAATGTCCCCTTTTGGTTGCGATCATTCAACCATGATGGCTGCCCTAGCCCGAAGCCTGAAAACCTTTAGCACAGTCTACACGTCATATTTATGGAGGGATTTCATTGTAACTTGATAGGCTGACTTCATATGATGTCTAGATGAGAACTTCCCCTTTTGGGAACTGTGACGACAACAGAGGCCTGAAGCCCGAAAACCTTTAGAATATTCCGCAGGCCATAATTATGAAGGGATTTCATTGTAGCTTGGTAGGATGACTCCAAGTTTGTGGTTAAAAACCCAGACCCCCCCCCCCCCCAATTAGGACACCCCAATCCACCCCGACCCCACCACCCCCACCCCCCACCCATCCCCCCCACACACACACACCCACCCACCCACCCCCACCCCCAATTAGGCTTTTTTTTCTTCTTCTTCTTTTCTCCAATATGCATTTTGAACTATTTACAGTCACTACATGCGGAACCTTTTTTTAAACTTACGTAACGTAATTGACTCATATAGCCCAACATTGCTTTATGTACTGCATCTTTAATCCTTTACCTAACACAAGTTGAAGCCAACAGTACAAATTATTTTTCTGAAACATCAGATTTTTTCATTTTTTATTTACTTCTAACCATGGCTTATTACTCCTTATTGGAACAAGCTCATCAAGTTTGTTCCATTAATAGGTCATGAGGTGTGTTTTGAAGTAGTGAAATGAAAAAATAAAATTTGAGTAGCAAATTTTGTATATCACGAGTGCAGATATGGCAGATTCGTTAGGTAAACTGTTAACAAAAAATGGCTCTGACTATTTTGCGTCTAAGCATTGCCATTCCTGGGACAGTCGGGCTGCATGCGTGACATCACTCTAGTTCTTTTTAATTTTGTTGACATGTTTTTATGAAAGCCTTATTGGAAAAAGCTCATGCTTTAGTTCCAAAAAGGAGCCCTACATAGTACTTCTGCCCTGTATAAAATTGAAGAAAAGTTTCTCATAATAGTGCTTTGATTTTAGAAAGCAAATGCACCATACACAGCTTGCTGCTTTAGGATTTGCATATACACTTTTCATAAAGTGTGCCATTGGACAATTGCAAACAAATAATTCAAATCAATGCAAACAAATGTATTGTGGCTAATTTTCTGCCTATTTTCAGTTAATAAACAATTAAATAACAGAAATCAAATGTTTAACAAGATCAGTTGATGCTATGAAAGTAAAGTTACTTTCTTGGCATTCTATTTCTTGTGTTCCGAACGACCAAATAGCAGTGCTAACTGACATTCACTACATCGAATGTGTGGAACTACCCCAGAAAAAAATTTACATAATTTGAGTAGTACTCAATTGAATCCCAGGTTGACATTTCCCCGGTTGCATTTTTCAAGAAAATGGACATTTGCCCTGGATATACATTTGCCCCAAAGACATTTGCCCCTGTATATAAATCAAAGGAGGACATTTGCTCCCAATAGATATATCGGTTGAAAACGTCATTTGCCCCAGATAATAATAAATAAGATGCTGCTGTTTCAATCATTTATTAGAGTATATAATATTCATCAGCGTACAACACATGTTTATTATGTACTATTTAAATTAATACACATATCTAACAGATATCATTTCTAATGACACATATCTGATTATTCACACATGTACATTTAAAATCAAATGCATTGACCAACATCACTCAGAAATTCATTGACTGACTTGTCACCACATGCTACCTGACTGCACAATTTCTGGCCTTTCTTTTGTAGTTAACCATTTCGTGGCAAATTCTTTTCTGGGGTAGATCCATACGTTCGATACGGTGAATGTCTGTTAGCACTGTAATTTGGTCCTTCGGAATACAAGAAATAGAATGCCAAACATAAGGCTTGTCGAGTCCAACAAGATGGTTGTGTCCATTGCACCATGATTTAGAAGTGTTATTTGTCCTGGACTTATCCTCGAGAGTGGTGTTATGGAAGCTCCCTATGCTTGGTGGAAACCACAGATTGTTGGATTTGTTCTTTTGTTGGTCCACTTACATAAGTGTTTTCGAAATAGTCTATAACGTCAGAAAGGCAATCTGGAGCAGTAGCTCTGATGTGGTACATGCTGTTTTTGACTTTCTCAGTAGGCAAGAATGCTAAACCATCAAGTATGCCAACAATGTGCTTCACTTCATTGTCCTCCTATCTTCGTTCTTCTTTTGATTGTGTAAGAATAGTCGTCACACAACTTTTCACCACTTCAGTTAGTTTGAATTATTTCCATGATTAAATGATTATGTTAGAGATCAAGTAACATCTCAATATATATAGCCCAATCCTCTTGTTAGTATAATGTGGTGATTTTGATCAGGTGATTATGCTTTAATAGGGCTAAATAGTGAAACTGTTTATGTTAACATGAAAACTGTCGGTAATGTAAAAAGAAACTGTTTACTTTGAAATGAAAGTTGCTGGTTATGTGAGTATTCTTTAGTAGGTTTCACTATCTCACCAAGGCTTATAAAAGCTATTGGTATAGAGAAGCCAACTAGGTAGCCATCTTAGTAATTATGCTTTTTAAGCCTCACAAGGTGACACACTTTGTATCTACTGGACTTTGTTATTTTACCTGGGCAAATGTCCGGTCTTAAATTTAGCAACCGGGAAAAATGTCTGTGTGGCAATTGTCCATTTGGGGCAAATGTCCATGCTATTATCAGGGCAAATGTCCGTGGGGCAGTTGCCCATATCCCACCCATATGATTAACACCGTTGGTAAAAGCTGAGATTAGCAGTTTAGAATATTGCAACCTATTTCATGAATTTCCTCACTTAACCCTCAACACACTGATGTTGAAATATTAAAATTTTAAGCACCAAATGTTTCCCATAGTGCAACTAGGAAATTAATCAATTCAATCTTGTTTGACAGATCTTAATGTAATCTCTCAAACAAGACCGTATTTGTTAAATTCCTTGCTGCATTATGGGATCTGTCACACAAGATTGTATCAGTTAAATTCCTTGCTACGTAGGGTGTGGGTCAAGCCCCTGTGTGCCTTGCCCCCAGGCAATTCGGCCAACAGCTGACAAATGAATAAAATTACCTTCTGATTTGTGACCACAAAATGGCTTACACCAGACATGTTATTTCAATACTCTAAGATCAAATTAGACACGGTGGGAGGGCCATGGGTGATGAGAAAAAGGAGACTTCTGCATTTTTACCAACGTAATCCACTCTTGCATCACATCCACTGTGTAATACTCTAAATTTCCAAGGATTGTCCACACACACATGCTACTGTATTCTGGGATCTGTTGGGCTGAGGCTCGGCCCGGTTTGGCTGAGTTAAGTGTTCGCTCGAATCAGCTGGTTTGGACTGGTTTTCGGCCCAATGGCACACTGGAATCGGGGGGTTGGGGTCTGGCCTGGGTTGGCTGGTTGAGTGAATGTGAGCACGACAGGGTCTGTGTATGCTTGGCCCAGATGGTTTGGGTTGGCTTTTGGCCTGGTTGTCTTTGTGTTGTGCATTCTACTATATGGTTGCCCATGGGATTGCCAGGAGTCACCGAGTTTGACGTCGCTGTTATGTCCTTTCTGATTCGGGAGAATGATTCTGTTAAAAACCAGCCTCTAATTGGATTTGATTTTTGACCCATGTAATTATATTCCCCAAACGCAGAAAGTGGCACGCTTTATGGACAATCCATCTACCTCCATTGCTTCATTGCGGTCTACTGAACTAGTACAACTATCATATATCTTTGTTGGTTTTGTATTTTTTTTCTTTGCACTATTAAAATTAACATTTATTCTCTCTCTCTCTTTCTCTCTCTCTCTCATTCTCTCTCTCTCATTCTCTTAAACCTATATTTCCAATAGATCCTAGAACAAATACATAGAGATCCAGCTCCTTGACAAACTTTATGATCAATACACACTTGCTATCTGTCATATCTGATCTAATCTGTTTGTAATATTATTATATATATGGAAACGACAATAATAAGCCTGTGGCTTACTGTCGAATCCAGTCCACATGCTATTGTACATTACTACCTGATACTATTGGAAATAAATATTGTTAAACTAAATTCCTTGCTGCATTATGGGAAATATTTATTGTTTGGAATTTTGGTATTTTGACTTTAGTGTGCAAAAGGTTATGGTGATATGCTGTAATGTAAAATGTTATTGGAAAGGGTTCCGAGAACATTTGATATTCTGAAGTAAAAAGTTACTTGGTTTATCATCTTTATAAAACAGATAATAATTCTGGAAAAGTTAAGAAGTGAAAATAAGGCAGTCAATGTAATTTCTTACAATGTGAGTGGAGTCCACTAATGTAGGTGAACAGAAAATGAGAGGATGACCATTTTCCAAACAGGTACTGGCTTTGGATTTAACTGGTAAAGTGCTGAGTTTTTTCTGACAACAAATCAAAGCTCATCATATACTGCTCTATTACATTTAATTGGATAATGCCTTATAGGCACTATCCAATTAAATGTCAGAGAGCAAGGTATTGTATAAAAAATCTGATTCATATCAGGGACAATAAAGGCTTCCTCAGGCAGAATGCAGCTACAGACAGTTATTGCCTGTCACTTTTAGTAAAGCCCAAATATGGGCTTCCAGCACTCTACCAGTTAAGTACAAAATATAAATGTTGAAAATGATACTGATATTCCACCTGCACCAAAAAACAGACACATTAAATGTATTTAAAGGGTATATATATAATATATGTAAGCAATCTGAACTTGTCTTTGAAGGGTAATACAACAACAACAGTTTGGTCACTACATGGTAACTATGGTACAATCTGGAAGAATGGACAGATATCATTTGTCAGCACAAGTGATTATAATGTCGTCTTTGAAATTGTCAGTGGAGGAAGTATAGCAGGCTATATTGCTTTTGACGATGTTGCATTTAAGACAGGACAATGTGCAGGTAATCTCATATTTAAATCTGAGTGTACCTCTCACAGACATTACCCTAACCCCAAAACAAACAAATTTAATGGGTTTCAGGGAATTTCTGATCATTATGGTGTATTCTCCAGGCATTGGCATAACATAGGATGGTTTTCCAATCACCATATTTGGGGTCAGTGAAATATTTTGGGTTTTATTTGTCCAATACTGTGCTGTTTGGTGGCTAGTAATTAATATTTGTAACTCAATCAAGAAAATCTCCATGATAGGTCAATGAAATAGTGGAAGGAACCTCTGAGCCCCATTAAAGCTCTACATTAATTGACTTTTCTAATGGTAAAAAAATGATGTATAAATCTTGGTGGGATTAGTTGCAGAAAACTTTCACTAATTGAATTACAATGAAGAAACAATCTTCACACAATTCTTTGAAATGATATTGACTCATTTCCTGTTTCACTGAAAGTTAAAAATCAAAATGCTATGGCATTTGTACTTTGTTAAAATACTTATCTCAGATTTATATCAATTGCATTTGTGCCTTGTTAAACCTTAACATGAATAGCAGATGACACTTTCAAAAACAATTCTTAAATAACTCAGTAGTTTTATTTTATGCATGATAAGTTTACATTGATTGTAAATCAAACTTGTTAGGCTTTTCCCTCTGGAAAAGTGTATTGTTTTTCTACGGATTATTATTTTTTAGGCTTTTTTCCCTCTGGAAAAGTCTATTGTTTTTTTATGCATTTTTTTTCTTAGGCTTTCCCAAGAACTATTGTTATTCTTAAATTTCAAAAAAATTTCCTTGTTATTTTTGTTAAAATTTTTTTTCTTCCCCCTTAATTTTGTCTGTGTGGCATAGCTCGAAAACTGGCTGAACAATTTCAACCAAATTTGGCACACTTATGTAGCACCATGGGAACTCGCAAAATCCCATTTGCCATGTCTGTGAAAACGCGTATTTTCAAAATATTCTGCCAAAACCTTCAAAATTTCACCATTTTTCGAATGTCTCAAAATTGTTTACAGTTATTTAGCTAAAATTTTCCACACATTTAGAGCATAATATGATACACCACAATCACCACTCAATCTTTCAACATTAACCCCCATTGGCCAAAAATGACATGAATATAGCTTTTTTTCTTCAAAATTGACCAACTTCAAGGGCAAATTTCTCTAATTGCAAGGTTGTAACAATTATTTTGATATAGATAGATGAAACAATGATTGTGGGAGAAAGTTACTGTTTACTTTTTAATCTCAGATTTAACCCTCAAGCACAATGAGGGCGAGAATAAGAGTATCGTTTGAAAATGCAAAAATTAGCCAACTTTGGTTGCTTTTTCTCTCATTTTGGAAAGGGTTAATTTCAAAAACTTTTCATGTACGTATTCCCAATTGATTACTGAACATATTTGCTGTAGTAAGTTTTGTTAAAAAGTTTAACCCTATCCCATTCTGGTTGCATAAAAGTAAGTACCGTCCAAAAAACTCCAATTTTTTTCAGAATTTGGTAAGTTTAGGTGACGATTTACTCCATTTTTAATTGATTGAGCACTGAATGTTTTCTGTATGCAGCATTCAGAGTATGACAAATTTTGTTTTATATGTTATTATTAAAAGTTTAACCCTTGGCAGATTTGAGACTTGCCATAAGGGTACTGTCGGAATAATTGTTATTTTCGCCAACTTTTAAATGCAATTTCTCAGCACTGGAGCCATATTTTCTCAAAACCTTTTCCATGAGAAGATAGGGCATTCATCCAAGAACAGTTTTGCTGCTATATGTTTTATACCAAGTTTTAACTCTCACTCAGTTGTCAGGCCTTGAATTGGAGTACCCTCAACTTGTAATGTTCATTCAAATACCAAGATTCAAGATTAGTCCATGTCTCTTTTCAGACACTCAGTCTGTGATTGATGTTCACACATTTAGAGCATAATATGATGCACTAAAATCACCACACAAATATTTCAAAACTAACCCCTATTGGCCACAAATGATATGAATATAGCATTTTATCTTCAAGATTGACTAACTTTAAGGGCAAATTTCATTAATTTTGAGGTTGTTGTAACAATTATTTTTGTATCCATACATGCAACAATGCTTGCAGAAGAAAGTTACTGTTTAGTTTTTAATCTCGACTTTAACCCCCAGGCAATTTCCCCCCAATTTTGTCTGTGGCATAGCTCAAAAACTAGCTGAACGATTTCAACCAAATTTGGCACACTTATGTAGCACCATGGGAACTCGCAAAATCCCATTTGCCATGTCTGTGAAAACACGTATTTTCAAAATATTCTGCCAAAACTTTCAAAATTTTAACATTTTTCGAAAGTCTCAAAACTGTTTAAAGTTATTTAGCTCAAATTTTCCACACATTTAGAGCATAATATGATACACCACAATCAACACTCAAATCTTCCAATATTAACCCCCCTTGGCCAAAAATGACATGAATATAGCTTTTTTCTTCAAAATTGACCAACTTCAAGGGCAAATTTCTCTAGTTACAAGGTAGTTGTAACAATTATTTTGGTATAGCTAGATGCAACAATGATTGTGGAAGAAAGTTACTGTTTACTTTTCAATCTGATTTAACCCTCAAGCACAATGAGGGCGAGAATAAGAGTACCGTTTGAAAATGCCAAAATTAGCCATCTTTGGTTGCTTTTTCAATCATTTTGGAAAGGTTTAATTTCAAAAACTTTACTGACTAGATTTTAGAAACACTAGTGTGTATACACAAAGTAAACCCTGATGATTGATCATTATGTACAGAAAAATTGGATTAAATAATTAATATGGCTGATAGTTTCATGTGTACACAAAACCGCCTTCTTTTTCACATTAATAAGTTGGGAAAGCCCATAATTTGGTCAACAAATTACAATTTTCTAATTTTTTTTTTCCACACATTTTGTCCGTGCGATTCAGAAGCCATTTTCGAACCGATTTTCACACAATTTTGCACACGCATAGAGGGGCACAAAATCTAAAAATGTACCGAAGCAGAATTTTCAATTTAACCCTTATTTCGCCAGAATTGGCAAAAAAAATGTCAAAATTAAGGTTTATAGGCACTTTCTTGAACCATGTCTTGAAGATTTTTTTTTTACAACCAATGACACAACCATTCATATACAAGAGATATTAAACAATGCATATGTTAACCCTCCACAGGCTGCAAAACATCGAAATTTTGATGAAATGGGCTGCTTTCAGGCCCCTAAAGGATCCAAATAATACACGAGAGGTAAACATAACTTCCTTTATTGGAAGTGGCATTCGCCATCGATCATTTTTGTAAGTAATAAGGCTATTCAAAAAACCAAGCGTTAACCCATTTTGGGCTGGTTAAACTGCAGTACCCCTCAAAAGCTTAAAAATTCATGTTTTCTGTGGATTTCTCTAAACGAGTCTTGTAGACTTTCAAGAAGAATTGGCCAAATGCAGGCCTTGATGTGACAATAGAAGTTGCATGGACAAAATACTTTGTGAGCATTTGTTAACCCTCTGCTAAAAGTCAAAATTGTGATAAAATGGGCTGTTTTTGGACACCAACAGCACCCAATAGGTACGCCACAAAGAAAAGTGCCTTCTTTTATCGAGTGCACAATTTATACGTAAACATTTTTGTAAGTAGTAAGGGTATTCAAAAGTTGAAGTCTTAACCCATTTTGGGCAGGCTAAAGAGAGACACTCCTCAAAATTCTCATTTTCTGTGCATTTCTCTAAAAACATCTTGTAGGTTTTCAAGAAAAAATGACAACTCGCAGGTCTTTGTGTGACATTACAAGTTGCATGAACAAAATATTCTGGTGAGCGTTTATTAACCCTCTACATCCTGCCAAGCATCGTAATTTTGTTGAAATGGGTTGTTCACAGACACACACAGCACCTAATGTATACCCGAGAAATAAACATAATCTCCTTTGTTGGAAGTGGAATTCGCCGAGGGCCATTTTTGTAAGTAATAAGGGTATTCAAAAAAACCAAGTGTTAACCCCTTTTGTGGTGGTTAATAGCGATACCTATCAAAAACGTAAAAAATTCATGTTTTCCCTGGATTTCTTTACAAACATCTTGTAGGGTTTTCAAGAGATAATGGCCATTGATAGATCTTGGTGTCACATTACCAGCTGCATGGATAAATTATTCCGGTAAGCATTTGTTAACCCTCCATGGGCGCTAAATGTCAAAATTTTGAAAAAATAGTCTGTTTTTGGACACCAACAACATCAAATGGGGATGCCACAGAGAAATGTAACTTTTACCGAATGCAAAACTGATAGGGAAACATTTTTATTTTAACTTGACAAAGTCAAGATAAGCTTTTGCCATCACATGTTCGGAAGTCTGTTAGTCTGTGAGTCTGTTCACGTTTTCCTTTAGCACAGACTACACCCCATAGTTCTTATCAGATTGTCACAAAATTTCATATGCAGGTTTGGGGTCATGTCTAGATGAGAACGTCCCCAACTGGTATGGCTGCCCGAGGCCAAAAACCATTAGCACAATGTACAGGTTGTATTTATGAAGGGATTTCATTGTAATTTGGTAGGATGCCTCTGTATAATGTTGAGATGAGAACGTCCCCTTTTGGTCATGATCTGTAAACCGTGATGGCTGCCCAAGCCCGAAACTTTTAGGACAGTCTGCAGATCATATTTAATATGGAGGGATTTCATGGTAACTTGGTAGAATGACTCCGTATGATGTCTAGATGAGAACTTACCCATTTTGTCGCGATCTGTCAACCGGTATGGCTGCTCGAGCCCAAAACCCCAAAACCTTTAGCACAGTCTACAGGCCATATTTATGGAGGGATTTCATTGTAACTTGGTAGGTTGACTTCATATAATGTCTAGATGAGAACATCCCCTTTTGGATGCGATTGGTCAACTGTGACGGCTACAGAGGCCCAAAAACCTTTAGCACAGTCTACAGATCATATTTATGAAGGGATTTCATTGTAACTTGGTAGGATGACTCCAAATAATGTCTAGATGAGAACATCCCCTTTTGGTGGCAATCATTCAGCCGTGATGGCTGCCCGAGCCTAAAACCCCAAAACCCTTAGCATAGTCTATAGGTCGTATTTATGGAAGGATTTCATTGTAACTTGTTAGGTTGACTCCATATAATAATTAGATGATGACATCCCCTTTTGGTCGTGATTGGTCAACTGTGACGGCTACAGGGGCCCGAAGCCCAAAAACCTTGAGCACAGTCTACAGGTCATATTTATGAAGGGATTTTATTGTAACTACGTAGGATCACTCCAGATAATGCCCAGATGAGAACATCCCCTTTTGGTCGCGATCATTCAACCATGATGGCTGCCCGAGCCCAAAACCCCAAAAACTTTAGTACAGACTACAGGTTGTATTTGTGAAGGGATTTCATTGTAACTTGGCAGAATGACTCAGTATAATGTCAAGATGAGCATGCCCCCTTTTAGTTGCAATCGGTCAACTGTGATGGCGACACAGGCCTGAAGCCCAAAAACCATTAGCACAGTTTACAGGCCATATTTATGAAGGGATTTCATTGTAACTTTATAGGATGACTCGTTTTGGAATAATTTCACTGTAACTTAGTAACTTTCATTGACATACATTAACTGTGAGGGCCACATACATAAACTGTGAAGGCCACATTAACCCACCCCTCAGTTCTTCAGTACAGTCTACACCTCATATTATTTTTATTAAAAACATAGCATACAGGGAACAGAAATTAACATATTCCCAATTATCACAATTCTTGTCTTATTTCATAATCCTTTCATAAACGTTGAACATTATCCTTTTCATCAAACACTACACACAGACAAGTTAAGCTACAGTGTCATTGACACTTTCATTGTAAGTAGTAAGGGTATTCAAAAATCGAGGTCTTAACCCATTTTTGACTGGTTAAGGAGATATATCCCTTAAAAGCTTAAAATTCCAGTATTCAATGGATTTCTCCTAAAAAAGTTTCAAGACAAATTGACCATTCGCAGGTCTTGGAGTGACATTACAAGTTGCATGGACAAAATATTACGGTAAGCATTTGTTAACCCTCCAGAGGCTGCCAAACATAGACATTTTGAGAAAATGGGCTGTTCTTGGGCACCCATAACACCCAATGTGTACCTGCGATGAACATAATCTCCTTCATTGGAAGTGGAATTCAATGAGGATAATTTTTGTAAGTAATGAAGGTATTCACAAAACCAAGCATTAACCAGTTTAGGGCTAGTTACAGAGCAGTACCCCTCAAAAGGTTAAAAATTCATGTTATCCGAGGATTTCTCTAAAAACATCTCGTAGATTTTCAAGAAAAATTGGCCATTCTCAGATCTTAGTGTGACATTAGAAGTTGCATGTTCAAAATATTCCGGTAAGCATTTGTTAACCCTCTGCAGGTTCTCAAACATCAAAAGTTTGATAAAATGGGCTGTGTTTGCATACCCACAGCACCCAAAGTTAAGAGGAGAGATCAACATAAGTGGAAGTAGAATTCATTGAGAATTATTTTTGGAAGTAATGAGGGTATTCAAAAAACAACCCTTTTTGGGCTGGATAAACAATCATAACCATCAAAAGCTTAAAGTTCATGTTCTCCCTGGATTTCTCTGAAAACATCTTGTAGATTTTAAAGAAAAAATGGCCATTCGCAGTTCTTGGTGAGACATTACAAGTTACATGGAAAATATTCCTGTTAGCGCTTGTTAACCCTCTACAAGCTGCCAGACATCAATATTTTGGATACATTTGAGATAAAATGGACCATTTTCAAATAGCCACAGCACTCAGTAGGTATCTGTCAAACAAACATAACTCATTTTGTCGGTCATTAACTTGTCGGACGACGATATTGATATTAACCCTCTCCACCATTAATGATGGTTTTTACCTAAACTTTTTTTTATCAAACTGAGTCATTTGAGACTACTATACCCACCTTTCTCCTAACATCAGTAAAGGAACTTCAGTGAGACAGTTAAGAACAATTCATCAAACACTCGGGGGTCATGAAAAATCATGGAATCTCATCTGGAAAAGCCACGATTCGCCAGAATCATAATGTCTAGTTATTTTTCAGTTTCTGCACTTTGTAGTTTCCCTCATGATTACAAAGGGAAAGCATAGTTTGATTTATAGGCTTTTTTATGCGCTCCCAACTAAAAGTCAGAAGGCATATTGTTTTAACCATGTCCATCCATCCATCTGTCTGTTCGTCCATCTGTATATGGTGTACAAGGTTTGTCCGCCTAACTCTTCATAAAGTTTTCAAGCTAGTACCTTTTTATTTTGCAAGATATTTATACATATATACATTGCCAGGAATTTGATTTTGTCCAATTTTTTACAAAATTACGAGTTGTTGAACTTCTTACAGACACAGCACATGTGCAAGTAACAAATCACTGTTTGCTCTTCAACCTCCTGTGTCCATGTGCTGTGTGGGTGCATGCTTCAGTCCAATCTTTCAGGTAAAATGGTAGTTATGGTCCTTGTTTCGTGCAAAAAGTATTGCTGTTTTGGGGTATTCAAATAAAACAATTTCTGGCCTTTTTGCCATAATCATCTGAAATTTCACAATTTTATTTGACATAACAAAAAGAAGTTTGGTTTTCAGCCTTGTAAGTATTGTGGTAGGTATGACCCATGATTGTGCATAAGTTTGAATTATTTTAGGCTTTCATCACTAAGACAAGTCGGTGCGGGTGGGTTCGTGGGTGGTGAAAATAGTGTTCCATGGGTACTACCATACTAGTTTATTCGATGTGCTTTTATATAACTTGCCAGCAGAATAAGGTCTCTTCACAGAACCAGGAAAGTGGTTCACTACAAAATCAAAGTAGGGAAGTTTTCCCACCCCTTGAACATTTACAGTTTCTTAATTTTTTCAGAATAAAACACAATGATCGTAATCTATGTTCATCTTATGAACCACAACTTGCAGCTGATGGTCCTTGAGCTGACAATTACCTAGTGATTATTCATCAGATAGTTGCAGAACACACGGAATACTCAGTTATTTAATTATTCATCAGATAATTGCATCTAAGTACTTAATTCCACGAATTGAGTATTCCGTGTGTTCTGTACTGGCCTCGTATATACTTGGTTAACTAGCATTCCCTTTTGGGTCTGTCGGTGGCCGAGTGGTGTGCGTGGTTCAGTATAGTTTCGCTAGGCGGTTGGTGCCGAAGGAAGCTCTCTCGGCATGGGTTCGAACCCCCGCCATGCCAATGTAAACAAAACCAGCGTCCTTTCTTAATTCTATGGCATCCGAGAAATTTGAAAAAGACAAGTGTCGCTGATTTCTTCTGAGGTGCAGTTCGTGGAATTAAGTACTTAGATGCAACTATCTGATGAATAATTAAATAATTGAGTATTTCGTGTGTTCTGTACTGGCCTCGTATATACTTGGTTAACTAGCATTCCTTTTGGGTCTGTCGGTGGCCGAGTGGTGTGCGTGGTTCAGTATAGTTTCGCTAGGCGGTTGGTGCCGAAGGAAGCTCTCTCGGCATGGGTTCGAACCCCCGCCATGCCAATGTAAACAATTACCTAGTGATTGTTTTCCCTTCCAGAAATCATAACTAGGTAATCCATGGAGAACTTCACCACCGTCCCTGTACTGTATGTTGCTTAACAGCTTTCTATCAACAAAGACCGAAATATAAGGAGCTTCTATGGCAATTATGAAGTAAACAATGGCACTGAAACAGTTGATTCTTTGTAAATACAACTTGGGGCTGTTTATTTTGTTTCAAACATTTACCAATCGCACATTTTTACTTGTGTTGGAGTGAATGTTGAAATAAAATCATTAGATTCATGATCTACAGTGAGATCTAGTAAAATGTACTCTCTCCCATAAATGTATGTAGCCACAGGAAGGAAATACACTGTAGAGTCATGTTATACTTTGTTATTTTCTTTAGAACATTATAGTACCATAAACATTGTATTTTTACTGGATATATTTTTATTTTAGTTTTACCTAGTGTGGCTGCTGGATCCACAGTTTCACCCTCAGTAACACCAACCACTTCAGCAGGTACCACTGCACCTTCAGGTAAGTTTTCTTCATTTGAGTTTTGTTCAGTCAAGATGTTTGTGTTGCAGTAATGTTTGAAATTAAGTTTTGATTTTCTGTAAGCATTATTCAGCACAATTAAGCTCAAGTGCTCTTCATTTTTTAAATTTATTTGTTTATTTATTTATTTTAGTACTTTGGCAGTTTTTAGCTCACCTGAGCGAAGCTCAAGGGGAGCTTTACTAATCACTTTCTGTCCGGCGTCCGGCGTCGTCCGTCCGGCGTTAACTTTACATTATCGACTTCTCCTCCTAAACCACTAGCCCAATTTTATTCAAATGTTGGCTAAATGTTTATTACCTAATGCCAATTCAGATTTGTTCAAATGAAGTTGCCCCTCCTCCTGGGTGGTGCCACGCCCCCAAGGGGCACCAAAATCTTTGTAAATCTTCTTCTCATGAACCAGCAGTAGCAGAGACTTGATATTTGGTGTGCAGCTTCCTTTTGAGGTGTAGACTCAGATTTGTTCAAGAGAAGTTTGTGGGGCTATACTTGGCGTTGTTATGAGAGGGGCAAAATTTTTTGCCCCGCCCAAAATTTCTATTTTCCAAACCGAGAGGCTGATTTGAACCAAATTTTATGTGAGGGCTTATTGGGTCATGAGTACTTGATTTATGCAAAAAAAATTTTTCCCGCAGCCCCGTGGGAACCGCAGGAGCTAAAAATAGAAAAAATTTAAAACGCCCATATCTCCAAAACTGCACGGCACTGAGAATTTTTATTTGGTGTGCAGCTTCCTTAGGACCAACAGAAAGGATTGGTAAAAAAAAATTGCCATCGGTTTTATCATAGGGTACAGTTTCGGGACTTTGAAAAAGTGCTGAGTCAGCACTTTTTAACACTGTAGGCAATGGAAAAAACATTAAAAAATCTTCTTCTCCAGATCCAGCAGGCAGAATCTTTTGATATTTGGTATGCAACATTGTAGGGTGGATCTGATTCAAGTTTGTTCAAATCGGCCCCCTGGGTTCATATTTGGGCTCAGTATAGGAGCCCGATTTCGAACTTAGTGCATTTCAGGCAAATTTCTTAAAAAATCTTCTTCTCCAGATCCAGCAGGCAGAATCTTTTGATATTTGGTATGCAACATTGTGGGGTGGATCTGATTCAAGTTTGTTCAAATCGGCCCCCTGTGTTTATATTTGGGTTCAGTATAGGAGCCCAAATTTGAACTTACTGCATTTCAGGCAAATTTCTTTGAAAATCTTCTTCTCCAGATCCAGCAGGCAGAATCTTTTGATATTTGGTATGCAACATTGTAGGGTGGATCTGATTCAAGTTTGTTCAAATCGGCTCCCTAGATTCATATTTGGGCTCACTATAGGAGCTCGAATTCGAATTTAGTGCATTTCAGGCAAATTTCTTAAAAAATCTTCTTCTCCAGATCCAGCAGGCAGAATCTTTTGATATTTGGTATGCAATGTTGCGGGGTAGATCTGATTCAAGTTTGTTCAAATCGGCCCCCTGGATACATATTTGGGCTTACTATAGAAGCCCGAATTCGAACTTAGTGCATTTCAGGCAAATTTCTTAAAAAATCATCTTCTCCAGATCCAGCCGGCAGAATCTTTTCATATTTGGTAAGCAACATTGTGGGGTGGATCTGATTCAAGATTGTTCAAATCGGTCCCCTGGGTTAATATTTGGGCTCAGTATAGGAGCCCGATTTCGAACTTAGTGCATTTCAGGCAAATTTCTTAAAAAATCTTCTTCTCCAGATCCAGCAGGCAGAATCTTTTGATATTTGGTATGCAACATTGTAGGGTGGATCTGATTCAAGTTTATTCAAATCGGCCCCCTGGGTTCATATTTGGGCTCATATTTGGGCTCAGTATAGGAGCCCAATTTCGAACTTAGTGCATTTAGGCAAATTTCTTAAAAAATCTTCTTCTCCAGATCCAGCAGGCAGAATCTTTTGATACTTGGTATGCAACATTGTGGGGTGGATCTGATTCAAGTTTGTTCAAATCGGCTTCCTAGATTCATATTTGGGCTCACTATAGAAGCTCGAATTTGAACTTAGTGCATTTCATGCAAATTTCTTAAAAAATCTTCTTCTCCAGATCCAGCAGGCAGAATCTTTTCATATTTGGTAAGCAACATTGTGGGGTGGATCTGATTCAAGTTTGTTCAAATCGGCCCCCTGGGTTTATATTTGGGCTCAGTATAGGAGCCCAAATTTGAACTTAGTGCATTTCAAGCAAATTTATTAAAAAATCTTCTTCTCCAGATCCAGCAGGCAGAATCTTTTGATATTTGGTATGCAACATTGTGGGGTGGATCTGATTCAAGTTTGTTCAAATCGGCTTCCTAGATTCATATTTGGGCTCACTATAGAAGCTCGAATTCGAACTTAGTGCATTTCAGTCAAATTTCTTAAAAAATTTTCTTCTCCAGATCCAGCAAGCAGAATCTTTTGATATTTGGTATGCAACATTGTGGGATGGATCTGATGCAAATTTGTTTAAATCGGCTCCCTAGATTCATATTTGAGCTTACTATAGAAGCTCGAATTCGAATTTAGTGCATTTCAGGCAAATTTCTTAAAAAATCATCTTCTCCAGATCCAGCAGGCAGAATCTTTTGATATTTGGTATGCAACATTGCGGGGTGGATCTGATTCAAGTTTGTTCAAATCGGCCCCCTGGATTCATATTTGGGCTTAATATAGAAGCCTGAATTCGGACTTAGTGCATTTCGGGCAAATTTATTAAAAAATCTTCTTCTCCAGATCCAGCAGGCAGAATCTTTTGATATTTGGTATGCAACATTGTGGGGTGGATCTGATTCAAGTTTGTTCAAATCGGCTTCCTAGATTCATATTTGGGCTCACTATAGAAGCTCGAATTCGAACTTAGTGCATTTCAGTCAAATTTCTTAAAAAATCATCTTCTCCAGATCCAGCAGGCAGAATCTTTTGATATTTGGTATGCAACATTGCGGGGTGGATCTGATTCAAGTTTGTTCAAATCGGCCCCCTGGATTCATATTTGGGCTCACTATAGAAGCTCGAATTCAAACTTAGTGCATTTCGGGCAAATTTCTTCAAAAATCTTCTTCTCCAGATCCAGCAGGCAGAATCTTTTGATATTTGGTATGCAACATTGCGGGGTGGATCTGATTCAAGTTTGTTCAAATCGGCCCCCTGGATTCATATTTGGGCTTAATATAGAAGCCCGAATTCGCACTTAGTGCATTTCAGGCAAATTTCTTCAAAAATCTTCTTCTCCAGATCCAGCAGGCAGAATCTTTTGATATTTGGTATGCAACATTGCGGGGTGGATCTGATTCAAGTTTGTTCAAATCGGCCCCCTGGATTCATATTTGGGCTTAATATAGAAGCCCGAATTCGCACTTAGTGCATTTCAGGCAAATTTCTTCAAAAATCTTCTTCTCCAGATCCAGCAGGCAGAATCTTTTGATATTTGGTATGCAACATTGTGGGGTGGATCTGATTCAAGTTTGTTCAAATCGGCTTCCTAGTTTCATATTTGGGCTCACTATAGAAGCTCGAATTCGAACTTAGTGCATTTCAGGCAAATTTCTTAAAAAATCTTCTTCTCCAGATCCAGCTTCAGAATCTTTTCATATTTGGTAAGCAACATTGTGGGGTGGATCTGATTCAAGTTTGTTCAAATCTGCCCCCTGGGTTTATATTTGGGCTCCATATAGGAGCCCAAATTTTAACTTAGTGCATTTCAGGCATATTTCTTAAAAAATCTTCTTCTCCAGATCCAGCAGGCAGAATCTTTTGATATTTGGTATGCAACATTGTAGGGTGGATCTGATTGTGATTCATGAACGTATTTATTTGAAAAGTTGATAGAATCTTAGACAAAATTGGCAGAAAAGATCTACTATAGAAGGGGTGGTATCCAGGGTGAACCGTTTACCCAAATCTAGCAGTACTAATGCATTATTCACACAAATCTTCATTCAAATTTTATGACCCCTCATTGGAACACACGCATTCAGCTCATTCCAACAAAGGTCATATGCCATGTTTTCGAGACAAAGGAATAAAAATTTTAGTTATTCATGAAATTTTTAGGCAACTGTTGTCTGTTATTCACATTGCTTCATGAAATTTCAGTACTTTTAGAAGTTACCTCAGTAATCAAGGGTTAATTCCCCTTAATTAAATGTCGCCTCTAAAAAACAACCACTTTGCATATCTTACCTTTTTACCAGCATAACTGCCAAAACTTGTCAGCATTCTTCGCAAAAATTGCTATTCAAATTTTAATTTTTGTCTCTTAAACATACATGTACTTATCGCTTGTAAATACCCCATTGGAATGAGCTTTTTGAGCTCATTCCAATGAGAGGTCGCACACCATGCTTTTTGAGTCAAAAAAGCAATTTTTTTAGTTATTCCAGAATTTCGTACGTAAAACACAGCTTTATGACTTCACATTAAAATGAGCTCTCTAAGCTTGTTCCAATCAACATTCACGCACTATGTCTTTCACACAAAAAATAAAATTTTCCATTTATTCAGGAATTTTGTTTGCAAGAACACTCTTAACCCCCCGCCCCCCCCCCCCACACACACAAACACACACACACACACACAAACACACACACACACATCTAAAAGTTCGTCAGCAAAAAAACAGTTACTTCAATTTTTAAATGCATTATAGGAACAACTTGCCTAATCAAATTTAAATACTTTTGCATCATTCTGTATCTAGAACAAACCATTTACCATATCTTTACGCAAAATTCTCCAGCATCATTCACAAAAAAACACCATTATTTATATATTCACATTTCTGTCTCAAAAATATACCTGATCTTCCCATACCCCTATTGGAATAAGCTGTTTGAGCTTGTTCCAATGATGATAAAAAAAAATAAAATTTGTGAAGAGAAAAAACAGTTACTTCAATTTTTAAATGCATTATAGGAACAACTTGCCTAATCAAATTTAAATACTTTTGCATCATTCTGTATCTAGAACAAACCATTTACCATATCTTTACGCAAAATTCTCCAGCATCATTCACAAAAAAACACCATTATTTATATATTCACATTTCTGTCTCAAAAATATACCTGATCTTCCCATACCCCTACTGGAATAAGCTGTTTGAGCTTGTTCCAATGATGATAAAAAAAACTAATATTTTGGAAAATTTGTGAAAATTTTTGTTTTCTTGCATGCAAATATATACATGTAGCACATGGAAGATATCCACAGTTGGGGAGAGATGTCCAAGGCTATCTCTTCACATTCCTTGTTTGTGCTTCATGCTAAACCAGTTTGTCTGCAGAGATAAATTTGCTTTATTAAAAATCATTGGAGATTGGCCACACACCAATGATTTTAAATAAAACTAATTTTAGGTAACAAATGTTGAACTTCAAACAAAATCTATCACTCAACCAGTTAATGTTGATGAGGCATGACATGGTGAAGGTGACCTAAAATACTTCTTAGAGTCACTTTGTCAGGTGAGCGATTAAGGCCACGTGGGGCCTCTTGTATTTTATTATATTCCCACTTTCGAAGAAAATGGTGGTATACTGGATTACATCCGTCCGTCTGCCCGTCAGAACATCCGTCTGTCCGTCCATCTGTGAGTCCTTTCGAGAATATTTCATAACTTTTATAACTTAAGTAAATTATTATATTTTTATACTGTACCAATGACCCAGACTTAGCTGGTGCTAACTCTAACAAAACCAGGGCCAAACACAAATTTTGCCCCCCAATCCCCAAAATTTGCATCCAAAACAAAAAGAAATCATGTCCTAAAGGACCTCCATACTACGCCTCTACTGCGCATGCGCAGTGACGCAGTCGTCCCGAAATTGGCGCCAATTATCATTCTCTGTTTGGCCCTTCATCAGTCAACATCTCACTGATCTTTGTGCTTGTAAATCTCAGTTTAAAGGATGCCAGACACGTAATTTTTGGAGAAAATGTGATTCTAAGGAGGATAGAAGGAGGAGAAGAAAAAGAAGTGGCAAAAAATAATCAGGGCTGTACTTAAAATTTTTTGATGAAATTATGTTAAGTTGCCTATTTTCGAGGCATGGGCCTCTTGTTGTCATTCTTGCTAATTGTTGCACTGCTTATTCAGTGTTTCCTCTCCCCTAGCCTTCTAAAGTCCCCCCTTGCAATTCTCCCATGCTTTTGGCATATTTTTGAGAAATTTCATTTCTAAAATTTCCTGGGAGAGTTGCTTGGTTACAGAATGTTTTCTGTTATTTTCCCCATAGTTACGTTTTCACCCATGGGTGTATAACGTTTGTGTCCTGCATCTTCCATCTGATGTTCTACAGATTCTCCCCTGGGAGTCTCTGTTTTGCATCAGATAGAGTGTAATTGATGACTGATTCCGGGCCAGTTTTTTCAGTGCCTGGAGTCATGTTTTCTGGTGTTTTTACACTGTTTGTTTTCATTGGCAACAGCCTTTTTTGAGGGGGGCTGTTTGCCTTTGTTGTAGTTTATCTCATTATAAGATACATTTATATTATCCGAAAGTGTCTCATTAATTATTTTATATAAATTTAAAATTTTTGACCACACTTTGCCATCGGATCCATCAGGGCTCAACGTTACTTTTCAGCAACTTTGGCTTCGCTGAAAAAATATTTTTTCAAAATTATTTTGTTTTGCAATTGTTTTTTCATTTATTAATGGATCATGTTATTATGTATCTTTGTGTCAGGGGTTTTTGCGAGTAACTAGGACTTATTGTTGTTCTTTCACAATGAAGGGACGTTGTTCAAATTGTAATAGGAAGAAATCTTCCTCTGACTTTCATGATCATTGTATTAATTGTAGTCAGTGTTCTCGCATTAATCCCTGTCCTATATGTGAACATTGGGATGAGAAACATTGGAAACGTGTGTCACGATATGTTGTTTCTGGAGAAAGAGTGATGCCGGCTCGTTCTCCGCAAGGTCACTCTACTCTCTCAGTTTCTATTTCAGAGGAACCAGAACAGGGTGATGTTTCCATGTTATCTTCTTCAAGTGTGCGTCCGTCGTCACAAATGAATTCAGAGCTAGCGGCAAAAGTGCTCATGGAGATTAGACAAATGTCGTCCGCTAGCTCGCCCGGTGTAGCGTCCATTCACCGAATGGTTCGGCAGCCGGGTTCGTCCGATGCGGTCCAAGAGGAAATTTTGGGTGATGCGAGCACTATAAACATAATAGATGCACACCCAGTGACGGCAGATAGTAAGCGAGAACGGAGGAAGCCTTTTAGTCCGGTTCCTAGCTCGTCCAGGTCCAGCTGGGCCGCGAGCGAGAGAGGTCCCTCTCTCGTACAACAACATCTGGGACCAGATGTTGTGGTACAAAATGTGTCTTTAGCGGAGCATACGTCCGTCGCTCGGGACGCTCCGTTGTATAAGCAGTCCGCAGAGACTGTTAAGGCTTCCTCTTCTCGTCAGCGCACACGACCGCACCTTGGCTGCGTGACCGCCGATATATTACCAGCTTCGCCGATCAAGGATTCTTCAGCAACCAGGTCACACCATCCGGCAGCCAGGGATTCGAGACCGATGGACTCTGGACGTTCGCATAGGAAAAGTATGCGGGAGCCATCTGATGCGGAGCTGCCCTCGGCGAAGCAGCGAAAGACTGCGCCTCCGCAGGTCTCGACGCCGGACATTCTTGTGCAGATAGCACAGCTTATCGCAGCATCCCAGCAGCCGACAGAAACGGTGTCGGATCGAGAATTATCCGACGGCGCTGGGTCGGTACGCTCCGCCGAAGCATCGGGGGCGGACGACCGGGAACATCATGAGGTCCGACCGGATGGTGAAAGGGATACGGATGACTTGGAGCTATCCCTTTCGGAACAACATAAAGCTGCCGTGGACTTCATCCGGCACTTTCTCCCTCAAGTTGTTCCGTCGGGCCAGACTGCTGCGCTTCCGGACAAGAGAATTATAGCGTCATTGGACTCTGAATTTTTTGAGCGGTTCAGGGACATCGCTCCCGAGTTTCCGTCGCAGTCCAGTAATGTTGCTAGAACATTTGAATTATTGAACGACGCTATATTTAAACTTGCTTCCAGGACGGGGAAAGCAGGTTTCTTGTCCGCTAATACTCTCAACCTGCCTTTCATTAATGCAAGGAATAAATTCGATATGGCAGGACAGGGTATACCGAGAGTTCCTCTGCGTATGGACGACGAGGCGGAAGACTTAGAGCTATCATTACCGTCGGTAGCTTCTATTCCAACCGCGGTGTTGGAAACAGCTATTGCGTCTAACAGAGCCAATTTAGATGCCTTATCTTACGCAGATCACCTTACTAAGGCGTTATCACTGCGCCTTCAAGGGGAAGAGTTTCAGGATATACAATCCTCTTTAAGACTTCTTTCAAGGGCAGTAGCTTATTCCACGTGTAACTCCGCCCTTTCAGTGGCTAATCTGGAGTTGGTTAGACGTGACGCAGCCCTAGCTACATCCACACTAGTGGATTCTAAGGTGAAGAACTCTCTTAGAGTCGCTTCGGTCTCAGGAGAACTTCTCTTTGTCGGCAAGCTTTCCGCTATTTATGATAAAATTAAAAAGAAAGCTAATGATTCTCTGTTGTTCAGATCGGCTCCTAAGAAGTCGGATACAGCAGACACGAATAAGACAGGCACTTCTGGGTCTAATGCGCCCAAGAGAGGTTCCTATAGAGGTTCCGGTGCGTGCTCTTGGTCTTATTCGAGAGACCGTCAGGATAGCGACTCTCGTTCGGGACGTCCTTCAGGCCGGGACAATCGGTCGGACGCCCCGAGGTCGACGAGGCGAGGTGCGGGTCGTGGAAGACGTGGTTTCTCCTACCGCAGACCTCGCAGGTCCAGGAGGTGATGGCTTAAACCTCTATCGCGTTCCGGTTGGCGGAAGGTTGTCGAGTTTTTCACAAGAGTGGGCGTCGATTACGGACGACCCTTGGGTGAGAGGAGTGACTTCGGAAGGTCTAAAGATATCCTTCAAACGAAAGCCTCCATTAACTCGAAGTCCAAAGTGGACTCATCTTCCGTCAAATCCACAGAAAAGAGACGCTCTGTTATCAGAGGTGCAGTCTCTTTTAATGAAGAACGCGGTAGAGGTCGTAGAAAACCAGGAATCTCTGGGATTCTACAGCCATCTGTTTCTGGTTCCGAAACCAGACGGCTCGTTCCGTCCAGTCATAGATTTGAGCTGGATAAACAAGCTGATCGTCGCTCCGAAGTTTTATATGGAGACGATTCGATCGGTCAGAGCGAGTATTCGGGTGAACGATTATGCAACGAGCATAGATCTCAAAGATGCGTACTTTCACGTCATGGTACATCCGACATTCCGAAAGTATCTACGCTTCGCAGTCCTAGGAGTGGTGTATCAATTCCGGGCGATGTGCTTCGGATTGAATCTAGCACCTTGGGCTTTCACTCGGGTAATGAACTCGGTAATGATCTACTTCCGAGCTCATTCGTCTGCGGTAACGTCGGCCTACCTGGACGACATTCTTCAGAGGTACGGCAACGAGTTAACGCTTCAGAACGATGTTCAGAATCTTCTTCTATTGCTCCGACGTCTCGGTTTTATAGTAAACGAGGAGAAGTCGGATCTGGTGCCGTCCAAGTCATTCACTCATCTGGGAATGAGCTTCGAGACGCACAACAATCTCGTTCGTCTGCCGTTAACCAGAGCGAAATTAGTCAGTTGTTACGCTCGCTATTGTCTGCACGCAGACAAAGTCACGGCGAGAGAATTTATGAGACTGATAGGTCTGTGCGGAGCCGCCGCGGATCTCATTCCGATTTGGCAGTTACGCACACGTCCTCTTCAAATTTTCCTGACTCAGAATTGGAGTGTGAAAATTCATTCGCTCGATGTAGACGTTCTCTTGTCAGATCAAGTGAAACAAGAGATTCAGACTTGGGCAAACATTCAGTGGTTAACTCAAGGAGTTCCGCTGCAGTTGCCGGATCCGAGTTTTACCATTATGACGGATGCCAGTCAAACAGGTTGGGGTGCATCATTAATCCCAACGGATTCGAGATGCCAGGGTCTTTGGGATCCGCAATTCCTGTGCAAGCACATAAACATCAAGGAAATGATGTCGATTTGGCTTGCGTTACGTCACTGGATGGACATTATTCACGATGCTCATGTCCAAATCCTATCCGACAATACGACAGTAGTGGCGTATATACGGAATCAGGGAGGCACTCATTCAGTTCCGTTGTTCAATCTAACGGAAAGAATCCTTCTGTTTGCGTTAGAACATCACGTTCTTCTTTCGGTCCGTCACATACCGGGTCGTCTGAATGTGCTAGCAGACTCCCTTTCACGAAAGGGTCGTTTGTTGCCGTCGGAGTGGACTCTCAACAAACAAGTATTCAATCAGATTTGCTACCAATGGGAACGGCCAATGATAGACTTATTTGCGACACATCTCAACAATCAGTTGCAGACGTATGTGTCTCCGTGTCTGGATCCAAGAGCATTTGCAGTAGACGCTCTGTCGATCCCTTGGGACGGAATGATAGGATATGCGTATCCTCCAGCGCCGTTAATTCAACAAGTATTGCTAAAGATAAAACAATCTCAATGCAAGATTCTGTTGGTAGCATCTCTGTCGCCACAGAGACTGTGGATAAATCTACTCAGGTGTCTGTTGTGGGACCTACCGCGGAAGCTTCCTCCACGAGAGGATCTTCTTTCGCAGGGGAAATCGCGCCAACTCCATCACAACCCGCAAGGTCTCAACCTTCACGTTTTTCCGTTGTGCGGTCCTTCTTGCAGGGCAAGCACTTTACAGGACGAGCAGTGAACGCGATTTCTAACTGTAGGAGGACCTCCTCTTCGCTAAACTATGCGGCTAAGTGGAAGGTTTTTCGTCGTTGGTGTAGGGATCATTCTGTAGATATATTTGATCCCTCTATACCAGACATTGCAAACTTTCTAGTATACTTGTTTGACGAAATCAAACTGCAGCCTGTTACTATAAAGGGTTATAGATCTATGTTATCTGATACCTATGCACATCATGATAGTTTACAAATTGGATCTAATGTCTCTTTATCGAAGTTGGTTAGAAACTTTTCGATAAATAGACCCAGAACTCTTAGATTAATTCCTAAGTGGAATTTAGCTTGGGTTCTCCTTAAATTGAAGGAAAAGCCATTTGAACCTCTTGGGACAGTAGATTTCAAATTCTTATCTTATAAGACAGCTTTTCTCTTAGCTTTCTCTTCTGCCAGAAGAGTCAGTGAGCTTCATGCACTATCGGTGGATGATTCTCATTATCGTAGTGTTGGGAACACTATCACCTTCACTACTAATGTGGGTTTTTTAGCTAAGAATCAGGCTCCTAATAAATATCCGGAACCTATTGTTATTAAGGCTCTTCCATCTTCTGACGGGCGTAGGCCTTTACTCTGTCCTGTTAGAGCACTACGTATCTATAAACAGAGATCTCAGTTTATCAGAAAGGGACGGAAACGTTTCTTTCTGTCTTTGATGCCTAATAGAAAGGACATTTCAGTCCATTCTATTGCTAGATGGATTCAGTTAACTATCCGTACTGCTTATGAAGATTTATCTTCTTCTCAGCAGTCTGTGCTTAAGATTTCTGCTCATGAAGTAAGAGCTCTTTCTACTTCCTGGGCTTATGCTAATAGTGTTGCTATTACAGATTTAATGAAGGCTGCTTATTGGTCTCAGCCATCCACATTTACGAATTTTTATCTCAGAAATATTGAGTCCATTTCTGGAGACCTGCATTGTTTAGGTCCGTTATCTGTTGCTCAGAATGTCGTCCACTAAACAGTTGCAACTATAGTTATGCAGGCTTTCTGTTCCGGCAGTGACTCCGTGCGGCTGCCCTCTTCGCTCTGGGCTATTTGACCCAGGGCAAGGGGAAGGGGGGGGGGGGGGGGGGTGTTCCCTTAGGTCACCTGCTTTATAGTGAAAAGCAAGGGAATGCCTCCTCCAAGTCAGTATTTCTGAGTCGCTTCCGGGATGGTTTTAAAGTGTAATATTAATGTTTAATTCATTCATGTCTTATTTTTAAAGTGTAGCTCGGTGTGAAGCATTTGTATATGTCAAGTGTCAAACGGGCTTTAATATACAATACTCGGACACTTTTAAATGACTATAAAGAGTCTCAATTCTCTGGACTACTTTATTTATTGGCTTGCTTTAAAAATAATTAGTATAAGGGTTATACTGGATGTTAATAGAGAACATGAATGTTTTTGTGCTCAATTATTAAGGGTAGTGTATCTTTCTAATTTAATATTAAATAAGAAAGATACATGTAAAGCCTAATACTCCTTTTCTCCTTAAGGGGTTACCTCTTTACTATATAGTTGAGCTTATTGGATTTTCCTCTATGTCCTAGGCCCTCCAGCCTGTTTACTATTCAGCTAAGTCTGGGTCATTGGTACAGTATAAAAATGTTAAAAAATTTATAGTAATTTATATATTTTTTATACTTACCAATGACCCAGACGGGGATGGCCCTCCCTGGAGTTGGGAACTCTTGCCTCCCCGCTGAGTACATAGCGCTGACCAGGCACTGCCAGTAAGAATGATAATTGGCGCCAATTTCGGGACGAGGCGTAGTATGGAGGTCCTTTAGGACATGATTTCTTTTTGTTTTGGATGCAAATTTTGGGGATTGGGGGGCAAAATTTGTGTTTGGCCCTGGTTTTGTTAGAGTTAGCACCAGCTAAGTCTGGGTCATTGGTAAGTATAAAAAATATATAAATTACTATAAATTTTTTAACTTTCTATAATATTTGCTGGTCATAGGTATGCCCACACTAGTTATTTTTTTTTTTTTTTATTACTTGTTCACTTAGAAAATTGTGTCCGTCCGAGACAAATTTTGTCTTTTCAGCCTGTATCTCGGGTATCAAATGTTCTATTGCAATGAAATTTGCGGTGAATACTGCTTATGGTATAGGCTTTAAAAAAAGGATTCAACGATATTTCTCACATTCTCCTTTTTAGAGTTATCCCCCTTTTTTACTTAGAAATTGTAGGAAATAGACATTATTTGTCTGTTCAGCCTGTATCTCAGGTATGGGTTATCGTATTTCAGTGAAATATGGCATGCAGTTTGCCTATGACAAAGGCTTCTGCCTCTTTGCATAAAACTTCCAAACATCGAACAATTTACCTTACCTTTTGACTTAGAAATTGTTGGAAATTGTTGAAACCTTTCGAAGAAAAGGAGGGGGGTATACTGGATTGTTTCTGTTTGTCTGTGCATCCGTCCATTAGTCCGTACAAGAATATTCATAAATAATATTTGTTGGTCATAGGTATTCCCACACTAAGCAGTACACCACATGGGGGTATGCACCGGGTAACAGTCCAGCTCTTGTTTTAACTAATATTCAGAATTATCAGCTGATTTGAGTTCAACAAGTAATTTTTTTCTTCTGTTATTTTCCACTTTTCTCCCACTGTTTTAATTAGTTGGAAAAAAGTAATAGTATCACACACCCATTAGCCTTTCAGACAATTCTGTTCAGCATTATACACAAATATGAAACTTTATCATTTTCAGAGGAGTTGTGATGAAGTTAAAGTCGACTTATAGTTTCATGAAGTAGGGCAGGTGTCTGGACAGTAACTTTAGTAATACTTAACACAGGTGCCCCAAATTTAAAGGTTGGTACCCTCCTGATAGATGATGAATCTTATTGATTTTTAGCTCACCTGAGCAAAGTTCAAGGTGAGCTTTACTGGTCACTTTCTGTCCGTCGTCCGTCCATCGTCGTCCGGCGTAAACTTTACAAAACCAACTTCTCCGGAGAAACCACTGGCCCAATATTTTTCAAATGTTGGGTAAATGTTTATTACCTAATGTCAATTCAGATTTGTTCAAATGAAGTTGCCCCTCCTCCTGGGTGGGGCCACGCCCCCAAGGGGCACCAAAATCTTTGAAAATCTTCTTCTCATGAACCAGCAGTAGCAGAGACTTGATATTTGGTATGCAGCTTCCTTTTGAGGTGTAGAATCATGTTTGTTCAAGAGAAGTTTGCCGGGCATTATTTGCCTTTGTTATGGGAGGGGCAAAAATTTTGGCCACACCTAAAATTTCTATTTTCTATACCGTGAGGTCGATTTGAACCAAATTTGATATGAGATGATAATGGGCCATAAGTAGTTGATTGATGCCAAAAAAAATTTTCTCATTGCCCCGTGAGAAACTCGGGAGCTAAAAATAGGAAAAGCCTTAAAACTGCCATATCTCCAAAACTACACGGCACAGAGAATTCTTATTTTGTATAAAGCTTACTTTTATCCAGTAGAATAGAATGGTTAAAAAAATCCCTATCGGTTTGATCACAAGGTACTTTTTTCAGGACTTTGAAAAAGTGCTGAGACAGCACTTTTTAACACTGTAGGCAATGGGAAAAACATTAAAAAATCTTCTTCTCCAGATCCAGCAGGCAGAATCTTTTGATATTTGGTATGCAACATTGTAGGGTGGATCTGATTCAAGTTTGTTCAAATCGGCCCCCTGGGTTCATATTTGGACTCAGTATAGGAGCCCGATTTCGAACTTAGTGCATTTGAGGCAAATTTCTTAAAAAATCTTCTCCAGATCCAGCAGGCAGAATCTTTTGATATTTGGTATGCAACATTGTGGGGTGGATCTGATTCAAGTTTGTTCAAATCGGCTCCCTAGATTCATATTTGGGCTCACTATAGAAGCTCGAATTCGAACTTAGTGCATTTGAGGCAAATTTCTTCAAAAATCTTCTTCTCCAGATCCAGCAGGCAGAATCTTTTGATATTTGGTATGCAACATTGTGGGGTGGATCTGATTCAAGTTTGTTCAAATCGGCCCTCTGGATTCATATTTGGGCTCACTATAGAAGCCTGAATTCGAACTTAGTGCATTTCAGGCAAATTTCTTAAAAAATCTTCTTCTCCAGATCCAGCAAGCAGAATCTTTTGATATTTGGTATGCAACATTGTGGGGTGGATCTGATTCAAGTTTGTTCAAAACGGCTCCCTAGATTCATATTTGGGCTCACTATAGAAGCTCGAATTCGAACTTAGTGCATTTGAGGCAAATTTCTTCAAAAATCTTCTTCTCCAGATCCAGCAGGCAGAATCTTTTCATATTTGGTATGCAACATTGTGGGGTGGATCTGATTCAAGTTTGTTCAAATCGGCCCCCTGGATTCATATTTGGGCTCACTATAGAAGCCCGAATTCGAACTCAGTGCATTTCAGGCAAATTTCTTTAAAAAATCTTCTTCTTCAGATCCAGCAGGCAGAATCTTTTGATATTTGGTATGCAACATTGTGGGGTGGATCTGATTCAAGTTTGTTCAAATCGGCTCCCTAGATTCATATTTGGGCTCACTATAGAAGCTCGAATTCGAACTTAGTGCATTTCAGGCAAATTTCTTCAAAAATCTTCTTCTCCAGATCCAGCAGGCAGAATCTTTTCATATTTGGTATGCAACATTGTGGGGTGGATCTGATTCAAGTTTGTCCAAATCGACCCCCTGGATTCATATTTGGGCTTGCTATAGAAGCCTGAATTCGAACTTAGTGCATTTCAGGCAAATTTCTTAAAAAATCTTCTTCTCCAGATCCAGCAGGCAGAATCTTTTGATATTTGATATGCAACATTGTGGGGTGGATCTGATTCAAGTTTGTTCAAATCGGCTCCCTAGATTCATATTTGGGCTTGCTATAGAAGCTCGAATTCGAACTCAGTGCATTTCAGGCAAATTTCTTAAAAAATCTTCTTCTCAAGATCCAGCAGGCAGAATCTTTTCATATTTGGTAAGCAACATTGTGGGGTGGATCTGATTCAAGTTTGTTCAAATCGACCCTCCTGGGTTTATATTTGGGCTCAGTATAGGAGCCCAAATTTGAACTTAGTGCATTTCAGGCAAATTTCTTAAAAAATCTTCTTCTCCAGATCCAGCAGGCGGAATCTTTTGATATTTGGTATGCAACATTGTGGGGTGGATCTGATTCAAGTTCGTTCAAATTGGCCCCCTGGGTTTATATTTGGGCTCAGTACAGGAGCCCAAATTTGAACTTAGTGCATTTCAGGCAAATTTCTTTGAAAATCTTCTTCTCAAGATCCAGCAGGCAGAATCTTTTGATATTGGGTATGCACCATGCTTAGGGGGGGGGGGGGGAGATTCAAGTTTGTTCAAGCCAAGTCCCTGGGTTCATATTTGGGCTCAATGTGGTAGCCCGAATTATAACTTAGTTCAAAATGAGGAATTTTCTTTGAAAATCTTCTTCAGATCCAGCAGTCGGAATGTTTTGATATTTGGTATGCAGCATCCTTAGGGGGTGAGATTCAAGTTTATTCAAGCCATGTCCCTAAGTCCATATTTGGACTCACTGTGGGAGCTCGAATTGTAACTTAGTTCAAAATGAGGAATTTTCTTTAAAAATCTTCTTCTTCAGATCCAGCAGTCAGAATGTTTTGATATTTGGTGTGCAGCATCCTTAGGGGGCTGAGATTCAAGTTTGTTAAAGCCAAGTCCCTGGGTTCATATATGGGCTCCCTGTGGGAATCTTTGGATATTTGGTATAAGCTTTTCTTAGGAGGAGCAGATGCAAATTGTTGAAATCAATTCTCTGGGTTGATATTTAGGCTACCATGTCAGGTGAGTGCCCTCAGGCCCCTTGGGGCCTCTTGTTCGTGTTTGTCAACCAATTGTCAAAGTCACTGTCACTAAAAATATCAGTCTCTGCTTTCTGGTTGTTCACTTTTCTTTTATGTACCCCAGCTCAACGAAACTTGCAGAAAGTAATCACATAAGGACATTGGAGAACCCTATTGATTTTGTAGGTTAAAGGTCACAAGACTCACTATAAATAGAACTTTGTCCAAAATGACTTACTATAAATAGAATTTTATTGAAAATTGGTTTCTGAGCAATACCTTTTATTTCAGATCTCATGTTCATCAGATTTACATATTAGGTACCCCTATAGGAGTGTAAAAAGCCCATTGATTTTGCAGTTTTCGAATGTTACTGTAAATAGAACTTGGTAAACAAATAATTTCCAGGCAATATCTTTCGTTTTACTTCATGCATGTCTACCAAATTTAACGAGTTGGTTCTCTCCTAGAAGGCAAAGAACCTTGTTCATTTTCAGATTTGTTGACCAAAAGGTCTGAGTCACTGTTTCTAAACACTTTTTGTTCCAAAGCATTCAGGCCTCGAAATAAGAATTTTCATCGCAACCCATTCACAGGTTACGCTCATTTTTGTATCGCAACCTAAAAACAGGTTACGATAGGTTACGGAAAAAATTTTCATCGTAACCTATCGTAACCCGTTATCCTCGTGACATAAAAATGGGAATTTATATTGCCAAATTCCCCGTCATTCAACTAATATCAGTCTATGTTTGTTGTTATTAAAAATGAAGGTGGTATTAAATTACTTCGTACCTTTTATAAACTGCCCTTAATCCGTATGATACCGCTGATGTGAGAAGCAGCATTGATTAACTGGTGCGAAAATCCAAGGTAAGTTCACAATAAAAACATAACATGAGAAAAAGCTTGGCCATGATATTTAAACTGCACGTGCGTGACGTACTGTCGTGAGATTCCGTTTCACTGTCAAGCCAATGAAACGGAAAATACCGAGAGTGTAGAAAAAATATGAGAACTTACTTGAGTCACTTCGAGCAAGTTAGTTAATATGAAATATCTGAGGGGGTCAATCATGCGAAAAACGGTTTACATGGGTAGGCTAACGGGGACACGTAAAAGATGTTCAACGGGGGTGGAGAGGGGGGGGGGGGGGGGTCTTCAAACATTTTTTGTAATATATATAGAAAGTGGGCCATTCGAACATTTTATATTGTTGATGAAGCATGAACCTCTGTTACACATTTCATGAATAATATAAAATATTGGTGACTGAGGCCATATGAAAAACATTTTAGGCCTTCATGGGTAACGGGGAACGCTTTAAACTTCAGTTAAATCATTTTGTGAATTTCAAGTTATGTTTCGGAATGGTGATGACTCACGTGGATGGAATGATAATTTCTCGTATAAATCGAGCATCGCATTTGGCGAATGGTCATTGGTGATAGGGGGGGGGGGGTTTCAGACATGTCGTAAACGGGAGAGGGGGGCCTTCAAACATTTTATATTATATATGAAATTCACATTTTGTAGATAATATGGAATATTTGAAAGGGCATGTAAAAGTAATGAAAAAGTGGCACAAATAATTCAGAAACAGTTGTCAAGTGTTCCAAATTTACCGCATGCACCACGTGTAGCAAACCCGCTTTGGGGCTACTAGTTTGAATAACAGGGTCTGATATCAGATAAGCGATCGCTATAACAGAATAAATCAGCGTGATTGTAACCCTTTGTTTATCTTTCTCAACAGAACGATTTTTGTTTGCATTATTCACTCCGTTCACGACTGAACATCGTTGCGAACGGTCGGGAGGTTACGCTGTTTTCAAACGTCGTAACCTCCACGTAACCTGAACGACCGTTCGCGACTTATTTCGAGGCCTGGCATTAACACTAGTTCTATTTATAACACCTCAACCAAAGTTGTAGAAAATAATTTCATATGTGACTGGCCAGTGATTGTTCATTTGCATTTGCATGGTCAAAGGTCCCAGGACTGTTACTATACATAGAACTTTGTTTCCGAGCTCTGTCTTCTGTTTCATATATCACATATTCACCAGATTTACATATAGAATATACCCATAGTAGCTTGATATACCAAGTGTTCACCATGAGTAGTAAAGTGGTGTAAACTGTGAGATGTCGGCGAGCTTTTAACACCACTTCACCACAAGTGTTGAACATTTGGAATGCCAAGCTACTTTGGATATATTTCATTTATACTATGATTATCAAATTATTAAGAGTTGCTATTATTTTTTCTCGATTTTACTGAGCAGTAGATGTACATACATGCGAATCTGTTTTTGTTTACATTGCTGTCAATTTTATTGCCGAAACAAAATGGAAAAAGAAGTGCACAAATCACGGGGTCTTTTTCATTTTAATTTTAATAACATACTATTTCAAGTAATGGATGCTTTATTAACTCTTAACCCGTTGAGCATTTTTAAAATATTTTTTATCACATCTAGTCATGGCTGCTGTGGAGCAGCCATGACTAGATGTGATGAAAAATTTATATAAACTTAACTCAAGAAATCATTGTTCGAACAGATAATTCAATATACAAGGGAGAATTTGGATAAAAATCCTTAATTATACTTTTACTAGTAACTATTCCTTTTCCTGGACAGAAATATCTGTCAGCAGCATGCAAGGAGTTAACATGAGACAATGCATGTTTGTTAATTAGCTCAACTTTGGCGAAGCCAAATTTGAGCTTATGCCGCCGTCTGTCCGTCTGTCCATCAACAATTGGATACGGCTCGGGCTAGAGGCCGTATTTATGAACCTATCTTTATGAAACTTCTTGGGTTCCTTTGTTATGACCGTGGGACGAGAACGAGTGTTTTTGGGTGCGGTCCGAAATTCAAGATGGCTGCCAGCCACCATTTTGTACCGACGATGCAGAAATCTGTTTTTTTGTACAGAACTTCCATATGAAAGCTCTGATTTGAATAATTTTTTGTATGAATGTTTAGTACCATGGGATACATCACATATAATACGGGTTTTTTTCTCGTGCGTAAATTATGCAAATTAGACTAACTTTGATGTTTTTTGGTGTTACTTTCAGCACTGTAAGTGCAAATGCCAATACGGCTCGGGCTAGAGGCCGTATTTATGAACCGATCTTTACGAAACTCCTTGGGTACCTTTTTTATCACCGTGGGACGAGAACAAGTGTTTTGGGGTCCGGTCTGAAATTCAAGATGGCCGATGGCAGCCATTTTGTACAAAATTTGGTGCAATCAGATTTTTGCACAGAACTTCCATATGAAAGCGCTGATTTGAATAATTTTTTGTGTGAATGTTTAGTACCATGGGATACATCACATATAATACGGGTTTTTTCTCGTGCAGAAATTATGCAAATTAGATGGACTTTGATTTTTTCAGTCCTACTAACACACAGTAAGTACACATGTCAATACGGCTCGGGCTAGAGTCTGTATTTATGAACCGATCTTCACGAAACGTCTTGGGTACCTTTGTTATCACCTTGGAATGAGAACGAGTGTTTCTGGGTGCGGTCTAATATTCAAGATGGCTGCCAGTGGCCATTTTGTACCGAAATTAGATCTAATCAGTTTTTTGTACACAACTTCTATACGGCTCAGGCTAGAGGCCATATTTGTGAACTGATCTTTACAAAACTTCTTGGGTTCCTCTGTTATCACCGTGGGATGAGAACGAGTGTTTTGGGGTGTGGTCCGAAATTCAAGATGGCCACCAGCAGCCATTTTGTACCAAAATTAGTGTAATCAGTCTTTTGTACAGAACTTCTGTATGAAAGTTCCGATTTGAATAAATTTTTGTATGAATGTTTAGTAACATGGAATACATCACATACAGTACAGGTTTTTTTCTTGTGCAGAAATTATACAAATTAGATGAACTTTGATTTATTCAGTGCTACTTATGCACTGTAAGTGCACATGTCAATACGGCTCGGGCTAGAGGCTGTATTTATGAACCGATCTTCACAAAACTTCTTGGGTACCTTTGTTATCACCTTGGGACGAGAAAGAGTGTTTCTGGGTGCGGTCCAAAATTCAAGATGGCTGCCAGTGGCCATTTTGTACCGAAATTAGGTCCAATCAGTTTTTTGTCACAACTTCTACACAGCTCATATTTGTCAACTGATCTTCACGAAACTTCTTGGGTACCTTTGTTTTCACCTTGGGACAGGAATGAGTATGTTTTGGGGTGCCTTTGTTATCACTGTGCTATGAGAACAAATATTTTGGGGTTCAGTCTGACCCACTCTGGGACTCAAAAGATTTCTTTTCTAGTTTAGCATCTGATTGTCACCCACCTTTACAATACTTTACCTATACATTTGTTACAGGCAACGGTCAGTATTTATGTGCAGACCGTTGCAGTACTTTATATGTACCTTTGTTATCAGGTCATTACCTAGATGTTTGTCATTGCTGTGTCACATACTATACATGTACATGTCTTTGTCTTGACAAGTTGAGCTACAGTGTCATTGACACTTTCATTTTTGGTATCTTCTGAGGTAAACTCATTTAAAATGTAATAAACAATTGCTGCTTTCATTTCACTCTTCACGAGGCAACAAGCAATAAATTTAGGCAAGTTTGCCTTCAGGTCGGGGTCATCAAAGGTCAGTTTGGATGTAGTTCCACTGTAGGTGTAAATTTTAACTATTGGAATCCCATTGCTGGCGTGTTCACCATGGTTTGTGAATAAAGCTAAAATTTAGGTCATAGGCTTTTTGTATATAGTAGAATAGGTAATCATGGTATAAAAATTAGCTACCCATGGAGGGGTAGAATTCTGTAGATTTTGTCATTGGCAACCATAAGGCCGAAGGTCATGAGACTGTTTCTATAAATAGAACTTGGTCAAAAATAGAACTTGGTTAAAATATGGTTTTCGGTCAATAACATCAGTTCAATATAAAACATATAACACAGATCCAGGAAACCTATAACAGTGGTACTTTTGTATTAGAAGAAAAACCCCATTTTTGCAGATTTGTTGGTGAATGGTCAAGGTACTAAAAACAGAACATTTCGGTTTTCAGGCTATAATAGTAGTTCTGTTTATCACAGCTCAACCAAACTTGCAGAAAAAGTAACCACATATGAGAAAAGAAACATCCTGTTGATTTGGGGATTAGTAGCCACAAATTTCAAGGTTAATGCAAATGGATCTGTGTCAAAAATTGATTTCAGTCAATAAATTTTGCTTTATATGTCAAATATTCACCAGATTTACAGATTAGATACTGTATAAGAGGAGTAGAAGGTTATCAATTTTGCACTTTGCCACTGAAAGGTCGAAGGTCAGGGACTGTTATCATAAATAGAAGTAAGTCCAAATCAAGTTTAGCCAATCGTTTGAAACTTAAGTATGCTATGCACAACAAACATTCTATTTTTGGGGTAATAACTTTTGTTCTACACATCACATGTCCACCAAATTTACAGTGTTGGTATCCTCATAGAAAGAGAAGAACCGTACTGATTTTCAAGTTGTTAAAAATAGCACTTTTGGGTTTCCATTAGGGCATTGCGATCCCCAAAGCAAACAGGTCAAATCAAATCTCAAATCGATTCAAGCTTTGAATTGAATCGAATCTTGAATCGAATCTCACCACTTTTCAAGTTGCGGATATTGCACCTTCTTACTGATTTTCAAGTTTGTTGGTCAAATGTCAAGGTCATCACTGTTATTAAAAATAGCACTTTTGGGTTTTCATTAGGGCCCTGCGAACCCCAAATCAAACGGGTCAAATCAAATCTCAAAGCGAATCAAGCACCTGACTTTGAATTGAATCGAATGTTGAATCGAATTTCACCACTTTTCAAGTTGCGGATATTGCACCTTCTTACTGATTTTCAGGTTAGTGTTGGTCAAATTTCAAGGTCACTGTTATTAAAAATAGCACTTTTGGGATTCCATTAGGGCTCTGCGAACCCCAAATCAAACAGGTCAAATCAAATCTCAAATCGAATGAAGCACCTGACTTTGAATTGAATCGAATCTCACCGCTTTTCAAATTGCGGATATTGCATCTACTAACTGATTTTCAGGTTTGTTGGTCAAATGTCAAGGTCACTGTTATTAAAAAATAGCACTTTTGGGATTCCATTAGGCCCCTGCGAACCCCAAATTGAACGGGTCAAATCAAATCTCAAATCGAATCAAGCACCTTGCTGAATTGAATCAAATCTTGAATCGAATCTCACCACTTTAAGTTGCGGATATTGCACCTTCTTACAACGATAAATATTGTCAGTCTCCTCTGAAGTCTTGTGTGCAATGGCAACTCGTGCAAATCAAGCAAAAAAGCAAAATAGTCCAGAACAGAATCAATTTAATTTCGGGAGTGGAACCTTCTAGAACTCTTCTTCTGTCATCAGGTCTCCTGTACAGGAGACCTGATGATAGTATAAGAGTTCAAGAAAAGACTCTTTGCAGGATTCTGAGAACAGCTCGACGATTTGAAACATTTTCAATTGGTATGATTAAATTTGAATTGAATCGAATCATGGGAACTATTTTTAATCAAATTTCAAAGCTTCGCAGGGCCCTAGTTTCCATATAACAGTACATCTATTCATAATATCATAACCAAACTTGCAGAAAATATTTCTTATCAACCTACTCACAATTGTTTACTACAGGCTTGCACTACAGTGGAAGTCCCTAACTCGGATAAAATACTCTCTATTTTTGTCTTTCCCAAGCAAGTTGGGAAAGAAAAGTGGTGCAAAAGCACCAATAAAAATAAGCCAAAACTGGGTCGAGTGCAACCGGCGCAGACCCAGTACGGGGCGCTCTCCCCCAAGTACAACTCCACGACTTCCGTTGCCAGTGCGCATATACCGTCTCTAAAGACTCATTCTTTTTAAAATCCGCTTCGTGTCGAGATGTTTTTGCACGCTTATCAGTGTTCCACCAGCTCGATGTTTGATGATTCCTGATTCATTATACCACAGTGTATCCTTTGTATTCTCAGGAACAGTGTTTTATATTCTCTTTTCTATTATATGTCCATAATGTATATTTATTTGCTCTCTCTCGAGTCGCGCGTGATTTTCGCGGGCCACGCGGTTCGGACTTAGATTTTTCACAATTATTGTTAATGCTTTTTTTGCAAAATTTTCTAATTGTGTTAGAGTTAGGTGTCAGCGGGGTACCACTCCTACAGTGTTTCTTCTTTCTGTTGAGAGTGGTCTTCCTGTTGGGTGGTTCCTGGTCGACTGTCTGGGGTCTTTGTTTCTGTCACCTTTCTCTCTTTGGGGGTGTTCTGTTTTTGATCTCACCTTCTCTGCTCCTCTCACCTCTATCATGCCCAGGACAATTCCTTGTGGGCAGTGTCTGCTGCCAAAGCATGTGGACGATGTACATTCGTCTTGTTCCTCCTGTAATGGGTGTTCGGCCGAGCGGCCGTGTGGTGTCTGTGGAACATGGTCTTCCACCTTCTGGGCGTCAGTAAATCGTGTCGTTCGTTCTCGTGGCCGTGCCTCCCGCTCCCGCGGGAAAGGAGAACGTGGTCGTTCGGGGCCTCCCGAGCTGACTTTGTCTGGTGAGAGTTATTCCTCCTCCGTGGGGGATGTGCAGTCTTTTCCTGTGGTGGATACTGCGGGAGCCGTTGAGTGTTCTGGTGTAGAGATGCCTGGTTCCGGGACTACGGTCCCCCTCCAGTCGACATCTGAGGCTGTCACTAGGGTTGTGACTCCTCCTTCGGAGCCGAGCCGGTGTGCTCTCTCCACTATTTCACCAGCCTCAACGACTCTCGACGTATCTACTACTGCTGCTGGTCCGTCTGCTTCGTTGCCTGTTTCAGCCGGCCTCGGCTTTTCGCTGCAGGGGACTGCAGGACTGTCCGATACTGTAGACGTGGGATATCGGCCTCAGCCTTCCCTGACTTCAACTCCGCGAAGTCGGAAGGGGCTGCCGGCCGAGCCCATCGCTGTGGTCTCTTCGGCGTCGAGTACCACAGTTGTGTCTTTGGATTCGGATGTTCGTAGTGGAAACACTATGGCTTCCGTGGCGTTTCCGTCTACTCACTCTGGTCATACGACCAGTTTTGGGGGACCAACGCCTTTTGTGCAGCCTGGACCTTCTGCCCCGCAGAGGTCTGCGGTGACTCTCATGAGTTCTCGCAATATTGATCCTCGGGGTGCATCGTACCCCTATACACGTCTGCCTTCAGATGTTTCGGCTGCCGCCCGTCGTCCCGCGTCGGGTGTTTTGGAGGATCGTGGCCCTTCGCTGGTTAAGAGGGTCAGAGGTGAAGCCACTTTGCCGGTTCGCTCCCCTGTCGAACCGGTCGGTACAGGCAGTGAGCTTAGGGAGGCCCTCTCCTTACTCACTCAGGTTCTTTCTAAGAGCCTTTCTGTTGCTTCCAGCGAGGCTATGGGTGGTTTCCAGGCGCCTCCTATGGCGCCGCCTCCCGGGATTGGAAACAGGCCGGTTTCCGATTCCTCTGGTGTCCCGACACCATGGGAGGCGTCGGCTGGTTTGCCCACGATGGGCTATGTGTCTTCTGACTCTGGGGAGGAGTCCGACATGCTTGAGGTCGAGGGCCAGCAGTCTTCGGACTTGGGGGCGGCTCTTGACTTTGTGTTTGGGTTTCTGCCTGAGCTCAAACCTGCTAACCAGCCGACAGTGTCAGCCTGGCCGCGATCATCGGTCGCGCGCCAACAGCCTTTGGAGCAACCTGCCTCTGGGCGCCTTCGACCGTGCCAGTCGGTACAGGTGGTTGAAGCTTTTTCAGCATTGGATGCCAAGCTGAATTCCAAGGCTTTGAAGACTTCGTTCTTCACCAGGGTTGACACCTTTTTGCCTCCTGTGCGTTATCGTTCCTACGATTTCGCCAATCCGTCAGTCTGCCAGACTTTGACGGTTCTGGATCAGGACTCCACTTCCCTCGGGCTTTCCAAGCCCAAGTCTGCCGTCATTCCAATGACGACTCTGGAGTCCACGTTGGACTTATCTAGAGAGATGCTTGGCATGCTTTCTCTCTCAGATCACGTCGTCTCAGCTTTGGCTGCTTATCTGCCTCCAGATATGTTTGACGAGGTACAGGCTCCTTTGCGTGTGCTGTCCAAGGTGCTTATGCACCTTACTCACACGCATGCCTGTAACACGGCTAATTTGGAATTAGTTCGAAGGGACGCTGTGCTGGACACAGGACGATCCCTTCCCGAGGAGCAGCGTGCTACTCTTCGATCTGCTTCTTTGGCAGGTCCGCAACTTTTCCATGGTTCCGTGTCGACGGTCCGGGATGACGTCCTACGTCATTCCAAAGATCAGCTGCTGTTTCGTCAGCTTGATCAGCCTTCTCAGGAAGGCAAGGGCCGTTCCAAGCCTAACGAGTATCCTTCTGCTTCCTCTGTGAAGCAAAAGGCTGGTCCTTCTGCCGCCGCCTCTACTTCTTACTCACGGGGTAAAGGTAGGGGTCGGCAGAATCGAGGGAAGTCTCAGGATTCTTCATTTAGCAGAGGAGGTGGTTTCTCCTCTCGCGGGCCTCGTCGGGGCTCGAAATGAAGGTCCTCACCTCGACTCGTCCCAGGTTGGAGGAAGGATAGCAGAGTTCGCAGACCATTGGACCACCATCACATCCGATCCATGAGTGTTAGATGTTGTTCGGTCCGGGCTGCGCATATCCTTCCGACGGCACCCCACTCTGTCAAGGGAGCCTCTTCCAACCACAGTTCCTTCAGACGTTTTACGTCGGGAACTTTTGTCCACGGAGATTGCCAATCTCCTGGCAAAGGGGGCGATCGAGGTCGTCAAGAACGTTCAGTCAGTGGGTTTCTATTCCCGCCTGTTCTTGGTGCCGAAGAAGGACGGCCGACTCCGACTGGTTATCGATCTGAGTTTCCTGAACCAGTCTATCATTGCTCCCAAGTTCAGCATGGAGACTTTCAGGTCGGTCCGCCAATCAATTCACCAGGGAGATTTCGCAGCCAGCATCGACCTGCGAGACGCTTACGGAAGTATCTCAGGTTCGCTTTTCTGGGGCGAGTTTACCAGTTCAAGGCCATGCCTTTTGGCCTCAACCTGGCTCCTTGGGCATTCACCAGACTGATGTCGCATGTGATAGCGTTCCATCGCACACAGTCCAGGGTGACTACTTCGGCATTTCTGGACAATATCCTCCAGAGGCATTCCAATGCTGCCTTACTGGAATCGGATGTCGCCACTCTGTTGAGCTTGCTCACGTCGCTAGGATTCAACGAGGAGAAGTCGGACCTGGTCCCTTCTCAGTCGTTTTGTCATCTGGGGATGTCTTTCCAAACCAAATTCAATTTGGTGGCTGTTCCCCAGGCCAAGGCTGTGATTCTCTCAGCTTTTGCTCTGACTCTGTCCCAGTCCAGGTCCGCGACCGCTCGGAGTTTTCTCCGGCTGATCGGTCTCTGCGGTTCGGTGACGGATCTCATTCCTCTAGGTCGGCTGCGTGTCAGACCTCTCCAACACTTTCTGCTCAGTCGTTGGGGGCCGAATGTAGATTCTCTGGATCAGGTGCTTCCGTTTCCGGACTCTCTGTATCCTCACCTTCTTCCCTGGACAGATGTTCAGTGGATTACGCAGGGTGTTCCACTGGACTTACCCACGTCCGATCGCGTTCTGACGGCAGATGCCAGCGATCTCGGATGGGGTGCGACGTTGGCTCCTCTCGGTCTTTCCCTACACGGGATGTGGGACCAGGATCAGGCAGCTCTACACATCAACCAGAAGGAGCTTCTTGCTCTTCTTCTGAGTTTCAGGCAGTGGATCCCTCACCTGTCGAATCGCCAGGTCCTTCTACTATCCGACAATTCGACAGTGGTTGCTTACATTCAGAACCAGGGCGGCACGCACTCGCTTCCGATGTACGAGTTAGCTCGGGATCTTCTTCTGCTCGCTCAGGATGTTCACGCCGGAGTGGTTGTTCGTCACATTCCGGGTCGTCTGAACGTCCTAGCCGACTCCCTGTCCCGACAGGGCAAGGTTATTTCCACCGAGTGGATGCTTCACAGGGCAGTGTTCCAGTCGCTTTGTGATCTCTGGGGACGTCCCCACATCGACCTCTTTGCGACTCGTTGGAACCATCAGGTGGACACTTTCGTGTCCCCGTGTCCAGATCCTCTGGCTTTTGCTGTGGACGTTCTGTCACTCGATTGGAATGGTCTAGTCGGCTACGCCTTCCCGCCGGTTCCGATTCTTCCTCAGGTTCTCGCCAAAATTCGAACCTGCAGTTGTCGAATCATTCTGATCGCTCCCCTGTCGCCTCAGCGGGTGTGGATCAATCAGCTCCGCTCGCTGATGGCGGCGGTTCCGGCACGTCTCCCGCTACATCGCGACCTTCTTTGTCAAGGTCGCCCGAGGAGGTTTCACGTCGACCCGACTTCGTTGTGCCTTCACGCATATCTTTTGTCAGGTCCTGTCTCCTCCGTAGAGGTTTTTCAAGATGAGCAGTGGAGTGCATTTCTTCTTCAAGGAGGCACTCCACTGGTTTAGCTTATGCAGCTAAATGGACGGTCTTCTGTCGATGGTGTGCTGATCACTCTGTTGATTATGCCAATCCTTCGATTTCACAGATTGCGGAGTTTCTGGTATATCTGTTTGATTCTCGGGGTCTCCAGCCTGTTACCATCAAGGGTTACAGGTCTATGCTTTCAGAGACTTTTTCTTATGTGGGGAAGCTTCGTATCGGCGCTAATCCTTACCTCTCCAAGCTTGTTCGGCACTTTTCTTTGAAAAGGCCTCGGACTTTGCAGCTTACTCCACGATGGAATCTTTCGTGGGTGCTGCTTTGCTTGGGGGAGGGGGGGGGGAGGGCGCCGTTCGAACCTTTATCCCAGGTGGATATGCATTTTCTCACATATAAGACGGCTTTTCTGATGGCATTTGCTTCGGCCAGACAGGTTAGTGAGCTTCACGCCCTCTCGGTTGACCCGGCCTTTTTTAGGAGCTCTCCCAACAGTGTTACTTTTACCACTGATTGATCCTTTTTGGCTAAGAATCAGTTACCAGATACTACTCCTCCTCCTATCTGTATCAGGGCTCTTCCCTCTGTTGAGGGTACTCGCCCTTTGCTCTGTCTGGTCCGTGCTATTCGCATTTATCTTGATCGGACACGCTTCATACGGAAAGGCAGAAAACGTTTTTTTCTGTCTCTCATTCCGGGTCGACAGAAGATCTCTCCTCAATCCATTTCTCGATGCATTTGTCTTGCTATTCGTACGGCTTATAGTCGTTTAGCAACTGGCGATTGTATTACCAATCGTATTTCTGCCCACGAGGTGCGGGCACTGTCTACCTCTTGGGCTTATTCTAACTCCGTCAAGTTGTCGGATGTTATGCAGGCAGCCTACTGGAGAAATGCTTCTACTTTCTCCACCTTTTATTTGCGCCAGTTGCAGGAGCAGTCGGAGGACCTTTTTGCCCTGGGTCCTCTTTCTTCTGCTCAGGCTGTTGTCTGCCATAGCCATTAGGCTTCTTGAAGGTCAGTTTCAGCCTTGTGCTGTTACTGCCCTTTTTCTGTCTGTGTGTCACACAGGCTCATATGTCTCCTTTCATTGTCCTTTACCAATGATTGCGACATTATGGTTGATAAGCCTCGGGACCTCTCCCTTCTACTTCACGGTTCCAGTGCACTAGGGTTATGTGGGGGTTGGTTATGCGATTCCCTCCAGCCTTTTGTCTATTCAGCCTGTAGTAAACAATTGTGAGTAGGTTGATAAGAAATTTAAATTTTATAGTAAATTTCCTTTCTTATACCTACCACAATTGTTTACATGGAGGCCCTCACGTCTTCTTTACAGGTAAAGAATCTTTCCTCCCCGCTGATCACATAACTCTAACGTTTACGGATTCAAAAAGAATGAGTCTTTAGAGACGGTATATGCGCACTGGCAACGGAAGTCGTGGAGTTGTACTTGGGAGAGAGCGCCCCATACTGGGTCTGCGCCGGTTGCACTCGACCCAGTTTTGGCTTATTTTTATTGGTGCTTTTGCACCACTTTTCTTTCCCAACTTGCTTGGGAAAGACAAAAATAGAGAGTATTTTATCCGAGTTAGGGACTTCCACTGTAGTGCAAGCCTGTAGTAAACAATTGTGGTAGGTATAATAAGAAAGGAAATTTACTATAAAATTTTAATTTTCATGTTTAGAGGGAAGAACACTATCAATTTTGGAGTCAGAAGTTGCAAAATTGATCACAGTACTATTATTATAAATGTAACTTTTTTTATAAAAATTGATTTCCAGACAAAATCACAGCTCGACTTGTGTATTTGAGCCCTCTCATCACATTTTTCCATTTTTCTAGCAGTAATAAAATTAAATGAAATGAAATTATAAAAAAATAAATAAATAACAGAAAAAAATTTTTAAAAAAAAATTAGAGATATGGTTACTGTCATGTAATCATTTGGGTAGATGAAGGGGTAATTTAATAATGAACCAAGAAGGAAAATGTGACTTTATTCCATGTTCTATTTCAGGTCACTCACCCTATGACTGTAACTTTGAACAAAATTTGTGTAGCTGGACACAAGCCAAAGATGATCAATTTGATTGGACCAGACATCGTGGATCAACATCTTCTGCTGGAACTGGGCCTAGCAGAGATCACACAACTGGAACAGGTAGTAAAATTAATTTATTTATGTTACAGAAGCAGTGTTATGGAAATTGATGATACCCAGGGCCCCAAAAATATTTAAAATATTGTTTTAGATTCTTAAAACATTTTGTATAAAAACACTCTTGGAAAGTGGTTGAAAAAATACTTCTTGGCTTTTTTTGTCATAGCATCTGCTTATAAATTGCAGCAAATACATGTTTTTTTAAGTTTCTGTACCCAGGAAGAAAATTTTGACACTAGCTCATGTGACATCATTTCTTTTCTTTTAATTGTTTTGGGGTTTCATCACAAGGACAGGTGGGTGGGGCCACTAATACCCCATAGACACATTTATGCTAGTTAGGCTTTTCCCTCGGGAAAAGACTATTGTTTTTCTAGGGATTATTATTTTATTTTTTTTTTTTTAGGCTTTTCGCTCTGGAAAAGACTCTTGTTTTTCTATGGATTATTAGGCTCTTCCCTCGGAAAAGACTATTTTCTATGGATTATTATTTTTATTTTGGCTTTTCCCTCTGGAAAAGACTCTTGTTATTTTACGGATTATTATTTTTTTTTTTTTCCACACATTTTGTCTGTACGATTCAGAAGCCATTTTCGAACTGATTTTCACGAAATTTTGCACAGTCATAGACGGTCACAAAATCTTAAAATGTACTGAAGCGGAATTTTCAATTTGACCCTTATTTCATCAGAATTGGCAAAAAACTGCCAAAATTGGGGTTTCCTTCTCGCAACACGTCTTGTAGATTGTTTTTTAAACATTCATCATTATTAGACCTGTCTATGTCATGACCATTCATATACAAGAGATATTAGGCGATGCATATGGTAACCCTCCTCCACAGACTGCCAAACATCGAAATTTTGATGAAATGGGCGGTTTTCGGGCTCCTAAAGCACCCAGAAGATACACAGGAGATAAACATGACTTCATTTATTGGAAGTGGGATTCACCGTGGCTCATTTTTGTAAGTAATAAGGGTATTAAAAAAAACAAATCTTAACCCGTTTTGGGCTGGATAAAAATGATACCCATCAAAAGCGTTAACCCATTTTGGATGGTTAAACTGCAATACCCCTCAAAAGCTCAAAAATTCATGTTTTCTGTGGATTTCTCTAAACGAGTCGTGTAGATTTTCAAGAAAAATTGGCCACTCGCAGGTCATGGTGTGACAATACAAGTTGCATGGACAAAATACTCCGGTGAGCATTTGTTAACTCACCACGGGCTGTTAAAAGTCAAAATTGTGATAAAATGGGCTGTTTTGGGGCAGCAACAGCACCCAATGGGTACGCCACAAAGAAAAGTATCTCCTTTTATCGAGCGCAAAATTTATACGGAAACATTTTTGTAAGTAATAAGGGTATTCAAAAGTTGAAGTCTTAACCCATTTTTGGCAGGATAAAAAGAGATACCCCTTAAAAGCAAGCTTAAAATTCCCATTTTCTGTAGATTTCTCTAAAAACATCTTTGTAGGTATTCAAGAAAAATTGACTATTCGCAGGTCTTTGTGTGACATTACAATGGCAAAATATTCCGATGAGCATTTATTAACCCTCTACAGGCTGCCAAGCAGCACAATTTTGTTGAAATGGGCTGTTTTCGGACATGCACAGCATGCAATATATACCCTAGGGATAAACATAATCTCCTTTGTTGGAAGTGGAATTCACTGAGGACCATTTTTGTAAGTAATAAGGGTATTCTAAAACCCGAGCGTTAACCCCTTTTGGGGTGGTTAATAGCGATACCCACCAAAAGCTTAAAAAATCATGTTTTCCCTGGATTTCTTTACAAACATCTTGTATGTTTTCAACAGAAAATGGCCATAGATAGGTCTTGGTGTCACATTAAAGGTTGCATGGATAAAATATTCCGGTAAGCTTTTGTTAACCCTCCATGGGCTGCTAAATGTCAACATTTTGAAAAATAGTCTGTTTTTGGACACCAACAACAACAAATGGGAATGCCACAGAGAAACAACTTCTTTTACCGGACGCAAAACTGATTTTAAGTAAAAATGGCCATTCGCAGTTTTTGGTGTGAAATTACAAGTTTCATGAATAAATATTCCTGTTAGCAGTTGTTAACTCTCTACAAGCTGCCAGACATCAATATTTTGGATACATTTGAGATTAAATGGACCATTTTCAAATAGGCACAGCACTCAGTGGGTATGTGTCAAACAAACATAACTCCTTTTGTCAGTCATTAACTTGTCGGACTACTAGTCATTTGAGACTACTATACCCACCTTTCTCATAACAGTAATAAAGGAAATTCATTGAGACAGTTAAAAACAATTCATCAGACTCTCTGGGGTCATGAAAAATCATGGAATCTCATCTGGAAAAGCCATGATTCTCCAGAATCATAAAGTCTAGTTTATTTGATGATTTGCTTTTTTTGCGGCTTGTGAGTGGAAATAAGACCCAGTACAGAACTGGTTGTAGTTTATTACTAAATTAGAGTGGGGAATTTATCCACCCAGCAAAGATTTACTATTTCTTAATTTTCTCAGACCAAAGTGCAATAATCACAAGCATATATGAGCTTGTTGAGTATTTAAAAATACTTGAAATTTGTTATCAGTGTGGCTTTTTTTTTGTTTATATGGAATGTTTATTATTTTATTGACTAATAAAACAAGACTCTTTCAACAGCTCTTGGAAAACTCTAAGCTTTTCAAGAAATAATTGAAGAGACTGTTATCATCAATGAATTATTTATTTATTGGTGGTCACATACTTATGCACAATTGCTAATCATGACAGTTTTACAGGTGGAGGAAGCCGGAGTACCTCCGAGCATCGTCGAGCAACTGTCAGCTCCTCAACATTCTAACTCTGTTCAAGCTCCACTCAAGCAGGGTTACAGTGGTTGAAGACGTGCACCATCGATGTGCAGTATGCCTTAGTACACAGCGTCATCGTGCACCCATGTAGGCAACCGGGATAAAGTGCCTTGCCCAAGGACACAATGCGGGTCCTCACGGGCAGGGATCGAACTCGGGACCTCTAGCATAGAAGTCCAACAGTCTACCACTGAGCCACCACGCGCATTTTCAATGAAAGAAATGTGATAAATACCTTCCAGTTAGCCAACAAAACTCAGAAATAATGACACAGAATGTTAATACAATGTAAACAGTAAAATAAATTTAGGCTTGATTTCCAGTTCCAACTGATTAAATTCCTGTGATGGATGTACTGAAACAAAATAGGTCTATAAACAAGGTAAATTTAGTGAGTATCAGGGTAATTTCACAACATGTTATAAATTTTTGTTTTCAATTAAAAGAGTTTACTCAATTGCCTATTTCTTATAATGAAACTGTGTATATTTGCCACTATGCAGGAGACGACTTTCCAAAAGCTTAAAGCTTGCTGTCGAAGCCTGTTCTTTTATTGTCTACTGTTAATATTTCTTTTCGTATTTTATCTTATTGTTTGTATAAGATTGTCAGTGTATGTAAAAGTTAGGAGTTGATTATGCCCCCGATTTGGTCGGAGGGGTATCTAGTGGAGAGCTGCTTACGTGCAGGGTCGTATGTTTGTACGTTAGTACATTCGTACGTAACGTTAATGTGTCCGTCCAACATATTTGCTGCTCTAGCACGGTCATTATTTGTCGGATTCAAATAATTTTTGCCATGCTTGTCCGTCAAGATGGGGGAACGGATCCAACAGCAGAATTAACATCTTCGTTGAAACATTTACAGAGTTATTTTCCCTTGTTTAACTTAGGGGATTATTATTGAAAAATGTGTCCGTCCAACATATTTTCTGCTCTAGCTCTGTCATCATACGTTGAATTCAAATAATTTTTAGCAGGCTTGTTCCTCAGCATAGGGGAAGGGATCCTACAGTAGAATTAATATCTTCGCATGAGCATTTACAGTGTTATTTGCCCTTGTTTAACTTAGGGGATGATTGAAAAATGTGTCCGTCCCCAACATATTTGCTGCTCTAGCTCTGTCATCATACGTTGGATTGAAATAATTTTTGCCATGCTTGTACCTCAACATGGGGGAAGAGATCCTACTGCAGAATTAATATTTTTGCCTAAACATTTGCAGAGTTATTTGCCCTTGTTTCACTTAGGGAGTGATTGAAAAATGTTGTCACACACATTTCCAGGCAATAACTTTTGTATTGTTGGTCGCATGATGCTCATACTTCACACGTTGGTTGCCCATAATGGGGCAATGATGGGGAAATGAATCCTACAGCAGAATTAACATCTTCGCGTAAACATTCACAGAGTTATTTTCCCATGTTTATCTTAGGGGATGATTGAAAAATGTTGTCACACACGTTTCCGGGCAATAACTTTTGTATTATTGGTCGCATGATGCTTATACTTCACACGTTGGTTGTCCATAATGTGGCAGTGATGGGGGAACGGATCCTGCAACAGAATTAACATCTTCGTGTAAACATTTACAGAGGTATTTTTCCTTGTTTAATTTAGGAGATTATTATTGAAAAATGATTGAAAAATGTGTCCGTCCAACATATTTGCTGCTCTAGCTCTGTCATCATACGTCGAATTCAAATAATTTTTACCATTCTTGTTCCTCAGCATGGGGGAACGGATCCTACAGTAGAATTCATATCTTCGCATGAGCATGTACAGTGTTATTTGCCCTTGTTTAACTTAGGGGATGATTGAAAAATGTGTCCGTCCAACATATTTGCTGCTCTATCTCTGTCATCATACGTTGAATTGAAATAATTTATGCCATGCTTGTACCTCAACATGGGGAAGAGATCTTATGCTTGTTTTAACCATTATGTGCCAAAGATCAAGGTTACAGTGACCTCCAATGTTAAATACACTTGAAATTGGTTTCTGCTCTATAACTGAAGTTCTGCAAGACTGATCTTGTTTTTTTGGTAATTCTATCCATGATATTGCATATGCCACGCTTTGCGTTGCTCTTGTTTTTCCAAATAAATATTGTTTAGGCCAAAAAAGTTAAAAATCTGTTTTTCAGGGCCTCCCGCATTGACATTTTGGCGGCCATATGCTCTCTTTTTACAACCAATGCAAACTTAAGAAAAAAAAAAAATTAAATAGTTTATGTCTGATATTTTATTCACGTTAATAAAATTGATCGATTTGTCCCTTGAGTGTAACAAGGCTTTGCAATGCTTTAGCATTGCAAAGCCTTCTTACACTCAAGGGATGAACTACACCACCACCCATGCTATTCTGTAGATTATGAGGCCTAAAACAAACCAAGAACATAAATTTTTGATGGCAAAGAAATAATTACAAAAGTAAAAAATAATGAAAATGCATGCAATTTTGATATACTTTGTCGGGCCTTAGACTAATTTCCTACGTGCAATAAAAAGGTCAAATTTCTACTGAAGACATGGTAAATGGATTTTTATCGGGAAATTACATTCAGTTAACAAGCTTATTCAATTAAGAGATATTCAGTTTTGTGGATGCTGCTGTAATGAGATTCTGGTATGCAAAATTTAGGAAAACAAAGTCTTATGAAGTATTTAAATCTTAGTTGTGAGAATCTGTGAACCCTTGTGTATGTTTTTGATGATTTTGAAATAATATTATGGTTTTCACCACAGAGAATTCCTGTCAGTGGAATTGCCTCTGCCAGGAATAATCAGTTAATCAAACTCTGGTTCTTTTCTTTCCTCTAGTGATAAATTAAGCATTTGTTCTGTTATATCTTATATATGAAGATTGAATGTCCATATTGTGATTACTAAGGCCAAAGAGGTCAGTAAAGCTGAGGAATTTGGGGTTTGTCAGTCAAATATTCTAATAGATCACAACATTGTTTATTCATTTAACCCTTTACCTAACATGAAAGCAAGACACTTGCAAACAAAATTCTTGAATAACTAAATTTTTTCATTTTCTTTTTCAATAAAAACATAGCATATGACACCTCAGCAAGCTTGTTCCAGTGAAGGGGTCATAAGATATATTTTTGAGACAAAAAGAGAAAAAAATATTGAAAATTAAATGGTAATTTTTATGAATAGCGCTGGCCAGTTTTGGCCGTTATATTGGGTAAAGGGTTAACAAGTATTTACAATTATGTACATGCAGTGACAAGTCAAATTTGTAGTAAAGGTATGATACACAGTTTTAATGTTCAAGACTTATATGTAATTAATAGGGTTATTCTATACGAAAACTTTTTCCTGTTTCTCAGGCATTTATCCTTAATTTTATGACGAGAGGAAGGCATTTTTTTCCTTTCAATTTGTTCATTAATTTACATAATTGTCCAGAAAATATTTGGAATTAGAAATTCATTTCCTTATACTATCATGTGAAAAAAACAATGTTTTCAGCAGTGAAAATTTCCCATAATGCTATTGCAAATCTAACCAACTATATCTTGTTTGGCAAAGCATAGTGATATAATTGGTTAAATTTTTAGTCCCATACATACAGAATAGTATGCTTGTAGTGAATTGTGTACTCAAGTTTTCAAACAATTGGCTAAACTTGACTTCATCCCTATGTTGCAGTCAAACAATATTCCATACCTTGTGCACAATTAAATCAGCAGTAAATCCTTGTTAATTTAGCAAAAAATATAGCGATGTGTTGAAAACTATAGATACAAACATTTTTTTGACGGCAGTATATCCAATATAAGTGTGTTAACTATTATTTCTAATTTGACACAAGTTTATGATCTGTGTCAAATAAATTATAATAGAGTAAATACACAACTTTTCACAAAAATGTAAACTGGTCAAATTTTCTTTTTAACAGAGTCTTCTTGTTATTAGAATATTTTTACTGTGACTCTTTAATAAAGAAGTTCCACTGTAATATAACCTTGTCTATATTTGATGAAATAAACAAGCAAATTTGAATTAACAAAATTATTGATACAAGGACCTTTCCAGTACACTGAAAAGTATTTGTTTCTAAAAAAGTTTGGTTCTCTTCTGTCAGGTAATAATAGTTATTATTTTTTTTTCTAAAAACATTTTACTAAACCTCTCATTAATATGCTTTCTACTCCCAAAACATTATACAGAATGTCATATGTGATGCTCTAAAAACAAATGTTTGCTGACTACAGTGAGGTGCTATGGCTTCAGAATCATTTAAATGCAGTGTTGTAAGATAATACAGTTTACCCACTTATCATACTGTTCTGATTATCAATGGAAAAAAAGTACACTACTCAACTGTAACATTCAATCGAAACATTGTGATTGAAATAGAACCAAAAACCAAGCCCCCACCAGCTTTAGACACAGCTCACAGAATACTTACAGGTCAGATAAAAAGTTTGTCTGATCACATCATTTGTAAGAATTTTATGAAACTTCACTCAAGCTAAAACAAATTGTCATCAGTATAACAACCAAATCATCGTGGTCTTTAATTTTTATTTTTTAGGATACTATATCTACATAGAGACATCAACTCCTCGTGTTGTAAATGATACTGCAAGAATACAGAGTGCCACTATTACTACAACCTCTACAAAATGTCTCAATTTCTGGTACCACATGTATGGAACACATGTCAATACACTGAATGTTTATCTGAAATCAAATGGAAGACGTGGGCATCCTGTTTGGCAGCACATCGGTACACTCAGCAATAAGTGGTATAATGCTCAAGTAAACATACAGAAAGCCAGTGCTTATCAGATTGTTTTTGAAGGTGTACGAGGAACAAGTTACAGAGGTGACATCGCTCTTGATGATATTCGAGTATCAGATGGACAATGTCAAGGTGAGATGTGTTAAGCTATTGAAATATATTATGACAGGTGTTTACCCCTATATTTAACTAGATTTATACTGATTGTCAGAAGTTCCAAATTTGTATGTGATTCTTCTGTTACAGTTTAATGGAAAGTGCCTTAGGCCAAAAAAAAATAATGTTGTGGTTTGGGTTACATGACAGAAAAAAAATGGGATCAGTAGGTAGGGGCTTTTTTTTGTGTTGTTTTTTTTTCTTTTTACATTTTGAGATGTGAATAATTTAGCTGGACATACCAATACCTATGTGAGAAATCACCCCAGGAGTGGAATATCCTCCCAAATAATGTACTCGGTTTCTTCAACAAAGCAAGCATAAGGAACACACAGTATGGTTCAGTGGATTGGGCTTTCTATATTGGTTCGAAGCTCACTTGAAGTTGAGAATGTTTCTTTCACATAACACAATCCAGTATGCCTGGAAATTCCACTTTGTTGGTGTTTCTTTACCAAAGCATTCACCATGTACCGTGGATGGATTTCAGACAGGTTACAGGATATCGGCATTCAAAAGTACAGTCGTTCACGGTGTCTGAGAATGTTGAATTCATGTGAATGCTGGGTCGAGTCGCATGTGGTACGAAACTGAGAGAGGATGTTGCAACTTCTCGAACTGCGTGTCATGATATGGACAAGAAAGTTGTCCACAGTGTTCATGCTTTCACAAAAACTGAGATTTTTATACTGTACCAATGACCCAGACTTAGCTGGTGCTAACTCTAAAATATCTAGGGCCAAACGCAAATTTTACCCCCCAATCCCCAAAATTTGCATCTAAAACCGAAAATTACATGTCCTATATGGTCCTCCATACTTTTACTCTACTGCGCATGCGCAGTGTCAAGGAGGTCTCGAAACTGCCGCCAAAAGTCATTCTTTGTTTGGCCCTCAATTCAGTTACAACTGACTGATATTTGTGCTTGTAAATCTCAGTTTAAAGGATGCCAGACGCATAATTATGAGAGAAATGGTGGATATATGGTGGAAATAGAACGTGGAGAGGAAAAAACAGTGGAAACAAATGTTCAAGACTGTAACTTATAATTATTTTATGAAATTATTCATGGTACCTATTTTCGTGGCATGACCTTATTGTGGTCATTCTTGCTATGCATTTTCCATTGTTTAATCAGTGTTTCCTCTCTCCATTTCCTTTATTCCCCCCAGCTATTCTCCCATGCTTTTGGCTTATTTTTAGCTTAACTTGACATAGTCAAGATAAGCTATTGCCATCACGCGTACGGAAGTCTGTGAGTCTGTGATGTCTGTTCACATTTTCCTTTAGCACAGGCTACACCCCGCAGTTCTTGTCTGATCGTCACGAAATTTCATATGCAGGTTTGGGGTCATGTCTAGATGAGAACATCCCCTTTTGGTCGCGATCGTGCAACCGGTATGGCTGCCCGAGCCCAAAAACCATTAGCACACTCTACAGTTCGTATTTATGAAGGGATTTCATTGTAACTTGGTAGGATGCCTCTGTATAGTGCCTAGATGAGAACGTCCCCTTTTGGGCATGATCTATCAACCCTGATGGCTGCCCAAGCCCGAAACCCAAAAACTTATAGCACAGTCTGCAGGTCATGTTTAATGCGGAGGGATTTCATTGTAACTTGGTAGGATGACTCCTTATGATGTCTAGATGAGAATTTCCCCATTTGGGCATGATCTGCCAACCATGACGACTGCCCGAGCCCAAAACCCGAAAACCTTTAGCACAGTCTACAGGTCATATTTATTGAGGAATTTCATTGTAACTTGGTGGGTTGACTTCATACAATGTCTAGATGAGAAAGTCCCCCTTTGGACGTGATTGGGCAACTGTGACGGCTACAGGAGCCTGAAGCCCGAAAAGCTTTAGCACAGTCTAGATGTCATATTTATGAAGTGATTTCATTGTAACTTGGCAGGATGACTCCAAATAATGTCTAGATGAGAACGTCCCATTTTGATCGCGGTCATGCAGCCTTGATGGGTGCCCGAGCCCAAAAACCTTTAGCATAGGCAAAAGGTCATATGTATGGAAGGATTTCATTGTAACCTGTTAGGTTGACTCCATATAATGCCTAGATGATGGCATCCCCTTTCGGTCGTGATTGGTCAGTTGTGATGGCTACAAGTGCCTGAAGCCTGAAAACCTTGAGCACAGTCTACAGGTCATATTTATGAAGGGATTTCATTGTAACTTCTTAGGATCACTCCAGATGATGCTCAGATGAGATTGTCCCCTATGGTTGCGATCATTCACCCATGATGGCTGCCCGAGCCCGAAGCCCAAAAACCTTTAGCACAGTCTACAGGTCATATTTATGAAGGGATTTCATTGTAACTTGGTAGGTTAACTTCATATAATGTCTAGATGAGAACGCGCGATCATTCACCCATGATGGCTGCCCGAGCCCGAAGCCCGAAAACCTTAAGCACAGTCTACAGGTCATATTTATGAAGGGATTTCATTGTAACCTGGTAGGTTAACTTCATATAATGTCTAGATGAGAACGTCCCCTTTTGGACATGATTGGGCAACTGTGACAGCTAAAGGTGCCCGAAGCCCGAAAACCTTTAGCACAGTCTACAGGTCATATTTATGAGGGGATTTCATTGTAACTTGGTAGGATGACTCCAAATAATGTCTGGATGAGAACGTCCCCTTTTGATCGCGATCATTCAGCCTTGATGGGTGCCCGAGCCCAAAAACCTTTAGCATAGGCAAAAGGTCATATTTATGGAAGGATTTCATTGTAACCTATTAGGTTGACTCCATTTAATGCCTAGATGATGACATCCCCTTTTGGTCGTGATTGGTCAGCTGTGATGGCTACAAGTATCTGAAGCCCAAAAACCTTGAGCACAGTCTACAGGTCATATTTATGAAGGAATTTCATTGTAACTTCATAGGATCACTCCAGATGATGCCCAGATGAGATTGTCCCCTTTGGTTGCGATCATTCAACCATGATGGCTGCCCGAGCCCGAAGCCCGAAAACCTTAAGCACAGTCTACAAGTCATATTTATGAAGGGATTTCATAGTCACTTGGTAGGTTGACTTCATATAATGTCTAGATGAGAACATCCCCTTTTGGACATGATTGGGCAACTTTGATGGCTAAAGGTGCCCGAAGCCTGAAAACCTTTACCACTGTCTACAGGTCATATTTATGAAGGGATTTCATTGTAACTTGGTAGGTTGACTCCAAATAATGTCTAGACGAGAACGTCCCATTTTGGCTGTGATCATTCAGCCTTGATGGTTGCCCGAGCCCAAAAACCTTTAGCATAGGCGAAAGGTTATATTTATAGAAGGATTTCATTGTAACATTGTTAGGTTGACTCCATATAATGCCTAGATGATGACGTCCCCTTTTGGTCGTGATTGGTCAACTGTGATGGCCACAGGTGCCCGAAGCCTGAAAACCTTGAACACAGTCTGCAGGTCATATTTATGAAGGGATTTCATTGTAACTTCTCAGGATCACTCCAGATGATGCCCAGATGAGATTGTCCCCTTTGGTTGCGATCATTCAACCATGATGGCTGCCCGAGCCCAAAGCCCGAAAACCTTTAGCACAGTCTAAGGTCATATTTATGAAGGGATTTCATTGTAACTTGGTAGGTTGACTTCATATAATGTCTAGATGAGAACGTCCCCTTTTGGACACGATTGGACAACTGTGACGGCTTCAGGGGCCCAAAGCCCAAAAACCTTTAGAACAGTCTACAGGTCATAATTATGAAGGGATTTTATTGTAGCTTGGTAGGATGACTCCAAATAATGTCCAGATGAGAAGGTCCCCTTTTGGTCACGATCATTCAGCCTTGGTGGCTGCCCGAGCCCATAAACCTTTAGCATATCTGTAGGTCGTATTTATGGAAGGATTTCATTGTAACTTGTTAGGTTGACTCCATATAATGCCTAGATAATGACATCCCCTTTTGCTCGTGGTTGGTCAACTGTGATGTCAACAGGTGCCTGAAGCCCGAAAATCTTGAGCACAGTCTACAGGTCATATTTATAAAGGGATTTCATTTTAACTTCATAGGATCACTCCAGATGATGTCCAGATGAGAATGTTCCCTTTTGGTTACGATCATTCAACTATGATGGCTGCCCAAGCCTAAAGCCCGAAAACCTTTAGCACAGTCTTCAGATCATATTTATGAAGGGATTTCATTGTAACTTGGTAGGTTGACTTCATGTAATGTCTAGATGAGAACAGCCCCTTTTGGACACCATTAGGCAACTGTGTTGGCTACAGGGGCCTAAAGCCCGAAAATCTTTAGCACAGTCTACAGGTGATATTTATGAAGGGATTTTATTGTACCTTGGTAGGATGACTCTAAATAATGTCTAGATGAGAACGTCCCCTTTTGGTCGCGATCATTCAGCCTTGATGGCTGCCCGAACCCAAAACCTTTAGCATAGTCTAAATATTGGTCATATTTATGGAAGGACTTCATTGTAACCCGTAAGTTTGACTCCATATAATGCCTAGATGATGACATCCCCTTTTTGGTCGTGATTGGTCAACTGTGATGGCTTCAGGGGCCCGAAGCCCAAAAACCTTGAGCACAGTCTACAGGTCATTTTTATGAAGGGATTTCATTGTAACTTTGTAGGATCACTCCAGATGATGCCCAGATGAGATTGTCTCCTTTTGGTTGCGATCATTCAACCATGATGGCTGCCAGAGCCCAAAGCCCCAAAACCTTTAGCACAGTCTACAGGTCATATTTATGGAGGGATTTCATTGTAACTTGGTAGATTGACTTCACATAATGTCTAGATGAGAATGTCCCCTTTGGACGCAATTGGGAAACTGACGGCTACAGGGGCCCAAAGCCCGAAAACCTTTAGCACAGTCTACAGTGCATATTTATGAAGGGATTTTAATGTAACTTGATAGGATGACTCATTTTGGAATAATTTCACTGTAATTTGGTAACTTTTGTTGATATACGTTAACTGTGAGGGCCACGTATATTAACTGTGAGGTCATATTAACCCACCCCTCAGATCTTTAGAACAGTGTACACCTCATATTATTTTTATCATAAACATAGCACACAGGGAACAGAAATGAACATATTCCCAATTATCACAATTCTTGTCTTATTTCATAATCCTTTCATAAACATTGAACATTATCCATTTCATCAAACACAACACACAAGTTAAGCTACAGTGTCATTGACACTTTCATTTGTATTGTTTATTACTAAAAATTTTGGGGAGTTTTGGCTTGGAAACAGAATTATTGTTTGTTTTTTCCCCATGTTTACATCCTCACCCTTGGGGTGTTTAGGCGTTTTGTTCTGCATCTATCATCTGATGCTCTAGAGTTTCTTCTCTGGAAGCCTCTGTTTTGCATCAGATAGTGTTTAAATTGGTAACTGATTTCGGGCCATGTTTGTTTTAGTGCCTGGAGTCATGTTTCCGGTTTGTTGATGCTTTTGCTTATGTTGACAACTGTTACTTCTGACAATGTTTACTTGTCTTCTGCTTAATTTAGTTCATAGCAAGATACATTAAAATTGTTCGTAAGTGTTACATCAATTTTTTCAAAATGATTTAAAATTTTTGTCCACACTTAGGCTTTTTGGGGGCTCAGGTTTCCCATTGGGAACTTGGGCTCTTCTGAAAATTTAAAAAAAATTTTTTTTTTTTTTTTTTAAATTATTTTCTTTCAATGTTAGGCCAAAAAAAAAAAAGGAATTGATTCTCAGGCACCGCCGCGTTGAAAAAAATGGCCCGCGTTGGGCCTTTTTATTTGGACCGTCATTGCAAGAAAATAGGAAACAAGGAAATTGAAAAGGGACTATTGGTTTTAAGGCCCAAAACCAACGAATAAACAGGTAAATATACACAGGCGTGTGTTAAGTGTGAGAGCCTCTGGCCTTGGCTTACATTGGGGGCGAAATTCAAGTCGCCCTTCTAAACTTCCTTGGGAGACATGGCAGTTTACTGTATTTTCTTATGTTTTATTTTTTTAAAAACACACGCTTCCGCAAAAAACAGAAAACACGATTGCTGTTAAAGTCCGTCACACGGCTATGAAAATAGCCTAAACTAGCCCAATTTTATATTTCTGAAAAGAATTGCAATGGCGTAGTCGTTCGAACAATTCGCCCCAACTGATAGCAACCAGCACAAAATGGCTATTTAAAAACAAAGTACCAGACAAAACAACGAATTACAGAAGACACGCATCGAGTTAATTAGAATTTATTAAAAGTTAACCACTGTTTCAAAACAAAAAAAATGTATTGGAGACAGTTCGTCCATATCGAAATTGCTTGCGGTTACGCTCTGTTCCACTGAAAAATTGGCTGCATTGAAATTCGCCCCCCAATTTGCATTGAATGTTTTTCTTTGAAAACTTGTGAAGTTTGTTGGAAGGGGGTTAAATGTAATAAGGCTACAATAGAAATCACAGGTATTTGGATGGATAAGAATGGCAGACCTTCAAAGCACCAATCGCACGTGTCAGTGAAAGATGGTTGGCAGAAATTGTCAGTTTTCTGAACAGTGTATTATTACCCAGTGCAGCCGGAAAGGGAGACAACTGAAATGTTTTGTCATTTACCAAAGAAATTAATTAACTCAAATTGTTAATAACGCTTAATTTACGAAGAATATCGAAAACTTTTTTAACTACGCTTTTCAACTCAGTTAGGGTATTCAGAAACCATGAATGACCCAGCTTCTTATATGAACTTGAAATTTATTTTAAACACTTTAAATATTTTTTTAAAAGGAATATACCTTCTGTTACAGAGAAGAACACGCTCACCATGGGTCATACTAAAAATCAAAATAACTCACAATGATACCAATTTAATACGAGGGTGGTCAATAATATCCAGTATTCATAAAATAGTTCTGCTTTGTAAAAGTTTAAAAGTGAAGTCAGAGTTCTGTTTCTAAATACAAAAAGTGGTGATATCAGAAAATAAAGAAAAACAGTTTTAGTTTTCAATAAAATTAGTTTTATTTGTATATCATTTTACAATATGCACTTTCCATGCTTTTCAGGTAAAAACAGACATCAGAAAGTGACTTTTGCCTCTCAATCCTTTCTCACCATCTGGAAGAAATAAAAATAAAAAATAAAAATAAAATCCTCCCTCCCTCATTGATTTGAAAAAAAAATTGCCTGAGAATCAATTGATTTTTTTTTTTTGGCCTTATAATGAATTATAATATATTATGTATATTCATTTCAAGAGTTAGTGCGAATAATATGACGGTGTGTAATTTTTTTCTGGTTGAAAAAATATTCTTCAATCGTAATTCGAGGATATCTTCCTCTAATTCACAAGTTCATTGTGTTTCTTATAGTCAGTGTAGTGGCATTAATTCTTGCTCTGTGTGTGTTGATTGATATGACAACGTAGGAGACGTGTGTCACGGTATTTTTTTGCAGTGAGAGGTCCATTACGGTCCTGTCTCTGTACGGTCACTATATATTATCAGTTTCTTTTTCAGAACTCAGAGTGATGTTTCCGTGATGTCTTCAATAACTGTGTCTCCGTCGTTGCAATATTAGGGCTAGCGGGAAGTGCTCAAGATATTACGACAATTGCTGGGAGTTAGCTAGTTCTATCAAAGGCATTGTCGCCTGCTAGTCCGCCCGGTGTCGCATCCATTCACCAGAAAATAAGAATGGTACACACCCGGGTTAGTTCGTTGCGGTCCAGGGAAGCAGATTGGGTGATGCGAGCACTATAAAACTTCAGGTGTGCACACCCAGCAACGACGGATCCAAGGATAGTACGGAGGAAGCCTGTCAGTGCGATAGCTAGCTCGTCCAGGTCCCCCGGACCGCGAGCGAGAGAGGCCTCCCCTCTCTCTTGCATCAACATCTGTGCTGCAATGTTGTTGTATGTTGTTTGTTTAGCCGGAGCTTACGTCCACTCCTCCTTTTCGGGATGCTCCTTCGCATGACAGTCTGACGCGGCTGTTATATTGGCTTCCTCATCCTCGTCAGCACACACGACCGCACCTTGGCTATGTTATCACAGATTTCCAGGAGACGTTCGCATATTATATAAATGCAGGATTGAACGTCCATGGTGCTCTTCTTCGCCGACCAAGGAATACACGTCGACCAGGTCACTCCATCTGCTAGCCAAGAATACGAGACCTTATATAAATGCAGGAATGAACGTCCCGGGAGCTTCCAGCGGATAATTCACGTAGGACCGCGGCTCCACAGGTCTCATTGAGTAACATAAACAAGGTGATGTTACCATGATGTCTTCGTAAAGTGTGCTTCTGTTGTCACAGTCAAATGAAGAGTTAGCGGCAAAAGTGCTCATGTAGATACGTCAATTGCCTGGAGTTCCCTAGTACTATCGATGGCATTGGCATCCGCTAGCTCGCCTGGTGTCGCGACCATTCACCGAAAGGCTCAGCACCCGGGTTCGTCCGTTGCGGTCCAGGAAGGAGATTTGGGTGTTGCGAGCACTATAAAATACAATGTGCACTAGCTTCCAGCGGCTAAATCAAATAAGAGCACAGCTCCACGGGCCTCTGTTGCAGATATGCTATCACAGATAGCACAAATTATTGCAGCGTCCCAGCAACTGACAGTAACTCTGTCAGATCAGGAATTATCCGACGAAGCTGGGTTGGTACGTTCCGTTGCAGGTTCAGGCACGGACGACCAAGATTTTCAAGTTGTCCGACAGGATGGTGAAAGGGATACGGATAAGTTGCATTTTCCCTTTTCGGAACAACATAATTGTCGTAGAGTGCATCCGACATTATCATCGGACGTTGTTCCTCCAGACCAAAATGCTGCGTTGCCGGATAAGAAAAGGATAGTGCCACTGGATATAGAGTTCTTAATCTGTTTAGGGACATCATCCCTCTGTTCCGACATAGTCCAGATATGTTTCACGGACATTTGATCTGTTGAATGACACTATATTTATATAACTTGCAACCTAAATGGGCAGGTCAGATTTCTTATCGGCAATAGGCTCTACATCTGCCTTTCATCATTCCATTGAATATTTTGAAACGGCAGGACAGAGCATTCTGAGAGTTCTCTGCGTCCAGATGACCAGTTCAGGAACTAGTATTGTTTTACTGTTGTTTATGTCAATTCCAACACGATGTTGGAAATAACAATATCGTCTAGCAGGGACAGCTTAGATGCATAATCGTACGCAGATCACCTTACCAGAATGTTATCATTACGTCTAAACGAAAAAGAATTCTAGGCTTTACAACCTCCTTAAGAGTTCTTTCAAGGACCTCACGTAAAACTCCGTCCTTTAGTGGCAATATGGAGTTGGTTAGACGTGACGTGGCCCTGGCTACATCCACACGTGTAGATAGTAAGGTGAAAAACTCTCTCAGAGTCGCTCCGGTCTCCGCAGAGTTTTCTTCGACGGCAAGCTTTCCGCAGTTTATGATCAGCTAACTAAGAGAGCTTTAGACTCTCTGCTATTAATTCGCTTCCATATAGTCTGATTCAGCAGAGAAGAGTAAGACAGGCACTTCTGGGACGAATACGTCCAAGGGAAGTCCCTATAGAGGTTCCTATGCATCCTCTAAGTCTTATTCTAGAGATCATCAGGGTAGCGACTCAGATAGGGGCCGTAGTTCTGACCGAGACATCTGGTCAGACGCCCCTAGGTCGACGAGGCGAGGTGTGGAACATGGAGGACATGGCTTCTACTTCTGCAAGCCTCGCAGGACCAGGAGGTAATGGTTTTAACCTCTATCGTGTACTAGTGAGCTGAAGACTGTCGAGTTTCTCAATGATTTGGAATTAGATTACGGACGTCCCTTGGATTCAAGGGATGATTTCGGAAGGATTAATTGTTCCTCAAACAAAATCCTCTGTTAACTCGGAGTCCAACTTGGACTCAGCTTATGTCAGTCAGTAGAATAGATGCTTCCTTCCGTCAGAAGTACAGTCTCTTCTGGAATGATCGCGATAGAGATCGTAAAAATCCAGGAATTTCCAGGCTTCTACAACCATCCTTTTCTGGTTCCAAACCAGACGGCTCGTTCCGTCCACTCATATTCTGAGCTGGATAACAAACTGATCGTGACTCCAAGTTTCTATATGAAGTCCATCTGATCGGTCAGAGCGAGTATTCGGGTGTACGACTATGCTACATGCATAGATTTCTAGTTGCATACTTTCACGTCATGGTACATCAGGCGTTCAGAAAGTATCTTTGCTTCTTTATCATAGGAATTGTGTTTCAGCACCGACCAAAGTGTTACGGTCTGAATCTAGTTCCTGGGCTTTCACTCGAATAACGAACTCGGTAATGACTCATTTCCGAGCTCATTCGTCTGCGGTAACGTCAGCCTACCTGGACGATATTCTTCAGAGGTGTGGCAACGAGTTAACACTTCAGAATGATGTGCAGATTCTGCTTCTATTGATCCGACGGCTCAGTTTCATAAGTAAATGAGAAGAAGTCGGATCTGGTTTCGTCCAAGTCATTTACCCACCGGGGGATGAGCTTCGAGACGCATAACATTCTTGTTTGTCTGCCATTAACCAGAGCGCAGAACGATGTGCAGATTCTCCTCCTATTGATCCGACGTCTCGGTTTCATACGTAAACGAGGAGAAGTCGGATCTGGTTTCGTCCAAGTCATTTACCCACCGGGGGATGAGCTTCGAGACGCATAACATTCTCGTTCGTCTGCCGTTAACCAGAGCGAAATTAACCAGTTGTTATACTCGCTATTGTCTTCGCTCAGACAAGGTCTCAGCGAGAGATCTCATGTGACTGATACGTTGTGCAGAACTGCCGTGATTTTATTCCAATGGAGCGGTTACGCATTTGTCCTCTCTAATTTTCTTTTAATTCAGAATTGGAGGGTGAAGATTATTTCGTTCGATATGGACATCTTCTTGTCAAATCAAGTGAATAAGAGATTCAGACTTGGGCAAGTTTTCAGTGCTTAACTCAAGTAGTTCCTCTGCAATTGCCGGATCCGAGTTTTACAGTTTTGACGGATGTCAGTCAAACACTTTGGGTAGTTTCTTTAAACCCAACGGATGTGAAGTGCCAGGGTCTTTTGTTTCCATAGTTCTTTATCAAGCACACAAACATCAAGAATGATGTCATTTTGGCTTGCGCTACATTATTGATGAACGTTATTCAGAATGCTCATATGCTAATTCTGTCCGACAACTCGACGGTATTAGCGTATTTTCGGAATTATGTAGGCTCTCATTCCATCCTGTTATTCATGTTAACGGAAGGAATCTACTAGAACATCAGTTTTTCTATTCGTCCGTCATATTCCGGGTCGTCTGAATGTATTAGCGGACTCCCTTCACGGAGGGGCCGTTTGTTGCCTCCAGAATGGACTTTCAACAAACCAGTATTCAATCAAATTGCTACCAGGAGAGCGGCCAATGATCGACTTTTTCACGACGCATCTCAACAATCATTTGCAGATGTAGATGTCACAATGTTTGGATTTTCGAGCATTTACAGTAAACGCTCTATCGATCTTGTGAAACAGAATAATAAGATATACGTATCTTCCAATGCTGTTGATTTAGCAGATATTGCTCAATGTAATTATTTCAATGCAGTTCTGTTGGTAGCTCCTCTATATCCACAAAGACTGAGGATTAATTTACTCAGGCTTCTGTTGTGAATATGCCGTGGAAGCTTCCTCCACATTGCGGTCCATTCTATGGTCAGAGGGATTCAATCTACTATCAGTTCTGCTAATGATTATATCTTCATTCAGCAGACTGTGTGTTGGTTTTAAGCTCATAAAGTAAGAGTTCTTCTACATCATAGGCATAAGCTAATAATGTTGATATTACAGATCTAATGAGGGCTACATATTGGTCTTAGCCCTCCATTTTCACTATTTTGTATCTGAGAATATTGAGTCCTTTCTGCAAATCTATTAACTCAGAATGTTGTCTACTAAACAGTGGCAACTTTATGTGTACAGGCTTTCGCTTCCGGCAGTGACTTTGTCCTGCTACCCTCTTTGCTCTGGAGTATCTGATCCAGGGCAAGGGAAAGGGGAGGGGGGGGGGTTCCCTTGGGTCACCTGTTTTATAGTGTAAAGCAGGGGAATACCTCCCTTGGAGTCAGTTATTCCGAGTCGGTTCCGAGATAATTTTAAAGATATTTGTATAAAGGGTTATACTAGATGTTATTGTGCTCAATTACAGATTGGTTTTGTGTCTTTCTTTTTTGATACAAATAAGAAAGATACATTTCGCGTATCTCTCCTTTTCTCATTGAGGGATAGGTTTGTTATAGGTAATTGAGTCTATTGGATTTTTGGATTTTCCTTATGTCCTAGGCCCTCCAACTTTTTAACTATTCATCTAAGTCTGGGTCATTGGTCCTCTATAAAAATCTTAAAAAATTTATAGTAATTTATATATTTTTTATACTTACCAATGACCCAGACGGGGATGGCCCTCCCAGGAGTTGGGAACTCTTGCCTCCCCGCTGCGTACATAATGCTTACCAGGCACTGGTTGTAAGAATGACTTTTGGCGGCAGTTTTGAGACCTCCTTGACACTGCACATGCGCAGTGGAGTAAAAGTATGGAGGACCATATAGGACATGTAATTTTCCGTTTTAGATGCAAATTTTGGGGAATGGGGGGTAAAATTTGCGTTTGGCTCTAGATATTTTACAGTTAGCACCAGCTAAGTCTGGGTCATTGGTAAGTATAAAAAATATAAAAATTACTATAAATTTTTTAAGTTTTCTAATACGTTATTTTAGATATTTTTCATGAATAAATAGTTGTTACATGCTTTTGCTTGTTCTCAGTCATTTGGAAATGCTTCCCCACGACATGTTAACCTATCAAAAGTACTGCGTCAGAACATCAATTCACCCAAAAAAGCCGCCCGTGGACCGAAAACGAAAAACTGATTTTTAATTGATTTCTTGCATGAGCATGTAGACAATTTTCAGTTGCCTTTGCTTTTTTGAACACTCCATTAAACATTGACAACGGTTGTTGGAAACGTTTCATGGATATTTTTCTAAAATAAAATAAAATAAAATATGTGTATGTCAAGGGTTGTTTAATAATATTCTTTTTGCTATTGCCAGTATTGGAGAGAAATTTAAAAAATCTGTACTGTGAATTACTGGCCAAATATAACTGACAACATGTGGAAGAGTAGGAATGTAGGTCCCAGAAAAAGTGTTGTGAAGTGTAGGTCCACCCTTATCAATCATAAATTGTTAACACAGCATGCCCACCAAACCATGCAGTTAAGGAAACACGTATTAGGGTGGGGGGGGGGTGTCAAATTTTACAGATAAATTTTCCCCCCCCTCATCACAAAAACTCACACAGGCACCTGTGATGATGGATAAAAATAATTACACATCGATGTTTTTGATACAACGTTCCTTTGTAACTAATAATGTTAACCCTGTTTAACCCTCATTGATCAAAGATGACATTGGCCACCCACACAACTTGAGAATACTTTTTTTTTACCTTTTACTTAAAAAAACGAAGCTAGCGGTGGAGAGGAAGGGTTGTGGTGTCTGATGAATTGACAGTTTGCTACCCATGCTTCCCTCTATGTAGGGATACACATGCATGAGGACTTTAGAGTTCTGCAGAGGGAAGGGAGTGTGTGTGGGGGGGGGGGAGGGGGGAGGGGGTGCTTTCTGTTGATCTGATTTTTAAAATTCCCAGTGAATAAATAATTTCTTGTTCAGCTTTCACCCAAATGCATATTTTTTTTTACAGAATACCAACTGTCTCTTGAAATTGAAACTTTCTTTATAAATAGCTGAGAATTCCAAATTCGTAATTCACTCGCAACACTTTCGATAGACTGTCAGTTCGGTATTCCATGGAGAGTGTCCATTGTTTCCAACCATGCTTGCCTCTCCCATAGTTCCTTCATAAGAATGGCTGCGATTGATAGTAGGCTAAAAATTCTCGAAAGGAAAATGGCATTATTTCTGCCTTCTCATTGTTTACCGGTCTTGAATCAACCCGCATGATCTTCTCGTCAATCTTCAAAAATGAAAATCACGCAATGCATGTTTTTAAATACTTCTTGTATTGTCGCGAAATGAATTGATAAAAGGGGGGCAGATGAATGAATATCACCATGCATCAGATGTGATTCTATGAGGATTTGCTGCGCTTACCTAATGCGCTATTATTTCAAATTATTCATTTCGCCTGGATGAGGGCATTTCTTTTTTTTTTATTAAAGCCAAGATTGTTGATATCGTTCAGATGAAAATCAGCAATACGACGAATTAAAATTGCGGAATGCACAGGTTCTGCTTCAATGGAGAAACGTACTTGTAAAATCTATCGATTTAGCAACGTTTTCGGGTTTATGGTGCTAGATAAAGGTCGCGATTTTTGAAAGCCCAATAAAATTTCTGGAGTCACAAGCTTAAAATAGGGTCGGTTGGGTAACCCAAACCAAAACATTTTTTTTCTTTGGCCTTAAGGTGCTCTCTAATAAATTTTATCATAACAAAGAAGTTTCATAAAGAAAACCTCAACTGCTTTTAACCCTTTACCTAGTGTAATGTCCGTAATTTGAAGTTCACAGAAATCGCCTTCATATTTTAAAGTCCCTAAATTCCACATTTAATTGTGGTTATTTTTAAGGTTTAATATGTGCATCATCCTATTTATTGGTAGCTACTTTTGGGTGATTTCCAAGTTGACATTCAAGTTCAATGAGGACTTATTGGGTGGGTAGGTAAACAAGGTGATAGAAGTGTGAAGAAAATGAGGTGGTTAACTGCAGCAGTGTGAGAATATCTGGACATTTCAGCATATCGATTTAATGTGTTGGCTTTTCTAAAGTGTATTCCTGTGCACGTGGGTGAGTGGGGTGAAGGCCTCTACTAAGGGTTCACCAGTTAAGCGGATGTTACTTTTTTTGAGATTTATGAATTAGGAGCCATCAATAATGACATTTGAAGAGTAGGCAGTTTATTGGCAAAGTGATCAATCATCGGTTTACCCCCATTAGTCAGACACCCAATTGTCATACACCCCAGTTGTCAGACAGTTAATTAGGGATGAGCTCAAGTTAAAATAGATGATTACCAATTGTTGTAAATGGAACAACCCAGATGTGTACAACTTGAATAAAATTTATTTTTAGTCGAGTTGTGACGAAGTCAAACTCGACTTATAGTTTGGTGAATGGCGGGCGGGCTTCAGGTGGGCGGGCGGGCGGGCGGTCGTAAACAATTGGTTTCCGGATGATAACTTGATAGTGGTTCAACTCACATTCATTAAACTTCATACGTAGGTTGGTCTTGGTGGGAGGAAGAACCCTATTGATTTTGGACATGCTACGTTGAAGGTCAAGGTCACAGTGACCTTGAACATAGTAAATCTTAAACAATTGGTTTCCGGATGATAACTTGATAATGGTTCAACTCACTTTCATGAAACTTCATAGGTAGATTGGCCTTGGTGAGGGGAAGAACCCTATTGATTTTGGACTCGCTACGTCAAAGGTCAAGGTCACAGTGACCTTTAACATAGTATATCGCAACAATTGGTTTCCGGATGATAACTTGATAGTGGTTCAACCTAGAGTCATGAAACTTCATAGGTGCATTGGCCTTGGTGCGAGGAAGAACCCTATTGATCTTGGACTCACCAGGTCAAAGGTCAAGGTCACAGTGACCTTGAACATAGTATATCGCAACAATTGGTTTCCGGATGATAACTTGATAGTGGTTCAACCTAGAGTCATGAAACTTTATAGGTGTGTTGGCCTTGGTGCGAGGAAGAACCCTATTGATCTTGGACTCACCAGGTCAAAGGTCAAGGTCACAGTGACCTTGAACATAGTATATCGCAACAATTGGTTTCCGGATGATAACTTGATAGTGGGTCAATCTAGAGTCATGAAACCTCATAGGTATGTTGGCCTTGGTGCGAGGAAGAACCCTATTGATCTTGGACTCACCAGGTCAAAGGTCAAGGTCGCAGTGACCTTGAACATAGTATATCGCAACAATTGGTTTCCGGATGATAACTTGATAGTGGTTCAACCTAGAGCCATGAAACTTTACAGGCGTGTTGGCCTTGGTGCGAGGAAGAACCCTATTGATGTTGGACTCACCAGGTCAAAGGTCAAGGTCACAGTGACCTTGAACATAGTATATCGCAACAATTGGTTTCCGGATGAGAACTTGATAGTGGTTCAACCTAGAGTCATGAAACTTCATAGGTGTGTTGGCCTTGGTGTGAGGAAGAACTCTATTGACCTTGGACTCGCCAGGTCAAAGGTCAAGGTCACAACTCGACATTGGATCTGTGATCCTGAGCGGCATTTTCAACACTTTGTTTGGTACTGTTTTTGTCCTTTTCAAGGTTGACCAATAATAAAACCAAATAAATAATTCTTATTTGGTATGAAGTTTCCTTAGAACCAGCAGAATGGAATGGTAAAAAAAAAATGCTATCGGTTCTATAGTAGAGTACTTATTCGGGACTGTGGAAAAAATGCTGAGTGAGCATTTTTTAACTGAGGGTAATGGGGAAAAGATTTAAGACTTCTTCTCCCAAACCATTGCTCCAAAAGCATTCATGATTTCAAATATAACATCTTTGAAAGATTGTTTCACAGGTTTGTTGAAATCAAATCCCTGGGTCCACATTTGGGCTCTCTGTGGAAGCCCAAATGTTTAAATTAGTGCAGTATGAGGAATATTCTTTAAAAATCTTCTTCTTCAGATCCACCAATCAGAATCTTTTGATATTTGGTATGCAGCATCTTTAGGGGGTGAGATTCAAGTATGTTGAAGCTAAGTGTCTGGGTTCATATTTGGGCTCCCTGTCAGAGCCTGAGTTATAACTTAGTTCAATATGAGGAATTTTCTTTAAAAATCTTCTTGTTCAGATCCAGCAGTCAGAATGTTTTGATATTTGGTATTCAGCATCCTTAGGGAGGTGTGATTCAAGTTTGTTCAACCCAAGTCTCGGAGTCCATATTTGGGCTCCCTGTGGGAGACCAAATTGTAACTTAGCTCAGTATGAGGAAAATTCTTTAACCCTTTACCCAACGCAGACGATATCAAACTTTATTATTTTAAATATAATTTTTTTAATTTTTTTAAAAAAAAATTCAACAAAACCATATCATGTGACCCCTCTTTGGAATGAGCTAATATTTTTTCAGCTGCTGAATTTGCATATTACGCGGGCGGATGAGGGCGATTCATTGGGTAAAGGGTTAAAAATCTTCTTCGCATCCACCAGTAAGAATCTTTTGATATTTGGTATACTGTATCGTTAGGGAGGTGAGATTCAAATTTGTTGAAGTCAAGTCCCTGGGGTTATATTTGGGCTCCCTGTGGGAGCCCAAATTATAATTTAGTTCAATATGAGGAATATTTAAAAAAAAATATTTTTCTTCAGATCCAGTATTCAGAATCTTTTGATATTTGGAATGCACCATCGTGAGGGAGGTGAGATTCAAGTTTGGGTTCATATTTGGGCTCCCTATGGGAGCCCAAAATTATAACTTAGTTCAATATGAGGAATATTTAAAAAAAAAAAAAATTTCAGATCACCGGTCAGAATGTTTTGATATTTGGTATATGGTTTTCTTAATGGGGCAGATGCAAGTTTGTTCAAATCAGGATCCTCGGTTGATAGATGTCAGTGTCAGGTGAGCACTCTCAGGCCCCTTGGGGCCTCTTGTTTTCATAAAAGATTTCAAATATGATTTTCTCAGATGATACATCTCTGAGAGGTACACAGACATTGAATTGTGAATGAATAGTTTATGTCACACTTGTGAACCACTAAGGATTATTATGAACCACTAAGGATTATTAACATTACAGATTCTTTTTGCTGTATTCCAAACCACCCATGCCTTAACTGCAATTATTTTTCAAAGGTGATTTATAACGCAAGCATTTTATTCAAAAATACCAAACTGCCAGTAAGGAAGAGTCAGTTTAACAAGATTTTGATGTTCATAAATAATTGTTTTCTTACAGTTATTAGAGAGTGCATGTTGGCATGTTCCAATAAATTGTAAGAAAACATTTTTATATAAACAATCAGTGTACCAAGATTTTGTTTATAAGCAATTGTTTTGTTGTACCTTATTGGTGAGTGCCTGTTGGCACTCTCCAATAAATTGTAACAGAACAGTTTTATAGGAACTATGAATAGTTCTTGGTGATTTTCCCAATAAATGCTAGAGTGCTAACTGTTTTCTCCAAATAATATTTTTTATTAATATGGAATTGTTTTGTTACAAGTTATTGGAGATTGCCAATGAATAGTAACAGTTCAGTAACATGGGAGAACAGCTTATTTAATTTACCTCTGTCTTTTAAATTTCTGAGTAAGCTAAAATTATCAAATAACTTGTTAGCTTAACTTGACAAAGTCAAGATAAGCTATTGCCATCACGCGTGCGGAAGTCTGTTAGTCTGTGAGTCTGTTCAAATTTTCCTTTAGCATGGGCTACACCTCACAGTTCTTGTCTGATCATCACAAAATTTCATATGCAGGTTTGGGGTCATGTCTAGATGAGAACGTCCCATTTTGGTCGCGATCGGTCAACCGGTATGGCTGCCCGAGCCCAAAACAAGAAAACCATTAGCACAGTCTACAGGTCGTATTTTTGAAGGGATTTCATTGTAACTGGGTAGGATGCCTCTGTATAACGCCTTGATGATAACGTCCCCTATTGGGCATGATCTGTCAACCGTGGTGGCTGCCCAAGCCCGAAACCCAAAAACTTTTAGCACAGTCTGCAGGTCATGTTTAATATGGAGGGATTTCATTGTAACTTGGTAGGATGACTCCTTGTGATGTCTGGATGAGAATTTCCCCATTTGGGCGCGATCTGCCAACCGTGAAGACTGCCCAAGCCCCAAACCCAAAAACCTTTAGCACAGTCTACAGGTCATATTTATTGAGGAATTTCATTGTAACTTGGTGGGTTGACTTCATATAATGTCTAGATGAGAAAGGCCCCTTTTGTACGTGATTGGGCAACTGTGACGGCTACAGGGGCCCGAAGCCCGAAAACCTTTAGCACAGTCTACAGGTGATATTTATGAAGGAATTTCATTGTAACTTGGTAGGATGACTCCAAATAATGTCTAGATGAGAACGTCCCCTTTTGATCGCGATCATTCAGCCTTGATGGGTGCCTGAGCCCAAAAACCTTTAGCACAGGCAAAAGGTCATATTTATGGAAGGATTTCATTGTAACCTGTTAGGTTGACTCCATATATTGCCTAGATGATGACATCCCCTTTTGGTCGTGATTGGTCAACTGTGATGGCTACAGGTGCCCAAAGCCCGAAAACCTTGAGCACAGTCTACAGGTCATATTTATGAAGGGATTTCATTGTAACTTCGTAGAATCACTCCAGATGATTCCCAGATGAGATTGTCTCCTTTGGTTGTGATCATTCAACCATGATGGCTGCCCGAGCCCAAAGCCCAAAAACCTTTAGCACAGTCTACAGGTCATATTTATGAAGGGATTTCATTATAACTTGGAAGGTTGACTTCATATAATGTCTAGATGAGAACTTCCCCTTTTGGTCGCGATCATTCAACCTTTTTGGCTGCCCGAGCCCAAAGACCTTTAGCATAGTCTATAGGTTGTATTTATGGAAGGATTTCATTGTAACTTTTTAGGTTGACTCCATATAATGTCTAGATGATGACATCCCCTTTTGCTTGTGATTGGTCAACTGTGATGGCTACAGGTGCCCGAAGCCTGAAAATCTTGAACACAGTCTACAGGTCATATTTATGAAGGGATTTCATTGTAACTTCGTAGGATCACTCCAGATGATGCCCAGATGAGAATGTCCCCTTTTGGTTGCGATCATTCAACCATGAAGGCTGCACGATCCCAAAGCCTGAAAACCTTTAGCACAGTCTACAGGTCATATTTATGAAGGGATTTCATTATAACTTGGTAGGTTGACTTCATATAATGTCTAGATGAGAACGTCCCGGGACCTTTGGATGCAATTGGGAAACTGACGGCTACAGGGGCCCGAAGCCTGAAAACCTTTAGCACAGTCTACAGGCCATATTTATGAAGGGATTTCAATGTAACTTGATAGGATGACTCGTTTTGGAATAATTTCACTGTAACTTGGTAACTTTCGTTGATATATGTTAACTGTGAGGGCCACATACATTAACTGTGAGGTCATATTAACCCACCCCTCAGCTAATTTCACTGTAACTTGGTAACTTTCGTTGATATACTTTAACTGTGAGGGCCACATACATTAACTGTGAGGTCACATTAACCCACCCCTCAGCTCTTTAGTACAGTGTACACCTCATATTATTTTTATCAAAAACATAGCATACAGGGAACTGAAATGAACATATTCCCAATTGTCACAATTCTTGTCTTATTTCATAATCCTTTCATAAACATTGAACATTATCCTTTTCATAAAACACAACACACAAGTTAAGCTACAGTGCCATTGACACTTTCATTTTTGTACACCACTCTGTCTGTCCATCCATCCATCCATCCATCCATCCATCCATCCATCCATCCATCCATCCATCCATCCATCCATCTGTCCATCCATCAATCCATCCATCCATCCATGTTTCTGTCTGTTTGTCCATCCATCTGTCCGTCCATAATCTGTCTATCCATCTATCTTTCCAACCATCTTGGTTCATATCTCAGCAGTGAGAGGATGGATTTCAATGGAATTTGGTATGAGATATCCTTGGGATGACCATGTGTTGGAACAGAATTGCTCACACTATTGTCACCTGAGTTATGGACCTTACTTTTGTCAAATTTTCAGTGATTTTGATTTTAATTCATTTATGCTTCATCAGTTCAGCACTGCAGTGAGAGTATGAATTGACTTCAGCAATAGCATTTTTTTTTAATTTAGGAAGTGCAAAGATTTGTACATTTGAAGACCCACATATCTGTGGCTATAAACAGGATCCTACAGACCAATTTGATTGGACTCGACAGCACGGAAGAACAAACTCTGTGAATACTGGACCAGCCAATGATCATACATATGGAACACTAGCAGGTAATTATTTTGTAGAAGTATTTTTATGTGTACCCATACTATGTATGGTACACATAATGCTGGCATCCGGGGTGGCCATCCGTCGTTTGTCCATCCTTTGTCCGTCCGCCATCCGTATCCATTTCTTTTGTCATTTGATAACTTGAAAAATATTGCTTGAATTTTCAAGTTACTTTATATTTGTGTTCAGGTTATTGATGTGCCGAGCTGTATAGTTTTTGGTGTAAATCTGATAACTCGATCCTGAGATATTAACCCTTTATCCTTCAAATTGAAAATTCCTCCAATCCCTTTGGCATTCGATAACTTGAAAAATATTGCTTGGATTGTCTAGTTACTTTATATTTGTGTTCATGTTACTGATTTGCCATGCTGTATAGTTTTTGGTGTAAATCTGATGATTTGATCCCAAGATATTAACCCTTTATCCTTCAAATTGAAAATTCCTCCAATCCCTTTGGCATTCGATAACTTGAAAAATATTGCTTGGATTGTCAAGTTACTTTATCTTTGTGTTCAGGTTACTGATGTGCCGAGCTATATAGTTTTTGGTGTAAATCTGTTATTTTGATCCTGAGATATTAACCCTTTATCTTTCAAATTGAAAATTCCTCCAATCCCTTTGGCATTCGATAACTTGAAAAATATTGACTAGATTGTCAAGTACTTTATATTTGTGTTCAGATTACTGATGTGCCGAGCTGTATAGCTTTGGATGTAAATCTGATAATTTAATCCTGAGATATTAACCCTTTATCCTTCAAATTGAAAATTCCTCCAATCCCTTTGGCATTCGATAACTTGAAAAATATTGCTTGGATCGTCAAGTTACTTTATATTTGTGTTCAGGTTACTGATGTACCGAGCTGTATAGTTTTTGGTGTAAATCTGTTATTTTGATCCTGAGATATTAACCCTTTATCCTTCAAATTGAAAATTCCTCCAATCCCTTTGGCATTCGATAACTTGAAAAATATGGCTTGATTTGTCAAGTTACTTTATATTTGTGTTCAGGTTACTGATGTGCCGAGCTGTATAGTTTTTGGTGTAAATCTGATAATTTGATCCTGAGATATTAACCCTTTATCCTGCAAGTTGAAAATACCTCCAATCCCTTTGGCATGAGATAACTCAAAAAATATCAATCCAATTGTCATGTTACTTTATATATTTATTCAGGTTACTGATGTGCTGTGCTGTATAGTTTTTTTTTATGTAAATCTGATAATTTAATCCAGAGATATTAACCCTTTATCCATCAAATTAGACACTCCTCCAATCCATTTCTATATGTATACATACCATGTATGGTGTACATAATGTCGGCATCCGTGGTGGCCCTCCGTCATACAGCTTTCTACTAGTTGCATGTATGGGTACACATTTGACGATTTCATCGGCCTATTTTTTTTTTTTACAAAGGCTTACATATAAACTTGAATGTTCCAATAAGACTAAAATCATTGCTTTCTGATTGGACGAGAGGTTCTTTTGACCTAAGGGAAAAAAGAAATTGCTGTGGGAAACATAAATATATTGGGTAGCAAACAGAAGTTTTGGACACCCTATATATTTATTCTATATTTATCTTATAGCTCAGAAGAATTGTAGCTTCAAGTTACCAGTATGTCTCAGATTTGTTGTTTATTGTGTTGTCTACCAAACACCACATTTTCTTTTGTGCAAAATTACCTTCATTTTGTGTTTAGATGAATTAGATGATTTTGATAAGATGAAAAATTATGTTTTAGAAAACTCAGATTACCTGCATTTCATGTTTAGATAATTAAGCAGACTTTGGAAAAAAGAAAAATCCTGTTTCAGAATGCTCCTAACATTCTGACATCTTACAAGTATTATTTCCTTCAGTGATGGAAAATTCTTTATAAATGCTTAAATATTTAACCACTAAAATTACTGATATCTTTTTTGACAGAACCTATTGAGCTCAGTCAAATAATATATCATTGGTTCAATTTTTAATTATTTACAAGGAACAGTTGCTGCTGAAGACAATATTACTGGCATCAGTGTTTGGGATTTTAAACTAATTTAAACTTGTTTATAGTTGTGATCATTAGCAATGAAAATGTTATACTTCTTCAGGTTATTACATGTATGTTGAGTCATCCAGACCTCAGCATCCAGGATCTAAGACTCGACTTATCAGCCCATCATATCCTGCAACAAATGGGGCATGCCTGCAGTTTTGGTACCACATGTATGGCCAATCAATGGGAACACTACATGTGTATGCTAAATCTGGAGATCATCTTGGAAATGCAATATGGACAAAGAGTGGAACACAAGGAAACCAGTGGCTTTTAGCAAGGGTGACAGTTGTATCACATTCTTCCTGGGAGGTAGGTTGTTTTTTTAATTCTTTGTATCAGTGTTAACTTTAGCATGAATGAAACTCTGAATTTTTTCACTGTCTGACAGTTTTTTCAACTTGTATTGAGATTTTGTTAATGTTTATCTTTGGCAGAGTTTCTCGTACAAGTTATTGGGTTAGAGGTAATAGTTATACCCCCACTTTCGAAGAAAATGGGGGTATACTGGATTACATGCATCTATCCATCTGTGTGTTCGTCTGTCCATCCGTGTGTGAGTCCATCCGAGAATATTCATAACTTTCATAACTTAAGTAAATTATTATGGAACTTGTTTTCTATAATATTTGGTCATAGGTATGCCCACACTAGGCAGTACACCATGTGGAGGTATGCACTGGACGACAGTCCAGCTCTTGTTGGAGCAGATGTCAGTTTTACTCTGTAGGGCCTAAGGTCGACTTTGATTACTGCCTACATAGGCCACCAAAACTTTGCCTACAAACAACTGCAAAGCTACCAGATGCAGTCTGTCTCAGTGTAGCAAAAATGTTGAAAAACTTCAGGCTCTTAAGGGTTAACAGAGACATGTACTATTAAAAGAAAATTAAATCTGAGCAGAGTCATATCGAACTATATTACACTGGCTTTATGCAGTACTATGATTTCAAAAAGGGACAGAGAATTTTCAGCAGCAGCAGTTCAAGTCTGATCTTTGTCCACTTTCCTACCTGCAACTCAGAATTTCACCTGTCAAAAAAAAAAGCCATGCAAGAACTTTGCACCTAAGATGTTTATTTTCATTTGTTTTTAGCTCACCTACATCTGTAAGATGTGGTGAGCTATTGTGATAACCTCGGGCGTCGGTGTCCGGCGTGTCCAATATTGTAAGATTTAATGTTAAGGTGAATTTCTCAAACATCAGTGGGCTCAGGCCTTTGATATTGCATATGTAGGTTGTAGGGGACTATCAGAACAGTATTTAACCCTGATACTATGACTTTTTTCCAAATTTCACCTAAAATTTTCTGCCAAAATTTGTTGTAAGAATTTGCGTTTAGTTGTTGTAAGAATTTGCATTAAAGTCAGCTTTTGTGCAGATTGTGCTGCTTTTACTTCTCATTACTGTTGATTTTCATATTTCAATAACAACTGTAGGTATTAACCTTACTGTATGCAGAAATTTAACGGAAATTTTCTTTTTTTTCACTCAAAATTTTCATGTTTTTCTCGGACTTAGTAAATTTTAAGTTGTAAAACTTTGTAAACTTTGTGTTTAGGTGAGTTGTGTTTCCAGGCGATTAATATTCTACGCTTGGGTTACTGAACTCCATTGCAGTAATATTTAACCCTCATTACATGCATATTTGAGGAATTTGAGGCTGATTTTCTGCCAAAACTTGTTGTAAGAATTAGCATTTAGGTGTTGTAAGAATTTGCGTTAAAGTCAGCTTTTGTGCAGATTGTGGTGTCTTCACCTCTCATTACTGTTTATTTTCTCATTTCAATAACAACTGTAGGTATTAACCCTACTGTATGCAGAAATTTAACGGATTTCTTTTCTTTTTTTCAGTCACAATGTTCACGTTTTTGTCTGACTTACTCAATTTTAAGTTCTAAAAGTTTGTGTTAAGGTGAGGTGTTAAGGTGAGTTCTGTTTCTATGTGTCTTTCCAGGCAATTGATATTGTACGCATGGGTTACTGAACTATATTGCAGTAACGTTGCGCCCTTATTACATGCATATTTGAGGAATTTAATGGGGATTTTTGGGACTTATATTCACTTTCTTTAAAAAAAATTTTTTTTAACTTTTTTTTTTTATTTAATACTTTCTCATACTTGTTACTAGTAACATTAAGGCTTATTTTAGTTGTTGATGTGATGTATTTTTGTTGGGACTTATAGTCACTTTCTTGAATGAATGTTTTTCCGCAACTCCTCTTTAACCAATGAATGTACTTCAATTACAATTTCAGTGATTTATGAAAGCCTTTCCTAATTCTTATTTATGATTTAATACCTGGCATCATGATTCATATTCTTAATCATAAACATTTCTAAAAGAAAAAAATGCTTTTATATCCAATGATTCTATGTTGAATTGATATATAATAAATGCAGAAATATAGACTTTCCAAAGCCATCACATAAACCACATTAATCATTTGATGCCTAGTTAATGATTTATATTAACTAAATATTAGGCATGTTACATTGGAACGACATTATCAAGCACGAATGTAGGTGAGCGTTGGGATGTAACATCCCTCTTGTTGTGATTGTATCTCGATTTTGCTGTTGTACCCAAATAGCTATCAGATTACAATATATTCGGGAAAAACACTGCTTTTGTGATCACAATATGGTAATCCAATTTCTATAAGATTAAGTACCAGACTCTCCTCCCGGATCAATTGTATTGCTGGTACCATAACAATGTACTGCTATGTCAGGTTGTGGTGTAAAATGACTTCCCCTTCTTCCAAAACAACTATTCATTCTGTAGATTGAAGGTCTTTATAGCATCAAGAGAAAATGAAGGCCATACAGGTGCTACTTATGAGGTTGTCCTACAAAATATGTGCCTTAGGTAAGAAGTACTGTCACTTTGCACTCTTTACACTATTTTCCAAACTCTCTTCTGTTGGATATTCTAAAGCTGGAACAAATTAAACACTTGAGAGGTGAGTTGGTAAAAATCTGTGGAATCAGATTTCTTTTCCTTGGAATGAATGAAAGGTTTTAGCGCCGAAGGCGCGCAGGGACGATGTGGGATTTACAAACCCCTTGCGACCCAGTTAACCTTATTTTATTTCACTTGGATTACACAGGCCTAGCTTTCCTATTGCCCAAAATGGAGTCTGAGGGGGGTATGCACGCGGTTAGAATACCCGGCAGTTCACGTTGGAGTGTTAGATGGTCAATACTCAATCCCTCAACGCCTTTAAAACTATTAGAGAGTGGGCTCTATTCGGTTCCAGTTTGGCGATGGTAGAGGTTTGAGTCCCACCATGGTGGCGAGCCAGAGTGTAATGTTGTGCGATGGCAAGTTTAAGGGAAGAAGAGAAAAGAAAAGAAAACAGCAACGCCGGTTTGGTAGCGGCCCCGGTATATGACCATAGCGGTTACAAAAAAGAAGTGGAGAAAGCTCCAACAGTTTAGTTTTGAAAAACCAGGAGTCATCCATCAAGCCTTCTGGGAGATAGGATGCCGTATGTGATTTTGAGGTATCTGGTTATCCTTTGGGAATTCCAAATGACCTCCTCCACCCCCCCCCCCCCCCCCAAAAAAAAAAAAAAAAAAAAAAAACACTCTCTCACTGACACACACCCTCAAGCCCTTAAAAGGGCTGTTAAATCTTTATTCAAATGTTTATTTATATAAAATGTACACTCGTCCCCAGCCAGACAAGCTTGTTTCAATCCTTGCCTAGTGTTTGGTGATTTCTTGTATATGTTGCAGAAAGGTAGGTTGCACCAATTCCTCCTACGCTTTGTCTACCATTTCTATGCGTCTTGATAAGAGTGTTGCAAGAAAATTTGAGAATGTTCAATTAGAAAAGTTATAGGTAGAGAGAAAGATAGGTATCCGCTATTGTATATTGTGCCTGCTGTGTGATTGTTGCTATGGATGTGGTAAGGGGTGTGTTTCTTCGGAGCCCACTCCCCACATGTAGAGTTGCGAGGCAATCCTCACAGACTCAATCCTAAAGATCTCAATGAGTAGCGAGGCAATCCTCACTGACTTCACGCAGTTCAATTCTATTGAGTAATTTTAATTTACTGTGGATTATTTTGTTTTTCTGTTTAGGGTTCAGTGTTCATTCAGCTTCACCATTGATTCACTATCCTGGAGTATGTGGAGGGTTTTGTTATATAGATCTTATTAAACGCATTTCAATCGCGCTTCAGCAGATTGCGAGGCAATCCTCACAGACTCTATCCTAAAGTTCCCAATGAGTAGCGAGGCAATCCTCACTGACTCCACGCGATTTTGTTATATTGTATAATTTTTATTTTATTTTATTATTTTTTTTTATTTTCTGGAAACTTATTTTGTTTTTCTGTTAAGGGATCGGTGTTCGTTCAGCTCAACCATTAATTCACTATCTTGGAGTCTGTTGAGGGTTTTTTAATCGCGTATCAATAGTTTCTATTTTTGCTAGCTCGTGAAGTTCCTTTATCGGTGTCCATTTCGGTTTGCATAGTGCCACTCTCAGGGCATAATTTTGAACCCTCTGTAGCTTCTGAATGTTGGTTTTGCTTAGGTCACTTGTTATTATGGCATCGTATTCTAGTACCGGACGTATAAATGTTTTGTAGAGCTTGAGAAGCACATCTTTGTTTGCTCCCCAATTACTACCTCTGATCATCTTCAGAAAATTGATACGTTTAGTAGCTCTAACCGTAATTGAGTTAATGTGACTGTTTAGACTGAGATTGCTATCTAGGATAAATCCCCAAAATTTGGCCTCTTTGTTTGCTTCTAGTTTGTGATCATATAACTGGAGATCGATACTGGGGACTGGTTTTTTCCTTTGCTTTTTGAAGAACGTAACTTTTTGAGTTTTGGCGGCATTGAGTTTGATGCGCCACAGGGTGCACCAGCTCTCAAGATCGCGAATGGTATCCTGTAGACGATTTTTAATAATGTTTCTGGACTTGCTGGCCGTCCAAATGCCTTTGTCGTCTGAGAACTGCGATAGTTCAACAAAGTTTTTTCCTACTTTTTCTATATCATTCACATATATTATGAAAAGAAGCAGACTTAGAACCGACCCTTGTGGTGTTCCCGCTTCGAGTATTACTTCCTCTGACACCTCGCGATTAACCCTCACCTTGATTTTTCTGTCACTTAGATATGATGATATGATCCTTAGAATTTTAGTGAGTAATCCCATTTTCGCTAGTTTATATCTCACGCCATTGTGCCATACCGAGTCGAACGCTTTTTCTACATCCAAGAAAAGCGCAGTTCCGATTTCGTTTTGACTAAATGCTGTTTTCATATAATCGACCAGTCTATATACGTGTTCGATTCCCTCTTTCTGACTCCTATACGCTCTTTGCCATTTGTTGAAAAAGTTGATTGATTCGAAATAGCTGCGAAGTCTCGTAGTGAGAATCCGCTCAAATATTTTCCCAACACAGCTAAGCAAGCTGATTGGGCGGTAGTTAGAAGGGTTGGTAAGGTCTTTGTCGGGTTTAGGTATCATGACTCCTGTGGCCACTTTCCAGCATTTTGGAAAGTACCCACAGGAGAGACAGCAGTTTAGGAGTATGGTAAGTCTGCAGTAGAAGATGTTGGGGCACTGTTTCATTATTTTGTAAGAGACTTCGTCTTCTCCTGGGGACGAAGATGACCTGCATTTTCTGATTATACCCATGACCTCTTCTACGCTTATTGGTTCGGTTAATTCATGGTCGTCCCCGTCTTCATGTCTTTGGTCGAAGTTCGGTTCATTGAAAATTGGGTTGTTATCTTGGACAAATTTATTTACTTTTACCTTAAAATCGTTGTCATATCTGTTCCCTTCTTGTGGACAATGCGCCTTCTTTAGAAGTTCGGCAAAAGCACTGGCCTTTGCCTTGCCGTCTATGGCCATAGTTCCGTCGCTAGTCTTCAGCGCATTATTATTGGCAATTTTGCTCTTTTGGCCAGTAAGAGTTTTAAATGTATCCCAGAACCTCTTAGGTTCTCTCAGCCCATTTAGGTTTTCGGTTGCTTTTTCCCATCTCATGCGATTGTCGTTAGCTATGGCCTTTTTTACTTCCCCATGTAGACGATTATACGCGGTTTTAAGTTCTGCTCTTTTCATTTGATCATTCTCTGATTGGTAAGCCCGGAAGGCTTTTCTTTTTTGTTTGATTATTTGAAGAGTTGTTTGGGTTATTCTGTTTATCCACATCTTCACTGTTTGCTTGGGACAAATTTCATCTAGTGTACTGTTGATAACCTTGTTAAGGTGGGTGCAGGCTTTTTCTAGTTCATGAGCATTTGAGGGGTCATTTGCCTTTATTTTTACTTCGATAATGTTTCTGAAGAGGTTCCAGTCAATTTTTGATAGGTTCCTCCTATTCACGGGAGGATACCTTGCGGGACCAGTATTACATTTGAGAGTGGCGTGAACCGGCAGGTGATCACTGCCTAGATCATTATCTCCTACAAATATGTCTTGCATTTGGCTGGTTAGTGATTTGCTGGTGATAATCAAGTCTAGGATATCTGATTGAATGAGTGGGTTGTTGCTTATGTATGTTACGTCTTGATCGTTATTTACCACGAATAGATCGAGTTCTTCAATGATGTGGAAAAGGGCGTCACCATTAGGCTCAGTCTTATGACAACCGAATACCTGGTGTTTGGAATTGAAATCACCCAAGAATATGCAGTGCTTGTACTTGTTGGTAAAAAATTCAAATACTTTACTGTCTACTGTTGCTTGCGGCTTGTTATAATATGATATGATGGCCACGTGTTTGTGGTCAAGTTCAATTTCAGCTGCAATCACTTCAGCATTGAGGTGGTCGCATGGTATTGATTTGTACTTAATCTCCTGCCTTATTAGCAGAGCGACACCGCCGCCTTTTTGGGCGGGGCGATCTCTTCTAATAATATCAAAACCACATAGCGAGAATTGTTTGTTTGGTTTAAGCCATGTTTCGCTAATTCCAATTACGTCCGTATTTTTTAAATAATGTGACATTTGCAAATTTTTCTGATTAATGCTTCGAGCGTTCCACTGGACTATTTTTAGTGTATCCATAAATGGTTTAGGAATAACTGCACTAAGTTTATTTAAGTTTAATTACTATTTGTAATATTGTTACATAATTATATTCTGTTGACGGCCGCTTCTAATAGCGTGTGAGATATTTGAGTATTATATAACTTAGAGGCTGTTTTACTAATCTCTTTGCAAACGTCTGAAAGACTGGCGTCCATGTGTTTCTTCATTATGCTGAAAATAGAGCCAGCCATTAGAGTACATGTGGAATAAGGGGAAGATGAGTTCTCGACATTACTTACATTTAGAGCTTTAAGCTGGATGTTTGTTTTAACTTTTTTGAAGTGGCTACAACCCCGGTAGTTACTGGGGTGTTGACCACCGCAATTCGGGCATTTCAGAGTTTTAGCACTACATGCCTTCGCGATGTGTTTGTCACCACATTTCATACAATGTTGCTCCCCGTTGCATTTGTGTGACAAGTGCCCAAATTTCTGACACTTATGACACTGAATGGGTTGCGGAAGAACACGATATTCCTCGGTTTCGTATTTTTTGCCATTAATAATTACCCCTTTGCTTATTAGATTTAATTTCATTGCTCTATTAGGGCATTTTACTTTTATTTTCCAAGTATGGTTACCCGTGGTTTTGGAGATTAATCTCTCCCACGAGCATCCTGGAAGGGCTTTATCAATCGAGTTTTTTTTCGTTTTGGGGTGGACGCATGTGATTACGACACAGGGGTTTGGTTGCAGATGGCCCTGTGTCTTGTTGGTTTTATTGGTCACCTTAGGGGGAGTTTTGGCTTTTACTTTATCGGCGTACGTCGCGCTATCGGTTGGGCTAGCGGTCGCATTCACTATTTCCGGTGATGTTGACTCTGTTGCATTAACAGAGCCCCCATTACTTGGTGTGACCACCGAGTCCTTTTCAGTAGCGGTGCTCTGTGAATTTTTCTTAATGATTTTTGTCTTCTTGACATGCCAATCAATAGTCATACAGAAACCATTTTCGTCTTCGACGTCCACGGTTTCATCATTTTCACGGAACTCATTGGAGAGTTTCCTTTTCGACCGATTTTGGTTTGGTGATTTTTTCTGTCGCTGCGATTTGGGGACTTTAGCTGAATTTTTATCCAATTGAATTTCAACCGCCACGGCCAGGGAAACTGCGACCGTGTTGGTAGCTTCTTCTACTATGGAATGCAGCCAATTATCCTGGCTGGGGGTAATTAGATCTGAATCTATTTCAGATATCCCCGCCAGTGAGCCGGCGGACGCAGGTCCTCTCATTTCAGTAGCGACGTCAATACATGGTAAATCAGGAACTGGAGGAGCATGGTCCTCCTTACCTGGTTTGGCTTTCAGAATTGCCTTTTCCAATTCCCTTCTCAATTCAGCCTTTTCTTTATCTGCCTGTTGCTTCTGGGCTTGAAGCTCTGACCGCAAACCCTCTATAGTGTCATTTAATCTGGCTATTTCTTTCTGGAAGCCAGACATCATCGACATCATCGATGTCATATCAGTATTAGTGGAATTTCCACTGTTGCTCAGACTACCAGAATTAAAGACAGAACTGTTTAACTGAGCTAGACTTTGTCTATCCATTGTTTTTATTTTGTAAATAATTCTAAAATTCTAAAATTTATTTTTTAAGTTATTAGAGATTTTAATTTAAATGTAGTGACTTAAATATTCGTTTTTTTGTGGAAAAATGCAGATAGAAATAGCAAGAGAAAAATGTAAACACTTACAGTGATACAAAAAGATACACAGAAATAGTGCAAATTGCAATAGCGTTGTTGTTCTTCCGAGTGAGCGATAATCAGTTTTGTGTGAAATCACCAGTGCTGGACGATACGTCTGTTCGCTGTGAAGGCAGAGGTGCGAGTTCCTTGGACTACCCCCTCAAATGTTATATTCTTTGATGTCCAAGGTAGAATCTCTAGATGTCTTGTTTCCCTCAAATATCTGAGGGGAAAAGTCACAAATATCCAAGCTAACACCCTTGGACATCCAAGGTGAAACCCTTGAATGTTTACAGAGACTCCTTGGATGTGTATATACCTAAATGTAGTGAAATATTGGATGTCAGTCAAAAACATTAGACATTAAGTTGTAATAACAAACACCCTGAGTCTACAAATTTAGTCACAACATGCTTCTATCATCTTAGGCTTTAGAGTTTAACAATCCTGAAGATAATTTTGTTTAAACTATTGAGAAATAACAAATATAATACCCATGTTATTCTAATTCAAAAATTTTGCTTTGTTACACTACCATACACATGTACAAATCACACTTACTCAATGGTAATACTTTATCCAATATTATGAACAATATATATTCTCTGAGTGATAGAGAGTAAAAGAAAGATGAGGGGAGGGGCATTAAAATTGAAAACAGGGAATAGTTAGAAACATCACAAGAATATATTTGAAAGGTGGATTCATACAATATTCACTTGTTTGAAAAAAATAGCAGTCAGTTTAAACTCAATTCACTTGGGGTCATATGATTTGGTTCTCCCCTCTCTTCTTTCCCAAATGAAATTTTTCAAACAAAGACAATGCAACTTTTTTGAAGTGTGCCTACTGATGTTTTGCCGCTGCTAACTTTCTGCCTTTAGTGTGACCCAAACATTTCTTAAGCTGCTATTTTATCCAAGTCTGATTTTTTTGTGCTTTGTCATTTTCTCTTAACATTTTCGGGGCCAGAAGTATACAGAGTTCTAAATATCTGAAATTTTGCCAAACTTTTCCTAGATTTTGTTCTGATATGTTCGTTGTCACCACAGACAAAATCTTAAGACATCTAAGAAACTCTTTGGACAAACAATGATTTTCCAAGAAAAACCTTGCACATCCTCAGAAGTCTTTGGAAAATGAAGAGATGGGTTGTGAACCATCAATTCACATGTCAATCATTTGCACCAGGAGACATGTCTTTTGCTGTACCTTCTTTTCTGGACTCCATAATATAGTAATAAGTGAAGAACCATTTCAGATGTCCATTATATGCCCTAAAAGGAATAGGGAAAGTATTTGTTTTCTCATCTTACTACTAGACTGCATTTTAGCCCTCCCACCCCCCCCCCCCCCTCCCACCCCCACCCTGTGTTGGCTTAATGTACATTTTGACCAATGAGGTCTTTGGTTAAATTTAGAAGAATTTTTGATCAAATCTAGTCATGGCTGCTTCAGGGCAGCCATGACTAGATTTGATGAAAAATATGTTAAAGAATACTCAATGGGTTGAGAGTTAATAATATGATGGTTTGCTCAAATTGTCCAGGACATTCAGTTAATATTTTTCAGACTGATGATTTCAGTTATAAATAAAAGTGTTCTTTTTAGCTCACCTGAGCAAAGCTCAGGATGAGCTTTACTGATCACTTTCCGTCCGTCGTCGTCGTCCGTCGTTGTTGGGCGTCAACAATCATCTCCTCCCAAACCACTAGACCAATTTTAATAAAATTTTGTGGGATTGATCATTGGGTGGAACACTCGAAGAATTGTGTTCAAAATCTCCGTCGCCCATCTAATATGGCTGCCTTGGCTGCTGATTGGTCAAAACACATTAAAATCTTCTTCAGAACCGCTGGATCAATTTGAATAAAATTTGCTGGGGATAACCAGTGGGTGGTCCTCTCTCTGAATTGTGTTCGGTTTGTCCGCCCGCCATCCAACATGGCTGCCACAGCTTCCGATTGGCTGACGCTCCACCCCTAAATTTCTATTTTTTGAATCAAGAGATCGATTTGAACCAAATTTTTTTTGAGGACTTATTGGGTCATAAGTATCTAATTTATGCCAAAAAAAATTTTCACGTAGCCCCATAACCTCAGGAGCTAAAAATAGAAAAAATTAAAATTGCTCATATCTCCAAAACTGCACGGCTCAGAAACTTTTTATTTGGTGTGCAGCTTCCTTAGGACCAACAGAAAGGATTGGTAAAAAAAAATTGCCATCGGTTTTATCATAGGGTACAGTTTCGGGACTTTGAAAAAGTGCTGAGTCAGCACTTTTTAACACTGTAGGCAATGGGAAAAACATTAAAAAATCTTCTTCTCCAGATCCAGCAGGCAGAATCTTTTGATATTTGGTATGCAACATTGTAGGGTGGATCTGATTCAAGTTTGTTCAAATCGGCCCCCTGGGTTCATATTTGGGCTCAGTATAGGAGCCCGATTTCGAACTTAGTGCATTTCTGGCAAATTTCTTAAAAAATCTTCTTCTCCAGATCCAGCAGGCAGAATCTTTTGATATTTGGTATGCAACATTGCGGGGTGGATCTGATTCAAGTTTGTTCAAATCGGCTCCCTGGATTCATATTTGGGCTTAATATAGAAGCCCGAATTCGCACTTAGTGCATTTCGGGCAAATTTATTAAAAAATCTTCTTCTCCAGATCCAGCAGGCAGAATCTTTTGATATTTGGCATGCAACATTGTAGGGTGGATCTGATTCAAGTTTGTTCAAATCGGCTCCCTAGATTCATATTTGGGCTCACTATAGGAGCTCGAATTCGAACTTAGTGCATTTCAGGCAAATTTCTTCAAAAATCTTCTTCTCCAGATCCAGCAGGCAGAATCTTTTGATATTTGGTATGCAACGTTGTGGGGTAGATCTGATTCAAGTTTGTTCAAATCGGCTCCCTGGATTCATATTTGGGCTTACTATAGAAACCCGAATTCGAACTTAGTGCATTTCAGGCAAATTTCTTCAAAAATCTTCTTCTCCAGATCCAGCAGGCAGAATCTTTTGATATTTGGTATGCAACATTGTAGGGTGGATCTGATTCAAGTTTGTTCAAATCGGCCCCCTGGGTTCATATTTGGGCTCAGTATAGGAGCCCGATTTCGAACTTAGTGCATTTCAGGCAAATTTCTTAAAAAATCTTCTTCTCCAGATCCAGCAGGCAGAATCTTTTGATATTTGGTATGCAACATTGTGGGGTGGATCTGATTCAAGTTTGTTCAAATCGGCCCCCTGGGTTTATATTTGGGCTCAGTATAGGAGCCCAAATTTGAACTTACTGCATTTCAGGCAAATTTCTTTGAAAATCTTCTTCTCCAGATCCAGCAGGCAGAATCTTTTGATATTTGGCATGCAACATTGTAGGGTGGATCTGATTCAAGTTTGTTCAAATCGTCTCCCTAGATTCATATTTGGGCTCACTATAGGAGCTCGAATTCGAACTTAGTGCATTTCAGGCAAATTTCTTCAAAAATCTTCTTCTCCAGATCCAGCAGGCAGAATCTTTTGATATTTGGTATGCAACGTTGCGGGGTAGATCTGATTCAAGTTTGTTCAAATCGGCCCCCTGGATTCATATTTGGGCTCACTATAGAAGCTCAAATTCGAACTTAGTGCATTTCAGGCAAATTTATTAAAAAATCTTCTTCTCCAGATCCAGCAGGCAGAATCTTTTGATATTTGGTATGCAACGTTGCGGGGTAGATCTGATTCAAGTTTGTTCAAATCGGCCCCCTGGATTCATATTTGGGCTTACTATAGAAGCCCGAATTCGAACTTAGTGCATTTCAGGCAAATTTCTTAAAAAATTTTCTTCTCCAGATCCAGCAGGCAGAATCTTTTGATATTTGGTATGCAACATTGTGGGATGGATCTGATGCAAATTTGTTCAAATCGGCTCCCTAGATTCATATTTGGGCTTACTATAGAATCTCGAATTCGAACTTAGTGCATTTCAGGCAAATTTCTTAAAAAATCATCTTCTCCAGATCCAGCAGGCAGAATCTTTTGATATTTGGTATGCAACATTGCAGGGTGGATCTGATTCAAGTTTGTTCAAATTGGCCCCCTGGATTCATATTTGGGCTCACTATAGAAGCTCGAATTCAAACTTAGTGCATTTCGGGCAAATTTCTTCAAAAATCTTCTTCTCCAGATCCAGCAGGCAGAATCTTTTGATATTTGGTATGCAACATTGCGGGGTGGATCTGATTCAAGTTTGTTCAAATCGGCCCCCTGGATTCATATTTGGGCTTAATATAGAAGCCTGAATTCGCACTTAGTGCATTTCGGGCAAATTTATTAAAAAATCTTCTTCTCCAGATCCAGCAGGCAGAATCTTTTGATATTTGGCATGCAACATTGTAGGGTGGATCTGATTCAAGTTTGTTCAAATCGGCTCCCTAGATTCATATTTGGGCTCACTATAGGAGCTCGAATTCGAACTTAGTGCATTTCAGGCAAATTTCTTCAAAAATCTTCTTCTCCAGATCCAGCAGGCAGAATCTTTTGATATTTGGTATGCAACGTTGTGGGGTAGATCTGATTCAAGTTTGTTCAAATCGGCCCCCTGGATTCATATTTGGGCTTACTATAGAAACCCGAATTCGAACTTAGTGCATTTCAGGCATATTTCTTAAAAAATATTCTTCTCCAGATCCAGCAGGCAGAATCTTTTGATATTTGGTATGCAACATTGTGGGGTGGATCTGATTGTGATTCATGAACGTATTTATTTGTAAAGTTGATAGAATCTTAGACAAAATTTGCAGAAAAGATCTACTATAGAAGGGGTGGTATCCAGGGTGAACCGTTTACCCAAATCTAGCAGTACTAATGCATTATTCACACAAATCTCCGTTCAAATTTTATGACCCCTCATTGGAACACACGCATTCAGCTCATTCCAACAAAGGTCATATGCCATGTTTTCGAGACAAAAGAATAAAAATTTTAGTTATTCATGAAATTTTTAGGCAACTGTTGTCTGTTATTCACATTGCTTCATGAAATTTCAGTACTTTTAGAAGTTACCTCAGTAATCAAGGGTTAATTCCCCTTAATTAAATGTCGCCTCTAAAAAACAACCACTTTGCATATCTTACCTTTTTACCAGCATAACTGCCAAAACTTGTCAGCATTCTTCGCAAAAATCGCTATTCAAATTTTAATTTTTGTCTCTTAAACATACATGTACTTATCGCTTGTAAATACCCCATTGGAATGAGCTTTTTGAGCTCATTCCAATGAGAGGTCGCACACCATGCTTTTTGAGTCAAAAAAGAAATTTTTTAGTTATTCCAGAATTTCGTACGTAAAACACAGCTTTATGACTTCACATTAAAATGAGCTCTCTAAGCTTGTTCCAATCAACATTCACGCACTATGTCTTTCACACAAAAATAAAATTTTCCATTTATTCAGGAATTTTGTTTGCAAGAACACTCTTAACCCCCCCCCCCCCACACTCACACACACACACACACACACACACACACACACACACACACACACAAACACACAAACACAGACACACACATCTAAAAGTTCGTCAGCAAAAAAACAGTTACTTCAATTTTTAAATGCATTATAGGAACAACTTGCCTAATCAAATTTAAATACTTTTGCATCATTCTGTATCTAGAACAAACCATTTACCATATCTTTACGCAAAATTCTCCAGCATCATTCACAAAAAAACACCATTATTTATATATTCACATTTCTGTCTCAAAAATATACCTGATCTTCCCATACCCCTACTGGAATAAGCTGTTTGAGCTTGTTCCAATGATGATAAAAAAACTAATATTTTGGAAAATTTGTGAAAATTTTTGTTTTCTTGCATGCAAATATATACATGTAGCACATGGAAGATATCCACAGTTGGGGAGAGATGTCCAAGGCTATCTCTTCACATTCCTTGTTTGTGCTTCATGCTAAACCAGTTTGTCTGCAGAGATAAATTTGCTTTATTAAAAATCATTGGAGATTGGCCACACACCAATGATTTTAAATAAAACTAATTTTAGGTAACAAATGTTGAAGTTCAAACAAAATCTATCACTCAACCAGTTAATGTTGATGAGGCATGACATGGTGAAGGTGACCTAAAATACTTCTTAGAGTCACTTTGTCAGGTGAGCGATTAAGGCCATGTGGGGCCTCTTGTTTACTTTGGTGATTGTTTGCTATGATGTAATGCAGTGGAATTCTGTTTTTTGAATAACCACTGTACCAGTGAAAAATATTTCAGTTAACATGAGTATTCCATTAACAGGAATTTGATCAATCTCCTGCATTAAAGTTATAAACTGACCATTTTTTCTGTTATATCTGTTTGACAGAGTTGATGGATCTCTGTCAAACATGACATAATAGATTAATTACTCATGCTGGATTTACTGAAGACAAACAAGTCTATTTATATTCATGGGAAATTTATTTCTTATCATAGTAAGATTTTTTATTCAGGGACAGAGTCTGCACTATAACCTATATGTAATGAACAGGTTAAATTTGTACTCAAGGTAAGGTAAATGGTTTAGTGTTTTAATATTATATGTGCAAGTCTTAAGACCTCAAAGCGATGAATGTAATGTTGCTGAATGCATGATCTTTTGTAGAGTGTGTTTGAAGGTATAGTTGGAAGTAGCTACTCTAGTGATATTGCCATAGATGATGTGCAAGTTATAGATGGATCTTGTGGTGGAGTTGGTGACTGTAACTTTGAGAAAGACACCTGCTCTTGGATGAACACAAATCAAGGAGACAATTTTGACTGGTTGCGAGGATCTAGTCATACCTCAAGCCAGTTCACTGGTCCTCAGTTTGACCACACGACTGGACAAACAAGTGGTGAGTAGTTTACGTCCTATGTTTCAATAACATGACTTCTTTTGAAGATTTTCAGTCCAAATTTTGTTTTTCACTTATTGAAATGTGACAGTTACAAATAACATTTTTATCCGTATTATAAAAATTCTATGGCCAAAGTATTCTTTAATGAAGTTTTGTTGAAGGCCCTCCATACATCGACTCCTCCGCGCAAGTAAATTCAGATTTGTATCCCCCTCACTTTTATTAAAGTGTGCATATATATAGCAATCCCCTTGTATTTTCATCATTTCCTCCATTCTTTGATATATTTGTCCAACCTTCCATCCATGCATCTGTCAGTCTTCTTCCAACACAAAGTGACCCTGGTTGTTGAAAGTGTCATTAAACCCCAATAAATAAATAAATAAATAAATAAATAATCTGTCTTCTCATTTCTGTTCAATCACTTTTGTACCCTTGTACACAAACTATAACTTCATACACAGACAACAAATAAGATATCGACTATTGGGTTCATGTCTGAGATCAATAGGTCAAGATCAGTGTTAATATAAATAGAACTTTGGTTGTGATACAAAAGGTTTAGTGTCTTTTTGCATGAAAAACTCCGTTAGGCTGAGAGAAAAAGGAAAGCGTTCAGGTTTTCTGACTGACCCTGTTTTTTTCATCTGCCCCTTATGTTTTTATGAGTACTCAATTAAAAAAATTGTATCCATTTAAAATGAAAATACACCATGGTGAGAATGCCATGTAGTTCAGAGTTTAAATCTTTGAATTCAGACAAGGACATTTTAGATTTTTTGAGATTGCATGATCAATGTTGCAGAGCACAAAATTGATTAATTCCACTGACAAAACTGTAAGGAGTACACATTCGAATTTGATATGTTATATTTGACATAATATATTTTGATATAATATATACTTTGTTTTACAACTGGAAATATATATGAGAGAAAAAAATCTGGCCAACCCAACCAATTTTTAGGTCAACTTTGGCGAAGCCAAATTTGAGGTATTGTCATGGCCCGTCGTCTGTCTGTCCATCCGTCGCGCCGTACACACGGCTTGGGCTAGAGACCGTATTTATGAACCGATCTTTACGAAACTTCTTGGGTACCTTTGTTATCACTGTGAGACGAGAACAAGTGTTTTTGGGGTCGGTCTGAACTTCAAGATGGCCAATGGCAGCCATTTTGTACAAAATTAGGTGCAATCAGATGTTTGCGTAGAACTTCCATATGAAAGCTCTGATTTGAATAATTTTCTGTATGAATGTTTAGTACCATGGGATACATCACATATAATACAGGTTTTTTTTCTCGTGCATAAATTATGCCAATTAGACTAACTTTGATCTATTTAATGTTACTTTCAGCACTGTAACTGCAAATGCCAATATGGCTCGGGCTAGAGGCCGTATTTATGAACCGATCTTTATGAAACTTTTTTGGGTACCTTTGTTATCACCGTGGGACGAGAACAAGTGTATTTGGCTGCGGTCCGAAATTCAAGATGGCCACCAGCAGCCATTTTGTACTTTAGTTAGTGCAATCAGTTTTTTGTACAGAACTTCTGTATGAAAGTTCTGATTTGAATAAATTTTTGTATGAATGTTTAGTAACATGGAATACATCACATATAACAGGATTTTTTTCTCGTACAAAAATTATACAAATTAGATGAACTTTGATTTATTCAGTGCTCTTATACACAGTAAGTGCACATGTCAATACGGCTCAGGCTAGAGTCTGTATTTATGAACCGATCTTCACGAAAATTCTTGGGTACCTTTGCTATTACCTTGGGACGAGAACGAGTGTTTCTGGGTGCGGTCCAAAATTCGACATGGTTGCTAGTGGCCATTTTGTACTGAAATTAGGTCCAATCAGTTTTTTCTACACAACTTCTATATGGCTCAGGCTAGAGGCTGTATTTATGAACCGATCTTTACAAAACTTCTTGGGTACCTTTGATATCACTGTGGAACGAGAACGAGTGTTTTTGAGTGCTGTCCAAAATTCAATATGGCCGCCAGCAGCCATTTTGTACCAAAATTAGTGCAATCAGTTTTTTGTACAGAACTTCTGTATGAAAGCTCTGATTTGAATAAGTTTTTGTAGGAATGTTTAGTAACATGAAATACATCACATTTTATATGGGTTTTTTTCTCGTGCAGAAATTATGCAAATTAGATGAACTTTGATTTATTCAGTACTACTTATACACTGTAAGTGCACATGTCAATACAGCTAGGGCTGGAGGCTGTATTTATGAACCGATCTTCACGAAACTTCTTGGGTACCTTTGTTATTACCTTGGGACGAGAACGAGTGTTTTTGGGTGCGGTCCAAAATTCAAGATGGCTGCCAGCGACCATTTTGTACCAAAATTAGTGCAATCAGTTTTTAGTACAGAACTTCTGTATGAAAGTTCTGATTTGGATAAATTTTTGTAGGAATGTGTAGTAACATGGAATACACCACATATAATACAGGTTTTTTTCTCGTGCAAAAATTATGCAAATTAGATGAACTTTGATTTGTTCAGTGCTACTTATACACAGTAAGTGCACATGTCAATACGGCTCGGTCTAGAGTCTGTACTTATGAACTGATCTTCACGAAACTTCTTGGGGTACCTTTGTTATCACCTTGTGACAGGAACGAGTGTTTTGGGGTGCCTTTGTTATCACTATGCTATGAGAACAAATATTTTTATACTGTACCAATGACCCAGACTTAGCTGGTGCTAATCTCCATAATTCAGGGCCAAACACAAATTTTGCCCCCCCAATCCCCAAAATTTGCATCAGAAACCGAAAAATACATGTCGTATATGGCCCTCCATACATCGACTCCTCTGCGCATGCGGAGTGTCGAGGAGGTCCCGAAATTGGCGCCAATTATCATTCTTAGTTTGGCCCTCAAAACAGTCACACTTCTCTGTTATTTGTGCTTTCAAATCTCAGTTTTTATGATGCCAGACACATATTCATGAGTGAAATGGTGGAAATAAAGAGGATACATTAGGAGGAGAGGAAAATATTTAGTGCAAGAAAATGTTCAGGGCTGTAACTTAAAATTATTTTATGAAATTATTTCTAGTTGCCTTTTTTCAAGGCATAGCCCTGATGTTGTCATTCTTGCTATGAAGTACCATTGTTTGATCAGTGTTTCCTCTCTACCTTCCTTATTCCCCCCTAGCTATTCTCCCATGTTTTGGCTTAATTTTGTGTAATGTTTATTACTAAAATTTCTTGGGAGTTTTGGCTTCGTAACAGATTTATTTCTGTTTTTTCCCCATGTTTACGTCCTCACCCTAGGGGTGTTTAGGCGTTTTGGTCTGCATCTACCATCTGATGTTCTACAGTTTCTTCTGTGGAAGCCTCTGTTTTGCATCAGATAGTGTTTTAATTGGTGACTGATTTCGGGCCATGTTGTTTCAGTGCCTGGAGTCATGTTTCCGGTTTGTTGACACTTTTGCTTAGGTTGACAACAGTTACTGCTGATAGTGATTTTTTGTCTTCTGCATCTCTTATTCATAGTAAGATACATTATTATTGTCCGTAAGTGTCTCATTAATTTTTTCAAAATGAATTTAAATTTTTGTCCACACTTAGGCTTTTTTGGGATCCATTGGGCTCAGGGTTCCCTTTGGGAACTTGGGCTCTTCTGAAAAATTTTTTTTTTTTTTTTTTTTAAATTTTTTCTTTTCAAATCATTATTTATTAATGAATATAATGGATTGTTGTATTATGTATCTTTATTTTCAAGGATTAGTGCGAGTACTTGATTGTTTACATTTCAACTATGAATGATTATTGTTCAAATTGTAATAGGAGGAAGTCTTCCTATGATTCTCATGATCTCTGTATTAATTGTTCTCTCTGTACTCGCACTGATCTTTGTTCTGTGTGTTTCAAATGGGATGAAAAACGTTGGAAACGTGTGTCACGGTATGTTGTTCCTGGAGAAAGATCCATTCCGGTTCTTTCTCCTCAGAGTCACTCTAGTGTTTCACTCTCTTTTTCAGAGGAACAAGAACAGGGTGATGTTTCCGTGATGTCGTCCAGAAGTGTGCCTCCGTCGTCACATATAAGTGAAGAGCTAGCGGCATAAGTGCTCATGGAGATTCGTCAATTCCCTGAAAGGAACCCAAAGGGGTTGACGTCTGCTAGCTCGGCCGGGGTTGCGTCCATTCCCCGAATGGGGCAGCACTCTGGTTCATCCGTTGCGGTCCAGCAGAGAGAGTCGGGTGTTGCGAGCACTATAAAACATCCACGTGCACACCCAGTGACGACGGAAAGGAGGATGGATCGGAGGAAGCCTGACAGTCCGGTGTTTAGCTTGTCTAGTTCGACACGGGCTGCAAGTGAGAGAGGTCCCTCTCTCAGACAACAGCATCTGGGACCAGATGTTGTAGTCCATAGTGTTACGCAGTCGGAGCATACGTCCGCTGCTCGGGATGCTCCGGTATATAGGCAGTCCGCCGAGGCTACCTATAAGGCTTCCATATCCTCTCAGCAGCACACTCGACCGCACCTTGGCTATGTGACCAGTGAATTACAGTCAGCTTCGCCGACCAGGGATTCCTCGGCGATCAGGTCACGCCATCCGGTAGCCAGGGATTCGAGGCCTTCTTCATCCGGACGTTCGCATAAAAGATGTATGCAGGATGCAACGTCCAGGGAGCTTCCGGCGGCTAAATCCAGTAAGACCGCCGCTCCCCAGGCCTCTGTAACGGATGTGCTATCACAGATAGCAAGGTTAATCGCAGCAACCATCAGAACCTCTGTCGGAACATGAAATGTCAGAAGATGCTGGGTCGGTAGGTTCCGCCGCTGGATCTGGTGCGGACGACCGAGATTTACATGATTTACATGAGGTCCGGCAGGATGGCGAAAGGGATTCTGATGAATTAGATATTTCCCTTTCGGAACAACATAAAATAGCCGTAGAATTCATCCGGTATTATCTTCCAGAAGTTGTTCCGCCAGACCAAAATGCTGCGCAGCCGGATAGGAGGGTGATAGCGCCACTGGACACCGAGTTTTTTAATTGGTTTAGGGACATTGTCCCGGAATTTCCGTCACAATCCAGGAATGTCTCTCGGATTTTTGAGTTATTGAATGACGCTATTGATAAACTTGCCAACAAGACGGGCAGGTCAGCCTTCCTACCGGCATCTGCTCTACAGCTGCCGTTTATTAATCAAAGGAACAAGTTTGATACGGCAGGTCAGGGCATCCAGAGAGTTCCTCTGCGTTTAGACGACCAGGCTGAAGACCTTGATATATCCATGCCGTCGTCTATGTCACTTCCGTCGTCTACGATGGAAACGACGATATCGTCTAACAGAGCTAGTTTAGACGCTCTTTCCTACGCAGATCACCTTACTAGAGCGTTGTCATTACGCTTTGAAGGACCTGAATTTCAAGACGTACAAACGTCTTTAAGAGTTCTGTCCAGGGCCATAGCGTTTTCCACTTATAACTCCGCCCTTTCAGTGGCAAATCTGGAGTTAGCTCGGCGTGACGCGGCCTTGGCTACTTCCACACGCGTGGACAGTAAGGTGAAAAACTCTCTTAGAGTCGCTCCGGTCTCTGGAGAGTTTCTCTTCAGTGGCAAGCTTTCTGATATATATGATAAATTAACAAAGAAAGCTTCGGACTCTCTGTTGTTTAAGTCTGCTTCCAAGAAATCGGAACCAGCAGACAAGAGTAGGCCAGGCACTTCCGGGACGAGTTCGTCCAGGGGAAGTTCCTATAGAGGTTCCTATGCGTCCTCTAGGTCTTACTCTAGAGACCGGCAGAGTAGCGACTCGACTAGGGGCCGTTATGCTGGCCGAAATAACCGGTCAGACGCCCCTAGGCCGACGGGGCGAGGTGCGGGTCGCGGAGGACGTGGTTTCTCCTACCGCAAGCCTCGCGGATCCAGGAAGTGATGGTCTAGACCTCTGTCGCGTTCCGGTGGGCGGAAGACTGTCGAGTTTCTCAAGCAATTGGGAATCAATTACGGAGGACCCTTGGGTTCTAGGGGTTATTTCAGAAGGACTAAAACTGTCCTTCAAAGGCAAGCCTCCGTTAACTCGAAGTCCAAGATGGACTCAGCTTCCGTCAAATTGTCAGAAAAGAACGGCACTTCTATCAGAAGTCCAGTCTCTTTTAACGAAGAACGCGATAGAGGTCGTAGAAAACCAGGAATCTCCAGGTTTCTACAGCCATCTTTTTCTGGTTCCGAAGCCAGACGGCTCGTTCCGTCCAGTGATCGACTTAAGCTGGATAAACAAGCTGATCGTGGCTCCAAAGTTTTATATGGAGACCATTCGATCGGTCAGAGCGAGCATTCGAGTGAACGACTATGCTGCGAGCATAGACCTCAAGGATGCATACTTTCACGTCATGGTACATCCGGCGTTCAGAAAGTATCTTCGCTTCGCTGTCCTAGGTGTTGTTTATCAGTTCCGAGCGATGTGCTTTGGTCTGAATCTAGCGCCCTGGGCATTCACTCGAGTAATGAACTCGGTAATGACTCATTTCCGAGCTCATTCGTCTGCGGTAACGTCGGCTTACCTGGACGATATTCTTCAGAGATACGGCAACGAGTTAACGCTTCAGAACGACATGCACAATCTGCTTCTATTGCTCCGACGTCTCGGTTTCATAGTAAACGAAGAGAAGTCGGATCTGGTGCCGTCCAAGTCATTTACCCACCTGGGAATGAGCTTCGAGACGCACAACAATCTCGTTCGTCTGCCGTTAACCAGAGCGAAATTAGTCAGTTGTTATGCTCGCTATTGTCTGCACTCAGACAAAGTGTCAGCGAGGGAATTCATGAGACTAATAGGTCTGTGCGGAGCTGCCTCGGATCTCATTCCGATGGGGCGGCTACGCACTCGTCCTCTCCAGGTCTATCTGACTCAGAATTGGAGAGTGAAGATTCATTCGCTCGAAACGGACACACTCTTGTCAAGCCAAGTGAAACAAGAGATTCAGACTTGGGCAGACATACAGTGGTTAACTCAGGGAGTTCCACTGCAGTTGCCAGATCCGAGCTTTACGATTATGACGGATGCCAGTCAAACAGGCTGGGGCGCGACACTGAGCCCATCGGATTTGAAGTGCCAGGGTCTTTGGGATCCGCAGTTTCTGAGCAAGCACATCAACATCAAAGAGATGATGTCGATTTGGCTTGCTCTACGTCATTGGATAGACGTGATTCAGAATGCACATGTGCAAATTATGTTCGACAATACGACAGTAGTTGCGTATATTCGGAACCAAGGCGGCACTCATTCCATTCCGTTGCTCAATCTAACGGAAAGAATTCTTCTATTTGTACTAGAACATCAGTTTCTTCTCTCCGTCCGTCATATTCCGGGTCGTCTGAACGTCTTGGCAGACTCCCTTTCATGGAGGGGTCGCCTGTTGCCGTCAGAATGGACTCTCAACAAGCAAGTATTCAATCAGATTTGCTACCAATGGGAACGGCCAATGATAGATTTATTTGCGACACATCTCAACAATCAGTTGCAGACGTATGTGTCACCTTATCCGGATCCTCGAGCGTTTGCAGTAGACGCTCTCTCGATCTCTTGGGACGGAATGATAGGATATGCGTATCCTCCAGTGCCGTTGATTCAGCAGATATTGCTCAAGATAAAACAATCGCAATGCAAGATTCTGTTGGTAGCATCTCTGTCTCCACAGAGACCGTGGATAAATCTACTCAGGTGTCTGTTGTGGGACATGCCGAGGAAGCTTCCTCAACGGGAAGATCTTCTTTCGCAAGGGAAATCGCGCATCCTCCATCACAATCCGCAAGGTCTAAACCTTCACGTATTTCCATTGTGCGGTCCTTCTTGCACGGAAAACATTTTACAGGACGAGCAGTGGACGCGATTTCTAACTGCAGGAGGACCTCCTCTTCGCTAAACTATGCTGCTAAGTGGAGGGTCTTTTGTCAGTGGTGTGAGGATCATTCAGTAGATATTTATGATCCCTCCATTCCAGACATAGCAAACTTTCTAGTATACTTGTTTGATGAGATTAATCTGCAGCCTATCACCATTAAGGGTTATAGGTCTATGCTATCTGATACATATGCACATCATGATAGCTTGGGGATTGGAACTAATGTCTCTTTATCAAAGTTAGTTAGAAATTTTTCGATAAATAGACCTAGAACCCTTAGATTAATTCCGAAGTGGAATTTGGCCTGGGTTCTTCTTAAGCTAAAAGAAGCGCCTTTTGAGCCTCTTGACACAGTTGACTTCAAATTCTTAACATATAAGACAGCTTTTCTCTTAGCTTTCTCTTCTGCTAGAAGAGTTAGTGAGCTTCATGCACTATCTGTGGAGGATTCTCACTACCGTAGTGTCGGTAATACTATTACCTTTACCACTAATGTTGGATTTTTGGCTAAGAATCAGGCTCCTAATAAGTATCCTGAACCTATTATTATTAAGGCCCTTCCATCATCTGATGGGTGTAGGCCTCTACTGTGTCCTGTTAGAGCAATACATATTTACAGACGTAGGTCTGAGTTTATCAGAAAGGGACGTAAACGTTTCTTTCTGTCTTTGATGCCTAATAGAAAGGATATTATGGTCCATTCTATTGCTAGATGGATTCAATTAACTATTCGAACTGCTTATGAAAAATTATCTTCTTCTCAGCAGTCGGCACTCAAGATCTCAGCCCATGAAGTAAGAGCTCTTTCTACTTCTTGGGCCTATGCTAATTGTATTGCTATTACTGATCTAATGAAGGCTGCATATTGGTCTCAACCTTCCACATTCACTAATTTTTATCTTAGAAATATTGAGTCCATTTCTGGAGACCTCCATTGTTTAGGTCCGTTATCAGTTGATCAGAATATCGTCCACTAAACAGTTGCAACTATAGTTATGTAGGCTTTCTGTTCCGGCAGTGACTCTGTCCTGCTGCCCTCTTCGCTCTGGGGTATTTGACCCAGGGCAAGGGGAAGGGGGGGGGGGGGGGTGTTCCCTTAGGTCACCTGCTTTATAGTGAAAAGCAAGGGAATACCTCCCCCAGAGTCAGTAATTCTGAGTCGGTACCGGAATGGTTTTAAAGTGTAAAGATAATGTTTAATCATCCATGTAATATTTTTAAAGTGTAGCTCGGTGTGAAGCATTTGTATATGTCATGTGTCAAATGAGCGTTAATATACAATCCTCGGACACTTTTAATGAATATAAAGAGTCTCATTTCTCTGGACTTCCTTTATTTATTGGCTTACCTTTAAAAATATTAGTATAAAGGGTTATACTGGATGTTAATAGAGATCATTGATTATTATGCTCAATTACTGATCGGTGTTGTGTCTTTCTTCTTTATTATAAATAGGAAAGATACATGTAAAGCCTATCTCTTCTTTTCTCCTGGAGAGGATATTCTATTATACATAATTGAGCTTATTGGATTTTCCTTTATGTCCTAGGCCCTCCAGCCTATTTACTATTCAGCTAAGTCTGGGTCATTGGTACAGTATAAAAATGTTAAAAAATTTATAGTAATTTATATATTTTTTATACTTACCAATGACCCAGACGGGGATGGCCCTCCCAGGAGTTGGGAACTCATACCTCCCCGCTGAGTACATAACGCTTACCAGGCACTGGTTGTAAGAATAATAATTGGCGCCAATTTCTGGACCTCCTCGACACCGCGCATGCGCAGAGGAGTCGATGTATGGAGGGCCATATAGGACATGTATTTTTCGGTTTCTGATGCAAATTTTGGGGATTGGGGGGGGGTAAAATTTGTGTTTGGCCCTGAATTATGGAGATTAGCACCAGCTAAGTCTGGGTCATTGGTAAGTATAAAAAATATATAAATTACTATAAATTTTTTAACATTTTTGGGTTCAGTCAGACTCAAAGATTTCTTTTCTAGTTTAGCATCTAACTGTCACCCCACTTTTACAATACTTTACCTATATATCTGTTACAGGATACGGTCAACATTTATGTACAGACCGTTACAATACTTTACATATACCTTTGTTATCAGGTCATTACCTAGATGTTTGTCATTGCTGTGTCACATACTATACATGTACATGTCTCAAACTAGTTGAGCTACAGTGTCATTGACACTTTCATTTATTACATAAAACCTGTGCAAATCATTTTTAGCTCGCCTGACTTTGTCAGGGGAGCTATAGTGATCACTCACCGTCCGTCGTCCATGAACATGATCTTCTTCACCCAAACTGCTGAACCGATTTAATTGAAATTTGAGATAATAATTTTTTATGACATCGCATTTTGATTTTGTTCAAATCAAATCGCCTCACCCCTCAGTAAGACCACGCCCCAAAAGTGTGCTTAAGTCTTAAAAAATTTTCTTATGAACCAGCAGCAGCAGCAGCAGCAGAGATTTGATATTTGGTGTGCAGCTTCCTTTTGCGTGTAGACTCAGATTTGTTCAAGAGATGTTCGAGGAGCTATATTTGCCTTCTTTATGGGAGGGGCAAGAATTTTCACCCCGCACAAAATGTCTATTTTCCAAACCGAGAGGCTGATTTGAACCAAATTTGATATGAGGGCTATTGGGTCATAAGTACTTAATTTATGAAAAAGAATTTTTTCTGTTGCCCCATGGGAACCGCTGGAGCTAAAAATAGAAAAAAATTAATAGGCTCATATCTCCAAAACTACACGTCACTGAGAATTCTTATTTGGTGTGAAGCCAACAGAATGGAATGGTCCAACAAAATTGCTATCGGTTTTATCATAGGGTACTTTTTCGAGACTTTGAAAAAGTGCAGAGTCAGCCTTTTTTAACATTGTGGATAATGGGAAAAACATTTAAGACTACTCTTTTCCCAAACCACTACTCCAAAAGCTTTCAAATTTCACATATCACATCTTTGGAAGATTGTTTCAGATGTTTATTTTATTGAAATCAAATCCCTGGGTCCATATTTGGGCTCTCTGTGGGAGCCCAAATGTTTAAATTAGTGCAGTATGAGGAATATTCTTTAAAAATCTTCTTCAGATCCACCAATCAGAATCTTTTGATATTTGGTATGCAGCATCCTTTTAGAGGGGGTGGGGGGGGGGGGAGATTCAAGTTTGTTCAAGCCAAGTCCCTGGGTTCATATTTGGACTCCTTGTAGGAGCCTGAATTATAACTTAGTTCAAAATGAGGAATTTTCTTTAAAAATCTTCTTCTTTAGATCCAGCAGATGGAATGTTTTGATATTTGATATGTAGCATCCTCAGGGGGTGAGATTCAAGTTTGTTCAAGCTAAGCCCCTGGGTTCATATTTGGGCTTCCTGTGGGAGCCTGAATTATAACTGAGTTCAATATGATGAATATTCTTCTAAAATCTTCTTCTTCACATCCACCAGTCAGAATCTTTTGATATTTGGTATACAGCATCCTTATGGAGGTAAGATTCAAGTTTGTTCAAGCCAAGTCCCGGGGTTCATATTTGGGCTCCGTGTGCATTCTGACTGGTGGGTCTAACGAACAAGATTTAAAAAAAAAATTTAATTAGTTGGGATCATTGAGAAATGATTTCATTCTGCACCCTGCAAAACTGAGTCAGATTGAAGACAACAAATGGTAAATATTAACAATCCTGGAAAGAATAATATTAACATTAAGAGAATAAAGGTGTTTTGTTAGGATTTATGTAAACTTAAGTTAATAGCTCTGGGGCTGTACATGGTACAAATCAACTCTTCTACTTGCACCTATTCTAGTATACATGAACCCGTACATGATAGGTTTTATGATAGAAGGATATTCTTGTTTTCTTTTAAACTTTCATTAATACAACTTGTATTAATTCTTAAGTAATTTTACATCTTCTTGGCTCTGCCACACTAAAATTTAACAAAAAGTTCTATTCTAAGAATGATGTGTATTGAATCACCTTTAGTCGGTAGGTTGGGAAAATAGAGTCTGCTTTTGTAAGTCCATGCTCCCTTCGTTTTTTTTTTCATTAGGATTTGTCAGTTGTCAACACAGTTTGTTGAAGGACACATTGAAATGAATCTCCTTAGATTCAAACTCTCTTTGTCTTTTTCAGGTCATTACATGTTTATAGAGACATCAGCACCTCGTGTCAGAGGAGACAGAGCCTGGCTGATCAGCCAGAAGTTTGGACCTACTTTAACTCATAAGTGTATGACATTCTGGTACAATATGCTGGGATCAACAATTGGTATAAAATTTTCCTAGCCTAGATATAATTTAACTAAGCATTTCCGAAATATGTATTTTGTAAAAGGAAATTTCCAGGCTTGAATCATGATCAATTGTGGTCCAAACATTATAGTCTTGTTCGAAAGTTGTAGGGATATTTTTATACTGTACCAATGACCCAGACTTAGCTGGTGCTAACTCTAACAAAACCAGGGCCAAACACAAATTTTGCCCCCCAATCCCCAAAATTTGCATCCAAAACAAAAAGAAATCATGTCCTAAAGGACCTCCATACTACGCCTCTACTGCGCATGCGCAGTGACGCAGACGTCCCGAAATTGGCGCCAATTATCATTCTCTGTTTGGCCCTTCATCAGTCAACATCTCACTGATCTTTGTGCTTGTAAATCTCAGTTTAAAGGATGCCAGACACGTAATTTTTGGAGAAAATGTGATTCTAAGGAGGATAGAAGGAGGAGAGGAAAAAGAAGTGACAAAAAATAATCAGGGCTGTACTTAAAATTTTTTGATGAAATTATGTTAAGTTGCCTATTTTCGAGGCATGGGCCTCTTGTTGTCATTCTTGCTAATTGTTGCACTGCTTATTCAGTGTTTCCTCTCCCCTAGCCTTCTAAAGTCCCCCCTTGCAATTCTCCCATGCTTTTGGCATATTTGTGAGAAATTTCATTTCTAAAATTTCCTGGGAGAGTTGCTTGGTTACAGAATGTTTTCTGTTATTTTCCCCTTAGTTACGTTTTCACCTATGGGTGTATAACGTTTGTGTTCTGCATCTTCCATCTGATGTTCTACAGATTCTCCCCTGGGAGTCTCTGTTTTGCATCAGATAGAGTGTAATTGATGACTGATTCCGGGCCAGTTTTTTCAGTGCCTGGAGTCATGTTTTCTGGTGTTTTTACACTGTTTGTTTTCATTGGCAACAGCCTTTTTTGAGGGGGGCTGTTTGCCTTTGCTGTAGTTTATCTCACTATAAGATACATTTATATTATCCGAAAGTGTCTCATTAATTATTTAATATAAATTTAAAATTTTTGACCACACTTTGCCATCGGATCCATTGGGGCTCAACGTTACTTCAGCAACTTGGGCTTCGCTGAAAAAATATTTTTTCAAAATTATTTTGTTTTGCAATTGTTTTTTCATTTATTAATGGATCATGTTATTATGTATCTTTGTGTCAGGGGTTTTTGCGAGTAACTAGGACTTATTGTTGTTCTTTCACAATGAAGGGACATTGTTCAAATTGTAATAGGAAGAAATCTTCCTCTGACTTTCATGATCATTGTATTAATTGTAGTCAGTGTTCTCGCATTAATCCCTGTCCTATATGTGAACATTGGGATGAGAAACATTGGAAACGTGTGTCACGATATGTTGTTTCTGGAGAAAGAGGTATTCCGGCTCTTTCTCCGCAAGGTCACTCTACTCTCTCAGTTTCTATTTCAGAGGAACCAGAACAGGGTGATGTTTCCATGTTATCTTCTTCAAGTGTGCGTCCGTCGTCACAAATGAATTCAGAGCTAGCGGCAAAAGTGCTCATGGAGATTAGACAAATGTCGTCCGCTAGCTCGCCCGGTGTAGCGTCCATTCACCGAATGGTTCGGCAGCCGGGTTCGTCCGATGCGGTCCAAGAGGAAATTTTGGGTGATGCGAGCACTATAAACATAATAGATGCACACCCAGTGACGGCGGATAGTAAGCGAGAACGGAGGAAGCCTTTGAGTCCGGTTCCTAGCTCGTCCAGGTCCATCCAGGCCGCGAGCGAGAGAGGCCCCTCTCTCGTACAACAACATCTGGGACCAGATGTTGTTGTACAAAATGTGTCTTTAGCGGAGCATACGTCCGTCGCTCGGGACGCTCCGTTGTATAAGCAGTCCGCAGAGACTGTTAAGGCTTCCTCTTCTCGTCAGCGCACACGACCGCACCTTGGCTGCGTGACCGCCGATATATTACCAGCTTCGCCGATGAAGGATTCTTCGGCGACCAGGTCACACCATCCGGCAGCCAGGGATTCGAGACCGATGGACTCTGGACATTCGCATAGGAAAAGTATGCGGGAGCCATCTGATGCGGAGCTGCCCTAGGCGAAGCAGCGAAAGACTGCGCCTCCGCAGGTCTCGACGCCGGACATTCTTGTGCAGATAGCACAGCTTATCGCAGCATCCCAGCAGCCGACAGAAACGGTGTCGGATCGAGAATTATCCGACGGCGCTGGGTCGGTACGCTCCGCCGAAGCATCGGGGGCGGACGACCGGGAACATCATGAGGTCCGACCGGATGGTGAAAGGGATCCGGATGACTTGGAGCTATCCCTTTCGGAACAACATAAAGCTGCCGTGGACTTCATCCGGCACTTTCTCCCTCAAGTTGTTCCGTCGGGCCAGACTGCTGCGCTTCCGGACAAGAGAATTATAGCGTCATTGGACTCTGAATTTTTTGAGCGGTTCAGGGACATCGCTCCCGAGTTTCCGTCGCAGTCCAATAATGTTGCAAGAACATTTGAATTATTGAACGACGCTATATTTAAACTTGCTTCCAGGACGGGGAAAGCAGGTTTCTTGTCCGCTAATACTCTCAACCTGCCTTTCATTAATGCAAGGAATAAATTCGATACGGCAGGACAGGGTATACCGAGAGTTCCTCTGCGTATGGACGACGAGGCGGAAGACTTAGAGCTACCATTACCGTCGTCAGCTTCTATTCCAACCGCGGTGTTGGAAACAGCTATTGCGTCTAACAGAGCCAATTTAGATGCCTTATCTTACGCAGATCACCTTACTAAGGCGTTATCACTGTGCCTTCAGGGGAAAGAGTTTCAGGATATACAATCCTCTTTAAGACTTCTTTCAAGGGCAGTAGCTTATTCCACGTGTAACTCCGCCCTTTCAGTGGCAAATCTGGAGTTGGTTAGACGTGACGCAGCCCTAGCTACATCCACACTAGTGGATTCTAAGGTGAAGAACTCTCTTAGAGTCGCTTCGGTCTCAGGAGAACTTCTCTTTGACGGCAAGCTTTCCGCTATTTATGATAAAATTAAAAAGAAAGCTAATGATTCTCTGTTGTTCAGATCTGCTCCTAAGAAGTCGGATACAGCAGACACGAATAAGACAGGCACTTCTGGGTCTAATGCGCCCAAGAGAGGTTCCTATAGAGGTTCCGGTGCGTCCTCTTGGTCTTATTCGAGAGACCGTCAGGATAGCGACTCTCGTTCGGGACGTCCTTCAGACCGGGACACTCGGTCGGACGCCCCGAGGTCGACGAGGCGAGGTGCGGGTCGTGGAAGACGTGGTTTCTCCTACCGCAGGCCTCGCAGGTCCAGGAGGTGATGGCTTAAACCTCTATCGCGTTCCGGTTGGCGGAAGGTTGTCAAGCTTTTCACAAGAGTGGGCGTCGATTACGGACGACCCTTGGGTGAGAGGAGTGACTTCGGGAGGTCTAAAGATATCCTTCAAACGAAAGCCTCCATTAACTCGAAGTCCAAAGTGGACTCATCTTCCGTCAAATCCACAGAAAAGAGACGCTCTGTTATCAGAGGTGCAGTCTCTTTTAATGAAGAACGCGGTAGAGGTCGTAGAAAACCAGGAATCTCCGGGATTCTACAGCCATCTGTTTCTGGTTCCGAAACCAGACGGCTCGTTCCGTCCAGTCATAGATTTGAGCTGGATAAACAAGCTGATCGTCGCTCCGAAGTTTTATATGGAGACGATTCGATCGGTCAGAGCGAGTATTCGGGTGAACGATTATGCAACGAGCATAGATCTCAAAGATGCGTACTTTCACGTCATGGTACATCCGACATTCCGAAAGTATCTATGCTTCGCAGTCCTAGGAGTGGTGTATCAATTCCGGGCGATGTGCTTCGGATTGAATCTAGCACCCTGGGCTTTCACTCGGGTAATGAACTCAGTAATGATCTACTTCCGAGCTCATTCGTCTGCGGTAACGTCGGCCTACCTGGACGACATTCTTCAGAGGTACGGCAACGAGTTAACGCTTCAGAACGATGTTCAGAATCTTCTTCTATTGCTCCGACGTCTCGGGTTTTATAGTAAACGAGGAGAAGTCGGATCTGGTGCCGTCCAAGTCATTCACTCATCTGGGAATGAGCTTCGAGACGCACAACAATCTCGTTCGTCTGCCGTTGACCAGAACGAAATTAGTCAGTTGTTACGCTCGCTATTGTCTGCACGCAGACAAAGTCACGGCGAGAGAATTTATGAGACTGATAGGTCTGTGCGGAGCCGCCGCGGATCTCATTCCAATGGGGCGGTTACGCACACGTCCTCTTCAAATTTTCCTGACTCAGAATTGGAGAGTGAAAATTCATTCGCTCGATGTAGACGTTCTCTTGTCAGATCAAGTGAAACAAGAGATACAGACTTGGGCAAACATTCAGTGGTTAACTCAAGGAGTTCCGCTGCAGTTGCCGGATCCGAGTTTTACCGTTATGACGGATGCCAGTCAAACAGGTTGGGGTGCATCATTAATCCCAACGGATTCGAGATGCCAGGGTCTTTGGGATCCGCAATTCCTGTGCAAGCACATAAACATCAAGGAAATGATGTCAATTTGGCTTGCGTTACGTCACTGGATGGACATTATTCACGATGCTCATGTCCAAATCCTATCCGACAATACGACAGTAGTGGCGTATATACGGAATCAGGGAGGCACTCATTCAGTTCCGTTGTTCAATCTAACGGAAAGAATCCTTCTGTTTGCGTTAGAACATCACGTTCTTCTTTCGGTCCGTCACATACCGGGTCGTCTGAATGTGCTAGCAGACTCCCTTTCACGAAAGGGTCGCTTGTTGCCGTCGGAGTGGACTCTCAACAAACAAGTATTCAATCAGATTTGCTACCAATGGGAACGGCCAATGATAGACTTATTTGCGACACATCTCAACAATCAGTTGCAGACATATGTGTCTCCGTGTCCGGATCCAAGAGCTTTTGCAGTAGACGCTCTGTCGATCCCTTGGGACGGAATGATAGGATATGCGTATCCTCCAGCGCCGTTAATTCAACAAGTATTGCTAAAGATAAAACAATCTCAATGCAAGATTCTGTTGGTAGCATCTCTGTCGCCACAGAGACCGTGGATAAATCTACTCAGGTGACTGTTGTGGGACCTACCGCGGAAGCTTCCTCCACGGGAGGATCTTCTTTCGCAGGGGAAATCGCGCCAACTCCATTACAACCCGCAAGGTCTCAACCTTCACGTTTTTCCGTTGTGCGGTCCTTCTTGCATGGCAAGCACTTTACAGGACGAGCAGTGGACGCAATTTCTAACTGTAGGAGGACCTCCTCTTCGCTAAACTATGCGGCTAAGTGGAAGGTTTTTCGTCGTTGGTGTAGGGATCATTCTGTAGACATATTCGATCCCTCTATACCAGACATTGCAAACTTTCTAGTATACTTGTTTGATGAAATCAAACTGCAGCCTGTTACTATAAAGGGTTATAGATCTATGTTATCTGATACCTATGCACATCATGATAGTTTACAAATTGGATCTAATGTCTCTTTATCGAAGTTGGTTAGAAACTTTTCGATAAATAGACCCAGAACTCTTAGATTAATTCCTAAGTGGAATTTAGCTTGGGTTCTCCTTAAATTGAAGGAAAAGCCATTTGAACCTCTTGGGACAGTAGATTTCAAATTCTTATCTTATAAGACAGCTTTTCTCTTAGCTTTCTCTTCTGCCAGAAGAGTCAGTGAGCTTCATGCACTATCGGTGGATGATTCTCATTATCGTAGTGTTGGGAACACTATCACCTTCACTACTAATGTGGTTTTTTTTAGCTAAGAATCAGGCTCCTAATAAATATCCGGAACCTATTGTTATTAAGGCTCTTCCGTCTTCAGACGGGCGTAGGCCTTTACTCTGTCCTGTTAGAGCACTACGTATCTATAAACAGAGATCTCAGTTTATCAGAAAGGGACGGAAACGTTTCTTTCTGTCTTTGATGCCTAATAGAAAGGACATTTCAGTCCATTCTATTGCTAGATGGATTCAGTTAACTATCCGTACTGCTTATGAAGATTTATCTTCTCAGCAGTCTGTGCTTAAGATTTCTGCTCATGAAGTAAGAGCTCTTTCTACTTCCTGGGCTTATGCTAATAGTGTTGCTATTACAGATTTAATGAAGGCTGCTTATTGGTCTCAGCCATCCACATTTACGAATTTTTATCTCAGAAATATTGAGTCCATTTCTGGAGACCTGCATTGTTTAGGTCCGTTATCTGTTGCTCAGAATGTCGTCCACTAAACAGTTGCAACTATAGTTATGCAGGCTTTCTGTTCCAGCAGTGACTCCGTCCGGCTGCCCTCTTCGCTCTGGGCTATTTGACCCAGGGCAAGGGGAAGGGGGGGGGGGGGGGGGTGGGGGCGGGTGTTCCCTTAGGTCACCTGCTTTATAGTGAAAAGCAAGGGAATGCCTCCTCCAAGTCAGTATTTCTGAGTCGCTTCCGGGATGGTTTTAAAGTGTAATATTAATGTTTAAATTCATTCATGTCTTATTTTTAAAGTGTAGCTCGGTGTGAAGCATTTGTATATGTCAAGTGTCAAACGGGCTTTAATATACAATACTCGGACACTTTTAAATGACTGTAAAGAGTCTCAATTCTCTGGACTACTTTATTTATTGGCTTGCTTTAAAAATAATTAGTATAAGGGTTATACTGGATGTTAATAGAGAACATGAATGTTATTGTGCTCAATTATTAAGGGTAGTGTATCTTTCTAATTTAATATTAAATAAGAAAGATACATGTAAAGCCTAATACTCCTTTTCTCCTTAAGGGGTTACCTCTTTACTATATAGTTGAGCTTATTGGATTTTCCTCTATGTCCTAGGCCCTCCAGCCTGTTTACTATTCAGCTAAGTCTGGGTCATTGGTACAGTATAAAAATGTTAAAAAATTTATAGTAATTTATATATTTTTTATACTTACCAATGACCCAGACGGGGATGGCCCTCCCTGGAGTTGGGAACTCTTGCCTCCCCGCTGAGTACATAGCGCTGACCAGGCACTGCCAGTAAGAATGATAATTGGCGCCAATTTCGGGACGTCTGCGTCACTGCGCATGCGCAGTAGAGGCGTAGTATGGAGGTCCTTTAGGACATGATTTCTTTTTGTTTTGGATGCAAATTTTGGGGATTGGGGGGCAAAATTTGTGTTTGGCCCTGGTTTTGTTAGAGTTAGCACCAGCTAAGTCTGGGTCATTGGTAAGTATAAAAAATATATAAATTACTATAAATTTTTTAACTTCTCAGATTCCTTTGTTTGCATCAGTTACACCTCTAACCAACTTGAACAACAGATGACATGTGCAAAAAAATTTTTAAATAAGGTTATTAAAACAAAAATACTTGTTCCTCAGTATGCCATTCAAAATCTGCCACCAAAAAACCCTCTTCACTGATACTATTTTTGCACTTGCTTGACTAAAAATTCAACCAACTATATCTTGTTTGACAAAGCTTGCTGAGCTCTGTCAAACACGATATAGTAGGTTAAATTTGCTGCATGAGAAATAGTGTAAGGAGATAAATAATTCAAACTATTTTCAGACTGTTCTGTAGATAAACAAGAAAAAAAGGCCTCACTTTCTTCTAAAATTGAGAGAAAATTGCCTGAGAAACAAGAATTTATTTTTACTAAGTCTAACTAAAATTGTTTATTTTTCTCTTAAAAATATACCTAATGGTCTGTCATTGGTTCGTGTTCAATGAGCTCATTCCAATTAGGGGTGATAAGCTATTTTCTTAAGGCAAAAAATTAAAAAAATAACCTGATTGCAATTCCCATTTTTAGCTTAACTTGACAAAGTTGAGATAAGCTATTGCCATCATGCGTGTGAAAGTCTGTGAGTCTGTTCACATTTTCCTTTAGCACAGGCTACACCCCGTAGTTCTTGTCCGATCATCACAAAATCTCATATGCAGGTTTGAGACCATGTCTAGATGAGAACGTCCCCTTTTGATTGCAATCGGTCAACCATGATGGCTGCCTGAGCCCAAAACCCGAAAACCTGTAGCACAGTCTACAGGTCGTATTTATGAAGGGATTTCATGGTAATTTGGTAGGAAGACTCTTTATAATATCTAGATGAGAATGTCCCCTTTTGGTCACGATCTGTCAACCGTCATGGCTGCCCAAGCCTGAAACCCAAAAACTTTTAGCACAGTCTACAGGTCATATTTAATATGGAGTGATTTCATTGTAACTTGGGAGGATGACTCTGTATGATGTCTAGATAAGAATTTCCCCATTTGGTCGTTATCTGTCAACCGTGATGACTGTTCGAGCCCAAAATTGGAAAACATTTATCACAGTCTACAGGCTGTATTTATGGAGGGATTTCATTGTAACATGGTAGGATGATGCCATATAATGTCTGGATGAGAACGTCCCCTTTTGGTCATGATCTGTCAACCGTGATGGCTGCTCAAGCCCAAAACCCCAAAACTTTTAGCACAGTCTATAGGTCATATTTAATACGGAGTGATTTTATTGTAACTTGGTAGGATGACTCTGTATGATGTCGAGATGAGAACTTCCCCATTATTTGGTCGCGATCTGTCAACTGTGATGGCTACAGGGGCCCGAAGCCTGAAGCCCGAAAACCTTTAGCACAGTCTACAGGTTGTATTTATGAAGGGATTTCATTGTAACTTGGTAGGATGACTCCAGATAATGTCTAGATGAGAACGTCCCCTTTTGGTCACGATCATTCAGCCATGACGGCTGCCCGAGTCCAAAACCCAAAAACCTTTAGCACAGATTATAGGTCGTATTTATGAAGGGATTTCATTGTAACTTTGTAGGATGACTCGGTATAATGTCTAGATGTGGACGTCCCCTTTTGGTTGGGATGGGTCAACCGCTATGGGTACACAGGCCTGCAGCCCCAAAACCTTTAGCATAGTCTACAGGCCATATTTATGAATGGATTTCATTGTAAATTGATAGGATGACACGTTTTGGAATAATTTCACTGTAACTTGGTAACTTTGGTTGGCATACATTAACTGTAAGAGCCACATTAACCCATCCCTCACATCTTTAGTACAGCCTACACCTCAAAATATTTTTATTGAAAACATAGCATACAGGGAACAGAAATTAACATATTCTCAATTATCACAATTCTTGTATTTCATAATCCTTTCATAAACATCGAACATTATCCTTTTCATCAAGCACAACACACAATCAAGTTAAGCAACAGTGTCATTGACACTTTCATTGTTAATAGAGCTGGTCAGTTTTGGCTCTGAGGTGACAGTTTTCTGATCCAGGACCTTAATACGTCATAATTTCATTAAGTATGATGGGCGCTCAGTGAAAGTGTGGGGATAACCAATCAATATTTTCAACATGTACCCTCAAGACTGTATGTTGAAAATAGTAATTGGTCTACCCCCAAATAATGAATATGGGCTCTTCCAGTTGCTATTATTTAACTGACCTGGAAGATCCATCAAGTTTCAGAGGATACTTTCGTGTTTTGCTCGCTCATTCACACATCTGACTTCAGAGCGTGAACACCTGGACAACACACCTGGACAACATGGAACTTCCTGATAGACTAGTGAAAGCCATTTCAGCCCTGGGCGTCTCATGCCCTATCTCCTGGACTATCCAAGAAATAGGCTTGAGCGTCCATCTGAAACTGGAGTTCGAAGTAGAGAATACCAAATCACCAACCTCTTCGGGGAGAGGTAGTACCCTTGGCGAGAGGATCCCCTCTCCCACTGGTCCTCACCCGAAGGGGCACGGAGGCTCTGGAAAGAGACAGAAAAAGAAGAAGAGCCCATCGACCAAGCGCTGGGACGCCTGGCGCTTGGAGGCCTTCCGGAATAGGAAGAAAGAGTTGAGTGAGGGGGGGTGGAGGCTATGGAGGCAGCCGCCAGTTCCCCTCCTAGTCCCACTGGTACACCCAATCAACTGCCGGCTCCTGAGCCGGTACAGTTGAATGAGGAACGTCCAGTAGAGACTGAGGAGGAACTGGAAGTTGCTTTTTCCCCGGCTCCCACCCCTCACTCCCCCCTTCCTTCACTACCGGAAAGCCCGGGGGAGTTACAGCCACCACTCACTAGGGAAGACATCATAAAAGAACTAGAGCTGTCAAGGGCAGAACGGGCTAAAGCAAGAGAGGTCTGAGAAAAAATCAACGCGGGCACCTACACACCACCATCAGCCTCATCACCATCACCAAGCCAACCTCCACCTAAGAAGAAGAGCCGCAAGAAGGGCAGAAAGGGATAAACCTCTTCCCTCCTTCCTTTTCCTCCTTTGACACGCCGAGACATAGAAAAACCAAAATTATACAGTCAACGAGGGTCGAAAGGGGCTTGTCCCCCATATTGTCCCTGCGCGCCTTCGGCGTGCGAAATCATTTCGTTCCATCAAGTTTAAGTGGTTAACATGATGTAAAGGATTAATGTTTAAGATTTATTTTTTCTCCCTACAATACCAGGATGAATGTTTTAATCATCGTTACAATTCACATTTTGTTACAGTGTTTGTCTGTATCATGCAGAAAATGTAAACTGATATTTATGAAGCATGTCACTACCTTTATTTTCATTGCTACAATTCAAAAGTACCATGGTTATTAAATCCCTCTGTTCTTTTTCATCAAGTTTATTTTGTACTTCAGTGCAGATTGATTTTAAGGTCCATCCTTTCTTAATGTAACAAAATACCATTAAAATAGTTTTTAGCTCACCTGACTGAAAGTCAGGGGGAGCTTAAGTGATCACTTTTTGTTCATCATCTGTCCATCCATCCATCATCCATCCATCCATCCATCCATCCACCCATCCATCCATCCATCCACCCATCCATCCATCCATCCATCCATCCGGCGTGAATTTTACATTATTTTACTTCTCCTCATAAACTACTGGACAAAATTGAAATTGTTTTCCAAAATTAAAAAAAATCTTCTCCAGAACCATCAATCAGAATCTTCTGATGTTTGGTATATAACATGTCTAGGTGGGGGCAGATTCAAGTTTGTTCAAATCGGGTCCATGGATAAATATTTGGTTTCCCTATGGGAGCCTGAATATTAACTTAGTGCAGTATGAGGAAATTTTTTAGCTGCGACTAGCAGCTCTATAAGTGGCAATGTCGGTCTGTCTGTCGGTCTGTCTGTCGGTCGGTCGGTCGGTCTGTCTGTGACCAAAGAGTTTGTCTGTGACCAACAAGTTTCAAAACTCAATAACTTTCGAAATACTTGATGGAATGACTTTATATTTTGCATGTAAGTGTATCTTATTGATGTCTAGCCACTGTTCAATTTATGTGTTGTTCCAAATATTTTTCTGGGAGTTATGGCCCTTGATGAACTTAGAATTTATCAGTCTGTCTGTGACCAATGAGTTTCAAAACTCAATAACTTTTGAAATACTTGATGGAATGTCTGTATATTTGGCATGTAAGTGTATCTTATTGATGTCTAGCCACTGTTCAATGCATGTGTTGTTCCAAATATTTTTCTTGGAGTTATGGCCCTTGATGAACTTAGATTTTTGTGAGATAGCACCACTCGCTGCAGCTACGGCGTCGATGTCGCGATTTTTTAAAAATCTTTTTTAAATTGGGTATACAACATCTCTAGGAGGGTCAGATTCAAGTTTGTTCAAATCGGGTCCCCAGGTTAATATTTGGGCACTCTATTGGAGCCTGAATTTTAACTTAGTGCAATATGAGTGAATTTCTTTAAAAATCTTCTACTCCAGAACCATCAATTTGAATCTTTTGATATTTGGTATACAATATCTCTAGATGGGTCAGATTGAAGTTGGTTCAAATCGGATCCCTAGGTTGATATTTGGGCTCCCTATGGGATCCCAAGTTTTAACTTCATGCAATATGAGGAAATTATATTGTCAGAATTCATTTTCTGGGTGGATTTTTCAATCTGACTTTTTTCTCTCGACACCACAGCTTTCATCATTCGTGTTTTTTTGACATTGTGGCTTTTTCTGTTCCTTTGAGAATGCTCCATCCAGAAAATTGGGTCTAAGTCATAACTTTATAATAGTAGGGTGGTTTTTCTCAAAACTTTACACAAAGATGCTGTGGCCCATTTTTAACTCACCTGACTGAATGTGATGATGAGGTATAGTGATCACTCATTGTCCATTGTCCATGAACATGGTGTTTGCACCTGCTACTCCAAAACCTCTGAACCAATTTTAGTTAAATCTGAGGTGATTGTTTGTTCTGACATTGCATTTTGTTTTTGTTCAAATCAACTTCCCCAACCCCATAGGGAGTGGGTGGAGAAAATGAACCAAAATTTTGTAATAGTCTTCTTCTCATGAATCAGTAGCTACAATGACTTGATGTTTGGTATGTAGCTTCCTTTTGATGTGTAGAATCAGGTTTGTTCAAACGAAGTTTGTGAAGCAATATTTACCTTTGTAATGGGAGGGGCAAGATTTTTAGCATCACCCAGAATTTCTATTTTCTGAACCGATGGTCTGATTTGAACTGAATTTGGCATGTGGTATTATTGAGTCATGAGTACTTGACTTGTGCAAACACAGGAACTGAAAATAGAAATATTTTTAACCTCCCATATCTCCCAAACCACATGGAACAGAAAACTGTTATTTGGCATGAAGTATCCTTAGGACAAGTAGAATGGCAGGGGGGACATCGGAAAAGTACCGAGTCAGCTTATTTAAAAATTAAAAAAAAAAATTCTCCAGAACCACTGATAAGAATCTTTGGATATTTCGTATACAGCATCCATGGGGGTGGGGGCAGCTACAAGTTTGTTAAATTGAAGCCCCTTGGGTTCATATTTGGGCTCAATACAGGAGCCCAAATTTTTAACATAAGGCAATATGGGGAATAATCTTTAAAAATATTCTTTTTCAGAACCACTTGTCAGAATCTTTTAATCTTTTAATGTTTGGTTTACATCATTGTTATGAAGGGCAGATTCAAGATTGTACAAATCAAGTCCCTCGGTTAATTTTCAAGCTTCCTATAGCTCAAGTTTTAACAACATCTTGAGGGGGGGGGGGGGGGGCAGATTCAAATTTGTTCAAATCAGGCCCCTGGGTTAATATTTGGTCTCTCTGTTGGAGTCCAAAGTTTAACTAAAAATCTTCTTTAGGATTCGTGAACATTTGGAATACAACATTTCTTTGGGGGTCAGATTCAAATTGAGTCAGTGGGTTAATATTTGGGCTTCCTATTAGCATAGTGCAATATGAGGGAACATAGTACAATATGAGGGAATTTTAACATAGTGCAATATGAGGGAATTTCTTTAAAAATCTTCTTCAGATTCACCGATTAGAATGCTTTCAAATTTGGTATACAACATCCCTGGGGTGGAGTGGGGGGGGGGGGTGGGGTGGAGTGGGAAGGGGGGTGCAGATTCAAGTTTGTTCAAATCGAGTGCCTGGGTTAATATTTGGAATCCCTCTGAGGGCCTAAATTTTAACTGAGTGCAATATGAAGACATTTCATTAAAAATCTTCTTCAGATCCAGCAGGCAGAATGCTTTTCATATTTGGTATACAAAATCTCTGGGGGGTCAGATGCAGGTTTGTTGAAATTGAGTGCCTGGGTTAATATTTGGGCTTTCTATGGGAGCCTAAATTTTAACGTAGTGCAATATATGGAAATTTCTTAACAAATCTTCTTCACATTCACCCTCTAGATTGTAGTTTGTTTAAATCGGGTCCCTGGGTTAATATTATGGCTGGAGCCTGAATATTTGGATCCTGAATTTTAACTTAATGCAATATGAAGAAATTTCTATGAAAATCTTCTTCTCTAGATCCATCATTTAAAATGCTTTCATATTTGGTATACAACATCTCGAGGGGGGTCAGATTCAAGTTCGTTCGAATTGAGTGCCTGGGTTATTATTTGGGCTCTCTAAGGGAGCCCAAATTTTAACTTAGTACTATTTGAGGAATAACCTTTAAACATCTTCTTCTTCAGATCCGCCATTTGGAATCTTTAGATATTTGGTTTACAGCGTCCTTGGGAAGGTCAAATCTAAGTTTGTTTAAATCAAGTCCCTGGGTTAATATTTGGGCTCCCTATTGGAACCCAAATTTTAACTTAGTGCAATATGAGGAATCTTTAAATATCTGCTTGAGATACAATCCAAATCTTTCAATATTTGGTATACAGAATCCTCAGTGGGTTCAATTTCAGTTTCTTCAAATAAAGTTCCTGCTTTGATATTTGTGATCCCTATGGGAGTAGCAAAGTTTAACATAGTGCAAAATTGGTGATATTCTCAGAATCTTATTCAGAACCACCAGTCAGAAGCTTTTCATATTTGGTATACAACATCCTTCAAGTTTGTTCAAGTCAAGTCCCTGGTTTGATATTTGGACTCCCTAGTTTTCTATTTAAAAAACCTGGGTATTACTTCTGTGGTAGCATCCCAATAGTAGAAAAAAAAAAAACTTTGGTCAAGTGGGTGCCTCAGTCCCATGGGACTCTTGTTTTGATTATTACTATTCATATGAAATGATGAGAATACTGGGTTGCCCATATATCTTGATTTGTTCAGGAACAGTGAAATTAGTTGTGATTGTTGTCTGTTATTACAGGATCCCTCAACGTGTACATGACAGGAACTGCAACTACTGCAAAGAGCTCTCTCATATGGTCATTATCAGGAACTCAAGGAACTGCATGGCAGCAAGGGCAAATTCCAATGCCCACTAGTTCATCGGGTTATACAGTAAGTAAAAGAGTTTATTTCATATCAGCATAAATAAACCTTACATCTAACAAAATCTCCATTACGTGTACAGCACCCATATGAGACTGGTCAATTAAAACCCCAGTTATTGATGCTAAATTTAGATTAGTGCTGTCTATTTATAGAGGAACTATTTATGAGTGGGCGTGAACAATTAATTACTTATCTCCATTGACAACAGAGCAACAATAACAGGAACATTGGCTTTGATATATTTTATTTCATTCAAGTGTTCCAACTTTTAACAAGCGATAAACTAGAAACATAAGGGGGGGGGGGGGGGGGGGGCGGTGGTGTCGCGGTAACCGGTTCTCGCCAGATCACCGAAGTTAAGCAACGTCGAGCGCGGTTAGTAGTTGGATGGGTGACCATTTCAGCGACTGATTCGTGCTCCCGCGTTGTGTCCTTGGGCAAGGCACTTAACCCCGATTGCCTACATGGGGGCACGATGACGCTGTGTACTAAGGCGTACTGCACGTCGATGGTGTGCATGTCTTCAACCAATCTAACCCTGCCTGTGCCGCGGTGCAGAGTTCAGAGTTACGATGTTGGGGAGCTGACAGCTGCTCGTCGCTGCGCGGTGGTTCTCTCCGGGTACTCCGGCTTCCTCCACCTGTAAAACTGTCACCGACATGATGTGGCTGTTAATGTGTCCTGTTAATGTGTCGTTAAACCCTAATAAATAATAAAAAATAATAGCTAAGCCTGTGTGTATGTAAAAATACGTGGGTGAATATAAGGGGGATACCGAATTAAAATATCTGCGAATGTGCCTTTCTAAGAGAGAGTACACTTCAGTGGGAAAGAGATAGAGACAGATATACGTGATGGGTGGGGGGGGGATAAGAAAAAGTGAAAGAAAATTAGTACACGAAAGTATACCCAAGTGCACTTGGGCGTATGTCTGCATACTACTCTGTGTGTGTGTGTGGGGGGGGGGGGGGGGGGGCGCAAGGGTGTGTGTTGGTGTGCATGCATGTGTTTTGGTTTTTCGGGTTTGGTTTTTGGGTTTTTTTTTTGGGGGGGGGGGGGTTCTTTTATGAACTACTGTAAAAAAAGACCTACCTCTGATGAAGATATGTCTCATAAGCCTTCATAGGCTGGATTTCATATAAATATTTTGTAAATACTCTGTATATTATGTATGTGTATTGAAATGTGACACTTAAATAAAATATTCTACTACTACATTAAAGTAGTCGGGATTGATGTGATTAATTAAATATAGTAGATTAAACTACCACTTGCACAAGGTGTGAAATAACATTTGAGTGGCGCAACAAAGCACAGAGCTGGCCTTCAAACCAACATCTGTTTTAACACCTCTGCACATGACAAGCTTGAGAAAAAATAAGAGACAAATCAACATATTTTTATACTGTACCAATGACCCAGACTTAGCTGGTGCTAACTCCACAAAAACCAGGGCCAAACACAAATTTTGCCCCCCAATCCCCAAAATTTGCATCCAAAACAAAAAGAAATCATGTCCTAAAGGACCTCCATAGTACGACTCTACTGCGCATGCGCAGTGACGCAGTCGTCCCGAAATTGGCGCCAAATATCATTTCTCTGTTTGGCCCTTCATCAGTCAACATCTCACTGATCTTTGTGCTTGTAAATCTCAGTTTAAAGGATGCCAGACACGTAATTCTTGGAGAAAATGTGATTCTAAGGAGGATAGAAGGAGGAGAGGAAAAAAGAAGTGGCAAAAAATAATCAGGGCTGTACTTAAAATTTTTTGTTAAAATTATGTTAAGTTGCCTATTTTCGAGGCAAACGCCTCTTGTTGTCATTCTTGCTAATTGTTGCACTGCTTATTCAGTGTTTCCTCTCCCCTAACCTTCTAAAGTCCCCCCTTGCAATTCTCCCATGCTTTTGGCATATTTTTGAGAAGTTTCATTTCTAAAAATTCCCTGGGAGAGTTGCTTGGTTACAGAATGTTTTCTGTTATTTTCCCCATAGTTACGTTTTCACCCATGGGTGTATAACGTTTGTGTTCTGCATCTTCCATCTGATGTTCTGCAGATTCTCCCCTGGGAGTCTCTGTTTTGCATCAGATAGAGTGTAATTGAGGACTGATTCCGGGCCAGTTTTTTCAGTGCCTGGAGTCATGTTTTCTTCTGTGTTTACACTGTTTGTTTTCATTGGCAACAGCCTTTTTTGAGGGGGGCTGTTTGCCTTTGAGGTAGTTTATCTCATTATAAGATACATTTATATTATCCGAAAGTGTCTCATTAATTATTTTATATAATTTTAAAATTTTTGACCACACTTTGCCATCGGATCCATCGGGGCTCAACGTTACTTTTCAGCAACTTGGGCTTCTCTGAAAAAATATTTTTTCAAAATTATTTTGTTTTGCAATTGTTTTTTCATTTATTAATGGATCATGTTATTATGTATCTTTGTGTCAGGGGTTTTTGCGAGTAACTAGGACTTATTGTTGTTCTTTCACAATGAAGGGAACTTGTTCAAATTGTAATAGGAAGAAATCTTCCTCTGACTTTCATGATTATTGCATAAATTGTAGTCAGTGTTCTCGCATTAATCCCTGTCCTGTATGTGAACATTGGGATGAGAAACATTGGAAACGTGTGTCACGATATGTTGTTTCTGGAGAAAGAGCGATGCCGGCTCTTTCTCCACAAGGTCACTCTACTCTCTCAGTTTCTATTTCAGAGGAACCAGAACAGGGTGATGTTTCCATGTTATCTTCTTCAAGTGTGCGTCCGTCGTCACAATTAAATACAGAGCTAGCGGCAAAAGTGCTCATGGAGATTAGACAAATGTCGTCCGCTAGCTCGCCCGGTGTAGCGTCCATTCACCGAATGGTTCGGCAGCCGGGTTCGTCCGATGCGGTCCAAGAGGAAATTTTGGGTGATGCGAGCACTATAAAAATAATAGATGCACACCCAGTGACGGCGGATAGTGAACGAGAACGGAGGAAGCCTTTTAGTCCGGTTCCTAGCTCGTCCAGGTCCAGCCGGGCCGCGAGCGAGAGAGGCCCCTCTCTCGTACAACAACATCTGGGACCAGATGTTGTGGTACAAAATGTGTCTTTAGCGGAGCATACGTCCGTCGCTCGGGACGCTCCGTTGTATAAGCAGTCCGCAGAGACTGTTAAGGCTTCCTCTTCTCGCCGGCGCACACGACCGCACCTTGGCTGCGTGACCTCCGATATCTTGCCAGCTTCGCCGATGAAGGATTATTCGGCGACCAGGTCACACCATCCGGCAGCCAGGGATTCGAGACCGATGGACTCCGGACGTTCGCATAGGAAAAGTATGCGGGAGCCATATGATGCGGAGCTGCCCTCGGCAAAGCAGCGAAAGACCGCTCCTCCGCAGGTCTCGACGTCGGACATTCTAGTGCAGATAGCACAGCTTATCGCAGCATCCCAGCAGCCGACAGAGACGGTGTCGGATCGAGAATTATCCGACGGCGCTGGGTCGGTACGCTCCGCCGAAGCATCGGGGGCGGACGACCGGGAACATCGGGAGGTCCGACCGGATGGTGAAAGGGATACGGATGAATTGGAGCTATCCCTTTCGGAACAACACAAAGCTGCCGTAGACTTCATCCGGCACTTTCTTCCTCAAGTTGTTCCGTCGGGCCAGACTGCTGCGCTTCCGGACAGGAGAATTATAGCGTCATTGGACTCTGATTTTTTCGAGCGGTTCAGGGACATCGCTCCCGAGTTTCCGTCGCAGTCCAATAATGTTGCAAGAACATTTGAATTATTGAACGACGCTATTTTTAAACTTGCTTCCAGGACAGGGAAAGCAGGCTTCTTGTCCGCAAATACTCTCAACCTGCCTTTCATTAATGCAAGGAATAAATTCGACACGGCAGGTCAGGGTATACCGAGAGTTCCTCTGCGTATGGACGACGAGGCGGAAGACTTAGAGCTATCATTACCGTCGTCAGCTTCTATTCCAACCGCAGTGTTGGAAACAGCTATTGCGTCTAACAGAGCCAATTTAGATGCCTTATCTTACGCAGATCACCTTACGAAGGCGTTATCACTGCGTCTTCAAGGGGAAGAGTTTCAGGATATACAATCCTCCTTAAGACTTCTTTCAAGGGCGGTAGCTTATTCCACGTGTAACTCCGCCCTTTCAGTGGCAAATCTGGAGTTGGTTAGACGTGACGCAGCCCTGTCTACATCCACACTAGTGGATTCTAAGGTGAAGAACTCTCTTAGAGTCGCTTCGGTCTCAGGAGATCTTCTCTTTGACGGCAAGCTTTCCGCTATTTATGATAATATTAAAAAGAAAGCTAGTGATTCTCTGTTGTTTAGATCCGCTCCTAAAAGGTCGGATTCAGCAGACACGAATAAGGCGGGCACTTCTGGGTCTTATCCGCCCAAGAGAGGTTCCTATAGAGGTTCCGGTGCGTCCTCTAGCTCTTATTCGAGAGACCGTCAGGATAGCGACTCTCGTTCGGGACGTCCTTCAGGCCGGGACAATCGGTCGGACGCCCCGAGGTCGACGAGGCGAGGTGCGGGTCGTGGAAGACGTGGTTTCTCCTACCGCAGGCCTCGCAGATCCAGGAGGTGATGGCTCAAACCTCTATCGCGTTCCGGTTGGCGGAAGGTTGTCGAGTTTTTCTCAAGAGTGGGCGTCGATTACGGACGATCCGTGGGTGAGAGGAGTGACTTCGGAAGGTCTAAAGATATCCTTCAAACGAAAGCCTCCATTAACTCGAAGTCCAAAGTGGACTCATCTTCCGTCAAACCCTCAGAAAAGAGACGCTCTGCTATCAGAGGTGCAGTCTCTTTTAATGAAGAACGCGGTAGAGGTCGTAGAAAACCAGGAATCGCTGGGATTCTACAGCCATCTGTTTCTGGTTCCGAAACCAGACGGCTCGTTCCGTCCAGTCATAGATTTGAGCTGGATAAACAAGCTGATCATCGCTCCGAAGTTTTATATGGAGACGATTCGATCGGTCAGAGCGAGTATTCGGGTGAACGATTATGCAACGAGCATAGATCTCAAAGATGCGTACTTTCACGTCATGGTACATCCGACATTCCGAAAGTATCTACGCTTCGCAGTCCTAGGAGTGGTGTATCAGTTCCGGGCCATGTGCTTCGGATTGAATCTAGCACCCTGGGCTTTCACTCGGGTAATGAACTCGGTAATGATCTACTTCCGAGCTCATTCGTCTGCGGTAACGTCGGCCTACCTGGACGACATTCTTCAGAGGTACGGCAACGAGTTAACGCTTCAGAACGATGTTCAGAATCTTCTTCTATTGCTCCGACGTCTCGGTTTCATAGTAAACGAGGAGAAGTCGGATCTGGTGCCGTCCAAGTCATTCACTCATCTGGGAATGAGCTTCGAGACGCACAACAATCTCGTTCGTCTGCCGTTAACCAGAGCGAAATTAGTCAGTTGTTACGCTCGCTATTGTCTAAATACAGACAAAGTCACAGCGAGAGAATTTATGAGACTGATAGGTCTGTGCGGAGCCGCTGCGGATCTCATTCCGATGGGACGGCTACGCACACGGCCTCTTCAAATTTTCTTGACTCAGAATTGGAGTGTGAAAATTCATTCGCTCGATGTAGACGTTCTCTTGTCAGATCAAGTGAAACAAGAGATTCAGACTTGGGCAAACATTCAGTGGTTAACTCAAGGAGTTCCGCTGCAGTTGCCGGATCCGAGTTTTACCATTATGACGGATGCCAGTCAAACAGGTTGGGGTGCATCATTAATCCCAACGGATTCGAGATGCCAGGGTCTTTGGGATCCGCAATTCCTGTGCAAGCACATAAACATCAAGGAAATGATGTCAATTTGGCTTGCGTTACGTCACTGGATGGACATTATTCACGATGCTCATGTCCAAATCCTATCCGACAATACGACAGTAGTGGCGTATATACGGAATCAGGGAGGCACTCATTCAGTTCCGTTGTTCAATCTAACGGAAAGAATCCTTCTGTTTGCGTTGGAACATCACGTTCTTCTTTCGGTCCGTCACATACCGGGTCGTCTGAATGTGCTAGCAGACTCCCTTTCTCGAAAGGGTTGCTTGTTGCCGTCGGAGTGGACTCTCAACAAACAAGTATTCAATCAGATTTGCTACCAGTGGGAACGGCCAATGATAGACTTATTTGCGACACATCTCAACAATCAGTTGCAGACGTATGTGTCCCCGTGTCCGGATCCAAGAGCATTTGCTGTAGACGCTCTATCGATCCCTTGGGACGGAATGATAGGATATGCGTATCCTCCAGCGCCGTTAATTCAACAAGTATTGCTAAAGATAAAACAATCTCAATGCAAGATTCTGTTGGTAGCATCTCTGTCGCCACAGAGACCGTGGATAAATCTACTCAGGTGTCTGTTGTGGGACCTACCGCGGAAGCTCCCTCCACGAGAGGATCTTCTTTGGCAGGGGAAATCGCGCCAACTGCATCACAACCCGCAAGGTCTCAACCTTCACGTTTTTCCGTTGTGCGGTCCTTCTTGCATGGCAAGCACTTTACAGGACGAGCAGTGGACGCGATTTCTAACTGTAGGAGGACCTCCTCTTCGCTAAACTATGCGGCTAAGTGGAAGGTTTTCCGTCGTTGGTGTAGGGATCATTCTGTTGATATATTTGATCCCTCTATACCAGACATTGCTAACTTTCTAGTATACTTGTTTGACGAAATCAAACTGCAACCGGTTACTATAAAGGGTTATAGATCTATGTTATCTGATACCTATGCACATCATGATAGTTTACAAATTGGATCTAATGTCTCTTTATCGAAATTGGTTAGAAACTTTTCGATAAATAGACCCAGAACTCTTAGATTAATTCCTAAGTGGAATTTAGCTTGGGTTCTCCTTAAATTGAAGGAAAAGCCGTTTGAACCTCTTGGGACAGTAGATTTCAAATTCTTATCTTATAAGACAGCTTTTCTATTAGCTTTCTCTTCTGCCAGAAGAGTCAGTGAGCTTCATGCACTATCGGTGGATGATTCTCATTATCGTAGTGTTGGGAACACTATCACCTTCACTACTAACGTCGGTTTTTTAGCTAAGAATCAGGCTCCTAATAAATATCCGGAACCTATTGTTATTAAGGCTCTTCCGTCTTCAGACGGGCGTAGGCCTTTACTCTGTCCTGTTAGAGCACTACGTATCTATAAACAGAGATCTCAGTTCATCAGAAAGGGACGGAAACGTTTCTTTCTGTCTTTGATGCCTAATAGAAAGGACATTTCAGTCCATTCTATTGCTAGATGGATTCAGTTAACTATCCGTACTGCGTATGAAGATTTATCTTCTTCTCAGCAGTCTGTGCTTAAGATTTCTGCTCATGAAGTAAGAGCTCTTTCTACTTCCTGGGCTTATGCTAATAGTGTTGCTATTACAGATTTAATGAAGGCTGCTTATTGGTCTCAGCCATCCACATTTACTAATTTTTATCTCAGAAATATTGAGTCCATTTCTGGAGACCTGCATTGTTTAGGTCCGTTATCTGTTGCTCAGAATGTCGTCCACTAAACAGTTGCAACTATAGTTATGCAGGCTTTCTGTTCCGGCAGTGACTCCGTCCGACTGCCCTCTTCGCTCTGGGCTATTTGACCCAGGGCAAGGGGAAGGGGGGGGGCGGGTGTTCCCTTAGGTCACCTGCTTTATAGTGAAAAGCAAGGGAATGCCTCCTCCAAGACAGTATTTCTGAGTCGCTTCCGGGATGGTTTTAAAGTGTAATATTAATGTTTAATTTCATTCATGTCTTATTTTTAAAGTGTAGCTCGGTGTGAAGCATTTGTATATGTCAAGTGTCAAACGGGCTTTAATATACAATACTCGGACACTTTTAAATGATTATAAAGAGTCTCAATTCTCTGGACTACTTTATTTATTGGCTTGTTTTAAAAATAATTAGTATAAAGGTTATACTGGATGTTAATAGAGAACATGAATGTTATTGTGCTCAATTATTAAGGGTAGTGTATCTTTCTAATTTAAATATTAAATAAGAAAGATACATGTAAAGCCTAATACTCCTTTTCTCCTTAAGGGGTTACCTCTTTATTTTATAATTGAGCTTATTGGATTTTCCTCTATGTCCTAGGCCCTCCAGCCTGTTTACTATTCAGCTAAGTCTGGGTCATTGGTACAGTATAAAAATGTTAAAAAATTTATAGTAATTTATATATTTTTTATACTTACCAATGACCCAGACGGGGATGGCCCTCCCTGAGTTGGGAACTCTTGCCTCCCCGCTGAGTACATAGCGCTGACCAGGCACTGCCAGTAAGAATGATATTTGGCGCCAATTTCGGGACGACTGCGTCACTGCGCATGCGCAGTAGAGTCGTACTATGGAGGTCCTTTAGGACATGATTTCTTTTTGTTTTGGATGCAAATTTTGGGGATTGGGGGGCAAAATTTGTGTTTGGCCCTGGTTTTTGTGGAGTTAGCACCAGCTAAGTCTGGGTCATTGGTAAGTATAAAAAATATATAAATTACTATAAATTTTTTAACTTTCAATTACTTTTTTAATTCAGCAATCATAATTATAACCATATGTAAATAAAATAAATAGAAAATAATATTTTTTTTATTTTTCAATAATGACATGCCGATCGACAAGCCAGACCACCACACGTCATAACCCTAGCTCAAACATGCCCCGAAATTTCGTATTATAATTTTTTGGGTTTGTCCCCCCACACGTGTCTTGAAACCCCAAAAATTAAAATAGGTCTTTCAGGCAGGAGATTTTAGTTCCTCTATCGGAGATTTTCTGGCGCTACCCCTGATTTTTGCGTCCAGCCAGCACATAAAAAATTTCAGTGTCTTGGCAGTGTAAGATTCAGTCGTCCATGACACTCCAATATGGTGAAGTAAATAGTCCCCTCCCCCCCCCCCCCTCATTCCCCATCCCCGAAACGAGGCAATTGGACTCCAGACTCCCATAAACCCACACGCACAAATAGGCCTATATCATCGATTGCTTGCCCATCTGCACACCCCCCCCCCCCCCCCCCCCCAATCTTGGCCAGTTTTCCTTGTTAGTGCATGCAGGTGCTTCAATATATGGATTCCGAAGCGTGTTGGGCTGAAACGTCCCAGGGCCACCACAAGCATTCCTTTTTCGTTAATGTAGTTTATGTTAATTCCACTCTCAACATGTATATTTTTACATTCCACTCTGGACTTAATATTTAAAATCTTAAATCGGATTCCCTTCCTACCCAACCCACAATTTATTCAAAATTCAGTACCGGTAACATGATTCTTCTCCGTCAATAGCTACAGTTAGGTAAAAGACCGTCGGGGGAATGTCCAGATATTGTGCTGGTCAAGTTATAATTTTTTCAACTCACATCCATGATTTCAGTACGGTATAATATTTATTTTTTCGTAATACCTCGAGTTCTGAATCGATTTTGATGAACAACATTCGGAATCGCAATAGCTTTTAATAACTTTTTCAAATATTGAACTATCTTTTTAATATTTCAAGTAAAAGTAAAGGTAATTTTTCACTGACTGTGAAAAAAATTGATCTAATTAAGAGCCGGCGACTGAGAGATCAAAAGATAAACCGACGTCATCCAAACATCCCATCACACAGTTTGACATATTCCTGCGAGATTAAAAACACGATTCAAACTCGATATTTTGATCGTTTTTTCTGCCATATTAATGCGTTTTATTATCAAAAAACATGTATGGAGTACACGTATTCAATTTATACTTAAGTGCAATACCTAACAATCACAAAACAACAATGAACTGAAACTATTTTGGGTGGAAGAATAAACCTGATTACCGCACTTGCAAAAAAACACAAGTTAATTATAGACAAATTGAAGTCACGTGGTGGGGTTTTGAGACCCCACCTCGTAGTGTAATTAGTGGGGTCTCAATTTCTGTGTTCATATGGGCAGCGTACACGACATGTCAGACAAAACATTTGGTTATCTGTATTAATTTTTTTTCCAAACCCTTGGCTGGTCTGAAATAACACAGCTTACTACTCTTGGTAAGGATTTGGATGGATTTTGGAAAGTGCTAAAATGTCAAATTGAAATCCTTGAAAGTTCTTGAAAATTGGACTTTCTTGGTAATTTTAGGTAAGTGTTTGCCTATTTTTGCAAAAATGTATTCTTATTACTGTAGTATTTTTATTGCACAAGTTGCATTTGGAATCGACTGTAATAATGCTGTACGTAATGCTAATCCTTTGGAAGCTTCCTAACAAATTTCCTATTCTTATTTCTTTTTATCTCTGTGTAGCATATGACCCATCAATGTAACAAGTCAACTCAGTCTTGGTGTTTTGAGGTGAGCGATCACCTGCCTAATTCTCCATCCAGGTGAGCATTTTATCACCTGCCTCATCAAGTGACAGTCGCAAACATCGGCACTTCAAATTGCAATGAAAAGCATGATAATCAAGCAAGTATTGCACAATTTACAGCTGATCTCTATTCCAGAGAGTAAGTTGAGTTCAGCCTTGGCTATCACCATACCAACCAGTGTATAAGTCATACACCCCCACCCCATCCCAAACAAAAAAAATGATCACTAAATTAAGGGTGCATCTTGTACATTAATAGGATAGATTATCCAATTTTGGGGCATGGAAAATTCGATGTACTAGGCACCTGACTTTGTAAACAGTTGACAAAGCTTTGTAAACAGTTGACAAATTCATAATGTAGTTATATTTTTAATTTTTGGCGATTAACAGTTGAATAAACTCTGCAGTACTCACTAACTGAGCTGAAAAAATATCTTTAATAAAGCATTTTTTGTAAACATGCACAGAATTATTGTTGAAGTTGTGTTAACAATCAAGACCTATGGTTTAGCGATGGTTGGTGTGCAGGCAGGTGGGCATACAGGCACCCTTGCACTATTAGCACAACTTCAACAAGTGTTCTCCGATTTGACTAATATTTGCCATAAGGTCTTTTTCAATAATATCTCAAGTGAGTCTGATTTTTCGTTACAGAGTTATGGGCCTTAGTTAGTCAGTTTTTACGATTTTGAGCTTGTTAGCACAATAACTTGAACAAATGTTCTCCGATTTGACTAATACTTGCCTTACAGGTGACATTTGCAATAATATCTCACACAAGTTCGAAAACTGGCCCAGCTCGATTTTTCATTACAGAGTGATAGACCTTAATTTCATCAATTTTTACGAATTTTGAGCTTGTTTGTGCAATAACATTCTCCGATTTGACTCATATTTGCCATACAGGTCTTTTGCAACAATATCACGGGAAGTTCAAAAACTGGCCCGATCTGATTTCTCATTACAGAGTTACGGGGCTTAATTAGTTCATTTTTACAAATTTTGAGCTTGTTAGAGTCAGTTTTTATGAATTTTGAGCTCAGCGTGGTGATGTTTCTGTTTTTCAATAGAGTGCATGAAGAAAGTAGCCTCAACTCGAAGCCTGCATCTCCGATGCACACCTCTTGTTTTATTATTTTGATTTAAAATCGCGAAATATGATGGACAGCTCATTACAGGGGAAAACAATTAAGTGGTATGACCTTTTCTTCGAAAACAATATCCCACAATTCGTCCCTGCAGTCTTTTGTTTCAGTTGTTCTTGAATATTAATTCATACATGGGTGTTGGCACTTCATACCCTTTGTTTTGTTCTCAATTATTTGGTTCTTCTTATGAGCTACTGTATTTTCTGTGTTAATAGATATGCTAAGTGGTATGTTTGTGTTAATTAATGTCAGAATGGATTATTGTTGAGCAGGCTTCTCATTCTGTTTCTCCACCTTATGTACACAAGTGCACTTGATCTAATGCATGGATAACATAGATCTTAGAGGGTTAAGATATAAGTATTGTGTTTATTTGAATTCATTATTAATTTCTGGAATAATATTTGTAAAAAAAAATATTCAAAAAGAAAAAGTTCTGTTTGAGATCGCTAGATGTCATTTTTTCCGAACTGGTACTAAAAGGGACAGAGACGTCTTACCCACATCTTTTTTGCTATTGAACAGCTCATTAATATTCATAACTTCAAAGTTCACAATGACATTGTTGGTGAAAATGCTGATGAACCTGGCTCCAGGTTTTATCTGTTTCTCAGATGGACAGAATATATAAAACAAACACTCCCTAAAATGATTTTGTCAGTAATTTTATTTCCTACACAAAAACATGAGATTCTATTATACACAAATGTGTCAAAGTATTCATTCCCTGCATTCTCACTCCCGTAATTTTCAACTTTCAAATTGCTGGTACATGTAAACTTGCGCAAATGGGAATACTTGAAATGAGACCAGGTGAATGTTCCTGCAACTTATGATTACTGAACAGTTTTCAACTGAGGAGAGCACCACCTGTCTGGAAAATTTAAGAATAGAGCTACCAACAGCTCACTTCCTCTTTTCAAAATACCAAGCCCGCTGACTGAGCCTGTTGCAAAGAGGGGTCAGTCTATAACTGAGGAAAAAGAACATTTTATATCTATAAATATTGTTACCTGTGTCTGTGCTAACACTGTATACTGTTTTGATTTACAGTAGTGTTTTAAAAACTATTATGGATACAGCCTCTATAACAATATGTTTATTTCATTTTGTTTAAAGAGGGCATTTAGCTGTTTAGGCATTTGGAGATAGCTGGTGTAGATAAAATGTTTTGATGCCTCTTGTATTTAATTTTTCCAAATCCATAGCCCCTCTTGAGTAGAATGAAGTTAATAAGTAGGATCCAGTGAATGGGCCATTGGCTTTGGTTGAAAAATGAAATTGTGAAATTATTTATGAAAGAGAAGTGGCATTGTCTGCAATTTGCATTATGTAATAGGTCTCTGAGCTACATCCATATAAGATGATGATTTTTTGTAATGGTTTGTCAGAAATTAAATCATTTTTACTGGGGTAAGCTGCCATTCTCAGGAGAATAGCAAGTCCTTGAAACCCTTGAATTCAGAAATAATTTTTAAAGGCCTCAAGAAAGGTCTTGAGTATCTTTCTCAATAAAGAACTAGAACTGGGGTTGTGATCTGACTATACACACTCACACAAGTGGTCAGAAATTTCCTAAATGAAATATTCCAAAATCAAGACAGGAGCATGAAACACAAAACAAAAAATGTATCTGAGGTGTAATGTATTTCTTGATTACTTTTTGGTAGATGAGATTCTACATTGTCATGGCCCAAAAAGCCACAAAGAATTTTGACCATATCGCAAACCAATTGTGAAAATTCTCTGTCCACTTTCGTTATCACAATACTGTAAGCCACCATCCATGCACAGTTTAAGTTAAAAAATTAACACTTATCAAACAATATGCTTTCCAATGAAAATCTTTTCATATGAATTAAATATAAAGTTGAAATTGTGAAACAGTTTGCATGGCTTTTCATAACAATGACCTTTTAAGATTTGTTACTGATTATAGCTTATCCCCAGCACTATTTGAAGTACTGAATGATAGTTCACAATTTGTAATTAAGTTTAAGTCAAGTGTTCCTCAAATAGTTATCAAAAATTGAATATATTATGGATGTCTTTTTGGCCAGAAGTTCATGCAGTTTCTTGAAATTAGTCTAAAAAAATCCTTGAAAGTGTTTTCATTCAACTTTAATTGGTTGACTGCTGCAAAACCATATGTGGCCTCCACTCTTACATGCAGGAACTACAAGGTTTCACTTTCTGCATTATCTTTGATGTGAATTTATTTCCTCTCTATGCATTTTGCCTTGTTACAATTTATGGGAGAGTTCATATAGGCACTCAAATTGTAACAAGGCAGACATGGGGACAACCAAGAAATACATTGCACTCTGTCAGTTAAAATTTCCTTGAAAGTCAATGGAATTCAATCGCTGAAATTATGGGAAGAATCTCTTTCCAAAATATAAGTATCCTATACATTTCAATAAATTCCATTAGCATTTGAAGAACAAATTCTGTGCCCAATTGACATAAAATACTTTCACTATCATTACTTCCAAGTGACCCAGTGTTGGAAGCCACAATAAGGGCTTTACTGTGTTCAGTGCATTATATTCATTCCAAGTGACCCAGTGTTGGAAGCCACAATAAGGGCTTCACTGTGTTCATTGCATTATATTCATTGGATGATCTTCACTATCAGTTTGGAGCAAACAATTGTTTATTCGCTTTGATTTCATTTTTTTTATTGTGTGAAGTGTTATTATTCTTAACCTTTTCAACATGGTATGCATAAGTGTTTTGTAAAAAATAAATATCAGTTGATGACCAGATGACACAATTTGTTACATAAATGAGAAGTCTGTGATTCCTTCCAGGTAGAAATTTTGCCTCATGCAGGTGAGGCTTCCCTTGGGATGGGTCAGCCTGCTAGTGAATAATAAATCGGCTAGTGGGGATCAGTAATTATTTAATCTTACTGCTCTGCACAGCTGTAAGATTAAATTCTTACTGAACTGAACCTCAGATTCCGAATGGATTAATGAACATTTATTAACCCTTTACCCAACGAATCGGCTGCATCCGCCCGCATAATATGCAAATTCAGCAGTTGAAAAAATATTATTTTTCAAAAAATTTAAAAAAAAACATATCATGTGTCCCCTTGTTGGAACAAGCTCGTTCCAACGAGGGGTCACATGATATGGTTTTGTTGAAATTTTTTTAAAAATTTCAAAAACTGATATTTAAAATAATAAATTTTGATATCGTCTGCATTGGGTAAAGGGTTAAAGAACATCCACCGACTGGAAAAATCCCAGTGTTTCTACTATTGAATCAGAGTTAATAGTCTAACCCATTAGTTGAACATAATATTCCAATCCAATATAATTTTTTATGCTCCCCAAAAAGTTTGGGGAGTTGGGGAGGGAGGGGCATGCAAAGGCTGCTTTGTCCATCCATCTTTCTGTCTGTCCATCATGCCAAACTAACAAATCGAGAGTTATGTGCCTAGTTGTCAGTACACAGCACTGTCATGTGTCAAGGCAGATTTATGTGACTAGCCACATAAATTTGAACTAACAAATTGGGGTTGTGTCATGACCTTGCCCCACAGTCATAGCTCCAAGGTCAAGGTCACAAACCATTCATTTGTTGTTTCTCTATTCTCACTTCACCCGGCCTATAAAAATTATTTAGTAGACTGATCTTATTCATACTTTATGCAATGATTGCTCATCTCTCAAAGGTGTGTCACAATCTTGTCCCAAGGTCACATCTCTAAGGTCAAGGTCACAGACCGTTCTTTTGTTTTTTTCATCAATATTACCTTGTCAACTCTGTAAAACATTGTTTGATGGACTGATCTTGTTTATAAATCACACAATGATTGTTTATGATTCAAGGGTGTGTCTTGACTCCAATCTTTGGTCATAGCTCAGAGGTCAAGGTTACAAACCATTCAAATGTTCATTTGTCCCTCTAACTTTGCCCGGTTCATAAATTCCATTATTCAGTGGCCTGTCTTGATCATACTTCACACTATGAATGCTTATGACTCCAAAGTGTGCCATAACTTTGACCCAAGTTCAAAACTTCAAGGTCACAGACCATTCATGTATTCTAACTTTGTCTGGTTCTGAAAAATTGAATCTACAGACTGATCTCGTTCAGACTTCAAACTATATTAACTAAAGGTCGTAACTCCAAGGTTAGGGTCACAGATTGTTCATCTGTTCTAACTTTCTCCAGTGCATAAAAAGTGATTCAGTGGGCAGATTTAGTACATATTTGTGTCATGACGTTGACCCAAGGTCATTACTTCTAGGCCAAGAACACAGGCCATGCATCTGTTATAACTCCATCCAGTCGAAGATTATAACTTCAAGGTAAAAGACTGGACACCTGTCATGACATGCACTGAAACAAAGGCATTTGCAGGCTTTTGCTTAATCTGTTTTTGCTAAAAAAAATTCTGCTCTCCTTGTTTAATTGAGTTTGTCTCCCATTATATTACAAATTATCACAGTCATGCCTTTTTCTTTTCTTTTGTGTTTGTATTTGGGGAATGTCTATCAGCTCTGCTAATATTTTCTTGTTTTAATAAGCTAGAGTGTCTCAAATCTCTGATACCACAAAGACAAAAGAAGGTCACTGATTGATAAGAAAATTCTCCTTCAGTGAATGTTAACATTTTAAAAAGTCATTATACTTAAAACAGTCCCCAAAAACATTTTCATGAAGTTCCAGTTTTAATGGTTTTAAAATGTGCTCAGTGTTATTTCTTTCACTAGTGTATTATGAGGCTAAACTTTTCCATAATTAACCACTTAGAGTTATGAAATGTTGTCAATGGTTTAACAATGCTGATACATGTTTTTTTCAAACATTCACATTTTTCTTTCAGGTCAGATTTGAAGGTGTCCGTGGTCCGAGCTACACAGGAGATATTGCAATAGATGATATAGCTTTCTTGCCATCTGTTTGCGGTTGTGAGTATTTGTTATATGTGTCTGAATGAGTTGGGTTGAGGGGAAGCCCATTTGGGAGCACATCGATAATGACAAGGTCTTCTCATCTGAGGACCATTACAAATCAGCTGTTGTTCGAAGTGTTCTTTTTATACTGATATAGAATACACAAGTAGTAACATCTAATTAGGTTATTGAATGTTAAACCAACTAAAGCCTCATGTTTTTATATTATGTCAGAAACATGTCCACAACTCAAGATGGCCATATATCGAACTTGTTAATAGGCATAAAGTGTTGGCACCGTGCATACAAGCAGGCACAAATTCAAAACTTGTTTCTCAGTCAAAACTTGGAAGCTTCAAAGTAAGTTCATCGTGCTTCACAAATTGTTGCTCTGCCTCTAACTACTGGAAAGTAAGTTACCTAACCTTATATTAACTGAATTTGAAAAACAATCGACAATTCGATTTGTCACATGTGACATTCAGACTGCACATTTTACCTAACCTTATATTAACTGAATTTGAAAAACAATCGACAATTCGATTTGTCACATGTGACATTCAGACTGCACATTTTTCCTGTCTTTGCTCACTCAGGTTCTTTCCAAAAGCCTTCCCGTTGCTTCTAGCGAGGCTATTAGTGGTTTCCAGGCACCCCCTGTGGCACCGCTTCCCTGGATTAGAAGCAGGCCGCTTTCTGATCCTTCAGGTGTGCCTACACTGTGGGAGGCATCGGCTGGTTTGCCCATGATGAGCTGTGTGTCTTCCGACTTACAGGATTAGTCAGACATACCTGACGTCGAGAGCTAACAGTCTTCTGACTTGGGAGCAGCTCTTGACTTTGTGTTTGGGTTCCTTCCAGATCTCAAACTGTCAAACCAGCCGACAGTGTCAGCCAGGCCACGATCATCGGTCGTGTGCATATAGTCTGTGGAGCAACCCGCTTCTGGGCTCCTTCGACCGTGCCAGTCTGTACAAGTGGTTGAAGCATTTACAGCTTTGGACTCTAAGCTGAGTTCGAAGGCTATGAAGACTTCGTTCTTCACCAGGGCTGACACATTTTTTAAGCCACCAGTGCATTATCGTTCCTACAATCCCGCCAATCCATCAGTCTGCCAGACTTTGACGGTCTTGGATCAGGACTCCACCTCCCTCGGGCTTTCCAAGCGCAAGTCAGCCGTTATTCCTATGGCGACTCTGGAGTCCCTGTTGGGCTTATCGAGAGAGATGCTGGGCATGCCTTCTCTGAGATCACGTCTGCCTCCAGATAAGTTTGACGACATACAGGCTCCTTTGCATGTGCTTTTCAAGGCGCTCATGCCTCTTACTCAAACGCATGCCTGTAACATGGCTAACTTGGAATTAGTTCGCTGGGACACTGTGTTGGACACAAGCCATTCCCTTCCTGAGGGACAGCATGCTGTTCTTCGATCTGCTTCTTTGGCGGGTCCACAACTATTCCATGGTTCCGTGGCGACGGTCTGGGATGACGTCCTACGTCATTCCAAAGATCAGCTGCTGCTTCGTCAGCTTGATCATCCTTCTGTTGGAGGCAGGGGCCATCCAAAGCCTAACAAGGGCCCTTCTGCTTCCTCAGTGAAGCAAAGGGCTGATCCTCCTGCCCCCGCTTCTACTTCTTACAGGGTAAGGGTAAGCGTCGGTAGGCTAGAGGGAAGAATCAGGATTCTTCATATAGTAGAGGAGGTGGTTTCTCCTCTTGCGGGCCTCGCTGAGGCTCGAAATGAAGGTCCTCACCTCGATTCATCCCAGGTTGGAGGAAGGATATCAATATTCGTAGACCATTGGGCCACAATCACATCCGATCCTTGGGTGTTAGATGTTGTTCAGTCCGGGCTGCGGATATCCTTCCGGAGACACCCCTCTCTGTCAAGAGTGCCTCTTCCAACACAAGTTCCTTTTGACGTTACACATCGGGAACTTTTGATCTCAGAGATAGACAATCTCCTGTCAAAGGGGGCGATTGAAGTTGTCAAGAAATTTCATTCAGTGCAATTTTATTCCCACCTGTTCTTAGTGCCCAAGAAGGACAGCCAACTCCGACAGGTTATCGATCTGAGTATCCTGAACCAGTCTATCATTGCTCCAAAGTTCAGCATGGAGACTTTCAGGTCGGTTCTCCGCTCAATTCACCAGGGAGATTTCGCTTTCAGCATCGACCTGTGAGACGCTTACTTTCACGTTCCGATTCATCGGACATCACGAAAGTATCTCATGTTCGCTTTTCTAGGGTGAGTTTACCAGTTCAAGGCCATGCCCTTTGGCCTCAACCTGGCTCCTTGGGCCTTCACCCGACTGAGTCGCATGTGATAGCCTTCCATCACACACAGTCCAGGGTGACTACTTCGGCATATCTAGACGATATCCTTCAGAGGCTTTCCAGTGCTGGCTTTCTGGAGTCTGATGTCGACACACTGTTGAGCATGCTTACGTCACTAGGGTTCAGAGTCAACGAGGAAAAGTCGTTTTGTCATCTGGGGATGGACTTCCGTACTCAGTTGAATACGGTGGCGGTTCCCCGGGCAAGGGCTGTAATTCTCTCAGCTTTTGCCCTGACTCTGTCCCAGTCCACGTCTGCGGCTGCTCGGTGTCTGCAGTTCGGTGACAGATCTCATTCCTCTAGGTCTGCTGAATGTCAGTCTGCTCCAACACTTTCTGCTCAGTCATTGGAGGCCGAATGTCGATCCTCTGGATCTGGTGCTTCAGTTACCGGAGTCTCTTCATCGTTCAGTGGACTATGCAGGGAGTTCCATTGGACTTACCCATGTCCGATCGTGTTCTGATGGCAGACGTCAGCGATCTCGGATGGGGTGCTCCGTTGAATCCTCTAGGTCTTTCCCTTCATGGGGCATGGGACCAGGATCAAGCAACTCTTCACATCAACCAGAAGGAGCTTCTTACTCTTCTTCTGAGTTTCCGGCAGTGGATCCCCCACCTTTCGAATCGCCAGGTCCTTCTGTTGTCTGAAAATTTGACAGTGGTTGCTTACATTCGGAACCAGGGCGTCACGCACTCGGAACCCATGTACGAATTGGCTCAGGATCTTCTACTGCTCGCTCAGGATGTCAATGCCAGAGTGTTGGTTCATCACATTCCCGGTCATCTGAATGTCCTAGCCGACACCCTGTCCTGACGGAGCAGGATCATTTCCGCCGAGTGGATGCTCCACAGGGCGTGTTCCAGTCGCTTTGCGATCTCTGGGGTCATCCCCACATCAATCTCTTTGTGACTCTTTGGAACCATCAGGTGGCCACTTTCATGTGCCTGAGTCCAGATCTTCTGGCTTTCGCAGTGGACGCTCTGTCACTCGATTGGAACTGTCTAGTCGGCTACGCCTTCCTGCCGGCTCCGATTCTGCCTCAGTTTCTAGCCAAGGTAAGAACCTGCAGTTGTCGAATCATTTTGATCACTTCCCTGTCGCCTCAGCGGGTATGGATCAATCAGCTCCGCTCTCTGTTGGTGGCCGTTCCGGCACGTCTCCCTCTACGTCGCCGAGGAGGTTTCACATCGACCTAACTTCATTGTGCCTTCACGCATATCTTTTGTCAGGTCCTGTCTCCTCTGAAGAGGTTTTTCGAGATGAGCAGTGAGTGCATTTCTTCTTCAAGGAGGCACTCCACTGGTTTAGCCTATGCGGCTAAGTGGAATGTCTTCTGTCGATGGTGTGCCGATCACTCTGTTGATTATGCCAGTCCTTCGATTTCACAGATTGAGGAGTTTTTGGTATATCTGTTTGATTCTCGGGGTCTCTGGCTTGTTACCATCAAAGGGTACAGGTCAATGCTTTCAGAGACCTTTTCGTTTGTGGGACAGCGTCGTATCGGTACGAATCTTTTCCACTCCAAGCTTGTTCGGCACTTTTCCTTGAAAAGTCCTAGGTCATTGCAGCTTACCCCAAGATGGAATCTTTCATGGGTGCTGCTTTGCTTGTGGGAGGGGGCACCATTCGAACCTTTATCCCAGGTGGATATGCGTTTTCTCACATACAAGACGGCTTTTCTGATGGCTTTTGCCTCAGCAAGGCGGGTTAGTGAGCTTCATGCCCTCTCGGTTGATCCAGCCTTTTTCAGGACTCTCCCAACAGTGTTACGTTTACCACTGATTGCTCCTTTCTGGCCAAGAATCAGATACCAGAAACGACTCCACCTCCTCTCTGTATCAGGGCTCTTCCTTCTGTTGAGGGTAATCGCCCTTTGCTCTGCCCAGTTTGTGCAATTTGCATTTATCTCAATCGGACGCAGTTCATTAGGAAAGGCAGGAAACAATTTTTTGGCTGTCTCTTATTCCTGTTCGACAGAAGATCTCTCCTCAGTCCATTTCTGGATGGATTTGTCTTGCTATTCGTGCGGCTTACGCTCATCTAGCGACTGATGATTGTATTACCAATCGTATTTCTACCCATGAGGTGCATGCATTGTCCACCTCTTGGGCTTATTCTAACTCCGTCAAGTTGTCGAATGTTATGTAGGCAGCCTACTGGAGAAATGCTTCTTCTTTCTCCACCTTCTATTTGCATCAGTTGCAGGAGCAGTCGGGGACCTTTTTGCTTTGGGCCCTCTTTCTTCTGCTCAGGCTGTTGTCTACCCTAGCCATTAGGCTTCTTACAAGGTCAGTACAGGTCTGTGCTGTTACTGCCCTTTCTGTCTGTGCGTCGCACAGAACCATAGCCTCATCTCGCATTGTCTTTTACTAATGTTTGTGATGCTATGGTTTGATAGGCCTAGGGACCTCTTCCTCTGTCCACGGTTCCAGTGCAGTTGGGTTATGTGGGGGTTGGTTATGTGATTCCCTGCATCCTATTGTCTATTCAGCCTGTAGTAAACAATTGTAAGGTAGGTTGATGAGAAATTTGTTAAGAATACTTCCTCCCTGCTGATCACATAACTCCAATGTTGGCGGATTCAAAAGAATGATTCATTAGTTACTGCTTGCGCACTGGTTACCGGAAGACGTGGATTTGTACTAAGAGAAGAGCGTCCTCTACTGGGTGTGCGCCGGTAGCTCTCGACCCAGTTTTGGCTTATTTTTTCTTGGTGCTTTTGCACCACTTTTCTTTCCCAAATCGCTTGGGAAAGATCAAAATAGATCATATTTTCCGAGTTTGGGACTTCCACTGTAGTTCAAGCCTGTAGTAAACAATTGTGGTAGGTATAATAAGAAAGGAAATTTACTATAAATTTAAATTTCATAGACATCAGTGACTATCTCAGTCTTTCGCGTGAGACGGGCGCTATTGCGCTCGTGCTCGCAAGCGCCCGTAATTTAAAAAAGATGAGCGCAAAAAATTGCACACATCATCAAACAGTTCAACTTCAATTAAATTGCACTCAACTCACTAGCATTGCCACGCTTCAAGTCAGAATGGACATCTATTTTGTTATTGTCTATTGGTTAATGGTAAAACGAAAACAAAAGCAAAACTACTGTTATCTGCTCCCTATAACCCCCCCCCCCCCTCCCTCCCCTGCAACACCTCCATATCACCATCCGTTCCGCAAGAGGTTCGAATCGATATTGTCACTGAAAACTGAAACATTTCCAGTTTCCTTTATTCACTGCGCATGTCATTCTACATCACAATTCATCCAGCAAACGAAACCGAAAGTACAATGCTAATTTAATCAGAACAAACAGATAGACCAACTGTGATTGGCCAGTCAGTAGTAAAATCGTCTCCTACGGCCAACCGAATTGCTTGTACCAAATAATTTCACCCTCTTTCCCTTTCTTCAAAGATTTGTGTACAAGCGAGAAATTTTATCGTCGGTGTTTTTGCTGTTTGTCTTTTCTGAATAGATTACGTTTTTCAGATGCCAACGGTGACTCTATCAACGTTACAGTCTATTGAAGTATTCAGAATAGTCAGCAAGTAGCAATCTAAATATCATGATTAGATGTGTTTAAACACATCTGTCCCAAACATGCATAGTTGTGAACCATTGGGGAATTGTGCGAGTGCGATTTTACGGGTGCAAAAAATTGCACTCGCAAATTGTGTTGCGAGTGCAATTTTTTGCACCCGTAAAATTTACTCACACAAAGGACTGCTATCTAATGAGTGGGCACACAAAATATAGTCTTTGTCATAAGTAGAAAATCATAATTTCTCTTGCACATGAATGAGATAATTGTCTATCCAAACAAAAACACTAGATTTTATTTTTATAATGCACACTTCAGAAAAGACCCAATGGAGGCATTGCTAAATCATTCAAAACACATGTTAGCTGATCCTTGCCCTGTCATTCACCCACTATCTTCATTCAAGCAACGCAGCAAAATTTTGTTCACAGATGTGTTGAAATTATTTTGAAATGGGAATTTAATGAGAGTGAAAACACCATAGAACAATATTTTTTTATTACATTTTAAAAGTATTTTGAATGCTCAATAGTGATAGTCAGATTAGCTTTATTGTTTGACTATTACGAGGTATCAAGTATTACAGTATTAACTTTTTTTCTGTAATTTATAGTATATAATAAAATTGCTCAACCATTTACTGAACAAAAACTATAAGAAATACTGTTTGAAATGAACTGCTTGAATTGTGCATGGTACTAAAACATTTTTAGTTCAGCTCAGTAAAAACCATGGATTTTTAGCTCAGATTTCACAAATTTTTAGCTTAACTTGACAAAGTCAAGACAAGCTATTGCCATCACGCGTGCGGAAGTCTGTGAGTCTGTGACGTCTGTTCACATTTTCCTTTAGCACGGGCTACACCCCGCAGTTCTTGTCCAATCGTCACAAAACTTCATATGCAGGTTTGGGGTCATGTCTAGATGAGAAAGTCCCCTTTTGGTCGTGATCGGTCAACCGGTATGGCTGCCTGAGCCCAAAACTGGAAAACCATTAGCACAGTCTACAGGTCGCATTTAAGAAGGAATTTCATTGTAACTTGGTAGGATGCCTCTGTATAATGCCTAGATGAGAACGTCCCCTTTTGGGTATGATCTGTGAACTGTGATGGCTGCACAAGCCCGAAACCCAAAAACCTCGAGCACAGTCTGCAGGTCATGTTTAATATGGAGGGATTTCATTGTAACTTGGTAGGATGACTCCTTATGATGTCTAGATGAGAATTTCCCCATTTGGGCGTGATCTGCCAACCGTGACGACTACCCGAGCCCAAAACACGAAAACCTTTAGCACAGTCTACAGGTCATATTTATTGAGGAATTTCATTGTAACTTGGTGGGTTGACTTCATATAATGTCTAGATGAGAAAGTCCCCTTTTGGACGTGATTGGGCAACTGTGACGACTACAGGGGCCCGAAGCCCGAAAAGCTTTAACACAGTGTACAGGTCATATTTATGAAGGGATTTCATTGTAACTTGGTAGGATGACTCCAAATAATGTCTAGATGAGAACGTCCCATTTTGATCGCGATCATTCAGCCTTGATGGGTGCCCAAGCCCAAAAACCTTTAGCATAGGCAAAAGGTCATATTTATGGAAGGATTTCGTTGTAACCTGTTAGGTTGACTCCATATAATGCCTAGATGAGGACATCCCCTTTTGGTCGCGATTGGTCAACTGTGATGGCTACAGGTGCCTGAAGCCTGAAAACCTTGAGCAGGGGGCGCGGTTGGTAGAGGTGCTGGCTGCAAGCCGAGAGGTCCTCGGTTCGAATCCCACCTGCGGCAACCGCGTTGTGTCCTTGGGCAAGACACTTCACCCCGATTGCCTACATGGGGGCACGATGACGCTGTGTACTGAGGCGTACTGCACGTCGATGGTGCGCATGTCTTCAACCAATCTAACCCTGCCTGTGCTGTGGTGCAGAGTTCAGAGTTACGATGTTGGAGAGCTGACAGCTGCTCGTCGTTGCTCGGTGGTTCTCTCCGGGTACTCCGGCTTCCTCCACCCGTAAAACTGTCACGGTCACGATTAGCCATTGTGCATAAGTATGTGACCTTAAACACCAATAAATAAATATAAATAAACCTTGAGCACAATCTACAGGTCATATTTATGAAGGGATTTCATTGTAACTTCGTAGGATCACTCCAGATGATGCCCAGATGAGATTGTCCCCTTTGGTTGCGATCATTCAACCATGATGGCTGCCCGAGCCCAAAGCCCGAAAACCTTTAGCACAGTTTACAGATCATATTTATGAAGGGATTTCATTGTAACTTGGTAGGTTGACTTCATATAATGTCTAGATGAGAACGTCCCCTTTTGGACACAATTGGGCAACTGTGACAGCTACAGGGGCCCGAAGCCCGAAAACCTTTAGAACAGTCTACAGGTCATAATTATGAAGGGATTTCATTGTAGTTTGGTAGGATGACTCCAAATAATGTCTAGATGAGAACATCCCCTTTTGGGCGCGATCATTCAGCCTTTATGGCTGCCTGAGCCCAAAGACCTTTAGCATAGTCAAAAGGTCGTATTTATGGAAGGATTTCATTGTAACTTGTTAGGTTGACTCCATATAATGCCTAGATGATGACATCCCCTTTTGGTTATGATTGGTCAACTGTGATGGCTACAGGTGCCCGAAGCCCAAAAATCTTGAGCACAGTCCACAGGTCATATTTATGAAGAGATTTCATTGTAACTTCGCAGGATCACTCCAGATGATGCCCAGATGAGAATGTCCCCTTTTGGTTGCTATCATTCAACCATGATGGCTGCCCGAGCCCGAAGCCCGAATACATTTAGCACAGTCTACAGGTCATATTTATGAAGGGATTTCATTGTAACTTGGTAGGTTTCACTTCATATAACGTCTAGATGAGAACGTCCCCTTTTGGACACAATTGGGCAACTGTGACAGCTGCAGGGGCCCGAAGCCCCGAAAACCTTTAGAACAGTCTACAGGTCATAATTATGAAGGGATTTCATTGTAGCTTGGTAGGATGACTCCAAATAATGTCTAGATGAGAACGTCCCCTTTTGGTCGCGATCATTCAGCCTTGATGATTGCCCGAGCCCCAAAACTTTTAGCATAGCCTATAGGTCATATTTAAGGAAGGATTTCATTTTAACATGTTAGGTTGACTCCTTATAACGCCTAGATAATGACATCCTCTTTTGGTCGTGATTGGTCAACTGTGATGGCTACAGGTGCCCGAAGCCCGAAAATCTTGAGCACAGTGTACAGGTCATATTTATGAAGGGATTTCATTGTAACTTGGTAGGATCACTCCAGATGATGCCCAGATGAGATTGTCCCATTTGGTTGCGATCATTCAACCACGATGGCTGCCCGAGCCTGAAGCCTGAAAACCTTTAGCACAGTTTACAGGTCATATTTATGAAGGGATTTGATTGTAACTTGGTAGGTTGACTTCATATAATGTCTAGATGAGAACGTCCCCTTTTGGACACGATTAGGCAACCGTGACGGCTACAGGGGCCTGAAGCCCGAAACCTTTAGCACAGTCTACAGGTGATATTTATGAAGGGATTTCATTGTACCTTGGTATGATGACTCCAAATAATGTCTAGTTGAGAACGTCCCCTTTTGGTCGCGATCATTCAGCCTTGATGGCTGCCCAAGCCCAAAACTCCAAAACATTTAGCATAGTCTATAGGTCATATTTATGGATGGATTTCATTGTAACCTGTTAGTTTGACTCCATTATAATGCCTAGATGATGACATCCCCTTTTGGTCGTGATTGGTCAACTGTGACGGCTTCAGGGGCCCAAAGCCCAAAAACCTTGAGCCCAGTCTACAGGCCATATTTATGAAGGGATTTCATTGTAACTTCGTCGGATCACTCCAGATGATGCCCAGATGAGAATGTCCCCTTTTGGTTGTGATCATTCAACCATGATGGCTGCCTGAGCCCAAAGCCCAAAAACCTTTAGCACAGTCTACAGGTCATATTTATGAAGGGATTTCATTTAACTTGGTTGGTTGACTTCATATAATGTCTAGATGAGAACGACCCCTTTGGACGCAATTGGGAAACTGACGGCTACAGGGGCCCGAAGCCCGAAAACCTTCAGCACAGTCTACAGGCCATATTCATGAAGGGATTTCAATGTAACTTGATAGGATGACTCATTTTGGAATAATTTCACTGTAACTTCGTAACTTTCTTTGATACCTTAACTGTGAGGGCCTCATACATTAACTGTGAGGTTATATTAACCCACCCCCTCAGCTCTTTAGTACAGTGTAAACCTCATATTATTTTTATCAAAAACATAGCATACTGGGAACAGAAATGAACATATTCCCAGTTATCACAATTCTTGTCTTTTTTCATAATCCTTTCATAAACATTGAACATTATCCTTTTTCATCAAACACAACACACAAGTTAAGCTACAGTGTCTTTGACACTTTCATTTCTGATACTGTTTTGTCTTGTCATCCGTTCTTTATCCATCTCTAGTCCACCATCAACATTTTTTGTCCGAGATATAATTTCCTAACCTTTGATAATTCTTTCAACAAAAAACCTATAAACTTGTGTACTGTGAGTAGTCAGGATGTTGTGTATCATAAAGATCTGTACCATCAAGGTCAAGGTCACAATACAATACTTTGTCTTTATGGGCTATAAGGACCCAACATTTTGTTTATCAAGACTTAATTTCTTGACTACTGAATATGTTACAACAAAAACTTTTCAGTTTATGTATTATGAGTAAATGGTGTGTCAGATATTGAAATAAGATCAGTATCTCCAAGGTGAAAGTCATAGGACTTGGTTTTGGGGGGTTACAAGAATCCAACAGTTTGTTTTTCCCACTCATTAGCTTTTTGACCACTGAATATTCTTCAACTAAAAAACTCATAAACATGTGAAATGTATCATGATAATGCTACATGAGAATACTTTGTTACTCAGGGCTAAAACAATTCATGCATTCATTGTTATTGTTTTATTCATCTTGAACTATTATTCCTTAACCAGTTACTATTTTTGGACAGATCTTTATGAAAAATATATATTGTTAATAAAGAGTGTGGCATATATCATAACAAGATCTCCACCCCTCAAATGAATGCCACAGATCAATATTTTGTTTTTTTACAATTGTCAGGTTTCAATATTTTGTTTTGTCTGAGCCATAACTGAATTGTGACTCGACCATGTGTGGAACATTACAGTTGACTATATTTCTGAAGGCTAAATCCTGTTGAGAGAACAGGTGTTGAATCACCAAAATTTTCATCAAGGAAGCAGCTGCTTCTGCAAAAGATTGCTCCTGAGAGAAAACAGTGTGAGTGGCATATTTTGGAATTAAAAATTGGAAACAACAATAATTATGGAATTTTAATGTTTCAGATAAACCAGCAATAGCCAACCCACTCAATGTGACAACAACTGCTATGCCATCAACTACAACACCAATGGCATTCCGTGAGTAGAATGAAAATCTTTTGAACTTTGTTTTGCAAAATTCTGCATAACACATGGTCAGAATACAGTATGTTTAATCCAAATTCTATAAGCTCTGTCACACATGATATATATGGGCTATTACCACCATGTGGGTTTCCGAGATGGTGTATTGAAGTCTCAACCTCACCTCTAGATCATATATCGACTCATCCTAACGGACTCATCATTATATGCCAAGAGACGAGGTCCCGACTTCAATACACCATATCGGAAACCCACTTGGAGGTAATAACCAATTTATCCTACAATATTCCCCCTTTCTTGGCTTGTTTGCATATATTTTGACAATCATTTAGCATCTATGGATTGATTTTTAGCTCAACTTTGACGAAGTCAAATTTGAGCTATTGTCATGGCCTGTCGTCCGTCTGTCCGTCCGTCCGTCTGGCCGTCTGTCCGTCTGTCCGTACGTCAACAATTGGCTATGGCTCGGGCTAGAGGTCGTATTTATGAACCGATCTTTACGAAACTTCTTGTGTACCTTTGTTATGACCCTGGGGCGGGAACAAGTGTTTTTAGGTGTGGTCCGAAATTCAAGATGGCTGCCAGTGGCCATTTTGTACCGATGATGCAAAAATCAGTTTTTTGTACAGAACTTCTGTATGAAAGAAAAAAATAATTTTTTGTATGAATGTTTAGTACCATGGGATACATCACATATAATACGGGTTTTTTTCTCGTACGTAAATTGTGCAAATTAGACTAATTTTGATGTTTTTAGGGGTTACTTTCAGCACTGTAAGTGCAAATGCCAATACGGCTCGGGCTAGAGGCCGTATTTATGAACCGATCTTTACGAAACTTCTTGGGTACCTTTGGTATCACCGTGGGACGAGAACGAGTGTTTTTGGGTCCGGTCCGAAATTCAAGATGGCCGATGGCAGCCATTTTGTACAAAATTAGGTGCAATCAGATTTTTGCACAGAACTTCCATATGAAAGCCCTGATTTGAATAATTTTTTTGTGTGAATGTTTAGTACCATGGGATGCATCACATATAATACAGGTTTTTTTCTCGTGCAGAAATTATGCAAATTAGATGAACTTTGACTTTTTCAGTGCGACTTACACACAGTAAGTACACATGTCAATACGGCTCAGACTAGAGTCTGTATTTATGAACTGATCTTCACGAAATGTCTTTGGTACCTTTGTTATCACCTTGGGACGAGAACCAGTGTTTCTGGGTGCGGTCTAAAATTCAAGATGGCTGCCAGTGGCCATTTTGTACCGAAATTAGGTCTAATCAGTTTTTTGTACACAACTTCTATACAGCTCAGACTAGAGGCCATATTTATGAACCAATCTTTACGAAACTTCTTGGGTACCTTTGTTATCACCGTGGGATGAGAGCGAGTGTTTTTGGGTGTGGTCCAAAATTCAAGATGGCCACCAGCAGCCATTTTGTACCAAAATTAGTGCAATCAGTCTTTTGTATAGAACTTCTGTATGAAAGTTCTGATTTTAATAAATTTTTGTATGATTGTTTAGTAACATGGAATACATCACATATTGTAAGGGGTTTTTTTTCGTGCGGAAATTATGCAAATTAGATGAACTTTGATTTATTCAGTGCAACTTACACAATGTAAGCACACATGTCAATACGGCTCAGGGTGGAGGCTGTATTTATGAACCGATCTTCACAAAACTTCTTGGGTACCTTTGTTATCTCCTTGGGATGAGAATGAGTGTTTCTGGGTACGGTCCAAAATTCAAGATGGCTGCCAGTGGCCATTTTGTACCGAAATTAGGTCCAATCAGTTTTTTGTCACAAGTTCTATACAGCTCGTATTTATGAACTGATCTTCACAAAACTTCTTGAGTACTTTTGTTTTCACCTTGGGACAGGAATGAGTGTGTTTTGGGGTGCCTTTGTTATCACTGTGCTATGAGAACAAATATTTTGGGGTTCAGTCAGACCCACTCTGGGACTCAAAGATTTTTTCTAGTTCAGCATCTGACTGTCACCCACCTTTACAATACTTTACCTATACATTTGTTACAGGCAACGGTCAGTATTTATGTACAGACCGTTACAAAACTTTATATGTACCTTTGTTATCAGGTCATTACCTAGATGTTTGTCATTGCTGTGTCACATACTATACATGTATATGTCTTTGTCTTGACAAGTTGAGCTACAGTGTCATTGACACTTTCATTTATTTTATAAATGAAGATCATCTTGTTATGTTCTTGAGCTGTGCATGACATAATCCATATTCATTATTCCACTTGTACCTTTACAGCCGAAGGTTTGCTGAGTTGGTGATTTATTTATCAGTTATTTACTGTTATCGAAACTTTAAACTCGACTTGTGTGGTCAGTTTTCTATGAGTGTAGGTAAACAATGTTCAGTTTCTGAATCTTTCAATCGAAGTTGCTGCCCTCAATACTGATTTGAATTTTGTCAAGACGTTTTTACTTGAATTGGGAGAAATACATTCTTGTTGTAAAATAAAATGGATTAAATTAAAGAGCTATTATCTCTTGTTAACTTCAGTTCCTTTCATCTTCTACTGTTTATCACATAACTTGAATAAAGTTTCTCACAATGTTTTATAATTTGCACTAATAAATTTGAAAACACTGTGATCTGATGAATTTTTAAAATGACAGCTTTTATTTCTCTTAAAATTTTCAATATTTATGCCATAACTTGTATAATATTGATCAGGATTTAATAAATTTCAGTATTTCAGGCGTGTGCTGCTTTGTATTAGCTCTTTACCAACTAAACTCCTATATCCGGCCAGCACTATTCACTAAAATGACCATTCAAAGTTCATTATTTTGTCAATTTTTTCCTCCAAAACATAGCTAATGATCCATCAGTGGAACACTCCCATCAAGCTCATTCCAGTGAAGGATAAAAAACCAATTTTGAGGATGATAATAATATTTTCTTTCAGTTTTTCAAGAATTTTTTTATCATGTGTCATTGCTTGTTGTGTTTAGGAAAAGGGTTAACAATATCTCAACCATGTTTGAAGGCCACTCTGACTCATTCAAAATGAAAGAATTATTACTCTTTACATGCTTTGTTAGTTCAAAGAGAGCTTTAGCAATCACTTTCTTTTTGTCATCCATTCATCCAGCATAAATTTTACCTTATAGACTTCTAAAGTACTGAACCAAATTTGATATGCATGTTCCTTACCATATGTCAAATGAAGTTTGTTCAAATAAAACTGCCAGGCCCAAAAACAAGTTTGTTCAAATCAAGTCCCTGTGTCAGACTTGGGCTCCCTTGAAAGAATCTCTTCAGATTCACCAGTCAAAACCCTTTGATATTTGTTATACAACATCCTTGGGGGGAGGACGGGCATATTCAAGTTTGCACAAATCAAATTCCTAGTTAATATTTGTGGCCTCTATGGGACCCCAAATTTTAACTTTGTGCAATATAAGGAAAAATATTTTGAAATCTTCTCCATAACCACTTAACAGAGTCTAGTAGCATTTGGTGAAAAACAGTCAGTTTTAAGTTTGTCCAAATCAAGCCCCTGGGTCAAATTTGGCTGCCCTTTGGAAGCCTGCATTTTAATTTAGTGCAATATGAGGAATATTCTGTAAAGGTACTCTTTAGACTCACCTAGCCGAATCTTTTGATATTTGGCATATAGCATTACTATGACTCCTAAAGTAAGTTTATTCAAGATGTTATGGTTGACTGATTTTGGGGCACTAGAGGGGTTTGACATAGAACCCAGTGAAGAATTTACTAGCATTTTATTTGAATAAGTGACAAGTCTGATCGAGGTCAAGTTTAGTCAGATGTATATGTGGATAAATAAGATTAACGTTTGTTCAAATGTGGCTTACCAGATTTCTTAAAAATGACTTTGGAAAGATTTTGAGCAATTTACGAAACATTTTCACTCCAATTATCAAGTGGGAGTGAGGGTGATGCTGGGGAAGGTGGTGAGGGGGCCTTTAAAATGAGTTTTGAAGAATGTGATTTCATGCAAAAAAAAAAATTCACCATGTTGTCCTAAGTTGTTCACCTCCCACTTCCCACAGTCCTGGAAAAATGGCCTGTCCTTTAGCATTACTGGAAATGCAAGTATTTAAATCTTCCAACATGGACAATAGAATTATACAAAAACTCATTCCTCTTCAGTGTTCAATAGCCATAGATAATGAATGTGACCTGAAAATCTATCTTTAAGCAACTTTCTCAAGTGAACGATTAAGACTTCCTGGGGCTTTGTGTTTCAGTCTAAATTTTAATGTTCGCCATAACTGGAATATCTTTCATTGAAGATCAGAAGGTTTTAGTATATGTCTTTTTCATTTTACCTCAGAAATATTCATATGGATGTATATCTTGTTGCTGCTGTTAATCTATTTGCTTTCATAGATTTTTTCTAAGGTCATTTGATAAATATATTGCCAATCATGATTTCAGACTCGCAGTCCAAATATGATTGTGATTTTGAGAAGAATTTCTGTTCCTGGACACAGGCACATGATGACAATTTTGATTGGACTAGATCACAGGGACCAACTGGAAGTACACAAACAGGCCCAACATCAGACCACACAAAAGGGAATAGTGAGTAGACAGTTAAAACTTGCTGAGTTTGCTCATATTTCTTACTGTTTCTTATTGTTTCAAAGCTTCTTTTTTGAATGGGGCAAAGAATGATTTTGTTATCCCATCATTCTCACTCCTTTTATATTTTTTTCTTATGAAAGATCAACCTTGTTTTTTAAACTCTGAAGCAAAATGACAGTTTTACATTTATTGGATGATAACAATAGTTTTAGTCAAGTTTTCTGACTTGTTATCCAAGATCTCTTGGACATTGTGATCAACAGAAAGCATACCTCATATGTTCTGTATTGTATTATATTATTACTTTGCTCTTAAAGTGTTCAATGCCAGTACAGGTATTATTATGAACTGTTAATAAGGATCCCAGGTCACTTAAGCAGCTTTTGATCTATCATAATAGCAACAGCAGTATCATAGATATGGTTTGAGGGGAGGGAGAGAAGGGAGTAGCCAACCATATGCAAGTATTTTGTCAGTTGTTTTGTGTTTTATCTGGTATTTGTGCTTAGAAGATGGTCTGTTCATAAGAAAAATAATAGCCCGCTGTCAGTTATCATGAAGGAGATCACATATTTAAAACATCCATTTTGAAAATCTTTCCAGGTTAGATTGAGGCTGTGGGGCTAACCTAAATGGATATATTGTTTCACAGAATTACCCAGATAACTGCATATAATTTTCAATCACCAAACTGTTTTCCATTCTTTTCAAACAAATTTGACCTGTTAATTATATATAGGTTATAGAGTAAATCATTGTTGATTGAATAAAATTATTGTAATCTATTTAGAAATTACTCCAACAACCCCCATAAATTTGAGTGTTTTTCACTGACAAAATGGCTATTCAGTAAGCAGGGTGACACCAAACTGAGATCAAGCCAATAAAATTAAAGCCAAATAGGTCTATAAACATATGGAATTTTACTGGATGTCAGAGTAATTGGTCAATAGTTTGAAATTTCCATTGTTAAATCATTATTAAATATTTGTCAGAGATATGGTAAATAGTTTGGTGTTTAGAGTTATATGCCACATACAGGGCTATTCAGTTACAAAATATCCAATTAAGGGAGCCCATTTATAGTATATAATAACTGATGTTCAGTTTCTATGTACTCAACAATTCTCATACACCACCCAAAATAAAAAAGATGTTGATTTGCACAGTTTGAGTTTTTGTTACAAAATTTTAGAGAAAGTTTCATAAAAATGTAGTTTTCTGATAGAACAGAATTATGTAAAAGAAGACTAGAACAGGTGTTTTCAATTGTCCTTTCTAAGTCAGAAGTTCAATTTTAAAGTGTTCCAATACACTGCCATGTTTTTGTATACAATAATAAAATACATTATATTTTCAGATCAGGGATGGTACATATATATAGAAACCTCTTCACCCCGCAGACCAAATGATAAAGCCAGATTGGTTTCTGCCACTGTCCCTCAAAATCAACAATTCTGTTTGAAGTTCTGGTATCACATGTATGGACCACATATTAACCAACTAAATGTTTACCTAAAGGTCAGCATAATATCTAGTATTGCTTTTACAGTTTTTGCTCATTATATCATTTAACACTTGCTTTACAATTTCTCAAATAAACTGTTTTAATGTTTAAAGATTTTTAACAACTTTTTTAACAAAAGTTTTGACATGTTGTTTCCATTTAGAATAGATTGTGGCAATGAATCAGTTAAGTACAGGAATGAAAAATCACATGTGCTCAAATTTCATGCTACTGTTCATTAAAGCGAACGATTTGAAATGTCAATGGCACCCAGTACACTCTGACGTCATTTTTGCTACAAATTGTCATTTCTCTGACTTTTTCTCTGCAACATCTTGTAGAATAGATGTTACTAATGAAATATAGAGGATGTGTATCAGTTATTGATTTATAAATATTGTTGATTCGTCTTAAAAACACCAAGGTGACTACATCAAAGGTAGGTGGCATTATCATTTATAAGCCTTCCAAATAAAACAAAATATCATTTCGAGGTTGGTGAATAATAGATAAAGAAAGGGTTCCCCTCATTGTCTTCATTGGCACTAAAATTGATTTGAAATCCCTCTTTAGTTGATGAATAAAACCTTCCAAAACTATCCTAGTATTTATGTCATCTTGCATAAAGTTTAAGGACACTTCCGTGCACAAACTATGAACATAGAATTTGTATAGCAATTGCTTTCTCGTTCTGATTAACAATTTTTATACCCCCAGCAGGGGTATATAGGAATTGCCTTGTCTGTCCATCCATCAGTCCGTCCGTCCCAAAATTCAATCATGAATAACTTATAAAGTACTTGGTTGGGTGACATGATATTTGATATGCAAGTGCCTCCTATTGCTGTATACCCATAGTGAAATGAAGGTGTCATTCAAGATTTTATTGCCAGAGTCATTGCCATTTATGGACTTTTTTGTCCTCCTTGAAATTAATTCATGAATAACTTGCAGAGTACTCAATGGAATGACTTCATATGTGATGTGCAACTCTATCTTATTGATGTCTACCGACAGTACAAGGTCTGTCCATCCATCAGTCCATCTGTCCATGCATCCATCCGTCCATTCATCCCAAAATTCAGTCATGAATAACTTGTAAAGTACTTGGTTGAGTAACTTGATATTTTGTATGCAAGTGTATCCTATTGCTGTATACCTACAGTTAAATGCAGGTGTCGTTTAAGATTTTATTGCCAGAGTCATTGCCTGTCCATCTGTGCATCCATCTGCGCATCCATCCATCCCAAAATTCAGTCAGGAATAACTTTTAAAGTACTCGGTTGAGTGACTTGATATTTGGTATGCAAGTGTATCCTATTGATGTATACCCATAGTGAAATGCAGGTGGCATTCGAGATTTTATTGCCAGAGTCATTGCCCTTTATGGACTTAGTATTTGTATATACCCAAAAACTGGATCACCTATAGTCAGGCTTGCATCGTTAAATAATCAGGGGTATTTTTTCCTTTCCTTTTCTGAGTATCAAAATGAAGCACCTATATACAATGTGCTAACATATTTTTAAAAATTGACTTGATAGCAATCTTTATTTTGGGTTGGCCTGCACATTATAGGGGTATTTCGTTAGCTGTGCTTATGAAGAGGTCTAGTTTAATCATAATATAATTTTGCAGCTTTTTTGTGCATCCATGTGCTTTTACATTTAGTCAACAATGCATGGCATTTTGATTGCCATGCAGTAGCTTTTGATTGACAACTCACAGGGTTTTTGAAGCCTTGAATAGCCTTGAATCTGAAAAATGATCTTCCAAGGTCTTGAAAGTCCTTGAATTTTTAGGAGTGAATGCCCTTGAAAACGGAAAAATTTTTAATCCGTCGTATAGCGCATAAATAATCTACAGGAGTTTAACAGCATTTACAGCAGTCTGTTCCCACTAAAAATAGCCCTCTCTGAGTGATGCCTGTTGCTCCAGTTCGATTATGAATCAAGCTCTGGGATTGGTCAATGCAGCTTGTTGGTGCTTGATCAATGTGTTTGTTCAAACCAATGGTAAAATTTGTTGCAGGACGTGTGTGATTCTATCTTCTTCTCGATTCCGTACGAGATAACATGAGAGCATCCGCGAGGTCACCAGGTCATTGTTTGCTGTCGCCATTTTCTTTGCAAACAAAGAAAGCTATTCAGCTGCAATCATTCAAGCATATTACTAGTTTATCAGTGACACCGTTTTCAAAAATTTATACAATCCGCGCAAGAAGATTCCATCTACCTTTTCACTGACATCATGGATCACAACGCTACAAAATTAGGATTTTTCAAGGAAAGTACTGAGGTGAGTTCTCAATACCCGCAATCAGGGAGATCTCCAGTGGCTTTGGCTAAAAGTCTGCAATCAGACGCCACTGCTTCTGCCTCTTCATCCGTGTTTGGCAATCCGCAATCGGAGGCCCACAACACTCTCTCGTTATTGTTGGATGCCGGTGCCAATAAAGTTTCCATTGCTGACACCCTGGGTCCTGCAAGAGGGTCGAGTTGACCGGCCACCACAACAATGATGGATCAAGATGGGGACATTTTTCGGCAACTTGCTTCAGCGATCACAGGCCTTTGGGAAACTTTTGAAACTAAGTTTGATTCTTTGGCTCCCCACATCGGATCCTCCCAATCACTGAAGCGACCCCGGCGCGACGACGATGATGCTTCCATGCACTCTGATGGACAGTCACTGGATGAGGATGAATTGACTCAACAACAAATCGACGACCTTCTTCGACCTCAAAAATGTATGAAAGATGGCTCTCAGGACAAACAGTCGGAGGAGGACGATGATTACCTTGCTTTCCTCTATAAGGATATGGAGTTTGAGGAGGAAACGGGGCCTGCACTTAGTGACAAGCTGGCCTATATTGTTACCAGCCCAATGCACAGGGGTCTCAATGAGGAGTGCCAGAAATTGATTCTGTCCAAGTATGCCAGGCCACATAATGTGCCACACCTCGTCCCAAAGGTGAACAGGGAAATCTGGTCAAAATTGAAACCAGCCTCCAGATCCAGAGATGTATGCCTGCAGCGTGCCCAGCAAAAACTTGACAGGGGCACCTATGCCACATTTCAGTGCCTCAGTAATCTTGACCAATCACAGGGTCATGGGGCAGACTCCTCGTTGGAAACTAACATCAAACTTCTTATTGATGCAGTGAGCTTGAACATTTTGGCCCATCACTAGTTATTTTATTTTTTTTATTACTTGTTCACTTAGAAATTATGTCCGTCCGAGCCAAATTTTGTCTGTTCAGCCTGTATCTCAGGTATCGAATGTTCTATTGCAATGAAATTTGCCGTGAACACTGCTTATGGTATAGGCTTTAAAAAAAGGATTCAACGATATTTCACACATTCTCCTTTTTAGAGTTATCCCCCTTTTTTGACTTAGAAATTGTAGGAAATAGACATTATTTGTCTGTTCAGCCTGTATCTCGGGTATGGGTTGCCGGATTTCAGTGAAATATGGCATGCAGTTTGCCTATGACAAAGGCTTCTGCCTCATTGCATAAAACTTCCAAACAATATACCATACCTTTTGACTTAGATCAAAATTGTTGAAAACTTTTGAAGAAAATGGGGGGGGGGGGGGGATCTACCGGATTGCATCCATCCCTCTGTGCATCTGTCCGTCAGTCTGTTCGAGAATATTCATAAATAATATTTGTTGGTCATTGGTATGCCCACACTAGGCGGCACACCACATGGGGGTATGCACCAGACGACAGTCCAGCTCTTATTAGTTTGGGGATGAGATACGTTCCTGAAAACAGTCGCATTGTTGAAAGGTATCGTTACAGCTGTTTAATGCATCCAATTCAACTAATGTCAAGGTCGGTTGTCCACATGCTCATTACTGGCAAACAGAGACTGGCGGTTGTGATTTTTTCATTTCGGTTTCATTTTTTTGGGGGGTGAAGACCCGGGTTTCGGTTTTGGGTTTTTTTTTTCTACTTTTCTCAACTAATTTTGGGAATTTGGAAGTGGAGAACCAGTGAACTCATGTTAAAGTATGAAGTGATAGTCTAAGAATGTTTTTTCCAGGTGAACTTGAATTCATTCAGGTTGTTCATAATTCAAAATTGTTATTGCAGGGTATCAGAAAATCAAATTTAAGCACCTTTAGGCCTCTGACCATGAATTTCAAGGACTGTTATAAGCTTCATGAGATTCGGAGACAGGAAAATTTTAACACTCACCATTGCAAATCATTTACTGTACTGTAACCATTACTTCATAGGTGTCTATCAGGGGTCAGCCTGGCAGCTGATTTTAGCGGGAAGTGACTTATCCCTCCAGAGACTTTAGGGAGAAGTCAGGGGCCAGGAGGAAGAAGTCAGTGGACATGAGGGAGAAGACAGAAAACAACATAAAATGTATATGACATTGTGACAAAATAAATGTACATAGAGGACACAATTGTGGAGAAAAAAATAAATAAAAGTTATACAAACATACATAGGCCTTCACACACAAAACTAAGTCATGTAGTTTAAAATCCTCCCCCCTCCCCTACAAAAAAATTGCATCGTTCATGCTTTCTGAATACCCTAACTCTTTCCCTAACAGTGATGACTAGGGTTACCATTCAGTTGATTTTGTATTTGCCTCAATGCAGTGGATTTGAAATTTAGCATTACCCATGGTGAGAGTGTTCTTCTCTGTAATAGAAGGTATATTCTTTTAAAAAAAAATATTTAAAGTATTAAAAATAAATTTCAAGTTCACATTAGAAGCTGGGTCATTCATGGTTTCTGAATGTCCAAATTGAATTGAAAAGCATAGTTAAAAAAGTTTTCAACATCCTGTATAAATTAAGTGTCATCAACAATTTTAGTTAATTTATTTCTAAGGTAAATAACAAAATATTTCAGTTGACTCCCTTACCTGCTGCGCTGCATGATAATACACTGTTCAGAAAAATGACAATTTTTGCCAACCATCTAACATTGACACGTGCGATTGGTGCTATGAGGCCTGCCATTCTTATACATCCAATATGTGTGATTTCTATCGTAGCCTTATCACATTTAACCCCTTTCCAACACAAGTTTTCAATGAAAAACTTTCAGTGCAACCAATTTTTCAGTGTAACAGAGCTTAACCATAAGAACTTTTGATGTTTTTATGGATGAAACTGTCTCCTGCACATTTTTTTGGTTTTGAAATGGTGGTTAACTTTAATAAATTCTAATTAACTCGATGCGTGTCTTGTGTGATTCGTTGTTTTTGCTGACACTTTTGTTTTTAAATAGCACTTCGATCAGAGCGTATACAAAACGTATATCCATGTGCTTAAATTGTGCTTTTAATAAATATATACATGCAATGTTTGTATGTCCCACACAGGGACAAAATTTTGATTTCGAGTCATTTCGATTATCGTACACGGGACTCGGATCTTCAGTCACCTTTTCAACTCAAGAAAACTTGTAACTCTCACGTGGTGCACGCGGTTGGTTACCAAGTTCTACTTTCATTCTGTAATCGGTAGATATCTCTGCATTTTCAAATTAGATTGACCCTTGTTTCAGGATACATAGATTATGCGTTGTATTAATGATTAATTAAAACGTAACGTCAGTTGTATGACTGCAATTTTTTTTTTTTTTCACAACCGAAACCGAGTTGTGGCCTCGGTTAACCGCCAGTCTCTACAAACAGTGTAGACAAATCTCAATGTAGAGCAGGGTTCCCGCGGGGCCTTGAAAACCTGGAAAAGCCTGGAATTCGTCAAAAGGTCATTCAAGGCCTTGAAAGCCTTGAATTTCCAATGGGAGCCTTGAAAAGCCTGGAAAATCGGAGAATTTTGTGATGCTTAATTTAATCCTAACATATTTTACGGCATTTACAGCAATTGTAACTGTGTGGTTTATTAATCCGGTCATATTTTGGAGTATTTATGGCAGTGCAGTACGTGCATTATTGATAGAACTTTGCAGTGATGTGACACTGAAATCCTTTGAATCAAGCATTGTGAATGGTTGCTATTGATGTGGGCGAGCACAATGGTGTATATTTAAGCCAATGGGAAGATTTATTGTAAATTTTGCCTGTTCGAATGCTGAGTGCACGTGCGTGGATAATTTATTCATATTGAAAATATTACAAATGGATGAATGTTCAGTTGAACTATTTGAGTATTTCCGAAGCATGTATGTCTGATGAATTTGCCACAACGTCATCTTAAAGTTCTGGCACGGGCAGTCGCCATCACGGTGGATTCCGAGTTTGGATTTCCAAATGAAAGTGTTATTGTCTTATTCACCTCAAATGTTAACATGTGCGATTTTAAGGATGATTCGCCCATGTATGAAACATTAAAAACTTTTCGACACTTACTGCATTTAGCTGAATACCGTTCAACAGGAACAGGCAGTAACCAGTAACCAGAAGGTACACTTCCCCACCAAATTACATTTGGGTTTTCGAATGACATTTCCGGAGACATTGTGGGTTACGAAATGTGTCATTTACATGTAACATGTAGTTTACTCATTGGGAGAAAGGATGACATCAATTCATTTGCATTCAGTAAGTATTCAGTTAGAATAGCGGTACATGTACAAGAGACATAGCTATTGTGCCACCTGGTAATTACACTGCAGTTGTAGGATAAACACAAGAAAATGTCTTTCTCAGGCTCACTAATTCTAATCAGTGATATCATTGCTTGAATAGCTTTCAGAAAGAGTTTTCCAAGAAATGATATCAAGTGTTAGAATTACCAACAAAGGGAAATATAAGAGAAAGTTTCTAGTCGTTATCTAATAATTTAGGGTACTTTGCCAGCCTCGGCCTTGAAAAGCCTTGAATTTCATAAATGGGGGCCTTGAAAATCCACGAAAATTGCTGAGAAATGGCCTGGAATGGCCTTGAATTTCAAAGATTTTAACCTGGGGGAACCCTGTAGAGACAAAACCGCGGGCGAATAAATGTTGACTTCTCAAAATATACGAGAAATAAAAAGAGTATGGCATTGAGACTCATGCACACTATGAAGGACACTTAACTCGATAAACAGTAAGTTATTTTGAACTTTTATGCATTACATCACTTGTATTGGAAAGTGAAACTTGAGTAAAAACTTGACAGAATTAACACGGAGAAGGTTGCTGTAAGTAATGTGTTATTGCGTGTATAATTTATTATGCCATTGTCAATTTGATGATTGTTGCAAAAATAACTTACGTTTTGTTTTACTCTTCACCAAAAGGTGAATATAACAATATCTCTTGCTCTCTGTCATTTGTTATCTGTCAACAAATATCACCAGGCATGCCCACATTCATCAAAAATGGCACATTAAAGACTACACTTGAATGACTTATTCAATTAGAAGTCTGAACACTGTCAGATCCAACAGTGCTATTACTTGAATTATGTGTGTTCACATTTCAACATGTTTCAAGATATGGTATATTTAACATCATTGGGTCTTGAAAAAGCCTTGAATTTTAATCTTTGTGGCCTTGATAAAAGTTGAATATTGTCAAGAAATGGCCTTGAATAGCCTTGAGTTTGAGTAATTTTGATTTGTGGGAACTTGCCTGAACTCAGAATCAAATGATTTTTGGTGTACGCTTAAAACTGAATATTTTCTAGATCAAGGTTGATTTTGAACAATTTCTTACATGTATTTACAAATTTTTCTGCCCAAATAGACTTACTGTTTGAATCCAGTAACTTTTGAACAAATACTCAGAATCATATGTTCTCTGGCATAATTTTATACAACATAAATGTTGGTCAACTTTGAATTTGACCTATTTCTGACTTTTTTGTCAGACTTTTCAGCTCACCACAACAAGACCATGGTTATTAGATCTTCCATTTAGCATTATCCTCCGCATTTTGTTTTTTGTCAAAATAATCACACATTTTCCTTGATTATTCACGCCCATTTAAAAAAAAATAGAATTTCACCAGTGCAACAGAACAACAAAAACACAAAATGTGTGCTTTTTTTTATACCTTAAAATGTTTGGTCGAGTTGTGATAACAATTGAGACCTCTGGTTTGGCGACTGTCGGTGTGCACCCAGGGGGGTTAGTTCAGATGTCCTCAAACTGTTAGTGCAATAACATGAACAAACATTCTTCAATTTAACTAATATTTGCCATACAGGTCTTTTGTAATAATATCTTAAGCGAGTTTCAAAACTGGCCCCGCCATATTTTTTTTTTGTTACGTAGTTAATCAATTTTTATGAATTTTGAGCTTGTTAGTGCAATAACTTGAACAAACATTCTTTGATTTGACTAGTATTTGCCATACAAGTCTTTTGCAATAATATCTCAAACAAGTTCAAAAACTGGCCTAGCAGGATTTTTTCCTTACAGAGTTATTGGTATTAATTAAATAAATTTTACAATTTCTGAACTAGCTTTATAACTGGAAGGAAGGTTCCAGATTTGACAACAGGCATATAATTGATAACTGGGTTAAGGACATGCAACACTCTCTCGATTGCCACCACAACTTGCCTGCATGTCCAATGCACACCTCTTGTTCAATTCTTAAAAGACATTCACATAGACACATTGAATACACAGGTATCTGACTAACTGGATGGGTCAGACTATTGTTAACAAAATGATGAAAACCAGCCATTTAAAATACACCCATGAATGGGCATTTACAAGTCGAGCATATTTTCTTGAACAAAAGTTGTTCTGTTATCCCAAATGCTCCATTAATCCTTACATATGTTCACAGCAACATCTACTAATCCAAGACTATTTTATTTGCCAGTTTCACTTTGATTTCTTCTGCAGTTGTAATGTCCATTCATGGGCATAGTTTCATATGACTGAATTTTACCATTTTGTAAATGACAGTCTGATCCATCCAAGAGGACGTTGCCATCCTTGTGTTGTATATATATTTTTAAAATACTAATTTTGATGTTTTAATCATTATTGTGGAGTCAGAGACTTGTGCATTGAGTACAGATGCTGTAATGATTTTATGTATTGCCCTGATATCAGGTTGGGACAGGGAGGGAGGGTAATTACTGGTTTGCTGGAACTATGTTACTTTGGCAATTATTGCTGATGTCTGATGGCATTTTTAACTGCAAACCGTTATGGAATTTGTTACATGAGCTCTTATCAGATGAACACATCATTGTCCAAACGACTAACAATAATCAATAGTTACTTATAAGTTGAATATTAGAATAAGAAAGTCATCTTTGTGTATTTTACTTCCATTGTAAAAACTGTAAAATCAAAATTAGATAAGCACCTAGTTTATACATTTTATCATCAGTAGATTACTGTTTACTTACTGTTCATGCACTCACTTGTGTTTTTCAGACAAAATTCTAGTGAACTATTAGTAGTTTGCATAACCAAAGTCAATCATAAATCAAAACATAAGCAATTATTTTATGAAAACTTTTAAGTTCTGTGACCATAAGTGTGTTAAAAAAGATTTTGTCTGCTGGCTCAGGATTGGTAAAAAAATTATTTGAAAAATAGATTCATTATCAACATTTTTGGAACTTAATATAGTAATTTTGCTATCCCTAAAGTACTGTTATATTCTATCTGGTTTTATTTAGTGAACATACATTTTCTATTTGGCATTAATTCTGCCATAACATAAATTACCAACAAAATGTCTTGTGTATCTTTGAGGAATTTTTTTTTGTCAGTACAGCAGTTTTAACCCTTTACCCAACTTGAATAACAGGTGTTGCTAGCAAAAAACATTTCTCGAAATAACTGCAAATTTTAAGTTACTTAAAAAAGATAGCGTGTAACCACTCATTAGAATGAGAGCTTAGTGATCAAATTTGAATGGAGATTTTTGTGAATAGCTCTGGCTGATTTGGGATATTATGTTAGGTAAAGGGTTAACCCTTTGAACCATTATGGTGCCTTCCAATCCACTTCAGTGACCGCAATTGGAAGAGTTCATATTCATTAGGTGGGAATAGACCTTTCAATATTTTCAACATGCAGCCATAGAGCAATCCTACTTGTGAAATTATGACTGGAAAAGTGGACTTTAGGGTTCACAGGGCTAATGTTATCAATTGTCCCAATTTGTTTAACAATAAAATAGCAAAAGTGGGAAACAATACTCAACCTCTTTATCTAACATTACTACAAGACAACATTTAAACCAATGCAAATTTTTTGAATAGCCACAAATTTTCATTTTTTAATTAAAAATAGCTTTTGAGTTCATTCCTAAGAGGGGGTAAATGCTTTGTTTTGCAGGCAAATATTTAACACATTTAAATTCTGCACAACAATTTTAATGAGTAGCACTGACCAGATGTGGCCATGATGTTAGGTAAAGGGTACCACCATGGTAGATAAAGGACTATAGCTTAGGGTGTTATATGGAGATAGAATACAACTCAAGACTCAAGCCTTTAGACTCGAACAATAAATTTGGACTCAAATTTATTTCTCGAGAGATTTCAGGCACTTGCCTGTAATATTTGTTCAGTTCAGAAACTTGTCATAAAAACACTGAGTTGCCTGTTGCAATGAAATGTGTGGATTACCAAGAAACATAGAGTGGAGCATGCGCTTTGTAAATAAGTCATAGTGTTCAAAAGCATATGAAAGTTGTAGCTTCTTAACCTCTGGGTTGAACGTGGACATAGAATAATGTAATCTGATTTGAATTTGTTATAAAGGCCCTGTGACATGTTTCATGATTTTGGGAGCCCAATAAGAAGTGAAATAAAGCGAACACAATGCCAAAAGGTTAAAAAAATGGGTGAATAAGTTATATTAACTAAAGCTACAATTGATGTCTCATACTTGCACTTGCTGACTAAAGCTTCATGACTGATAGGATGTACAAAATCTGATTTCAGAATATGCATTTGTATTTCACAGCCTAAATAACAAGGATCTTTGACCCTTGAATTGATCATCCAGTATCTATAAGAATGCCCAAACTAACGTTTTTATGTTATGCCCTGATGGAGAAACTGTAGTTGTTTAATCTTTGGAAAATCTACTCTCCATGTATTGCAGAACTTAAACTAAATAAGGTATTGGTACTACAGCAACAGGTTTTGTGAAGGCTTTCAAATCACAACTATACTACTCAAAGTTTGCTAAGCACCAAGTATATCCAACTACCTGTTTTACGTTTTAGTTGAAATATTGTTAGAAGAGAATAGAATAGAATAGAATAGAATAGATTTATTGCAATATTACACCCACATGGGCATTATGCACAAATACAGTAGACAATGTTAGGCCTACATTTATCATTTAAAACTGACAACAAATATTTCTTACGAATTTTTACGAAAGAGAAAAAACTCACGCACGGCACAGCAGATCACATTGCAAAGGGCAGGATCTGCATTTCCCATGATGTAGAGAAACTTATTATTGTTATTCATACCAAGGAATGTTCGCTCCCCATGTTGTATAAAACCCCACAACTTCTGTCGTGCGACATTATACTTAGGGCATTCCATCACAAAGTGGCGTTCGTCTTCAATCACTTTGTGGTCACAGAATGAACAAGTTCGGTCTTCTAGAGCTACTGGTGGCTGTGCGTGCCTACCCTTTTCTGTGGCTAAGGAATGATTACTTATCCGTAGCCGAGTAAATAGATGCCTACTCATTACAGATTTAGTGTGTATTAGATACGGCTCGAGTGTGTATTCATTCTTAAATAACCTATAAGTACGAAGTTTACTTCTGCCACAAGATCGATTATCGTTGTGCATAGACTCGTACAACTGAGAAATATGTTTGTCCCTTAATCTGTCTCGTATTTCGAATACGTCACGGGAATTCAGATTTTCTGTTTCTACTTGGAACTGATCCCCCAACACAGCTAATCGTTTCTGTAAAGAATCAGTACCTGCATACTTGATTGATTCAGTAAAAGCATTATTGAGTACGGTGTTAACCGAACCAGTCTGTAGTTTCATGACATATTTCAGCATTGAAGTCGTAGCAGAAATATATAATGGGAAGAGACCAAGTTCAGCCCGCACCGCATGATTTGAGGCCTTCCTATTCACCCCGAGGACAGATTTACAAAATTGTAGATGTACATTTTCGCAAGCGGAATTATCCATTGCGGTTAGATCGGGAGACCATATTTCACATCCATAGAGTAATATTGGCTTAATTAACATGTTGAATAAATTAATGTAAACACTCACTGGCGGTGTGTATGTTTTAGAGAATGCATGTTGTAGCTTATAAAGCACCTTTTGCGCTCTAACCTTGAGATGATTTTGTGCATTGATGAGTCGACCGTTCCTATGAAATAATAGGCCAAGATAGCAGTAATCATCACACACTTCTAAGGGTTCATTTTGATAATGGAAGGAGTCGATATTTTGTGTTTTCCGTTTCGAAAATTTTACGACCTTCGTCTTTGCTGTATTAATGCGTAGATTGTTCTGATACGAAAACGTCCCGAGGTTGTTCAAACACTTCTGAAGACCAGTTGCACTTTCGGACAATAAAACCAAGTCATCAGCAAAGAGGAGGTGACTTATTGAAGCATTATTAAGAGTTATTGGCTGACACGATTCATCGAGGTATGTTGAAATGTCGTCAATAAATACCTTGAAAAGTGTCGGCGAGATCACGCAGCCCTGCCTCACGCCGATGAATGATACACAAGGTGGTCCAAGGCCTTTCGGCGTCTTAACATAATATTTACTCGTTTCGTACATAGATGCAAGTATGCTCATCATATTTCCATCTATTCCAACACTTGCTAATTTTTTGAACAAAATGTGTCTGTCAACAGAGTCAAATGCCTTTTTAAAATCGACGAAGGCTACAAACAGCTGTTTATTTTTCTTTTTGTACTTATCAATTGCGGTCTTAAGAACAAACATACTGTCAACGGTAATATGTCTTTCCCTAAAACCGAATTGATTGTGACTGATAATATCATTTTGCTCAAGATACAAATTGATTCTAAAATTTATAACTTTATTGAACAGCTTCCCAATTGAATTACTGACAGCAATTGCCCGATAATTGTTCGGATCCTTTTTATCCCCTTTCTTATGTAGTGTTGTCAATATTGACTCACTCCATTTGGTAGGATAATGTTGTGATAGAAACACTTGATTAAACAATTTTGTTACGTCATCGATCACAGCAGGAATAACAATTTTCAAAAACTCATTAGAAATATTATCTGCCCCGGTGGATTTATTGTTTTTCAAAGTACGCAGAGAATTTAGTATCTCTTGGGACGTCATAGCATCGTTGTTTAACGGATATGTAGCTGTTACTCTATTTTGTGATAACGACGGGAGATGTTGCTTGTTGATTTGTTTTTGGAAAAGCTGATCAAAAAAATCTATTGCATCATCGGGGTTTAAATCGTACGATGAGGGTTTTTTTGGCTGCAGGGCTTTAATCGCCTCCCAATAGTCTTTTGGGTTAGATGTCTGCAGTTTCTCTAGCCTCATTGAAAGATTTTTATAAAACAATTTGCTTTTCTGTTTTGTAATTTTCTTATACGTTTTCTTTGCTCTGAAAAATTTCTGCCTAATTTGTGTATCATATGGATATTTTTTCATTTTATCGATAGCGTCCACCATACTATTCTTAAGATCTTTACTCTCTATAAAACCATTTATTTTTCTTCCGATTGTTAAATTTTTTGAATCTGACAAATTTGGTGGCTCTTGTATTAACTGATTGGAGAATTCCCATAAACTCCCCCGCCGCCCGCTCAGTATCATTTTGGGTCGCATCAAATGACCGTAATCTAAACAGAAGCATTTTCTGTTTAAATTCCCGACCATTTAACATTTCCCGTGTTTTGTTTGAACTTTCCTCAATCCAAAGACACCTGCCTTTCTGTGTTATATATGTATGTTTGTATGGAGCTTGAGACACACGGAATTTATGCTTTAAGTACAGTGCCAATTGGCAGTGGTCAGAGTGATGAATCGGGTCTCTGACACAGAAGTAATCAATGTTTGATAAATGATTGGCAGATACGAGCACGTAGTCAACAACACTAGAGCCATTATACTGATAGCTCGTAAATGATCCCAGGCTGTCACCTGGTACTCGACCGTTTATAATCCTCATTCTTGTATTTTGGCAAAGTGTTAATAATCTCCTTCCGAAGGTATTAACAGCTTTATCCATATTACGACGCTGGTAGGATTCATCTATTGTATATGTATCGGGGAGTGGGACATAATTATCAGTGTCATTTGCAACATGATCTACTATTCTTCCCGTGCGTGAATTAAAATCGCCACCCATCACAACAAAATCATTTTCATCGAACTGCTGCATTGAAGACGCTAGATCTGAAAAAACACAAAGCTCAGAACCCAATTTTCTCCATATTGATGAGTTAATCGGTGGTATATATACAGAACAGAATATGATGTCATTGTTGGAATTTACAATATTCCCATCAAATGTGACCCATAATGCGAACTCATGATCACAAAATGAGTGTTTCAAGAAGAGATCAAATTTATCCCGGAAGTAAAAAGCCACCCCTCCCTTTTTGTCGGATGTTTTCCGTGGACTGTCAATGCACGTGAACCCAGGAATAGAAATTTCTGCCACAGTTGAATGCCAAGTCTCCGTTACCGTGATGAAATCATATCGTGTCAACATGGTAACAACATCTGGTTCGTGAATTTTGTTTACCAACCCCTGGGCATTCCATACAGTGTAACTTAAGTTTTTTGAATCCCAAATTTTGTTTATGTTATGCGAATAAAACAAACCGATGACCACTGACATCATGATTTACTAATTATTGTTATTTCTCAATTATATATTGAAATCTTTTGCTGAATCAACACAGCGTTCCATCTCATATCAGAAACGTGCTGAAAGCTCAATTTGATGTGAGATCAAGGTGTATGAGGGTGAAAATGTTTACTCTATGGCACCCCCCTCCACTATGGCTCGTCGAGCTTGATCGAACTGATGGCAAGCCCAATTCAGTGCTGTTAAAAGATTCGTATTCCCTTTAATCGGTAGAAATTAATTTATTTGATTAATCCGTTATACTGTTAACATTAAGTCCATTACTTCGTTAGCTCGAGACATTGCGGGTACAAGTGATGCAATACAACAGATCATTTTTATCACTCATAAAAACCTATTTGAAATAATTAAGGCATGAGCTTAAAATTATCTCTAACATTTGAAATCTACGCAACAAACTTAGAGATGTGAGCTTGAAACTATCTCTAACAATTAAAACAATCAACGCAACCAAAACACAGCATTCGAACTTCCACCAGAGCGAGTAAATCAAACTCGCGGTGATTTGAGCTTAATGGTGTGTTGAAGCTGAGTATAGGATGAAACATATTTAATAAGAGTGTAAAAAATGTATAATGCTTTCCAATTGTTGCTGAATATAGCCAACCGCCTCAACGGATCGGGCATTTTGTTGCTGCTGCGAATAGTTCGGATTATGTGAGCTTTGATAAATTCTATCAGAGTTAGAATAAGGTCCTTTACTATCAACATATCTATTCGGAAATATTTCTTTAGTTGCTGGACTTGAAATTGATTCATGCACTGGTAATCTGTGTTCGGCTTCATTGTAACTATCTCTGTGGCGAAATTGAGTTGTGTGGCGGCCTGTTTGTCTGTATGAACGGCTGTTTTCATTGCCTCCTGGGTATTTTACGGACTTTGCTAATACCTTTGTTCCGATGTAATTAGGGTGGTAGAAATCACGGAACAGATTATGACGCAATGACCCATACGGCGTTAAGAAGCTATTGGTGTTATCTATAAATGTTCCGCCAATTAACGTACAATGCGACCGTAGAAGGGCATTTGTCTTGTCAATAACATCTGCAATTTCCTTTGAATGTTCAGTCGGAAGAATTGATGAAACAAATATTACAGCACGTGGCAGTTTATCTCTGAGCATTCTGAATAAAGCATTAACTGTCGAGTCACTGGTGTACTTTTTATTTTTGCAGGAATTTATCCCAATGTGGATTGTCACTTTATTAATTTCTGGTCGAACGGGCTCGGAAGCCATCCAATTTGTTAACCCATCAAATGTTTGTCCTGGTTGTACAATTTTATACACCTGTTCCCCTCTTAAAGCAAGTTTCTTTGTGTCGACGCCTCGAATGACCGAGTCGCCCATCAGTAGGTGTGTTGTCCCTTCGGGTAAATTACCACCAACCTCAAAAAGTCGACCGCGAGCCGAACCTCTCAGCTTATATTTAATCTGCCAAGAGTTGTCAGGGGGAGTGTCCCGTTTTTCCCGTTGATAACAATCGACACTTCCGCATTCACTGTTCAACGTGGACAGTTCGTTAAACTTGTTGGAAGTAGTAACACTGGGTGTGTCGTAAACTGGGGTGAAATGAATTCTGTCACTAGTCATTGCCTTGCCTGGCGCTGAATGCACTATACTACCGGGTATTACTTTGTCAGGGCTATTGTCTGTTGCCGGTTTTGAACTGTTCAAAAGTAAGTCCTCGTGTGTGCGTTGTATTCCGAACTCAGATGTCATACTGTGCTCCACAGTTTGGAAATAGCCCTCCTCTGTGTTTGTCTGCTGTGTCTGTGAATTTGTAAATGCATGTTTCTTAAACTTTTCCATTTGCGCCATTTTGATGTTGAGGTTTTTTAATTTCGATTTCAACGAATTGACTTCAGTTTTTAAGTTTTGATTGTCCCGTGTCATAGTTTCCATGTGCTTTTCCATGTATTGAACTTTTTCTATGATTTCTTGAGAGACAGCAGCAGGTATATTTGCACTCGAACTCTGTGTTTGCACGTTTTGAGTTTCCTTTAACTCAGATTGTGAATGTTTCAAGTCTTCAATGGTACATTGAATTTCCTCAACAGAATGTTGAAGATCACATAACGATTGGGGGTCAATGTGATTATTTGAGTAACCAATTTTATTTTCCAGAGCACACATTCCCACTGGTATTTTTAAAGAAAATCTTTTTCAAAGAGTTTTGGCAGGCGTGCTGACGATTTTACTTTTCAATTTACTTCTAGTGCACCGTTCATTTGTTGATGTGGAAATGAACTGAATAAATGGATCAACATCGAGAGGATCGTCCGTTGAAAAAGCTGTACTGTAGATGATCGGTAATTCTTTTGTGATCCACCACCGAATATTTTGTTTAGAGCCCTGAATTAACAATTTGTTGTTCGTGCGATAAATGTGGATTCTAACACTTTGTGTCCCATTCTTTAGAATTCGTATCTGATCTTCCACAACAGTTCCACTTTGTTCCTGTGCGTGTTCCCAGGTCGCGTTGTCAGCCGGTTTGTCCAATTCCGTATCCCAATACCTTTCTCGAATAGCAATACGATAACATTCAAATTTTTTAGTGTCCAACGTTATAACAGTGGATTTACCTTGATTTTTTATCTCGACAAATGAAATGTCGTCCATTAATGAATTTGTTTTCTTCGAAACAATCTTTTTCACATTCAAGTTGTAATCCTTAGTTTCAGTAATTTGGACTGAATTTGCATTGGTATTTTGTAAGGGTGAATTTGCTTTTCTTGTGTGTTGCTCGGGTGAGTTTATATTTTTCGGTACAGTTGAGTGTGTGTCATCGCAACTTGTAACATTATCTTGGAAAGTATTTTCACTCAAATGAAATGTTGGGCTTTCGAAATCAGTAACAGTTGGGCTTGCGAACTCAGTAACAGTTGAGTTTCGGAATTGAGAGCCGTCGTCCACTAAATTTTCACCACCTAACATAACACAATTTTCTCCCGATAATTCCATTCTGGTTAATAATAGTTCCGTATATCTTCATTTAACATACTAAATTTTGAAATTATTCCTTCAATTGTTCATTGAAATATACAGTTCCTGTGTTTTAATCTTGTGTTCACAATTATTCTATTTCGTTAAGCTCTTACTTGATTCTGTTAATTATTTCATCAGATGTCAGTGGCCACCATAGTTTGATAGGATATTCTATTACATTATCGAGCAATCGAGAAACACGTCTTCACTCTCTGTTGATGGTTCTAGAATCTTCTCCTGGGTATGAAACGTTGATATATCCTCTTTTACAATGTCCGCACAGATAAATACGGGTCATTTAACAGAATGAAACAAAAAAAAAAAACAAAACAAAAAAAAAACAAAAAAAATGAAAAGTGTATATATTTTTTATTTAATTATATCTTTAATGATTTAAGTACAGAAATTAAGATTTTATTTGTGTTTTCACATTATTTTTCAGCTTTTGAATACGATAACCATGGAAAATGGATATTATTGGTAAAAGAAGAGATTTTTCAATATGCCAAAAAGTTGACGGAGCGAACTGGTATGGGTTCAATATCAAGTATGAGACCCATTACTGTTAATTACTGATTGACAATACCTTCTCAGGCTCCCAATCAGGTTCCTGGTGGTCCTTTGTGGGATGTTATTCCATTCTTGGACCAGCATGGCACTAAGCTTCTGGACACTTCTTGGCCTGACTGAATGGGCTAAAATTGCAAGCTGCAACTCATTCCAGACATGTTCATTTGGATTGAGGTCAGGGGATCTTTCTGGCCAGTCCATATGCTCAATCCCCTCCCCTGTCAGTACTCCCAGACAGCATAGACAACATGAGGACGGGAATTATCATCCATCAGAATGAATCTATCACTCACTGCACTTGCATATAATCTGACGTGGGCATCCAGGATCTCATCAATATACCGCTGTGCAGTCAATGTACCATGGTCAAGAAACACAGAGCTCTGTATTTCCATCCCAGCTGATGCCGCCCCAGACCATTATTGACCCTCCACCATAGTGGTCATGTCCAGCAATGTTGGCTGCATGGAATTGCTGTCTTGGACTTCTCCATACCCTAGAACGCCTATCTGTGTAGTCGAGGCAGTACCTTGACTCGTCTGTAAAAAGGACAGGTCGCCAATCTTCTCTGGTACATCCAACATGGTCCATGGCCCATTCATATCGTGTCTGGTGGTGGTTCTGGGACAGCGGGATGCGAATACATGATCTTCACGATCAGAGACCACCTTCGTGCAACCTTGCCCGGATAGTCTGCGTTGAAGCATTTACCCCGGATGCATTCTGAAGGTCACTGCGAAGCTGGGTTGCTGTTGCAAAGTGGTTCCCGCAGGCCTGAATGATCAAAAACCGGTCTTCAGCTGCAGATGTTGCCCTGTCTCTGCCACCACCATGCCATCTTACTGGTGTACCATACTGATGAAATCTTGCCCAGGCTCTGGTAATCACCGTATGGTGCACACCAAGGGCTTCACCAACCTGACGATGGATAGCCCCTTGCTCCACCATCCCAACAGCCCACCACATTTCTGCCTCAGACAAATGTCTTCTTACATTTGCATTCGCCATATTCAATAATTAAATCATGCGTTCCATGACTGTCACGAAAAGTCTGCCTGTCAAGAGAGCTAATGTAAACACTGGGAACCATCTCAATACATTCTTCAATCATATCCACCAAAAATACACAATGATGTGTCAAATAGGTGGTGCTTAGCAAACTTTGAGTAGTATATATTGCATTTTACCAGAGAGCATTATTTTGATGTACTTTTATCTTGATAGTTATAGCATAATGTAGCAATTTCATAGCTGAGTTTCCAATTTCTTTCTTATAAACTAATATGTATACTGTCTGTTCAGTCATATTGAAGAAAAGCTTCTACCTTATCCATGTTTAACTGGTAGAGGGCTGGAAGCCCACATTTGGGCTTTATTCTGATGTAAATTACTGCAACATAACACATTAAAACTCTCTGGATGTGTTTCATATTATTTTTGAATTGAAAGTATGTTGGGATTTGCCTTGTTAAAATTTAAGAGTACTTCTGGGCACTGTCTCATAAATTGTGACAAAGCAAATACATGAGTACCAAAAATAATTTGACATGTTACCAGTTAAAATATACCAAATGTAATGGCCATTATATGGCAAGCTGTATTTAGTAAAATCACTATTCAATTTGATTTTTCCACTTTTAGCCTACAAAACATAGATTATTACCTCTATTTGGAATGGGTTCACCAAGCTCAGTCCATTGAAGGGTCATAGGATAGGTTTTTAAGGTGAAAGATGAAAATTTTCAGTTACTTGATAAATTGTTTTTAATGTGTTGTGTCTATTTGTGTCAGGTAAAGTGTTTTGGAGAGCTTTATATTTGTTATGGAAAAGGTTGTTGTTCAAATGTTTTGAAATGCTTTTTATTTTAGAAATCAAACAATCTTCAAAATCCTGTCTGGACAAAACATGGAACTCAAGGAAATAGGTGGATACAAGGGCAATATCAAGTACCATCACAAAGTGGAGGTTTCAACATTGTATTTGAAGGTGTTCGAGGTGTAAGCTATAGAGGAGATATTGGATTGGATGATATTCAGTTGGTGTCAGGATCATGTAATCATCAGTCAGGTAATAAGGCCTAAAAAAGTTAATCTGTTTCTCAAGCCCTCCCACATGGTCATTTTGGCTGCTGCATGCTCTCTTTTTGTAACCAATGTAAACTTAAAAAGAATAAAAATTAAATGGTTTATGTCTGATATTTTACCCAAGTTAATAAAAAAGATAAATTTGTCGCTTGTGTGCAACAAGGCTTTGCAATGCTTGAAAATACATTGTTGAAATACACCACCACCCATGCAGTTCTGAAGATTATCAGGCCTAAAGCATAAAACAAACCAGGAATATGAAATTTTGATAGCAAAGAAATAATAACAAAAATAAAAAATAAAATAAAAACCCACATGCAATTTTACAAAAAATAACCTGAGAAACAGAAGATCTACTTTGTGGGGCTAATGGAACAATACTTGGTGTTTTCTTCTCTTTATTTTATGATATGTTTGTATCACAGGTGCAGGTTGTCTGGTTTGTGTCTGATCTTGGCTTTTTGTTAGCTCACCGAAGGGAGCTTAACTCATCACTTGCCGTCCGTCGTCGTCCGTCGTGAACTTTACATTAATGACTACTCCTCACAAACTACTGGATCAAATTGAACCAAATTTGGTGTGCATGTTCCCCATCATATGTCAATTCAAACTTGTACAAAGATACTTGCCGTACCCACAGGGGGCATAACTCTGATAGCACCCATGAATTTCTTTCCAAAATTCAAAAAAATCTTCTTCAGATCCACCAGGCAGAATTCTTTCCTATTTGGTATACATCATCTCTAGGGGAGTCAGATTCAAGTTTGTTAAAATCGGCCCCCTGGATTCATATTTGGGCTCACTATAGAAGCCCAAATTTGAACTTAGTGCATTTCATGCAAATTTCGTGAAAAATCTTCTTCTCCAGATCCAGCAGGCAGAATCTTTTGATATTTGGTATGCAACATTGTGGGGTGGATCTAATTCAAGTTTGTACAAATTGGCCCCCTGGGTTCATATTTGGGCTCAGTATAGGAGCCCGAATTTGAACTTAGTGCATTTCAGGCAAATTTCTTTAAAAATCTTCTTCTCAAGATCCAGCAGTTGGAATGTTTTGATATTTGGTATGCAGCATCCTTGGGGGGGTGAGATTCAAATTTGTTCAAGCCATGTCCCTAGGTCCATATTTGGGCTCACTATGGGAGCCTGAATGATAACTTAGTAGTTCAAAATGAGGAATTTTCTTTAAAAATCTTCTTCTTCCGATCCAGCAGTCGGAATGTTTTGATATTTGGTATGCAGCATCCTTAGGGGGGTGAGATTCAAATTTGTTCAAGCCATGTCCCTAGGTCCATATTTGGGCTCACTATGGGAGCCTGAATGATAACTTAGTTCAAAATGAGGAAATTTTTATAAAGTACCAATGACCCAGACATAGCTGGTGCTAACTCTTAAAATTCTAGGGCCAAACACAAATTTTGCCCCCCCCCCCCCCCTGCCCAATCCCCAAAATTTGCATCTAAAACCAAAAGAAATCATGTCCTGAAGGTCCTCCATACTTTGCCCTCACTGCGCATGCGCAGTGTCAAGGACGTCCCGAAATTGGTGCCAATTATCATTCTTTGTTTGGCCCTTCATCAGTTCACATCTGACTGATATTTGTGCTTGTAAATCTCAGTTTAAATGATGACAGACACATAAATATTGGAGAAATGGTGGATATAAAGTGGATATAGAAGGAGGAGAGGAAAAAAGAGTGACAGAAAATATTCAGGGCTGTAACTTAAAATTTTTTAGTGAAATTATGTTAAGTTGCCTATTTTCGAGGCATGGGCCTGTTGTTGTCATTCTTGCTATTAAGTTTCACTGCTTGTTCAGTGTTTCCTCTCTCCTTTTCCTTTAATTCCCCCCTTGCTATTCTCCCATGCTTTTGGCATATTTTTGAGTAATATTATTACTAAAATTTCTTGGGAGATTTAGCTAGGTAACAGAATGAATTCTGTTCTTTTCCCCATGTTTACGTTCTCATCCATGGGTGTTTAGGCATAGTGTTCTGCATCTACCATCTGATGTTCTGCAGTTTCTTCCCAGGAAGTCTCTGTTTTGCATCAGATAGTGTATTATTGGTAACTGATTTCAGGCCAGGGTTATCAGTGCGTGGAGTCATGTTTCTGGTGTTTATACACCGCCTGTTTACATTGACAACAGTCTCTGTGTGAGGGGGATTTTTTTGTCTTTGTACTAGTTTAAGTCATTACAAGATACATTATTATTATTCGTAAGTGTTGCATTAAGTTTTTAAAATATGTTTGAAATTTTTGTCCACACTTAGGCTTGGGATCCATTGGGCTCAACGTTACTTTTCAGAAACTTGGGTTTTGCTGAAAAAATATTTTTTCAAAATTTCTTTTTGATTTCAATTATTTTTTCTATGTTAATGGATCATGTTATTATGTATCTTTGTTTTCAGGGGTTCGTGTGAGTACTAGGACTTTTTGTATTCTTTTCACTATGAAAGGATATTGTTCAAATTGTAATAAGAGGAAATCTTCCTCTGACTTTCATGCTCATTGTATTAATTGTAGTCAGTGTACTCGCACTAACTCCTGTTCAGTCTGTGAATATTGGGATGACAAACATTGGAAACGTGTGTCACGGTATGTTGTTAGCGGGGAAAGGGCCATGCCGGTCCTTTCTCTGCAGGGTCACTCTAGTTTATCAGTCTCTATTTCAGAGGAACAAGAACAGGGTGATGTTTCCGTGATGTCTTCCAATAGTGTGCCTCCGTCGTCACAAATAAATGAAGAGCTAGCGGCAAAAGTGCTCATGGAGATACGCCAATTGCCTAAGAGGTCCCTAGTAGGATCGACGGCATTGACGTCCGCTAGCTCGCCCGGTGTAGCATCCATTCATCGAATGGTTCGGCAGCCGGGTTCGTCCGTTGCGGTCCAGGAAGGAGATTTGGGTGATGCGAGCGCGATAAATATTCGAGGTGCACACCCAGTGACGGCGGATAAGAGGAGAGAACGGAGGAAGCCTAGTAGTCCAGTTCCTAGCTCGTCCAGGTCCATCCGGGCTGCGAGCGAGAGAGGCCCCTCTCTCGTACAACAACATCTGGGACCAGATGTTGTGGTACAAAATGTGTCGCATTCGGAGCATACGTCCGCCGCTCGGGACGCTCCGTTATATAGACAGTCCGGAGAGACTGTCCGAAAGGCTTCCTCGTCCTCTCAGCAGGGCACACGACCGCACCTTGGCTACGTGACCGAAGATATCCAGCCAGCTTCGCCATTCACGGATTCCACGGCGACCAGGTCACGACATCCGGTAACCAAGCCGGACGTTCGCATAAGAGAAATATGCAGGAGTCAGTTTACACGGAGCTTCCAGCGGCTAAGCAGCATAAGACCGCTACTCCACAGGCCTCGGTGACGGACGTGCTATCCCAAATAGCACAAATTATCGCAGCATCCCAGCAAACGACGGAACCTACGTCGGATCAAGAATTATCCGACGACACTGGGTCGGTACGCTCCGCCGAAGCATCGGGTACGGCCGACCGAGAACATTATGAGGTCCAACAGGATGGCGAAAGGGATACCGAGGATTTGGAGCTATCCCTTTCGGAACAACATAAAGCTGCCGTAGATTACCTGCCACAAGTTGTTCCGTCGGGCCAGACAGCTGCGATGCCGGATAAGAGACTGATAGCGTCATTGGACACTGAATTCTTTGAGCGGTTCAGAGACATCGTCCCTGAGTTTCCAACACAGTCCAATACTGTCACAAGAACATTCGAATTATTGAACAACGCTATCTTTAAGCTTGCTTCCAAAACAGGCAAAGCTGGTTTCTTGTCCACTAATGCTCTCAATTTGCTTTTCATCAATTCAAGGAATAAATTCGAAACGGCAGGACAGGGCATACCGAGAGTTCCTCTGCATCTAGACGACGAGGCGGAAGACTTGGAATTGTCGTTACCGTCGTCTATGTCTATTCCAACCGCAATGTTGGAAATGGCAATAATGTCTAACAGAGCAAGCTTAGACGCTTTATCATACGCAGACCACCTTACTAAGGCGCTATCATTGCATCTTCAAGGGAAAGAATTCCAGGATATACAATCCTCATTAAGACTTCTTTCAAGGGCAGTAGCTTATTCCACGTATAACTCCGCCCTTTCAGTGGCAAATCTGGAGTTGGTTAGACGTGACGCAGCCCTAGCTACATCCACGCGTGTGGATAGTAAGATGAAGAACTCTCTCAGAGTCACTTCGGTCTCGGGAGAGCTTCTCTTCGATAGCAAGCTTTCAGCAATCTATGATAAGATAACTAAGAAAGCTTCGGATTCTCTGCTTTTTAAATCCGCTTCAGAAAAGTCGGATACAGCAGATAAGAGTAAGACAGGCCCTTCTGGGACAAGTAAGCCCAAGAGAAGTTCCTATAGAGGTTCTTATTCTTCATCTAGGTCTTATTCTAGAGACCGTCAAGGCAGCGACTCACGTACGGGACGTTATTCGGGCCGAGACAACTGGTCTGACGTCCCGAGGTCGACGGGTCGAGGTGCGGGTCGTGGAGGACGTAGTTTCTCCTTCCGCAGGCCTCGCAGGTCCAGGAGGTGATGGTTTGAACCTCTATCGTGTTCTGGTTGGCGGAAGGTTATCGAGTTTTACAGATGAGTGGGTGTCGATTACGGACGACCCCTGGGTCCGAGGGGTAATTTCGGAAGGACTAAGAATATCCTTCAAACGAAAGCCTCCATTAACTCGAAGTCCAAGATGGACTCAGCTTCCGTCAAATCCACAGAAGAGAGATGCTCTTTTATCGGAAGTACAGTCTCTTCTAGTGAAGAACGCGGTAGAGGTCGTAGAAGACCAGGAATCACCGGGTTTCTTCAGCCATCTGTTTCTGGTTCCGAAACCAGATGGCTCGTTCCGTCCAGTCACAGATCTGAGCTGGATAAACAAGCTGATCGTCGCTCCGAAGTTCTATATGGAGACGATTCGATCGGTCAGAGCGAGTATTCGGATGAACGACTATGCTACAAGCATAGATCTCAAAGATGCGTACTTTCATGTCATGATACATCCGACGTTCAGAAAGTATCTATGCTTCGCAGTCCGAGTAGTTGTATATCAATTCCGGGCGATGTGCTTCGGATTGAACCTAGCACCCTGGGCTTTCACTCGAATAATGAACTCGGTAATGATACATTTCCGAGCTCATTCGTCTGCGGTAACGTCGGCCTACCTGGACGACATTCTTCAGAGGAACGAGTTAATGCTTCAGAACGATGTGCAGAATCTGCTTCTATTACTCCGACGTCTCGGTTTTATTATAAACGAGGAGAAGTCAGATCTGGTGCCGTTCAAGTCATTCACTCATCTGAGAATGAGCTTCGAGATGCACAACAATCTCGTTCGTCTGCCGTTAACCAGAGCGAAGTTAATCAGTTGTTACGCTCGCTATTGTCTTCACTCAGACAAAGTCACAGTGAGGGAGTTCATGAGACTGATAGGTCTGTGCGGAGCTGCTGCGGATCTCATTCCGATGGGGCGGTTGCGCACTCGTCCTCTCCAAATTTTCTTGACTCAGAATTGGAGTGTGAAGATTCATTCGCTCGATATAGACGTTCTCTTGTCAAATCAAGTGAAACAAGAGATTCAGACTTGGGCAAACATTCAGTGGTTGACTCAGGGAGTTCCACTGCAGTTGCCGGATCCGGGTTTTACGATTATAACAGATGCCAGTCAAATAGGTTGGGGTGCAACATTGACCCCAACGGATTCGAAGTGCCAGGGTCTTTGGGATTTGCAATTTCTAAGCAAGCACATAAACATCAAGGAAATGATGTCAATTTGGCTTGCATTACGTCATTGGATGAACATTATTCAGAAAGCACATGTCCAAATCCTGTCCGACAATACGACAGTAGTGGCGTATCTCCGGAACCAGGGAGGCACTCATTCTGTTCCGTTATTCAATTTAACGGAAAGAATCCTTCTGTTTGTTCTAGAACACCAAGTTCTACTTTCGGTCCGTCATATTCCGGGTCGTCTGAATGTTTTAGCAGACTCCCTTTCACGGAAGGGTCGCTTGTTGCCATCAGAATGGACTCTCAACAAACAAGTATTCAATCAGATTTGCTACCAATGGGAACAACCAATGATAGACTTATTTGCGACACATCTCAACAATCAGTTGCAGACGTATGTGTCACCATGTCCAGATCCCCGAGCTTATGCAGTAGACGCTCTATCGATCTCGTGGGACGGAATGATAGGATATGCGTATCCTCCAGCGCCGTTAATTCAGCAAATATTGCTAAAGATAAAACTATCTCAATGCAAAATTCTGTTGGTAGCATCTCTGTCTCCACAGAGACCGTGGATAAATCTACTCAGGTGTCTGCTGTGGGACTTAACGCGAAAACTTCCTCCACGAGAGGATCTTCTTTCGCAGGGGAAATCGCATCAACTTCATCACAACCCGCAAGGTCTCAACCTTCACGTATTTACGTTGAGCGGTCCTTCTTGCACGGCAAGCATTTTACAGGACGAGCAGTGGATGCGATTTCTAACTGTAGGAGGACCTCCTCTTTGCTAAACTATGCGGCTAAGTGGAAGGTCTTTCGTCGTTGGTGTAGGGATCATTCTGTTGATATTTTTGATCCCTCCATACCAGACATTGCAAACTTTCTAGTATACTTGTCTGACGAGATCAAACTGCAGCCTATTACTATTAAAGGTTATAGGTCTATGTTATCTGATACCTATGCACACCATGATAGTTTACAAATTGGATCTAATGTCTCTTTATCTAAATTAGTTAGAAACTTCTCGATAAATAGACCCAGAACTCTTAGATTAATTCCTAAGTGGAATTTAGCTTGGGTTCTTCTTAAACTGAAAGAAAAGCCATTTGAGCCTCTTCGGACAGTAGATTTCAAATTCTTGTCTTATAAGACAGCATTTCTCTTAGCTTTCTCTTCTGCTAGAAGAGTCAGTGAGCTTCATGCACTATCGGTGGATGATTCTCACTATCGTAGTGTCGGGAACACTATCACCTTTACCACTAATGTTGGATTTTTGGCTAAGAATCAGGCTCCTAATAAATATCCGGAACCTGTTGTTATTAAGGCCCTTCCGTCTTCAGACAGGCGTAGGCCTTTGCTCTGTCCTGTTAGAGCCTTACGTATTTATAAACAAAGATCTCAGTTTATCAGAAAGGGACGAAAACGCTTCTTTCTGTCTCTGATGCTTAATAGAAAGGACATTTCGGTCCATTCTATTGTTAGATGGATTCAATTAACTATCCGTACTGCTTATGATAATCTATCTTCATCTCAGCAGTCTGTGCTTAAGATTTTGGCTCATGAAGTAAGAGCTCTTTCTACATCTTGGGCTTACGCAAATAGTGTTGCTATTACAAATTTAATGAAGGCTGCATATTGGTCTCAACCATCCACATTCACGAATTTTTATCTCAGAAATATTGAGTCCATTTCTGGAGACCTGCATTGTTTAGGTCCGTTATCTGTTGCTCAGAATGTTGTCCACTAAACAGTTGCAACTATCTTTATGCAGGCTTTCTGTTCCGGCAGTGACTCTTCGCTCTGGGCTATTTGACCCAGGGCAAGGGGAAGTGGGTGGTGGCGGGGGGGGGGGGGGGGGGAGGGTGTTCCCTTAGGTCACCTGCTTTATAGTGAAAAGCAAGGGGATTCCTCCTTCGGAGTCAATAATTCTGAGTCGTTACCGGGATGGTTTTAAAGTGTAATATTAATGTTAAAAATTCGCTCATGTCATTTTAAAGTGTAGCTCGGTGTGAAGCATTTGTATATGTCTTGTGTCAAACGGGCGTTAATATACAATCCTCAGACACTTTTAAGAGAATATAAAGAGTCTCAATTCTCAGGACTAACTTTATTTATTGGCTTACTTTAAAAATAATTAGTATAAGGGTTTATACTGGATGTTAATAGAGAACATGAATGTTATTATGCTCAATTATGAAGGGTGTTGTGTCTTTCTAATTTATCATAAAATAAGAAAGATACATGTAAAGCCTAATACTCCTTTTCTCCTCGAGGGGTTGACTCTATTTATATATATAGTTGAGCTTATTGGATTTTCCTCTATGTCCTAGGCCCTCCAGCCTTTTTACTATTCAGCTATGTCTGGGTCATTGGTACAGTATAAAAATGTTAAAAAATTTATAGTAAGTTATATATTTTTTATACTTACCAATGACCCAGACGGGGATGGCCCTCCCAGGAGTTGGGAACTCATACCTCCCCGCTGAGTACATAGCACTGACCAGGCACTGCTTGTAAGAATAACAGTTGGCGCCAATTTTGGGACGTCCTTGACACTGCGCATGCGCAGTAAGGGCAAAGTATGGAGGACCTTCAGGACATGATTTCTTTTGGTTTTAGATGCAAATTTTGGGGATTAGGGGGGGGGGGGGGGGGGCAAAATTTGTGTTTGGCCCTAGAATTTTAAGAGTTAGCACAAGCTATGTCTGGGTCATTGGTAAGTATAAAAAATATAAATTTTTTAACTTTTCTTTAAAAATCTTCTTCAGATCTAGCAGTCAGAATGTTTTGATATTTGGTATGCAGCATCCTTAGGGGGGAGGGGGGAGATTCAAGTTTGTCCAAGCCATGTCCCTAGGTCCATATTTAGGTTCACTGTGGGAGCCCGAATGATAACTTAGTTCAAAATGAGGAATGTTCTTTAAAAATCTTCTTCTTCAGATCTAGCAGTCAGAATGTCTTAATATTTGGTATACAGCATCCTTAGGGGGTGAGATTCAAATTTGTTCAGGCCATGTCCCCAGGTCCATATTTGGGCTCACTGTGGGTGAATTGTAACTTAGTTCGAAATGAGGAATTTTCTTAAAAAATCTTCTTGTTCAGATCCAGCGGTTGGAATGTTTTGATATGTGGTGTGTAGCATCCTTAGGGGAGTGAGATTCAAGTTTGTTAAAGCCAAGTCCCTGGGTCCATATTTGGGCTCCGTGTGGGAGCCTGAATTATAACTTGGTAAATATGAGGAATTTTTCTTGAAAAATCTTCTTCAGATTTAGCAGTCGGAATGTTTTGATATTTGGCATGCAGCATCCTTAGGGGGTGAGATTCAAGTTTGTTCAAGCCAAGTCCCTGGGTTCATATTAGGGCTCACTGTGGGAGCCCGAATGATAACTTAGTTCAAAATGAGGAATTTTCTTTAAAAATCTTCTTCTTCAGATCCAGCAGATGAATGCTTTTGATATTTGGTATGCAGCATCCTTAGGTGGATAAGATTCAAGTTTGTTCAAGCCATGTCCCTAGTTCCATAAAATTTGTCTCTCATGACTTCATTCCTTTGTAGTGTTGATGAACCATGTCCAACTGAATGTGACCCCAAATACTTCTTTGAACCACTTTGGCCGGTGAGTGATTAAGGCTCCTTGGGGCCTCTTGTTTTATTTTTGGTCACTTATTTCATTCCCTCTTTTTTTAGTCCCCTACCGGCATCACCGGAGGGGACTATAGGTTTGCACTCCGTCCATCCGTCAGTCTGTCAGTCTGTCTGTCTGTCAGTCTGTCTGTCAGTCACACTTTAGTTTTCCGGAGTTTTCTTTGGAAACGCTTCAACGGAATGACTATAGGTTTGCACTCCGTCCATCCGTCAGTCTGTCAGTCTGTCTGTCTGTCTGTCAGTCTGTCAGTCACACTTTAGTTTTCCGGAGTTTTTTTGGAAACGCTTCAACGGAATGATTTCATTTTTGGTAAACTATTATAGAATGATGACTTACGGATCAAGTTTGAGTTTCATGCTGATTGCATTATTCTTGTGTGAGTTATGGCCCTTGGAAATATGGAAAAGCGCCAAAATTTCAGTTTTCTGAACTTTTTTTGGAAACGCTATAATGGAATGATTTCATTTTTGGTAACCTACTATAGAAGGATGACTTACAGATCAAGTTTGAGTTTCATACTGATTGCCGTATTCTTGTGTGAGTTATTGCCCTTGGAAATATGGAAAAGCGCCAAAATATCAGTTTTCCAGGCTTTTTCTGGAAACGCTTCAACCGAATGATTTCATTTATGGTAACCTACTATAGAACGGTGACTTACAGATCACGTTTCATTTACACTCTGTCCATCCATCCGTCAGTCTGTCAATCAGTCTGTCGGTTATACTTTAGTTTTCCGGACTTTTTTTGGAAACGCTTTTGGAAATGATTTCATTTTTGGTAACCTACTATAGAACGATGACTTACAGATCAAGTTTAATTTGTACTCTGTCCATCCGTCAGTCTGTCAGTCAGTCATACTTTAGTTTTCCGGACTTTTTTTTGGAAATGCTTCAACCGAATGTTTCATTCTTGGTAACCTACTATAGAACAATGACTTACAGATCAAGTTTGAGTTTCATGCTGATTGCATTATTCTTGTGTGAGTTATGGCCCTTGGAAATATGGAAAAGTGCCAAAATATCAGTTTTCTGGACTTTTTTTGGAAATGCTTCAACAGAATTCATGCTGATCACATCTAGGTTATAACATTTGTATAATTATTAATGCTTATTAGTCCGGTAGGGGACATTGTATTGCTTCACCGATACGAACGCTCTTGTTTAAATTATTAACTCTTTCTTTCTGTATCCTGAGCATTGAATTTTATAATGTTCGGCATTCCACATTTTGAACATTCTTTGATTTCATATCACTTTTGCGAGATATCATCTTCCATTTAAAGTAAACACATGTGCAAAATTTCTTTGTTTTTGGTGTTTTTTACATTTACTTGCCAACAAGTTACAAAAATGAATATTTCAAATCAGAATTATTATGTAGTAAATGAGTTTATGCTAGATCGAAGAATAAATTGAAGTCATTTTGATTCCAAGAACAAAAAAGGGATGTCAACAGTAATATTATTTCTAATTAGTCTATGGAAAAAAACAATTGTTTCTCAGGCACCTTCCTCGATATTAACATTCTGCACTTATTACCAGTACATGTACTATTTTTAATCAGTCAAAATCTACAGTGACAGAAGCCAATTCTTTCAAGCTATGATATGTAATAAATATAAAGGGGACATTTATAATTACATTCTGCTAAGAAAAATTGGTAACTCACAGGATGTACACTGACTGTCAGAGTGTAGCAGACAGATATCAAAATCTCCAACCATTTAAGGGTAAAAGGAGAAAAGAAAAAAAAGAAGACTTTTCCCACACCCCCCACCTGCCCCCATTGTCAAGTTAAGGTAAAATGGCAGGAGAAACAAGAGGTTTTTGTGACAGGTTGGGAAGGGAAATAAACTAAGGCCAAGACATATGTGTGGTATGGACTACGCTGTATATTACGAAGATGATAATCAGATACAAGTTTAAGCTCTTTTGAGCCAAACATGCCAAAGATGATCCACAAAGTGGATCATCTCGCACCTATGAACAAACAAAGCTGGGGTGTCGCAATAAGAGATGAAAAAACACATGAAAATCAAGCAGTTGCATTTTAGCCATTGAAGAATCACACCGTGCACGCTGCAGCGATACTTGAGCATACCTGTACCATTGAAATGAACACCCATCATGTCACAAAATAAATTTGATGTAATGGAAAACAAACGACGGTGTCTCAAAAATGAGTGTGGGAAGATCAACTGGGTAACATTTCCATCAAGAATTGGTTGAAGTGATTGTATTTGCCTGCGGCGTCAACCTTACTGGCAATATCAAAAGGATGCATTCCAGATGAGAGATCATTGTCCCCAATCTGGAGAATGGCCAGGTGCGGCTGAAACCTATAAATTTGAGATAAATCCAAATTGTCGACAGTGGCTCCACCTTTACCGTGAAGACGAATATTGATATTCCGATTGGGAAAGTTAGTTAACTCCAAATCACTTGCGAAGTTATGCTGCGACTGGTATGAAGCATCATGGCGTAAATACGAAGCTAAATGGGATAGGTATGAATGGCCAGGCACTAAAATCCGTGGATCAGAAATGGTCATTTTAATGCCACAGAAAAGGAGTCAAAACTCTGTAGGTAAAACTGAACAGAGACAAGAAAATAAAATTAAAAGAAAAGGCATAAATTGTACTCACTGCACAAAAGAATAAAAGCAAAGAAAGTCAACCAAAGAAATACGGAGCACGAGAGTACACAGATTTCGTAGCGATGTTTTGAAATGATGCAGAAAAACTGAATGATGTCAAGCTGAAAAGATGATTGGGAACTATCTTCATATGACTTTTCTGGCGCAATAATAAAAAATAGTATAATTTGTAGGGAAATTACCAAGGAAACTCGTCACTGCTATTCATCCACCTAGCATGTAGTGATAAGACCTGCACGATGATTAAACATACCGAAATTAAGGGGAGAATGACTAGGACTAATTATAGACAAAAGGTTTTATTTGTTGAATCTTAATTTTTGATTTTCTGAATTGACAGGGCAGGTGTTGTTGGTTCAATAAATGTAGTTCACACTCGCACATATATGAGAGATAAAGCTTGGGTCATTCACTAATAACAGCAATTAATAAACTAACCTGGGCATCATGTCTAATAAATTAACCCTCTCCCAACGTATCACAAATCTGGTAAAAACAAATTTCTCTCGGTCATTTTAGCTCACCTGAGTGAAACTCAAGGGGAGCTTTACTAATCACTTTCTGTCCGTCGTCCATCTGTCGTCGTCCATCGTCCGTCTGGCATAAACTTTACATTATCAACTTCTCCTCACAAACTACTTGACCAAATTGAACCAAATCTGGTGTGCATGTTCCCTATCATATGTCAATTCAAGTTTGTTCAAATAAAGTTGTCACGCCCACGAGGGGCACCACAAGGGGCATAACTCTGATAGCACCCATAAAATACAAAAAAAATCTTCTTCAGATTCAGTGATCAGAATCTTTTCATATTTGGTATACATAATCTCTAGGGGGGGGCCAGATTCAAGTTTATTCAAATTGAGTCCCTGGATCAATATTTGCGCTCCCTATTGGAAAAATCTTCTTCTTCAGATCCACCAGTCAGAATCCTTTAACATTTGGTATACATCATCTCTAGGGGGGTCATATCCAAGTTTGTTCAAATCGAGTTCCTCGGTTAATATTTGGGCGCCCTATGGGAGACCACATTTTAACTTAGTGCAATATGAGGAAATTTCTTTAGAAGTCTTATTCTTCAGATCCACCAGTCAGAATCCTCTCATATTTGGTATACATTGTCTCTAGGGGGGCCAGATTCAAGTTTGTTCAAATCGAGTACCTCGGTTAATATTTGTGCTCCTTATGGGAGCCTGAATTTTAACTTAGTGCAATATGAGGAAATTTCTTTTAAAATCTTCAGATCCACCAGTCAGAATCCTTTAACCATTGGTATACATCATCTCTAGGGGGGGGGGGGGGGGGGGTCAGATTCAAGTTTGTTCAAATCGGGTCCCTGGGTTGAAAATTTTGGTTTCTGGTAAAAAAAATGTTTTCCGTTTTTAATGCGTTTTGTTCAATTTTGAGATGAAAAAAATATAAATTTTATAGCCTGAAAATTTTGGGTCCAGTTCCGTCGGAAATTTTGGACCAAAATTTGGGGGGAAAAAATTCAGTTTTTTATGCGTTTTGTTCAATTTTGAGACGAAAAAAAAAAAATTTTTAACCTGAAAGTTTTGGGTTTGGTTCTTTTCAAAATCGAGTTCCAAGATGAATTAGAGTGCTTTTATGCGAAAATATTGGGGGAGGGCAGTTAGATGTGACAAAATGTTTGGCTGCAAAATATACTTTGAAAGATTTAGAATGATTTTATGCAACAGACCCCCCTCAAAAAGTGCTATCTGCTATAATTAATACTGGGGTCTATTCAATATTTGCCCTGTATATCAATTAATGCACTGCACTCTGATGTCAAAATACTAACATTTCAAGAAGAATTTTTTTTCCATAATGCAACTTGGAATTTAAACAATTCAGTCTTGTTTTAAAGATTAACCAGTATAAATCAAAAGTACCCAATTTGGGATAATTGACAGTATACCTGTCAATTGGGTATTTTACTGACAAAGTAGCTCTTCAATTAATCCTTTATGTAACTAATCTGCCAAATCTGCTTGCGAAAATTTACAAAATGAGCATTTAAAAAAAAGACTGTTTCAAAAGATGTCAATAGGACCAGATCATGTGACTTGCCAAGCTCGTTTCTATGAGTCACATAATATGATTTTGTTTAAATCTTTCAAATAAGTTGAAGAAAGACTATTTAAAATAACCAATTTTGATACCGTGTGTGTTGGGTAAGGATGAACACTGTATCTCTATAAGTGTACACAACCCTTAAGTAAATAGAATTCATCCAATGGGATCTAATATAACAGTCATTTATCAGCCAAGATATGACTGGTTGAAGAAATAACTTGTTTGCCAACCTTGTGCTGAAGACACTAATATGATACATACAGATTATCACAACAGTCAGTTGATCTGGGTTGTTGGATTCCACTGAGTTGATGAGACCAGATCAGCCAGATCAAACATGATGCCACTAGCATCATGTTTAATCTGGCTGATCTGTTTTATCAACAGGATGGAATATGTCAACCCAAATTAACTGACTGTTGTAATAATTTGTTTATTATATGACTGGATGCTTGACATTTGAACTTGACACCTGAAATGCTGGTGTGAACATTGAAGAGAGTATAGATGTTTGTCCAAAGTGTTCCACTCCAAGGCACTTACATTTTTACTTTGCATTTGTAAAAGTGTCACTTCGAAAATCTCTGAATACCAGTGACATAACATTTAAGATAGGCATGATGCAGATTTGGAAAAGTTGAGACTCTCATTTTCTGGTAATCCAGAATTGATAGGCAACCTACAGTGGTATCGAGGAGACATTCGTGGTAGCCATGTAATAAAACTTGATAGCATTGAGTTGATTATCTGTGGAATTGAAATATGATGTTTGTGTCCTGCAGGTCTTAGCTGCACTTTTGAAGATAGTACTTTATGTGGGTGGATACAGGATAAGTCAGATGATTTTGACTGGACACAAGCAAATGGTCACACTGCATCATCTAATACTGGACCAACATTTGATCACACATTTGGAACACTTAAAGGTATTATTATGATCTACCTTATTTTATAATTAATTATCGCCCAATACACTGTGTGAGATCATTTATATTTTATGTTAACACTTCATCCACCATTATGTAGATTAAAATTCATTTTTCATTTCTTTGAACAACACTCCATCAGGAACTTTGGACCAAAATTTGGGGGGAAAAAATTCAGTTTTGACTTTTGGATGTTAACATGAATTTTAGAAGTAAATATGAAACACTAATATCACTATCTCTCCCAGGTAGGCACCATGATAAATCTATTGATCTGCTAATAAATATTATTTACAGTATTATTATCTTTTGGGTTCATGTTTTGGAAGGTAGGTGGGCAGCACTTCATTTAGCAAATGTAATAAGTATGAGTGCAGAAGAGAAACAGTGTTTAACAGAATAATACTAATACACTCTCCACGATGGTTGGGAAAGGGTTTTCACTTTATCCAAGGTTCAAGACACAATAATTTGTTTACCTCCCAATACTCTTCTATTGAAATTGATGTACCTCACAAAGTTTCCTTTGTTTTGGGATTGGTTTTGTTGTCTTTGAGTGTTGGGTGTTAGAGTTGGCAATAATAAAAAGAAAAATATGTACGTTGCCAGTTCAGTAAAATTTAGTTTTAATATATTTTTTAAATATTTGCATCTAACTCCCATTAATTTTTTCATTTAAATTTATAGGAAAATACATGTATATAGAGACAAGTCGACCAAGACATGCAGGTCAAAAAGCAAGACTTATCAGCCCCACAGTTACAAAGACAACTTCACAATGCATGCAGTTCTACTATCATATGTATGGAGTTACAATTGGTTCTCTGAATATCTATATTAATAACCAGACAAGTCAACCAATCTGGACTAAATCTACAAATCAGGGGAATGTGTGGAGGAAAGGTCAAGTGACTGTTCAGTTTTCTCAACCTTACAAGGTAAATCTTCATTGAGTGAATTAAATCTATCAATACTGTACAGTCCCTATAAAAGCCAGAAGAGTGAACCCTATTGACAGTACTGCATGTACTAATTGTGGTTTTCAAAACCCAGCCATTTGACCATATGAAACACATTTACACCTTTTCCAGTTTGTAGAACTCTAAAATGTGGGGGTGAGTAAATTCCATGATATTACTCAGTTACTGAGGTTTTATTACTGTTATTTTTGTTACAGTTTTTATGCATTACAAGGGTAATACAATAGTAAATCCTTTCTTACTGTTTTTTTTTTCACCAGTTAGCAAGAAAGTCTTTTCATTGTATAGAATTTATATGGGTTCTTAAAAGTGCATAAAAGTACTTGAATTTTTAAGCTGAAATTCCAGTCCCTTCAAAGTGCTTGAAAATCAAACTTCTCTCATGGAAAGTCCTTGAAAAATATATTTTGATAATTGCTGGCTCAGTTTGGACAAAATGTGTGTTTGAAAGGTCTACCATATTGTTGCAAAAAAAAGTTTTTAATATTAATCCCTGTAAGAGTCTGTCCACCTGAGAGAGCTTCCCAAAGATCAGTATCCCGAGTGGGACTTATTGGTCTGGTACACTGTATAAGAACTGTTAATTGGTATTAAAACAAACATCCAAGATAACAAAATTTACCCAAGATAACAACAGTTCTGGGAATTGCTTGGAAAATCTCTAAAAAAGTCCTTAAAAGGGAAATAGCTTGATTTTTTTTTCCTTGCAGATTTTCAAAAAAGTTTCACTCTACCACATCCTGTCATCTTGTAGTGATTTCTGGGCTGCCTGCATATGATGTCAAAACTTGGCAAAAAGTCAGTGCCAGCATAATTTAACTACTGTCAAGAAGATTTTGTTATGATTACAGTATGGAGCATCTGTTATTACATTACAGTTCTTTTATTGTTCTGAACTAGGTCCTTGGGCATTACTTTCAAATTGAAAATTGTTTATTAATGTAATTTATTCACTGTTTATTGAAGGAAATTTATTATGCTCCCCGAAAAAATTTCAGGGGAGCATATAGTCGCCGCTTTCTCCATCTGTCTGTCTGTCTGTCTGTCTGTCTGTCTGTCTGTCTGTCTGTCTGTCTGTCTGTCTGTCTGTCTGCCTGTCAGACAGTCTGTCTGTCTGTCTGTCTGACTTCCGTCCGTCTGTCCGTCCGAAACAAATGGTTTCTGGATGATAACTTTAGTTTGACTGAACAAAATGAAACAAAATTTTATACGTAGGTTTATAATACAGGTTGGGATTTACAGAGGGCTTGGTCCAGAATTTTTTGGCAGAGTTATGGCCCTTTTCCGACTTAGAAGACATGGTGATATTGGTTTCCAGATGATAACTTGAGTTATAGGTGTACAATTTCAATGGAACTTAGAATATAGCTTACTGTAGATAGTATACTAGACATGTTTGATTTAGAGTGTGGTGCCATAATTTTTATCTGAGTTATGTCACCGTTTTAGACTTTGTTAACCACTAAAATATAGTTTTTCATAAAGCAGACGGGCAAGGGTAACACTTAATGCTCCTCGCCAGAATGGCAAGGGCATAAAAAAAACAAGCTCAAAAAAGTGCCAGTACTGAGGTCGTTGCACAAAAGCTTGCACCTTTGGGACCAATGAAAGTTTATAATGAAGTCATAGAACTTTCTGATCAGTCCTGTAAATGGAACAAAGGCAGTGAGTTGGCACTGCCAGCAGATGCTCCCCGAATGCCAAGCATGGCTATACCCATTCCCCTCCTAAAACTTGGCAAAAAGCATGAGTTTCTGGTCATTTGTCTTTGTTGCTATTGAATTAATAAATACCCTGTCTTATCTTAGCTCCATTAAACTATAGCACCAACATAGCAGGCCACCAAATGTGTCCATGGAACACTAATACCCTTTGAAATAACTTGAAAAATATTGCTTGGATTGTCAAGTTACTTTATATTTGTGTTCAGGTTACTGATGTGCCAAGCTGTTTCGTTTTTGATGTAAATCTGATAATTTGATCCTGAGATATTAACCCTTTATCCTTCAAATTGAAAATTCCTCCAATCCCTTTGGCATTCGATAATTTGAAAAATATTTCTTGGATTGTCAAGTTACTTTATATTTGTATTCAGGTTACTGATGTGTCGAGCTGTATAGTTTTTGGTGTAAATCTGTTATTTTGATCCTGAGATATCAACCCTTTATCCTTCAAATTGAAAATTCCTCCAATCCCTTTGGCTTTTGATGACTTGAAAAAATATTGCTTGGATTGTCAAGTTACTTTATATTTGTGTTCAGGTTACTGATGTGCCGAGCTGTATAGTTTTTGGTGTAAATCTGATAATTTGATCCTGAGATATTAACCCTTGATGATTTAATCGGCCTATTTTTGGACTTTGTTGACCACTAAATATAGTTTATCATAAAGCAGGGACATTCGTGTCCCATGGACTCATTTGGTGACCTTCTGTATTGGTGCAATGGTTTGATGGAGATAAGATATTTATTAATTCAGTACTAACAAAAATAAATGACTAGAAACTCATACTTGGCAGTTGGGGATGAGGGCATTGCCACTCTTGGCATTGCACTTGTTTATTACTACATTGGGATCTTCAACATGGATTGGGTCTTACGTCTCTTTTACTAAATAAGTCTTACTTCATCTCCCTGTACAGGCATCCAGTATTTAATCAAATTTATTTCTTTCAGAAGTGAAATATTCCAAGCATAACAATAAATTTTATGGACATTTTACAAAATTAACTCTTTAACTTGTTGGTTTCCAGGTTATTGTTGAAGGTGTTGTGGGTCGAAGTTATCAAGGTGATATTGCAATTGATGATTTTACAGTTACTGATGGAACATGCTCTTTACCAGGTTTGTATGAACTTTTGTCTTTGAACTCTCTAGATAAAAAATCAGCTAAATACATTGAGCACAACACACATAAAATTCTCTACAAACACAACACAGTAGACCCTACTTAATCCTTTTCCTTACACAAACAGAAGATGACACTTCCCATAACATTTCAGGAATTACTGAAAAAACTTCATTGTTTACCTCAAAAACTTACATTATGACAAGTTATTGAAACAAGCTCAATAAGGCTTTTCCATTGCTGGTGTCATAAGCTGTCTTTTGGGAAAAAATTAATAAACTTTTTTGCTTTTTATGATCAGTGTTGGCTGGTTATGGCCATTATTTCAGGTAAAGGGTAATCTATACTATATTTTAGAGAGTGTGTGTGTGTGTGTGTGTGTGTGCGCGTTTGTCTTACCAACTTGACGAGGTAACTAGACAAAAGAGTTTGCGTGTTTTGCCTTACCGAGGTACAAAAGACAAAAGAAACCCTTTACCTCGGTTGTTTTCCCAGAACTGTACCGGCAAAACGAGGTTGAAACCGTTAGTCCACACAAAGGACAGACAATGGGGTACCTCGGTATGTAGAGAAAACAAGACTGTGTGTGTGTGTGTGTGTGTGTGTGTGTGTGTGTGTGTGTGTGTGTGTGTGTGTGTGTGTGTGTGTGTGTGTGTGCGTTGGTTTAACCAACATATCGAGGTAAATTATAGAAGTACAGAGTCACGTACCGAGGTGCTAAAAAATACCAAGGTAAATTTCCCGTTACCTCGGTAAGTCAACCTCACCAAGTTATTCCACTTTCAGTGCTGGATCCTATAAACATAATTTGAGAAGTACCTCGCTTCTTCAGTACGGAACTTGTGAGTGTGCACACTCCGATTTTCACACTCCGAAAGCAGAAATCCGACATGACTAATTTTTGAAGCTGATGCTTGCATATGCTAGTTGAATATAATTATCTTCAGCGAATGTCTGTACGCTTCACGAAATGAATAAAAAAGGGACACTACCTGGGAAGGACATTACCATCATAGGAACACTACCTTGGAACGACATTTCCTTATATACCTCGGAAAGACACTGCCATATAAGGCTGTGCCTCGGTATGTATGTGGCATACCTAACACTTAGCCCTTCATGGTTGGCAAAAACGTGGACGGTCCTTCGATAGTCCATGTTATGACATGATAAAATACGAAATATCTCCTTTCTGGGAGCCTTAGAAAGCAATTACCTCGCTCAGCTGATATGAATCAATATACCTCACAATGTAGGGAAAACCGGTATATATGTGTGTGTGTGTGTTTGAGAGAGAGCCGCTCATGTTGCTATGTTCGGAAAACTATCACTAACTATTCCTCCACAAGGACTGGAAATTTCATAGAAATCCCCCGAAAAATGCAGAAATACAGCGTTTTGATAAAAAGCGTTAATTTTGCGAATCTGGTCCTTTTCAAGCTGGTACGAAATGGCCCCAGGTGTTAATCTTGAAACCTCCGACTATACCCTTGCTGGGAGAAACCGTTGTTGAACATTTAATAAATTTTTACTGCAATGGAGAGCGTGTAAAGTCGAAGTGGCATTGCTAAGTCCGCCTCGAATGGGTTGCGACACTACCTTTAAATCTTAGATAACCGACCTAACTAAAAAAGAGACGAAACATGCGGAAGGATTCATGGCGAAAAGGCGGTGAATTGGCCAATCAGACAGCTGCATAGCAGAAATATAATTATGAGATTTCCTCTACTGCGACAAAATGCATGGGCGTAGCATTTCCTTTTTAACTGCATTGAACTCAGTAAAATCGCGTTGGAACCGAGAAGACCCCCCCCCCTCCCCCAAACCCACACGCACACACGTCAGTCTCAGTTCAAAGACTTTTCCACTCATCATTAACCTGACCGACCTAGTTTGGCATTTTTTCTGTCCATTTGATAAACTCTTTCACTCTAACCACATACCTTTAAACAACACCATGAGGGTGGAATTCAACATTTTTCTTGGATCACATTAAACTGACGTTGCAGAAGCAAGAGATGGCAAGGGATGGGATGAGCTGGGGCGGGGGGGGGGGGGGGGGGGGGTGGGATCTGGCAAGCAAACACGCCTATTAAACATTATTATTATCTCAACTTTGGCGAAGCCAAATTTGAGCTTTTATCATGGCCCGTCGTCCATCTGGCCGTCTGTCCATACGTCAACAATTGGATACGGCTCGGGCTAGAGGCCGTATTTATGAACCGATCTTTACGAAACTTCTTGGGTACCTTTGTTATGACCGTGGGATGAGAACAAGTGTTTTTGGGTGCGGTCCGAAATTCAAGATGGCTGCCAGCTGCCATTTTGTACCGACGATGCAGAAATCTGTTTTTTGTACAGAACTTCCATATGAAAGCTCTGATTTGAATAATTTTTTGTATGAATGTTTAGTACCATGGGATACATCACATATAATACGGGTTTTTTTCTCGTGCATAAATTGTGCAAATTAGACTAATTTTGATGTTTTTGGGGGTTACTTTCAGCACTGTAAGTGCAAATGCCAATACGGCTTGGGCTAGAGGCCGTATTTATGAACCGATCTTTACGAAACTTCTTGGGTACCTTTGGTATCACCGTGGGACGAGAACGAGTGTTTTGGGGTCTGGTCCGAAATTCAAGATGGCCGATGGCAGCCATATTGTACAAAATTAGGTGCAATCAGATTTTTGCACAGAACTTCCATATAAAAGTGCTGATTTGAATAATTTTTTGTGTGAATGTTTAGTACCATGGGATACATCACATATAATACGGGTTTTTTTCTCATGCAGAAATTATGCAAATTAGATGAACTTTGATTTTTTCAGTGCGACTTACACACAGTAAGTACACATGTCAATACGGCTCAGACTAGAGCCTGTATTTATGAACTGATCTTCACGAAATGTCTTGGGTACCTTTGTTATCACCTTGGGATGAGAACAAGTGTTTCTGGGTGCGGTCTAAAATTCAAGATGGCTGCCAGTGGCCATTTTGTACCGAAATTAGGTCTAATCAGTTTTTTGTACACAACTTCTATACAGCTCAAACTAGAGGCCATATTTATGAACCAATCTTTACGAAACTTCTTGGGTACCTTTGTTATCACCATGGGATGAGAGCGAGTGTTTTTGGGTGTGGTCTGAAATTCAAGATGGCCACCAGCAGCCATTTTGTACCAAAATTAGTGCAATCAGTCTTTTGTACAGAACTTCTGTATGAAAATTCTGATTTGAATAAATTTTTGTATGAATGTTTAGTAACATGGAATACATCACATATTCTAAGGGGTTTTTTTTCGTGCAGAAATTATGCAAACTAGATGAACTTTGATTTATTCAGTGCTACTTACACAATGTAAGCACACATGTCAATACGGCTCAGGGTAGAGGCTGTATTTATGAACTGATCTTCACAAAACTTCTTGGGTACCTTTGTTATCACCTTGGGATGAGAATGAGTGTTTCTGGGTACGGTCCAAAATTCAAGATGGCTGCCAGTGGCCATTTTGTACCGAAATTAGGTCCAATCAGTTTTTTGTCACAAGTTCTATACAGCTCGTATTTATGAACTGATCTTCACAAAACTTCTTGGGTACTTTTGTCTTCACCTTGGGACAGGAACGAGTGTGTTTTGGGGTGCCTTTGTTATTACTGTGCTATGAGAACAAATATTTTGGGGTTCAGTCAGACCCACTCTGGGACTCAAAGATTTTTTTCTAGTTTAGCATCTGACTGTCACCCACCTTTACAATACTTTACCTATACATTTGTTACAGGCAACGGTCAGTATTTATGTACAGACCGTTACAATACTTTATATGTACCTTTGTTATCAGGTCATTACCTAGATGTTTGTCATTGCTGTGTCACATACTATACATGTACATGTCTTTGTCTTGACAAGTTGAGCTACAGTGTCATTGACACTTTCATTATATGTGGTGTGGAATGAATGGAGATTTGAAGATAGCAGATTGAACCAATAGACGTGCTCGGTCATTATTGTTGTTGACACGCTGTGATTCCAGGTATGACTAATTCGGAGGCCGGTGCTTGGTAATGAGGTCTAAACAACGGGTTGAAAAAGCCAGAATTTATTTATTTATTTTTTTATTTATTTATTTATTCATTGAATCATTGATTCATTTATTTTGGGGATTTAACGACACTTTCGACAGCCAAGGTCTCTTGTCGTTCAGTTTTACTGCTGGAGGAAGCCGAAGTACCAAGGGAGAACCACCAAAGGCAACCAACTGACAGTCTTCTTAAAGTACTAACTCCACTCAAGCAGGGTTAACATTGGTTGAAGACAAGTGCATCATCGCCATGCAGTACGCCTTAGTTCACAATGCCACCGCACCCAACGTAGGCAATAGGGGTTTAGCGTCTTGACCCAAGAAACAGTGCAGTAAGGTTACTGCAGTTGAGATTTGGACCGAGGACATCTCGACTTGCAGTTTGCACCTCTACCTACTGAGCCACCGCGTTCCCAGGGAAAGTCTAAATAAAATGACGTCAATCACATGTATTTATCAAGCCAGAGCAAGGTATGCTTTCGGAATGCCTCCGGTGAAGGCATGCCTTTATAATATAGATGGAATAAATAAATAACATTAGTCCGGCTCAAAATGACAACTCGGTCATTTCTATAAAATCATACCCAGACTGATTAATGCAGATTTTTGTGTCAAATGCCGATCCCTTTACGGACATATTACTTATCGCACTCTTCGCTTGACTTTTGTTCAAAAAATAGTGGGGGGGGGGGGGGGGGGGGGGGGGGGGGGGGGCTGGGATAGCCCCTACCAAACAGTGCACCCTGAAAATACATCTGACATGTGTGGGTGGAGGGGGTTATACCAGGGGGGTTATCCAAGTTATCCATTTCATTCCCTTCATGATCAATTTTGAGTGCGGTACATGCATAATTCCGTCTAAATATGGAGTCTAGAATCAATGCACGGCGACTAACACTCGCACAATTGGCGTGCTTTCAGGATGCTTTCGATGAAGGCATGCATTCGGAGATGTCATGCGTTTATACATGCCTTTACCACGCCGTGCCTTGGGAATGCCTCCTGAGAAAGCGGTCCTTGATGATGTAGGCAGAATCATATTTCATTGAAACACCCTGCAACGCAACAAGTACATGCATTTATTAAAGAATTCATTCTAAAAGTGCATTGCCGGAGAATGCGGCGAGGTGTGGGGTGGGTGTGGGGGGTCAGTTCTCGTGGAATTGGGTGGTTGTCAGTGCCGATATGTTCCCAGTAGATAATCAATTTTGAATCGGGTACATGCGAATTATGTCTAAGCAGGAAGAGTGGAAGTCCAGGGAGACGATTGGTATGAGCGTGCCTTTTGTCTGATTTCAGAATGCCTTCAAAGAAGGCATTGATGCATGCACTCTGAGAAGTCATTTGTTTTTGTTTGTGTGTGTGAGGGTTTATGTAGGTATATGTGTGTTGGTTTAACCAACATATCGAGGTAAATTATAGAAGTACACAGTCACGTACCGAGGTGCTGAAAAATACCGAGATAAATTTCCCGTTACCTCGGTAAGTCAACCTCACCAAGTTACTCCACTTTCAGTGCTGGATCCTATAAACATAATTTGAGAAGTACCTCGCTTCTTCAGTACAGAACTTGTGAGTGTGCATCTGTGTGTAACACACTCCGTAAGCAGAAATCCGACATGACTAATTTTTGAAGCTGATGCTTGCATATGCTAGTTGAATATTAATTATCTTCAGCGAATGTCTGTACGCTTCATGAAATGAATAAAAAAGGGACACTACCTGGGAAAGACATTACCATCATAGGAACACTACCGTGGAACGACATTTCCTTATTATATACCTCGGAAAGACACTGCCATATAAGGCTGTGCCTCGGTATGTATGTGGCATACCTAACACTTAGCCCTTCATGGTAGTAAAAACGTGGATGGTCCTTCAATAGTCCATGTTATGACATGATAAAATACGAAATATCTCCTTTCTGGGAGCCCTAGAAAGCGATTACCTCGCTCAGCTGGTATGAATCTATATACCTCACAATGTAGGGAAAACCGGTGTGTGTGTGTGTGTGTGTGTGTGTGTGTGTGTGTGTGTGTGTGTGTGTGTGTGTGTGTGTGTTGTGTGTGTGTGTGTGTGTGTGTGTCTCTCTCTCTCTCTCTCTCTCTCTCTCTCTCTCTCCCCGCTATAGAAATGAATATGGGGCCACCCCGAGTGTCCAAAATGTATCTACTAGAAGTACTGTTTTTATGGCGCAGGTCATCGTCAGGTTTAAAAAAGTGTTTGGGGTGGGGGTATAGGGGTCACCAAAAGTTATGACCAAAATTTTTTTTACCGATATATGTCTTCAAAGGGGTCTAATAGGGTACGTTTTTATCAGGAATCTAGTGGTGAGGTTTAAAAAAGTATCGGGGTAGGGGTGTAGAAGGGCACCAAAAGTTATGACCAAAATTATTCATTTCTATAGCGGACAGACAGACATACATACATACAGACATTCTAAAATATAGTATAGACATAGGTTAAAGAGGAAATCCCTGTAACCCTTTAATCCGTTCAATGGGAACCCTCAACATCTTTGTTTTATTTAGTTTTTCTCTTTAGTATGTGTAAAAATCCCCAAACAATTTATAATACACCCATTTCTTGACAATCACATCCTTCGGAAGCATGATGTTATGAGGCTGTCCATCAGGCTGTCCGTCCATTAGTTTTGTTTTGTCCACTACTTTTCAAGGGAGTGAGATATCAAAATGAAACTTGTACAAGATGAAATGTGTACAACATGTGTTCCACCACTAGGCAGTGTGTCATATGTAGACTTTGTGACCATGCTCCCAAAAAGAAGGAATCAGCATGCACAATAACTTTTTGTGTTTGGTCTGTAACTTTTTAATGGAGTGCAATATCAAGATAAAAAGTCAAAAGAAGGAATAAGCATGCACATTAACTTGTTTGTCTTCAGTCCATAACTTTTTGATCCTCAAAGGCCTATTTTTTGACTTTTTAGATCCTCAGGACAGGTTCCCTTAATGTTCCATCATGAGGATGCCTTGCCAACAATAAACAAAATTCCTAGGCAGTGGTCTTCAGTCCAGTTTTGGCCTCCTTCTCAGGCAGCCAAGACTTGACTAGAAATCACTGCTAAGCCACTGGTTGTGTACTGGCAGTGGTCAGGTGTGAATCCATGACAACTGCCCAGTTACTTGAGGATTAGTAGAATGCAATATCAAGAGAAAACTTATATCTGTAATACCGCCAGAAGGTGTGTTGTGAATAAGCTTCCACAACCAAACTTGCCAGGTCAAGATCACAGATAGAAGTCAAAAGGAGGAATCACACATGTACATTAAATTGTTCATATCTGACTATAGGTTTTCTGTAGAATTAGATATCAAGATACAACTTTTATAACACATATAACATCACAGGATGCAGTGTCAAGTACAGACTACAAGTCGAGCTCCAAAAATCAAAAAGATTGAGGTTAAAAGAAGGAATTAGCATGCACATTAACTTTTTCATATCTGGCCATATTTTTTGTGTAGAATTAGATATTATAATACAACTTATATAACATGAAACATCACAGAATTTGTGCCATGTATAGACTACAAGTCTAGCTCCCAAGATAAAAGGTCATAGATTGAGGTTAAAAGGAGAAATTGGCATCTACATTGACGTTTTCATATCTGGCCATAAATTTGTTGGTACATATGGGTTATTACTACCATGTTAGTTTCTGAGATGGTGTATTGAAGTCGAGACTTTGCCTGGCATATATCAATGAGGCTGTAAGGACGAGTTGATATATGACCGAGAGGCAAGGTCGAGACTTCAATACATCATCTCGGAAACCCACTTGGTGGTAGTAACTAATTTATTTTACAGTATTCCTCTCTTTCTTGACTCGTTTGCATATATTTTAAAAAAAACATTCAATGTCTATCAATTCATTTTTCTTGCCCTACGCATGATGTAATCCCTATTCATTGTTCTCTCTGAAGTTTATAGTAGTCTTTGAGATGTGTGTTTCTCTTAATAGTAGTTTTTGAGCTGAGTGTTTCTTACTGTAACAGGGAGGTCCTGACATGTGCAATCATTGTTCGATGAGTGCAAGTGAAAAAACGTCCTTTTTCTGGATTAAATTATCTAAGTTGCGGTTGCTACACACAGTACAGATTTGTATTTTGTCTGGACATTTTCACTTGTATTGGGGGAAATACATTCTTCTTGTAAGATTAAATTAAATATCAGGATAAAACTTACATAACGTATGTCACATCATTGGATGGTGTGTCACTTGTAGTCTGCAAGTCTGAACTCCTGAGATGAAGGTCATAGATTGAGGTCCAAAGAAAGAATAAGCATACACATTAACTTTCTTGTGTGTGGCTTGTAATGGAATGTGATATTAAAATGAAATATATGTGACATATGTTGCTCCAACAGATGGTGTGTCATGTATAAAACCGAGTTCCTTGGGTCAAAAGAAGGAATCAGCATGATTCCATGATCTTTTGCATGTCCAGGTTTTCATTTAGTGGATTGAGATCCCTGCCCAGTTGTAACTGCATTGTGTCCTTGGGCAAGAAACTTAATCCTGATTTCCCATGTGGAGGCACATTGGTGCTAAGTACTAAGGCTTTCTGCACATTGTTAGAGCACTTGTCTTCAACCAATGCTAACCCTGCTTGTGTGGAGTTAGTACATTGGGGAGTCTGGCAGTTGCTCACCGATGGTTGTTGGTTCTTGCCTGGTACTCTGACTTCTTCCACCAGTAAAACTGTCTGAGATGAGGTGACCCTGGCTGTTAAAAGTGTCAATAAACCCCAATAAATAAAACAAATATTACATGTAGCACCAGTAGACCAAGAGTTGCATAGTGCCTCTAAGGTTAAGTACTCAAATAGGGATCAACAGAATGAGTCAACAAGAATATTAATTTGTTTGTTTTCCATTCAAATAGGATCAACAGAATGAGTCAACAAGAATATTAATTTGTTTGTTTTCCATCCATGCCTTTTCATTGTAATGCTACACCAAGATAAAACCCATATTGCATGCGTAACCGCACCAGATGTTGTGTTGCTTAAAAAGTAAAAAATTCAGTACCATGCCAGACCTCTTCTTACACCCCCAAACCTCCAAAGCCCCCCAATGCAATATATAATTGTTCATAAATGTTCATGTAATGTCACACTAGGTAGTAGGTAGTACCCCTGTTAGAATATAGCTTCTATTGAAAATTTAAAGTATATTTTTAAAGAGTCGGACGTCAAACCAAAGAAAAACTATTGTTGTGTTTTCAAATAGACAGCCGACCAGATTTGTTGTGGATCAGGTGATTGGTTGGAAAAAGTGTAACAAAATCATATTTATTCAATGCAGAACTGTCTTAACCCCCTTGGAATAGGGGAAAGTGGTAGTGGGGCGAACGTGATTTTAGAATTGTTTCTGTTAATTTGGCTTGATAATATCCCTTCCATTATGCACTTCCATTTTGCAATATCATTTATTTAGATTATGAAAAAGTGAAAAGTCAGCAAATTATATTCGCAGGTATTATGTTGTTTGTGCTTGTGTGGCATATCAATGTATTTTTAGTCTTGTTCCTCATTTATGCTTGAAAGTCAAAATAAATTTCCACAGTTTTCACTGCACTGAAACCTGTTACAGTTGTAACTTATTAGTGGTTTCTAGTCAGGTTTAGGATATCAAGAACTGATTAGAAACTAGTTCCAGTGATTTGACTCCTTGTAAGTCTGTTTGTTTTTCTTGATTTCATACCGTTTTATTCAGGACATCTTGACCCACTGGTGTAAGTATCTTGTTTCAAGATTAAGAAAGCAGGACATTTTTATGATCACACTTCTTTGATGCACATTATGATAATTACTGTATTTAACTCTTAAGGGCCTAATTCTGGCTTTGATCATATTTTTTGCAACAGTACAGGTACCCCTACATGCAGACTTTGGGTTAACTCATAAGTTACAATCTAAGCACCTTGTAGATGTTTTTAGGCAATTCTTGGCGGCCTAAAAAAGGTCAAAGTATAGCATAAATATTTAAAAATCTCTAGGCCCTTAAGGGTTAAAAATAATTCTTCTAAATCAAAACAAGTGTTTAACATCAGTATTTTAAAAATTAACTATCTTGGTGAGTAGATGTTTTCCCTATGTTTTGTAGGAAACTGTGATTTCGAAAAAGGAATATGTACATGGGTAAATGTACATGGTATTGATGATTTTGATTGGCTACGTGGAAATGGGAGAACCAGTAGTTCATTCACTGGTCCGAATTCTGACCACACACTTGGTACTGCAACAGGTAGGTTTACAATAAACCTTACTTTCTTGTATGACTTTTTTTTTCCTATTTGGAGCATTAACATTAATAAATAGTTTTACAGATATAGTTTTGACAGGAATAATTGTATAATTTGGATTTGTTTGCATTTCAATACACTTATAGATGCAAACTAATTATTCTTCAATTCTTAAATTGATGTGATTATAGAAGTTAATTTAGGTATATAAGTTTCAATGCAGAAGAGTATAAAAACATGTTCTTCTGATTAATATAATTCAAATCGACTTTGAACCCCAAGGTGTGAATATGCATTGAATAATGCTTTGCTTTGGAATCTCCTAAAGAATCCAAGGGACACTGCTGAAGTTGAATGTATCTTGTCTAATTTCTAATGGGCTCTTCAAGTAAAAGATGAGAGCATTCTCTTCATGGTGGACAGTGCGATAATAAACCTCCTCCTCATCACTTTAAGGGAGGGTAACAGCTTTTGTGGTAGGATTTCCTCCTCTACTGGTCCCCACCCAAAGAAGAGGGGACCTTCAACTCACACAGACGATAATCTCACTAGTACAGACAACCTGGAAAGACCAAGATGAAGGGCCCTTCAAACAAGCGATGGGACTCCTTTTCTTGGAGAAGAGGATAAGAGAGGTCAGAGGATGTTTAGTGGCCATCAAGGGCAGTGGGTGAGAAAAAGATGGCCTTCTCTGACCTCTGCGTCTTTAATTGCTGCTACCTGTGGACTAGAACCTCCCACTAGGACCACCACTCTTGAGTTCTTCTAGCTGATGGAGGAGCTCATAGTTTGCCAACAGTGAGTCAAAAAAGCACAGCGGACTCGGTGAATCGGAGGAAGGCAGCCACCATCGCCAAGATAAGCCTCTGTTCAAGAAGAAGCACAAGAAACCTCTTGACCAATATGTCCCGACTTTTCCAGTTACTTTAAACTCTTCTCCTGCAGCCAAATGACCAATACTGCCCCTGCGTGCCTTGGGTATATAAAAAAGCAACATATTTTGATCAGTTATCACACAATAGTTTTTTACTCTTGAAACCTGTCCAAACTGCAGATTTTTACTTACTGTTTATTTTGACATAATAATTTATATCTTCTATTTTCCTCTATTTTCCTCCCAATTTTGTTTCTAGCTTATGAAATTATCTTTCATTTATCAGTAATCAAATGACACAGACAGCTTCACATGTATTTACATTTTTGGCACAGAAAAGCTGAGGCCAAGAAAGTAATTTTCTTTAAAAAAATACATTTGCTTATGGCTTTTTGATGTGTTTACCATATAGAGGTTAAGATTTATTATCAGAAACATATAGCAAACTATCTTCGATTTTGGGAAAAGTACAGTCCCGTGAATGCAAACATTGCTTGATCAGATCATAATAGAAGTGCAATCTGGTCACAGCTCACTTCACTTGTTTGAGATTTTATAAGTGAAATATTGTAAACTCAGTACTAAATTAAGAAAAAGAAACAAATAACACCTGATAAGCAGTGCACTTTTCTTCCTTACCAAAGGTTAAGTTCCACAGTGATGTGGGCAGAAAAAGCAGACAGATAATTTCAGAAACAATGAGGTTGCCAAACAGCTCAAATTCTCAGTTCACAGTACTGTATCATACCAGTATCTGTCATTGAATGTGGGAAAGTTCTCTTTTAAATATATCTATGAATCAGAGAAAACAGTAGAAAAATTTGTATCTGTGCATGTAAATTATTTGCACAGATAATTTGTGAACTGGATACTGCTTGATTTTTATGCACCTTTCAAATCTTCTAGTGGCACAGAACTTGGTTGTTTCATAAAGTCAGTTCATATGGATTCATAAAGATTAAAAGTTTTTTGTACATATACAAGTATCTGCATTTTTCAACTTCTCAATTAGATTCTTTCAGCTTCTATCTATCGCACCAACCCATCTATCAACTAGTTGTCCTTTAAACTTTGGTTTTCATCAAACTGTGTAGGCAAATTCAAAGCCTCAGTTGATTGTCATAGATGTCTATCAGAGTTAAAACTATTATGATACAGTTTTGTAAATGCAGTTATTGTAAATTTAATTTACTTAATGTAGCTTCCATATTCGCAAAACATCCTATTTTTGCCTCCAGAACATAACTTATGACTTCTTATTGGCCAAGATCCAACTTTGCTTGCAGTTTACTGCATTAGAACAGGTGCCCAAACATCAACTTGGAGGTGAACTTGCAAGTTATGTTCTATGTACCTTGACAGTTGTTTCTGTTGGCAGCCAAGACTTAGGAGATAAAGGTCTCTTGTTGAGTTAGACATTTCGGGAATTTGACTATGGAACACCATTTGTAAATGAGCCCCGAATGGGTGAGTTAACAAATGGTTTTCCATTGTCAAAATCCCAAATGTCTAATGGAACAAGAGACGTTTAGCTCCATTGTAATTCCTGTCATCGTTAAAAATGAAAAAATTCTCCAAATCCATTTTATTTGAAGAAAAACAATAAAAAAAATGTTATTTTCGATCTCGGTTAATTTTCCATGTTCGAATTTACAGGATGTTTTCGATTCGTGACTCGAGTGACGTGAGAGTTCATAAGAGAGAAGGGAGACTGCATGTAGCGTGGATACAAACATGTTCTAATTGACCCGCTTGCGACAATTAGAGCACGGTAAGAGTGAATTTACATGAGATTTGAGCACGGAGCCAGCTGACTCTCCATCAATCAAATTACTGGTTCAGAAAGAACAACGAGGTTAAATGTAACTGATGAATTACAATTGCCAAAAAACAGCTGGAAAGCCACAAGATGCAGAGTGGCAAAGATTAGCAAAAATGTTTTTAAAAGCCCAGGCTTTTAAGGGTTAAGATATGTTTTGAAGGCCAAAAATGAAAAAGTGTAATTATACCCCCACTTTAAAAGAAAATGGGGGGGGGGGTATTCTGGATTACATGCGTCCATGGGTCTGTGCGTCCGTGCATCCATCTGTCCGTGTGTAGTCGTCCGTGAATATTCATAACTTTCATAACTTAAGTAAATTTTTATTTTCTATAATATTTGTTGGTCATAGGTATGCCCACACTAGTTATTTATTTTTTTTTTTATTACTTGTTCACTTAGAAATTGTGTCTGTCCGAGCTAAATTTTGTCTGTTCAGCCTGTATCTCGGGTATCGAATGTTCTATTGCATTGAAATTTGCCGTGAACACTGCTTATGGTATAAGCTTTAAAAAAAGGATTCAACGATATTTCTCACATTCTCCTTTTTTAGAGTTATCCCCCTTTTTTGACTTAGAAATTGTAGGAAATAGACATTATTTGTCTTTTCAGCCAGTATCTCAGGTATGGGTTATCGGATTTCAGTGAAATATGTCATGCAGTTTGCCTATGACAAAGGCTTCTGCTTCATTGCATAAAACTTCCAAACACCAAACATGTTACCATACCTTTATTGGTCATAGGTATGCCCACACTAGGCGGTACACCACATGGGGGTATGCACCTGATGACGGTCCAGCTCTTGTTATACGAGGTGTTTTCTTTCATCGTGTTAGGTAAAAGGTTAAACAGAACTGTATAGAAAGTTTTCTTGTTCATTTTAGAACTGAGTAAATATTGTTTTCAACTTTCTTAGTATCTTATTAAGTTGTCATTTTTTTTTTGTTTCAATACAAATTCAAATGATTTCCACTGATAACTTTTAAATCCTACCAGATATGTGTCCACTTCCTGAAAAAAAACTGTTGAGCAAAACGTACTTGAATCTTTAAATTAAATGATATAATTGTTTATTATCATCTTTCATAGTTTCCTAAATCTTTACCTAACAGACCCAACAAAATCCATGTATACATCAGTTTCCAACATTCGTACAGTGGAGCCCTCTTAATTGGATATCTCTTAACTGAATAACCCTGTTAAATGAATATAATTTCCCAACACAAAATCACTTGCTGTACCTCCAGTACAAATTTGACCTGTTAATTGAATATAGGTTATAGAGTAAACTCCTGTTAATAGAATTAAAAATCTTGTAACCTGTCGAGAAATTACCTTAACTCTCCCCAGTTTCCTTTTGGTTATAGACCTATTTGGCCAATACATCCAATACAGGTATTTAATCTATTATATCTTGTTTGACAGAGCTCATGGAATTCTGTCAGACAAGATATAATAGAATAAATGCTAAGTTTATCTCTAGAGTACAGGAAAGTGACACAATCCCTGTTATTTCCACTGTATTATTAAATTTGTTTTTAAGAAAAAGAGCTTTGGCTCTTAATTGGAATGAGCATGTTGAGCTCATTCTATTGGATTATTATGTTTTTCAGTTTTTACCTCCAAAAAATAGCTTACAACTCCTCAACTGAATTTGTTCAAGCATGAGATCATAAGCTATGTTGTGAAAGCAAGAACAAGAACACATTTTTTACTCATTTAAGAAAAGTATTACAAGTGTTGTCTCCTTGTCATGTTAGGTAAAGTGTTAAGGCAGACAGACAGGCAGAAATTACATTGACTGTCTTGAACCATTCAAGAATTCTTTAACAGAAGGTTTAACTCAACATGCTGCTGGTGGATATTCCTGCTCCTGTCACTAAAATTAGTATAATTTGGGCACGTTTAACCAAATTTACCCCCATGAATTAAAACAAATTTTTGGACTTTGTTACTTGAATTTTCATGAATTTTTCAGAAAATCTAGTTGTGGCTGCTTTGAAGCAGCCATGACTAGATTTGATGGAAAATAATTTTAAAATACTCAGCGGGTTAAGTGTTACTATAGACAAAACTAAATTCTGTTTGCAACAGAAGCAAAGTTAATGAAAGAAGTCCTTTTTTGCAGGTCACTATGTGTTTATTGAAGCCTCTGCTCCTCGGAATCCCGGTGATGTTGCAATCTTACAGAGTCAGCTCTTTCCACCCACCACTCCTAAATGTCTCACCTTCTGGTATCACATGTATGGTTCTGACACAGGAACTCTGAGAGTGATTGTCAATGATACTGTTACCAAGAGAAACACAACAATATGGGAGCTGCAAGGTGCTCAAGGAAACAGGTGGCAAAATGGTCGTATAGGGATTCAGGATATTCACTCTTTCTATGTGAGTTTTGAAAATGGTATATTTATTTATATTGATTGCTGATTTTTTTTAAATACATTCAAATCTTTCTAATAAAATTGATAAATTCTAAGAATAAAATATTAACATAAACAAAGATATTCTATCGACCATAATTTAAAGATCTTCAAATATGGGATCTGATATTGTAGCTGATAATGTTGGTTTTAAGAGTAAATTTGCTAAGTCAGTAAATTTCACATGGCAAGCCTCCTACATAGAAAAGTACTTTTAACAGTGAAAAGTACAACAATTTGCTTTATTTTGAAAACTGATTGTGTTATATTTAAATCCTGTGATATTTTGGAAGCTAAAATGATTAGCTGTGGGTTGGTAGAACCCAAAAAGCTGCTTTAGATTGTGGAGTATTTTTAGCTTAACTTGACAAAGTCAAGATAAGCCATTGCCATCACGCGTGCGTAAGTCTGTGAGTCTGTAAGTCTGTGAGTCTGTTCACATTTTCCTTTAGCACGGGCTACACCCCGCAGTTCTTGTCTGATCGTCACGAAATTTCATATGCACAGTCTACAGGTCGTATTTATGGAGGGATTTCATTGTAACTTGGTAGGATGCCTCTGTATAATGATCTGTCAACCGTAATGGCTGCCCAATCCCGAAACCCAAAAACTTTTAGCACAGTTTGCAGGTCATGTTTAATATGGAAGGATTTCATTGTATCTTGGTAGGATGACTCCTTATGATGTCTAGATGAGAATTTCCCCATTTGGGCGTGATCTGACAACCGTGACGACTGCCCGAGCCCAAAACCCGAAAACCTTTAGCACAGTCTACAGGTCATATTTATTGAGGAATTTCATTGTAACTTGGTGGGTTGACTTCATATAATGTCTAGATGAGAAAGTCCCCTTTGGACGTGATTGGGCAACTGTGACGGCTACAGGGGCCCAAAGCCCGAAAACCTTTAGCACAGTCTACAGGTGATATTTATGTAGGGATTTCATTGTAACTTCGTAGGATCACTCCAGATGATACCCAGATGAGATTGTCCCCTTTGGTTGCATTGTAACTTGGTAGGATGACTCTAAATAATGTCTAGATGAGAACGTCCCATTTTGATCGCGATCATTCAGCCTTGATGGATGCCCGAGCCCAAAAACCTTTAGCATAGGCAAAAGGTCATATTTATGGAAGGATTTCATTGTAACCTGTTAGGTTGACTCCATATAATGCTTAGATGATGACATCCCCTTTTGGTCGTGATTGGTCAACTGTGATGGCTACAGGTGCCCGAAGCCCGAAAACCTTGAGCACAGCCTACAGGTCATATTTATGAAGGGATTTCATTGTAACTTCGTAGGATCACTCCAGATGATGCCCAGATGAGATTGTCCCCTTTGGTTGCGATCATTCAACCATGATGGCTTCCCGAGCCTGAAGCTCGAAAACCTTTAGCACAGTCTACAGGTCATATTTATGAAGGGATTTCATTGTAACTTGGTAGGTTGACTTCATATAATGTCTAGATGAGAACGTCCCCTTTTGGACACAATTGGGCAACTGTGACGGCTACAGGGGCCCGAAGCCTGAAAACCTTTAGAACAGTCTACAGGTGATAATTATGAAGGGATTTCGTTGTAGCTTGGTAGGATGACTCCAAATAATGTCTAGATGAGAACATCCCCTTTTGGTCGCGATCATTCAGCCTTTATGGCTGCCCGAGCTCAAAGACCTTTAGCATAGTCTATAGGTCATATTTATGGAAGGATTTCAGTGCAACTTGTCAGGTTGAATCCATATAATGCCTAGATGATGACATCCCCTTTTGGTCATGATTGGTCAACTGTGATGGCTACAGGTGCCCGAAGCCCGAAAATCTTGAGCACAGTCTACAGGTCATATTTATTAAGGGATTTCATTGTAACTTCGTAGGATCACTCCAGATGATGCCCAGATGAGAATGTCCCCTTTTGGTTGCGATCATTCAACCATTATGGCTGCCCGAGCCCGAAGCCCGAATACCTTTAGCACAGTCTACAGGTCATATTTGTGAAGTGATTTCATTGTAACTTGGTAGGTTTGACTTCATATAATGTCTAGATGAGAACTTCCCCTTTTGGACACGATTGGGCAATTGTGACAGCTACAGGGGCCGAAGCCTGAAAACCTTTAGAACAGTCTACAGGTCATAATTATGAAGGGATTTCATTGTAGCTTGGTAGGATGACTCCAAATAATGTCTAGATGAGAACGTCCCCTTTTGGTCAAGATGATTCAGCCTTGATGGCTGCCCGAGTCCAAAAACCTTTAGCATAGTCTATAGGTCGTATTTATGGAAGGATTTCATTGTAAATTGTTAGGTTGACTCCATATAATGCCTAGATGATGACATCCCCTTTTGGTAGAGGTTGGTCAGCTGTGATGGCTACAGTGCCTGAAGCCTGAAAATCTTGATCACAGTGTACAGGTCATATTTAGGAAGGGATTTCATTGTAACTTAGTAGGATCACTCCAGATGATGTCCAGATGAGAATGTCCCTTTTGGTTGCGATCATTCAACCATGATGGCTGCCCGAGCTCAAAGCCCGAAAACCTTTAGCACAGTCTTCAGGTCATATTTATGAAGGGATTTCATTGTAACTTGGTAGGTTGATTTCATATAATGCCTAGATGAGAACAGCCCCTTTTGGACACCATTAGGAACTGTGACGGCTACAGGGGCCTGAAGCCCGAAAACCTTTAGCACAGTCTACAGGTGATATTTATGAAGGGATTTCATTGTACCTTGGTAGGATGACTCCAAATAATGTCTAGATGAGAACGTCCCCTTTTGGTTGCGATCATTCAGCCTTGATGGCTGCCCGAGCCCCAAACCCCAAAACCTTTAGCATAGTCTATAGGTCATATTTATGGAAGGATTTCTTTGTAACCTGTAAGTTTGACTCCATATAATGCCTAGATGATGACACCCTTTTGGTCGTGATTGGTCAACTGTGACGGCTTCAGGGGCACGAAGCCCGAAAACCTTGAGCATAGTCTACAGGTCATATTTATGAAGGGATTTCATTGTAACTTTGTAGGATCACTCCAGATGATGCCCAGATGAGAATGTCCCCTTTTGGTTGCGATCATTCAACCATGATGGCTGCCCGAGCCTAAAGCCCAAAAACCTTTAGCACAGTCTACATGGTCATATTTATGAAGGGATTTCATTGTAACTTGGTAGGTTGACTTCATATAATGTCTAGATGAGAACGTCCCCTTTGGGCGCAATTAGGAAACTGACGGCTACAGTGGCCCGAAGCCTGAAAACCTTTCGCACAGCCTACAGGTCATATTTATGGAGGGATTTCAATGTAATTTGATAGGATGACTCGTTTTGGAATAATTTAACTGTAACTTGGTAACTTTTGTTGATATACGTTAACTGTGAGGGCCACATACATTAACTGTGAGGTCATATTAACTCACCCCGCAGCTCTTTAGTACAGTGTACACCTCATATTATTTTTATCAAAAACATAGCATACAGGGAACAGAAATGAACATATTCCCAATTATCATAATTCTTGTCTTATTTCATAATCCTTTCATAAACATTGAACATTATCCTTTTCATCAAACACAACACACAAGTTAAGCTACAGTGTTATTGACACTTTCATTTATATATGTATTTTGGGGTAAAAATGTTTTAATTTGTTCACTCACATCTTAACCTTTTTCCTAAGATAACAGCCATATCCATCAGTACTTTCATTAAAAATCGCCATTCAGATTTCATTATGTTTTTCCATTTCTGCTTTTAATACACAGCTCATGACCCCTCATTTAAACAAGCACAAGCTCAAGGATTTTGTTCCACTAGGGAATCATAAGCTATGTTTCTGAAAACAAAAATCGAAAAATTCATTATACAGGGAAAAAATGCATTTTCCTCTCTTTATAATAGGTAAGGGTTAATACCTTTGTAAGACTTATTTTGTTTGTAAAGAATTCTGGTGCCAGTGAAAAATGGATAATATCAGTACATTGAACATTTTACAAAGAGTGGATTGATAGAGGCCTATTCTATTCTGCACTGGGTAGAGTGCTCTGAGCAAGCACGGGGCAGCTGAAGAGTGGAATGTTTGGGAGCAAGGTCTTCTGGAAGTAATTTTTTCAAAATTGCCAAGCTTGGGAAAAATAGTAATTTGCAGAATGCATCACTGTTCTGCAGGTCATCAGGATGCAGATTGTTAAATTCCTGCATATCAGTGAACAGATTGAGTTATTTTTTATATTCTAACAAAGTTTGCCGATGTGGATCCATTGTTAGTGATAGAAATGAGTTACCTCCAAAATTCTGTGGATGGTAAACGCCTGCCTGACCCTGATTTCTGCGGACCATTTATTCAGTCAAAGGCATCTCAAAATTGGCCGTCTCAAACGGCAATCTTCGCAGATAGAAGGATGCAATAAAGTGCAATTTGTGCCATATGTAATGCGTCTTTGCAGTCACCCGCAGTCACTTATCTCTTACGAGCTAGCCAAAAGGTCCTCGGAATTCCAAATTTGAAATTACAGGGTATTATTTGTTGGTTTTGCATTGCTGTTTGCTAAGCAAGATCTCCCAGGTGCAACCTTATCACCAAAACTTGATTTGCATGGTGCGATTCAATGTTTTTTTCTGATTTTTCATGTGCTCATCCATCATTCCAACTCAAAAGCAATAAAACTACAGATAAGCAGTGCAACAATACACCAGTTATCTCCATTGGTTATGTGTAAGGATAAATTGTACAATCATTTTTATGAGTGTTTTCCAATCAGTTGGCAAAACTCCACTAGTGTTTTCTAAGCTTAATGTTTTCTTGATGTGCACAAGTCATTCTCCATAATCATCTTCCATGATCATTTTCATTTGGGTGGATTGATTTGACTCAGATGTCTGTTCACATTATAACTTCAACATTACTGCTCAGATTTCGATGAAATTTCATACAGATGTTCACTACACTATCATGAGACCTTTAAGCAGCATTAGCCGTTTTGCTGTTGGAATATTTTTTCAGTGAGTTATGGCCCTTTGAATATACAAAAATAGGCTATTTTCTGTCTGTTCGCGTCATACCTCAGGTTTGGGTCATTGGATCTCAATAAAATCTGGAATGAAAATTGTTTATGGGAAAGGCTTTCAAATGAGTGTCTAATAATATTTTGTACTTTTCAATTTTTAGACTTGGATCCCCTTTTAACTTTGAAAATTTGCTGTTTGTCTCGGAAAATAGCTAATTTTTGTCTGTTCGCCTCATATTTCAGGTTTGGGTTGTCAGATTTCAATGAAATTTGGAATGAATATTGTTTATGGGAAAGACTTTCAAATGAGTCATGTCCCTGCAGTAAAACAAAGAAAATACATGCATATCATCTCCCCACATGTTGCATTATGTCTTTGTTTTATAAGGTTTGGATTATCAGATTTCAATGTAATTTGGAATGAAGATTGTTTATGGGAAAGGCTTTTAATCACCTCCCCACTTGTGGCATTATGTCTTTGTTCTACATCTCTTATGTGGATGGTCTGCTCATAACTAAACTTCAATAACAGGTGTTTATGGCCTTCACAATTACCTTTCGGTAAAACAAAGACAATAATTTTGCTGTTTGTCTCATAAAATAGCCAATTTTTTGTCTGTTCACCTCATATCTCTGGTTTGGGGTTCGCGGCTGTCAATGAAATTTGGAATGAAGATTGTTTATGGGAATAGCTTTCACACAATTTCATGGTTCATTTCTTCTCTTGTCATTGTTTGGCAGTATGCACTGTGGGGGTATGCCCCGGGTGTGGCCCCCCCCCCCCTCTTATTACTTATGGGTATCTTCAATCCAAATTTTCAAGCCTGCTTCAATACTCTACATGAAGTGCAATCATATTACACAATCCATGTACTTTAAAATAAATGAGTGGTCTACTCAACAAGGTGAAATAAAAATGGCCCTCATAAACCCAAAAATGGCTCTCCTGGGGTCATTTGAGGCAAACCAAAAATCGCCCTTCAGGGGTCATTTAAGGTGAACCATAGCCCTCCTGGAAATTTGGAAAATGACAGGCCTGGTGGAGTTGATGCATCAAGGAGATGCTCTGGGAGTGCTTCACATGAAGTTCTACTCATATATTCTATACAGAATCATGGGAAATTGCTGAAGTGGAATGGACTCCTAATATTCATATTCAGGTGAAGGTAACTGAAATTTATAATTTGTATTTGTTACACCCTATTCTCAAATAGATTGTTATGCTTGCACCCTCGAAGAGATTGAAGGGTATAAAGGATTACAAGCATCCATATGTCGGTGTATCTGTTTGTCTGTCCAGGCTTTCATTCACTACCTTAAGCAGAAGGTGTGGCCAACCACAAGATCTTTTCATGTCTTGGATATAGTTTCTTTGTGTGATAATTCTTGTGTTCCTAATTGGTCAGGGATTGGATTTGAAACATAAGAAAAAACATCCAAAGGGATATCTTTACTAACAATTGTAATGAAAGTTAGTAGCATTATCTTCCCCATGATATGTCAAACACTCATAATGCAAAATTGAAATAAAAGAGGATTTCATCCAAGAGTTATGCGCCTTTGTTTTTCTTGAAAAATGTGCACTTTGGACTTGATTGTTGCTCTCAAGAGAGGGCTGTTATGGTACTGAATGTGGAGTATTGTTTTGTCACAGTTTGTCAGAGAATGCCTATATCCCCAAATAAACTGTTGCAGAATAATTAGTCCATGAGAAATACATGCCATGAGTCTTAAAGCGAACATGAGAAATACAGGCCATGAGTCTTAAAGCGAAATCATTAGTTTGACAGGAGAATGCATTAAATTGATAAAAAAAGACAGTTTTAATTTTAAGCCTTACAGAGTTTTTGAATTCATTCACAAAAACAGGCCAAACAAATCCCACAAGATAGATAACAATTCAGAGTAATCCAGTTCAGATTTTTGGAGTTTAAACTGATATCCTTCTTTATGTGATGTAGTAGACTTAAGGAATTTAGCATGAAAAGTCTTCTTATAAAAAGTTTGATTTATTGTCATGGAAGGTAGATGTTGATTGCTTCTTACTGATTTTTACAGATACTGTTCGAGACTGTCCGAGGTGGTGGTTACAAAGGTGATATAGCCCTGGATGATATCAGTATTATCAATGGAGGGTGTGTCGGTAAGTGTTACAGAATGAACTGTGAGATTAACAGATCTACTCTTAATTCTCAGCGCACTAATTGTAAACTCCAGCAAAACAATTTGACTACATTCGTGCAGCTGTCATACATGTTATGTTTCATAGTCAAATCTATTGAAGTTGTGCAGCTACAGTATTTTAGTTCACTTTAGGTCTGAATTTGTTTTTTTTTTTTAAATTTGGTTTTTGCATTTGTTTTTATCCCGTTTTTTCACAATGTCTTAAGTTGGAAGGATAAAAGAAAATAAGAAAAAAATGTTTCAGATATGTTAACATTTGTTGTACAAAAACAAATTCAGCCAAGTATTAACCTTTTTTATATATATTCTTTCAAACACTGACCTTGCAATCACTCTTTGGTGGGAAAGAATGCCCTTGTTCCATAGTTAGATTTTTAAGTGTTTTGGATCTTTCCCAAATATCTCCTGTGAATTTTTGTAGTCCTCTTGTCATTGATTTCTTGATATGAGATTCAATTTTTCATCAAATCAAGTCATGATTGCTTTTCAGCAGACATGACTTAATTTCATGAGGATTTAAGGAAAATTCCCAGCAGGTAATGAGTTAAGAATACAGTACTGTGATCAGAAAAGTGGACATAGAATTCCGACCTGATCATGATCCAGTCATGATCTGGTTGAAAGCCTCTGTCTGCTTTCCTCCATGCAACACTATAGATTCTCACCTGTCAAAAAGGAAATGTGAGAACATTGAAGCTGATATGCTAAATTGAATTGTTTTTCTTGGTGCAGTCTTGGTTTCGTAGTATTTTATTTATGAAATCATAACTCACTGGTGTAAAAGTGTTATGATTAGATCACAATCTGACCACAAAAGAGACCACTTATGTAAGCTTTTCTGTACAGAATGGGCCAATAAAAAATAATGTATTACTATTTCCATTACTTATTTTAGGACAACCATTTAATGCTGCAACAGGCCATGCTCTATCAACAGCTACACCTATGACAACCAAGGCAACAACATCTTCAGGTATGAGAAGTATTTTATTTCAGTTGTGTGCAACGAAATACAGAAGTAACAAAGATGAACTTCTTTCGTAAAATCTTTCAAAAATAAATAATTTTAAACTTTATTTGTTATTCATCCAAGCTGGGTAATTTTGAATATTTGTATTATTGTTTGTTGAGAGTTCGAGAAAATTAAGACATTAGCCATATAAAACAATATATTTGTTCTGAATTATGCCCCAGAATAATAGCCTTTATTGTTTGACTAATATTTGACCAAATTCCTGGTAACTGAATACTAAAACAGAACTCCCAAACTGGAGTTTTCCCTGTATTTACAAGTGCCAAAGGTGTCCCCCATACTCTGCCTGAGTTGTGTTGTGTGTTTAAACCACAATTAAAATTATAACTTCGTTGCCTGACACTGTTTTTGCATGGAAGCATTTCATTCACAACATATTGCACTTAAACATGTAATGTCCAATCAGATGCATTCTTACATGATGTTCTTAAACTTAATCCAGATTCAACAAATGATGTTTCAAGTACATTTCCCAATGTCTGCCTTGTGTCGTGTTACATTGAATACAAACAGCAATCATGATATAATCTTGTTAATTGAACAATTTTCACTGGCAAAGTGACTAACCAATTAGCAGGGTTTTACTGTATCATGCTACATTTTTAAAAATCCACTGCCATATGATGAACTTAATGCCACAGTCACTAAAGCTGGGTTGTTGTATTCCATCTAGTCAAAGAGACCAGATCAGCCAGATCGAACATGATGCCTATGATGTCCTGTTTTGGATATCCTCAATGGGATACGGCAACCTAAATCACTTAACTGTTGTAATAATCTGTGTTTACACATGGACTTGTTACATGACAATTCAGAATGAAGCTGTGGGGTGCAAGTGACATCTGGTTGAACCCTTAACCTAATGCATCAGCCACATCTACCAATGTAGTTTACAAATTGAGCAGTTAAAAAAAATTCTTGTTAAATCAATTTCTACTAAACCATATCATGTGACCCCTCATTGGAATGAGGTCATTCCAATCAAGGGTCACATGATATGGTTTCGTTGACAATTTTTTTTTTTAAATTGAGAAAAAAATTATTTAAAAGGATGAATTTTGATATCGTGTGTGTTAGGTAAAGGGTTAAAAGGACTATAGATTTTAAACATAATTTTGCTACACTTTGACAGACAATATCCTGTGGCTTTGCGGCTGTTTCTAGGTGAGTCTTAACTACTACTACTACTTAGGCAGCCCAGGCTTTTCTAGAAATAACTGCCAAGGTACTTGGAATGTACATTGTAAGTTGACCCATATAATGTATACTGTGTATCTGTTTTGTTGCACTACGAGTGATCAAAGTCAAAAGCAGACCTTGAAGGGTTATAGTTAGCACACAAGCATATAAATTAAGTTACATTCATTTAAGTGAATAGGTACTGGAAGTTAATGTTTGACTTTTATTCGGTTGTCCTGCTACCACAATAAAGGGTATCATATTCTGTAAATGAATTCATATGCTCTTGGGAGCAGAATTATTTAGTCTATATTACTTTATCATGTTACAATTCAGTGGATAGTGTGAATAGGCAATAAATTGTCACAAGGCAGACCCATGAGAACAAATTCTGATGAATGAAATTAATTCAGTACTCTACCAGTTAATACTGGAAATATCACATACGTGTACTGAAAAGCTCTGAATGAAATTCCAAAAACTAATACTTAAAGTTCTCCCAAGGATGTACAATATAAAAACTTTGTTATATCCTATTTTAGCTTTTTGTATCCAGGGAATGGGTGAAGGAACAATAAATCCTTGAAAATAGTAGAATCATGAAAAGGTATCTGGACCCGTAAAGGCAAATAGTCAAATTGCGTTTTTTTTTCAGCACCATCTGCATATGATTGTAATTTCGAGAATGGAATCTGCCAGTGGAGACAAGCCACAGATGATGTATTTGACTGGACTATGGGCAGTGGACCAACAGCATCTCAGAACACTGGCCCACAAACTGATCACACACTGGGAACAGGTAAGATGAATTAAAAGTAAATTTATCATGACAAGATGTTATGTACAAAAACTTTGTGCTTTAGAAAATCACCACAATATACAATTATGAGGATGATCTCCAAACAATAATCAGATCCCCCAGCAGAGCATTCTATTCAGGCCTTACTACATATATCAGCAGCCAAGAGTTAATTACAGATCAACGCACAACCACTAATATTACAGATTGTCATGAGGTGAAACTTTTAAAAAATACTGTCCAGACTTATGATTAAACTTGGCTAATAAGTTAACCACCATGGTTTTGATATTGATCAGACATGATCATGCAGAGTTATTGCCCCTTTTGACTTGGAATTTTGTGTTTTCTGGGAACCTGATTTTCTTAATTTTGTCCTTTCCCCTGTTTAGTCATTTATCAGTACATTGTGGGCAGAGGGAAGAAGGGAGGGAAGTTCTTAGTCCACTTGGGGCAGATTCTTAGTCCACTTGGGGCAGGCACACCCCTAGTTTTGTTGTGGTGTTAACCCTTTACCTAACAAATCGCCCGCATCGAGCTTATTCCAATGAGGGGTCACATGATAGGGTTTTGTTGAAATTTGTTTGGAAAAATTTGAAAAAATAGTTATTAAAATATAAAAAATGATATTCTCTACATTCGGTAAAGGGTTAAGGTTGAAGTTATGATGTGGAAATTGTTCGAAAAATATTTGTGCTGTACCAAATAAAATACAGCCAGGCATGCAAACAAGAGCTCTTTCAAGTTATCACGCCAATTCCATTGTACAGTAGAACTCACTTAATTGGATGTTACTTAACTGAACATCACTATTAATGGCATACAGCTTCCAAACACCATCTTCAGTACAAATATGGGTTATAGGGTGAACTACTTTTAATTTAGAAGAAAAAAATCTTACAATTTATTGAAGAAGTATCTCGACATCCACTGCGTTCCCCATGTATGACCTATCTGGTCTCAGTACATCCAGTTTCAGCATTTAATCTATTTTATCATGGTTGAAAAAGCTCATTGAGGTCTGTTAAACAAGATATAAAAGAGTAAATGCCAAATACCAGAAAATTACAAGTTCCTGTCAATTGAATAGGTTTTTCTGTCAGAATGGCTATTCCATTAACAGAGCCCAAATGTAATTGTATGTGAGCACAGTGGCAGAGTAGTTAGTGCATTGCACTTTAAATGAAAAGGTTGATTCTTCACTCCTGACCAAGGATATCTGCATTGTGACCTTGGGGAAGACACTTAATCCTTATTGCCCACGTGGGAGTATGATGATGCTGTGTAGTAAGGCATACTGCACATCGATGTTGCACTTGGCTTAAACCACTGCTAACTCGGCTTGTGCAGCTAGTAAGTTGGAGAGTTGAACAGTTCCTCGCCACTGCTTGTTGGTTTTCTCTGGGAACTCTGACTTCTTCCACCTGTAAAACTGTCCAACACAATGTGACCCTGTTTGTTAAAGGTGTCATTAAACACTAATAAAAAAACAAACTGTAATTATATTATTGTGTCTATCAAACATTACTGTATGTCATTAAAAATACATTGTATCACAAAACCCTTTTGTATCATGACATGGATAAAGGTTGTGCATCAATGCAATATTTCTTTCCAACGAGTGATAAATTCCTATGTTTTGGAGACAGAGTGGAAAAATAATAAATTGGAACTGCCTTTTTGGTGAATAATCATGCGAGTTCTGGCCATTATGTTAGGTAAAGGGTTAAAAATGCTTTAAATGTCTGAATTCACTTCAGTTAATTTATTTCCAACTCATCCTTTTACAAGTTGATTTGAAAAATTTACAACCACTTGTCATTGTCTGTGAACAGGTTTTATGTTTTCCTGTTTATTTGGGTTTTAATGATGCTTTCAACAACTAGGGGCACATCATGTTGGAGAGTTTTACAGGTGGAGAAAGTCAGAGTACCTGGAGAGAACCACAGAGCAGCAGTGAGCAACCTTCAGCCTCCACAACTTATTAACCAGGCACAAACAGAGTTAGCAGTGATTGAAGGCAAGTGCCATGGTGCCTTCATTAAGTGTCTTTCCCAAGGACACAGCACAGATGGTGCAGATCAGATTATTATATCCCCGAAAAAAAGTTTTCAGGGGCATATAGTGTTTTGTCATTTCTTATCAACCTACCTCAATTGTTTACAACAGGCTTGCACTACAGTGGAAGAACCTAACTCGGATAAAATACTCTCTATTTTAATCTTTCCCAAGATTTGGGAAAGAAAAGTGGTGTAAAAACACCACGAAAAAATAAGCCAAAACTGGGCTGAGCGCCATCGGCGCACACCCAGTATGGGACGCTCTTCCATAGTACAAATCCACGACTTCTGTAATAGTGCGCAATGCATAAATTCGTCATTCTTTTTCTATCCGAAGCGCGAGCAGGATTTGTTTCCTCCATATGCATTATGAAACAGTGATAATTCAACTCGTGGATAATGGTTTTCCTGTGACTGGAATTATGGATCTGAAGATCGTATAATAACAGGACTGTGTTTTATATATTCTCGTTTATATTTTCAACCACTTTCTCATTGTTTATTAATTACTATTCTGTTTTCGCGAATGTTTTGCGACATTGTGTCATCACGATTCGACAATGAATTTTTTCGGTTGATAAAAAAATTTATTGGAGTAGGTGTCGGCCTTCTGGATTCTGCCACCTTCTCTCGTAGTTGAGGGTGTTCTTCTACTTTCTGTTTCTGTTGAGTTCACCTTTTTCTTCTACTGCTCTCACCTCTGTTCTTTCCAGTTCGGTTCCTTTAGGGCAATTCCTTTTGCCCTCGCCATTGGTGCGTTCTCGTGTCCGTTTCGTCCGCACCCGCAGGTGGTGTGGAATGCAGTCGTTTCGGGAGCCTCCTGACTCGACCACGTCTGATGTGAGTTTACCCCCCTCCGTGGGGGATGTGCAGCTCCTCCCACACCTGGCGGGGGGACACTGTCATTTTGGGGCCGCCCGACTCGACCACGTCTGGTGTGAGTTTGCCCCCCTCGGTGGGGGATGTACAGCTCCTCCCACTCCCGGGGGGGGAGGGGGGGTGAACGCTTTCGTTTCGACCACATCTGATGAGTATTGCTCCTCCTCCATGGGGGATGTGCAGCTCCTCCCGCACCAGCGGGGGGTGGGGACCGCTGTCGTTTCGGGGCTTCCCGATTCGACCATGTCTGGTGAGAGTTATTCCCCTTCCATGGGGAATGTGCAGTGTTTTTACTGTGGTGGATACTGCATGTGCAGTGTTTTTACTGTGGTGGATACTGCGGGAGATGTTGGTTTTCTGGTGTCGAGAATCTGGTTCCGGGACTATGTGCCCTCTCTAGTCGACATCTGAGGCTGTCACTAGGGTTGTGACTCCTCCTTTGGAGGCCGAGCTTGGTGGCTCTCTCCGCTTTTCCGCCAGTTCCAACAGCTCCCGTCCTATCTGCTGCTACTGCTGTTCCGTCTACAACGTCATTGGGCACCGTTTTTAGCCGGCCTCGGCTTCTCCCTGCCAGGGTCTGCAAGGATGTCTGTAGTGTGGTTGTGGGGTTTCGGCCTCAGCCTTCCCAGACTTCCACTTGGCGAAGTCAAATGGGGCTGCCGACCGAACCCCATACGGTGTCCTCTCAGCCATTGAGCACAGTAGTTTTATACCTGCAGTGGTCTGCTGCGGTGTCTGGTTGTGTAGACGTGGGGGTATCGGCCTCAGCCTTCCCCGACTTCAACTCGGCGAAGTTGGAAGTGGCTGCCGGCCGGACCCTCTCCTGTGGTCTCTGCGCCGTCGAGCACCACAGTTGTCATTGGATTCGGTTGTTCTTAGTGGGACACTATGAACTCCGTGGCGTTTCCGTCCACTCATTCTGGCCACACGACCAGTTTTGGGGGTCCAAAGTGTTTTGTGCAGACTGGACCTTCTGCCCTGCAGAGGTCAGCAGTGACTCTCATGAGTTCCTGCTATGTTGATCCTCGGGGTGTGTCACACCCCTATACACGTCTGCCTTCAGACGTTTTCTGCCACCTGTCGTCCCACGTCGGGTCTTTTGGAGGATCGTGACCCTTCACTGGTTCAGAGGGTCAGAGGTGAAGCCACTTTGCCGGTTCGTTCCCCTGTCGAACCGGTCAGTACGGGCAGTGAGCTTAGGGAGGTCCTCTCCTTACTCACTCAGGTTCTGTCAACGAGCCTTCCTGTTGCTTCCAGCGAGGCAGCGAGTAGTTTCCAGGCGCCTCCTATGGCGCCGCCTCCCGGGATTGGAAACAGGCCGCTTTCTGATCCCCTGGTGTTCCGACACCATGGGAGGCGTCGGCTGGTTTGCCCATGATGGGCTATGTGTCTTCTGACTCAGGGGAAGAGTCAGACATGCTTGATGTCGAGAGCCAGCAGTCTTCGGACTTGGGGGCAGCTCTTGATTTCATGTTTGGGTTCCTTCCGGATCTCAAACCATCTAACAAGTCGACAGTGTCAGCCAGGCCGCGATCATCGGTCGTGCGCCAACAGTCTATGGAGCAACCTGCTTCTGGGCGTCTTCGACCATGCCCTTCGGTACAGTTGGTTGAAGCATTTTCAGCTTTGGACTCCAAGCTAAGTTCCAAGGCTGTGAAGGCTCCGTTCTTCACCAGGGTTGACACCTTTTTGCCTCCGGCGCGTTATCGTTCCTACGATTCCGCCAATCCATCGGTCTACCAGACTTTGACGGTTTTGGATCAGGACTCCAATTCCCTCGGGCTTTCCAAGTCCAAGTCTGCCGTCATTCCGATGATGACTCTGGAGTCCACATTGGGCTTATCGAGAGAGATGCTTGGTATGCTTTCTCTCTCCGATCACGTCGTCTCAGCTTTTGCTGCTTATCTGCCTTCAGATAAGTTTGACGAGGTACAGGCTCCTTTGCGTGTGCTGTCCAAGGCGCTCATGCATCTTACTCACACGCATGCCTGTAACACGGCTATCTGGAATTAGTTCGAAGGGACTCTGTGCGGGACACAGGCCGATCCCTTCCTGAGGAGCAGTCCGCTACTCTTCGATCTGCTTTTTTGGCAGGTCCGCAACTTTTCCATGATTCTGTGTTGACGGTCCGGTGTGACGTCCTACGCCATTCCAACGATCAGCTGCTGTTTTCTTCAGCTTGATCAGCCTTCTAGGGTAGGCACGGGCCGTTCCAAGCCTAACAAGTACCCTCTGCTTCCTCTGCGAAGCAAGAGGGGCTGATCCTTCTGCCACCGCTTCTACTTCTTACTCAAGGGGTAAGGGTAAGCGTCGACAGTCTTGAGGGAACTCCCAGGATTCTTCATTCAGTAGAGGTGTTTTCTCCTCTAGTGAGCCTTGTCAGGGTTCGCAATGAAGGTCCTCACCTCGACTCGTCCCAGGTTGGAGGAAGGATAGCAGAGTTCGCAGACCGTGGGCCACCATCACATCCGATCCTTGGATGTTAGATGTTGTTTGGTCCGGGCTGCGAATATCTTTCCGACGGCACTCCACTCTGTCCGGGGTGCCTTTTTCCAACCACAGTTCCTTCAGACATTTTACGTCGGGAACTTTTGTCCACGGAGATAGACAAATCTCCTGACAAAGGGGGCGATTGAGGTCATCAAGAACATTAGGTCAGTGGGTTTCTATTCCCGCCTGTTCTTGGTGCCGAAGAAGGACGGCCGACTCCGACCGGTTCTCGATCTGAGTTTCCTGAACCAGTCTATCATTGCTGCCAAGTTCAGCATGGAGACTTTAATGTCGGTCCTCCGTTCCATTCACCAGGGAGATTTCGCTTCCAGCTTTGACCTGCGAGACGCTTACTTTCACGTTCCGATTCATTGGGCGTTACGGAAGTATCTCAGGTTCTTTTTTCTGGGGCGAGTTTACCAGCTCAAGGCCATGCCTTTCGGCCTCAATCTGGTTCCTTGGTCCTTCACCAGACTGATGTCGCATGTGATAGCTTTCCATCGCACACAGTCCAGGGTGACTACTTCGGCATATCTGGACGATATCCTCCAGGGGCATTCCAATGCTGCCTTCCTGGAGTCGGATGTCGCCACTCTGTTGAGCTTGCTCACGTCGCTACGTTTCAGAGTCCACGAGGAGAAGTCGGACCTGGTCCCTTCTCGGTCGTTTTATCATCTGGGGATGGCTTTCCACACACAATTCAATTTGGTGGCGGTTCCCCAGGCCAAGGCTGTGATTCTCTCAGCTTTTGCTCCGACTCTGACCCAGTCCACTTCCGCGACGGCTCGGAGTTTTCTCCGGCTAATCGGTCTCTGCTGTTCGGTGACGGATCTCATTCCTCTAGGTCGGCTGCGTGTCAGACCTCTCCAACACTTTCTGCTCAGTCGTTGGAGGCCGAATGTAGATTTTCTGGATCTGGTGCTTCAGTTTCCAGACTATCTTTATCCTCACCTTCTCCTCTGGGCGGATGTCCAGTGGCTTTCGCAGGGTGTTCCGTTGGACTTACCCACGTCCGATCACGTTCTGACGGCAGATGCCAGCGATCTCGGATGGGGTGCAACGTTGGATCCTCTAGGTCTTTCCTTTCACGGGATGGTGGACCAGGATCATGCAGCTCTACACATCAACCAGAAGGAGCTTCTTGCTCTTCTTCTGCGTTTCAGGCAGTGGATCCCTCACCTGTCGAATATCCAGGTCCTTCTGTTGTCCGACAATTCGACAGTGGTTGCTTACATTCGGAACCTGAGTGGCACGCACTCAGTTCCAATGTACGAATTGGCTTGGGATCTTATACTGCTCGCTCAGGATGTCCACGCCGCGGTGGCTGTTCGTCACATTCCCGGTCGCCTGGACGTCCTAGCCGACTCCCTGTCCCGTCGGGGCAGGGTCATTTCCACCAGGTGGATGCTCCACATGGCGGGTTCCATCGATCTCTTGTGACTAGTTGGAACTATCCGGTGGACACTTTCGTGTCCCCGTGTCCAGATGCTCTGGCTTTTGCCGTGGACGCTCTGGCCCACCTTTGGGATGGTCTTGTCGGCTACGCCTTCCTACCGGTTCCGATTCTGCCTCAGGTTCTCACCCAGATATGAACCTGCAGTCGTCGAATCCTTTCTATCACACCCGTCGCTTCGGTGGGTGTGGATGCGGCGGTTCTGGCATGTCTCCCTCTACCTCGCGACTTTCTTTGCCAAAGTCGCCCGGGAGGTTTTCAAGTTGACCCGACTTCATTGTGCCATGTCTTTTATCGGGTCCTGTCTCCTCCGTAGTGGTTTTTCGAGACATGCAGTGGAGTTGCTTTTCTTCAAGGAGGCACTCACTCCACTGGTTTAGCCTCTGTGGCTAAGTGGAAGGTTCTTCTGTCGATGGTGTGCGATCACTCTGTTGCTTCTGTCACTCCTTCGATCCCACTGCTTGCGGAGTTTTCTGGCATATGTTTGTTTCTGGGGGTCTCCAGCAATGGGTACTTGTCCATGCTTCGGAGACATTTTTTTCCTATGTGATACCGCATTGTTTCGACATTCATCCTTGCCTCTCCGAGCTTGTTCAGCTCTTTTCCTTGAAAAGGCCTAGGACTTTGCAGTTTACTCCAAGGTGGTCACTTTCTTGGGCGCTGCTCTGCTTGGGGGTGGGGGGCGTTCACGCCTTTATCCTGGATGAATATGCGTTTTCCCACATGCCAGATCTCTCCTGCATCCATTTCTTGATGGACTTGTCTTGCTATTCATGCAACTTCCGCTCGTCTAGCTTCTGGTGATTGTATTACCAATTATTTTTTCTGCCACGAGGTGCGTGCATTGTCTTCCTCTTTTAATAACTCTGTCATGTTGTCGGATGACTGATGTTATACTGGCCGCCTTCTGGAGAAATGCTACTTTCTCCTTTTCTCTGCGACAGTTGCAGGGGCCGACAGAGACCCGTGGGGCCCTCTTTCTTTGGCTCAGGATGTTGTCTATCCAAGCTTTTCAGCTTTTTTCAGGGTCGGTTCCAGCTTTGTGCTGTTACTGCCCTTTTCTGTCTGTGCGTCGCACTTCACCATACGCCTCATCTTTCATTGGCTTTTCTAATGTTTGTGATGCTATGGTTTGATAGGCCTAGGGATCTCTTCCTCTGCCCACGGTCCCAGTGCTCTTGAGTTATGTGTGGGTTGGTTATGTGCTTCCCTCCAGCCTTTTGTCTATTCAGCCTGTTGTAAACAATTGAGGTAGGTTGATAAGAAGTATAAATTTTATAGTAAATTTCCTTTCTTATTATACCTACCGAAATTGTTTACATGAAGGCCCTCCCGTCTTCTTATTCGGGTAAGAATCCTTCCTCCCCACTGATCACATAACTCCTGTGTTGTTCGGAATCAAAAGAATGATGAATTGATGCATTGCGCACTATTACGGAAGTCGTGGATTTGTACTATGGAAGAGCGTCCCATACTGGGTGTGCGCCGATGGCGCTCGGCCCAGTTTTGACTTATTTTTTCGTGGTGTTTTTACACCACTTTTCTTTCCCAAATCTTGGAAAAGATTAAAATAGAGAGTATTTTATCCGAGTTAGGTTCTTCCACTGTAGTGCAAGCCTGTTGTAAACAATTTCGGTAGGTATAATAAGAAAGGAAATTTACTATACAATTTATACTTCCATCCATCCATCTGTCCGTCAGGAAGATTTTCGTGTCTGCTCCATAACTTTGAGATGCTTTGTTTGATTTTGTTGGAACTTAGCATACATTTTGCCTATGGGAAGACGATGTGTCACGTGCAAAAATTTTCTTTGTTCAATGGATGTCAAGGTCACAGATCAAGGTAATTGCGACATCAGGGCCTAGTCACTTCTGAGTGACAATCTCTTGTTTTTCAAAGATGATTTGAAACATGAGTATTTTTTCAAAAGATATAATGTTACAAGTCTTAATTCATCACGAGTTTGTTTATAAATAATTGTTTTGTTACTATTTATTGGAGAGTGCCTGTTGGCACTCTCCATCAAATGGTAACAAAACAATTTTATAAGAACAATTTTTTCCAACTACCACACAAATAACAAGGTTATGCACACAGTGTAAATCCACGAAAGTGGCTTGTAGCACTCAACCAGTTAAAGACCAATGCTCTAACCAATCAGCTAGTAAATTCCTGAGTAGTTTTTAGTGGGGCTGCAACTAATGCATTTCAAACTCATGTTCTTGGCAATCCACTCACCTGACACACTTTCCGAACAAAATAAAAATACTTCACAGTATATTCCAAGAGTAATTTTTATATGCACGTTTGATAAACGGGACGTATTATGTAAATGGTCTCGCCATCCGTCTGCCCGTCCATCTGTCTGTCCGTCCATGGACACATTTCATTTCCGGACGATAACTTTAGTTATAATGGTTTCAGCTGAGTTAAATTTGGCTTATGGATTTAGTACAACAAAATACAGGTTGGGTTCGATTTCCATCTTTAGCGGCCCATTTTTAGTAGAGTTATGGCCCTTTATTTTTATTTTGTGAAGACCTCAGATCGCTTAATATGAAAGTGTGAAAACAGGTGAATTACCCTTCACCCCAGACAGGGCAGGGGATGGACAATGATTGGAGGGCGTGGGGGGGGGGGGGGGAGACAGACATAGTCGAGTCAACAAAAATTTCAAACTTTACCCCATAGAAACTTGTGCATGTTCCAGTTTTGACGGGTGTATGTTGCCCCGTTAGGTGGTGCTCTTGTTCAATTTCAAATTATGAATAAAAAAATAAAATTTGGGTCTTGATTGTATCAAGCTAAATAATTATGCTCATTCCAGCCAATGAGGTGTCATGAACAATATTCTGGAAGAGGTAGATTAGATAATGAGACAAAATATTGAGTACTTGTTATTCGATGTACTAGGCTGATTCAACATTGACCACAAATTTCTTTATTTTTCTAGGCCAGGGACATTACCTTTATATAGAAACATCTCTTCCAAGAAAAATGAATGACACTGCTCGTCTGGAATCACCAACCATAGGTTCTACTAAAGGAGCTTGTTTCAGATTTTGGTATCATATGTATGGTGCTCAAATTAAAACCTTGAACCTATATACCAAAGTTGGATCTCATCTTGGAACACCACTGTGGACGAAAACTGGATCACAAGGAAATCAGTGGAAACAAGCAGTTGTTGATGTTAGTTCTACTCAACCATTTGAGGTATTTTTGTTTAATCATCTTTCTTTCTTAATAGCTATTACAATGGTTCTTCTTCAATGTGTAGTACACCTTGAATGGTACAAGTATTTTTTGTTAGTTTGGTTATTTTCCTCATCCATTAACCCTTTACCCAATGCAGACGATATCAAAATTTATTATTTTAAATATCATTTTTTTAAATTTTCAAAAAATTTCAACAAAACCATATCGTAACCACTCATTGGAACGAGCTCAATGAGCTCATTCCAAAGAGGGGTCACATGATATGGTTTTGTTGAAATTTAAAAAAAAAAAATTTCAGCTGCTGAATTTGCAAATTACACAAAAGGATGTGGCCGATTCGTTGGGTAAAGGGTTAAGTTCAAAGTGTTTAGTTCAATGACCAAATCTGATTCTGTTTATAGTAAGGTTGGTACTATAGTGTTTGTATTTAATCATGTTTATATGGGTTGGGGGAATGTAGAGCTCTTTTCTATAAACTATGCAAAGATGTGCATTAATAAAATTAATAAGAAAAATACAGTAACCAAATGACACTTGGAAATTCATCAACACAGTTTCTAGGTAGATAAATAAAGCAAATAAAGTAAGCATTATTTGAATGCCAAGAAGAGAAATGTCTTCCATCTTATCCAATATGATTTAACTAAAACTATACTTTTCAGTAACATAAAAATTAAAGCATGATTATTTTCATAAATACTTGTCAATAATTCCTCATTATGACTAGCTTATACATGTGAGTAGTTTGTAGTGAAGTTTGTAGTGAAGTGCATTTTCAACAATTCTGCAATATTTTCACATACTTTACAAAATTTCTATGCGCATACTGGTGCATATAGCTATTTTGTTTGTGATTACTCTGCTTCTTAACGAACAGAATTGTTGAGCTTATTTGCTTTGATATATATTTATTACAAGTACAATATAAAATGTTTTATATTTTTTATACTTTCTCTTTATGGCTTGAATTTTACACCAGCACCCATGGCCTTAAACTTTTTATTTATTTATTGGTCTTTTAAGGTCACATACTTATGTACAATGGCTAATCTTGACCGTGACAGTTTTACGGGTGGAGGAAGCTGGAGTTCCCTGAGAGAACCACAGAACATCAATGAGCAACTGTCTGCTCCTCAATATTCTAACTCTGTTTGAGCTCCGCTCAAGCAGGATTACAGTGGTTGAAGACATGTGCATCATCGACATTAGTACACAGCATCATCATGCCCCCATGTAGGCAACCGGGATAAAGTGCCTTGCCTGAGGACACAACGCAGGTCGTCCCTGACAGGGATCAAACTCGGGACCTCTAGCATAGAAGTCCAACAGTCTACCACTGAGCCACAATGCACCTTGGCCTTAAACATCATGTGATGCATTGCACATTGCATAGTTTTACTGTGCCACAAATCTTCTGTTAATATACAGAGAACACCCTTTTTAAGGATAAAAATATCGAAATTTGGACACAGTGACCTCATAAATCTGCTTTTGCATTCCAGGAGCACGATACATCCTAACTTCATAAAATAAATAGCTTCTCTGTGAATTTGTGTGGTAGACCAATCAATATTTTCAGCAACCAGCTGCCACTTTTACACACTGAAAATATTAATTCGTCTACAACCAGGCCTTTAGATTTGTCTACTTTGGGGACACAGCAGACATTGAAACTTTTTTTTGAAATACTGTCTGTTTGGAATGTCCTTTGTTTCTCTGGGCAAAATTGGTGCCTTGGAATATCTATGGGGCCTTATTCTAATTCTGATCACTTTCAACTATAATAGAACAGGTGCTCCAGCCTGCTGTCTCTGGGCTATTGTGGATAAACTCAAAGCTAACTTTGTCAGGGTGTTAGCCTTTGTTTCTATGCAAGACTGGGATTTCTACTGTTATAGAACTGGTGCTCCAATATCTTGTCAACATTATGTGGGAAAACTTGAAGTTAAATTTATAAGTGCCTTGGCAGTTGTTTCTAAGCAAGTCATGACTTCCTACATAGGTAACCGAGATTTGCCTAGAAACAACTATAAAGCCACAGGATGTAGACTGTCATTGAGTAGCTAAAATGTATACAGATATACAGACCTTTGCAGATGAAATCATTTGAAGAAAAATAGACAAGAAAGCATAAAAAACAAGCCATGCTATGTGTTATGTCCTTTAATTACTGTAATTTTGGGGCACTAGTTACCCGTGTGAGTTTGACAGAATTTAAAGGCCTGCTACAACCCATATAATGAATAGCAACTCTTCTCATTGATGGCATTGAACTAATACATCAGACTCCACAAGGGTTCAAATAGTTGAAACAATTTAGCCAATGTACACAATTCAAAATTTGGGATTTTTCTTATTTTTTCACAAACTTTAAACAAAGCATATCATGTGACTCCCCCCCCCCCTTTGGAATGAGCTTGATGAGCTCTTTCCACTGAGAAATCACATGATATGGTTTTGTTGAAAGATTCTGAAGACTTTATCTTTTTTCAACTGCTCAGTTTGTAAATTATGTTTCCACTTTGTTAGATAAAGGGTTAATGCAATAGTAAATGAATTGTATGCATTTTTTCAGATCACCATTGAAGGAGTTCGTGGTCAGAGCTGGTTAGGAGACATTGCAGTTGATGACCTTTCTTACTCGCCAATGCCATGTCCATCAACAAGTGGTGAGAATTTGAAAAATAGCTTCATTTAATAGATACTTGTATATAATTTATTCTGCCATGTTAAATCATTCGTTGCAGGCGTGTGAAGATTTTCTATCAAATTACTCATCATCAAAATCTGTCTGATTTGGAATTTAGTGATGGTCTGTAGGCAAATCATAATTTTGGAAGATCTACCATTGAACATACGTTTACTAGACTTGTTGTTACATAGCGAACACTGGCAGAATATTGGGCTGTTAAAAATAGAAGTTAGTCTTCTATATGAAAGAAGAGAATCCTGGAGGACTGTAACTGAAATTGGTGAGAAGATGTTAGAGCAAAGAGGTCTTTGGGTGGCCTGTGTAATAAAGAAAAGCCAGTATTTGAGGAGTTCCTGAATGGCACTTTTGTGGGGTTCACTCATGTTCAAACTGAGATTGAGGGGGTTGGTGGAGCTTAGGGGGAAAATGGAAAAATATAGTAACAAGGAGTGCCAAATGTGTAAGTATGGAGTAATGGATATGTTGGAGTGCATTCTGTTAGAATGTCCAAAATATCAGCCTGACAGAACTATTTTCACTGGGTGTATAATGAGAAAGTGGGATGGCAGATTAAAGGACCTTACTGGGTGACACAAAGGAAAGGGTTACTATGTTGCTTGGGAAGAAAGAAGAATGGGGTAGCATCAAACAATTTGCTTCTGGATGTTGGGAGGCTAGAAGGTGTTGGGAAGGGAGTGGTATTTGGGAGCAAAGAGATAATCAAGTCCATGTCACTCCAGAACCATGACAAATCAGGGCCTGGCCAATTTGTTGTTATTATTTTTTGTTATTATTATTATAACTGTATGACATTGATTATCTAAATCCTTTAGTGAAAAGTTTGTGCCATATACTAAAAAGACAGCCAAGACTTGCCTAGAAACCACTGCCAAGACCCTTAAAATGTAACTTAAAAGATTACCCAAAGACTCGATGATAGAGCACCTATTTTGTTGCTGTAAAAATGAGCAAAGTTGGAATTAGGCCTTCAAGGGTTAAAAGGTCCAAAACTTTTTCTAAACTTCCAGTTATAAAACAGCCTGCAAATCTAGTGGATTTTTAAAGCTTTCAAGTCATGTCTTGGCTTGCTGAATGGGCAGACAATAATTATCTTGAAATCATTCCCCAGATAAATTGTTTATTTCCAGAAATACTTCCTTGAAATTGCATGATGATGTGATGAGACACTTGTTATGATGTTGTAGAGATTAAAAAAGTCAGAATTTGGCCTCTACATTTTAAAGCAGTTTCATTAGCATATATCTTCTGTGTCAAACAAGTTCATTTCTATTCAAGTTTTTTCATATTTTCATCAATTTAAAATCCCTCAGCACATGATGCTAAGAACTTCGAAATGGATGATGTGGGGCAAGCCCCTTTTGACCCACTCTAACTGTTTAATGATATTGTTGTGTCTGGGCACGGCAAAGGAACAAAGAGGCTGTGGTACTCAGCGGCATTTGTGCTTCTTTTTCTTGTGTTGTTGTCTGGAGCTTGTGGCTTTGGTGGCTGTCAGTGAGCCCTTGAGGCTTCCATTTGTCGTAGCATTTCATATGCAGCTGCTGTGGGCTTTTTGTGGTCCGAAGGGAGAGGGGAGTGAGGATTGGGCAGTGGCGAGAGGATTGGGCAGTGGCGAGAAAGCAAATTCTGTTTCCACCTCAGTCTCCACAGGGTGTTCCACATCCAACTGTTCCAGTTGGGGGAGCCGGCAGTTGGTTGGGTTTGTCTGTGGAAGTAGGAGGGGAAGTGGTGGTTGTTTCTGACTGTTTCCTTTCCTCACTTTTCTCTCTCTTCTTCTCCAAGAAAGCCTCCAGGCATTGGTCATCCCTCTGCTTGGTGGATGGGCTCTTCTTTCTTTTCTTCCTTCTGTTTTCAGGGCCTCCAGACTCCCTCAGGTGAGGACCAGTGTGAGAGGAGGTCCTCTCACCAAAGGTACTACCTTTCCCCAAGGGGGTGGTGCGTTGTCTTCTGTCTTAAATTCCAAAGTCAGGTGGATGCTCTTGCCTTTCACCTGGAGAGTCCAGGTGATGGGACAAAAGATACCCAGAGCTGAAATGGTTTTCTTTAATCTCACTGGTAATCATGCAAGGTTTCCATGATGGCTAATCAAGGTGTTCACGCTCTGAAGTCAGAGGTGCGAATGATCAATCATGGAAAAAAAAACCCTTAAGCACTGGTTCTGTTTTTTCCATGATTGATTATTCGCACCTCTGACTTCAGAGCGGAAACCATTTGATTCCCTCTATGGCACTATTTTGCACTTGTAAGACATATATTTAACCAACTATACCTTGTTTGACATAGCTCACAGAGCTCTTTCAAGCATGATATAGTTGGTTAAATTTTCAGCTGCGTTATGGGGAATTTTCACTGCTTAAGATGTTGGTTTGCCACATAATGGTGTAAGTAGTTAAATTTCTGATTCCAACTAATTTCAAAACTGTTTTGTAAATAAACAAACAAAAGAATTATAATAATAATAAAAAGCCTCCTTCCCTGAATCATAAAATTGAGGAAAAATTACCTGAGAAACAATTTTTTTTTATAGTCATGAATGCAAAAATAGTCTCCATCTCTGATCAGATTGTGTTTTGGTCACAACACTCTTATATCACTGAGCTGTATTTTTGTCAATAAAACATTGAAAATTTAAGCCTGAGGGAAGGTAAATAAATGAAAATAGCATCTGATATTCAAAGTTCTGGCATTTCTTTTTTGACATGTGAGATTCTGCAGTGCTGTAGGTAGAAAAACAAACCAAAGAATTTTAGACTGAATCATGATGCAGCCAAGATCCAGTTGAAATTTTCTGCCCACTTGTGTAATCACAGTACATGTATCATGACTTAATTGCATGCCTGGTAGTAGGATAATCCTTGTGAGTTACAGGCCATTGTCAAACACCAAATCATTTACCACACCTTTAGTACAAATTTGACCTCTTAACTACATATAGGTCGAAATGGGGTAAATGGTTAATTGAATATAAATGCAGTAATCTATTGGGAATTATACAGATAACTGAAAAATACATCTATATTACAGACATTTTAGTCTTCAAAACTTAAAATGTGAGTATTTAATCTATTATGTCTTGATGGACAGAGCTCTGTCAAATAATTCATAATGACTTAAATACTCAGTTCATTAGCAGAGCATAAGAAATTAATTAAACTTCAGCCAATTGTATATCTCTTTTGAATGATTATTTCAACATTTTACTGTGGAATCTTTTTTGTGGAAAAAGCATTGAATAAAGGCTTGCTAGCATTTTTCTCTCAAGCACATTTATATGTACAAAACTATATTGTTGAAACAAGGTGAAAGTTTCAGTAAAAAATAAGATTTTTTGATGATGGAAGGTATCCAAAGATTCTGCTTTTTTTTATAGCATATTCATGTGATTTTGAAGACACAAGAAAGTTATGTGGGTTTACTCAAAGTAAGAATGATATCTTTGATTGGACTCTTGGAACAGGACAAACTAGCAGTTTAGGGACAGGTCCGGCAAATGATCACACCTACGGAACAAGTCGAGGTTTGTTGAAATTCATTTATTCCTGTATTGTATAATGTCTGATCTATATATTTTCACCTTCACTTAACTGGTTGAGTGCTAGAAACCACTATCAGGGCTTTTCTGAAAAGTGCTGAAAGCCACTTTCGTGGCTTTACACTGTATGCATTATCTTATTATTTGCATAGTAGTAGAAAAAATCTTCATATAAAATTTTGTTACAATTTATTGGAGAGTGCTAAATGGCACTCTCCAATAAATAGTAACAGAACAATTATTTATGAACAAAATCTGGCTAAACTTAGGCTTCCCTTAAGGTAGCATTGTATCTTTAAAAAAACAACAACTTATGTTTCAAATCGCCTTTGAAAAATTATTTAGTTTAAACAATATTTATTTCAATTATCAGAGAGAAGATATACAACAATGAAATGTTTGTGGATTCTACAGTAAGCTGAAAGCTTATAAAGGTCATTTGAAAAAAAAAAATTGCATTCTATCAGTTAAGTACATTTGTTAATTGAATTTAATTAAGATATCAGGATTATGTGAGCTTCCCATAATGTAACACATCCAAATTGCTCGTTGTTGCTCGGTGGTTCTCTCCGGGTACTCTGGCTTCCTCCACCTGTAAAACTGTCATGGTCATGATTGGCCATTGTGCATAAGTATGTGCTCTTAAACACCAATAAATAAATAAATAGCACATCCAAATGGGGAAGAATGAGCAAGTGTTTTAATTTTAGGCATCAGGATCTTTGTCAGTGTTTTCTTTTACATAAGTAACTCTAACCGTGGTATATGCGAAATTGTTTATACAAAATTTTATCTTGCCTTCTTTAACCCTTTACATAACACAAATACATGCAGTTGACATCACTTTCAAAAACATTTCTTGAATAACTAAATATTTTTTATACCCCCCCTCCCTCCACTTCTTCAAGTGGGTGATATATTGTTGTTACCCAGTCCATCCATATATAGGAATGGCCTAAATTCTTGTGCGTGCAGTTCCTCCTACATTTATGAACCTATTTAAATGAAACTTCGCAAACATGACCACTAACAACTGAAAATGCACATTTTTGAACTTTTAGATTTCTGAGATTCTTGTGTGTGCAACTCCTCCCACAGTAATGAACCAATTTTGATGAAACTATTAAACATGGACATATTTCTGAATTTTTAATCTGCGAGTATTTAAACAAGGTTATCTTACCTTGAACTTGGAATATTTAATATACATTTCTGTGTGAGATTCCTGTGTACACACATCTCAAACATGGACACTAACAACTGAACATATGCATATCAAACTTTTTAGTGTGCGACGATTTTAATCAAGTTATATCCCCTCGTACTTAGATTTATTATAGATTTCTTTACAATATTCTTATGTGTGTAACTTATTTGTTGAATCTTTTCAAATTTGACCACTAACAAGTCCCAAATTTTCAATCTATGACAATTTCAATCTTGTTATTGCCCATTTAACTTAGATTTTATTATTTATTTTAGATTTCTATTTGAGATTCTTATGTGTTCAGTTTCACCATTTATGAATTGATTTAGATAATGTTTCTCAAACATGACTACTATGTATGTTTCTAGATTTTAAATTTGCAGAGATTTCAACCATGTTATCTCTCCTTGAACTCAGAATTCAACAACTTGAATTCAGAAGATTTAATACTATATAAAATTTTTGTGTATGAAATGTCTCAAACATGATCACTAGCTGGTGAACATTCACATATTCCAAATTTTTAATCTGCAATAATTTTATAATTTTAACTAAGTAACTCCTCTTGAACTTAGATATAATACAGATTTTGGTATTTCTGTAAGCAACTCATCCTACACAGTTGATCTGGTTTTAATGAAACTTGATGGAAATGATCTGGATGTGCATATTTTCACAAATTTCAGGCTGTGACAATTTTGAACAATGTATCTCCCCTTGAACATAGATTTAATATAGATTGTTGAATGACATTTTTGGGTGTCCATGTCCTCTTACATTTCTGAACAAATACTTCTCAGACAAGTGAATGTCTGCATATTCCGAAATTTTAAAGTTCCTCATTCTGAGGTGCATTCTGTAAAGCCAGAAGTACAGTACGGCTGCCATGGACTGGTCACTTTCCATGGGTGAGCAATATTTTCACGTATACAATAATATTAGATTCCAAACACTAATTTTTAGGAATAATCATCAACCCAGTGCTTCATTAATTAAAAATTTTGGTTATGATGACTTTTATTACCTGGTAAACGCATGAATTACAACCAGTCCACAGTGACTGTACTGTACTAGGGGTATTAATGAACTTGGTGATAATTATACTCAGATTTTGGCTCAGAAACATAGCTTATGACCCTCAGTTGGAAGGAGCTTAATGAGCTTTTTCCAATAAGGAGTCTTGAGCTATGTTTTTTTAGCAAAAGTTTAAAAAAATAAATTTGAATGATAATATTTGTGGGTAGTGCTGAAAGATAATATGGCTATTAATTTTGGTGAAGTGTTAAACCACCTATGCCCTGAGGCAACAAAAAGTACAAGAAAACGTACCATTAAGAAAGTACTGATGTGTAAAGAATATATACACTTTTTGGGTGGATCCGACGATGTTTGTGTTGGCATTATGTGTAGTCTCACGTCAACAAATTCTAACAATATCTAAAAAGTATTCTGTAAAATATTGCAAGACTTGTCTGTGAGTGATGTAAGTTAAAGGGTCAAATAGTATCTTCTTGTGGAAATCAACCATTTTTTATTTTTCACAGGTCATTACATGTTCACTGAATCCAGTCGCCCCCGTAAGCCAGCAGATAAAGCAGTACTCAACAGCCCTATATATTCTTCAACAATAGGACAATGCTTGCAGTTCTACTACCATATGTATGGTGTGAATATGGGAACACTTTCTGTGTACAAGCTTTCGCCAAACAATGTTCAGACTTTGCTGTGGCACAAGAGTGGCAACCAACCAAACAAATGGATTTTAGCTCAAGCCTCCATATACAGCACTTCTAATTTCACTATACAGTTTGTAGGAATATTGGGTAATGGTTACAGAAGTGATATGGCTATCGATGATTTCAGTCTTAAACAAGGAAAATGTGGCCTACCAGGTAATAACTTGATAATTTCACTTTCTACTACCATCTAATCATGCTAGTGGCCATTTTACCCCTTTATAGAAGCATTAGAGAATTGGTAAAGTTTACCCAGGAATGTGCACAATGCACCCCAATAATTTTTTTTTTTTTCTTTCGGAACATATCTTCTGATTACTTACAGGGATGAACTCGATAATTTTTTTCCAAGGAGGGAACCATAAGTTAATAAAAGCCTTGGAAATAAGTTAATTTATTGAACATCACTTACTGCTCAAAGCTAATGGTTCAGCATGTTTTTCTTGTTAAATGTTGTTTACCTTTTCTATCAAAAAATTATCCCTACAATCCCAAGACTTCACAGTTTTATAGACCTCTTCCTTTTGCAGACCTGTATTTCACAGAATATAAGTGTTTGCTTGAGTGATAACTTTGCTCCATGGGTGTTTAACCACTCTCCATCTGCTGTACACAGCATTGACTGATTTACTCCATCATAAAGATATTTCAAGTAAGACAATACTGTGAGTATTGTGAACATGATGTTCTGAAAGGAAGTCAAGAGTACATTTTATTTAAAATGAACCAGTAAGAATTTGTACTGGAAATGTTAAAAAAAAAGAACTGAGAAGCTTAATGAGCCTATAAAACCACAATCTTCAAAGATATGTTGGAGTTCAAAATATAGTCTCAAGCTGTTTGATCACCCCTGTTCATTTATTTTTGAAGCTGATCATTTAGCAGGATTACCTCATTACAACCTCATTGAATTTAAACTACTGAAATGTGACAATCAACTGGTCAAGTAAGCTGATTCAGTTCAGATTGTTGTTATTACGGTCATACATAAATTACTTTTTCCATCTTCACAGCACATCATGCCCTGATCCCCTGGCATCTCAAACAAAAAGAACTAAGCAGCTGCTATCAATATCAAATTGTCATACAAAATAAGTAAAGATTTTAAATGAATACATGAAATGGTCAGTTGGTTTATCAATTTTATCTTGGTTTGTATCCAAAATAGAGTACATTTGTCTCCATTCATGAATTGTGCTTCTAGTCCTTGGAAATAATACTGGAACTTGACACTGATCTTTGGAATAGTTTCTGAGAGAACTTCCCAAGGATCAAAGCCAAGGGCTAATGTCAGTGGCATAGCTACAGAGGGGGAAACTTGTCCCTCGAGATGGGTAATATACTGAATAACCAAATTGATACCATATCATGGGGATAACGAAAAGAACCAATAGTTGAATACCGAAACTAAATTTGAAAAAAAAAAAATTTCTTTCACTATTTATAAGGCCTTGTTAAGGCTTCATAACATTTGAAAGGGTCATTTTCATGAAAGAGGTCACAAATTTTCTTTTCAGTTTTGTTAACCCTCATTGGTCTGGCAATTATTCAAAATTCACACTTGACAACAACCTGTACATGTCCAGTTGCTCAGAAGTTATTTTTAGCTTAACTTGACAAAGTCAAGATAAGCTATTGCCATCACGTGTGCAGAAGTCTGTTCGTCTGTTCACATTTTCTTTTAGCACAGTCTACACCCTGTAGTTCTTGTCCGATCATCACGGAATTTCATATGGAGGTTTGAGGTCATGTCTAGATGAGAACATCCCCTTTTGGCCGTGATCGCTTTTGGCTGTGATCAGTCAACCGTGCTGGCTGCCCGAGCCCAAAAACCTTTAGAACAGGCTACAGGTCATATTTAATATGGAGGGATTTCATTGTAATTTGGTAGGATGACTCCATATGATGTCTAGATGAAAACTGCCCCATTTGGTCTCGATCTGTCAACCATGATGACTGCCCAAGCCCAAAACCCGAAAACCTTTAGCACAGTCTATTGGTCGTATTTATGGAGGGATTTCATTGTAACTTGATAGTTTGACTCCATATAATGTCTAGATGAGAACGTCCCCTTTTGGTCGCGATCATTCAGCCGTGACAGCTGCCTGAGCCCAAAACACAAAAACCTTTAGCATAGTCTACAGGTTGTATTTATGGAGGGATTTCATTGTACCTTGGTAGGATGACTGCATATAATGTCTACATGAGAATGCCTCCTTTTGGTCACAATTGGTCAATTGTCATGGCTACAGGGGCCCGAAGCCAAAACTTTTAGCACAGTCTATAGGTCGTCTTTATGAAAGGATTTCATTGTAACTTGGTAGGATGACTCCAGATAATGCCTAGATGAGAATGTCCCCTTTTGGTCGTGGTCATTCAACCATGATGGCTGCCCGAGCCCAAAACCAAAAAATATTTAGCACAGACTAAAGGTTGTATTTATGAGAGGATTTCATCGTAACTTGGTAGGATGACTCAGTATAATGTCTAGATGAGGATGTCCCCTTTTGGTTGCGATCGGTCAACTGTGATGGCTACACAGGCCCGAAGCCCAAAAACCTTTAGCACAGTCTACAGGATGTATTTATGAAGGGATTTCATTGTAACTTGATAGGATGACTTGTTTTGGAATAATTTCACTGTAACTTGGAAACTTTGGTTGACATACATTAACAGTGAGGGCCACATACATCAACTGTTAGGGCCACATACATTAACTGTGAGGCCACATTAACCCACTCCTCAATTCTTTAATACAGTCTACACCTCATATTATTTTTATTGAAAACATAGCATACAGGAATCAGAAATTAACATATTTTTATACTGTACCAATGACCCAGACTTAGCTGGTGCTAACTCTTAAAATATAGGGCCAAACACAAATTTTGCCCCCCAATCCCCAAAATTTGCATCTAAAACCAAAGAAAACATGTCCTGAAAGGCCCTCCACACTTCGCCCCTACTGCGCATGCGCAGTGTCAAGGACGTTCCGAAATTGGCGCCATTAATCATTCTAAGTTTGGCCCTTCATCAGTTAACATCTGACTGATCTTTGTGCTTATAAATCTCAGTTTAAATGATGCCAGACACATAAATATTAGTGAAATGGTGATTCTAAGGAGGATAGAGAAGGAGGAGAGGAATTAAATGTGTGACAGAATATTATCAGGGCTGTAACTTAAAATTTTTTAATGAAATTATGTTAAGTTACCTATTTTCGAGGCAGCAGCCATTTTGTTGTCATTCTTATTATTTAGTTACACTGTTTTTTAAGTGTTTTCCTCTCTCCCTGTCCTTCAAGTCCCCCCTTGCTATTCTCCCATGCTTTTGGCATAGTTTTTGTAATTATTATTACTAAATTTTCTTGGGAGTTTTAGCTGAATAACAGAATGAATTCTGTTCTTTTCCCCATGTTTACGTCTTCACCTATGGTTTCTTCCCTGGAAGTCTCTGTTTTGCATCAGATAGTGTATTTTTGGTAACTGATTTTGGGCCTGGGTGCCTGGAGTCTTATTTTAGTGTTTTTACACTCATTGTTTACATTTACAACAGCCCTCTGTGTGAGGGGGGATTTCTGGAAAATAATATCTTGATGTTATTTTAATCATAACTAGATACATTATTATTGTTCATAAATGTTGAATAAATTGTTTAAAATATTTTTAAATTTTTTGTCCACACTTAGGCTTGGGATCCATTGGGGCTCAACGTTACTTTTCAGAAACTTGGGCTGTTCTGAAAAAATATTTTTTCAAAATATTTTGATTTCAATTATTTTTTCTATATTAATGGATCATATTATTATTATGTATTTTGATTGCTAGGGGTTAGTGCGAGTACCAGGACTTGTTAGCTCACCTGACTGAAAGTCAGGGTGAGCTTTTCTGATCACTTTTCGTCCGTCGTCCGGCGTCCGGCGTCCGGCGTGAAGGTGGTGTTTGGGTCTTTTTCTTCCAAACCACTGGCCGCATGTTAATGAAATTTCATGTGAGTAGGGGTTATATAGCGGCATTTTGATTTTTGGGCAAATTAGGTTTCGGCTCATATTGAGCAGAGGGGTGGGGCAAAAATGCTCCAATTCTTAAAAAATCTTCTTCTCAAGAACCAGCAATAGCAGAGACTTGATATTTGGTATACAGCTTCCTTTTGAGGTGTAGACTCAAGTTTGTTCAAGAGAAGTTTGTAGGTCTATACTTGGCGATGTTATGGGAGGAGCAAAAATTTTGGCCCCACCCCAAATTTCTATTTTTTAAACCGAGAGGCCAATTTGAACCAAATTTTATGTGAGGGCTTATTGGGTCATAAGTACCTAATTTATGCAGAAATTTTTTTTCCTGTAGCCCCGTGGGAACCACAGGAGCTAAAAATAGAAAAAAATTAAAACGCCTATATCTCAAAAACTGCACGGCACTGAGAATTTTTATTTGGTGTGCAGCTTCCTTGGGACCAACAGAAAGGATTGGTAAAAAAAAATTGCCATCGGTTTTATCATAGGGTACAGTTTCGGGACTTTGAAAAAGTGCTGAGTCAGCACTTTTTAACACTGTAGGCAATGGGAAAAACATTAAAAAATCTTCTTCTCCAGATCCAGCAGGCAGAATCTTTTGATATTTGGTATGCAACATTGTAGGGTGGATCTGATTCAAGTTTGTTCAAATCGGCCCCCTGGGTTCATATTTGGGCTCAGTATAGGAGCCCGATTTCGAACTTGGTGCATTTCAGGCAAATTTCTTAAAAAATCTTCTTCTCCAGATCCAGCAGGCAGAATCTTTTGATATTTGGTATGCAACATTGTGGGGTGGATCTGATTCAAGTTTGCTCAAATCGGCTCCCTGGATTCATATTTGGGCTCACTATAAAAGCCCGAATTCGATCTTAGTGCATTTCAGGCAAATTTCTTAAAAAATCTTCTTCAGATCGAGCAGGCAGAATCTTTTGATATTTGGCATGCAACATTGTGGGGTGGATCTGATTCAAGTTTGTTCAAATCGGCCACCTGGGTTTATATTTAGGCTCAGTATAGAAGCTCGAATTCGAACTTAGTGCATTTCAGGCAAATTTCTTAAAAAATCTTCTTCTCCAGATCCAGCAGGCAGAATCTTTGGATATTTGGTATGCAACATTGTGGGGTGGATCTGATTCAAGTTTGTTCAAATCGGCCCCCTGGATTCATATTTGGGCTCACTATAGAAGCCCAAATTCGAACTTAGTGCATTTCAGGCAAATTTCTTTAAAAATCTTCTTCTCCAGATCCAGCAGGCAGAATCTTTTGTTATTTGTTATGCAACATTGTGGGGTGGATCTGATTCAAGTTTGTTCAAATTGGCCCCCTGGATTCATATTTGGGCTCACTATAGAAGCCCGAATTCGAAGTTAATGCATTTCAGGCAAATTTCTTTGAAAATCTTCTTTTCAAGATCCAGCAGGCAGAATCTTTTGATATTTGGTATGCACCATGCTTAGGGGGTGAGATTCAAGTTTGTTCAAGCCAAGTCCCTTGGTCCATATCTGGGCTCACTGTGGGAGCTTGAATTGTAACTTAGTTCAAAATGAGGAATTTTCTTTAAAAATCTTCTCAAGATCCAGCAGGCAGAATCTTTTGATATTTGGTATGCACCATGCTTAGGGAGTGAGATTCAACTTTGTTCAAGCCAAGTCCCTAGGTCCATATTTGGACTCACTGTGGGAGCCCGAATTATAACTTAGTTCAATATGAGGAATCTTCTTTAAAAATCTTCTATTTTTTTTTTAGATCCACTGGTCAGAATCTTTGGATATTTGGTATAAGCTTTTCTTAGGAGGATCAGATGCAACTTGTTGAAATCAATTCTCTGGGTTGATATTTAGGCTACCATGTCAGGTGAGCGCCCTCAGGCCCCTTGGGGCCTCTTGTTTTCTTTTCACATTGAAAGGATATTGGTCAATTGTATTAAGAGGAAGTCTTCCTCTGACTTATAATCATTCTATAGGTGGTCAGTGTACTCGCATTAACTCCTGTTCTGTATCGTATGATTTCGATGACAATATGGGAAGCGTATGTCACGGTACGTTATTGGGGAATTGGACACTCCGGTCCTTTCCCCGCAGGGTCACTCTACTTTATCAATTTCTATTTTCAGACGATCAAGATTAGGGTGATGTATCTGTGATGTCTTCCAACAGTGTGCCTCCGTCGTCACAATTAATGAAGGGCTAGCGGAAAAGTGCTCATGTAAATACGCCAATTGCTTAAGAGGACCCTAGTAGGTTCGCCGGCCTTTGACGTCCGCTAGCTCGCCCGGTGTAGCGTCCATTCACCGAATGGTTCAGCAGCCGGGTTCGTCCGTTGCGGTCTAGAAGGAATTTTGGGGTGATGCGAGCACTATAAATTAACCTAATGCACACCCAGTGACTGCGGATCGGGGGGAGAACGGAGGAAGCCTTTTAGTCCGGTTCATAGCTCGTTCCGGTCCATCCGGACGGCAAGCGAGAGAGGCCCCTCTCTCGTTCAACAACATCTGGCCCCAGATGTTGTGGTACAAAATGTGTCGTAAGCGGAGCATACGTCCGTCGCTCGGGACGCTCCGTTGTATAGGCAGTCCGCGGAGACTGCTAAGGCTTCCTCTTCTCGTCAGCGCACACGACCGCACCTTGGCTGCGTGACCGCCGATATATTACCAGCTTCGCCGATCAAGGATTCTTCGGCGACCAGGTCACACCATCCGGTAGCCAGGGACACGAGGCCTGCAGACTCCGGATGTTCGCATAGGAAGTGTGCGGGAGTCAACATACACGGAGCTTCCGGCGGCAATGCATCGTAAGACCGCTACTGCACAGGCCTCGGGAACGGACGTGCTTTCCTTAATAGCACAGTTTATCGCAGCATCCCAGCATCAACTGAATCTGTCGCATATATTTTATCCGACGATGCTGGGTCGGGACGCTCCGCGGAAGCGGGTACGGACGTCCGAAAGTTTCATCCGGTCCGACGGGATACCGAAAGGGATTTGGAGGATTTCGAGCTTTCCCTTTCGGAACAACATATGCTGTTGTGTATGTCATCTGACTTGGTCTTCTACAGCTTCTTTCGTCGGACCAGAATGCTGCGATGCCGGATAAGAAACTGATAGCGTCGGTGGACTTAGAAATTTTTGGTTCGGTTCAGGGACATTGTCCCTCAGTTCCGACATAGTCCAATAATGTCACACAAACTTTCGAATTATTGAACGACGCTATATATATTATTATTTTATGCTTGCTATAACCAAGCATTTCTGGTTTCTTGTTCGCAGAGTTACGGAGATGTCTTTCAAAAGTGTGCCTCTGTCGTCATAGTTAATGAAGAGCTAGCGGCAATAAGTGCTCATGGAATATGTCTATCGCCTACGGAGTGACATTCGCTAGCTCACCCGGTGTAGCGTACATTCATCGAATGGTTCGGCTGCCGGGTTCGTCCGTTGCGGTCTAGGAAGGAGATTTGGGTGATGCGAGCACTTTAATTACTTTAGTACTCACCCAGTGACGGCAGATTGAGGACAGATCGGAGGAAGCCTGTTAGTCCGGTTCCTGGCTTGTCCAGGTCCGTCCGGGCTGTGAGCGAGAGAGGTCCCTCTCTCGTCCAACAACATAGGGGACCGCATGTTGTGGTTCAGATATTTTACATTCGGAGCATATGTCCGTCGGTCGGGACGCTCCGTTATATTGACAGTCCGAGAGACTGTCCTTAATGCTTCCTCATCCTCACAGCAGGGCACACGACCGCACATTGGCTACGTGACCTCGAGTATCCGATCAGTTTCGTCATTCAGTGATTCCACGGCGAATAGGTCGCGCCATCCGGTAGCCAAGGGACACGAGGCCTATACACTCCGTTCGCTCGCATATTGGTAGTATGCACGGGGTAACGATCACGGAGCTTCCAGCGGAAATGCATCGTAAGACCGCTTCTCCTCAGGCCTCAGTGATGGACGTGCTATCCGAGTTAGCACAGTTATTTCGCAGCATTCCAGCAATTGACAGTTTCTTGGTCGATTCAGGAATTATCCGACGGCGCTGGGTCGGTGCGGTCCGCGGTTGCATCAGGTACGGATGACCGAACGCTTTATAGGGTCCGACAGGATGGCGAAAGGGATTCGAAAGATTTTGAGTTTTCCCTTTAGTAGTATCAGAAGCTGCCTTTCATATCTTCTGGCATTATCTTCCAGTGATTGTTATTTCGGACTTCATTGCTGCTATCTTGGATAAGAGACTTATAGCGTCATTGGACTCGGATTTTTCGATCGGTTCAGGGAAATTGTCCCTGACTTACCGACGCAGTCCAATATTGTCATTACAACATGTGTTTTTTTTTTTTTTTCGACGCTATATATATATATATACAAGCCTGCTACCAAGCATGATAGTTTAGTTTCTTGTCCGCGTTGCTCATTTCTGCCATTTTATCATTTATACGAATAGTTTATTTTGGCAGAGCAGGGCATAACGAGAGTTCATATGCGTCTACACGGTGTGGTTAAAGACTGGATATATTCTTTTTCGCCGTTTATGTCTTTTCCAATTTCAATGTTGGAAACGACATGATGTATAGTAGACTTAACTTAGACGCTTTATCATACGTAATCCGCCTTACTGAGGCGTTGTCATTACGTCTTCAAGAAAAGATTTACGGGATATTATTCTCAATGTAATTTCTTTTGAGGGCAGTAGTTTGTTCATGTATAACTCCGCTCTTCAGTGGCTGATTGGAGTTGGTTAGACGTGACGCAGCCCTAGCTACATCCACACGCGTGGATAGTAAGGTTAAGAACTCTCTCAGAGTCGCTTCGTTCTCGGAGGAGCTTCTCTTCGACGGCAACTTTTCGGCAATCCATGAATTGCTCGATTTACACATTCTCTTGTCTATCTAGTGTTACAAGAGATTCAGACTGGGGCAAACATTCGGTGGTTGACTCAGAGAGTGCCACCGCAGTTGCCGGACCCGAGTGTGGCTGTTATGACGGTTGTCAGTCAAACAGATTGGGATATAATACTGATCCCTACGGATTCGAAGTGCCAGTGTCTTTGGGTTCCGCAGTCTCTTAGCAATCAGTTTTCTTCCGCGGAATAATGTTTTTTAGGCTTGCTTTATGTCATTGCATGAACATTATTCAGAAACGCATGCCCAAATCCTGTCCTTTAATTCGACAGTAGTGGCGTTTCTCCGGAACCAGGGAGGCACTCTTTCGTTTCCGTTATTCAATTTAATGGAAAGAATCCGTCTGTTGGTTATAGTACACCAAGTTCTGTTTTGGTCCGTCATATTCCGGGTCGTCTGATTGTTTTACCGGACTTCCGTTCTCTTACGGGTCGCTTGTTGCTGTCAGAATGGACTCTCAACAAACAAGTATTCAATCAGATTTGCTATCTATGGGAGCGCCCAATGATGATTTATTTACGACACAGCTTGCTAATCAATTGCAGACGTATGTGTTGGCTTGTCCAGATCTCTGAGCTAATGTTGTTAACGCTCTATTAATCTATAGGACGGAATGATAGGATACGCGTATCCTCCGGCGCTGTTGTTTCAGCAGGTATTGCTAAGATAAACAACCACAATACATTTCTGTTGATAGCATCTCTATCTTCACAGAGATCATGGGTAATTTACTCTCTTGTCTACTGTGGGTCTTAAAGTGAAATCTTCCTCAATGTGAGGATCTTTTTTCACTGGGTAAATCGTGTCATTTTTATCACAACCCGCAAGGTCTCAACCTTCTTGTATTCCGTTGTGTGGTCCGTATTGCATTGTAAGCATTGTACTGGACGAGCTTTGGACGCGATTTCTTACTATAGGAGGTCCTCTTCTTCGCTATTCTATGCGGCTAAAGTGGAGGCTCTTCCGTCGTTGGTGTAGGGATCATTATGTTCATATTGTTGATCCCTCCATACTACTCATTGCAATTTTTTAGTATTCTTGTTTCACAAGATCTACTGCAGCCTGTTATTAGTTAGGTTATAGGTTTATATTACCTCATACCTATGCACTCTACGATAGTTTACAATTGAGTCTTATGTCTCTTTATCTAAGTCAGTTAGTAACTTTTTGATATATAGACTTAGAATCTTTAGATTAAATTCCTATATGGATTTTAACTTCGGTTCTTATTTAGCTAAGTAATCATTTGAGCCTCTGGAAACAGTAGTTTTCAAATTCTGACCTTCTAGACAGTAATTCTGTTGGTTTCTCTTTTACTGTAGAGTCAGTGAGTTTCATGCACTATCGATGGATGATTTTCACTTTCGTAGTTTCGGAATCGCTATTCCGTTACTATTTAGGTTGGATTTTTGCATAAGAGTTAGGCTCCTAATATCCGGAACCTATTGTTATTAAGGTCCTTCTGTCTTCGTCTGGGCATAGGCCTTTACTCTTTCCGGGTAAAGTTTATGTATTTATAAACAGATATCTGTTTATTACTATGGGCATAAGCTTCTTCTGTCTTTGATGCCTAATAGAAGGACGTTACGCTCTATTCTATTAATGGATTCTATTAACTATCGGTACTGCTTATGGTATATCATTGACTTAGCAGTTGTGCTTAAGATTTCGGCTCATGAAGTAAGAGTTCTTCTACATCTTGGGCTTACATTAATAGTGTCGCTATTATAGATTTTTGAAGGCTGCTCATTGCGCTCAGCCATCCACATTCATGAATTTTTATCTCAGAAATATCGAGTCCATTTCTGGAGGCCTCTATTGTTAGGTCTATTATCTACTGCTCAGAATGTCATTCACTTAACAGTTGCTACTATAGCTAGGTAGGCTGTCTGTTTCGGCAGTGTCTCCGTTCTGCTGCCCTCTTCGCTCTGGCCTATTTGACCCAGGGCAAGAAAAAGGGGGGGGGGGAGGGTGTTCCCTTGGGTCACCTGTTTTACTATGAAAACAAGGGGATACCTCCTCCGGAGTTAGTAATTCTGAGCTGTTATTGGGATGGTTGTTTAGTGAGAAGTTTAGGTTTTTAAAATTCATTCAAGTCTTACTTTTTAAAGTATAGCTTTTGATTATTGCATATGTCAACGGACATGATTATGCAATCCTCAGACACTTTTAGGAGTATAAGAGTCTCTATTCTCTAGACTTACTTTATTTATTGGCTTACTTTAAAAATTATTAGTATAAGGATTATACTAGATATTAATAGAGTTCATGGATGTATGATGCTCAATTTTGCAAGGTGTTGTATCTTTCTAATTTAACATAAATAAGAAAGATACATGTAAGGCCTAATACTTCTTTTTCCCTAGAGGGGATGACTCTATTTTATATAATTGAGCGTATTCCAACTTGCTCTATGTCCTAGGCCCTCCAGCCTTTTTACTATTCAGCTAAGTCTGGGTCATTGGTACAGTATAAAAATGTTAAAAAATTTATAGTAATTTATATATTTTTTATACTTACCAATGACCCAGACGGGGATGGCCCTCCCAGGAGTTGGGAACTCTTGCCTCCCCGCTGAGTACATAGCGCTTACCAGGCACTGGTTATTAGAATGATTAATGGCGCCAATTTCGGAACGTCCTTGACACTGCGTATGCGCAGTAGGGGCGAAGTGTGGAGGGCCTTTCAGGACATGTTTTCTTTGGTTTTAGATGCAAATTTTGGGGATTGGGGGGCAAAATTTGTGTTTGGCCCTATATTTATAGTTAGCACCAGCTAAGTCTGGGTCATTGGTAAGTATAAAAAATATATAAATTACTATAAATTTTTTAACATTCCCAATTATCACAATTCTTGTCCTATTTCATAATCCTTTCATAAACATTGAACATTATCCTTTTTATCAAACACAACACACAGACAAGTTAAGCTACCGTGTCAATGACACTTTCATTAGTCATATCTTGGCTGCCTGTTAAGGCAGCCATATCCTGACTAGAAATCACTCTCCAGGTGATTTGTCTATTGTCGGCAGGACTTCCTAGAGATGGTATGGTCTGAGTACATGCTCTGAGATCGCAAACACCTGAAATAGGTCTTTAAACATTAAGGTGCATCTAGAACATGTCCCAAAATTACTGTAGATATGATTTGTGTTCATAAAAGAATATTATTGAGCTCATTGGCAGTAGCATTTATAGCATTGTGGTTGAGTGATACATGAACAACTTATTCGTTCCTTTTTTTATGCCTCCCAACTTAAATCGGGTGGCATATAGTGATTGAAGTGTGCGTGTGTCCTGTGTGTGTGTGTGTCCGAGCCAATAACTCGAAAACTGTTAGGGCCACAGTTATCAAACTTCACACAATTATAAAGGACCATGGGAGGATGTGTCACACAATGCCGGGTTCGTACCTTCAAGGTTAAGGTAACATTTCAAATTCACACTAAAAATCGGTCAATATTCGTGTCTCAGCCATAACTCAGAAACGAATCATAGTACAATTGTTAAACTTTTTACAAATGTTAAGGACCGTCAGAAGGTGTGTCGCGTATAATAGTTTCTGCCGCATCTGCAAGGTGAAGGTCACAATCACATACAGTCCGTGGAGAGTGTATTATCACTAAATCACCCACAGAGTGGAGATTCCACCCAAGCAATAATTGCAAATTTGTTGCAATGCATAACCAGCACAAGCAAAGTTTCAGCCAATGGACCTCCGGGTTAAACCCGGAGGTCCATTGGCTGAAACATTGCTTGTGTTTTTTGTCGATATGTACAAAATTTTAAAGTTATAGCTTGGGTGATAACTCCACTCTGCAGGTGATTTAGTTACAATCCACTCTCCACATACTGTATGTTCAGGGTCACAAATCATGCCTCAAGCATAACTCCAAAACTATTAGGCTACAATCATCAATCTTCGCCCAATTATAAAGGACAACGGTTGGATGTGTCACACACCACAGCCAGGTCTGTAAGGTCAAGGTCACATTTCAAGGTGACACTGAAAATCATCAATATCTGTGTCTCCCCCATAACTCACCTGCTGTGAAGACGTATCGTTTCATTCCTTCACACCAGTAGATGCCGAGTCATTATCATACACGATCAAACAATCTCCCCCCAAACAATGCGCACTTGACACATTACCCACATGGTTAGTCAGAGCTTGTCTTCCAAATCTCATCCAAGCCCTTGTACAAATTGTTAATGCCTCACTCTCAACAGGCACTTTTCCAGATGGAATGAAACAAGCGCTAATAACACCACTAATCAAAAAGCCGTCACTTGACCCTGACAGTCTGAAGAACTACCCCCCTGTCTCCGATCTTTCTTTCTTGTCAAAGGCTGTGGAGAGGGTTGTAGCTGTTCAGCTTCGATCTCACATAGAATCTAACAGTCTGTCCGAAGCATTTCAGTCAGCTTACAAACCATGTTGTAGCACTGAAACTGCGCTTGTGAGAGTCCAAAATGATTTACTGTTGGCAATGGATGAACAGTTGCTATCGTGTCTCGTTCTTCTGGATCTCAGCGCTGCATTTGACATGATCGACCATACGACCCTCATGATGCATCTAGAAAATAGGATTGGTGTTAAAGGCACTGTGCTTCTGTGGTTTTGCTCCTATTTACAAGATCGTACACAATGTGTTGTAATTGAGGGCGGGCGCTCCGAAAAACTCCCACTCTCATGCGGTGTTCCTCAGGCATCGGTTGTCGGACCGATTCTGTATACCATATATGTCCTTCCATTGGGTGACATTATAAAAAAGCATGGGCTTAAGTTTCATTGTTGTGCTGATGACACACAGCTATACATCCATTTCTATAAAGATAGTGCTGCCTGTTCCGTGCAGAAATTAGAACAGTGCATTCTGGAAATAAAATCTTGGATGACTGCTAATTTCTTGAAATTAAACCACAACAAAACTGAAATTATCTTTTTTGGAACTCAACAGCAATTGTCTAAATTGCCCAAACTTGATTTACACATCCAGGATGTGTGCATTTCCTCAACCAAGTCTGTTCGTAACCTCGGCTTTTTCTTCGATGAAAACCTATCACTTGACAGACATGTCAGTCACATCTGCCAGGTGGCATATTTTCATCTGAGAAACATCAGCAAAATTAGGAACTTAATAGACAACAAAACAGCTGAACAACTCGTACATGCCTTTGTGACAACTCGGCTCGACTACTGCAACTTCCTGCTCTCTGGATCAACAAATGCCCACATTATAAAAATGCAGCATATACAGAACTGTGCAGCTCGAGTAGTCACTAGAAATAGAAAAACTTGCCACATAACACCTATCCTTAAGGAACTGCATTGGCTGCCAGTATGCCGGAGAATCGAATACAAACTGTGTCTGCTGGTTTTTAAGAGCCTTCACGGCCTCGCACCACCCTACCTCACTGAGCTTGTAAATCGGTATGAACCAGCCCGAGCTTTAAGGTCCGGCAATGAAACTTTGCTCTCACAGCCAAGGGCAAGACTGAAGACCGCAGGTGACAGAGCATTCTCTGCGGCTGCCCCCACTGTGTGGAACTCACTCCCAAAACATATAAAAACTATCAGCACCTTAAATTCATTCAAGAAAAGCATGAAAACATATTTCTTCCAACAGGCATTCCATTAGTTTTTGTAAAGCCAAAGAGCACTTTTGTGAATTTTAGGCTTATAAATTATTTATAACTCAGAAACGAACCAAAGTACAAATATTAAACTTTTTACAACTCTTTTTGTTTGATGGAGGTCAAGGTCACAGATCAAGGTCATTGCCACGTAGCGGGCATAGTCACTTCCAAGTGAATCTCTTGTTTCTGATGTGATTTCCCCTTTGGTACAAATTTCAGTCAAGTCAGATACTGAACCAATACCAAGGTATACCCCCCAAAACATACTGAAACTGATACAGAACTTCAAATTCCAATACCCCCCATCTCTACTTGCCCTCCTCCCCCCAACTTACACACAGTTTTCCTGAAAAATGTCAACCTTATATAAATTAATGCATAAAACAGGTTCCTGTACTCTCACCCTGATATATTTCTTGGCTCATATTCCTAAAGTTATTCCTACACTTTCTGGGTACGTAAGAGAAAAAAATTCTTTAATTTCACATATTTTTCAGGCGATTGTGATTTTGAAAGTGGTTTATGCACTTGGGTTAATACACATGTTGGTGATAACTTTGATTGGATAGTGGGAAAAGGTCATACATCTTCAATCAACACTGGTCCAACCTCGGATCACACAACACAAAGTCCTTTCGGTAAGTTTACTATCATATGTCTTAATATTATTACACATGGTATTCTTTTAGAAGGCTACCTTTGGAAAATGAATAGGTATAAATTAACCCTCTGCACACTGATGCTAAACTACCAAAATTTCAAGCAGCGATTTATTTCCATAATGCAATTGGGATGATATCCCCAAACAAGAATGACTTAGTTAAATTCCCTGGTGCATTATTTGAAATATTTGCAGTTTGAAATTTGTATATTTCGACGTAGTGTGCAAAGAGTTAATTTCTTCTAGGAGGTATGTAAATGTTTGTTAACCCTTTATCCAGAACCCACCATATCAGAAGTTGTTAATTTAATTAATATTTTTCCAAATTTAAAAAAAAAATCAAGAAACCCATAATATGTGATCCATTATAGGAATGAGCTCAATTTGTTGAAATTCATGAAATAAAATAGTTTGTATCATGTAATCAACAGAGTATGAAATTCATATCAAATTCAAATGATATTTATGACACTGGCCTGATATTTTCCTTTATGCTATTCCAGGGGTTTTGCAGAGTGGAAAATTCTCTGACTTTTTCATAAATATTATTTAAGATGGGCATAAAGTTAATCCTCTGCAGACTGATGTGGAAATATCAACATTTTTCAAGCTCCAAATTTGTCCATAATGTAACTTGGAATTTGTCCATAATGTAACTAGGAATTTAGCCAATTCAGCTTTGATTGACTGAGCTCTGTCTAACATAATTATACCCCATGCAACAAAGTTGCGGGGGTATAATGTTTTTGACTGCTCAGTCCGTCAGTCCATCAGTCTGTCAGTACGGCAGTCTGTCAGTCCATCAGTCAGTCCCACTTGTTTTTCGGACTTTTTTTCCACACGCTTCCAGATATTGAGCTGAGATTTTTGGTATGTGAGTCTAACATAGTGGCCAACAGATCAAGTTTGTATTTTGTTCCGCTCCACTGATTTTTACCAAAATTACGGCCCTTGGACTCTGATAAATTCATCAAAATTACAGTCTTTTTTTACTGTACCAATGACCCAGACATAGCTGGTGCTAACTCTTAAAATATAGGGCCAAACACAAATTTTGCCCCCCAATCCCCAAAATTTGCATCTAAAACTAAAGAAAACATGTCCTGAAAGGCCCTCCACACCTCGCCCCTACTGCGCATGCGCAGTGTCAAGGACGTTCCGAAATTGGTGCCATTAATCATTCTAAGTTTGGCCCTTCATCAGTTAACATCTGACTGATCTTTGTGCTTATAAATCTCAGTTTAAATGATGCCAGACACATAAATATTAGTGAAATGGTGATTCTAAGGAGGATAGAGAAGGAGGAGAGGAAAAGAATGTGTGACAGAATATTATCAGGGCTGTAACTTAAAATTTTTTAATGAAATTATGTTAAGTTACCTATTTTCAAGGCAGCAGCCATTTTGTTGTCATTCTGATTATTTAGTTACACTGTTTTTTTAAGTGTTTTCCTCTCTCCCTGTCCTTTAAGTTCCCCCTTGCTATTCTCCCATGCTTTTGGCATAGTTTTTGTAATTATTATTACTAAATTTTCTTGGGAGTTTTAGCTGAATAACAGAATGAATTCTGTTCTTTCCCCATGTTTACGTCTTCACCTACGGGTGGTTAGGCGTTGAGTTCTGCATCTACCATCTGATGTTCTGCAGTTTCTTCCCTGGAAGTCTCTGTTTTGCATCAGATAGTGTATTTTTGGTAACTGATTTCGGGCCTGGGTGCCTGGAGTCTTATTTTAGTGTTTTTACACTCATTGTTTACATTTACAACAGCACTCTGTGTGAGGGGGGGATTTCTAAAAATAATATCTTGATGTTATTTTAATCATAACTAGATACATTATTATTGTTCGTAAGTGTTGAATAAATTGTTTAAAATATTTTTAAAATTTTTGTCCACACTTAGGCTTGGGATCCATTGGGGCTCAACGTTACTTTTCAGAAACTTGGGCTGTTCTGAAAAAATATTTTTTCAAAATATTTTGATTTCAATTATTTTTTCTATATTAATGGATCATATTATTATTATGTATTTTGATTGCCAGGGGTTAGTGCGAGTACCAGGACTTGTTTTCTTTTCACATTGAAAGGATATTGATCAATTGTTTTAAGAGGAAGTCTTCCTCTGACTTTATTATCATTCTATATGTGGTCAGTGTACTCGCATTAACTCCTGTTCTGTATCGTATGATTTCGATGACAATATGGGAAGCGTATGTCACGGTATGTTGTTGGGGATTTGGACACTCCGGTCCTTTCCCCGCAGGGTCACTCTACTTTATCAATTTCTATTTCAGACGATCAAGATTAGGGTGATGTATCTGTGATGTCTTCCAACAGTGTGCCTCCGTCGTCACAATTAATGAAGGGCTAGCGGAAAAGTGCTCATGTAAATACGCCAATTGCCTAAGAGGACCCTAGTAGGTTCGACGGGCTTTGACGTCCGCTAGCTCGCCCGGTGTAGCGTCCATTCACCGAATGGTTCGGCAGTCGGGTTCGTCCGTTGCGGTCTAGAAGGAATTTTGGGGTGATGCGAGCACTATAAATTAACCTAATGCACACCCAGTGACGGCGGATCGGAGGGAGAACGCAGGAAGCCTTTTAGTCCGGTTCATAGCTCGTTCCGGTCCATCCGGACGGCAAGCGAGAGAGGCCCCTCTCTCGTTCAACAACATCTGGCCCCAGATGTTGTGGTACAAAATGTGTCGTAAGCGGAGCATACGTCCGTCGCTCGGGACGCTCCGTTGTATAGGCAGTCCGCTGAGACTGCTAAGGCTTCCTCTTCTCGTCAGCGCACACGACCGCACCTTGGCTGCGTGACCGCCGATATATTACCAGCTTCGCCGATCAAGGATTCTTCGGCGACCAGGTCACACCATCCGGTAGCCAGGGACACGAGGCCTGCAGACTCCGGACGTTCGCATAGGAAGTGTGCGGGAGTCAACGTACACAGAGCTTCCGGCGGCAATGCATCGTAAGACCGCTACTGCACAGGCCTCGGGAACGGACGTGCTTTCCTTAATAGCACAGTTTATCGCAGCATCCCAGCATCAACTGAATCTGTCGCATATATTTTATCCGACGATGCTGGGTCGGGACGCTCCGCGGAAGCGGGTACGGACGTCCGAAAGTTTCATCCGGTCCGACGGGATACCGAAAGGGATTCGGAGGATTTCGAGCTTTCCCTTTCGGAACAACATATGCTGTTGTGTTTGTCATCTGACTTGGTCTTCTGCAGCTTCTTTCGTCGGACCAGAATGCTGCGATGCCGGATAAGAAACTGATAGCGTCGGTGGACTTAGTAATTTTTGGTTCGGTTCAAGGACATCGTCCCTCAGTTCCGACATAGCCCAATAATGTCACACAAACTTTCGAATTATTGAACGCTATATATATTATTATTTTATGCTTGCTAACCAAGCATTTCTGGTTTCTTGTTCGAAGAGTTATGGAGATGTCTTTCAAAAGTGTGCCTCTGTCGTCATAGTTAATGAAGAGTTAGCGGCAATAAGTGCTCATGGAATATGTCTATCGCCTACGGAGTGACATTCGCTAGCTCACCCGGTGTAGCGTACATTCATCGAATGGTTCGGCTGCCGGGTTCGTCCGTTGCGGTCTAGGAAGGAGATTTGGGTGATGCGAGCACTTTAATTACTTTAGTACTCACCCAGTGACGGCAGATTGATGACAGATCGGAGGAAGCCTGTTAGTCCGGTTTCTGGCTTGTCCAGGTCCGTCCGGGCTGTGAGCGAGAGAGGTCCCTCTCTCGCCCAACAACATAGGGGACCGCATGTTGTGGTTCAGATATTTTACATTCAGAGCATATGTCCGTTGGTCGGGACGCTCCGTTATATTGACAGTCCGAGAGACTGTCTTTAATGCTTCCTCATCCTCACAGCAGGGCACACGACCGCACATTGGCTACGTGACCTCGAGTATCCGATCAGTTTCGGCATTCAGTGATTCCACGGCGAATAGGTCGCGCCATCCGGTAGCCAAGGGACACGAGGCCTATACACTCCGTTCGCTCGCATATTGGTAGTATGCACGGGGTAACGATCACGGAGCTTCCAGCGGCAATGCATCGTAAGACCGCTTCTCCTCAGGCCTCAGTGACGGACGTGCTATCCGAGTTAGCACAGTTGTTTCGCAGCATCCCAGCAATTGACAGTTTCTCGGTCGAATCAGGAATTATCCGATGGCGCTGGGTCGGTGCGGTCCGCGGTTGCATCAGGTACGGACGACCGAACGCTTTATAGGGTCCGACAGGATGGCGAAAGGGATTCGAAAGATTTCGAGTTTTCCCTTTAGTAGTATCGGAAGATGCCTTTCATATCTTCTGGCAATATCTTCCAGTGATTATTATTTCGGACTTCATTGCTGCGATCTTGGATAAGAGACTTATAGCGTCATTGGACTCGGATTTTTCGATCGGTTCAGGGACATTGTCCCTGACTTACTGACGCAGTCCAATATTGTCATTACAACATGTGTTTTATTTTTCGACGCTATATATATATATATACAAGCCTGCTACTAAGCATGATAGTTTAGTTTCTTGTCCGCGTTGCTCATTTCTGCCATTTTATCATTTATACAAATAGTTTATTTTGGCAGAGCAGGGCATACCGAGAGTTCATATGTGTCTAGACGGTGTGATTAAAGACTGCATATATTCTTTTTCGCCGTTTATGTCTTTTCCAATTTCAATGTTGGGAACGACATTATGTATAGTAGACTTAACTTAGACGCTTTATTATACGTAATCCGCCTTACTGAGGCGTTATCATTACGTCTTCAAGAAAAGATTTACGGGATATTATTCTCAATGTAATTTCTTTTGAGGGCAGTAGTTTGTTCACGTATAACTCCGCCCTTCAGTGGCTGATTGGAGTTAGTTAGACGTGACGCAGCCCTAGCTACATCCACACGCGTGGATAGTAAGGTTAAGAACTCTCTCAGAGTCGCTTCGTTCTCGGAGGAGCTTCTCTTCGACGGCAACTTTTCGGCAATCCATGAATTGCTCGATTTACACGTTCTCTTGTCTATCTAGTGTTACAAGAGATTCAGACTGGGGCAAACATTCGGTGGTTGACTCAGAGAGTGCCGCCGCAGTTGCCGGACCCGAGTGTGGCTGTTATGACGGTTGCCAGTCAAACAGATTGGGATATAATACTGATCCCTACGGATTCGAAGTGCCAGGGTCTTTGGGTTCCGCAGTCTTTTAGCAATCAGTTTTCTTCCGCGGAATAATGTTTTTTAGGCTTGCTTTATGTCATTGCATGAACATTATTCAGAAACGCATGCCCAAATTCCTGTCCTTTAATTCGACAGTAGTGGCGTATCTCCGGAACCAGAAGGCACTCTTTCATTTCCGTTATTCAATTTAATGGAAAGAATCCGTCTGTTGGTTATAGTACACCAAGTTCAGTTTTGGTCCGTCATATTCCGGGTCGTCTGATTGTTTTATCGGACTCCCGTTCTCTTACGGGTCGCTTGTTGCTGTCAGAATGGACTCTCAACAAACAAGTATTCAATCAGATTTGCTATCTATGGGAGCGCCCAATGATGATTTATTTATGACACAGCTTGCTAATCAATTGCAGACGTATGTGTTGGCTTGTCCAGATCTCTGAGCTAATATTGTTAACGCTCTATTGATCTATAGGACGGAATGATAGGATACGCGTATCCTCCGGCGCTGTTGTTTTAGCAGGTATTGCTAAGATAAACAACCACAATACATTTCTGTTGATAGCATCTCTATCTTCACAGAGATAATGAGTAATTTACTCTCTTGTCTACTGTGGGTCTTAACGTGAAATCTTCCTCTATGTGAGGATCTTTTTCACTGGGTAAATCGTGTCATCTTTATCACAACCAGCAAGGTCGCAACCTTCATGTATTCCGTTGTGTGGTCCGTATTGCATTGTAAGCACTGTACTGGACGAGCTTTGGATGCGATTTCTTACTATAGGAGATCCTCTTCTTCGCTATTCTATGCGGCTAAAGTGGAGGCTCTTCCGTCGTGGTGTAGGGATCATTATGTTCATATTGTTGATCCCTCCATACTACTCATTGCTATTTTTTAGTATACTTGTTTCACAAGATCTACTGCAGCCTGTTATTATTTAGGTTATAGGTTTATGTTACCTCATACCTATGCACTCTAGGATAGTTTACAATTGAGTCTTTTGTCTCTTTATCTAAGTCAGTTAGTAACTTTTTGATAAATAGACTTAGAATCTTTAGATTAAATTCCTATACGGATTTTAACTTCGGTTCTTATTTAGCCGAGTAATCATTTGAGCCTCTGGAAACAGTAGTTTTCAAATTCTGACCTTTTAGACAGTAATTCTGTTGGTTTCTCTTTTACTGTAGAGTCAGTGAGTTTCATGCACTATCGATGGATGATTTTCACTTTCATAGTTTCGGAATCAATACTTCCGTTACTATTTAGGTTGGATTGTTGCATAAGAGTTAGGCTCCTATTATCCAGAACCTATTATTTTAAGGTCCTTCCGTCTTCGTATGGGCATAGGCCTTTACTCTTTCCGGGTACAGTTTATGTATTTATAAACAGATATCTGTTTATTACTATGGGCGTAAGCTTCTTCTGTCTTTGATGTCTAGTAGAAGGACGTTACGCTCCATTTTATTGTTAATGGATTCTATTAACTATCGGTACTGCTTATGGTATATCATTGACTTAGCAGTTGTGCTTAAGATTTCGGCTCATGAAGTAAGAGTTCTTCTACTTCTTGGGCTTACATTAATAGTGTCGCTATTATAGATTTTTGAAGGCCGCTCATTGCGCTCAGCCATCCACATTCATGAATTTTATCTCAGAAATATCGAGTCCATTTCTGCAGGCCTCTATTGTTAAGTCTATTATCTACTGCTCAGAATGTCATTCACTTAACAGTTGCTACTATAGCTAGGTAGGCTGTCTGTTTCGGCAGTGTCTCCGTTCGGCTGCCCTCTTCGCTCTGGGCTATTTGACCCAGGGCAAGAAAAGGGGGGGGGTGAGGGTGTTCCCTTGGGTCACCTGTTTTACTATGAAAACAAGGGGATACCTCCTCCGGAGTTAGTAATTCTGAGCTGTTATTGGGATGGTTGTTTAGTGAGAAGTTTAGGTTTTTAAAGTTCATTCAAGTCTTAGTTTTTAAAGTATAGCTTTTGAATATTGCATATGTCAACGGACATGATTATGCAATCCTCAGACACTTTTAGGAGTATAAGAGTCTCTATTCTCTAGACTTACTTTATTTATTGGCTTACTTTAAAAATTATTAGTATAAGGATTATATTGGATATTAATAGAGTACATGGATGTATGAAGCTCAATTTTGGAAGGTGTTGTATCTTTCTAATTTATCATAAATAAGAAAGATACATGTAAGGCCTATTACTTCTTTTTCCCTACAGGGGATGACTCTATTTTATTTTATTGAGCGTATTCCATTTTGCTCTATGTCCTTGGCCCTCCAGCCTTTTTACTATTCAGCTATGTCTGGGTCATTGGTACAGTATAAAAATGTTAAAAAATTTATAGTAATTTATATATTTTTTATACTTACCAATGACCCAGACGGGGATGGCCCTCCCAGGAGTTGGGAACTCTTGCCTCCCCGCTGAGTACATAGCGCTTACCAGGCACTGGTTATTAGAATGATTAATGGCGCCAATTTCGGAACGTCCTTGACACTGCGCATGCGCAGTAGGGGCGAGGTGTGGAGGGCCTTTCAGGACATGTTTTCTTTAGTTTTAGATGCAAATTTTGGGGATTGGGGGGCAAAATTTGTGTTTGGCCCTATATTTTAAGAGTTAGCACCAGCTATGTCTGGGTCATTGGTAAGTATAAAAAATATATAAATTACTATAAATTTTTTAACTTTCTGGACTTTTTTTCTACACGCTTCCAGATATTTAGTTGATTTTTGGTATATTAGTCTGACATGGTGGCCTACAGATCAAGCTACAGATCAAGTTTGCATTTTGTTCCGTTCCACTGATTTTTACCGAAATTACGGCCCTTGAACTTTGAAAAGTTCATCAAAATTACAGTTTTGCAGACTTTTTTCCTACACGCTTCCAGATATTGAGCTGATTTTTGGTATGTTAGTCTAACATGGTGACCTACAGAACAAGTTTGGGTTTGGTTCCGCTCCACTGATTTTTATCAAAATTACGGCCCCCATAGACTTTGAAAAGTTCATCAAAATTACAGTTTTCCGGGCTTTTTCTCTACATGCTTCCAGATATTGAGCTGATTTTTGGTATGTTTGTCTAACATGGTGGTCTACAGATCACGTTTGCATTTTGTTATGCTCCACTGATTTTTATCAAAATTACGGCCTTTCGACTTTGAAAAGTTCATCAAAATTACAGTTTTCCGGACTTTTTTTCTACACGTTTTCAGATATTATTGAAATTACGGCCATTTAGTATGTGAGTCTACCACAATGACTTACAGATCAAGTTTGCGTTTCGTTCTGCTCGGCTGATTTTTTGCAGAAAAATTCAAGTAACAGATTTCCAGGTCATTTTCCTAAAAATTACACTTTTCCGAGCTTGAAATACCGGGGCGCGTGGGGTATGTGAGCGTGCTCACTAAGGTTCTATATTTTAATTAGTTACATTCTGGGAAAGATGCATTTTGAAAATTTTGACATCAGTGTGCAGAGGATTAAAATCCCCTATATTAGTATGTTGAAAAGGGACTTTGTTTTGAATAACCTAAACTTGTAGGAAATTAAATCCTACTGCAGAAAATCACTATAACTAACATAACAACTGAAAAGCCAGCTTCTTTTCTTTTCTTTTTTTTTTTTTTTACAAAGTTTGCCCTTCAAATTTTAGCATTTGCTCTCCCTTAAACATAGTTTACAAAACCTCTGATTGGAATTATCTTGTTCAAATGAGGTGTCATAAGCTATGCTTTAAGGCAAAAAATTAAAATGTTTAGTTCAAGAATTTGGGGGGAAAATGTCATCTATTTGAGCTAGGTAAATTGAAGTATATTTTGTTCAATCACTAGCTTGCAGGTAAGTTAGAAGACAAAATACAACAAGGGTGGTGTATGGGGGCCCAGAATTAATGACCCAAGCTGGAGTTTTTTCTGCATTCCACGTTTGTCAAAGGTGCATATGAAATACTGGAAATAAATCACTGAGGGTAATTGATTCCTACCCCCCCTCATACTCTACCTGAGCTGTGTTCTGTATTTATACCACATTTAAAACTTAATTAAGTGAATGAAGCTGGTATGACGATCTGATAACTTTCTCGTTTGACACTTATTTGTCAAAGCATTTCATTCATGTCATAACATCACTCAGGTACATTCTTGTATGAAGTTCATACATGTAATCCCTATTCCATGCATGGTGTACATTGCACATTTTCCAATGACTGTATTGTACACAAGCTATTAATTGAAATAGAATATATTTTCATTTTTGGAATTCACTAATAAACAAAAAACAATGAAGGGGTCTTAAAGTGAGTTTCAATGCTTTCTGAGAATAGTAAGGGCTGGTTTTGGCCATTACACTGGGTAAAGAGTTTAGATGAGATTTACTCCAAGGCTGTACAGTGCACAGGGTGCACAGTGCACTCATTTGATAATGAAAAGTTTTTATAACCAGAAAGTGTGACTAACCCTGTGCATTGCACAGGGTTAGTCACACTTTCTGGTCATAAAAAATTGGTAACTGCCATATCACACACTACATGAAAATATACACTGACTTAGACTGCAAAATGGACAGGGTTAGTTCGTTACATGTTACATGGGGTTCAGGATTCAAGGAACTGATTGAAATACTTATACTGGATTGTGGAAATATTTTGAATTCCAAAAATGAAAACATATTCTATTTTCAATTAATAGCTTCTTTCACAGTATTGCATAATGTTGAATATATGCAGCATTCATGGTATAAGTATGTAAAAATAGTATTCTCTGCTTCACAAATGTTATCATTATAAGTGTCAACAGATTTCAAAACATCTTTGACTATAAAGTGAGATATAATAAAGTTTATTTTTTTTTACATTTTAGGCAGGTATGTATTCATTGAAGCAAGTAATCCCAGGAGACCTGGAGACCGAGCTTGGTTGATAAGTCAGAATTTCCCATCATCTACAGGAAGATGTATGCACTTTTGGTATCATATGCTTGGGTCAGGAATTGGAACTCTCAACTTCTATGCATCTTACCACTCTACAAACAAAACATTGTGGAGTTTGAGTGGCAACCATAATGACCAATGGTACTCTGGACAGTTTGGTATCAGTGTCCCCCATAACAGTTATAAGGTTAGTGCTATAAATAGAAGCACCTCAATGCTCAATTATTCTTCAATTATAGAGAGGATATCTTTGCTTTGAAAAATAATACTTTCAGATCCACACTTATGAGATAATTCCCAATATTCACTAAAATAACGTAGATTTTCTTTTTAATATATGCTACTTGATATTTTACTGCGCATTATTCAGGTCAATTCAACTGTAAACAATTTCAAGACAATTACAAAAATCTGCTGATCGTTCCTTCAAGTCGACATTCAAGGCAATGCCATGCACCAAAGCATGACATCATTTCGGAAGCTATTGATGGATATTTCTTGATATCCATCGACTCGATGGATATCGAGAAATATCTTTTAGATAATTTGCGATAATTCACAGGCTAGCATATAATAAAGTTTGTTATTTAGACATTTTCTTATGCATTATATGACCATAGCAATGGTTTCCTCGGTTTATAAATGTGTTTTGTTAACAATTTGTTTTCTTTTGGGGGGAAAGTGCCAAATCAACCTGCTAATAAAATGCTTTATGTGAACTGATAGAGTGCTGTATTTTGGGGGAAGTCAACATTTGTTAAACAATAATGTTTTGTTAGAATTTATTGGAGTGTTTCTACAGGCACTCTCCAATAAATTCTGAACAAAACAGATTTTATACTTACAAAATAAAATTTGACTTCAGCTCAGTGTGAAATGCATGCTTACAATAGAAAATTACCTACACATTTTAATAATGCCCAGTCATGAGCTTCTAGCACTGAGCCTGTTAAACTTGTATTTTACTCATAAACATATTTTTTTAAGCTTCGTAAAGAATCACCAGTCAATAAATTGCTTTTCCCATGAATTGCCCTTTCTGACACAAAAATTTTTTTCTACCTTCTCTCATGAAGAGAATAGGCTGTATACTGGATTACATGTTATTTATATTGTCTGCACCTATTGGATTGGGGTGAGTGGGGAAGAGCTGGGTTAGGGTCCTGTGAATCTCAAATTTTGGGTTGAATAGAACCTTGAGTCAGGCACCAGATTTTGAATGAAATTGAATCTCGAATCGAATCTCACCACTTTCAAGTTGTGGACATTGCACCTTCTTACAACCGTAAATATTGTCAGTCTCCACTCAAGCATTGTGTGCAATATTGGCTTGTGCAAATCAAGAAAAAAAGCAGAATATTCCAGAATGAAATTAATGTAATTTTGGAACCAGAACCAACTTAACGTCTTCGTCTATCATTAGGTCTCCTACTCAGAAGACCTGATGATAGAAGAGTTCAAGGGGCAACACTTTATAGGACTTTTAGAACATATCAATGATTCGAAAATATTCGAATCAGCATGATTGATATCAAATTTAATCAAATCATGGGGACTATTTCAAATCAAATCGATTTTCAAAGTTTCACAGGGCCTAGACTGGGCATTCCATTGGTAGACTTTTTTTTGACCAAGAAAGTGAGTGGAATGGGGGAGGAGGTGGGGGGCATTTGTTTGGTTTTTCTTTAAAAAATGAGACTTGAAGGATTTTATTTGGAAAAACCTTTACCCAGGAAAGTGTGTGTGTGGGGGGGGGGGGGGGGGGGGGGATGAGGTAGTTTCATTGGGTTTTGTTTCTTTTTTGTTTCAAAGTGAGTCGTGAAGGATTTTGTGTGGTTTTATGCCAAAAATTCAACTAATGTTCTTGCAGTCAAGTATATAATACAGTACAAGACTACTTATTGACACATTTGTATACTCTCAAATTATTAACTTATTGTTTTACTCATCAAGTAAAAAAAGTTGGGGAAGGGGGGGGTGGGGAGGGTGGCACATCTCCCTGTGATTCCATAACCTCTGACCAGACTGTGATAGATAAACAGTCTGTGGTGTGTTGGTGTAAACAGATTATATGACTGTACACATGGTCCAACATAAGCCGTAACCTAACCTAACCTATAGGTTACATAGGAGGTTACATGTTTCTATAAACCCGAGACCCATTATTAGGTTACAGGAAGAAACTGATTATCCCAATAATTTACCTTATATACTACAGAAACCTACAGGTTACAGCACATGTTACGGTATGCTAGGCACATTGTAACCTATTTTCAGGTTACAATGTATACAGCTTATATTGGTCCCTGCTGTACATAAAAAGTGAGAACTAATCAACTTATTGAGGGCTGAAAGCCTAAATTTGGGCTCCATTCTGTAGGCAGGTACAGCAACGTACATCAACTTAAATGGTTCCTATTCTGTGTGCTTCATATTATCTTTGAAGTTAAATTTTTTGTTTTTATGTATTTGTCTTGCTGTAATTCATGGCAATGTGCCTTAGGCACTCTCCCATAAAAGGTAACTAGCCAAAGACATGTGAACAAATTTTGATGATCAAATATAATTTTGCACTCCACCAGTCAATGTAGGTTCTCCTAAAACTGCTCACTCCTTCATACTGATCAAGTACAAGTATATCAACCTTTTCCATTTTTTTTTTAAATTTTGGGCATAACATTAATTGTTGCTGGGAAACTCAAAACAACATGTTTGTTTTAACACCACAGAAATGGACCCCTTTATTGGACAAATTACTTTAGACTCCCCAATTTTTGCAGTGTGATAATTTTTGTTCCAAATAGTGTTTTTCTCAATCTACCAACACATAGAACTTGTAGAAGTATGTTTCATACTGGAAGGCTCTTGAACTGCTATTTTATAAGTATTGAAAGATCCTCTAAGATGGATTAGAATATCCTAGAAGTTCTTCTTTTCATTTTCCATTTAATTGTGGTACCTTTGATTTTATGGAAACAGAATGTTTTGCCATCAGATCATTATCCCTGTTTGACTATGTTAGTAGAAATCCAAGATTATGTGTCAGTTTGAATTGTATATTGTATCAGTCAGGGAACAGTGAACAGTTCATTTTTTTTTCACGTCACTTGATCTTTAAAAATCTAACGTTGTAAGCAGTCTGGTTTTTATCTGCATAATTTGTGACATAGCCATAGGGGATGATGAACCTCCAGCCACTCCCCATCCCCTCACTTTTTCAGAAAAATGTCAACCATATATATATATTTTCAAGCCTGAAACAGCCTGAAATCCCTAAAACTAGTTAACCCTTTACCCTGGTAGTATCTTCCATGTCAGTTCAATGGTAGCAATTGGAAGAGACCATATTCAGTGCTGCAAGTTGAAAATATTAATTTGTTTACCCCACACATTTCTTAGCACCAACCCTGCTTAATGAAATTATGATGTATCATGTTCTTGGGCTGGAAAAACGGCCTCTCGAGTTCAAAGGTTTAATGCACTCTCATCATAATATTTCTTGGGCCATTTTGCTATAGCTATACCCTGCATTCCAGGTACTTCCACCTACAAAAATGGTGTCAATGTTCCAGTTGGCATGAAAGTTAATTTTTTTACCACAGGGAAGACCCTTGACCTTCACATATGTGGAATACACATTCTTAACCTAACAGAAGGTTTAATGAAGTGGGGAAAAAATATTTATTGGCACCAGAAAAATATTTAGTTCCCCCACTTTATTATGCTCCCAACCTCCAAAGGAGGATTCAGGGTTATCTAGTGTAGCCCTCCATCCATCCATCTGTCTGTCCATCTGTCTGTCCATACATTGTAATTTCAAAGCCATGGGTCGGATTTTGATCTCTTGGTATGTCTGCATGGGGGAACGATATGCACAAGGAATGGGTTCTGTCCAATTATTTTTTCCAGAGTTATGGCCCATCTTCACTCTTTCGACTGAGAAAATTTTTATTTTCCACAATACCTTTAAGGCTACTTCAAACATGCCTTCGAGTCGGGGGCAGTGGCCCATGCTTTGCGTTGCCCTTGTTTAGTCTGGCCATGCACCTGTGCATAATTAAAGTATAATGTACATGATTTCTTTTATGCTGAAGCATAGTGAAAAGTGACACTGTTGGGGGTGGAGGGGATGTAGAAATAAATAGATCACAACAATATGGTTAAATCTGCTAGCAGTGTTATATTGTTTGGTGTGAAGTATTTGTAATTTTTCTGGACTTTTTCTTCATTTTCATATACATTTCACAACCATTCACAGGCTTCTGGGGGTGATTTTGTACCCTCACTTCTAGGCCATTAGAAACTTTAGGACCCGGCAGATGAACTTGCAGTTGATGGATCAATGGCTGGACTGCTGGGGGTGGGGGGGGGGATCCATAAATTTCAGATTTGCTTCTTGGGTTCTCAAATTTCTGCTGGTATAGCAAGAAAGTGTATAAATGTCCACCAACCAGTTGGTCGAGTCTAAAATCCCTCTGTGCAGACCATGTTAACTAATTTGTAAAACTTTATTCTTCAGATTATTGCAGAAGGAGTACGTGGAATCAATTATCAAGGTGATATGGCCCTTGATGATATCAGCTTTACAGATACTTTGTGTTCAAGTAAGTGATCAGTTCCATTCACTTTATGAGAGCCTAAAAGAATTCTTTCAACTTCTGACCATTCTGAACTTTCCTGAATTCTGGAAGTCATTCTTGAAGTGGCTTTTGCGAAGCTGATGAGAAATAGTTATGTGGGACACTGCTTTGCAGTTGGTCTGGAGACTGCTTTCTAACCATATGAGACCTAAAAGCTTTTTTATAATTAAATGTAAATATTTGATACACTTTTATTACCTTACCAAAAGATCAGAGCATGAAACTGAATCATAGCATTTTCATAGTTTAATGGGCAAAGAGGAGTTAAGGTTTTCAGTAACAACAATAAAACTTCACTTACACTATTTTGTCTTTGACAGTCATCACGGAGTGCTAATCTGAAAGCTCATTCCACAAAATCAATGAAAAGATCTCCTAACTTACATCACACACCACAAATATAGAATTTTAACTGTTTAGCTGAAAATTAAAAGTTTTTCTTCACTGATTTTGTGTTGAAGATATTCTTTGTATTAATTTCTCCTTGAATGCCTTAGCCTGCTGTCCACCGTTGTCGAAATATAGAAATTTTAAACACCAAAAATGATTGACGTGGTTAAATTCATAGTTGCATTATGGGAAAGTTTGGTACTTGACATTTCAGTATTTTGGTAAAATATTTAGATGGATTTTGAATTATTACTGACTTTTTTTCAGATTTTTATTTAAACAAAATGGATTGAATTTTTTAGGCATTTCAGTATTCTTTCCAGCGACATTTGAAAGACAGTTCAGAACAAAATGGTTTTAGTTTTTGACATGCATCTGCAATTAAAGAATATCTTCATAAAGTTTGATTTTACACTATTTCTGACTTTTTCTATGATATTCTGCTGAAATTGGGCATTGAAATTTTAATTGAGGACAGTTCATTTCTGTTAAATATCTTTTGAAAGAATGTAAAAAGAAAAATTGTTATTGGCCTTATTATATAACAGAACGATATCTGGGTCAAGTTTTGAAAGTGGCCCTCATGAAAAGGTTGAGCAAGAGTGAGTACCTGTCTGATGTCAGCTTTGTCAATATTGGGAGAGTGGGAGGATGGAATGTTTGTAATCAGTGCTTACTAACAATAAGACATAGTGTAGAATATGAAATTATCGATGAGCTTCAAATCCATCTTTAATAAACACAAATTTGAGCATGTTATGGCTCCATGTTGCTCTGTTGATTTCTGCCAGACATCTGAAACTTCATTTTCATAAACCTTTGAATATCAGTGGTTGTACCTGACTTTGTAATGTTTCTGCCATGTGTTTCCACCGTCTACTTTCAGTTTCTCCAGCAGCAGCTGATCCAAGTAAACAGACCACCCATTCGCCTGTAATAACAACGTCACACCCAACAACTGTTGCCTCCACTCCAGGTAAAAACAAAATGTTTATTCATATCAGTCCAGGAATTTATATGCATATGTTATTGATATTATTTCCGTCTTTGACAAACTTTACAGCCCCTTCACATGGTTACAACCTGCAGTCATGAGGAATGTTTCTGGACTAGAAAAGGTTTGCTCTCGCAATGGTTTCTGGCCAGCTCATCATTTCCACCATTTTTATAAGTACCCAGTCAATCCACATTCCTTTTTGATATAGTTGTTTCAGTTGAGATCAGATTATACCTGTACATTGTATTCTGTTTTCTGTACATGTCATTTTAGCTCTTTTAGTGGTATTATTTAGTCATAAGTACTTGAGTCATACAAAAAAAAAAAAGGTTCTGCATTCCCGTAAGAACCGCAGGAGTTAACAGAAATATTTTCAAACGCTCATATTTCCCCAATCACATGGAACAGAGAACTGTTATTTGGTATAAATCACCGTTAGGTCCAATAGAATTTAATAGTAACAAAAAATTGCCATCGGTAGTGTCATAGTGTATCGTTGGGAAATCGAAAAAAATACTGAGCATATTTGCCAAAATGAACAAAAAAATTTCTTTTCCAGAACCACTGATCAGAATCTTTTGATATTTGGTATACAGAATCCAAAAGGTAGTCAGATACAAGTTTGTTCAAATTAAGCCCATCGGTTCATATTTTAACTTGGTGAAATATGACAAATATTCTTTAAAGAATCTTCTTCTCCAAAACCACCAGGCAAAATCTTTAAAAATTTGGTATACAATAATGCTCATGGGTCAGATTCAAGTTTGTTCAAACTAAGTCCCTAGGTCAATATTAGGGCTCCCTATGCAAGCCAGAATTTTAACTTAAAAAATCTTTTTTCTCAAGAACCACCCATCAGAAACTTTTGTGTTATTTGGTATACAGCATCCTTATGGGGTCAGATTCAAGTTTGTTCAAGTCAAGTCCATTGATTATTATTTTTATTTTTTTTGACTTTGTGCAATATGAGAAATAATTTTTAAAGATCTTCTTCTTCAGATCCATCAGTCAAAATCTTTTGATATTTGGTAACAGCATTCTTTGAGAGGTCAAATCCAGGTTTGTTCAAATCAAGTCCCTGGGTTGAAATTTTGGACTCCTGTGGGAGTCTGCAATTTATCCTCATGCAATATGGGAAATATTCTTTAAAAATCTTATTCTCTCAAACAACCAGTCAGAATATTTGATATTTGGTATACAACATCCTTATTACGGGTAGATTCAAATTTGTTCAAACCAAGTCCCCACAGATGCCCAAATTTTAACATTTTTATACTGTTCCAATGACCCAGACTTAGCTGGTGCTAACTCTAACAAAACCAGGGCCAAACACAAATTTTGCCCCCCAATCCCCAAAATTTGCTTCCAAAACAAAAAGAAATCATGTCCTAAAGGACCTCCATACTACGCCTCTACTGCGCATGCGCAGTGACGCAGACGTCCCGAAATTGGCGCCAATTATCATTCTCTGTTTGGCCCTTCATCAGTCAACATCTCACTGATCTTTGTGCTTGTAAATCTCAGTTTAAAGGATGCCAGACACGTAATTTCTGGAGAAAATGTGATTCTAAGGAGGATAGAAGGAGGAGAGGAAAAAGAAGTGACAAAAAATAATCAGGGCTGTACTTAAAATTTTTTGATGAAATTATGTTAAGTTGCCTATTTTCGAGGCATGGGCCTCTTGTTGTCATTCTTGCTAATTGTTGCACTGCTTATTCAGTGTTTCCTCTCCCCTAGCCTTCTAAAGTCCCCCCTTGCAATTCTCCCATGCTTTTGGCATATTTTTGAGAAATTTCATTTCTAAAATTTCCTGGGAGAGTTGTTTGGTTACAGAATGTTTTCTGTTATTTTCCCCATAGTTACGTTTTCACCCATGGGTGTATAACGTTTGTGTTCTGCATCTTCCATCTGATGTTCTGCAGATTCTCCCCTGGGAGTCTCTGTTTTGCATTAGATAGAGTGTAATTGATGACTGATTCCGGGCCAGTTTTTTCAGTGCCTGGAGTCATGTTTTCTGGTGTTTTTACACTGTTTGTTTTCATTGGCAACAGCCTTTTTTGAGGGGGGCTGTTTGCCTTTGCTGTAGTTTATCTCACTATAAGATACATTTATATAATCCGAAAGTGTCTCATTAATTATTTAATATAAATTTAAAATTTTTGACCACACTTTGCCATCGGATCCATCGGGGCTCAACGTTACTTTTCAGCAACTTGGGCTTCGCTGAAAAAATATTTTTTCAAAATTATTTTGTTTTGCAATTGTTTTTTCATTTATTAATGGATCATGTTATTATGTATCTTTGTGTCAGGGGTTTTTGCGAGTAACTAGGACTTATTGTTGTTCTTTCACAATGAAGGGACGTTGTTCAAATTGTAATAGGAAGAAATCTTCCTCTGACTTTCATGATCATTGTATTAATTGTAGTCAGTGTTCTCGCATTAATCCCTGTCCTATATGTGAACATTGGGATGAGAAACATTGGAAACGTGTGTCACGATATGTTGTTTCTGGAGAAAGAGCGATGCCGGCTCTTTCTCCGCAAGGTCACTCTACTCTCTGTTTCTATTTCAGAGGAACCAGAACAGGGTGATGTTTCCATGTTATCTTCAAGTGTGCGTCCGTCGTCACAAATGAATTCAGAGCTAGCGGCAAAAGTGCTCATGGAGATTAGACAAATGTCGTCCGCTAGCTCGCCCGGTGTAGCGTCCATTCACCGAATGGTTCGGCAGCCGGGTTCGTCCGATGCGGTCCAAGAGGAAATTTTGGGTGATGCGAGCACTATAAACATAATAGATGCACACCCAGTGACGGCGGATAGTAAGCGAGAACGGAGGAAGCCTTTTAGTCCGGTTCCTAGCTCGTCCAGGTCCAGCCGGGCCGCGAGCGAGAGAGGCCCCTCTCTCGTACAACAACATCTGGGACCAGATGTTGTGGTACAAAATGTGTCTTTAGCGGAGCATACGTCCGTCGCTCGGGACGCTCCGTTGTATAAGCAGTCCGCTGAGACTGTTAAGGCTTCCTCTTCTCGTCAGCGCACACGACCGCACCTTGGCTGCGTGACCGCCGATATATTACCAGCTTCGCCGATCAAGGATTCTTCGGCGACCAGGTCACACCATCCGGCAGCCAGGGATTCGAGACCGATGGACTCCGGACGTTCGCATAGGAAAAGTATGCGGGAGCCATCTGATGTGGAGCTGCCCTCGGCGAAGCAGCGAAAGACTGCGCCTCCGCAGGTCTCGACGCCGGACATTCTTGTGCAGATAGCACAGCTTATCGCAGCATCCCAGCAGCCGACAGAAACGGTGTCGGATCGAGAATTATCCGATGGCGCTGGGTCGGTACGCTCCGCCGAAGCATCGGGGGCGGACGACCGGGAACATCATGAGGTCCGACCGGATGGTGAAAGGGATACGGATGACTTGGAGCTATCCCTTTCGGAACAACATAAAGCTGCCGTGGACTTCATCCAGCACTTTCTCCCTCAAGTTGTTCCATCGGGCCAGACTGCTGCGCTTCCGGACAAGAGAATTATAGCGTCATTGGACTCTGAATTTTTTGAGCGGTTCAGGGACATCGCTCCCGAGTTTCCGTCGCAGTCCAATAATGTTGCAAGAACATTTGAATTATTGAACGACGCTATATTTAAACTTGCTTCCAGGACGGGGAAAGCAGGTTTCTTGTCTGCTAATACTCTCAACCTGCCTTTCATTAATGCAAGGAATAAATTCGATACGACAGGACAGGGTATACCGAGAGTTCCTCTGCGTATGGACGACGAGGCGGAAGACTTAGAGCTATCATTACCGTCGTCAGCTTCTATTCCAACCGCGGTGTTGGAAACAGCTATTGCGTCTAACAGAGCCAATTTAGATGCCTTATCTTACGCAGATCACCTTACTAAGGCGTTATCACTGCGCCTTCAGGGGAAGGAGTTTCAGAATATACAATCCTCTTTAAGACTTCTTTCAAGGGCAGTAGCTTATTCCACGTGTAACTCCGCCCTTTCAGTGGCTAATCTGGAGTTGGTTAGACGTGACGCAGCCCTAGCTACATCCACACTAGTGGATTCTAAGGTGAAGAACTCTCTTAGAGTCGCTTCGGTCTCAGGAGAACTTCTCTTTGATGGCAAGCTTTCCGCTATTTATGATAAAATTACAAAGAAAGCTAAGGATTCTCTGTTGTTCAAATCGGCTCCTAAGAAGTCGGATACAGCAGACACGAATAAGACAGGCACTTCTGGGTCTAATGCGCCCAAGAGAGGTTCCTATAGAGGTTCCGGTGCGTCCTCTTGGTCTTATTCGAGAGACCGTCAGGATAGCGACTCTCGTTCGGGATGTCCTTCAGGCCGGGACAATCGGTCGGACGCCCCGAGGTCGACGGGGCGAGGTGCGGGTCGTGGAAGACGTGGTTTTTCCTACCGCAGGCCTCGCAGGTCCAGGAGGTGATGGCTTAAACCTCTATCGCGTTCCGGTTGGCGGAAGGTTGTCGAGCTTTTCACAAGAATGGGCGTCGATTACAGACGACCCTTGGGTGAGAGGAGTGACTTCGGAAGGTCTAAAGATATCCTTCAAACGAAAGCCTCCATTAACTCGAAGTCCAAAGTGGACTCATCTTCCGTCAAATCCGCAGAAAAGAGACGCTCTGTTATCAGAGGTGCAGTCTCTTTTAATGAAGAACGCGGTAGAGGTCGTAGAAAACCAGGAATCTCCAGGATTCTACAGCCATCTGTTTCTGGTTCCGAAACCAGACGGCTCGTTCCGTCCAGTCATAGATTTGAGCTGGATAAACAAGCTGATCGTCGCTCCGAAGTTTTATATGGAGACGATTCGATCGGTCAGAGCGAGTATTCGGGGTGAACGATTATGCAACGAGCATAGATCTCAAAGATGCGTACTTTCACGTCATGGTACATCCGACATTCCGAAAGTATCTACGCTTCGCAGTCCTAGGAGTGGTGTATCAATTCCGGGCGATGTGCTTCGGATTAAATCTAGCACCCTGGGCTTTCAATCGGGTAATGAACTCGGTAATGATCTACTTCCGAGCTCATTCGTCTGCGGTAACGTCGGCCTACCTGGACGACATTCTTCAGAGGTACGGCAACGAGTTAACGCTTCAGAACGATGTTCAGAATCTTCTTCTATTGCTCCGACGTCTCGGTTTTATAGTAAACGAGGAGAAGTCGGATCTGGTGCCATCCAAGTCATTCACTCATCTGGGAATGAGCTTCGAGACGCACAACAATCTCGTTCGTCTGCCGTTAACCAGAGCGAAATTAGTCAGTTGTTACGCTCGCTATTGTCTGCACTTAGACAAAGTCACGGCGAGAGAATTTATGAGACTGATAGGTCTGTGCGGAGCCGCCGCGGATCTCATTCCGATGGGGCGGTTACGCACACGTCCTCTTCAAATTTTCCTGACTCAGAATTGGAGTGTGAAAATTCATTCGCTCGATGTAGACGTTCTCTTGTCAGATCAAGTGAAACAAGAGATTCAGACTTGGGCAAACATTCAGTGGTTAACTCAAGGAGTTCCGCTGCAGTTGCCGGATCCGAGTTTTACCGTTATGACGGATGCCAGTCAAACAGGTTGGGGTGCATCATTAATCCCAACGGATTCGAGATGCCAGGGTCTTTGGGATCCGCAATTCCTGTGCAAGCACATAAACATCAAGGAAATGATGTCAATTTGGCTTGCGTTACGTCACTGGATGGACATTATTCACGATGCTCATGTCCAAATCCTATCCGACAATACGACAGTAGTGGCGTATATACGGAATCAGGGAGGCACTCATTCAGTTCCGTTGTTCAATCTAACGGAAAGAATCCTTCTGTTTGCGCTAGAACATCACGTTCTTCTTTCGGTCCGTCACATACCGGGTCGTCTGAATGTGCTAGCAGACTCCCTTTCACGAAATGGTCGCTTGTTGCCGTCGGAGTGGACTCTCAACAAACAAGTATTCAATCAAATTTGCTACCAATGGGAACGGCCAATGATAGACTTATTTGCGACACATCTCAACAATCAATTGCAGACGTATGTGTCTCCGTGTCCGGATCCAAGAGCATTTGCAGTAGACGCTCTGTCGATCCCTTGGGACGGAATGATAGGATATGCGTATCCTCCAGCGCCGTTAATTCAACAAGTATTGCTAAAGATAAAACAATCTCAATGCAAGATTCTGTTGGTAGCATCTCTGTCGCCACAGAGACCGTGGATAAATCTACTCAGGTGTCTGTTGTGGGACCTACCGCAGAAGCTTCCTCCACGGGAGGATCTTCTTTCGCAGGGGAAATCGCGCCAACTCCATCACAACCCGCAAGGTCTCAACCTTCACGTTTTTCCGTTGTTCGGTCCTTCTTGCATGGCAAGCACTTTACAGGACGAGCAGTGGACGCGATTTCTAACTGTAGGAGGACCTCCTCTTCGCTAAACTATGCGGCTAAGTGGAAGGTTTTTCGTCGTTGGTGTAGGGATCATTCTGTAGATATATTCGATCCCTCTATACCAGACATTGCAAACTTTCTAGTATACTTGTTTGACGAAATCAAACTGCAGCCTGTTACTATAAAGGGTTATAGATCTATGTTATCCGATACCTATGCACATCATGATAGTTTACAAATTGGATCTAATGTCTCTTTATCGAAGTTGGTTAGAAACTTTTCGATAAATAGACCCAGAACTCTTAGATTAATTCCTAAGTGGAATTTAGCTTGGGTTCTTCTTAAATTGAAGGAAAAGCCATTTGAACCTCTTGGGGCAGTAGATTTCAAATTCTTATCTTATAAGACAGCTTTTCTCTTAGCTTTCTCTTCTGCTAGAAGAGTCAGTGAGCTTCATGCACTATCGGTGGATGATTCTCATTATCGTAGTGTTGGGAACACTATCACATTCACTACTAATGTGGGTTTTTTAGCTAAGAATCAGGCTCCTAATAAATATCCGGAACCTATTGTTATTAAGGCTCTTCCGTCTTCAGACGGGCGTAGGCCTTTACTCTGTCCTGTTAGAGCATTACGTATCTATAAACAGAGATGTCAGTTTATCAGAAAGGGACGGAAACGTTTCTTTCTGTCTTTGATGCCTAATAGAAAGGACATTTCAGTCCATTATATTGCTAGATGGATTCAGTTAACTATCCGTACTGCTTATGAAGATTTATCTTCTTCTCAGCAGTCTGTGCTTAACATTTCTGCTCATGAAGTAAGAGCTCTTTCTACTTCCTGGGCTTATGCTAATAGTGTTGCTATTACAGATTTAATGAAGGCTGCTTATTGGTCTCAGCCATCCACATTTACGAATTTTTATCTCAGAAATATTGAGTCCATTTCTGGAGACCTGCATTGTTTAGGTCCGTTATCTGTTGCTCAGAATGTCGTCCACTAAACAGTTGCAACTATAGTTATGCAGGCTTTCTGTTCCGGCAGTGACTCCGTGCGGCTGCCCTCTTCGCTCTGGGCTATTTGACCCAGGGCAAGGGGAAGGGGGGGGGGGGCGTGTGTTCCCTTAGGTCACCTGCTTTATAGTGAAAAGCAAGGGAATGCCTCCTCCAAGTCAGTATTTCTGAGTCGCTTCCGGGATGGTTTTAAAGTGTAATATTAATGTTAAAATTCATTCATGTCTTATTTTTAAAGTGTAGCTCGGTGTGAAGCATTTGTATATGTCAAGTGTCAAACGGGCTTTAATATACAATACTCGGACACTTTTAAATGACTATAAAGAGTCTCAATTCTCTGGACTACTTTATTTATTGGCTTGCTTTAAAAATAATTAGTATAAGGGTTATACTGGATGTTAATAGAGTTGGTACAGTATAAAAATGTTAAAAAATTTATAGTAATTTATATATTTTTTATACTTAACAATGACCCAGACGAGGATGGCCCTCCCTGGAGTTGGGAACTCTTGCCTCCCCACTGAGTACATAGCGCTGACCAGGCACTGCCAGTAAGAATGATAATTGGCGCCAATTTCGGGACGTCTGCGTCACTGCGCATGCGCAGTAGAGGCGTAGTATGGAGGTCCTTTAGGACATGATTTCTTTTTGTTTTGGATGCAAATTTTGGGGATTGGGGGGCAAAATTTGTGTTTGGCCCTGGTTTTGTTAGAGTTAGCACCAGCTAAGTCTGGGTCATTGGTAAGTATAAAAAATATATAAATTACTATAAATTTTTTAACTTTTTTGACAAAAGAGGAATATTGTTTAAAATCTTCTCGAATACCACCATTCAGAATGTTTTGATATTTGGTATACAACACCATAACTGGGCTCAATTTAAGTTTATTCTAGTTTCATTTGAGCTTTGCTTAAGAAATTTTATATAAACTCTTGTAAGACTTGATTTCAGTCTCCATTCATCATTCCTATAAAAGTAGTGACCTCTGATTTCATCGTTGGTCATTTGTCATTTTGTTTGCTTAAGTTGATAAAACCATGCATCATACACATCAAATTTTATGATGTGTTATGTTTTCTTTAACCATCTTCAAACTGCTATCAAAATAACATAATTTCAAGCATCAGTTTTTTTCCTTAATATATCTAGAAATGTAATGAATTCAGTCTTGTTTGACAGAGCCCAACAAGCCCCGTCAAAAAGATTAAATGGATTAATTCCTAGTTGCATTATATGAAAAATTGTACTTTTGACACCAGTTTGCAGTTTATGCAGAAAAGATAAAATTCCCCATTCCTTAGCAAATCCATTCCGAAGCGTCAGAATTGAAGTAAGTATTTAATTCAATATATCTTGTTTGGTAGAGATTACTTGGTCCTTTGATAGTAAGAAATAAACCCCCACCCCCAAGCAAGATATAAGCTTCCCAGTACTGAATTACACAAGAGGTCATAAGCCCACACACTTGAAGTTTTGATTATCTCCACATGAAATAAAAATCATTGACATACCCCCCTCCCTAAAAGTCAGAAAATTATACCTGGACATTGTGCATGAAGATCACTCTGGACATATGCGCATAACTGTGTTGGTGTTCATGCATAGAAATGAAGAACATTTGAGCAAATTTTTCTCATGCAACTCATTATTATTCAGATACATGACAACATCTCAGACAAGTAGTGTTCACTGTTTGCACACGCCCATTGTCTGATTGCATGATCTATTACATAGAGGTAATTTAATTGCTGTTGTCAGAACATAGAACTGATGGATAGCCAACATTTATTTAGTCAGGTGCATAGGCTTGTGAATTGTCAACACAAGACCATGACATAGCACACACTTGGAGTTGGCGGATAATGTTCAGGTTTTGAAACTTAGCGAATGGATCATCTCAAACCACGATTATATGATTTGGGGTTTTATCCACATTCAAAGTCATGTGGAGGACTTGTGTCCTATTGTACACTTTTGTATTCACTCAGCACTTTGACAGTTACCTAACCCTTTGAAACCGGATGGTATATCCAACACCAGTTCATGTTTGTTACTTAAGGAAAGACCAAATAATATTTTCATCATGCAGCCTTCTTGATTGATCTACCACATAACTTCACTGAGCAACTATCTATGTTAGGAATTCAGGATGTATTGTAATCCTGGACCAGAAAAGCAGCATTTTAATCTTACGTGCAACTTGTACATGCCTTTGTGACAGCTTGGCTTGATTACTGTCTTCTTGGATTAACAAACACCAACATTGTAAAACTACAACACATACATAATTATGCAGCCCGATTAATTATGTCACATAACACCTGTCCTTCATGAATTGCTTTGGCTGCCAGTATGCCAGAGAATCCAATACAATCTGTGTCTGCTGTTCTTCAATTCCCTTTATGGCCTTGCACCATCTTACCTCTCTGAACTTCTGAGTTGGTATGAACCTGCCAGAACCCTAAGGTCCAGTACTGAAATTTTGCTTTCACAGCCAAGGATGAAACTGACGAATGAAAGCGACAGAGCATTCTCTGTTGCTGTTCCCACTGTGTGGAACTCAATCCCCAAAAGAATAAAACACATTCAGACCCTGAGTTCATTTAGGAAAAGCATTAAAACACATCTCTTTCAACAGGCATTATATTAGCAACTGAAAAGCCAGAGCACTTTTGTGGATTTTAGGCTTTTAAATTATTATTATTTATTATTATTATTAATCTGATAAAGAATTCTTTAGACTTTTTTCTGTACAAACAGTATTTACCACAAATACATTTATATAGCAGGCTCTCATGACTACATGAATTTCTTGGAAAACCTGTAATCCCTTGCCATGGACCTGGAAAGTCCTTGAATATTATAACATCGGTTGAAAATCCTTGAAGAAAAAAGGATAGAAGGTCATCAGGGCACATTCAATTCAGGAAGTTAAATATTGCTGGAATGGATCTGCTCTGTTACATAAAATGTCTGTGTAATAGAATGAGAATCACATATTAGAGTACAGATATGATTGGGATATATTAAAATTGAAAATATTGAGCACAAATTCCACCAGCTTACATGATAATATGACTATGTGTACCTCTGGGAGGGTAGGCTTCATACTAGTTATAGAAACTCCTGGAACTTTATGGAAAAGTGCAATTTCATTTTCCAGGACCTTGAAACTTCTGGAAAATCTGAGATTTTTTTAACACACTCTGGAAAGGCTGTGGAAATTCAGTATTTATGTTAGCCTTCTATACGTCCCAGATGACTGAACTCCATCCAATGGCATATTGTGCAAGTTCTGTAGAAAGTTGATGACCCAACAAGCTAATCTCCTATTTATGGACCACCTGGTATTCTATCCCGTGGTCCATAAATAACAGATTCTATTGTTGGATCCTCAACCCTATGGTTATAAGAGTGAAGGTGCCACACATTTATGAACCCTGAACTCCCTTGTTATTGGCCCAGCGCATCCTTAAATTTCTCATCTCGGGTTAGTTGACAACCCTTGAAAACATACCAGAAATGTCTTGGTTGTCAATTCAAGTGCACTCTGCTTGGTAATTAATACACTTATTTACTCAGTGCATTTTAATGTGAGCATTCATTATACCATTAGTAAAAAAAATTGCCGTGGGGAAGAAGGAGGACAGGACTCCATAAATTTGTGAAAATCAAAAAAATGTTTTTCACATACTTTGTGTTGACAAATATTTGAAGATAACAAAAAAGTGGTATTTTAAAAGAAAAACGTTTTTCTCTTTCAGCACCAACAAAATATGACTGTAATTTTGAGAAAGGATTTTGTTTGTGGAATAATGCCAAAGTAGTGGATAAATTTGACTGGACAAGAGCTCAAGGCCCTACTGGATCTGTTGCAACAGGACCTACAAATGATCATACTCTTGGAACAAGTAATTTTCTCAGTTATTTAACTGCTTGAATACTAGAAGTCCATATTTGAGTCTTTTGAGAAAAGCTGTTTTTCAACAGTATACATTAATTCATTTTAAGTTAGGTTATTAAAAAAATACTTGTTTATCAGGCACCTCCCTTGTCATTGAAAGTCTGCCTCATCACTCTTGTTTTTATCAGCAAATTTCTTCGCTGATACTGTTTTGCTCTTGCCGATCTAAATATTTAACCAAATATATTTTGACAGAACTCCCAAAATATAGTAGGTTAAATTTGCAAATACAGTATGGGAAATAGTGTAAGGAGTTAATAATTCTGACTATTCTCAGAACTGTTTTGTAGGTAAACCAAAAAGAAGCCTCCCTCCCTCATCATAAAATTGAGAAACAAGAATTTTTTTTAATAGGCCTAATAAGAAAATATGGTTGGTTTTTGAAGAACCATCTTGAAATATTATCTGCAATACTCTTTGTGGGGTGTCACTATTCTGGTTTTTAGGAGGGTCTCTCGGAGGGTGGACCTGCTTGGAATGCCTCAGATTTGGTCTTCCATACATGATCTTCTCTGGATTTATTTAGCTTTTGTTCACCACAATCAAGTACAAGGTGCAAACTATGATATTTTTATACTGTACCAATGACCCAGACTTAGCTGGTGCTAACTCTAACAAAACCAGGGCCAAACACAAATTTTGCCCCCCAATCCCCAAAATTTGCATCCAAAACAAAAAGAAATCATGTCCTAAAGGACCTCCATACTACGCCTCTACTGCGCATGCGCAGTGACGCAGACGTCCCGAAATTGGCGCCAATTATCATTCTCTGTTTGGCCCTTCATCAGTCAACATCTCACTGATCTTTGTGCTTGTAAATCTCAGTTTAAAGGATGCCAGACACGTAATTTTTGGAGAAAATGTGATTCTAAGGAGGATAGAAGGAGGAGAGGAAAAAGAAGTGACAAAAAATTATCAGGGCTGTACTTAAAATTTTTTGATGAAATTATGTTAAGTTGCCTATTTTCGAGGCATGGGCCTCTTGTTGTCATTCTTGCTAAATGTTGCACTGCTTATTCAGTGTTTCCTCTCCCCTAGCCTTCTAAAGTCCCCCCCTTGCAATTCTCCCATGCTTTTGGCATATTTTTGAGAAATTTCATTTCTAAAATTTCCTGGGAGAGTTGCTTGGTCACAGAATGTTTTCTGTTATTTTCCCCATAGTTACGTTTTCACCCATGGGTGTATAACGTTTGTGTTCTGCATCTTCCTTCTGATGTTCTGCAGATTCTCCCCTGGGAGTCTCTGTTTTGCATCAGATAGAGTGTAATTTGATGACTGATTCCGGGCCAGTTTTTTCAGTGCCTGGAGTCATGTTTTCTGGTGTTTTTACACTGTTTGTTTACATTGGCAACAGCCTTTTTTGAGGGGGGCTGTTTGCCTTTGCTGTAGTTTATCTCACTATAAGATACATTTATATTATCCGTAAGTGTCTCATTAATTATTTAATATAAATTTAAAATTTTTGACCACACTTTGTCATCGGATCCTTCGGGGCTCAACGTTACTTTTCAGCAACTTGGGCTTCGTTGAAAAAAATATTTTTTCAAAATTATTTTGATTTGCAATTGTTTTTTTCATTTATTAATGGATCATGTTATTATGTATCTTTGTGTCAGGGGTTTTTGCGAGTAACTAGGACTTATTGTTGTTCTTTCACAATGAAGGGACATTGTTCAAATTGTAATAGGAAGAAATCTTCCTCTGACTTTCATGATCATTGTATTAATTGTAGTCAGTGTTCTCGCATGAATCCCTGTCCTATATGTGAATATTGGGATGAGAAACATTGGAAACGTGTGTCACGATATGTTGTTTCTGGAGAAAGGGCTATGCAGGCTCTTTCTCCGCAAGGTCACTCTACTCTCTCAGTTTCTATTTCAGAGGAACCAGAACAGGGTGATGTTTCCATGTTTTCTTCTACAACTGTGCGTCCGTCGTCACAAATGAATTCAGAGCTAGCGGCAAAAGTGCTCATGGAGATTAGACAAATGTCGTCCGCTAGCTCGCCCGGTGTAGCGTCCATTCACCGAATGGTTCGGCAGCCGGGTTCGTCCGATGCGGTCCAGGAGGAAATTTTGGGTGATGCGAGCACTATAAACATAATAGATGCACACCCAGTGACGGCGGATAGTAAGCGAGAACGGAGGAAGCCTTTGAATCCGGTTCCTAGCTCGTCAAGGTCCAGCCAGGACGCGAGCGAGAGAGGCCCCTCTCTCGTACAACAACATCTGGGACCAGATGTTGTGGTACAAAATGTGTCTTTAGCGGAGCATACGTCCGTCGCTTGGGACGCTCCGTTGTATAAGCAGTCCGCGGAGACTGTTAAGGCTTCCTCTTCTCGTCAGCGCACACGACCGCACATTGGCTGCGTGACCGCCGATATATTACCAGCTTCGCCGATCAAGGATTCTTCGGCGACCAGGTCACACCATCCGGCAGCCAGGGATTCGAGACCGATGGACTCCAGACGTTCGCATAGGAAAAGTATGCGGGAGCCATCTGATGCGGAGCTGCCCTCGGCGAAGCAGCGAAAGACTGCGCCTCCGCAGGTCTCGACGCCGGACATTCTTGTGCAGATAGCACAGCTTATCCCAGCAGCCGACAGAAACGGTGTCGGATCGTGAATTATCCGACGGCGCTGGGTCGGTACGCTCCGCCGAAGCATCGGGGGCGGACGACCGGGAACATCGTGAGGTCCGACCGGATGGTGAAAGGGATACGGATGACTTGGAGCTATCCCTTTCGGAACAACATAAAGCTGCCGTGGACTTCATCCGGCACTTTCTCCCTCAAGTTGTTCCGTCGGGCCAGACTGCTGCGGTTCCGGACAAGAGAATTATAGCGTCATTGGACTCTGAATTTTTTGAGCGGTTCAGGGACATCGCACCCGAGTTTCCGTCGCAGTCCAATAATGTTGCAAGAACATTTGAATTATTGAACGACGCTATATTTAAACTTGCTTCCAGGACGGGGAAAGCAGGTTTCTTGTCCGCTAATACTCTCAACCTGCCTTTCATTAATGCAAGGAATAAATTCGATACGGCAGGACAGGGTATACCGAGAGTTCCTCTGCGTATGGACGACGAGGCGGAAGACTTAGAGCTATCATTACCGTCGTCGGCTTCTATTCCAACCGCGGTGTTGGAAACAGCTATTGCGTCTAACAGAGCCAATTTAGATGCCTTATCTTACGCAGATCACCTTACTAAGGCGTTATCACTGCGCCTTCAGGGGAAAGAGTTTCAGGATATACAATCCTCTTCAAGACTTCTTTCAAGGGCAGTAGCTTATTCCTCGTGTAACTCCGCCCTTTCAGTGGCAAATCTGGAGTTGGTTAGACGTGACGCAGCCCTAGCTACATCCACACTAGTGGATACTAAGGTGAAGAACTCTCTTAGAGTCGCTTCGGTCTCAGGAGAACTTCTCTTTGACGGCAAGCTTTCTGCTATTTATGATAAAATTACAAAGAAAGCTAAAGATTCTCTGTTGTTCAAATCAGCTCCTAAGAAGTCGGATACAGCAGACACGAATAAGACAGGCACTTCTGGGTCTAATGCGCCCAAGAGAGGTTCCTATAGAGGTTCCGGTGCGTCCTCTTGGTCTTATTCGAGAGACCGTCAGGGTAGCGACTCTCGTTCGGGACGTCCTTCAGGCCGGGACAATCGGTCGGACGCCCCGAGGTCGACAGGGCGAGGTGCGGGCCGTGGAGGACGTGGTTTCTCCTACCGCAGGCCTCGCAGGTCCAGGAGGTGATGGCTTAAACCTCTATCGCGTACCGGTTGGCGGAAGGTTGTCGAGCTTTTCACAAGAATGGGCGTCGATTACGGACGACCCTTGGGTGAGAGGAGTGACTTCGGAAGGTCTAAAGATATCCTTCAAACGAAAGCCTCCATTAACTCGAAGTCCAAAGTGGACTCATCTTCCGTCAAATCCGCAGAAAAGAGATGCTCTGTTATCAGAGGTGCAGTCTCTTTTAATGCAGAACGCGGTAGAGGTCGTAGAAAACCAGGAATCTCCGGGATTCTACAGCCATCTGTTTCTGGTTCCGAAACCAGACGGCTTGTTCCGTCCAGTCATAGATTTGAGCTGGATAAACAAGCTGATCGTCGCTCCGAAGTTTTATATGGAGACGATTCGATCGGTCAGAGCGAGTATTCGGGTGAACGATTATGCAACGAGCATAGATCTCAAAGATGCGTACTTTCACGTCATGGTACATCCGACATTCCGAAAGTACCTACGCTTCGCAGTCCTAGGAGTGGTGTATCAATTCTGGGCGATGTGCTTCGGATTGAATCTAGCACCCTGGGCTTTCACTCGGGTAATGAACTCGGTAATGATCTATTTCCGAGCTCATTCGTCTGCGGTAACGTCGGCCTACCTGGACGACATTCTTCAGAGGTACGGCAACGAGTTAACGCTTCAGAACGATGTTCAGAATCTTCTTCTATTGCTCCGACGTCTCGGTTTTATAGTAAACGAGGAGAAGTCGGATCTGGTGCCGTCCAAGTCATTCACTCATCTGGGAATGAGCTTCGAGACGCACAACAATCTCGTTCGTCTGCCGTTAACCAGAGCGAAGTTAGTCAGTTGTTACGCTCGCTATTGTCTGCACGCAGACAAAGTCACGGCGAGAGAATTTATGAGACTGATAGGTCTGTGCGGAGCCGCCGCGGATCTCATTCCGATGGGGCGGTTACGCACACGTCCTCTTCAAATTTTCCTGACTCAGAATTGGAGTGTAAAAATTCATTCGCTCGATGTAGACGTTCTCTTGTCAGATCAAGTGAAACAAGAGATTCAGACTTGGGCAAACATTCAGTGGTTAACTCAGGGAGTTCCGCTGCAGTTGCCGAATCCGAGTTTTACCATTATGACGGATGCCAGTCAAACAGGTTGGGGTGCATCATTAATCCCAACGGATTCGAGATGCCAGGGTCTTTGGGATCCGCAATTCCTGTGCAAGCACATAAACATCAAGGAAATGATGTCAATTTGGCTTGCGTTACGTCACTGGATGAACATTATTCACAATGCTCATGTCCAAATCCTATCCGACAATACGACAGTAGTACGGAATCAGGGAGGCACTCATTCAGTTCCGTTGTTCAATCTAACGGAAAGAATCCTTCTGTTTGCGCTAGAACATCACGTTCTTCTTTCGGTCCGTCACATACAGGGTCGTCTGAATGTGCTAGCAGGCTCCCTTTCACGAAAGGGTCGCTTGTTGCCGTCGGAGTGGACTCTCAACAAACAAGTATTCAATCAGATTTGCTACCAATGGGAACGGCCAATGATAGACTTATTTGCGACACATTTCAACAATCAGTTGCAGACGTATGTGTGTCCGTGTCCGGATCCAAGAGCATTTGCAGTAGACGCTCTGTCGATCCCTTGGGACGGAATGATAGGATATGCGTATCCTCCAGCGCCGTTAATTCAACAAGTATTGTTAAAGATAAAACAATCTCAATGCAAGATTCTGTTGGTAGCATCTCTGTCGCCACAGAGACCGTGGATAAATCTACTCAGGTGTCTGTTGTGGGACCTACCGCGAAAGCTTCCTCCACGGGAGGATCTTCTTTCGCAGGGGAAATCGCGCCAACTCCATCACAACCCGCAAGGTCTCAACCTTCACGTTTTTCCGTTGTGCGGTCCTTCTTGCATGGCAAACACTTTACAGGACGAGCAGTGGACGCGATTTCTAACTGTAGGAGGACCTCCTCTTCGCTAAACTATGCGGCTAAGTGGAAGGTTTTTCGTCGTTGGTGTAGGGATCATTCTGTAGATATATTCGATCCCTCTATACCAGACATTGCAAACTTTCTAGTATACTTGTTTGACGAAATCAAGCTGCAGCCTGTTACTATAAAGGGTTATAGATCTATGTTATCTGATACCTATGCACATCATGATAGTTTACAAATTGGATCTAATGTCTCTTTATCTAAGTTGGTTAGAAACTTTTCGATAAATAGACCCAGAACTCTTAGATTAATTCCTAAGTGGAATTTAGCTTGGGTTCTTCTTAAATTGAAGGAAAAGCCATTTGAACCTCTTGGGACAGTAGATTTCAAATTCTTATCTTATAAGACAGCTTTTCTCTTAGCTTTCTCTTCTGCTAGAAGAGTCAGTGAGCTTCATGCACTGTCGGTGGATGATTCTCACTATCGTAGTGTTGGGAACACTATCACCTTCACTACTAATGTGGGTTTTTTAGCTAAGAATCAGGCTCCTAATAAATATCCGGAACCTATTGTTATTAAGGCTCTTCCGTCTTCAGATGGGCGTAGGCCTTTACTCTGTCCTGTTAGAGCATTACGTATCTATAAACAGAGATCTCAGTTTATCAGAAAGGGACGGAAACGTTTCTTTCTGTCTTTGATGCCTAATAGAAAGGACATTTCGGTCCATTCTATTGCTAGATGGATTCAATTAACTATCCGTACTGCTTATGAAGATTTATCTTCTTCTCAGCAGTCTGTGCTTAAGATTTCTGCTCATGAAGTAAGAGCTCTTTCTACTTCCTGGGCTTATGCTAATAGTATTGCTATTACAGATTTAATGAAGGCTGCTTATTGGTCTCAGCCATCCACATTTACGAATTTTTATCTCAGAAATATTGAGTCCATTTCTGGAGACCTGCATTGTTTAGGTCCGTTATCTGTTGCTCAGAATGTCGTCCACTAAACAGTTGCAACTATAGTTATGCAGGCTTTCAATTCAATTCAATTCAATTCACCTTTATTCACAGTATATCAATTACATATAAAGTACAGTAGGAAAATTAAACAATTCATTTTAACATATTTTGATATACTGCAAGGAAGCGACATAGCAATGTTAGCTGTCTTCCTGTCGCCCCTTGTAAAAATAGAAGAATTTCTCGACAGCAGATCGTGCATTCGAAAACAGTTTTTAAGTTGAGCAGTTTTGTATTATTTACAAAATGACCGAGCATATAAGGATCACAGTTATTGAGGAGATATTGGATAGACCGAGAATACCTGATTATAGCGACTTGACTGTGTATCATACAAAGCATAGTTTCTCGACGTACTGAGTCAAAGAGTGTTATATATGGAACATGACTACGACCACCATCTATTCCAAAAGTTTTTAAATGTACCCAGGTCTTGAAAGCCAAAATCCTTTTTGAAGAGATCTCGGGTTTCAGGCCCTGTCTTACACATGTTTCTGTTCCGGCAGTGACTCCGTCCGGCTGCCCTCTTCGCTCTGGGCTATTTGACCCAGGGCAAGGGGAAGGGGGGGGGGGGGGGGGGGCGGGTGTTCCCTTAGGTCTCCTGCTTTATAGTGAAAAGCAAGCGAATGCCTCCTCCAAGTCAGTATTTCTGAGTCGCTTCCGGGATGGTTTTAAAGTGTAATATTAATGTTAAAATTCATTCATGTCTTATTTTTAAAGTGTAGCTCGGTGTGAAGCATTTGTATATGTCAAGTGTCAAACGGGCTTTAATATACAATACTCGGACACTTTTAAATGACTATAAAGAGTCTCAGTTCTCTGGACTGCTTTATTTATTGGCTTGCTTTAAAAATAATTAGTATAAGGGATATACTGGATGTTAATAGAGAACATGAATGTTATTGTGCTCAATTATTAAGGGTAGTGTATCTTTCTAATTTAATATTAAATAAGAAAGATACATGTAAAGCCTAATACTCCTTTTCTCCTTAAGGGGTTACCTCTTTACTATATAGTTGAGCTTATTGGATTTTCCTCTATGTCCTAGGCCCTCCAGCCTGTTTACTATTCAGCTAAGTCTGGGTCATTGGTACAGTATAAAAATGTTAAAAAATTTATAGTAATTTATATATTTTTTATACTTACCAATGACCCAGACAGGGATGGCCCTCCCTGGAGTTGGGAACTCTTGCCTCCCCGCTGAGTACATAGCGCTGACCAGGCACTGCCAGTAAGAATGATAATTGGCGCCAATTTCGGGCCGTCTGCGTCACTGCGCATGCGCAGTAGAGGCATAGTATGGAGGTCCTTTAGGACATGATTTCTTTTTGTTTTGGATGCAAATTTTGGGGATTGGGGGGCAAAATTTGTGTTTGGCCCTGGTTTTGTTAGAGTTAGCACCAGCTAAGTCTGGGTCATTGGTAAGTATAAAAAATATATAAATTACTATAAATTTTTTAACTTTCTGTAGACATTGATTTGTTATGCTTCATTTTATAGGTTTATGTCCACTCAGAGTTAAATACCCTTCACCTACCAGTGAAGCATATTTATCTACTATTATACTGGCCAGACAAGTAGTCTAATCTGTTCGATAGAATCAGGCCAAACACTTAATTTTTTAACCCCACAACCCTCAAAATTAAACCAGTACAACAAAAAACTAGAGTCCTGTATGGATGTCCATGCATGTGTAGCAATTCGGAAACTAGCCTCCATTCCTGTCATTAACCAGTCTTTTATTTGGTCTTCTGTAAACAGTCCATTGTTTATCTGCTAAAAGATTCAAAGATTCTGATGGGTTCAAATACAGAGCAGTGGCGAGCAACTGTTTGACTCCCAAATGTACTACCTCCACACAAGCAGGGTTAGCATTGGTTGAAGACAAGCGCACCATCGATGTGCAGTATGCCTTAATACACAGCACCACTCTGCACCCACATGGGCAATTGGGATTAAGTGCCTTGCCCAAGGACACAATGCAGTTACCCCTGGTGAGGATCAAACTGTGGGCCTTTCTGTTTGAAGTTCAATGCTGTAACCACAGAGCCACTGCGCACATTTATGGCCCTGTCCCTTCTCGTTTGGCTTTAGTTTCATCTTGTACTGCTCAGGGACCTATTTTTCCATGGGGCAGTTCCTCTATCGTTGCAAAAATTCATTTATTTCCAATATCTGGTCGTGGAAACGGTACTCTAAATTTTGCAAATTTTATGTTTCTCATTGTGGGCTGTGTTTAGTTATGGTATTGTTACATAATATTATAACGCTACCTCTGTTTAACACCTGCACTGTTGTTTTGTATTCATGGCCTTGTGTTTTATCATAAGAATATATGGCCACTTAGACTTGTGGGTTTCAATCAGCATAGCCTTAATTGCATACTTTCGGATAAAAAAGGTTTATGTAGGGATCCTGTTTAAGTGGAATTTAAGATAAGTTTATTATTGTTAACATCATACATATCTTATCTACATAATAAACTATTTACTGGACAGTGTGTTTTGTCCAACATCCAGGCTCCTCTGGCAACCAGGATAATTTCTGTTCAGCTTGCCAAAAATGTGATAGCAAACATTGGAAAGAAGTTCAGCCGTTCACAACTGGGAAAGTCCGGCCCACTTCTCGGATGTTACCTAATTATCAATCACGTATGTCTTCTATTCTAGGAAGGTCAGTAAAATATTCATTGACTCAGAAGCTTTTGACAACAGATATTATGCCATCCACATCAGGAATGCCACATATGGGGAGCATCATGGCTCAGAACGTGCTGGTATTTAAGGTGCTAAGCCAAGGCCTGGAAATGAGTTGTGAATGGTCATTCAGGTTTCAACGATTTAAAAAATAACAAAACCTAGGAACCATTCACGATCGCATTTGTCCATTGACAGAATTTAAAAGTGATCATCACTTCCCTATTCCATTCCAACATTCAGTGAAACTAAATCCAAATATTTCTTTTGCTGATGAACCCTACAGAGTGGGTTTTGACGGTACTGGGATAAACAAAGTTATCATGGATAGGCTTATTTGATGAGAATTGTTACATCTAACATACACAGTATTACTGTATTAGCATATTTTACTCGGTGTCAGTCCTGATGTCAGTGACATTTGGAGTTAGCTACAAAAATCAGGCAGGCTCCTCATTAACTTCAAGTGGTGATCAAACACCTGGGCAACATTTTTTGGAAACATTATGGCCCTGCCCCACCCCCTGAAAGAGTTTTTTTATGGCAAATACTTCTGACCAGTGTGAAGGAATCTAGGCAATTAGTCATTTTAAATGGTCGTTTTTCATGCTTATTTGCAGGATTGTTGCATGTCACAAGCTGTTATCTCCCTTGATATGCCTGGTCACATACTTTTCATCAATGTTAAAACAAGATGCAGTAACAATGCCATCATGAAAAATTGCTGAAAGTTGGTTATTTTGAATCAGCTCTCTTCCAAAAATATTTAATGCCATGCTGTTAAAAAGACAAACATTGACATCATTTTTAAGTTTGCATCTCACAAATTGATGCACAACAATATAAAACCTGGAGAATGATCTATCTTATTTCAGTTTAATTTGAATATCATAGCAAATGTGGGTACTAGTTTGCGGTTTACGGATACCTTGGTCATATGCTTCAGATCTTTTTGGAGGCAATTTGGACCTTGGACCATTTGGATGGAACATTCAGACATCAGCATTTATATCAGAATTGTCTGGGGTGCAATTAGTCCAATGTCCGGATTGTCCTGTAAACTTCTTTTTTCCAGAAACTTCCTACAGCTCAATAACAATAATAGTACTTGAGTTGTCATTCAGCATCATGATTGTAAAAAATCACATGAACACTATAGTTTACAAGTAAAGTCAACTTTATTTCAATAATTTACCGCAAAAAGTGATAAAATATAAATCGCAGGATAACTTAAAACAGATTTTGAAATTTTGACCACTAATTTAGGCCTAACCTGTAAATAGGTTATGAACCCAGTTCTTTATTTCCAGGCCTGTAAGCAACAATGCAGCTGCTGCAACCTTGGGGCCAAGGTCAGTTAGGGTGCCAGCTCACAAGGAGATGGGCAGTCCACCAAAGGTTTTGTCGCAACATCCTTGCAAAATATGCAAAATGCAGGAGAGACAATTTGCTCTCCCGGAGACTCACAATCAAGTGAGTCATCAATGAATGTAGCCATTAGCACATTACCAACTCAACTTCAGAAATATTGCTCCATCTGGTGGATACCACTGTCATTCCATATTCTTCAAGTCAACAGTCTCATCATCGTCATTGCTGACACAAACTCTCACCAAGTAGATGCTCCAATGCTAGAAGCCATGCATCTTCTCACAGCCATCAACATCATTCTTCACACACGAGGGAATCTTCTGATCATCATCGATTTTTGGAGGCTGGTATTCGTGGACACAAACATCATCGCAATGTCTCCTTCACATTCTACTGCTAAATGACATGAAGGTCACCTCAGCCATGATACCGAATCTGGTAAAAACGTTATGTTAGCATTAGAATTATTTTCGGGTGCATTTTTATAAAGGGAGTTGTCACCAGTTCACTTGAACACAACTTCCTCTTACATGGACAGATTAGATTCATGCTCGCAGTCTAGTCAGTCTGAAATTCTCATCATAGTTCCCATTCATTTTACTCTCAGTCTGAAGAGTCTGGAGATGAATGCAATTTTGAATTGTACTGTCCCTAAGGAGCTACAGTTTTCTACTTCTTCATCTGGACTATCTTTCGTCAGACAGGATACATTTTCAGAAATAAGATCAATATCTGCCATTCCTGACACAGTCTCTACAAGTGTTTGAAGCATTTAAGAAAATCAGTTCGCTTCTTGTTCACAAGACAGATGGTAAATCTTTCCTTTTACAAGAGAGAATTTGTATCAGCGAGTATTTTCAGACTGTGGATCCATCCATCCATTCATGTTTTGGTTCTTCCTCTGGAAAAGGAATCTTCCTCTCTCAACAGAAAGACCCATATCAGTGTTCTGTACATTCATCTATTTTCAGGGTTCGTACGGGTCATGGAATCCTGGAAAAGTCGTGGAATTTTGAAAAAAAATTCAAGGGCTTTGAAAAGTTTTGGAAAATGGGCTGGAAAGGTTAAAGTTTTGGAAAAGTCATGGAATATGTAACCAGGTTTAAAAGGGATTGATTTTGTGTCAAAATTACACGTGACTTATGCAAAAAACAAAGCTTTTCTGTTTGGGTGTGAACCCTGTATTTTGGATCAAACCATTAAAAGAGAAATGCTAAATGCAGAGTTTGTACGGGTCATGAAATCCTGGAAAAGTCATGGAATTTTGAAAAAAATTCAAGGGTCTTGAAAAGTTTTGGAAAATGGGCTGGCCGGGTTAAAGTTTTGGAAAAATCATGGAATTTGTAACCAGGTTTAAAAGAGATTGATTTTGGGTAAAAATTATGTGCGACTTGTGCAAAAATTATGCGAAAAATGAAGCTTTTCTGTTTGGGTGCAAACTAACCCGGTCATGGAATTTTTTGGAAAAGTTTTGGAAAAGTCATGGAATTCGATTCTCTGAAAAGTGTATGAACCCTGTAAAGTATTATCCTTTGTTTATCACATTACATCAGCCTTGAGGAGTAAGTTCGAGAAGGTTTTTTCTCCTTTAAGGGTGTTACCTCACTCAGTAATGTGTGCTATTCATTCTACAGCCCGCAGTTTGGCAAATCTCGAGCTCATCAGAGATCAAAATGTCTTCGCATCTTTATCAACCTTAGATTCGAAATTAAAATCATCACTCTGATCTTCTTTTTAAACTGTTCTACTTTATTCAGTGATCAGGTAACCTTTGTGCAGGAAGAATTCACCAAAAAAAGCCATGGATAGTCTTCTGTTCCATCAGCTACCAGCACATGATAATCTCACTTGCAGTCTCAGTATAAGAAAAGTCAGAAGAACTTTTCCAAGTCTTCATGTGGCTCATCACATTTGCAATCTAATGTACCACGTAAATACCAGTCACCTGAACATCATCTAACAGAGGGAAACAGTGTTTATCCAGTCACAAGCCTCAAGAAAATAGAAATGAAGTCTCCAATCTTTGTTGCCTTCCTGTCGACGGAAGAATATCAATGTTGCTTGGGTTCTTTAGATCACAAAAGAAGGGTAACCCTCCTGTTCAAAAGGAAACCTCCTTTAACAAGAACACCAATGCCTGCTATTCTTCCATCTGATCAACTGAAAAGAAATTGTCTTGTAGATGCTCTTTTCGTCCTATCAGCGACTTCAGTTGGACCAACAAGCTGATATTAGCTGCAAAATTCTCAATGGAAACAATCAGATCAGTCAGAATGAGCATTCAGTCCAACTACTTTGCAATGAGCATCGACCTCACGGATGCATTTTTTCACATAAAGATTCATCATGCATTGAGGAAATACTTTATGTTTCCTGCCAACAGCAAGGTTTACAAGTCCTGAGCTAGGTGATCTGGTCTAAACCTTGCCCCTTGGACTTCACTCATGTCATGAATGCTGTCATGGCTCTTTCAAGTGGTTGATTAACAGTGCTGACTTGGACATACCTGGAAAACATTCTTCAGAGACATTTTCACATAGAAAATCTACAAGACATCCAAAATCTAATAGCTCTTCTGTAGTCACTGGTGTTCATTTTTAATCAGCAGTCATATCTAACCCTGTTAACCACTTTTCTGCACCTAGGCATTGAATTTCGGGCTTATCAAAATCTAATCCATTTTCTTTTAGTTAGAGCTCGGTTAATCGGATAATTCTCCCTGTTTTATAACAGTGAACTCAGTGACTACAAGGGAATTCATTAGCCTCCTAGGTCTGCGGTGAGCAGCAGTAGACCATATTCCTATGCCTGTTAACACGACCTCTCAGTTCTATTTCCTAGAAAACTGGTCAGCTAAGATCGACTTGTTAGATCTTTAGATTCATCTTTCTCCATTGATCAAGGAAAAAATTCACAAGTGGACAGATGTCAAGTTGATGGCACAGGGGAATTCCATCAAAGAATCCTCCACCAACCTTCATGTTAATGACAGACAACAGCAATCAAGGTTGGGGAGCCTCCTTGATGCTCCTTATTGCCATGGTCATTGGAACAACTCTCAGTCACATCTTCACATCAAACAGAAGGAAAAGTTATCAGTTTTGTCAAGTCCAAGCAGGCCCCTGGAAAACTCAACTATGAGTTTCCCATATTCAGATTCTCTCAGACAACTCAACTGTAGTTGCTTATCTCTGCAATCAAGGAGAAATTCATTCTCATCCTTTTGTCACACTAACTGTACAGATTCTTCTATTCACTCAGGAACATATATTGCTATATATACTATTAAAAAAAAAGCAGAGAATATTTGAGAAAAGTGAGATATATGAAGAAATATATTTAAATTTTCGTCAAAAAGACATTTGAGGCATTGCACTGTGACATCTGGTGAATGATTTCAGCAATAGTAGGGTGTCTGACAAGCACACATTCCATGCACTGTGATGTAGAAGATATGGACGGTCAGTCAGAGAATTTACCACAGTCAGTCCAAGACTTCAATACCTTGTAAATCCTCCTCGGTTTTCGAGACTAGCGTGGATCTGATGTGGCATACTCCTCACCAAACTTCCAATATCAGATTGACTGATGTTGTTCCATTTTTTTCCTGCAGTGCGAGTTCCTGGACATCAGTAGAGGGTTGTTGGCATTGTTGTAGGCACCTTCCAAGCATATCCCAGACGTGCTCGATTGGTGAAAGGTCTGGACTTAGTACTGGCCAAGGCAGTGTACCTGTGTGCTCTTGCATTGTCATCTTGGAAAAGACGTTCGTGATGTCGTGCAAATGGCACCACATGAGCTGCAAACATGTTGTCAGGGTAGAACTGCCCTGTGACATGCCCTTGGATGACATGTAATGCTGTTCTGCTTGTCATGGTTATGCCTCCCCACGCCATAACCGATCCACCACCAAAATGATCATGCTGCCTAATGGTTAAATCAAGGTATCATTTATTCTGCTGCCGCCACACTCTGCTTCGCCTGTCGTGGAAGTTGAGAGTGAACCTCGATTCATCGAAACACATAACATTTCTCCACCAACCGCTGTCATGCTCTTCACCAATTATGCCTTGCTGCAATGTGACATTCAGTCAAACGTGAAATTATTTGAGGTTGTCGAGCATACAAATTCCAGCTGTGTAGGCACAATTTCGGATAGTCTGAACACTGACATCTGTCGCTTGGTGCACTGCTGTCCAATTTCTGAGGCACTTCGATGGCAGTTACATAATGCTGTGGTTCGAATGAAACAATCCTGGTTAGCAGTTGTCGCCCTTGGTCGGCCTGACCGATGTCTGTCATCAGCATTGCCTGTCTGACGGTAGCATGACCACAACCTGCTAATCACTGATTGAGTAATGTTGAGAATTCGAACCATTGCAGTCTGTCTGTTGCCAACTTCCAACATTCTAAAGGCACATAAATGTTCATCACCTGCCTGTCTTCGCATACCTCAAAAGTTACATTTCGACCAGAAACTATTGATGAACGAGTTTATACCAAGAAAAGAACGATACCTCCGAAAAAGCCCATCCAGTACAAATGAAATTTTCAAAATGTACCCCACAAACATTAACGCAGCGCTCTCAGTGTGATAGCAGACACTCTTTCAAGGCATTAAAAGGTCCTTCCAATGGAATGGACAATCAACATGAGAACCTTTTTAGCTCTTTGCAATATATGGGAATGTCCAATGATAGACCTGGTCACTGTGAGATGGAATAAACAACTTTAGATGTTTGTTTCTTGGTGCCCATTGCCATTTCCATTTGCATTACCAGTAGATGCCCTCTCCATATCTTGGAATGGAATAGTTGTTTATGCCTTGTATCCAAAACCATTAATTGAACAAGTGCCTTTAAAAAACAGTCATGTTGCAGGATCATGGGTTTAACAGACTCTCCACATCATCTTCTGATGTGGAAGGACCTATTGTTTCAAGGCAACAACTACATTCAGTATTGTATATGCATCCTTTTTCTCTCCAATATTGCAGATTTTCTGGTGTTTCTTTTGATGTTAAAAAAGCTTCAACCAGTTACTATCAATCGATACCATTCTATTTTATCTGCTACTTATTCCCGTGAATATTGTTTCAATATTGGCTCGGACCAATCTTTGTCAAAATTGCAAAAACATTTCTCCATCAAAAAACCCAGGTCCTTATGGCTTATTCCAAAATGGAATCTTACCTGGGTTCTCTTAAATCTTCAAGAAGCTCCATTTGAAGCCTTGGATACAATAGAGTCTAAGTACCTCACATATCAAATGGTATTCCTCCGCGTCATTACTTTAGCCAGAAGAGTCGGTGAATTGCATGCTCTCTCTATTGGGGATGCTCCCTATCATAGTATGGGAAATACCGCTACTTTTAGTACTAAAGTTTGCTTTTTAGTCAAAAACCAGGCACCAGATAAATTACCAACACCTATTATCATCAATGCCTTACCTCATGTCAATAACCCTTCCTATGCCCAGTATGGGCTCTTAGAACTTGTGTCACAAGATCTAGTTTTTCATGGAAGGGAAGAAAAAAATGCTTTCCTTTCTATTATTCCTGGCAGGAAAGGCATTCCATTTCCAGATGATCTCAGTCAGCTATCCCCATTGCTTACAGTGCGGATAGCAGAGTGAACAGAATTTTTGCTCATGAGGTGCAGGCCTTGCCATCCTCTTGGGCATACTCAAATTCAATTGCCTTGTCTGATATTATGATGGCTGCTTACTGGACCCAGCCAACTACTTTTATTATTTTCTATTTCAGAAAGCTACTGATTAGCCATTGTGCAGAAATATGTGATCTTAAGCACCTGTAAATAAATATCTCAGAAATCGGGAAGCAGTGTCAAGTGATCTAAGGTCACTAGGTTCCAGTTTAGTGTTTCAAAATATCCACCAGTGATTCGTTTACATTTTGTTTGTGACATTTTATGTTGTCTCCCTATCCCCTGTTTTTGTGAGACAATTTCCTCACAAAAAGGTGTTGGGGAGGGAATGCTCGTATCTGATTTCAAATACTTTCTGCTATGGAAAGTATATGAGTTCTCTCTGATATTGTAGTAGGACTACAATCAATATCAATGCTGGTATTGTACATTTGTATATTATTTTAGAAGTCATGCATGCATTCCATACAATATCTCACGATTTATAATCTTGATATAAATCATCTTTAATACATTACCTCTGGATGCATTTATATTTCGGTTTCCTCTATGTAATTCTTGTATTTGGGTCTTGCGTATGGTTTTAAAAGAGGTAATATGTCTTTACTCCAGGTTAGTATTCTTGTATCCTATTTGACTTCTATTTCTGCCAATAGCTATTTAGTTAACATTGAGTGTAGAGTGTCATATTTATCTCTTGTCTTTTTTAGAGATTCCTGTTCCTGGGGATCGTGAAAGCCTGATTACAGCCCTTTTCTATAGTCGTGTATTGGCCCTCCACCTTTTACTTATTCAGCTGATCAGTGGTAATAGTGGGTAAATATTGGAAATTTAAAATAAATTCTGTATTTATCATACCTACCACTGGCCCAGACAGGAGGTTCCCTCCCATGAGTTGCTCACTCACACCCCTGCAATAGACACTTAGCAGGCACTACAAAAGAATGGTTATTAGTGGGAATGGAGGCTACTTTATGGATCTTTGTGTATACACAGACATTACCTCTGGAGTACCATACACGACTCTAGTTTTTTTGTTATATTGGCTTAATTTTGGGCTAGGGCTGGGGGGCAAAAATTTAAGCATTTGGCTTGATTCTATCGAATAGAATATCCAGCTGATGTGAGCCAGTGGTAGTCATGATAAATTAGAAATTTGTTTAGATTTCCAATATTGCAGTCTGCATTGTGTGTAGGGTATTTTAAACACTTTTTGGGATGCAGAAAGTGTGATTTCATTCCCTCTAAGACTTCCCAGACCACCTATAAGTGAAACCAAAGGGGTTTGCAACCAGTCTCATTCCCTCTCCACCAGGGGCCTCAAACCTCACTCTGGACACTCACACTCATGCATCTTTTGAAAGGGCCTGTTTAAAAGGACTGTCCAAACAATGATTCACAATGTTTTAGCTTTTACGTAGACTATAAGAAAGACAAAGGATTTATGAAAACTTTATTGTTTAAACCTTTTACATATTTATTAAACTTTGAAAAGCAATCGGTACTAGAAGTATTTTGCCAGTGATCTCGCCCATAGATACCTTCATTTATGTTCATGTGAAACAATGTCCCATTGATCATACTCTAATACAAAAAATTAAAATCTCTTCTTTCAGGACAAGGATGGTACATCTATATAGAAACATCTAATCCAAGACGACCGAATGATACTGCTTTGCTGGAAAGTCCATATGTAATTGATAGATCTCCTCGTTGTTTGAGCTTCTGGTATCATATGTATGGTACCCACATAAATCGACTGAATGTGTACACTCAGAACAGAAACCGTCCATTTTCCCAAATTTGGTTCAGGCAGGGTAATCAGGGTAACCAGTGGAAGCAAGCCAAGGTTGACATTACCCCTAATGATGATTACAGAGTGAGTATTAAATGTTTCACATAAGTAGAAATTAATCATAATGTAATTAATGGGTCATATTTGAAAACTGGAAATAGTTTTTTGAGCGAGCTGTTTGAAAAGAAAACCAGATTGAGTTCATGGGATTTTCTTTTGAAATACTCTCCGAGGGAAACTGTTTCCAGGATTCAAACAGCACTTATTCAAAATACCATTTCTAACCCTTATGGAATCATGAATATTTTTTTAATTCTGTCACTGTTTCTTGAAATCCATCAGTGTACTTGGAATTCAGAAGTATATCTTTGTGGGCTAAATTTATTTCTTGAATTTGACCTCAAAATAATTTAAAAAATTTTGGAATTAGACACAAAAAGACTTTTTCCTGAGACAGTGCTCCTGAAATTGTTGGGATACCCTGTTAAATATTTATCTGGCATGAATTGTATGATAGTTTATTTCTTATCAAGTTCTGATTAAAATGTATTTTCAGATTATTTAAAACCAATAGATTCACAAATTTTAAAATCTCCCAGTAGGAAATATTAACTGCACAATGTAGTAGATGGGAAGAATATAGGAGAGGGTTCCATCCATCTTTCCTTATACATGTATGTACATACTGTCCATCCTTTCCATCCTTTCCAGCCCTGTAAACTTGTTGTCATCACTCTCGAAGGACTAAATTTGCTACTGATTCAAATAGGCTTGCACGTCAGTCTGTGAAAGGAGATATCACAATGGAACTTAAACAACATATGGACTGCTTTAAGACAGTGTCACATTCAAAATTCACAACTAGCCAACCAAGATCAAGGTCACAGATAGAGGTCAACTCATGGCATCAGCATGCACATCAACACATCCAGTACCTCCCACCCAGTGTTATGTAAAGCAGGTATATGATGCCCCGCCAGGCAGTGCTCTTGTTCTTTTATTAAATTGCCTTACTTGAAATCACACTAATAATGAGAACCACTATTGAACGAATTATGATCAAATGCCTATGTATCCTTTTGGTGATATTATCTCGAATGGGTTTTTACAATAGCCCTCCTCTCAGTGTGATCGTAACAAGTTGAGTAATTTGCCCCTTTTGTCAAATTACTCAACTTGTTACGATCACATTGAGAGGAGAGCCATTCAATGAACCATTTTCAAAATTGACCCAAAGCTTGTTGGTGACAATATCTCAAATGGATTTACAAGTCAGCCCTATCAAATTATTTCTCTTCCAGAGTTGTCATCCATTTTTCCACTTATCTATTTTCCAATATTCATATCTTACTGTTGTCACGTTGCAAGGAGAATTGTTCAGTGAATTAATTTCAACATTAACAATGTCTGGAATAATTTCAGTACCACCACTGTTTGATGATAAGGGAGTTTTTGTATTTTGCTAGAAATTTCATTGTTTTTTGCAATAACTTCAACTGTAGACGATTCAAATTCCAATAAAATTTGTTCATGTGCCGTATATTATTGTCTTGGAAAATTTTTAACATCACATTTTGTTTAATTGAGAGAGTTTGTAGAAGTTTGCTCAAAATTTTATTGTTTAGGCCAAAAAAAAAAAAGGAATTGATTCTCAGGCACCGCCGCGTTGAAAAAAATGGCCCGCGTTGGGCCTTTTTATTTGGACCGTCATTGCAAGAAAATAGGAGACAGGGAAATTGAAAAGGGACTATTGGTTTTAAGGCCCAAAACCAACGAATAAACAGGTAAATATACACAGGCGTGTGTTAAGTGTGAGAGCCTCTGGCCTTGGCTTACATTGGGGGCGAAATTCAAGTCGCCCTTCTAAACTTCCTTGGGAGACATGGCAGTTTACTGTATTTTCTTATGTTTTATTTTTTAAAAACACACGCTTCCGCAAAAAACAGTAAACACGGTTGCTGTTAAAGTCCGTCACACGGCTATGAAAATAGCCTAAACTAGCCCAATTTTATATTTCTGAAAAGAATTGCAATGGCGTAGTCGTTCGAACAATTCGCCCCAACTGATAGCAACCAGCACAAAATGGCTATTTAAAAACAAAGTACCAGACAAAACAACGAATCACACAAGACACGCATCGAGTTAATTAGAATTTATTAAAAGTTAACCACCGTTTCAAAACAAAAAAAATGTATTGGAGACAGTTCGTCCATATCGAAATTGCTTGCGGTTACGCGCTGTTCCACTGAAAAATTGGCTGCATTGAAATTCGCCCCGCAATTTGCATTGAATGTTTTTCTTTGAAAACTTGTGAAGTTTGTTGGAAGGGGGTTAAATGTAATAAGGCTACAATAGAAATCACAGGTATTTGGATGGATAAGAATGGCAGACCTTCAAAGCACCAATCGCACGTGTCAGTGAAAGATGGTTGGCAGAAATTGTCAGTTTTCTGAACAGTGTATTATTACCCAGCGCAGCCGGGAAGGGAGACAACTGAAATGTTTTGTCATTTACCAAAGAAATTAATTAACTCAAATTGTTAATAACGCTTAATTTACGAAGGATATCGAAAACTTTTTTAACTACGCTTTTCAACTCAGTTAGGGTATTCAGAAACCATGAATGATCCAGCTTTTTATATGAACTTGAAATTTATTTTAAACACTTTAAATATTTTTTTAAAAATAATATACCTTCTGTTACAGAGAAGAACACTCTCACCATGGGTCATACTAAAAATCAAAATAACTCACAATGATACCAAAATAATACGAGGGTGGTCAATAATATCTAGTATTCATAAAATAGTTCTGCTTTGTAAAAGTTTAAAAGTGAAGTCAGAGTTCTGTTTCTAAATACAAAAAGTGGTGATATCAGAAAATAAAGAAAAACAGTTTTAGTTTTCAATAAAATTAGTTTTATTTGTATATCATTTTACAATATGCACTTTCCATGCTTTTCAGGTAAAAACAGACATCAGAAAGTGACTTTTGCCTCTCAATCCTTTCTCACCATCTGGAAGAAATAAAAATAAAAAATAAAAATAAAATCCTCCCTCCCTCATTGATTTGAAAAAAAAATTGCCTGAGAATCAATTGATTTTTTTTTTTTGGCCTTATCCTAAAATATCACCAAATAGTAAACATCGGATTTCAATAAATTTTGATATGCTTTGTGTTAGTAATGTCTTGGACAAGCTGAAAAATTACGATGACTTCCTCTAAAATAAGGGAGTTATTGTCCTTTATTTGTTCAGTTTTACTTGAATTTTTGATGTGTGTGTGATTATTTGAAAAGTAAACATCAGATTTCAATAAGTTTTGATATGCTGCTTATATTAACATTGTCTTGGATAAGATTGAAAAGCATGCTGATTTATTTAATATTAAGACAGTTATTATCCTTTCTGTATTTAGTGTTTGATATCTATGTGCTAAATTGAAAAGTAATCATTTGATTTCAACATTTTTTTCACACTGCTTTAGATTAACATTGTCTTTGACAAGTTTGAAAACCATGGTGATTTGTTGAAAATTGATAGTGATATTGCCATTTTTTTTTTATTTTATTGGAAATTTTAATGATTATGTGATAATTTGAACAGAAATGATCAGATCAGTTCATTATACTTTTGCATATCATTGTGCAGTGTGATTCTTTCTTGTTTTTTTTTTCTAAATTGAGTAATTTTCATAACACTGTTGAACTGTTTCACAAATCATTTTCATATTTCAGAATAGATTTTTGGCTGTCTTGTGGTGTTTATTTGTTAAGATAAGATTTAAAAGGATATTGAAGAGTCATGCCAATCAAGATTATGTCTTTCACCAAAAAATTAATGAGAAAAATTCAGTTTATTTTGGCAGTTCTCAGAGACTACTTCAGTCATCATTTTGTCTTTTGAATTGAGGTTAATGATTGAAAAGAGTATGCATGTTGTGACCACTGACTATTTCACTAGGGTATGCCTACTGTGTAAGCATAATATGCAAGTTGCTGCCATCAGTCCAGTTAACCCTGTTATTTGCACAAATAATAAGTCACATGCCATAAACAATCTCCACAGGATTCGCACAGGTCCTGGAAAAGTCATGGAATATGACAAAAAAATTTCCAGACCTGGAAATCCTGGAAAAAGGGGGGTATTTTAAGTTGGGTCTGGAAAAGTTTTGAAAAAAATGAGTTGCTGTTTTCACAGAGTACATGAATGCGTAATTCTGCCCCCAAACTTTCACATGCATCGGATACATTATCAGTAAAAAGAATCAACTGGCAGTCCAATTTGGTTGTTCTCTTCATCAGATAAATCACTTTTGGTTGCATTAAAAAAAGCAAACCATTCATATAATAGCAAGATTAGTCTTGATGAATGTAAAATTGTCATGGCTGAAAATATTGGTTTGCAAGGAAATCAGCTGATTCAGATAACTGTTTAGCTGACATTATGTCATTCAGTTTTTACTTGCACAAAACCCTTCCCACGTGAGGTAATTTGCATAGGCTGCCATAAACAAGTGTATTAACAGCAGTTTTTTTTATTTATATTTTACGCAACATCTTAATTGACTGGACATATTTTCAAATGCAAAATCAATATTCGTACAGTGCATTCATGAACCAAAAATATATTTTAATGTGAAACACCTCCGGCCGAAATTGTTATTTTAATTTATTTGTAAATAGCCTGTCATCTCTTTTCTGAAAGCTGTTAGTTACGCCCTCTAAGCAGACAATGAGATTGAATGACATGCGCAAGTTTGCCAATATGGTGGCACTCTTGTACCTTTAACATGTGCTCACTTCGTGTGTGGAAACATTGTAAATTCTTCGTGTAGAATTAATTTTCAAGTGCGAAATTACTTGAGACCGATTGGAATTTCATAGGCAACATGAATAATGGAAATCATTTTATGGAGATAACATTTTCATGCAGACACTATGGTACATCGTGCAACTGCTTTTCATTAAGTGGACCAAATGCATTGACTGTTGACTTGTAGATTTGTGTGGACACAGGGATTCCTCTACATTACAATAGTTAAATATAGAATTCACGGACCGACAATCCCAGTAAGTAAACACAATTTCTTATTATTGTACAGCTTGCGCAAGTGTAATAAAAAAAATTAATTTATTTTATTGAAAGCATTCGTAGCGACACACACACTTTTTTGTGTTGGTTTTTGAAAATCGTGTCCCTCCTTTTCCAGCGAGAGAGGTCATGGAAATTGTGGTTTTTAGTCTGGAAAAGTCCTGGATTTTTTTTCCAGATTATGTGTACGAACCCTGTCTCCAAATCATATTATATGTTAAGGTCATTTTATTTGTTAAAAAAAAAAACTTTTCCATTAACCAGGTATTCGGACCTTCTTCATAGAAGACTGACTCTCCCAGAATTCCCAATTTGTTAAAACCAAACTCAGCGCCCTCTGTGGTCTGAAACAAATCAGTTCGAGAGCAGCTCTTTTACCATTGAATCTTTCTTTGTTGAGTCTACATGGAGTTATTTGACATAATGGTAAATCATGGGTACAGTTGCAGTATGATGAATGATTGTATTCATTTCAAAAGGTAGAAAATTACTGTCACTGTTAATGACAGATCAGTAGCAGAGCTCCAGGAAATGGGACAATAAAGGCAGAGAAAAAGTAGTTTGAGAAGAACTGTATCAACTTGTTAATTTGTTATGTTGGTGACAGATCAATAGAAGCACTCCATGAAATGGGACAATAACTGCAGAGAAAAAGGAACCCAAGAAGAAGAATTTATCAACTTAAATTCAACATCCCTTCTTGCACAAACTTTTAGATTTGGAGACAGCTTGACTCATCCAATCACCAAAATGATCAGAATACCTGTATTTTTAAACGTTCTCAATAAAATCATAATTTGAATATTTTCATAATAAAGAAGTCTGTATAAGTTTTTAAGACATAAAGCTGAGAGGGTTGCTTAAAAACTGAATATAATTTCCTATTGAATTAAATTTGATTTGTAGGTTTTAATCATCATTCATTTTCATAGTTTAAGATAATTTTGTTTTCAGATTTTATTTGAAGGTGTTCGTGGCATAAGCTACAGAGGCGATATAGCTGTTGATGATGTTCGTCTCTCAGTCGGTGGCTGTAAATCAAGTAAGTGGATATATAATTACTGTTCAAATAAGGAGCAGAACAGGCTTCTCGACAATGTAGACTTTACAAAAAACTTCTCAAATTTAACAATTTTTTTTACAGAGGTTTTGCTAAATGTTTCTCATCATTCTCTATTAGGGTTTGCTTGGCTCCTTAAAAGTGCTTAAATTTGAAATTCCATGCTTTGGAAAGTTCTAGAAAATCAAACCCTGTTGGAAAAAGTTATGAAAAGTTCTTGAAAAATATATTCTTGTAGTTAATCGCTTAACTTGGTTTGTTTGAAAATGTTTATGTATATGCTGTGGTTGATGTATGTTTTTTGTTGCATTACCTACATGTTTTATATCCCGAAGTAATACTTGCATCTGATATTGATCCTTATGAAGCTGTATGAGAAAACTTCCCATGGTTTGATATATATGTATAAAGTTTGTTAACTAGTAAATATACAAACGTCAGAGATAAACAGAATAATGTTTTATGCTTCTCAAACATTTTTTGTGGTGCCATATACCAGCTAATTTGTCTGTATGTCCATTCTAATTTTGTCCGGCTCATAAAAAATTATTCAGTGCACTAATCTTGTTATACTTCACACAGTGATTGCTTATGACCCAGTGGTGTGTCATGTACTTGACCCAAGGTGATAGCTTCAAGGTCAAGATCACAGGCTGTTTGTTTATTCTGCCATTCCTACTTTGTCCGGTCCATAAAAAATCATTCAGTGGATTGATTTTGTTTATACTTATACAAAAATTGCTTATGACCCAAGGGTGTGTCATGATCTTGACCAATGGTCATAGCACTAAGGTCAAGGTCTCAATCCATTCATTTATTTCTCCATTCTAATTTTTTCTGGTCCATAAAAAAATCAGTCAAAGGACCAATCTTGTTCACCATGTAAAGATTGCTTATGATCCAAGGGTTTGTCATGAACTTGACCTAAGGTCATAGCTCCAAGGTTATGGTCACAGGCCATTTGTTTGTTCCTCCATTCTAACTTTGGTTCATAAACAATCATTCAAAGGACCGAATATGTTCATACTTCAGACAGACAGAGGTTGTTAACATTCATTTGTTTCTTAATTCTAATTTTGTTAAGTCCACAAAAATCATTAAGTTTGTGTTTATACTTCACACAAAGATTATCGATTCTGATTCTCACATGAATTTTAAGTCCAAAGGGGTCGGAAATTTTCAGTTAAAAAATTCAATTAAAACTCTGCACACAGATGTCAAAATAACAAAATTTCAAACAGCAAATTTTTCCCACAATACAACAAAAATTTAACCAATTCATTCTTGTTTGACTGATCTCAGTAATATCTGCCGAACAAGACTGAATTAATTAAATTCCTTGTGGCTTGAAATTTTGATATTTGGACATCAAAAAAGTGAGTGGATTTGTTAGTTGAAAGTTCTGACCCTTGAAAGTGCTTGAAAATTTGACTTTTTGGAGAAAAGTCATGGAACTTTCTTGAGCAACATATTTAGGTAATTGTTCAAGTAATACTGTGGGCACAATGTGTACTTATGAACTGTAGTGTTTGTGTGTTTTTGATGTGTGAACTGGTTTTTCTTCACTGAAATAACACCTTCAACCAACACTTATACTTGGGAGGCTGTCTCAGAGAGCTTCCAGAGTATTAGTGTAAGGTGCAAGTATTCTTGATTTGGAGTATATGTGTAAGAATTTCTTACATGGTATGTATGTTTGAATATACATCAGAAGTAATTTTAGGCGACCATCCTGGAAAGTATTTGAAATTCTATGGAAAAGTCCTGAAATTCATATTCCTCATGGTGATATATAGATTCCGATGAACAAATGCATTTCAGTTTTCTTGCAGAATTTTTAGACTGTGGATGTCACAGTATTTTTTATTCTATTAACAGAATTGTATTCGATAATCTAGATGCAATTAACAGCTCAAATTTGTGCTGAAGGTATGGTGAATGATTTGACATTTGACAGTTATTTGCGATTTACAGAATTATGTGTTGTTATGTGTACATTTGGTGGCATCTACTGCACTTTCTCCATTTCAGATAATCCAACCTATTGTGATTTTGAGAACTCCAACCTTTGTGGTTATACACAAGACAAAACAGATGTTTTTGACTGGACTCGAAAAAGTGGTGCCACTGGAAGTGCTTTAACAGGACCAACATTTGATCATACTTATGGAACAAGAAGAGGGTATTATATATATATTGAAACATCGGCACCAAGGAAGCCAAATGACACTGCCAGAGTTATAAGTCCTGTGTACAATAACAAGAACAGTGGAAGTGCAAAGTGCTTACAGTTCTACTATCACATGTATGGGAGTAGCATTGGTACATTGAACATTTACTCGGTTGCACAAGGAGCCACCACACATTTACAGCAACCCATCTGGTCTCGTTCATACAATCAAGGCAATGTATGGCAGCAAGGACAGGTAACCATGTACCCAGGTTCAAGTTACCAGGTGATGACTTATTTCTTAATTTGTGTATTGAAGTTTTGACATTACAAGAAACATGTTTATTTTTCATTTGCTTTATTGTAAGTGAATATATTTTTATCCGACCACTCTCAAAGAGACTGAGGGTATACTGGGTTGCATGCATGCATCCATCTGTCCATCTGTCTGTCTGCAGCGATATCTCAGCAGTGAGTGGATGGATTTCAATAAAAATTTGGTTTGAGGGATCCTTGCGACAAGCCACTTCTGCACATGTTATAAAAATGTTGACTGCCTATTTTTCTTTACTTTGTTTTTAATTCATTTATGCTTCATCATTGGTAGAGGTGCAGGCTGCAAGCCGAGAGGTCCTTGGTTCGAATCTCACCTGTGGCAACAGCATTGTGTCTTTGGGCAAGACACTTTACCCCCATTTCCCATGTGGTGGCACGGTGATGTTGTGTACTAAGGCATACTGCACATCGATGGTGCACCTTCAACCAATGCTAACCCTGCTTGTTTGGAGTTAGTATGTTGGGGAGCTGACAGTTGCTAGGCATTGCTTGGTGGTTCTCTCTGGGTACTCCGGCTTCCTCCACCCATAACTGTTGTGGTCATGATTAGCCATCGTGCAGAAATATGTGACCTTAAACACCATTAAACAGTATGCTTCATCAATCCAGCACTGCAGTTGGGGTATAATTGCCTTCAGCAATAGCTCTTGTTAAACCTACTTTTTCAAGGTCTTTATCTGAAGGGACAAAAATCTGCAAATTTGAAGATCAGATTTGCTTGTATGTGAAAGAGTATGTGAAAAAACATTATATGCAAAGTGTAAGACATCAGAAGCAATGCCAAATTACTTAAACCTATAATTAAAAAACATTAATGCAAATTTTCATAACATATGACACTGTAAAGAAATAAACAGAGTTGACTGAAAGTGATTGAAAGTAAACACAACATAGCGTGACATAATATCTGAATACACATGGAATAAATAACCACCATGATTTTAGCACCAACTGGGCATTATTGGATCAATAATTTTGTATTTTGTATTATGTAAAATAAAGCAGTTATGCTTCCAGTAAAATCAAAATACATGAATTGCCAATGTCAGCCCAGATCAGATTGAATGGATGCAAATGCTATAAGTAGAATATATACACAAACATCACCTTTGTCTCTGAGAAAGCAAATAAGGCTGAATATGGAAAATGACATTGCAGTTTGTGCTGTCCAGAATTTTCTGTGAGTGATCAGCTAACCAGATTGGGATGAAAAAATGTTTCCTATCATTTTTGAAAATCCATTAAATTCTCAACTTCAATTTAATGTATTTAATCAATATGAATGCTTTCATTCAAATGATGTATGAAAGATAAGGGTACTTTTGCATACCAATATATTGTGATTTTGTCAAATGGTCAACTTATTTTTAACAAATTTTCACCCTATTGTTGATTTAATAATTTGAAAACTGAGTGGAATCTGAAGAAAAAAAACTGAACTTGTTAATGATTCCAAATTTGATTTTTTTTTTCATGACTGATGAGGGGAAAGTTTCTTTTTCCTATTTTCTGTTCACAATACTTATCACCAACAATTTCTCGGAAACTTTGACAAACTTCATGGCAAGAAACAGTGATGAGTTATTGTTATTCCTTCAGACAGTTGTTAAAGCACCTTATGTGTATTGTAGAAAACTCTTGGCTGCCTCAAAGGTCGAGCCAGTATATCTAAAGCCATTGATATGATAGGATTTCATGGATATTTTCTAGGCATGTATAGTTTAAAGCAGTCATGATTTAGAAATAAATATGGTTGAAAGGTACAGTACTGTGATTGCGCAAGTGATCTCTTTCTCGATCAGACTGTGATTTGGTTGTGACCCAATTACAGTTGGTTGAAATTACACAAATAAAATACTTTTAAATCAAGACAGAAGCAAATTAAGTGGCAACCATGGATTTAATGAATCATGTGTGGTGTGAATTAACTCTTAACCTGCTGAGTATTTTTAAAATATTTTTCACCAAATCTAGTCATGGCTGCTGTAAAACAACCATGACTAGATTTGATGAAAAATTCATATAAATTTACCTTTAAGTAATCATTGGTCAAAATGTTCATTCAATTTACGGGGAAAAACTTGATTAAATGTGCTGAAATTTTTACTTATTTCATTGGCAAGAGATTTTATGGCTTGGGCAGGAATATCTGCCAGCAGCATGCAAGGAGCTAAGTTACAGCTAATGATTAACCAAATCTTGTATGGTGTGAGCAAAACTGATCACAAAGAAATTGTTGAATTCTGTATGGTGAATAAAGTGGCAACCAAGAATCCCAACATTTGATGTTGTTATTTTGATTAAACTGAAATGTTTATTTCACTTTTTGTTTTTTGTCCCAGGTGATTTTTGAAGGTATACGGGGTCGAAGCTACAGAGGAGATATTGCCCTGGATGATGTTCAAATAGTGGATGGATCATGCTCAAACCCAAGTGAGTTCATGTCTTAGGTTGATTGATATCTTTAACAAATGATGAATGTTTATGTTTGAATACATGTTAGATATCTCTGGTTGGTTCATTAATGGTGTGTCGCTTTCAGCCTTAACCCTTGCCTGGCATAACAGTTACATCCAGTCGCCATTATTCCACAATAACCATTCAAATTTTAATATTGTTTTACATTTTTACCTCCGATACATAGCTTATAAACTTATAAACCTGCATTGGGATGTGTTTAAGCTTATAAACTTATAAACCTGCATTGGGATGTGTTTATCAAACATGTTCCAATGAGAGATCATCATCTATGTTTTCTAGCTAATTGTTTTCTGCAAGCTAATAGAACCAATAAGTCCCATGAAAATGGCATGTGATTACGGGTTAGATGTGGAAATTGTTATGCATAAAGGTTCGAGGAGTGGGAAATTTGAAGCAACAATAAGAAGGTGTATGTGCCGTTCGGGATAAGTTCTATGTTTTCACAGTTCAATAGATAATTGCGAGGGGACAGATTGCTCTCCCACCAAGGCTTTTCTCAGAAATTTTTTTTTCTCTTTTCACCAGCTTGATACTTTAAAATATTAATGCCATTGTCAAGTGGAGTTAACAATCTTGGCCAATCCATCCTTGAGATACGTTTTGAGTGAAGAAAGTACACCCCCCACCGATCAGATCATTTGGTCATTTTTAACAGAAATAAGCCATGAATAGTATGAATGAAACATGTTAATTGAAAACCAACTATGTCCTAACTAAAAAATTCAGTTAATATGAATACTCAGTTAACCAAAGAATTTTGTTGATTCCCTACTTTCCGGTGACTTCAGAAGTCAGTAGCATATTTATTCCAATCCATCTTCTTCAAAAACACCTCATAGAGTTCATAAAGCTCTGTCAAACAAGATGAAATGAATTAAGTTTTATGTTTATTGGGTAAAACTAATCGTAAAGATAGGGTATTTATGGCCTGTGGTATAATGTTTCCAATAACTTTTTCTTGAAATAATGTGGATTCAGTCTATAAACCATATGCAGTTAACAGGTTAAGTTTGCACTAAAAGTCTGGTATATAGTTTGGTGCTTGACAGTGGGACACAATTAACTATGTTATTTGTTTTACCAGTATTTTCTCAAAATAAATGCCTTGACATGCCATGTGTCGTGTCTGAGGTGGCATGTAGTGATCTTTCATTTCATTATATTTTATTTTAAATTCAATCACTTTTCGTCAAGTTTGTGTTTGTTTATTGTGAGTTTAATGAGGCTTTAAAGAGCCAGGGACATATATTGGAATTTTCCCTAAAAAAAAAAATATATCCAAACAGCTGATAAATCCATCAGCTTCATGAAGGTAGGAGTTATTCTTTTCAGGTTTTATTAAAATACATTGAAAATATCATCACCCTCTTATCCGCAAAAATTGTGAATGTGGGCTTTACATAATAAGCAACCTTTTACATATTTTCCGCTTGATAAAGGCCAAGTGGCCAAAAATTTGTGGATAACAGAGAGATCATATTGTTTATAACACTCAATGTCCCTTTTAAGGACCTAATGTGATAGACATTAAAAATAGATTCTTTGGATTATAATGTTTTGCTGCATTTTTGTAATCAGCTAATAAGAATAGTTACACATCCAACCTCTAGAATTCCCAGTTATACAGACCATTTTGGCCCTGATGTATCCATTTTGTGTACTTAATCCCTTCACTCTGATGTTGAAACATCCAAATTTCAACCTCCATCTGCTTTGTCAATCAAGATATAATAGAATAGATTATTGTTAGAATGTTGGAAAAATCCAAATTCTGTTTAATTGAATATTCCTGTTCATTGAATGTTTTCCGCTGGTTATTCAGTGAACAGGACTCCACTGTATTTGTATACTTGAAATTTGTGATAGTGTATCATTGTCATGCCCCGACGCTCTCGGGGGCATTATATTTTCACCATGTACATCTGTCTATCGACCATTCGTCCGTTAACTTTGGTTTCCATCCAATAACTAAAGAACCGCTTATTTGATCAAATCATAATTTTAGGAGTTACTTGTGGATGACTAGACAATGCTTCCTTTCAATTTTGGTTCAGCTGGCCAATTCAATTTGGCTGCTATGGCATTATGACACCATCAAGGGCATATGCTACGCTTTGCGCTGCTCTTAGTGTTTCTGAGGAAAATTGTGCTGAATCAAAGACTTATTATACCCCCTGCAAACAAAGTGGGGGGGGGGGGATATATATATATATATATATATATATATATATATATATATATATATATATATATATATATATAATCACCCTGTCCGTCTGTCCATCCTTATAAGCGCAACTCCTCCTAAGCCGTTTGAAGAATTTTCATGCAACTTTACACAATGGAAGAACTCCATATGAAGATGTGCATGAATCAATATAATTCCGTTCTGACATTTCCAAGGGGAGATAATCTAACTTATACATTTCAGGCGCGGGGAGTATCACTTTGTGAGCTTGCTCACAGTACCTCTAGTTTATTTATTGGGGTTTAATGGCACTTTTGACAGCCAGGGCCTCCTTGTGTTAGACAGTTTTACGGTAGAGGAAGCCAGAGTCCCCGGAGAGAATCAACGGTAAGCAACTGTCAGACTCCCCAATGTACTAACTCCACACAAGCAGGGTTAGCATTGGTTGAAGACAAGTGCACTATCGACATGCAGTACACCATTGTACACAATGCCATTGTGCCTCCAAGTGGGTAATTGGGATGAAGTGTCTTACCCAAGGACACAACATGGTTGCCGCAGGTGGGATTCAAACCGAGGACCTCTCGGTTTGCAGACTGCATCTCTACCTACTGAGCCCTCATGCTTCCGGATTCAAAGACTACTTTCTTATTAATTTTTTGGTGTTTAGCATCAGTTCATCATATGTAGTCTCTCTGTGTACTCCAGCTTCCTGGACCTGTAAAACAGTCTGATGTAAAGTGACCCTGTCTGTCAAAAGTGTCATTAAACCACAATAAATAAATTATAAATCATGTGTAGATATTTTATGACCACTGCACTAGTATAAAGTCAAGTTAATCCAATTGTTTTTACTTATGCTGCCTACTTAAGAGGACTTTCATCCTGGTCATTGATAACCAGGTCTTATTCACCAGTAAAACACAGCATGTTTACTGCAGTAAACAAGCACAGCTTCAGTTCCCTGGGTTTCCACATTGAGATAAAGACAGTCTATGATACATGGGTGAAAGATTTCAGCAAACATGCTGCTTTTGGGTAATTATGACCCCAAGCATCATAGAAATATCATCTGGGGCAGTTTTTAATTTTTTTTTTCCCCAGTTTTTTCACACAAAATTGTTCTGTTTCTCTGGCCATTTTTTTAATAGAAATTCATGCACTAGGATGTTTTTTTAATTTTTGTAATTATTGTTTCTTTACCCTCAGAGGTTCATATACTTGGTTTGTTTTATGTGTTTGGCCTCCTAATCTGCAGAATAACATGGACAGTGGTGTAATTTATCTATTTTATTAATTGGTAGAGTGCTGAGTTATTCCACGTCATGAAAAATTTATTCACATGTCTTTGCCTTTTTACAATGTATGGGAAAGTGCCCTGTAAATTGTAATGAGGCAAATCCATACAGATTAAATAACTTAAAAGATAATATGGAGCACATCCATAGACTGTGAAGCCTTTAAGCTGTGTTACCCGCACTCCAGAATGAACCCCAAATATGAGCTATCAGACCTCAAACTGTTAATTAGGGTAATTTGTCTGACACAAAACAATTAAGTTTTTTTTCCTGGTTGGATAAGTAATAAAAAAAGAGCATGGAGCATGTGGAAGGGACTGAGAAACTGACCTTTATCTTTGTTAGATCTTAGTGATTGTAAACTATTTTTTCATTTTGTGAAGAAATATAAATTTTTACAAATTTTTACATTAAAATAAAATGATTGCAAGTTTCATATATTTCAGTTGTACCGTATCCATGTTCTCATCATTGGTGATTTATCCTTTTCAAAAGAAAGTTGTTTGTAGTAGCTTAATTTACTGTCATTATTATTTTGATGACAAGTTATTTTTTTTCAGATTTATGTGATTTCCAACAAAATTTATGCCAGTGGAAAAATATTCAGACAGGAGACAATTTTGATTGGTTGAGATCAAGAGGAAGAACTTCAAGTTCTTTCACTGGGCCAAATACAGATCATACATTGGGGAATGCAAATGGTTACTATATGTTTATTGAGACAAGTGCTCCCAGAGTGACTGGTGACAAAGCTAGATTAGTCAGCCCAATCTTCCCACCAACCAACACAAGTAAATGTGTCAGCTTCTGGTATCACATGTATGGAGCAGATATTGGCAGTCTTAATGTTATTGTCATAGAGAATGCAACTCGAGATACACAGTATTCTGAAGGTTTGATTTGGAGTCTGAAGGGTCAGGCTGGAAATACTTGGTATCATGGTGAGACTCCTTTATCTTCAAAATATACAGTCAAGCCATATCAGGTGAGATTTTTGCCATGTACAGTACAGTTACCATGGACTGGTCAGAATCCACATGTGGACAGTGATGTCCATGCATGCATTTACCAGGTAATAAAAATCATCATCAGCAAAACTTTAATTAATGAAGCACCAGCTTGTACCCGGTGCTTCATTACATAAATTCTTGATGATTCTTGATGATTATTCCTATAATTAGTGTTTGGAATCTAATATTGCGTCCATGGAAATATTGGAAAGTAACCAGTCCATGGCGGCCATGCTGTTCACTGTCAATTTCCCCATATTGTATTCTATCCCAATTTAGGACTGTTACACACTCAATGTATGCAAGCATTGTGCATTATGTGAGAGAGTAAAAATCAGTATTTTTTCACAGCTTGCAATGTCAACAAAGTGTGATACCTCACATTCGAGTCTTTGTGTAAAATAAACTCAAATATTCACCAGAGAGCTAACTGAGACAGGGTCCGTACGGTCTTGAAAAGTGCTTGAATTTCAGTGCCTGTCTTGAAAAGTGCTTAAATTGACTTTTTCCCTTGAATAGTGCTTGAATTACCACCATTCCCCTTGAAAAGTCCTTGAATCCTGGACCCCCAACCTACTCTGCTAAAAAAATCCCCCCCAAAATGCCACATTTTAGTGCCCAAAATAACAAAAAAATTCGGGAATTCGCTGTAGCATATTAAAGTTTAAAACATGAATAGTATAATACACCTGTGTGCTCTGCACACTACTTTTCTTGTTCATGATAATGAGAGAAAACACAAGTACACAAATTACGATGACGTTCATCATAATGTACAGGTCAATTTTAACCAATCAGAAAATTGAAACGGCAGCATGTGATCTATTTGCATACTATCATGTGGCTCACTGTACACAAAGGCTGCTATACTATGGAGAGCATCCAATTCAAATAAGTGGTGAATTGTGTTTTGCAAACTGGTTTTTCCAATCAATGTCTGCATCTCCACCCGCTTCATTTATTTCATCGTGTCACACAAAAGGATAGTTACTGGAAGCGATAATATATCAAAGATTCACCTTGACTTTGTATGAAAATAACAGAGGTATTTGATAATAAATCATGAATTATTGTTTGTGAACAATCGATTTTGAATGTCAAATTACCACAAACAACCCAACAACTTTGCAAGAAGTTCCGAAACTTAACCAAAAGGACAGAAATGGGCCTGAATATTACCTGACACACACTCATTCTTGAAATATGCAATGTGCGGAGAGCAGTTATAAAAGAGAACATGTCACAGTTGGTTTCTTAGAATCGAAAAATAGTCCTTGAAAATTAATGACACAGCCCTTGAAAAGTGCTTGAATAGTGCTTGAATTTCATTTTGTTAAACCTATACGAACTCTGTGAGACATAAAATTGCTAATTTTAATTTTTATGCACCAAACCATTGTATTAAAAATTAATCAGTGATTGTATACTTCACTTTGGACATTGGACTCAGCCTAAGAACTTATCACCTTTGTTCAGACCCAAAACTGTAAGTAGAAGCATAATGCCAAAAAAAGAGAGAAGTTTTGGTTCTTAGGCAATCCTTCATTGAAATTAAACCCCATTATTGAACATTTTTATTGGCCTGCAGAGTCTAACAAAACTGATATAAAATCATAAGACTTTAATATGTTAGCATTTTTGATTGGTGTGTATTTATTTGAACATGTTTGCAACACAGTATTATTAAAATACAATGTCTGTTCATTATAATTATTTTGTAAACATCCAGTTTGGCATGTTCTGCAAAAAATAACTCAAATATGATTATGTGGGCGGTATTTATTTTTTGAAAACGGTGCAGAAAAATAACAGAACCCAAATGTATTTGATATTTCTTTATTAACTGGTAGAGTGCTAAATGTTTCTTCATTGCCAAAATTTGTTCACAATTAACACTCTCCAATAAATTGTAACAAAGCAAATCCATATAGATGAAATAAGTTCACCTCAGAGATAATTTTATAATAACATCCACAGAATATGAAACCTTTAAGTTGTGGAACCTGCACTTAAGAATGGAGCCCAAATATGGGCTTCCATCACTCATCCTGGTAACAAATAAAAAAATTAACAATAAAAACAAAAACCTGCCTCCCTCATTTATTTGAAAAATTAATTGCTCAAGAACCAAATGTACTTTTTTTTTATTTGGCCTCACCTTTAATATTTGCATGCCCCTTTTCTAATTTGTTTGCATAAGAATAAATGCTTCTACATGTTTGGAATAGCTGAAGACATTCAAGTCTGTAGATATGGATGTGGCTCCATTGCCTTGACTATTTGCATGGAAATAAAAATACACCTCGCACACACAGAAAAATAGTTTAGTTTTTCCATTTGATTACACACTTAATTTTTGTTCATCTTCCCAGAATTAATTTTCAAGGGCTATACAAGTAACTATTGTGCTGTGTGGGAGACAATGGTGAGTCATTCAGGAATATCATAATTTTCACTTGGACAAAATTCACATTCTAGGATTTCATAAATGAACACAACAGCAATACCTCAACTTGATAAATGCACAATATAGATGAGAAAAATTGTCCACTCTGTTTTAACAAAAGAACATTTCCATAAAGTACCAACAACTTCAATCTGAAAGCATTCTTACTTAAGTGTCTAATTATTAAATCAGTGCAGAGAAAACATCAACAGTGTCAAATACTGAGACTCTTCGTTAGACTTGTGATATAACCAGTCTGTGCAGTTATCATTTCCCCAACCAGTAGTAGTAGAAGATAGATTCTGATAGACATTATTGTGATGCAATGCATCCTACATTTTTAGCTCACCTGAGCACTTTCCATCTTCTGTCCATCCAGTGTGAACTTTACATTTTCCACTTCTCAGAAAATACCTGACCAAATTTAACCAAATTGGATATGCATGTTACTTATCATGTTACAATTCTGGTATGTTCAAATAAAGTTGCCATGCTCATGGGGAGTTCCACAAGGGGCATAACACTGTTAACGCATAATACTGTTAGTACCCCCAATATGGAAAAAATCTTCTTCTCCAGAACCATGAAATCAAATCTATTTGATATACAACATCCTTAGGTGGATCAGATTCAAGTTTATTCAGATCAATGGCCCTTGGTTCATGTTTGGGATCCCTATGGAAGCTCAAAGGTTTATTTAGATGCACCAGTGAGAATCTGTTGATATTTGGTACACAATATTATTAGGGGTGTCAGATTCACATTTGTTCAAATTCAGGCCCTGAGTTCATATCTGGGCTCCTGATAAGTTAGTGCAATATGAGAAAAGTTGATTAAAAATCTTTTTCTTCAAATCTACCAGTACTGAAACTTTTGGTATTTGGTGTATACAACATCCTTGGTGTTTTGGGGAGGGGTGGGGGGGGGACAGATTCAAGCTTATTTAAATCAAGTGCCTGGATTCATGTTTGTGCATCATAGTGGTATCCAGCCATAGATGCTGAATTTGACATGAAAATTCTTACAGACATTCTGTCTGTCGGAAGTTTCGAGAGATCTTTTACTATTGAACATTTTTTTTTCAAAAACCTGTTAAGAAGATTCAGTTAAGGGTGATCAACAAACAATTTTTTCTTAATCACATGAGTAGACCAATGTGTTTCCACAGAGCTCAACTCTTGAGGAAGGAGGCCACTACCCACCATATCTAAAACATTTTTGGTTGGGAACATTTTTTGCACCTCTCCCTACCACTAATGTCATGTCACCCATACATCCAAGACCCCCTAGCTCTCTAACTTAAAAATTGGTCTTATTCTTCCAAAAGTTATTTTGCAAACTTAGTTTTAATGAAACTAAAACATTTCAGATGTGAGATAAGTTGTTCAATAGAATCTACACTTGTTGTAAATTCCTATGTTTACTTTGGAATATTATAAAACCGTACCGAATAGTTAAAACAAAAATGATTTTGCTTTGTTGGATTTCAGATTGCTTTTGAAGGTGTTCGAGGTTCTGGATATCATGGAGATATTGGACTGGATGACATTTCAGTAAATGATGGAAATTGTAAACTTTTGCCATCTTATGCCAATATAACAAATGAAAGTATGTATTTTTAAATCACCTTTTGTTGAATGACTAAATGTTATCATAGTTCTTGTCTTTTTACTCTTAATTGGTATTATTAGTCTTCTCCATTCGATTCTGAACAGTGTTTAATGCATTGGACTGTACCTTGTCACAAATAATGTTGAAAACTTGCAGTTAGATGAGCCATGTGAAGGCTGATTTGTGTAAAAAATGTCAGTTTCAAAATGAGCCTTTGAACACAAAAAATATAAATTGCTCAGTATTTCAGAAGACTCAAATTTTGTTCTTACTATGGAATGCTATTACTTCTATAAATCCATATCTGGATAAAACAGTTACTTTAATTATTCTCCTTATAAAATTCTAGTGCAATGTCAAATTCAATATGCCTCTAATAGAAGTTTTGGGATTTTTCCAATGCATTTTTGTGCATTGTTGTCCTCCTCAGTAAGATAAGGAGACAGTCTTTTCTGTGTTTTTTTTGAGATTGTGACATCAAATGTGATACAAAAATCCACAAAACACATTAACAGGGATCTGAGTTTGTGATATGTTGTCAAGTACTTTGTAGCAAATGTCCAGTAAAAGATAACAAAATTGCTATGACCATTAATTTGGAATTGAGTGGTGTTAAATATTGGTGAAACATTAAAGATAGTAAAAACAGTAAAACTCCACCCAAAGTGATTTGTTTGTACCTTTGTGACTCTCTGTCAGTAGCAACATTGGAAAAGTTTTCTGTAAAGTCCTGTATGGGAGATTAGAGGAGGTGATTAAGGAGAAGGTTTTTTTGGGGAGAGATCCAGAATGGCTTCAGGAAAGGAAGAGAGTCACTGACCACCTTTTCATGCTATCCCAAATGATAGAATCTGCAAAAGCAAAAAAGAAAAAGATGTTTATGGCCTTTTTGGATGTTAAAAAGGCATACGATAGAGTATGGATGGAGGGTATGTGGGGAAAGCTTGAGGCTGTGGGATTGGGAGGTGAGTTTATTGGAATTCTGAAAGCATTATACAAAGATGTACAGAGTGAACTTAGCCTGGGCAACTTAACAACAAAACGTGTGCCTTTGGAGGCCTAAAACCGGGGTGTATCCTTTCGTTAATTCTTTTTGCATTGTACATCAAAGGTTTAGGGGATGAACTCCTGCATAGCGACAAGGGGGTAGCTGTTGGGGACTTGAAGATCCCAGGGCTATTTTTTGCAGACGATACGGTGCTAGTGTCAGAAAGTGAAGAGGGGCCAGCGAAAATGCTGGGAATTGTTGGGAAATATGGGAACAAATGGAGACTCAAACTTAATGAAAGCAAGAGCAAAGTTATACCTGTGGGCAGCATAGTGGACCCCACTCGAAGGTGGAGAGTGGAGGAGTTCTGTATTCCAGAAGGTAGTAGAAGTGTAGGAGAGACAGGTGACTACGACTATCTAGGGGTAAATATAAACCTCACAGGAAGAGGCATCTTCCGAAACCACACAAATAAATTGATTCTGAAGGGGAGGCGAATCCATAACCAAATGAAACTTATAGGGAGAAACAGTTTCAATAAGGTTTTCGGGAGGAAAACCATTTGGGAAATGGTGGGTCTGCCAAGTATAACTTATGGTATGGAAGTGGTACCCCTAAGCCAGATGGCTGTAAAGAGCTTGAAAACCCTGCAGAACGATGCAGGTCGATGGATAACAGGGTCGAGTAATGCTGGAGCACTAGAAGCAATCAGGGGTGATCTGGGGTGGATGAGGATCAAGGACAGGATAGACTTATTGAAACTCGGTTATCTTAATTATTTGGTAAATCTCCTCGACAGCCGATAGTGTAAAGTAATGTTCCTGAGAATTTTCAACTCAAATATCAAGACAGGGTGGATGGTCCAAGTGAGGGAGCTAATAGAGAACTACTACTCATTGGAGATCTCGGACCTAGACATTGGGACGAACCAGGGTAAAAAAATCATCAGAGAAAGGGTCATGGAGGATGGTAACCTTAATTGGCAAGAGGGGGTCAAATCAAAGAGGTCTTTGTGTGACCTGTGCGATGAAGAGAAGCCTGGTTTTGAGGTCTTTGGGTGGCCTGGGCGATGAAGAGAAGCCTGGTTTTGAAGAGTACCTTGATAACACCTTTGGGGGGTCACTGTTGTTCAAGCTGAGGTCGCGGTCCCTGGAGCTGAGGGAAAATATTGGGAAAAACAGTGAAAAGGAGTGCCAGATGTGTAATTTGGGTGTGGTGGAGACCCTGGAACACTTTCTTCTAGAATGCCCAAAATATCAGTCTAAAAGAATAAGATTCCCTGGGAGTATAATGGGGGAAGTGGGATGGGAGAATGAAGGACATGTGGTTAGTGAGAGACTCAAAGGAGAGGGTTAATATGCTAATCAGAGAGATTTGGAAGAATGGGGCAAGGGATGTCATCAAGCAGTTCGTCTCCGAGTGTTGGGAGGAGAGAAGAAGCATGGGAATAGAGAGGCAGTTGGAATACAGGGGTAACCAAGGCCTTCTCACTCGAGAACCGCGACAAATCAGCAGCCGGCCAAAGTGTTATTATTGCTATTATTATGACTCTTTAAGATGAAACTGGGTAAACTTGAACAGAACAGCATACAACTGCTGAAAAATATCAACAGAGTAGACAACAAATTTATGCTGCATTTTTCCCCACAACTGCTGGAGGCTGTGAGCCTGTTATCTGATGTAATGGCTATAAACGCCTACACTATCCATAAAAAATGACATTGGCACTCTCCAATGAATTTTAATAAGACAATAGTTTATCAGCAATACAATGCTAGACTAAGACTTTCCTTTCAGATAGCATGGTATCTTAAAAAAAAAACACTTGTCATGTAACAAATTGCCTTTAAAAAATAATTTAGCACTTTACCAATTAAATTTATAATAACAAATGTCAACACTTGACCTGTGCAAAGCTATGGTAAATTTTCTGTTGACTTTTATCTTTAATTAAAATATTTATTCACTCACAGTAAATGTTTGTGAGTTTAAAATAGATTGAATAAACTGTACTGAAAATTCTGCACTACTAGTTTTGTCAACTTGATGGAGGGTTACAAAACATGTGAACAAGAAATATAGTCTTTAAATTTAGAGTTTACAAAGTGTATGGTGCATTTTTTATTGAAATTAACAATTTATCATTCACTCCGAGCATAGTGGCTGTGCTGTTACAGTACTATGACTGAAAAGCAGACCAAGAAAGAGACCACCGTTTTGTTAATGCCTAAAAAAGTTACAAATCTGTTTCTTATTTTACCTAAATTAATAAAATTGATAAATTTTCCCTTGAGTTCAAAAGGCTTTGCAGTGCTTTAGCATTGCAAAGCCTTCTTGTGCTCAAGGGACGAAATAAACTAGCACCCAGGCTATTCTGTAGATTATGAGGCCTAAAACAAAACAAACCAAGAACATGGACTTTATTGGTGGCAAAGAAATAATGACAAAAATATAAAAATGAAAAAAAAAAAAATGCCACCCATATGCAGTGTTACAAAAATGGCCTCAGAAACAGAAGATCTACATTGTGGGGCCTAATTGTACTATATGTAAATAGTTTTTTTCATTATTCTGATATTTCATGGCTTACTACTTGTAGAATATGAGAAAAATTCAATAACAAACATTTTCTGATAGAGAGGAATTGCAAACCAAGAGTATGTTTATGAAATGAATTATCTGAAGTGTTCACTAACCTTGCTCACAAAAATCAACACAACATGAAACTTACTATTGTTTTGCCAAATGAGATAAAGAAATGTATACTGCACAACATTTGGCTGTCCATGCCCAGATTATATTAAATAACCCATACTTTTTAAGGATACATATCCTTGTCTCCATTTGCTCCTGCACCATTTTATTAATGTATCGTTTATTGATGTAGGATGAGGCTATTTAAAGGCATAGTCTGTTTGCCAAACCCATTTCTGTTTCAAGAAATAAAATATTGTTTAAAAAAAATTAAATTTTATGATAGGGAGGAATTGCAAACCAAGAGTATGTTTATGAAATGAATTATCTATCCTTTTACCAGAGTATGAATGTGGGATGTGCATGTTGAGTTAACACTCTCACCTCACATTAATACACTGATAAATTGACAGATCATTCATTTCAATTGTTATAATTTAACTTGAGGGTGTTGAATTGTATTACAATGTATCTTTATGTGGCCCAAGTCTTTGTTGCTCATTTCATTGTAATCATATCAACTTTTGTCCAGACAACAGTTTTATTATTTTGAACATAGAGTAATACATGTGGTCACAATACTGAAGAGAAACACCAGTGTGAACAACCCACTTGAATACTGAGTAACAGCAGAGAAATTATAGTTTAATTGCACCATTGGAGACGCCCCCATTTCTTATTTGACAATTGGATGGGACAAAGTAAAAACATTCTCAGGATCGGAAAATTATTTGAGTTATGAAAAACTAATCTCTACCAATGATATACAAGTAAATAGGATATCATTGTAGAAAATTAAATTATATGTAGAAGGAAAGAAGCAGCTCTTAAAATTTGTCCATCCTGATTATTGGATTCATATATATTTATTTCAGAGCCATCTACCATTCAGTGTAATTTCGATCAAAGCTTGTGTAATTGGCAGCAGAGCATAACAGATAATTTTAATTGGACAAGAAATCATGGCAGTACACCTTCTCGAGGGACTGGTCCTCAGCTAGACCACACTGGCTCTGGTGTGGGTATGTGAATAAATATTGCTCTTATTTTCAGTGTACTCTTCTGTGTGTTATTTCCACTATAATAATAATAATATACACATTTATATAGCGCCAGAATTATAGTTCAGAAGATGTAGAACCATATTCTAAGGCGCTGTACATGTTACTGAGCTCGTGCAAATATACAAACAGAATATATACAGTATCTTACAGTCCACAATATCACTTATAGGCTTTTTGAAACAGGTATGTTTAGAGATCTTTCTTGAAAAGGTTTACATTTGACAGTCTTTTTAGGTGTTCTGGTAAATTATTCCACAAGTGAGGGCCAGCAAATGAGAATGACCTATCTCCAAATGTCTTACACCTATGTTTTGGCACATGTAGTAGCATTTTACCATCGGACCTCAGGTTGTATTGACACGCATTCTTGGTATTAAGAAGTTCTTCTAAGTTGGCTGGTGACATGTTGTTTTGTGTCTTAAAAACTAATAATGAAGTTTTGAAAATTATTCTGTACTTGACTGGCAGCCAGTGAATATCCCTCAGAACAGGAGTGATGTCTTGAGATCGTGATACCCTGCATACCACTTGGGCTGATGCATTTAGTATCATCTGCAGGCGAGAGTAATGATATTGTGGAAGGTTGAACAGTAAGGCATTACAATAATCCAAATGTTAAGTTACAAATGCATGAACTAGGGTTTTTGTGGCATCTTTCGTGAGGAACTGTCTTATCAGTTTAACTTTGTATAGACCCCTGAAAGCCTTATTACACATATTTGTAACATGTCTGTCCATAGACAGTCTATGGTAGAGTCAAAGAAGGCACCAAGATTACGTACACTATTACTTGCACTGATGGCGGAATCTCCTACCTTCACTGAATTGATGTCAACTTTAGTGAGTTGCTGTCGGGAACCAATTATTAAGAATTCAGTCTTATCATCATTTATCATTAATTTGTTTGAAACCATCCATGTGCGAATGTCTGAAATACCTGATTCAATAGTTTCTAGACCTTTAGTTTGATCCTTGATTGATGGTCGAAAAGAGAAATAGACCTGTGTATCATCAGCATAACCATGGACGTCAGACAGGTGAGATTCAATGATGGTGAACATTTTTGAAATATAGAATAGAAACAGAACAGGACCAAGGCAACTGCCCTGTGGGACTCCACATTCAAGATGGAAGTCTTTTGACAGATTACCATTTATTGATACATGCTGCTGTCTATTCTTGAGGTATGATGATAGCCAGCTAGCAGCTACACCATTAAGTCCAAAATCAGAATTCATTGTCTCTAGCAGAGTTTTATGACAAACAGTGTCAAAAGCAGCACTAAGGTCTAAAAGAACAAGCAATGTTACCCTTCCAGACTCTATATTAAGGAGGATGTCATTCTGAACCTGGAGCAATGCTGTTTCAGTCGAGTGAAATTTTTTTAATCCAGACGTGTTGGCCGGTAATGGAGCATGCATATCACTATGTAACATTAGCTGGTCAGTTGCTGCTTTTTCACACAGCTTAGAGACGAACGGTAAGTTACTCACTGGTCGGAAGTTTTTAAACACAAGTTCCGCACCTTGTTTCTTTAAAAGAGGATTAACAATTGCTATTTTCCACACATCAGCCACATATCCTTCTAGCAGAGACATGTTGATCATTTTTGTGATTACAGCAGCCAAAGAGTCTACACATGATTTGACAATAGATGTTGGCATTGGGTCAAGTTGACATGAGGCATTTGAGGATTCTTTTATTAATTTGGTTACCTCGTGGATTTCTAATGGTCGAAAAGTTGAAAGCTCTTTTTCTGATGGTCTCTGTTTGATGTCAGTTTTGTCTACATTTATGTTCTGAATTTTTTCCTGAATTTTATTTTTTTGATGAAGAATTCGCCAAATTGATCAGCTAGCTTTGATGGATCATCGTGTGGTGGAAATGACACACTTTGTTTTTCTGTACACAGATTTTTAACAACTTTAAACAGTTTTTAGCTCACCTACTTCAGAAAGAAGTGAATTATTGTCATGACCTCGGGCATCAGTGTCGGCGTCAGCATCGGCGTTGGCATCCGTCGTGTCCAATATTGTAAGATTCAATGTTAAGGTTAATTTCTCAAAGATCAGTGGGCTCAGGCCTTTGATATTGCATACGTAGGTTGTAAGGGACTATCAGAACAGTATTTAACCCTGATACTACGACTTTTTTCCAAATTTCACCTAAAATTTTCTGCCAAAACTTGCGTTTAGGTGTTGTAAGAATTTGCGTTAAAGTCAGCTTTTGTGCAGATTGTGCTGTTTTAGCTTCTCATTACTGTTGATTTTCATATTTCAATAACAACTGTACGTATTAACCCGACTGTATGCAGAAATTTAACTGCAATTTCTTCTTCTAAAATAAATTTATGAAAGCCTTTCCTAATTCTTATTTATGATTTAATATCTGGCCTCACGATTCATATTCTTAATCATAAACATTTCTAAAAGAAAAAAATGCTTTTATATCCAATGATTCTATGTTGAATTGATACATAATAAATGCAGAAATATAGACTTTCCAAAGCCATCACATAAACCACATTAATCATTTGATGCCTAGTTATTAATGATTTATATTAACTAAATATTAGGCATGTTACATTGAAACGACATTATCAAGCGCAAATGTAGGTGAGCGTTGGGATGTAACATCCCTCTTGTTACTGTTTATTTTCTCATTTCAATAACTACTTTAGGTATTAACCCTACTGTATGCAGAAATTTAACTGATTTCTTTTCTTTTTTTCAGTCACAATGTTCACGTTTTTCTCTGACTTACTCAATTTTAAGTTCTAAAAGTTTGTGTTAAGGATGAGTTCTCTTTCTATGTGTCTTTCCAGGCAATTGATATTGTACACATGGGTTACTGAACTACATTGCGGTAATGTTGCGCCCTCATTACATGCATATTTGAGGAATTTGAGGGGGATTTTGGGGACTTATATTCACTTTCTTTAAAAAAAAAATTTTTTAACTTTTTTTTTTATTTAATACTTTCTCATACTTGTTACTAGTAACATTAAGGCTTATTTTTTTAGTTGTTGATGTGATGTATTTTTGTTGGGACTTATAGTCACTTTCTTGAATGAATGTTTTTCCGCAACTCCTCTTTAACCAATCAATGTACTTCAATTACAGTTTCAATGATTCTTCATTACATAATACCATTTTGCACCTCCTATTTTATTTTTTGATCTGATGTATTTTTATTAGCTCACCTACTTCTATTACAAGTGGTGAGCTTATATGATGACCTCGGGCGTCGGCGTCCGGCATGTCCGATATTGTAAGATTTAATGTTAAGGTTATTTTTTCAAAGATCACTGGCCTCAGGCCTTTCATATTGCATATGTACATTGTAGGCGACTATCAGCACATTATTTAACCCTGATACTACGACTTTCTTTCAAATTTCACCTACAATTTTCAGCTAAAACTTGTAAGAATTTGCGTTAGGTGTTGAAAGAATTTGCGTTAAAGTCAGCTTTTGTGCAGATTGTGCTGCTTTAACTTCTCATTACTGTTGATTTTCATATTTCAATAACAACTGTACGTATTAACCCGACTGTATGCAGAAATTTAACTGCAATTTCTTCTTCTAAAATAAATTTATAAAAGCCTTTTCTAATTCTTATTTATGATTTAATATCTGGCCTCACGATTCATATTCTTAATCATAAACATTTCTAAAAGAAAAAAATGCTTTTATATCCAACGATTCTATGTTGAATTGATATATAATAAATGCAGAAATATAGATTTTCCAAAGCCATCACATAAACCACATTAATCATTTGATGCCTAGTTATTAATGATTTATATTAACTAAATATTAGGCATGTTACATTGGAACGACATTATCAAGCGCGAATGTAGGTGAGCGTTGGGATGTAACATCCCTCTTGTTTGCTGTCACCATTACAAGATTCAACACATGTTGTGTAGTAAGATTTTGTGGCATCTTTTAGTTTGTTGGAGAACTGATTACGAATAGTCTTATATGCTGCTTCCTCAGTGTAAGATTAGATCTTTCCCACTCCTGCTTTCGACGATTAGCTTTTAGAGTTCTATATGATAATTAAGTTGACTGTACCACTTGTTTTTTTAGCTCACCTGACTGAAAGCCATGGTGAGCTGTACTACCAATGACAAAAATTGCCAATTTAGTTATCACTTTTATAAAGCATGCGATGAAGAGTGTGGAGTTACAATGTTGGGGAGCTGGCAGCTGCTTGTCGTTGCTCGGTCGTTCTCTCTGGGTACTCCGGCTTCCTCCACCCATAAAACTGTCACGGTCATGATTAGCCATTGTGTATAAGTATATGACCTTAAGCACCAATAAATAAATATTAAAGGCCTAACTCCTATTTTAATCAGTTTTCTATAACAAAACAGGTGCATCAACATGCAATCTTGTGGTTTCTTCAACGTGCCTTTTCAGTTGTTTCTGGGCAAGTCTGCGCTGCCTGTAGAGGCACCAAGACTTGTCCAGAAAAACCTGCAAAGTCACAGGATGTGTACTCTCACAGTGTAGCAAAAGTGTGTAAAAATCTCCAGGCCCTTAAGGTTTAACAAATAATTTTTTTCACGTACAAGTTGTGGAAGCAGGAGAGCTGTAGTGATCATTTTACATCCAACGTGAACTTTACATTGTCAACTTCTCCTTATAAAATTTAAATACATTTGATATGGATGTTCCTTAACATATATCAAATCAAGTTTGTTCAAATAAAGTTGCCTCACTCACAGGGCAGAACCACAAGGGGCATAACTGTGTTACCACATACTAAAATTAAAAAAAAAATTAAACAATCTTCTTTTCCAGAACAATCAATCAACATCTTTTGATGCTTGGTATAGAACAACCTTGGGGGATAAGATTCAGGTTTGTTCAATTAAAGTCCCTGGTTTCATATTTGGGTTCCCAATGGGACCTTGAACTTTTACTTAGTGCAGTATGAGAAAAATTCTTTAAAAAATCTTATTCTTTAGATTCACCAGTCAAAATCTCATCATATTTGGTATATAGCATCCTTATGCAAGTCAGATACAAGTTTGTTCAAATCAGGTCAAGTCTCTGGACCCTTATTTGGGATCCCTGTGGGAGTCTGAATTTTAACTTTGTGTAATATTGGGAATACTCTTTAAAAAATTACTTCAGATCCACCAGTCACAATTTTTTGATATTTGGTATGTTGCATCCTTGATGGGGTTAGATTCAACTTTGTTTAAATCAAGTCTCTGGGTTCATATTTTAACCCAAACTTTGAATTATTGCAGTATGAGTATTCTTCTTCAAAGATCTTCATCCACCAGGCAATAACTTTTGATATTTAGGCTTTTCCCTCTGGAAAAGACTATTGTTTTTCTACGGATTATTATTATTATTTTTTTTTGGAGGGGGGGGGGGGAGGGGGGGGGGGGGGGGGGTTCCACACATTTTGTCCGCACGATTCTGAATCCATTTTCGAACCGATTTTCACAAAATTTTGCACACTCATAGAGGGGCACAAAATCTAAAAATGTACCGAAGCGGAATTTTCGATTTAACCCTTATTTCGTCAGAATTGGCAAAAAACTGTCAAAACTGTGTTTTATCGGCACTTTCTCGAAACACATCTTGTAGATTTTTTTTAAACATTCATCATTTCTAGACCTTCCTGTAACACGACCTTTGATACACACGACATATTTGGCGATGCATATGGTAACCCTCCACAGGCTGCCAAACATCGAAATTTTGATGAAATGGGTTGGTTTCAGGCCCCCACTGCACCCAAACAATACATGAGAGATAAACATAACTTCCTTTATTGGAAGTGGAATTCACCGAGGATCATTTTTGTAAGGAATAAGGGTGTTCATAAAACCAAGCATTAACCCGTTTTGGACTGGTTAAACAGCAATACCCCCATAAAGCTAAAAAATTAATGTTTTCCGTGGATTTCTCTAAACGAGTCTTGTAGATTTTCAAGAAAAATTTGTCACTCCCAGGTCTTGGTGTGACAATAGAAGTTGCATGAACAAAATACTAAGGGGAGCATTTGTTAATCCTCCATGGGCTGCTGAAAGTCAAAATTGTGATAAAATGGGCTGTATTTGGACGCCAACAGCACCAAATGGGTACGCCACAAAGAAAAGTGTCTTCTTTTATCGAGCCCACACTCTGTACGGAAACATTTTTGTAAGTAGTAAGGATATTCAAAAGTCGAAGTCTTAACCCTTTTTGGGCAGGCTAAAGAGAGAGACCCCTTAAAATCTTAAAATTCGAATTTTCTGTGGATTTCTCTAAAAACATCTTGTAGGTTTTCAAGAAAAATTGACTACTCGCAGGTCTTTGTGTGACATTACAAGTGGCATGGACAAAATATTCCGGTGAGCATTTATTAACTCTCCACAGGCTGCCAAGTTTTGTAATTTTGTTGAAATGAGCTGTTTTCGGACGCACACAGCACCCAATGTGTACCTGAGAAATAAACATAATCTCCTTTGCTGGAAGTGGAATTCACCGAGGACCATTTTTGTAAGTAATAAGGGTATTCAAAAAACCAAGTGTTAACCCGTTTTGGGGTGGTTTAAGAGTGATTCCCCCAAATGCTTAAACAATCATGTTTTACATGGATTTCTCTAAAAATGTTAAGTAGATTTTCAAGAAAAAACTGGTCCGTCGCAGATCTTGGTGTAACATTATGAATTGCAAGGACAAAATATTCTGATAAGCATTTGTTTACCCTCCACAGACTCTCAAATATCAACACTTTGATAAAATAGGCTGTTTTCAGCACCCACAGCACCCAACCTATAGCTGGGAAATAAACATAACTTCCTCTGTTGGAAGTGGAAATCACCGAGGATAATTTTTGTAAGTAATAAGGGTATTCAAAAAACCAAGCCTTAACCCGTTTTGGGCTGGTTAAACAGCGATACCTATCAAAGGCTTAAAAATTCATGTTTTCCCTGGATTTCTTTAAAAACATCTTGTAGATTTCAAGAAAAAATGGTCATTCATAGGTCTTGGTGTGCCATTACAAGTTGCATGGACAAAATATTCCAGTCAGAATCTATTAGCTCTCCACCAGCTGCTGAACATCAAAAGTTTGATAAAATGGGCTGCTTTGAGACACCAACAGCACCCAATGGGTATGTAAAGGCAAAAAAAAACTTCTTTTATTGCGTGTAGAATTCACAGAGGATCAGTTTTGTATGTAGTAAGGGTATTTAAAAGAATGAAGCTTAACCCATTTTGGACTGGATAAGGAGAGATGCCCCTTAGAAGCATAAAATTTACATTTTCCGTGGAGTTCGCCAACTGCTTGTTGGCGATTTTCAAGAACAATTGGACATTGGCAGGTCTTGGTTGGTTTTACAAGTTGCATGGATAGAATATTCTGCTAATCATTTGCTAACCCCTCTACAGACTGCTAAACGTCATAATTTTGATAAAATTGGCTGTTATCGGGCTCCAAATGCGTATGTAATAGATAAACATATCCTCTTTTATCAGAATCAGAATTCACGAGGGATAATGTTTGATAGTATTAAGGGTATTCACAAAACCAAGCCTTAACCTGTTTTTTCCTGATTAAAGACAGACAGCCCATGCCATGTAAGTAGTATGTCTCGTATGTTTGAGGTCCATTCGGCAGGACCTCGGTGCAGGACCTCGGAAGTGACGTCATGTCACGTGACCTAGTGGCGCCATGTTGTGTTGTCATGGTAACCCGTGTGAGCGGCCATGTTGTGACGTCATCTCCATAGTGATACGTGATGTGAATGCGCATGCGCAGCGCGTGTTGTTAGGGTGATACGTGTTTCCGTCGTCCATTTTGTATACAGGAGGCTGCCATCTTGGTTTCTATGGTAGCACGTGATTGCTATGTTACCTAAGGCCTACAATAGGACAGGGGTATGTTTTGGGGGTATGTTCGATTGAATCGGAGTATTTTCTGGAACGACTTCCCTGGATAATTACCACAAACAACCCGACAACTTGTATTATTTCGAATTCTTTCAGAAGTCTCTGCATCTATCTATATATGCAATAGTTATCGTTTATCTGGCCATGTTCCTTTATTCTAGAGTATACTCCATTAGTGTAGAAGAGCCTATTAACTGGAACAGTTTACCTTATTATTGCTATATTTAGCAATTTCTGGTCTATTCTTGTTAGTTCTGACCCTATTCCAAGTACTCTTGTTGTTTCATTTATATAACTAACCAATCAGATTGCTTGATTTCCCATAATCTGTATGCAGGGTTATCTCCCTTGTGTATAACAAAATCCTATATCCAATGGCACCCCCAATTTTAGCACCCCTTTTTTGAAAACACCTGTGGCTATGGAATCCTTTTTTGTCATATGTGCTTATGTGAAAAGGCACAATGTGACACAATATGCCCTATCACATAGGCACATGCTTTATGTGCCGATATGTGCTTATGTGACAAGGCACAATGTGACACAAAATGCCCTATCACATAGGCACATATGGGTATTTGAGGATACCTATGGCCAGGTATTGTATTATTTGAGGATGATACCTATCGAGGATACCTACTGGAGAATCCCTTTTTGTCATATGTGCTTATGTGAAAAGTCACAATGTGACACAATATGCCCTATCACATAGACACATACGGGTATTTGAGGATACCTGTGGCCTGGTATTGTATTATTTGAGGATACCTATCGAGGATACCTACTGGAGAATCCCTTTTTGTCATATGTGCTTATGTGAAAAGTCACAATGTGACACAATATGCCCTATCACATAGACACATACGGGTATTTGAGGATACCTATGGCCTGGTTTTGTATTATTTGAGGATACCTATCGAGGATACCTACTGGAGAATCCCTTTTTGTCATATGTGCTTATGTGAAAAGTCACTATGTGACACAATATGCCCTATCACATAGACACATACGGGTATTTGAGGATACCTATGGCCTGGTATTGTATTATTTGAGGATACCTATTGAGGTTACCTATCGAGGATACCTTTATAGGATACTTATCTGAGGATACTATATAGGCTGTAAATATCCCTATAGGTCGCTTGCTGGCCCTTAGTACTATTAATCCACCTGATGCCTTATTTTATCCTATGACTGGTATAGTATGCAATGCTAGGCATAGGGGTATTGTGTGTAGGGGTACTGCCTGGTAGTTTAGAACGGTACTATAGTATGGCGGTATATACACCTATAGGCCCCTGTTAGTGCTTGGTACTATTAACCAACCGATTGCTTTGTTTTATTATATGCCTGGTATATGTAGTACGTTATGGTATACCTAGTGATTTTGTGGGGGTGGGGGTAATGCTTGGTAGTTTAAAACGGTAGTATAGCAAAGGCTGTACATATCCCTGTAGGCCTCTTGCTGGCCCTTGGTACTACTGATCCACCAGGTGCTTCATATTATTGAGCGGTATTCTGGGTGGGGGTCAATGCCTGGTAATACAGAACGGCAGCAGAGTATGGTTGGTATATTCCCCTATAGATCCCATCCTAACCGTTGATAGTATTAACCTACCAAATGCTTTGTATCATCCTGTTACTGGTAAGGTGGTACGTAATACCAGTAGTTCCTACCTTATTCCGAGTTCTCTTGTTGTTTCATTTATCTAGATCATTTATATAAATTATAATTAACCAATTAGATTGCTTGATTTCCCATAACCTGTACTTAATCGTACAGAGTTATCTCCCTTCTGTATAATAAAAACCTATATCAATGGCAATATCCCCAGCACCCCAATTTCGGCACCCCTTTTTTTGAAAAGCATATGGCCTTCGGCACCCCCTTTTTTCTGAAATGAGGATAAGAGTCGTATTAAAAATCCCTCATTGAGGTCTAATTTACTACAACTCTTATCCTCATTTCAGAAAACAGAAAAACACAAAAACACAAAATCACTAGGTCTACCATAACGTACTACATATACCAGCCATATAATAAAACAAAGCAATCGGTTGATTAATAGTACCAAGCACTAACAGGGGCCTATAGGTGTATATACCGCCATACTATAGTACCGTTCTAAACTACCAGGCAGTACCCCTACCCACAATGCCCCTATGCCTAGCATTGCATACTACCTATACCAGTCATAGGATAACATAATGTATCAGGTGGATTAATAGTACTAAGGGCCAGCAAGAGACCTATAGGGATATGTACAGCCTATATAGTATCCTCAGATAAGTATCCTATAAAGGTATCCTCAATAGGTATCCTCAAATAATACAATACCAGGCCATAGGTATCCTCAAATACCCGTATGTGTCTATGTGATAGGGCATATTGTGTCACATTGTGACTTTTCACATAAGCACATATGACAAAAAGGGATTCTCCAGTAGGTATCCTCGATAGGTATCCTCAAATAATACAATACCAGGCCATAGGTATCCTCAAATACCCATATGTGTCTATGTGATAGGGCATATTGTGTCACATTGTGACTTTTCACATAAGCACATATGACAAAAAGGGATTCTCCAGTAGGTATCCTCAAATAATACAATACCAGGCCATAGGTATCCTCAAATACCCATATGTGCCTATGTGATAGGGCATTTTGTGTCACATTGTGCCTTGTCACATAAGCACATATCGGCACATAAAGCATGTGCCTATGTGATAGGGCATATTGTGTCACATTGTGCCTTTTCACATAAGCACATATGACAAAAAAGGATTCCATAGCCACAGGTGTTTTCAAAAAAGGGGTGCTAAAATTGGGGTGCCATTGGATATAGGATTTTGTTATACACAAGGGAGATAACCCTGCATACAGATTATGGGAAATCAAGCAATCTGATTGGTTAGTTATATAAATGAAACAACAAGAGTACTTGGAATAGGGTCAGAACTAACAAGAATAGACCAGAAATTGCTAAATATAGCAATATATGTTCCAGTTAATAGGCTCTTCTACACTACTGGAGTATACTCTAGAATAAAGGAACATGGCCAGATAAACGATAACTATTGCATATATAGATAGAAGCAGAGACTTCTGAAAGAATTCAAAATAATACAAGTTGTCAGGTTGTTTGTGGTAATTATCCAGGGAAGTCGTTCCAGAAAATACTCTGATTCAATCGAACATACCCCCAAAACATACCCCTGTCCTATTGTAGGCCTTAGGTAACATAGCAATCACATACTACCATAGAAACCAAGATGGCGGCCTCCAGTATACAAAATGGACGGCGGAAACACGTATCACCCTAACAACATGCGCTGCACATGCGCATTCACATCACGTATCACTATGGAGATGATGTCACAACATGGCCGCTCACGCGGATTACCATGACAACACAACATGGCGCCACTAGGTCACGTGACATGACGTCACTTCCGAGGTCCTGCACCGAGGTCCTGCCGAATGGACCTCAAACATACGAGACATACTACTTATGTATGCTGCCTACGTTACGTGTAAAATCGACACCCCTACTAAATCTACTGCGAGGTCAGGTGGCAGACCCAACCACCTGACCTCATTAGATAACACTCCTTTGTCGTAGTTAGCAGCATGGATTTCCCCCAAGAAGCAAAGATAAAAATACATCATCGGAAAATAATGCCTATTGTTTTATTTAGTGTGTATTTTGTCTGTATACAAAATTTCTCACCCACATGTACCTAAAAATGATTCAATGATACGATTGGACATATTTCTCTCATAAAACATGCATAAAACATGAAAAAAGACTTTATTTATTTCATTTTAGGATTGCACATGTATATTTTTAGAAGATTCTCTGTCTGTTTTTAATCTTTGGCATCAGTCTTTGATCTCGTTTGGGACGTTCAGTAATTAACACCTTTTCGACAAGAGTCATCGAAATTTAAAATAAAAAAATAATCAAATTTCACTAAAACCTTTTGCAGAATCGCATTTTTCAGAAAACTCTGTCGTGATTGCGTGTGTCATTTTCAAAATTCCGATCAGAAATAATGAAATTATAAATATGTAGTTAGCAATAACAAAATTGAAAGCATGTCGGCCAAACTTGCATGACGTCAGAACTCAATTCGGGTGAAATACTGCGGTGATGCACCGAAATGTTGAGAGTAAGGAACACTGATATAGAAGTAGGCTTTAAACTGTCCATGGAATGGTCCTAAAATCAAGTTCATGTTTGCAGCGTTACTGCAAATAGGTTTCCCGTATTTCTTGTTAAAATGTTTTGGACCGCCTCACTTCATATTCCACACTACACTGCATGATATTATTTATTTATTGGTGTTTAAGGTTTGTAAGTAGTAAGGGTATTTAAAAGAATGAAACTTAACCCATTTTGGACTGGATAAGGAGAGATGCCCCTTAAACGCTTAAAATTTACTTTTCCATGGGTTTCGCTAACTGCTTGTTGGGGATTTTCAAGAACAATTGGACATTGGCAGGTCTTACAAATTGCATAGATAAAATATTCTGCTAGTCGTTTGATAATCCCTCTACAGGCTGCTAAACGTCAAAATTTTAATAAAATCGGCTGTTTTCGGGCAGCAAATGGGTATGTAATATATATATATAGATAAACATGACCTCTTTTATCAGACTCAGAATTCCTGAGGGATAATGTATGATAGTATTAAGGGTATTGAAGGGAGCGCGGTGGCTCAGTGGTAGGCTGTTGTACTTCTATGCTAGAGGTCCCGAGTTCGATCCCCGTCCGGGACGACTCCCGTTGTGTCCTTGGGCAAGGCACTTTGGCCCGGTTGCCGACATGGGGGCACGATGTCACTGTGTACTAAGGCATACTGTACGTCGATGGTACACATGTCTTCAACCTCTGTAACCCTGCTTGAGCAGAGCTTGAACAGAGTTAGAATGTTGAGGAGCTGACAGTTGCTCGTTGATGCTTGGTGGTACTCTCCGGGTACTCCGGCTTCCTCCACCTGTAAAACTGTCACAGTCACGATTAGCCATTGTGCAAAAGTATGTGATTTTAAACACCAATAAATAAATAAATAAATAAATAAATAAATAAATAAGGGTATTCAAAAAACCAAGCCTTAACCCTGTTTTGTCGGATTAAAGACAGACAGCCCATGCTGTGTACGCTGCCTACATTACTTGTAAAATTGACACCCCCACTAAATCTTCTGCGAGGTGCGGTTTTGGACCTGACTACCTGACGGTTCTGACCTCATCAAATAACACTCCTTTGTTGTATTTAGCAGCATGGATTTCCCCAAGAAGCAAAGACAAAAATACGTCTGCGGAAAATAATGACAAATATTTTATTTAGCCTGTATTTTGTCCGTATAGAAAATTTCTCACCCACATATACATAAAAATGATTCAATGATACAATTGGACATATTTCTCTCATAAAACGTGAAAAAACACTTGATTTATTGCATTTTAGGATTGCGCATGTGTATTCTTAGAAGATTCTCTGTCTGTTATTAACTGATAGAGTGCTGGAAGCCCGTTTTTGGGCTTTACTTTGAAGTATAGGTACCATCGCTTAAAAGCCTCATATTCAGTGGATGTGCTTCGGTTTACCTTTGAAGTGAAATTATTTAGTCGGTTAGGATATGCCCTGTTACAACTGATGGGAGAGTGCCTATTGGCACTCTCCCATAAATTGTAACAAAGCAAAGACATGTGAACAAATTCTGATGATCAAAAATAATTTAGCACTCTACCAGTTAATCTACGGCGTGTCTGTGATCTCGTTTGGGACTATCAGTGATTAGCACCTTTTCGACAAGAGCCATCGAAATTGAAAATAAAAAAAATAATCAAATTTCACTAAAACCTTTTGCAGAATCGTGTTTTTCATACAACCCTTTCGCAATTGCGTGTGTCGTTTTCAAAATTCGGATCAGTAAGCATGAAATTATAAATTTGTTGTTGTCAATAACAAAATTGAAAGCATGTTGGTCAAACTTGCAGAACGTCAGAACTCGACTCGGGGAAAATACTGCGGTGATGTAGTGAAAGGATGAGATTAAGAAACGCTGATATCGCAGTAGGCTTTAAACTGTCCATGGAATGGTCCTAAAATCAAGTTTATATTTGCAGTTTTACTGCAAATAGGTTTCCCGTTGTTTCTTGTTGAAATGTTATTTCCGTCAAGGCCAAGTACCATAGAAAATTTGGAATACTGGGCAGTGGGATAGGACACCTGCCCATGAACAACTGCCTCCTATTAAAATTAATTAGCGGGGACATCTCCCCCCCCCCCCCCCTCCCCTGCTGTTTATTTTACCTAGGACACCTGCCCCCTGCTGTTTTTTTTTTTACCTGGGACACATGCCCCCCCCCCCCCCCCCCCCCCCTCCACTGTTAGATTAGATTAAACATATTTTATTTGTCATTTGACAATGCGAATCAGGATTGGAGGACAAGTGCTTACCACTTAGAAGCCCCTCCGTTCCTATACAATGACTAACAATTTACAATATGGCAGAACGTATTCCATAAATAAAACAGAATCTAGCAAAATCTAAATATTATAAACATTATAGACAAACACAAATTAAACTGAAAGAAAGAGAGAGAGAGATCAAACAAATAAATAGAATATAAAGAAAAAAAGAAAACATGAAATACAACATTAGATCCAGTGATGATGCCTGCCACCCACCCATTTGCATTCTGTAGTATCTTGGCCATAATGTGAGTCTAAATTAACATCTTGATTACTGCCTCTAAGCATAGGCTTTCACTTCTGGGGATGTTCACACAACTGTTTTTTCACCAAGTACACCTGCCCCCGTTTGTTTGCTAATGGGCCCCTCCCCATTGACTTTTCTATCTTTAGAAGCACCCGGGCCGACGGGGAGAGGGCATGGTTGGAAGCATGGCTAGATTTTGCTATAAAATGTGGTTGAAGGAAGGTACCCTCAAATCTGGGTCGAAAGTGGCGAAAATGACAAAAGGCTACTTCAACGTATGGTAACGGTATAAACTACAGACGATCTGGGTGATGTACAGACGAAAAATCATACCTTGGAGCCGGTTAGGCAATTTGGCACAAAAAACTCTGACTTTATGCTGAATCGCTGCTCTACAGTAGTCTACAACAGTGTCTAAGTCCAATCCAAACTGATAGAGTCGGGACGAATAGTACTCTCACTTTCGACGTGATGCGTGGTGTGCTCCATGCGGTCTCGACACTCACAACAGATGCCAAAATGTCACCCAGGGTGCGTAGAACAAGTTCTGAAAATTAGAAGTCGCTGCCTTCAGCGGCCTGGACACGGTTCATGTTTGTGAGAAGTGCAATTTTAATGTTTAATTGGCAAATTTTCGTTTATCGTTTCCTGCCCAAAAACCTACTCACTGCCGATTTCTTTTCACTTCAACTGCTGACGATTATCTAAGGTTTAAAGATAGTGTCAGGATACCCCTCCCCCGCCACTCCAGCCTCCCCCCCCCCACCCCTCCCCCACCCCCTCACTTCCCCCACCTTGGCGGCGTGCTGGTTCGAAAGTCTCGAAAATAACTAGAGGCTACATTGACATATGGCAACGGTATAAACTACAGGTAGTAAGGATGATATTGAGACAAACGATCATACCTTGGAGCCGGTTAGGCAATGTGGCACCGAAACCTGGGACGTTATGCTCAATCGCAGCTCTACAGTCATCCACAACACTGCCCATGTCCATTCTAAACTGATAGAGTCGGGACGAATAGTACTCTCACATTCCAAGCGATGCGTGGTGTTTTCCACGCGGTCCGGACACTCCAAACAGATCCCAAAATGTTGGCCAGGGTTCGTAGAACAAGTTCTGAAAATTTCAAGTTGCTGCCTCCAGCGGTCTGAACACCATTCGTGTATGTCAGAAGTGCTATTTTAATGTCCAATATGCAAATCTTCGTCAATCTTTTCCTGCCTGCCAGAAACCCAATCACTGCCAATTTCTCTTGACATTAAACTTCTGTCGATCCTCGTAGGTTTAAAGGTTGTGTTGGTATCCCTGGGTGGCTGTCTTAAAGAAGCAACTTCCATTTACAGTCAAATCTCCATCAGTCACACACAATTGTAACATTTAAGTGGACTTACTCCAGCGAGGGTGCACTGAAGGATTCTGTGCCCATTCCCGACGTCTTTTTTCGAACTGGCTTGAGAAGGAAGGACCAAATTCAAACAATTACCTCCCATCTCCAAAACGCCATATCTCAGCCAATTCTAGGCAGATTTCCATGAAATTTTCACTCCTTGTTCATGAATAGTTGCGGCATCACTTTCCATGAAGAGCGACATGGATTTCGCATTTCGTCACGTCGAATTCGAAAAGAGCGTATGCGCAGAGATTTCTCTGAAAACATCTTGGAAGATTTTAAAGAAAGAAATGGCCATTTGCAGTTCTTAGTGTGACATTACAAGTTGCATGGAAAAATATCCCTGTTAGCACTTGTTAACCCTCTACAAGCTGCCAGACTTCAATATTTTGGATACATTTGAGATAAAATGGACCATTTTCAAATAGACATAGCACTCAGTGGGTATGTGTCAAACAAACATAGCTCCTTTTGTGGGTCATTAACTTGTCGATATTGATATTAACCCACTCCACCGTTAATGATGGTTTTTACCTAAAGAATTTTTTTATCAAACTGAGTCATTTGAGACTACTATACTCACCTTTCTCATAACATCAATGAAGGAACTTCAGTGAGACATTTAAAAACAATTCGTCAGACACTGTGGAGTCCTGAAAAATCATGGAATCTCATCGGGAAAAGCCATAATTCTCCAGAATCATAAAGTCTAGTTGGCATATAGCATTGCTATGATTCTTAGATTAAAGTTTGTTTGAAGTGATATGCTTGACTGATTTTGGTGGGTACCAGAGGAGCTGGAAAATTAACGCATAGTTCAATGGAAAATATACTATTTGTTTAGGCCCCACAAAGTAGATCTTCTGTTTCTCAGGCCATTTTTGTAAAATTGCATATGGGTGGGCGGTTTTTTATTTTTTTTTTTTATTTTTGAAATTATTTCTTTGCCATCAAAAGTTCATGTTCTTGGTTTGTTTTATGTTTTAGGCCTCATAATCTACAGAATAACATGAGTGATGGTATATTTCGTCCCTTGAGTGCAAGAAGCTTTTGCAGTGCTAAAGCATTGCAAAGCCTTCTTGCACTCAAGGGACAAATTTATCAATTTTGTTAACATGGGTAAATAAACCATTAAATTTTTTTTTAGCTCACGACTTCTCCTCTGAAACCACTGGTCCGATTTTCACGAAACTTCATGTGGATGTTCATTACTATATGGCAATTCATGTTTGTTCAAATGAAATGGCCACGTCCCTTGGGGGCTCTGTATGGGGCATAACTCTTATAGCACCATATGAATTATAGAAAAATTATTAAAAAATCATCTTCTCCAGAACCAGTGGGCAGAATCTTTTGATACTTGGTATGCAGCATTTTGGTATGGGTCTGATTCAAATTTGTTCAAATCGAGCCCCTCAACCAATATTGGGGCTCACTATGGGGGCATGAATTTTTACTTAGTGCAGTTTAAGAAAAGTTTTTTAAAAATCTTCTTCTCCAGAACCAATGGGCAGAATCTTTTGATATTTGGTATGCAGCATCTTGGTATGGGTCTGATTCAAATTTGTTCAAATCGAGTCCCTTGATCAATATTGGGGCTCCCTATAGGGGCATGAAGTTTTCCTTAGTGCAATTTAAGGAAAAATCTTCTTCTCCAGAACCAGTGGGCAGAATCTTTTGATATTTGGTATACAGCATCTTGGTATGGGTCTGATTCAAGTTTATTCAAATGGAGTCCCTTGATCAATTTTGGGGCTCACTATGGGGACCTGAATTTTTACTTGGTGCAATTTAAGAAAAAAAATTTAAAAATCTTCTTCTCCAGAACCAATGGGCAGGATCTTTTGATATTTGATATACAGCATCTTGGTATGGGTCTGATTCAAGTTGGTTCAAATTGAGTCCCTCGATCAGTATTGGGGCTCACTAAAGTTGTGTGAATTTTTACTTAGTGCAATTTATGAAAATTTCTTTAAAAATCTTCTTTTCCGGAACCGATGGGCAGAATCTTTTGATATTTCGTATACAGCATCTTGGTATGGGTCTGATTCAAGTTTGTTCAAATTGAATCCCCCGTTCAGTATTGGGGATCACTATGGGGGTGTGAATTTTTACTTAGTGCAATTTAAGAAAAAATCTTTAACAATCTTTTTCATCAGAACCAGTGGGCAGAATCTTTAGATATTTGGTATGCAGCATCTTGGTATGGGTTGGATTCACGTTTGTTCAAAATGAGTCTTTTGATCAATATTGGGGCTCACTAAGGGGGTGTGAATTTTTATTTAGTACAGTTCAAGAAAAATTCTTTAAAAACCTTCTCCAGAACCAGTGGGCAGAATCTTTTGATATTTGGTATGCATGATGCTAGTATGGGTCTGATTCAAGTTTGTGTAAATTGAGTCCCCCCCCCCCCCCTCCACCTCCCCCCCCCCCCCCCCCATCAATATTTGGGCTCAATATGGGGGCATGAATTTTTATTTTGTGCAATTCAAGTCTAATTCTTTAAAAATCTTCTTCTCCAGAATCAGCATGCAGAGTCTTTTGATATTTGGTATACGGCATTCTAGTATGGGTTTCATTCAAGTTTGTACAAATTGAGTCTCTTTGTTCATATTAAGGCTCATTATGGGAATTTGAATTTCAACTTGGTGCAATTTACAAAAAAATTTTTGAAAATCAACTTCTCCAAAACCATTGGACATAATCTTCTGGTATTTAATATGTAGCATTTTGGGAAGGTCTGATTTGTGCAAATTGAGTCCCACGTTCAATGTTGGAGCTCACCTTGGGAGCATAATTCTTTACGTTGAGTGATTTAGATAAAACTCTTCTTTTGTATCATTTGTCAGAGTGTTTTGATGTTTGGTATATAGCCTTTTGGGGTGGGTCGATTCAGATTTGTTCAAATTGTGTCTTATTATGGGAATCTGAACATTAACTTAAAGCAGTTTACAAAACATTCTTTGGAAAGTTCCTTCTCCAGAACCATCAGGGAGAACCTTCTGATGTGTGGTATGCAGCATTCTGGGGTGTGTCTGATTCACGTTTGTTCACATTGAGCCCTTCAGCCAATGTTAGGCCTCACCATTGGAACATGAATTGCTTTCTTTAAATAAAGTAAAATTCTTTAATAACACTTCTGCATTGTCCCATTCAGTCCTGTTGATGTTTTAGCTCCACAAAGAGTATAGATTTACTCCATAGAACCTAAACAATAGCTTTTGATACTATTTGTGTCTTAACAGTATGGAACATTTGGTGAGCGCCTAAGGCCCCCTGGGCCTCTTGTTTAAGTTTGCATTGGTTATAAAAAGAGAGCATGCAGCAGCCAAAAGGACCATGCGTGAGGGCATGAAAAACAGATTTTTAACTATTTTAGGCCCCAAATAAATTCTGTCCATGTGTGACAAAGCCAGTTGTTGTCAACTTTAGTTAGATGTAAATGAGGATGTATAATAATTTGTTCGAATGCCCCCCCCCCCCCCACCAGGTTACCGTGGACCCTGGGGGGAGGGGGGTGGGAGGAGGAGTGGTCCCTTGGGCAAACAATTTTTATCCCCATTTTGAGTTTGGTTTCTGTCCAATAAATAATGAATGCTGACTCGAATCATTTTTATTTTTTTAATTATGCATTGTTGGTGTCTAGAGGGAGCTTTCTTTCGATTTCAGACCAGTTAGCTGAACCAAGATGGCCACCAGTAGCCATTTCATTATAGTGGCCATCTTGAATTTGGTTTCCATCCAATAACTAATGAATACTGACTCGAATCAATTTCATTTTTGAGTTATGCATTATTGGTGTCTAGAGGAAACTTCCTTTCGATTTTGGATCAGCTAGCCAAATCCGGCATCTGTCGTCTGGCGTCTTTCGACCGTTCGTTAACTTTTGGTTTCTGTCAAATAACTAAAGAATCGTGTATTTGATCAAATCATTATTTTAGGGGTTACTTGTGGATGACCAGACAATGCTTCCTTTTCGTCTCTGTCTGTCTGTCTGTCACCAACAAGTTTAAAAAACACCATAACTCCTAAAATACTTGATGGAATGACACCATACTTGGTATGCAAGTGTATCTTCATGATGTCTACACCCTCTCAATAGTGCATGTCATTTGGATAATTTCTGTCATATTTATGGACTTGTCACCAACAAGTTTTTTTGTCACCAACAAGTTTTTTTGTCACCAGCGAGTTTTAAAACATCATTGGTGTTGCACGAATCACTGTGACAGTGCACTCTAGTTTAATTATGCATGGCTGGTGTCTAGAGGAAGCTTCCTTTCGATTTTGGACCAGTCAGCTGAACCAAGATGGCAACCAGTGGCCAATTCATTATGGCGGCCATCTTGAATTTTGGTTTCCTCCCAATGAGTAATGAACACTGACTCGAATCAATTTCATTTTTTGGTTATGCATTATTGGTGTTTAGAGGAGGTTTCTATTTGATTTTGGTTATACCCCGAGAAACTTACCTACCCTTTTATGATACCGCTCCAGGGCGTATGCCACTTCTTGTTTTTCTAGAGTTATGGGCCTTTTTCCACTTTTTTCAACTTGGAAAGCCTTCAACTTAGAAACCTTTGGCAAGGGAAACTAGTGAGTTTCGGTGTGATTGTATAAAAAAAAAATGTTCACCCAATCGATCCTGTGCGGGGAGTGGGTGTTGGTCCTTTGGGTGACTTTTTTCTCTTGTTTTAAAATATGAATATTGAAGGGTTTTGAATGATTTTTTAAAAAAAAGAACCAATTCACCCAACTGTCCCTCCCCCAAAATTATATGAACCAGATTGACATGTATATGCGAAATGCGACCTTAAATCCATCTTTATACAATTTTATCAGTTGAGCGATTAAGGCCCCTTAGAACAGGCAACATTTTGGGGTACAGAATAAGTACATATTAAATGTTTTCGAGTATTTGGATTTATCCTTGTTTGTCGAGAAGCTTATGGATAAAGTTAACAAAAAAAGAACTGCTGTTTTTTCAGGGTCATATCTTTATATAGAGGCATCGACCCCTCATAAACGTGGTGATAGAGCTGTTCTCCAAACATCTATACTTCCACCCACAAGTGGTAATGGCAACTGCTTTTCTGTTTGGTATCACATGTTTGGACCTCAGATTGGAACTTTGAACATCTACACAACATCAGGAAGAAAAAATGTAGTACATTGGACACGGTCTGGCACACAAGCCAACAAGTGGCAGCAGGCTAACTTTACTATACATAGTTTAACTAATTACAAGGTAAGCAATTTCTGTCTTGTCTTGAAATTTTCGGTGTTTCATTAGTTTAGAGTATTTCTTAATCTTTTACCTAATATTATGCCAGCACTACAGTACAGATGTTGTGGACTGGTCGTAATCCATGCATGGACAATAATGGCCACACATGCAATTACCAAGTAATAAAAATCATCAGCAAAATTTTAATTAATGAAGCACCGGGTTATACCTGGTGCTTCATTAATTAAATTTTTTGATGATTATTCCTGTAATTAGTGTTTAGAATCTAATATTATTCAGTCTATGAAATATTACCCACCCATGGAAGGTGACCAGTCCACGGCAGCTGTACTGTAATCACACAAATCACCATTCAGCATTAATCACACAAATCACCATTCAGGTTTTATTATTTTTTCTATTTTTGCATCCCAAACATAGCTTGATGATCATTCAATGGAACAAGCTTGTTAACCTCATTCCAATGTGGGATCATAAGTTATGTTTTTTTAGCAGTAAAATAAAATTTTTTAGTGCTTAAAAGATATTTCATTCTTCTGTTCATGTTCGGTAAAGGATTAAGTGATGAGGGGCCATTATGTTACCTCTACAACAACAGGTGGCAGTTAACCAGAAACAGAAAATATAAAATGAGTGTTCATTTCAATTCACATTTATGAAACAAGTGTTCAAAATTTTATGTCACCTCAGCAAAGCGCAAGGGGAGCTTTAGTGATCACTTTCTCATGCGTTTCCTGTGAACTCTTAAACGACTGCGCAAATTGAGCCAGATTTGATAGGTATATTTGCTATCATATGTCAATTCATGTTTGCTCAACTAAAGTTGCCACGCTCATAGGAGACACCACAAGGGGCATTACTCTGTTAGCAGTCACAAAGTCAATAAAAAATCTTCTCCAGAATAACTAATCACAATTTTTTGGTACTTGATATGCAACATCCTTATAGAGGCTATATTCAGGTTTGTTCAAACCCTAGGTTTCTGTTTGGACTCCATATAGGAGCCTGAATTTTAATTTTGTGTAATATGAGGACTATTCTTTAAAAGTCTTTTTCTTCAGATCCATCCATCAGAATGTTTTGATATTTCAGTTGTGCATCACATCCTTAGATGGTTCTGATTCAAGTTTGTTCAAATCAAGTCCCTGGGGTCATTGTTGGGCTCTCCATGGGTGCCTGAATTATAACTTATTGTAATATGAGGAATATATGTTAAAAATCTTCTTTAGATCCTCCAGTCAGAATCTTTTGATATTTGGTTTGCAGTATCCTTAGGGATGTCAGATTAAACTTTGTTCAAATGAAGTCATATTAGGGCATCCTCTGGGAGCCCGAATTTGTTTTGCTTATCTGGAGGTTGTTGTAAACATTTTCACCTACTCAGTCTCATTGGGGAAGGGGGGGGGGGGGGGGGCAGGGTCCATTTTGGTGATTGGAGGTGGGGGGGGGGGGGTCCAAAATGTGTTTAGAAAGGTTGAGTTATTTTATGAAAAAAAAATATATCAATTTGCCATTCTAACCCACCTCCCTCTCATATAGCTACAAGAAGAGTAATTAGATTAACACGTTGATGCAGAATGTGAATAAATGTGACCATAAATCTATCTTTAAACAACTTTCGCAGGTGAACTATTAAGACCCTTTGGGGGCCCCTTGTTTATTTTTTGCTAAGCCTCTTTTTTGGCCAGATGGGAAATTTAGGTTGAGTTTTATAAATATAATTTAAAATGAACAGAAACTTTATTTACTTTTTTTCCCATTGTATATATTTGAAAGAAATTTACCTCCTGTGATGGCAATATCTGACAAACACTATTCAAAATAATCTCCTTTGTGATTTCATTATTTTCTAAATTTTGTTTCCAAAACATAGTTTATGACCCCTCCGTAGAATGAATTCATTCCAATCAGATGTCATATATGCTGTGTTTCAAATAATGAAAAATTTAGGCGAAATATGAAAAATTAAAGTTACTCAAAACAAATTTTTGCAAGTGCAAGATTTGGTTAAAAAGTTAAACCAAGATTAAGGATTAATAAGAAAGAATGTCCTTGTAAAAACCTGCAACAGTGATGTACAACAGTAACACCGTGCAGAGTGCAACATTGGCATCTTGTACACATTCCTAAAATTTTTGATTTAAAAACTTGCTGCTTTGTGCCTTTGTGCCCCTCTGAGTGTACTGCGAAACCACAGCATACTCAGCAGAGTTAAAGATATCAGGGTATTTTATCATCATTCTTGAGCATGTTTCAGATTTGTAATTATACACTTAAAGGACTGCTTGCATTGCAAGAATCCAATTCTTTCCTCTCTAAAAGATGTTTTTCTCTCCGGCCTTGCATTTAACAGATAGAGTGCTAAATTATTTCCTTAAGTCGAAATTTATTCATGAGGAATAGCTTTGTTACTATTTGATGGAGAGTGCCTGTGAGCACTCTCAAATAAGTAGTGACAAAACAAACTCATATTTCCAAGAATATTTTAATCCTTTACCCAGCCCAGACGATATCAACATTTTTATCCCCCTTAAAAAATTTTGGGGGATATAGCAGTGGCACTGTCTGTCTGTCTGTCTGTCTGTCTGTCTGTCTGTCTGTCTGTCTGTCGGTCTGTCGGTCTGTCGGTCTGTCTGGGTTGCAGTAGCAGGGTTAGTACGTGGGTCTGGAAAACTGGAAAAAGTATGGAAATTTGGGGCGGTTTGGAAAAGGTCTGGAAAAGGTTTGAAAATATGTGTGTCGAGCCTTGGGGTCTTGAAAAAGTATGGAAATTACTGTTTTTAACAAAGGTTTAAGGTGTAATCATTCTGAGTAAAAAGAACCAGCATACAAGAATTATTATTTGTCAACGCCCCGCATTCGATAACAGAAAAATTCGGATCGGAAAACTTCGCACATTTTCAATCGAATACAACCGAGATATCACAGGTGTTTCAAAGCCGAATGCAGCTCGGAATTACGGAGAATTCCGAAGGTCAAGTCACATGTGCACTGTGTTTTATTGTCTTTGAAATTTCCAACGTGAAAGTCATTTGTTATTTTTGTATTTGTTTATCATGGGGAAGTGTGTTTTTTCGCTGAAATGGGAAACAGACCCTAGATTCAAACAATGGATTTCTCAGGACAAAACTTCGAATAAAAAGGCAATGTGCACAATATGCAGAAAATCATTTGACGTATGGGCGAAGGGGCTCTTCTAAGTCACATGGCAGGTAAAAAACACGCTGCCTTAGTGAAAATGAAACAACAACAAAATCATATGGAAGGATTTTTTTCCGAAGCTACGAGAATAGGTAAGACTCATCTGACACCTGGCAATGATCTTCACGGTGTTTCTTCAAAACAAAAACTTGACGCATTGGAAGTGTCTCACGAACATAGTCATGGAGCCACTGGCACTGGGGGCGTTTCAACCCTTGGAGACTTTGTTACCGACAAGAGTGTTTTAACAGCAGAAATTTACTGGACTTTGAATATGATGGAAAAACACCATTCTTACAAGAGTTGTCAGGGTGTTTCTAACGTATTTCGCCTCATGTTTCCTGATAGTCAGATTGCTTCAAAATTTTCTTGTTCAGAGACAAAATCACGCTATCTTACAACGTTTGGAATTGCTCCCTATTTTTCAGAGTTGATGCTTTCAAAGATTAAATCTGAAAACCAGTATGTTCTATTATTTATCGAAAGTCTGAACGATTATTTGCAGTCAAAACAGTTTGACGTTCATGTTCGTTTTTGGGAAGGAAATTGCATCAGAACTCAGTATTACACATCATATTTTTTGGGCCATGCTTGTGCTGATCATGTTCATGACAAGTTGAAAGAGTGTTGTGAGTCAATTGGACAGAGAGGTATTTTATAACTTTCAATGGATGGTCCGAATGTCAATTGGAAGGCTTTTAATCAGTTATCAAAAAGTATTGATGAAGAAAATGGTCCAAATCTTTTAAATATTGGAAGCTGTGGGTTACATATAATGCACAATGCATTCAGAGCCGGAAGCTTGGAGACTGATTGGAATATTGAGGAAACATTCAAGTCATTGTACTGGCTTTTTCATGACTCCCGGCACGCCATGAAGATTTTACCAGTATTACTGGCTCAAGTGTTTTTCCAAAACAGTTCTGTAAACACAGATGGATTGAAAATGTAGGTGTGTGCGAACGAGTGTTGGAAATTTGGCCTAATATTAAGAAGTATGTCAAAGAATTAAGCTCATCTTCAAAAAAATTCAGGACGCCTAAAAATAAATCATTTGACTCTGTTTCTTCTTCGTGTGACGACCCATTGTTTGAAGTGCAGACAAACATATTTTTATCAATTGCAAGAGATATAACTCCTTTCTTGTTAAAATATCAAACCGACAAGCCTATGTTACCCCTTATGTGTGAAGACTTGTTAAAAACAATGACCTGTTTGCTTGACCGTATTATTAAACATGATGCTATGAAATCTATTACCTCCATAACAAAACTGATAAATTTTGATATCACTGATACTTCATATCATAAAAAGACAGCAAATATCAACATTGGATTTATTGGAGAAAAACTGCTTGAAAATTTAAAAACTGACAAGAAGCTTTCAGAGAAAGCTCTCTTTGGTGTCAAATCAGATACTCGTTCTTTTGTAATAAAACTTGTTACCAAATTTTTAGAGAAAGCTCCAGTTAGGTATGGCTTAGTCAGGAATCTTGGCTGGTTAGTGCCAAAACACATTGTTGAACAATCCGAGTTCTGTGTTAAACAACTCAAGTCGACTCTGAAAATAGTAGAAGAGTCAGGACACATTCTTGAATCCCAGTGTGACACAATTATAAAGGAATACAATCACTTTCTGATGCAAAAAGCTAATTTTGATGACTTTAAATCATTTAATGAAGCAGAAAAAAGACTTGACAACCTATTTTATGCTCATATTGTTAACAATACAGATTTTACACAACTCTGGCAGCTTACAAAAAAAATTCTTGTACTGTCCCATGGACAGGCCTCTGTGGAGAGAAGCTTCTCTGTCAATAAGGAAATTATTGTTGAAAATATGTCAGAAAAAACTGTTATTGCTCAGAGAAAAATAACTGATCACTTGAAACATGTTGGTGGTGTCAAAGGGGTAACAGTTAACAAGAAACTATTGCAATCTGCTGCTGCAGCAAGGCAAAGATATCATGCTTTTCTGGATGATGAAAAACGGCATAAAGTTGAGAAGGAAAAAGGGAATAAAAGGAAATCTCTCTTGAATGAAATCGATGAGTTGAAAGCAAAAAAGAAACGTGTTGAAGGAAACATGAACTCTCTTTTGAAAAGTGCAGATGATTTTTCAGATAAAGCGGAGCATACAGGAAAGCTGTCTTTCATATCTAAATCGAACGCCCTTCGACGATCGGCAAGAGATAAAGAGGTTGATAGCCCAAGAACATTAGGTTTCACTAGGGAAAAAAATCGGAGAAAGCTGATTTTTTCAGGGAATGTCGAGTACATGTCACTGAACGATTAGACAAAAGTCCCCTAAAATCCCAGTTGAGCTTTTTTTCTACAGCCTTTTTTCGAAAACGCGTTTGAAAAAAATTTAAAAAAATCGCACGAACTTTGTAACCTCGAATTGATCCAACTGTATTTTTTGTTTATGCGTATTTCGAGCTACATAATGTCTAATATACATTTACCTAGAGGAAAATGTGCATTCTGTGACAATTTCTGCGAAAAATTATTGAAAATTCACAGGATTTACGCAAAAAATGACGATTTTCCTAACGGATTTGCCCAAAGGGTCGTAGTGCAGAACGGGATGTTAGTTGGACAGACGATAAAAAATCCACCACCATTTGAAGACTTTTATCATTGCTTACAAAATAGACATTATGGAAGACCCCCTCTGCTTCTGGCCGAGTTCCCCTTTTGGCATAAAATTCGTCAGCATGAGAACTCAACTATTTTCGGGCTTGGGACCGAACAGACACGTCTGTGTCTGGCAGCATTAGATCAATAAATAATATTTACAGAATGTACAAAAATCAATAAATAATATTTACAGAATGTACAAATCAATCAACATGGATTAAGTTACATTGACTATTATCAACGCTATATACAGAAATGACATGACCTATATACATATTATTCATCGAAATCAGAAATTTCCGACAGGACAGTGTTTCTGTGGTTGTTACAAGAATCCGAACTGCAATTACACAAACCTGAGCAAGAGAGTCCTGCCTTCTTACACCCACACCTTTTTGTACAAGCACTCTTGCAACCACAACTGATCAGATTCAGTAGGTTATCGGGGGCACATGGCTTTGTGGCTGCAGTCGGTACAAGAAGTCCATTGTCTAGCGACCACCCCCAATCCGTCGGAGGAAGCGAAGTGCCCAGCCATTGTTGGACCTGGAGATAACATCTGTAGACATGTTGTTGTGCAGCATCGCTGCTTGGTGGGAGTGAGGCTAGGTCGATGGGTTTATTCAGTTTAGATTTTGCTACATAACGCTTGTAAGTGACATATCTATATTGGTCGAGAGAGGAAACAGCTTTACTCCCGTATAAGATCAGGAGAAGTTGTTCCCCGGCAGCGGCTACTGCACTTGGTGTACTGTCATCCGCCAAAATTGTGTTGACATACTGTTATGAGTCGCTAGTAACATCGGAGACAATTGTACTGAATACTTTCTTCTTACCAACTCGAAAGAGTGCAGAAGTAGTGTCGCAACCACTTATAGAATGTGCTACAAGGAGGTTGCTTCTATGGTCACCCATTTTGGTTGCTATTTCACTAACTGAAACTAGTAAGTTTGGGGTAATCCCGGTTGAACTCGAGAGGTAAGAATGACTAACAAGTCTGTGTCTGTTCCCACAACGACAACATTGTTGTCATCTTGAGCGATGTCAAGTGCAGTTTCGGCTATCAGTACATCAGCATCAGCCTCGGCCTGCTTGGACTGAATATTGATAGCAGATAGCTCCTGCATTAGAAGATCGATCAGTTGGGTTTTGTTCTTGGCATTTGCAAGGAAATCGGATTGGGGTGTGGTGGCTGGTAACTCGGGTGAGATATTGATATCAATGGAATACCTGTCTTTAGATCTACGGGCTTGTTCCATGCCCTTTGTCGACATTGTACAAGCATAACCATCAAAAACAACCACGACGTTCGCCCCAAAATGTCTCACTAGATAATTGGAATATGATGTACATATGTCCTTATATGACGACTGTTTAGGCCATACAACTGCCCTCAATAAAAATCCACCATCTACAACAAACAGAGAATGTTCTGGGATTTTAGTTTGCTCGGAACCGTATGTTTTGAGGATCTTACCGAGCGTGCTTTTCTGTGTCTTCCTCATTCCAGCAGAATCAAACAATGCTGGTGGTTTCGGGGCGAGTTCATATTTGAGATACTCTTCCATCTCTGCTTGTGACTGAATAACACATGTGATGCGGTTGAACAGAATTGTGGGGTCAATCACTACCTTACTTCCACGGACTTTGATGCTATTTGCCATCGATGCGAAAGACTTCAGAGTGTCAACACGTCGTAGTTTGATGCTGTTGAACGTTTTGCTTACAACATTCAATACGCAACATTTACCAATTTTGCGAACTTGGTCACAGTTCACAGTTTCGTCGGCCACAAGCCCGGTCGCTATAGAGACTAATTGTAGTGGATCTCTATTCTGAAAGGGGGAATGCACTCTGAGCCAGTTCAATAATTTGGTGATATCATTGGCATCAGTCAATTGTGAACTTTGACGGAGATCCCGATGTTGTTTGCCATGACCAGTGTGAACATGAACAAAATTTTCGAGAGCATTCCATATTGGAAGGCAAAGAGGTAGTCCATGTACCCATTTCGCAACAGTGCTATCGGTTATTCCCCTGCTATGTGTGAGACCACCAGGGAGCTTGAACATTCTCATTAAACACTGCTCTATGGTCTGATCAGAATATATCCCGTCCCAGAATTTATCTGAGCGCCTTATGATAAAGTAACCTTTCTCAGTGAACAACTTCAAATCATCCTGTTGCATTATTTCTGTTAGCTCATTCATCTGCTGCAAATAGAGATGAGAACTTTTTGCGTATGCAAAATGACCACCTGCGTGAAATACTGGAATCATATTGCGAACACAATATGTGTGGAGTTCCCAGTCGCCTGTGCGCTCTGCTCTCAAGAACAACTGGAGAAGACCTATTTGCTCGTAGTATTGTACCCAAAGCTTTCCTGTGCATCCTACGGACGCATTCTGGAGCAGTTCGTGTAATTTTGACAGTAGATGGTTGACACTTTCTTGATTGACACATGCCAATGCATCTTGAGTGTAGGCGAACACCACATTATGTGATTTAATCGAACATGGAAATTGAAACAATGATGCTATAATACGGTATTTGAATGAGAAAAGTCGATGCCGTTTGAATTTGAGTTTAGGGGGTATGGTTAATATTTCACACGTTTCACCAGTTCATTATGGAATAAATGACTATTGTTATATATCATTATAAAGCCACTGCTTTTCTGCAATTTTTGATATATAATTTAACTCCCAAAGTAGTCGTAGATTTGATTTAATGGACGTTGTGTACCGTTGTGTGTATGAAAACAATAAATATTTTTATACTGTACCAATGACCCAGACATAGCTGCTGGTGCTAACTCTTAAAATATAGGGCCAAACACAAATTTTGCCCCCCAATCCCCAAAATTTGCATCTAAAACCAAAGAAAACATGTCCTGAATGGCCCTCCACACTTCACCTCTACTGCGCATGCGCAGTGTCAAGGACGTTCCGAAATTGGCGCCATTAATCATTCTTAGTTTGGCCCTTCATCAGTTAACATCTGACTGATCTTTGTGCTTGTAAATCTCAGTTTAAATGATGCCAGACACATAAATATTAGTGAAATGGTGATTCTAAGGAGGATACAGAAGGAGGAGAGGAAAAATGTGTGACAGAAAATTATCAGGGCTGTAACTTAAAATTTTTTAATGAAATTATGTTAAGTTACCTATTTTCGAGGCAGCAGCCATTTTGTTGTCATTCTTGTTATCAAGTTACACTGATTTTTCAGTGTTTTCCTCTCTCTCCCTTTCCTTTAAGTCCCCTCTTGCTATTCTCCCATGCTTTTGGCATATTTTCTGTAATTATTATTACTAAAATTTCTTGGGAGTTTTAGCTGAATAACAGAGTGAATTCTGTTCTTTTCCCCATGTTTACGTCTTCACCTACGGGTGGTTAGGCGTTGTGTTTTGCATCTACCATCTGATGTTCTGCAGTTTCTTCCCTGGAAGTCTCTGTTTTGCATCAGATAGTGTATTATTGGTAACTGATTTCGGGCCTGGGTGCCTGGAATCTTATTTTAGTGTTTTTACACTTATTGTTTACATGTACAACAGCCTTCTGTGTGAGGGGGGATTTCTTGAAAATAATATCTTGATGTTAATTTAATCATAACTAGATACATTATTATTGTTCGTAAGTGTTGCATAAATTGTTTAAAATATTTTTAAAATTTTTGTCCACACTTAGGCTTGGGATCCATTGGGGCTCAACGTTACTTTTCAGAAACTTGGGCTGTTCTAAAAAAATATTTTTTCAAAATATTTTGATTTTAATTATTTTTTCTATGTTAATGGATCATATTATTATGTATTTTGATTGTCAGGGGTTGGTGCGAGTACCAGGACTTTGTTTTCTTTTCACATTGAAAGGATTTTGATCAATTGTAATAAGAGGAAGTCTTCCTCTGACTTTTATAATCATTCTATATCTAGTCAGTGTACTCGCACTAACTTCTGTTGGGTATGTGATGATTTCGATGACAACATGGGAAGCGTATGTCACGGTATGTTAGTGGGGAATTGGACATTCCGGTCCTTTCCCCGCAGGGTCACTCTACTTTATCAATTTCTATTTCAGACGATCAAGATTAGGGTGATGTATCCGTGATGTCTTCCAACAGTGTGCCTCCGTCGTCACAATTAATGAAGGTCTAGCGGAAAAGTGCTCATATATATACGCCAATTGCCTAAGAGGACCCTAGTAGGTTCGACAGCCTTTGACGTCCGCTAGCTCGCCCGGTGTAACGTCCATTCATCGAATGGTTCGGCAGCTGGGTTCGTCCGTTGCGGTCTAGAAGGAGTTTTGGGGTGATGCGAGCACTATAAATCAACCAAATGCACACCCAGTGACGGCGGATTAGAGGGAGAACGGAGGAACCCTTTTAGTCCGGTTCCTAACTCGTTCAGGTCCATCCGGACGGCGAGCGAGAGAGGCCCCTCTCTCATACAACAACATCTGGCCCCAGATGTTGTGGTACAAAATGTTTCGCATTCGGAGCATACGTCCGCCGCTCGGGACGCTCCGACATATAGTCAGTCCGGAGAGACTATCAATAAGGCTTCCTCATTCTCATGGTAGCGCACACGACCGCTCTTGGCTACATGACCTCGGATATCCAGTCAGCTTCGCCAGTCAGAGAATCATCGGCGACCAGGTCACACCATCCGGTAGCCAGGGACACGAGGCCTGCAGACTCCGGACGTTCGCATAGGAAAGTGTGCGGGAGTCAACGTACACGGAGCTTCCGGCGGCAATGCATCGTAAGACCGCTACTGCACAGGCCTCGGGGACGGACGTGCTATCCTAAATAGTACAGCTTATCGCAGCATCCCAGCAACAACTGAATCTGTCGCATAATGTATTATCCGACGATGCTGGGTCGGGACGCTCCGCGGAAGCGGGTACGGACGTCCGAAAATTTCATCCGCTCCGACGGGATACCGAAAGGGATTCGGAGGATTTCGAGCTTTCCCTTTCGGAACAACATATGCTGTTGTGTATGTCATCTGACTTGATCTTCTACAGGTTCTTTCGGCGGACCAGAATGCTGCGATGCCGGATAAGAAACTGATAGCGTTGGTGGACTTAGAAATTTTTGGTTCGGTTCAGGGACATCGTCCCTCAGTTCCGACATAGTCCAATAATGTCACACAAACTTTCGAATTATTGAACGACGCTATATATTTATTATTATATGCTTGCTATTACCAAGCATTTCTGGTTTCTTGTTCGCAAAGTTACGGAGATGTCTTTCAAAAGTGTGCCTCTGTCGTCATAGTTAATGAAGAGCTAGCGGCAATAAGTGCTCATGGAATATGTCTATCGCCTAAGAGGTCCCTTGTAGGATCGACGGAGTGACATTCGCTAGCTCACCCAGTGTAGCGTACATTCATCGAATGGTTCGGCTGCCGGGTTCGTCCGTTGCGGTCTAGGAAGGAGATTTGGGTGATGTGAGCACTATAATAACTTTAGTACTCACCCAGTGACAGCGGATTGAGGACAGATCGGAGGAAGCCTGTTAGTCCGGTTCCTGGCTCGTCCAGGTCCGTCCGGGCTGTGAGCGAGAGAGGTCCCTCTCTCGTCCAACAACATAGGGGACCGCATGTTGTGGTTCAGATATTTTACATTCGGAGCATATGTCCGCCGCTCGGGACGCTCCGTTATATTGACAGTCCGAGAGACTGTCGATAATGCTTCCTCATCCTCACAGCAGTGCACACGACCGCACATTGGCTACGTGACCTCGAGTATCCGACCAGTTTCGTCATTCAGTGATTCCACGGCGAACAGGTCACGCCATCCGATAGCCAAGGGACACGAGGCCTATACACTCCGTTCGCTCGCATAATAGTAGTATGCACGGGGTAACGATCATGGAGCTTCCAGCGGCAATGCATCATAAGACCGCTTCTCCACAGGCCTCAGTGACGGACGTGCTATCCAAGTTAGCACAGTTTTTCGCAGCATCCCAGCAATCGACAGTTTCTCGGTCGGATCAGGAATTATCCGACGGCGCTGGGTCGGTGCAGTCCACAGTTGCATTAGGTTCGGACGACCGAACGCTTTATAGGGTCCGACAGGATGGCGAAAGGGATTCGGACCATTCCGAGTTTTCCCTTTCGGAACATCGGAAGCTGCCATACATTTCTTCCGGCATTATCTTCCTGTGGTTGTTCCTTAGGACTATATTGCTGCGATGTTGGATAAGAGACTTATAGCGTCATTGGACACGGAATTTTGGATCAGTTCAGGGACATTGTCCCTGACTTACCGACACAGTCCAATAATGTCATTAGAACATGTGTATTATTTATCGACGCTATATATATATATAAACTTGCTACCAAGCATGATAGTTTAGTTTCTTGTCCGCAATGCTCAATTCTGCCTTTTATCATTTATAGGAATAATTTAGTTTGGCAGAACAGGGCATACCGAGAGTTCATATGCGTCTAGACGGCGTGGTTAAAGACTGCAAATTATCTTTTTCGCCGTTTATGTCTTTTCCAACCACAATGTTGGAAACGACAATGATGTCTAATAGACTTAACTTAGACGCTTTATCATACGTAATCCACCTTACTGAGGCATTATCATTACGTCTTCAAGAGAAAGAATTCCGGGATATGATCCTCAATGTGATTTCTTTTGAGGGCAGTAGTTTGTTCACGTATAACTCCGCCCTTCAGTGGCTACTTGGAGTTGGTTAGACGTGACGCAGCCCTAGCTACATCCACGCGCGTGGATAGTAAGGTGAAGAACTCTCTCAGAGTCGCTTCGGTCTCGGAGAAGCTTCTCTTCGACGGCAACTTTACAGCAATCCATGAATTGCTCGATTTACATGTTCTCTTGTCTATCTAGTGTAGCAAGAGATTCAGACTGGGGCAAACATTCGGTGGTTGACTCAGAGAGTGCCACTGCAGTTGCCGGATCCGAGTTTTATAATTATGATGGTTGCCAGTCAAACAGGTTGGGATGCAATATTGATCCCAACGGATTCGAAGTGCCAGGGTCTTTGGGTTCCGCAGTCTCTAGGCAAGCACTTATCTTCCACGGAATAATGTTTTTTAGGCTTGCTTTATGTCATTGGATGAACATTATTCAGAAACGCATGTCCAAATCCTGTCCGATAATACGACAGTAGTGGCGTTTCTCCGGAACCAGGGAGGCACTCATTCGTTTCCGTTATTCAATTTAATGGAAAGAATCCTTCTGTTTGTTATAATACACCAAGTTCTGCTTCGGTCCGTCATATTCCGGGTCGTCTGATTGTATTACCGGACTCCCTTTCACTTATGGGTCACATGTTGCCGTCAGAATGGACTCTCAACAAACAAGTATTCAATCAGATTTGCTATCAATGGGAGCGCCCAATGATAATTTATTTACGACACTACTTGCTAATCAATTGCAGACGTATGTGTTTACATGTCCGGATCTCTGAGCTTATGTTGTTAACGCTCTATTGATCTAATAGGACGGAATGATAGGATATGCGTATCCTCCTGCGCTGTTGTTTCAGCAAGTGTTGCTAAGATAAACAACCACAATACATTTCTGTTGATAGCATCTCTGTCTTCACAGAGACCGTGGGTTAATTTACTCTGAGGTCTACTGTGGGACTTAACGCGAAAACTTCCTCCATGAGAGGATCTTTTTTCGCTGGGAAAAATCGTGTCATCTTCATCACAACCCGCAAGGTCTCAACCTTCACGTATTCCGTTGTGTGGTCCTTATTGCATTGTAAGCATTGTACTGGACGAGCTTTGGACGCGATTTCTTACTGTAGGAGAACCTCTTCTTCGCTATACTATGCGGCTGAAGTGGAGGCTCTTCCGTTGTTGGTGTAGGGATCACTATGTTGATATTGTTGATCCCTCCATACTAGTCATTGCAACTTTCTAGTATACTTGTTTGACAAGATCTACTGCAGCCTGTTACTATTAGGGTTATAGGTTTATGTTATCTCATACCTATGCACTCTATTATAGTTTACAATTGAGTCTTATGTCTCTTTATCTAAGTCAGTTAGTAACTTTTCGATAAATAGACTTAGAATCATTAGATTAAATTTCTATACGGAATTTAACTTTGGTTCTTATTTAGCTAAGTAATCATTTGAGCCTCTGGAAACAGTAGTTTTCAAATTCTGACCTTTTAGACAGTAATTCTGTTGGCTTCTCTTTTACTGAAGAGTCAGTGAGCTTCATGCACTATCGGTGGATGATTCTCACTTTCATAGTTTCGGAATCACTACTTCCTTTACTATTTAGGTTGGATTTTTGCATAAGAGTCAGGCTCCTAATAAATATCCGGAACCTATTGTTATTAAGGTCCTTCCGTCTTCGTACGGGCATAGGCCTTTACTCTATCCGGTTAGAGTTTACGTATTTATAAACAGATATCAGTTTATTACTACGGGCGTAAGCTTCTTCCGTCTTTGATGCCTAATAGAAGGACGTTACGCTCCATTCTATTGCTAATGGATTCAATTAACTATCGATACTGCTTATGGTATATCATTGACTCAGCAGTTGTGCTTGAGATTTCGGCTCATGAAGTAAGAGTTCTTCTACATCTTGGGCTTACATTAATAGTGTCGCTATTATAGATTTTTGAAGGCTGCTCATTGCGCTCCGCCATCCACATTCATGAATTTTTATCTCAGAAATATCGAGTCCATTTCTGGAGGCCTCTATTGTTAGGTCTATTATCTACTGCTCAGAATGTCATTCACTTAACAGTTGCTACTATAGCTAGGTAGGCTGTCTGTTTCGGCAGTGACTCCGTTCTGCTGCCCTCTTCGCTCTGGGCTATTTGACCCAGGGCAAGAAAAAGGGGGGGGGGGGGGAGGGTGTTCCCTTGGCTCACCTGTTTTACTATGAAAACAAGGGGATACCTCCTCCGGAGTTAGTAATTCTGAGCTGTTATTGGGATGTTTTTTTTAGTGAGAAGTTTATGTTTAAAAAATTCATTCAGGTCTTAGTTTTTAAAGTATAGCTTTTGAATATAGCACGTGTCAACGGACGTTATTATACAATCCTCAGACACTTTTAAGAAGTATAAAGAGTCTCTATTCTCTAGACTTACTTTATTTATTGGCTTACTTTAAAAATTATTAGTATAAGGATTATACTAGATATTAATAGAGTACATGGATGTATGATGCTCAATTTTGGAAGGTGTTGTATCTTTCTAATTTATCATAAATATGAAAGATACATGTAAGGCCTTATACTTCTTTTTCCCTGGAGGGGATGACTCTATTTTATATATTGAGCGTATTCCAACTTGCTCTATGTCCTTGGCCCTCCAGCCTTTTTACTATTCAGCTATGTCTGGGTCATTGGTACAGTATAAAAATGTTAAAAAATTTATAGTAATTTATATATTTTTTATACTTACCAATGACCCAGACGGGGATGGCCCTCCCAGGAGTAGGGAACTCATACCTCCCCGCTGAGTACATAGCGCTTACCAGGCACTGGTTATAAGAATGATTAATGGCGCCAATTTCGGAACGTCCTTGACACTGCGCATGCGCAGTAGAGGTGAAGTGTGGAGGGCCATTCAGGACATGTTTTCTTTGGTTTTAGATGCAAATTTTAGGGATTGGGGGGCAAAATTTGTGTTTGGCCCTATATTTTAAGAGTTAGCACCAGCAGCTATGTCTGGGTCATTGGTAAGTATAAAAAATATATAAATTACTATAAATTTTTTAACTTTTTTCCGTAATTTTGTACATTTTCGTGAATATTTCACCATTGAGTGTGAGGATTGGTACAAAGTTGGCATTTTCTGTTGGGGATATGTATTCTCAATATAATTCAGCACGATATTTATGATTCTCACCCTACTAAGGCGAATAAGAATGAGAAATATGGAGCTGGGTCGAATTTTTTTTTAAATTTTTTTTTTCATCAAAAAAACGCTATAACTTAAAAAAGCTCAACTCGGATTCGCGGGGACTTTTCACACTTTATCCGCAATGTGTGTCCCAGAAACATATAAAAAAATCAGCTTTCTCTGATTTTTTTCCTTACTTTCTCATTTTTATGTCTAATGTGCCTGGACTATGAACTAAAAAATCTCGATGAAGAAATTGACAACAAGCTAAAAGAATATAAAAACTGATTTTTGTTCATGGTGATCTCCATTTGATGCATGTTAAAGAGTAGGATAATTGGTGTTACTACAGTTGCAGTTTGATTTCTCATTTGATAATTCATTTCTTCAGTTTCATTTGGATCATTGTTACATAATGTTTATTCTATAACCTGCTTAAGAAACTTTTCAAACTACATGCACATAGCTTGTGTATGTTGAAGGATTATTACTGTTAGTGTGGATAATTTCTGAAACTATTTCAAGTAGAATATATTCTGGCACACAGACTGTCTTGTGGTAAGTTAGACGTTTTTACTCTTATGTTAAAACATTGTCAAGAAATTTTTATTTAATCTTGAAGTCCATATGTTGTCCAGAACTACCCATTCATATAACAACAAACCAAGTGCTCTCTAAGAGAGAACTTGCTTTATTGTTATATGGGTGGGACACATTCCTTATAGATGTACGCTGAACACCGTATGAAAACAGATTTTCAGCTGTAGGGATTGTACATTTTCATTGGCTGAATACATACATGTTTGCAGCTAATCAACATGTAGAATCACTGCCAGTTTAGCTACCAGTACCACTTTGTTAGCATATATGTACATGTAGTAATGAACTTTCAAGGGTTGCGGGCCCTAGATTCCACTTGAGACGGTGCCTGTGCCTTCGGTATTGATGGTAAATGATGCGATTTGAGTCTGGAAAAATGGTACGTCAGGTCTGGAAAAAGTATGGAAAAAGTATGGAAATTTTTGGCCAAAAAAGTGTAAGAACCCTGAAGTTGGTTTCTGCTCTCTTAACTAAAATTCTTTTTGACCGACTGAAACCAAACTTAGCATGCGGGTTAGACATGATGAGAGGAAGAACCCTATTTATTTTGAGATCATTGTGCCAAAGGTCAAGGTCACAGTGACCTTGAACTTGAAAATTTTATCGCTCTTAATCGAAACCAAACTTGACATGTCATCAAATACAGATAATTTTATCTGTATTATTTGAGTAAATAATACCAACAGTGGCTGTGTTAATTTAATGTAATATATTACCAAGGTTACTGTATCAGGGTGATTTTTCTGTGGGATTGGCCACTCCTGGTGGCTACCTCTAGTTTATATTAAATATTATTTTTTTTAAATTTGTCCAAAATTTTGAACAAAACCATATTGTGACTCATCATTAGAATGAGCTCTGTGAGCAAGTACCAATGAGGGGTCACATGATATGGTTTTATTGAAATTTTCTTTTTTCAACTGCTGATTTTGTATATTACACGAGCAGATGCATTCGATTTATTAAGTAAAGGGTTACATGAGTACAGTACTGTTCTGTACTGACAGTACAATTTCCTTGGATTTGAGGCAGCTCTTTTACTTCTTTTGGCTTATCATGGCAGCCAAAATACAAGTACTTCAACTGGAGCAATTGTGCTCATCACAGTGATTGATGTCATCAGTATCGACCGGTATTGTATTCCTTTGCTTGGGACCACTACTTATTTTGAAGAGATTCTACAATGTTCAGTATTTTGTGTGTTTCACCCTTCAGACAGGTAAGTATCAACACAAATCCACAAATTTGAAGATTACCACCTTTACAGACAATGCAGCCATCACAAAACCAAACAATTCTTAAAATATATATATTATTTGAGGTGCAGAAATTACTTTTTTGAACTTGAAAGTTGCAAAACATAATGTATTAACATTGTTAACATTTTTTGACTGCATTAGAGTAATCAATGTCATCAGTCTTATTTGTGATAAACTTTTGACAGCTATCAGTTGTTTTCACTTTTGGAAGTGCTTTTGAATGTGAAAAACTCATTCATTTTGCTACACTGTACTTGAATTTCACTTTCTGTATAATAGTAGGGTCATCAAACATGTTTTTCATTTAGAACTGCTGTATTTTTTATTTATCTATTTATTGGGGTTTAATAGCACTTTGGACAGTCGGGGTCACCTCATGCTGAAAGAACTGCTGTATGTTACATTTTTTAAAAAGTGTGTGTCATATTTGAGTTGCTTAATCATTTCACCAATACTCTTGTACACATACTGTAAAGTCATACAGAATACAATGGTAATATTGATAAATGTACAATGTAGCTTATATTTCAAATATATTGCTAGACACTAGCCTTCAATACCTAGTTTTCAAAATGTATTTTATTCATCAATTTGACTCCTACAATTTATTCGAGGGTGTCCATATGGACTTTCTAGTGAATTGTAAGAAACTAATCTTTGTGAGTAGAAATTTATGTTTAGCAAGGTATAAACCAAGTGAATGAATGATCCATTAATCCTCAAATAAGGGAGTAAGGGACTTTTTCCTGAGGATACAGATTTATATTCTTTTTGCACAGCAGCAAGTAAGAATAATGTTGAAACATTCATTTTAAAGGGGTTTTTTTTAACCATTAAGGGACTGGATATTTTTATGCATTTTAATTCACTTTGATAGTCTACATCCTATGACTTTGCAGTTGTTTCCAGTCAAGTTTTCACTGCCCATTTGGGCAGCCAAGAATTGCCTAGAAACAACTGCCAAGGTACTTGAAATGTTACATTCAAATTTACTCATAAAGTGCATGTCTGGGGCCCTGTGCTATTGTAGAAAATTGGCAAAAGTCTGAGTTGGATCCATGAGAGTTAACCCATTATCTAGAATTGCCCATTGGTATTCACAAAAGTCACGATTCATATTTATTGTTTTATTATATTTTCACGTAGCTTATGACCCCCTCCCCCCTCCCACAAATATAACTTGCATATTTGACAGGCACTAATTCACTTATCGTTATTTGAAACAGAATTTTAGAAAACTATGCCTTTTTTATTCAGTTATCACTAGGAAGCATGATGTGGCCTGGTTTTTATTTTAACTCTGCAAAGTAGAGAGGAGTGTTTACATTTATTGCCTCTCAAGTTTAATTATAAGGAATGATCTTTTGTTTCTGTCTATTTCTTGAGTTACTGGCCTGGCATTTTCAGGAGAGCAATTTATTCGCTCGCCTACTGCTCGCCTTAAAAAAATTAAGGAGGGTGAAAATTAGCCCTCCTGGCCTTAGAAAATAATTATCACCATAACAGCCTATTCCTACAACCCACATCTTTTCAGATCTCTGCTATGTTAGTGGTCTCTGTATGATGGCAACACTGCCCCTCCAACACTTCCAGGGCTTGTTGAGGCCCGGAGGTGTGGGAGGGGCAGTGTAGCCATCTCAGAGAGACTACCTTGTTAGAAGCACCAAATAAGATGTAAAAAGCTCACTAAGCAGAATTCATTAATAGTAAAACTTTATTTTACCACTCATAGCTTTTGTAAGCTTGAGGAGAACTAATCGATCCCCTAGGCCACACAAGGGAAGCAATTTTTAGCCCTCCTGCTTTTTTAAGAGTGCCAGGCCTGGAGTTATGAACCCCAAAATACAAAGGCCAAACATAGCATAAATGGGCTACGCCTATTTACAGAGTTTGGGCTTTGTTTTTTGGAGTTCATAACTCAAGAAATAGACAGAAAGAAACAATCATTCCTTATTAAAACCAAATGAATGAATGATCCATTAATCCTCAAATAAAGGAGTAAGGGACTTTTTCCAGAGGATACAGATTTATATTCCTTTTGCTCAGCAGCAAGTAAGAATAATGTTGAAACATTCATTTTAAAGTTTTTTTTTAACCATTAAAGAACTGGATATTTTTATGCATTTTTAATTCACTTTGATAGTGTACATCCTATGACTTTGCAGTTGTTTCTAGACAAGTTTTTGCTGCCCATTTGGGCAGCCAAGAATTGCCTAGGTACAACTGCCAAGGTACTTGAAATGTTACATGCAGATTTACTCATAAAGTGCATGTCTGGGGCCCTGTGCTATTGTAGAAAATTGTCAGTGTTGCGTTGGATCCTTGAGAGTTAACCCATTACCTATAATTGCCCATTGGTATTCACAAAAGTTGTGATTCATATTTATTGTCTTATTATATTATAACATAGCTTATGACCCCCTGCAAATAAAACTTGCATATTTGACAGGCACTTATTCACATAATGAACAGTACAATTTCTTGGAATTTAATTTGAGCCCTACCATAAAACATGTCCATTCTTCAAGACTTTATCAAATTCCTGTTTTATGACAGTAAATGATAATGCCAAACTTTTGTCAGATCTACACATACAATTAACAAACATATGCATGTCATAAACTTAATAGGCTATAGAATTCAGCCTAGCAATTTAGGAAGAAAGAGCAAAAAGCTGAATCTTACAAACATTAACTTTCTTTGCCTCATTATGGCAGATTACAATTCAAAATATAGAAGTCATTTCATTGAGGGATTATAAGCTTTGTCTTTTGAAATGAAAAGAGAAACATTTTAGTTATTCGTGTAATATTTTTATGTATGTCATCTGTTATTCACGTTGGGTAAAGGATTACATCATGCATTTATTTTTCTTAGATCTTGATTGAAGCAGTAACTGTGCCTGGATGGGGTGGAGACATTGCTATAGATGATGTATCACTTGACAGTTCACCATGTCCTGCAGCAAGTTAGTATACAATAATTATTGTTTAGTTAGACAGTGATATACTTCTCTATCTTGTTATTCCAGATCCAAAGTACTTTTCACATTGTAATGCAGATATTTTTTTCGGTTTTCTTCTCTTAGTTTCTTCTGCTATGATAGTTGCATCAGTAGGCAAAACAGTTATAAGGTTCAGATTGGTGGTTTCAAAACAAATGATATGTAGAGGGGAAAATTTAAACCAAGATGTAATATTGAGGCAAAAAAGAAGCAGTAAACAGTAATGCCCCAATAAAATGGAAAATGCAGAAATAGACAATAAAAATTATTGTTTTGTCTCGTGTATATGCAGTCAACTTTTCCGAAAAAATCCCTAATTTTCAAATACATTTAAGAAAATTGAAAATGCATGACATTTCACACAGTCAAATTATTTTAACTTGAATCGAGATTGTTACATGATATTGTTGCAATAAAAAATTGTGAGAACTGATTCTGTAACTGTTTTAATACTGTTTTCAGGCACGGTGAAAGACAAAAAAATGGGGGTCTAAAATATGTTATGTGATATCTCGCCAGTGCTGAGGGGCATGCAGGTGTGAGCACCGAAGGTGCAAAGCCATTAAAGGGGATCTGGGGGGGTCGTCCCCCAGAAAAGTTTTTAAATTGGTGTCAGGAGAAGCATTCTCCTGTGTTTTCCTATGAATAATTGCATTATTATATTTTTATACTGTACCAATGACCCAGACATAGCTGGTGCTAACTCTTAAAATATAGGGCCAAACACAAATTTTGCCCCCCAATCCCCAAAATTTGCATCTAAAACTAAAGAAAACATGTCCTGAAAGGCCCTCCACACTTCGCCCCTACTGCGCATGCGCAGTGTCAAGGACGTTCCGAAATTGGCGCCATTAATCATTCTAAGTTTGGCCCTTCATCAGTTAACATCTGACTGATCTTTGTGCTTATAAATCTCAGTTTAAATGATGCCAGACACATAAATATTAGTGAAATGGTGATTCTAAGGAGGATAGAGAAGGAGGAGAGGAAAAGAATGTGTGACAGAATATTATCAGGGCTGTAACTTAAAATTTTTTAATGAAATTATGTTAAGTTACCTATTTTCAAGGCAGCAGCCATTTTGTTGTCATTCTGATTATTTAGTTACACTGTTTTTTAAGTGTTTTCCTCTCTCCCTGTCCTTTAAGTTCCCCCTTGCTATTCTCCCATGCTTTTGGCATAGTTTTTGTAATTATTATTACTAAATTTTCTTGGGAGTTTTAGCTGAATAACAGAATGAATTCTGTTCTTTCCCCATGTTTACGTCTTCACCTACGGGTGGTTAGGCGTTGTGTTCTGCATCTACCATCTGATGTTCTGCAGTTTCTTCCCTGGAAGTCTCTGTTTTGCATCAGATAGTGTATTTTTGGTAACTGATTTCGGGCCTGGGTGCCTGGAGTCTTATTTTAGTGTTTTTACACTCATTGTTTACATTTACAACAGCCCTCTGTGTGAGGGGGGGATTTCTAAAAAATAATATCTTGATGTTATTTTAATCATAACTAGATACATTATTATTGTTCGTAAGTGTTGAATAAATTGTTTAAAATATTTTTAAAATTTTTGTCCACACTTAGGCTTGGGATCCATTGGGGCTCAACGTTACTTTTCAGAAACTTGGGCTGTTCTGAAAAAATATTTTTTCAAAATATTTTGATTTCAATTATTTTTTCTATATTAATGGATCATATTATTATTATGTATTTTGATTGCCAGGGGTTAGTGCAAGTACCAGGACTTGTTTTCTTTTCACATTGAAAGGATATTGATCAATTGTTTTAAGAGGAAGTCTTCCTCTGACTTTATTATCATTCTATATGTGGTCAGTGTACTCGCATTAACTCCTGTTCTGTATCGTATGATTTCGATGACAAAATGGGAAGCGTATGTCACGGTATGTTGTTGGGGATTTGGACACTCCGGTCCTTTCCCCGCAGGGTCACTCTACTTTATCAATTTCTATTTCAGACGATCAAGATTAGGGTGATGTATCTGTGATGTCTTCCAACAGTGTGCCTCCGTCGTCACAATTAATGAAGGGCTAGCGGAAAAGTGCTCATGTAAATACGCCAATTGCCTAAGAGGACCCTAGTAGGTTCGACGGCCTTTGACGTCCGCTAGCTCGCCCGGTGTAGCATCCATTCACCGAATGGTTCGGCAGCCGGGTTCGTCCGTTGCGGTCTAGAAGGAATTTTGGGGTGATGCGAGCACTATAAATTAACCTAATGCACACCCAGTGACGGCGGATCGGAGGGAGAACGCAGGAAGCCTTTTAGTCCAGTTCATAGCTCGTTCCGGTCCATCCGGACGGCAAGCGAGAGAGGCCCCTCTCTCGTTCAACAACATCTGGCCCCAGATGTTGTGGTACAAAATGTGTCGCAAGCGGAGCATACGTCCGTCGCTCGGGACGCTCCATTGTATAGGCAGTCCGCTGAGACTGCTAAGGCTTCCTCTTCTCGTCAGCGCACACGACCGCACCTTGGCTGCGTGACCGCCGATATATTACCAGCTTCGCCGATCAAGGATTCTTCGGCGACCAGGTCACACCATCCGGTAGCCAGGGACACGAGGCCTGCAGACTCCGGACGTTCGCATAGGAAGTGTGCGGGAGTCAACGTACACGGAGCTTCCGGCGGCAATGCATCGTAAGACCGCTACTGCACAGGCCTCGGGAACGGACGTGCTTTCCTTAATAGCACAGTTTATCGCAGCATCCCAGCATCAACTGAATCTGTCGCATATATTTTATCCGACGATGCTGGGTCGGGACGCTCCGCGGAAGCGGGTACGGACGTCCGAAAGTTTCATCCGGTCCGACGGGATACCGAAAGGGATTCGGAGGATTTCGAGCTTTCCCTTTCGGAACAACATATGCTGTTGTGTATGTCATCTGACTTGGTCTTCTACAGCTTCTTTCGTCGGACCAGAATGCTGCGATGCCGGATAAGAAACTGATAGCGTCGGTGGACTTAGAAATTTTTGGTTCGGTTCAGGGACATCGTCCCTCAGTTCCGACATAGTCCAATAATGTCACACAAACTTTCGAATTATTGAACGACGCTATATATATTATTATTTTATGCTTGCTATCCAAGCATTTCTGGTTTCTTGTTCGAAGAGTTATGGAGATGTCTTTCAAAAGTGTGCCTCTGTCGTCATAGTTAATGAAGAGTTAGCGGCAATAAGTGCTCATGGAATATGTCTATCGCCTACGGAGTGACATTCGCTAGCTCACCCGGTGTAGCGTACATTCATCGAATGGTTCGGCTGCCGGGTTCGTCCGTTGCGGTCTAGGAAGGAGATTTGGGTGATGCGAGCACTTTAATTACTTTAGTACTCACCCAGTGACGGCAGATTGAGGACAGATCGGAGGAAGCCTGTTAGTCCGGTTCCTGGCTTGTCCAGGTCCGTCCGGGCTGTGAGCGAGAGAGGTCCCTCTCTCGTTCAACAACATAGGGGACTGCATGTTGTGGTTCAGATATTTTACATTCGGAGCATATGTCCGTTGGTCGGGACGCTCCGTTATATTGTCAGTCCGAGAGACTGTCTTTAATGCTTCCTCATCCTCACAGCAGGGCACACGACCGCACATTGGCTACGTGACCTCGAGTATCCGATCAGTTTCGGCATTCAGTGATTCCACGGCGAATAGGTCGCGCCATCCGGTAGCCAAGGGACACGAGGCCTATACACTCCGTTCGCTCGCATATTGGTAGTATGCACGGGGTAACGATCACGGAGCTTCCAGCGGCAATGCATCGTAAGACCGCTTCTCCTCAGGCCTCAGTGACGGACGTGCTATCCGAGTTAGCACAGTTGTTTCGCAGCATCCCAGCAATTGACAGTTTCTCGGTCGAATCAGGAATTATCCGACGGCGCTGGGTCGGTGCGGTCCGCGGTTGCATCAGCTACGGACGACCGAACGCTTTATAGGGTCCGACAGGATGGCGAAAGGGATTCGAAAGATTTCGAGTTTTCCCTTTAGTAGTATCGGAAGATGCCTTTCATATCTTCTGGCATTATCTTCCAGTGATTATTATTTCGGACTTCATTGCTGCGATCTTGGATAAGAGACTTATAGCGTCATTGGACTCGGATTTTTCGATCGGTTCAGGGACATTGTCCCTGACTTACCGACGCAGTCCAATATTGTCATTGCAACATGTGTTTTATTTTTCGACGCTATATATGTATATATACAAGCCTGCTACTAAGCATGATAGTTTAGTTTCTTGTCCGCGTTGCTCATTTCTGCCATTTTATCATTTATACAAATAGTTTATTTTGGCAGAGCAGGGCATACCGAGAGTTCATATGCGTCTAGACGGTGTGATTAAAGACTGCATATATTCTTTTTCGCCGTTTATGTCTTTTCCAATTTCAATGTTGGGAACGACATTATGTATAGTAGACTTAACTTAGACGCTTTATTATACGTAATCCGCCTTACTGAGGCGTTATCATTACGTCTTCAAGAAAAGACTTACGGGATATTATTCTCAATGTATTTTCTTTTGAGGGCAGTAGTTTGTTCACGTATAACTCCGCCCTTCAGTGGCTAATTGGAGTTAGTTAGACGTGACGCAGCCCTAGCTACATCCACACGCGTGGATAGTAAGGTTAAGAACTCTCTCAGAGTCGCTTCGTTCTCGGAGGAGCTTCTCTTCGACGGCAACTTTTCGGCAATCCATGAATTGCTCGATTTACACGTTCTCTTGTCTATCTAGTGTTACAAGAGATTCAGACTGGGGCAAACATTCGGTGGTTGACTCAGAGAGTGCCGCCGCAGTTGCCGGACCCGAGTGCGGCTGTTATGACGGTTGCCAGTCAAACAGATTGGGATATAATACTGATCCCTACGGATTCGAAGTGCCAGGGTCTTTGGGTTCCGCAGTCTTTTAGCAATCAGTTTAACTTCCGCGGAATAATGTTTTTTAGGCTTGCTTTATGTCATTGCATGAACATTATTCAGAAACGCATGCCCAAATTCCTGTCCTTTAATTCGACAGTAGTGGCGTATCTCCGGAACCAGGGAGGCACTCTTTCGTTTCCATTATTCAATTTAATGGAAAGAATCCGTCTGTTGGTTATAGTACACCAAGTTCAGTTTTGGTCCGTCATATTCCGGGTCGTCTGATTGTTTTATCGGACTCCCGTTCTCTTACGGGTCGCTTGTTGCTGTCAGAATGGACTCTCAACAAACAAGTATTCAATCAGATTTGCTATCTATGGGAGCGCCCAATGATGATTTATTTATGACACAGCTTGCTAATCAATTGCAGACGTATGTGTTGGCTTGTCCAGATCTCTGAGCTAATATTGTTAATGCTCTATTGATCTATAGGACGGAATGATAGGATACGCGTATCCTCCGGCGCTGTTGTTTTAGCAGGTATTGCTAAGATAAACAACCACAATACATTTCTGTTAATAGCATCTCTATCTTCACAGAGATCATGAGTAATTTACTCTCTTGTCTACTGTGGGTCTTAACGTGAAATCTTCCTCTATGTGAGGATCTTTTTCACTGGGTAAATCGTGTCATCTTTATCACAACCAGCAAGGTCGCAACCTTCATGTATTCCGTTGTGTGGTCCGTATTGCATTGTAAGCACTGTACTGGACGAGCTTTGGACGCGATTTCTTACTATAGGAGATCCTCTTCTTCGCTATTCTATGCGGTTAAAGTGGAGGCTCTTCCGTCATGGTGTAGGGATCATTATGTTCATATTGTTGATCCCTCCATACTACTCATTGCTATTTTTTAGTATACTTGTTTCACAAGATCTACTGCAGCCTGTTATTATTTAGGTTATAGGTTTATGTTACCTCATACCTATGCACTCTACGATAGTTTACAATTGAGTCTTTTGTCTCTTTATCTAAGTCAGTTAGTAACTTTTTGATAAATAGACTTAGAATCTTTAGATTAAATTCCTATACGGATTTTAACTTCGGTTCTTATTTAGCTAAGTAATCATTTGAGCCTCTGGAAACAGTAGTTTTCAAATTCTGACCTTTTAGACAGTAATTCTGTTGGTTTCTCTTTTACTGTAGAGTCAGTGAGTTTCATGCACTATCGATGGATGATTTTCACTTTCATAGTTTCGGAATCAATACTTCCGTTACTATTTAGGTTGGATTGTTGCATAAGAGTTAGGCTCCTATTATCCGGAACCTATTATTTTAAGGTCCTTCCGTCTTCGTATGGGCATAGGCCTTTACTCTTTCCGGGTACAGTTTATGTATTTATAAACAGATATCTGTTTATTACAAAGGGCGTAAGCTTCTTCTGTCTTTGATGTCTAGTAGAAGGACGTTACGCTCCATTTTATTGTTAATGGATTCTATTAACTATCGGTACTGCTTATGGTATATCATTGACTTAGCAGTTGTGCTTAAGATTTCGGCTCATGAAGTAAGAGTTCTTCTACTTCTTGGGCTTACATTAATAGTGTCGCTATTATAGATTTTTGAAGGCCGCTCATTGCGCTCAGCCATCCACATTCATGAATTTTATCTTAGAAATATCGAGTCCATTTCTGGAGGCCTCTATTGTTAGGTCTATTATCTACTGCTCCGAATGTCATTCACTTAACAGTTGCTACTATAGCTAGGTAGGCTGTCTGTTTCGGCAGTGTCTCCGTTCGGCTGCCCTCTTCGCTCTGGGCTATTTGACCCAGGGCAAGAAAAAGGGTGGGGGGGGGGGGAGGGTGTTCCCTTGGGTCACCTGTTTTACTATGAAAACAAGGGGATACCTCCTCCGGAGTTAGTAATTCTGAGCTGTTATTGGGATGGTTGTTTAGTGAGAAGTTTAGGTTTTTAAATTCATTCAAGTCTTAGTTTTTAAAGTATAGCTTTTGAATATTGCATATGTCAACGGACATGATTATGCAATCCTCAGACACTTTTAGGAGTATAAGAGTCTCTATTCTCTAGACTTACTTTATTTATTGGCTTACTTTAAAAATTATTAGTATAAGGATTATATTGGATATTAATAGAGTACATGGATGTATGAAGCTCAATTTTGAAAGGTGTTGTATCTTTCTAATTTATCATAAATATGAAAGATACATGTAAGGCCTATTACTTCTTTTTCCCTACAGGGGATGACTCTATTTTATTTTATTGAGCGTATTCCATTTTGCTCTATGTCCTTGGCCCTCCAGCCTTTTTACTATTCAGCTATGTCTGGGTCATTGGTACAGTATAAAAATGTTAAAAAATTTATAGTAATTTATATATTTTTTATACTTACCAATGACCCAGACGGGGATGGCCCTCCCAGGAGTTGGGAACTCTTGCCTCCCCGCTGAGTACATAGCGCTTACCAGGCACTGGTTATTAGAATGATTAATGGCGCCAATTTCGGAACGTCCTTGACACTGCGCATGCGCAGTAGGGGCGAAGTGTGGAGGGCCTTTCAGGACATGTTTTCTTTAGTTTTAGATGCAAATTTTGGGGATTGGGGGGCAAAATTTGTGTTTGGCCCTATATTTTAAGAGTTAGCACCAGCTATGTCTGGGTCATTGGTAAGTATAAAAAATATATAAATTACTATAAATTTTTTAACTTTCATAAAATATGGCCATTTTTTTCCCTTCAGTTCTGTGAAAATCAAGCTTATTTTACCCCAAAAATATCAGCACCCATTACGACAAATGATGGGACAATGGAAACACAACAAACAGGATAATACTCATCATTCACTTTGGTTTCAGTCAGTAGTTTCTTCAAGTTAATGATGTACACGCTAAAAAAATATCAGACTGGTTATAAGAAGTGTGTGGGGGGGGGGGGGGGGGGGGATTTGTTTCAGGGGTGCTGCTGAAGATGGGGATTTCATAGAACAGGCATGTAATAAATGTCCTTGAGATATGACATACCCTGAGAAACCTCATCTATTGGTAAAAATGCCAGACCATCCATCTGACCACAGAACAATCTGAAGTTCTCATCATCCTTGTAATTACTGGCAAGACCCAATTGCAGGTCTTTCCTCCATGTGCTTTACGCCCAATGATAAAAGCAGCCTTTAATTTGAATGTCTTGACCAAACACACTGGCTAATGCAGTGATGCACGAAGCACACCCTCTTCAAAGTCAGTAACAAAAGTTTGGGCATTAAATTCTAAGCCATAATCATTACACTTATCAGTTAACTAGATTTTGGAAAAATGAATGTCCAGATTGCGCAATCTCTTTATTTCTAACTGACAAAGAACTGGCAAATATTTCATGAGTGAGCAGACAATCAACAGTTCTGATGAAAACCTTGTAGACAAAGAGGGCAATCACCTAAGTTTTATCTATTCCACTAATTCAAATAATGTTCAAGCTGAATGATGTGTATCCACCGAAAAGATTCTGCTTTTGGGGATACGACGTGCATCCCATAAGTGGTTAGATGTGGGTCTTATGTTGCTCGTAGTCTGCTCGTGGTGGGCTGGTGGCTTCTTGGTTGGTCTTCCTGACCAATGAGTGATCCCCAGACAGGGTGTCATTTCTCCCTGAAAGGTAGTGGAACTCCTCATTGGCCTTCTTTATCGTTTTCTGGAGTGTTATGGTTTGGGTCTGGACTGGTTGCATTGTTGCCGGGTTTCAAACAAACGAGCCTTCTCAGGGCCACCGAACCTACCACCAGTTTCCGAATGAGATTTCGCTAGTGTGCGTTTTTGTTGTAGGATTTTCCATACCGGTTAAAGTTGTTGGTGTGGCACTAGGCAGCGAGACATAAATCATTCTCGCTACTCGTTGTCATTGGTTTTGCCAGAAGATGGCTGGAGGTTTGGATGGAAACTCCACAACAGGGGCGCGTCCTTAGAGTGCGCCACTGTTACAGTGTTTCCCACAAACCCATACACGCTTTCTCACACCAGAAAAAAAAAAAAAAAATGCCAGTGGTTTCTGTAGGTATCTGCTTAAGTAGAAAATAGGTGGGTTAGTATGTAAATATATTATATTTATAAACGAGTATACTTATTTATGCCCCCGGGCAGCCCAATAAGAATGCGTCGTATGGAAGATCATGCAGAGGCGACGCTTTGTTTGCATTGAATAAATAGACAATAACACTTTATTTATGCTGAATGAGCTATATATCTTTATTGTTTTCAGCTTGCACTATTTAAACAATTATGAAAGAATGAACATTAAACATCTGAAAACCAAAACTTGTAAATTTAAACCCAAGTATATAATTATATAGCCAATATACAATGCAAAGGTGGCGGAATAAAACGCCAAAAAAAAACAACACATTGAAAAAGGGGAGGGGGGAGGGAAACTTTTCTTTTCGATAAACTTTGTTGCTTCCTTCTCTCTTGAAGAGCAGCTGGAAAGAGGGCTGTTTTCCTCTGAGCACGCGCGAAGATGGAATTCCTTATCTTTCCGACTTCTGATTGGATGGCATTGGTGATATTACATCACTTGCAGCCACCGAGCTTCTCCGGGATCACCCGCAAACAGCCGAACCGAACTCGGGTAATTTAGTGTTGCTAAATATAGCATTTTCTTTGTTCATAAACAAAGAACTTGAAACCTGACGTCTCCGGATGAACCCGGACAATCGGGAATGCTGCTTTTAGTTATCAAATCTGTTCCCAGGAAGCGTACAGTTGATAACAGAGGTAATTGCATCTAAGACGTATAACTATGAACACATAACTCGACTGGGCCGCCTGTGAGCACAAAAGGTGATAGTTGTATCACTGCATTTATGCCCCCGGGCAGCCCAATAAGAATGCGTCGTATGGGAGATCATGCAGAGGCGACGCTTTGTTTGCATTGAATAAATAGACAATAACACAGTATTTATGCTGAATGAGCTATATAATATCTTTATTGTTTTCAGCTTGCACTATTTAAACAATTATGAAAGAATGAACATTAAACATCTGAAAACCAAAACTTGTAAATTTAAACCCAAGTATATAATTATATAGCCAATATACAATGCAAAGGTGGCGGAATAAAACGCCAAAGATGTTTGGATGCCGGTCACTGGGTCGTATTTTGACATCGGTCCCATAAGCACCAAGCAATCAGCAGACAAACATCCCGCCACCCAAAGCCTCTGTGGTTCAGGAACACTAACAGCCAAACAATATGACAAAAGAAGATGTAGGACCCACCAAATGTCCAATAAACAAAACTAATAGCAGATCTAAGAAAAATTTGTAAAAAAAAACAAAAAAAAATAGTGATGGTATATACAATCATTCGTAATGTAGTGTACTCAGTTCAGCTCCATATTGTGGCATGCATCTCCCTGCCCACAAGTGATGTATGATTGGCACTGCTCTGAGACCAATGACCAGGGCTATGTATGAGTGCCCAACCCTCGCCGGCACGCATGCATAGCCCGTATGTTCGCGAAGCAAGGAGATACACGTTTGGAATAAGCAACAAACAATGAGATAAAGTAATGATCATGTACCATTCACCGCTCCAAATTGAAGAGGCGATTGAAAACCTCCCACTTGCTATAAGGCCCCATGAATAAAACACCTAACACTCGCCGGTGTCCATTCATGCCCTCATCCTCAAAAAAGCCTTGAACTGAATACAACGGTACTTGTGCTTGGTAACTATATACATTGCCAACTGTCACACCCCAGCTGAAAAGAAACTTGTAGCTAGGAGTAAAGGCCAACCCTCGCCGGTCATTACACCCAGCTACTGAATCATAACTATGTATGTCTGAAGTATCATTATGCGACATGCAACCCACTAAACCTGACTCAACACCCTTTGAGCTATACGGTCAGGAACTTAACCCTCGCAAGTTCCATACGTAAGCCGCAGTGGTGAATACATCCGACCACCAGAAATCACTCTGCAGGATCGCCCTACAAATATTGCACGGCCTAATATTAACACCATTACGTTGTACAAGCACAAGGGGGAAGAGACAACCTGACCCTCGCTGGCTATTCTCTCGACCCAGCACAACAACGCGTATCAAACACCGAAGAATTAAATATGCTTAGCCCTATGGTCTCCCCAACATTACAATGCACTTGGGCGTAAGTATTTTTTAAAAGCATCCGATTTCCACCTGCCCATCAAACGAATCTGGGCATCGGAAAACCCTCTGCTGGCAGCCAGAGTAGCCGCACCAATCCGAAAACTGTGCCCTTTGTAGCAGCTGGAGTTGAAGCCACAGAATTTCAGTGTGTAATCTAAAATTTGACTGAAGGTCCTCCTGTTGACACCTGAACCTCCGGGATAGGTAAAGAGGGGACCCATACCCGTACCACGCTGTTGCAAAAATGTTGAAAGTAGAGCAACAGGACAGGTTTGTGGATTTGTGTTTCTCTGCAAAACTATCCTGTGTGGTCGACCATCTGTATTATGCTTAAAATTGCGAAATGTCACCTCTAACTCATCAGCTGAAAACTGAACATCACAACGCTGTATGACTCGATTTTTATCGGCGGACTGGGTAACACACAGTTCCCCAATCCTGGCAAAGGCATAAAAGGCCACGCTGTAAAGTGCTTGGTAAAGCACTTGTTGAAAATAACTAGGAAGGCACTGAGGGAGCGCTTGCACTAAACGACAAAGAATGGCTTCTGTGATGGGCAGTCGAATGTCCACCTGAGGTCTTAAACGTTGTACTCCCACAATCATTTTGCGTACTATGAATGCAGCAGTGGGATCAAAGAACCCACCGATTTTATGATAGTAAGCGATTGCTGATAACATTGACAATACCGAACCTGCGGAGTAATTTTCTGAGAAGAGATGCGCAACAAATAAACAAATTGAAGATACTGGAGTTGGAACCGCCACAGGAATTCCAAAACTGTCCCCGAACTTAGCCAAAGTGGACCATGCTCTTTCGTATGAGATGCGGGTGTTCGGCGCTAGCGAATGATCAATTAGGAGGTTGACGGTTGAATTAAGGTGGTGAAGGCCAGATGCGCCGGAACCGTGGTCGGGACATCGTTGCACCATGGTGCGAGGTTCCGAAATTCTTGTACCTGCAATCGAGAAAGACAGTCTGCTAGTTTATTGTCTTTACCTGGTATATGTTCAGCCTTCAATAAAATATTGAACTTTAATGATGTGAGGACTAACTGACGTAATAGGGTGAGTAAATGGGTATCCCGAGCTGTTTGCTTGTTAATAACGGCAACCACGGCTTCGTTGTCCAAAAAAAGGATGATACTCTTATTCGCTAGCTGGGGGCCCCAAATTGCCATGGTGACCACAATCGGATAGAGTTCGAGAACGGCAATATTGAAACTAATGCACTCATTAGGCCAAGACCCACAAAACCAGTCAGCCCCAAAAACAGCACCAAAACCCAGTGCCCCTGACGCGTCAGTATGCAGGTGCAGCACATCGCTGGATAGAAAGATTTCATCCAAGAACATGGTGCATCCATTAAATGCCTGTAAAAATGAAAGCCACATTTGTAGATCGGCTTTCACAGCTTTATTTAAACGGATACGGTGTTTAGGGTGACTGATGCCTATCGTCAAATTGATAAGTCTGCGGAGAAAGACCCTCCCAGGGACAATAACAGAGCATGCGAAACTGAGTGTGCCTATCACTGACTGGAGCTCCCGCAAACATACCTTCTTACGATTTAAGAATGAGACAATAAGGGTTTGACATTTTTGCAACTTGTCAGATGGTAAGCGAGTTTCCATTGCGATAGTATCAATCTCGATGCCCAAAAATTCCATGCATGTAGCTGGCATAAGCGTTTTCTCCCCAGCAATAGGCACACCCAGATGCTTGCACAGGGCTAAGAAATTATTCAAACTACTGGCACAGGTGACCTCGTTAGGACCCAAAAACAAAAAATCATCCAGAACATGTATCACATGTTCAACATAAAGTTTATGCTGGAGAATCCATTCAATAGAAGAGCTAAACTGCTCAAAAAGGGCACATGAAGCCGAACACCCCATAGGGAGACACCTGTCATAATAGTAATCCCCTTCGAAGCGAAACCCGAGGAGCGAATACTGGTCAGGATGCACAGGCAATAGTCTGAAAGCTGATTTGATATCAGATTTAGCCAGAAAACAGCCTGGGCCAAGCCGTTTGACTATACTTATAGCCTCCTGAATAGTAGCATAATGCACTGAGGACAACTCTGCAGGAATCCCATCGTTCAAAGACGCGCCCTCGGGGAAAGACAAGTGCTGTATTATTCTAAATTCCCCAGGAGATTTCTTAGGAACCATCCCGATCGGAGAAATACGGAACGGGTCAAAAGGAGGCTGAGAGAAAGGACCCGCCATCCTCCCCAGATCGACTTCTTTGGTGATTTTTTCCCTTAAAATGGAGGCATGATCAATGGCTGATGAAAGGTTCTTAGCTTCTGTGCTCACGTGCAAGCCCTGGAAACCCCAACTGAACCCCCCGGAAAACCAGGAAACTAAACCTTGCTTGAGTACCGGGTTATAACCTTCTAACCATGCCGCTAGCCTAACAACTTGAATGGGAGTTGGTAGTTTGTTTTGGGTACTGTTAACCGGGTTGCCAGATTTACTTACTCTTTCCAGGAAAGGGTTGGTTCCTTCCGCCTCGAAAGGAACGAAACCAGTCCTGCTTAGCCGGGCAGTGATTGAAAGAATGGTCCTTTGAACATTGGAAGCAGGAGTGTGAAAATCTGCAGGGTGTCTTACAACCCTGACCACTGTGAAAACGATCACAATACCCCTTTGGGAACTTGCGAGCAGGCCTGTGTACCTGGGGGGGTTTCACAGACCTGTCCACAAGGTGCCCTCCTCTATTATATGACTTGTCCATTGACTGCTTCACGACCGGGTCATGCACCGCTTTAAACCAGAGTTCCAGTTGAAGGTCACTCCATCTCAAGTGGGGATTGGCCTGTTTCAACATACGAAACTCCTGGTCGTAAAATTGCCAATTCCCTTTAGCTGCAGCAATGGAACGAATGCGTGATTGATATTGAAGTAGACTCCCATGTTCCTGAGGGTGTTTACAAAGATAGATAGTCATGAAGACTTCAAAAGCTGTGAGCCACTGGGAAATATATTGGATACCTTTACCGGGCTTAGGGGTGCATGTCCATGAAGGACATTTGACATCCAAGCCTGATAAAGACAACGTGTACTGAGTTGCATCGCCCTGGTTGGAAGACAGTAATGAAGCCATGTCCACATACTCCCCCACCCAAATCTTAGCTTTGGTCTTAAGCGGCACATGAGCATCTAATGGGGAGGCTTGTGAAATGAAACCACTGCCCCCTTGCAACTGCACAGAATTGTGAATGGGGTTAGCGAAAGCTCCCGGAACGAATGAGCCACCCATCTGCTGAATTTCGGGTGTGAGACCCACGTTATCAGCGGCCAGGGAGGTATCACCCCCTCCGGAAGGTTGTGCCACACCCATAGCATGAGTAACATTAGGAACGCTGGGCCCTTGCATCGGGGGTACACCGAGAGCATTACCTAAATTTGACCCGGCATTTATATATGTAGCAGCAGCTCCAGGCATCGCTTGTAAGTTCATACCCATCACCGGTGGTTGAGAGTGCATTTGAGTCACAGTTCTTGCTGGGGCTACTTGTGTATTGCCCCCTGTCAACAGGCTTGAAGATATTATCCCATGTCCTGTAGTAGTAGTACCTGTGGTTACACTAGCTTGGGGAGTCAAAGGCAAATCTAAAGTGTTAGTTAAATCGACAGATTGTGCCACGGCGGGTGTCGCCGACTGCCCGACCGGGGCTTCCTTCACTAGCACCGATGGACGTTCCTTAGCACAACGTGCCCGAGTTTTACGAGGTGTTTCCGGCACATTAGCTAGAGAAAAGGAATTCACAGAATCTTGAATAGTTGACAGCAATTTCTCACGCTGGGCTGGTGTTAAAGCACTGGGAATATTCACATTAACGCACAACACATCCGATACGGGTACATCTGTAACAGGTGGATCTGGATTGCGACCTGGGTTCTGAACTTCATATAGGTGACTTAAATCATCCTGCAGGACAGCACTAGCAGACTTTCTTCTCCCCTGGTTGACCAGCACCTGACCGTTTCCTTTTAGGCATCTTTCCAAACCTGAAAGATATAACGAGACGAGAGCACCTGTGGTGTGTCATTGTATTACCCAGGGTCACCAATGTGACCTACCTACTGGAAACATGCAATTAAGAATTGGAACTGCACACGACCAAAGCCGAGAAAAAACACCAAGGGCAACAGGAACCCTGATTTATTCAAAACTGACTCCTCCCCATGCTGCTCCACCAGGCGGGTGGCCGATCACGGAATCAAGTGTGGGTGGTGCATGCCCCAACCGAAATGCAACAATTTTCGCTTTTTGTTTTGTATGCGTCACTGGCACAAGTCGCCACTCAGCCCCTGCAGGGCGAAGAAGCCATCAGTGCCAATGAAGGACACAGACTGCCAACCGTCGGAGAACAGCACCATGGGGCATCAATATATATTTTGGAAGCAGGACATACCACCAACACATAAAAATATATACAAAACTGTTCCTTACTGGCAGAACAATAACGGGACAATGATGTCCAACAGCAGTCTTAGCAACAGGCAACCCCCACCCCTCCATACCAAGGACTTGCGTCCTCAAAGAGCATCTTGTGATCACAGAGTAGGCCCCTGAGGTACCTGCCAGTGAAAGTAAGTGGCAGAGAGCATGTATCGGCTGTTATCGGGTGGCTCCTAGCTTCCAATAACGGGTGCTATACAGAAAATGTGCAAATTGTCCAAGTAAAATACATAAAGGAAGAAAATGTTGGCCATGTGACAGGCCTCGATTGGACAGAATTCAGATGGCGCTTTATGCCACATATCCATAAATAGTCTGAAGCGATCCGTGAATTACTGCGAATCAAGTTTTTCACAACGGAACTGTATTATTATATTTATTGTTTATTTATTCATTTTTATATTATTGGCAAATAAATGCGAGAGAGTCAGGTCCCTACTGGAGTGGGGGAATGTGAATAACATATACAATGTACAAACTCATAATTGCACACGTTGGATACTGTGTAACACAGCACCTCGAATGCTTTTGAAAAACTGTTTCAGTCTGCTGTCATCGAGGTGTACCCCGTCGAATAAATGGGACGCAACATCCCTGTACACCCGCTGACTATGCTTCCAAAATTGGACTCGCCCATTCAAGTCGGGATCCGACAAAACAGCATCCAGGTAACGATTGACAATTATAACATTGTCATTATATTTTTTTACGTCGGCTGGGACCTCATCAGCTGAGACACCACGAGCAATGTGCCTGTGCAATCTTGTGCGTGGAAATAATTGACAAACATAAACAGATCGCACCCCATCCGACAGCAACCCTTGGCAAACATCGTCAATTCGACTTCCCACCGTTTCAGGGCCGAAACGACCCTGGGCAAGATCATTGCCACCAATTTGCATGATCCGACATGCGGTCGGTAAGTGCGAACTATTTGCTGGTCGTCACGTAAAAAACGTTTGATTGTGTTTCCACCAACGCCATGCATACGAATATTCACTTTGTGGACCGTGCTATCTAACCGGAAGTGATCAGCAAAGTCCAGCATTGATGGAAACACAATCCCAGGCTCCAAGTAAGTGCCCATACGCCGAATAAAAGAATGGCCTAAAATCAAAACCCGAAGTGTCTCAGCCATCGTGCCCAGCCAAATTTCAAGCTAAGTTACCTCAATTCCTGAACGCAGCCAAATCCAAGAATAAATGTGCACTTGCAAAACTTTTCTTTTCGATAAACTTTGTTGCTTCCTTCTCTCTTGAAGAGCAGCTGGAAAGAGGGCTGTTTTCCTCTGAGCACGCGCGAAGATGGAATTCCTTATCTTTCCAACTTCTGATTGGATGGCATTGGTGATATTACATCACTTGCAGCCACCGAGCTTCTCCGGGATCACCCGCAAACAGCCGAACCGAACTCGGGTAATTTAGTGTTGCATTTTCTTTGTTCATAAACAAAGAACTTGAAACCTGACGTCTCCGGATGAACCCGGACAATCGCGAATGCTGCTTTTAGTTGTCAAATCTGTTCCCAGGAAGCGTACAGTTGATAACAGAGGTAATTGCACCTAAGACGTATAACTATGAACACATAACTCGACTGGGCCGCCTGTGAGCACAAAAGGTGATAGTTGTATCACTGCATTTTTTTTTTTTTCTTCTTTTTCCTTTTTAGTGGAGAGGGGGTGGGGGGGGGGGGGGGGCAGGCCTTTACCAAATACCAGGTGTTTCCTGCCCCTACTCCTGATTTATCCGAGTCGTTGATAACTGTGGATGGAGAGGTTTGAAGGTGTCGTATACGCTCGGACTGCTAGCACCAGTGAGACTGGTAAAGGCTACCAGCATGCCTAAAAACCCTCACAGTGTATGTGTGTAGGTGTCGTGTATGCTTGGACTGCTAGCATCAGTGAGACTGGTAACGGCTACCAGAGCATATAAAACATTTGCACGGTCTGCTGGTACCACTGAGACTGGTAAAGGCTACCAGCGCACATAAAACCATTTTGTTTATTTTTAGACATTAAAATTTTAGTGGTTTAGCTGATCAGTAGTTATTAGTCTGAGTTTGTGCCTGGGCATGACAGAGTCTGCACGGTTAGCCTGTGGCTGTTTGCAACGCAGCAGACAGTCACCAGGCATCCGTACTGACTCTGTTCTGTCCGGCAGTTGAGTGGAGTACTGGGTGAGATGTGGGCTTTTTAGCTGCAACTAGCAGCTCTGTAAGTGGCAATGTTGGTCTGTCGGTCTGTCTGTCGGTCTGTCTGTGACCAACGAGTTTCAAAACTCAATAACTTTTGAAATACGTGATGGAATGACTTTATATTTGGCATGTAAGTGTATCTTATTGATGTCTAGCCACTGTTCAATGCACGTGTTGTTCCAAATATTTTTCTTGGAGTTATGGCCCTTGATGAACTTAGAATGTCAGTCGGTCTGTCTGCGACCAACGAGTTTCAAAACTCAATAACTTTTGAAATACTTGATGGAATGACTTTATATTTGGCATGTAAGTGTATCTTATTGATGTCTAGCCACTGTTCAATGCATGTGTTGTTCCAAATATTTTTCTTGGAGTTATGGCCCTTGATGGACTTAGAATTTTGTGAAATTGCACCACCCGTCGCAGCTACAGCGTCGATGTCGTGATTTTTTCTAGCTGGTTGCCATTTCGTTTTATCTGACAGTGTCTTGATTCTTTCACTTATTAGTTCGAGGTTGCCTTGCTCGTGAAGGCTAGCTATGCTGGTGCCCCAAGGGGCACTGAGAGCCACGTAAAGCATAATTTTGAACTCTCTAGAGCTTGGGCATAATAGTTTCGGAAATATTTTCAGTTATAATGGCCTTGTAATCCTTCACTGGGCGTACAAAGGCTTTATAGAGTTTGAGTAGGGTCTTGCAATTGGCACCTCAGTTGGCACCCCCAGTTTCCTCATTAAGTGGATTCGTTTGGTGACTTTGCCTAATGTTAGATGGGTTTTAAATTTTAAATTTTTGTCTATTGTTATTGTTATGCCTAGGAATTTTGCTTTGTTTTTTTTTTTTTTTTCGGTTCCATCTATTTTTAGTTTGATAGTTGGACAGAAGACTCCGACCTGAGAAAGTGATCATTTGTGTTTTAGTGGCGTTTAATTTAACTCTCCATCTGGCACACCATGTTTCCAGGGCGGCGATGCCTTCTTGCATTTTTTTCCTGACAGTTGGTCGAATGCCATAGGTCCACATACCCATGTCATCAGCAAATTGGGACATGTCAGATTTCTATGTCATTCACGTAAATGATATAGAGGAGGGGGCTAAGTACTGACCCTTGGGTGGTACCCGCCTCGAGTTTAACTACAGGTGAGATTTCATTTTTGACTCTAACTTTAATAGTGCGATCCGAGAGGAAAGATGACATCAGTCTGACAAGTTTAATTGGAAGTTTTAGATCATTGTGGAGTTTATATCTTAGGCCATTGTGCCAAACTGAATCGAACGCTGTATCCACATCAAGGAGGATGGCTACGCCTGTATATTTAGTTTTCAGGCATTTTCGCATGCGCTCACATAGGTTGAACACATGTTCAATGCCCTCTTTGTTTTGGCTGTATCCTTTTTGCCCATCCGTGAAAAAGTGTTCTGATTCCAGATAATCTCTGAGTCTCGAAGGTTAGCATGGTTTCAAAGAGTTTTTCTATACAGTTTAATAAGCTGAAGGGGGCGATAGCTTGATGGCAGGCTACTGTCCTTGCCTTGTTTTGGGGATCATGACACCAACGGTCGACTTCCAACAAGTGGGGAAGTAGCCTATTCTTAAGCAGCTGTTATAAATGGAAGTGAGTTTGGTGATAATTATATCTGGACAGTTTTTGAGGATTTTGTACGATAGGTGATGAGGGCGATTTACATTTGTGGAGAAGGTGTTTTATTTCCGAATATGTGAAGGGTGAGACTAGATCGTGATCATCACCCTGTTCGCTTTTGCTGTCAAGGGCAGGTTTGGCGAATATGTCATCATGTTTGTTGATGAATTCATCCACCTGCTCTTTCCAGTCTTTATCGAATTTAGGGCCCTCTTGGGTGCGGTGAGCTTTACTTAGGGTTTCCGCAGATAGGTTTGCATTATCAATGTCGTTTTTGGTCATGGTCCTGTCCAGCTTTTGAAGATTTTTGTGTCTGTCTCTGGTGGAATTTTGACTAGTTAGTCTTTTAAATGTTTTCCAGAATTTACGGGAATCCCCTTGTGCATTAAGGTTGTCAGTCGCAGATTCCCATGCCATTTGCCTTTCTATTTTTACGGCTTTCTTGACATCAGTGTGGGCTATATTAAATTGGTGTTTCAGCTCAGTTTTTCGGTCTGGGTCTTCCTCTTTTTTCCAATATCTGAAGAGTTTGCGTTTCTCCCTAATTAGGTGTCTTGTTTCTTGTGAGAGCTTTAGTTTGAAGGTTGCCTGCTCTTTGAGTGGACACACTTCATCTAAAGCTTTTGTTATGGTTTCTTTGATATTTTTGCATTCCTCATTAATTTCTTGAGGCTGTGACCTCATTGGTCATGTCTATGATATTCCTGAAGAGTGACCAGTTGGCTCTACTGAGATCGCGTTTGAGCTGCGTTGGGAGTTTTAGAGGGCCTTTGTTGGTAGAGACGGTGAGGTATATGAGAAGATGGTCACTTCCAATGTGGTCTCCCACTCTGAAATTTTCAATCTTACTTGCAAGATTTTTGGTGGTTATCACAAGATCCAGTATCTCCTCATAATCAGGGTTAGTGGCAGAGTGGTATGTGTGTCCAAATGTTGTTGCACTTATATAATAGCATGTTAATTAACTAATTACCATTAATCCACTGGGCTTAGTGGCAGTATGGAATATTGATCTAATTAAATATTGCCTTTTGTAAAGCTGATAACCTATAATGTTTCATTGAAGAAAAAACAAAGCTTCATTACCACTCACTGACAATTAACTTTAAAAGTTTGTCCAAACACTTTTTCAAACACCTTAGTGACACAATCACTTGGTTTGAGTCTGTTTCACAAAAATCGGTTATTATTCATCTCTTTATTGCGAGCTGATGAATTTATTGTACTATAAGTAATAAAATAAGGGGTTTTTTTTGTTTTTCATCATCGATTATGCTCTTCACTGCTGCCATGGCTTTCCTTCACAAGTAAAAGGAAATTTTTAGGTGCCAAAACTTGAGCTAACAGAGATTATTTTTTTGTGCAAAATCAAAATTTTTAGTGCAGTTGGGAAAATTTTGCACCCAACAATGTGAACACTTTACTATTCAGCATATAGATGTTATTCACTTTGCAATCTTCCCAAGTTTTAATCTTGCCTTACTTTTTTTCCTACCATATCAGCCAGATTCTCCCTCACTATACAGAAAGAGAGCCAGTGAAATTTTAGGGTTTTTATTTTCAATATTTGTTTCAGAAACAAAGCTTACAATCATTTATTATACAAGCTTGCCGCACTTGTTCCTCTGAGGGAATTAATTATGATTTGGAACTAAAATTGTTAGATTTGTTTCAGGTATGATGGAACAAATATTACAAGTGCCGTTTGCAACTCTTGGTAGGTAAATGGTTAACTCACTACATTACATGGATAGAATCAACACTAAACATTATCCCCTTATCTTACATCTAAAATATAGTTTATTACCTATTGATAAGATTGTTCCATTGATGGATCATAAACTGTTTTTGTGGAAAAAATAACATTTGAATGATGATTTTTGTAAATAGTATTGACTGTATATGGCCATTTGTTGGGTAGAGGGTTAATGAAACATGCTCAATTCTTAAATTGATTTAACTCATTCATTCATGATTAATTAATTTGAGAGCTTTTTATCCATTTTGTCAGAATTCTGTAACTTTGAAACTGATCTTTGTGGATGGATTCAAGATCAGACAGATGACTTTGATTGGCTGAGACATGCTAACAAGACTTCAAGTGTTGGAACTGGACCAGTGGCTGATCATACCCTTGGTTCAGGATTTGGTGAGTAATTTGTATTACATACTAGCTGAACTGGTAAGTATTGTCTGTGATATGAAGTTGCTGAACTCAGTGATTGTGATGTTTTTCTTCATGCTGTCTGTGGAGATAAAACGTAATAGGATGAGCTTCAGAAAGACTGCAATCATTGCCCTCTGATTGGATGAAAGCTTGCATAGATTTGTCTATGTTTACAGCTCCATTAGCATATGCTGATGTCACCCCGCCAAATATTTCAAATGACAGTACCTGTTTTGCAATTATTTTGTCAACAGAGTAACTTGTAAACCACATTTGTTCTAGATTTTCCACATGTGCACCAGATGATTTTCCAAATGAAGTGTTGTAGTCTAAATACACAGAATGACCTGTGTGTGTGTGAATTTGTTAATCAGTATGGCACGAGTGTCAGCACGAAAGGAGAAAATGAGAGGCCGCCATTGCCATATCGATTAAGCCATTCACACACGTGTCGTTCTGTGTTTATTACATGTCTTCATGTCTGTAAAAACAATTATTAGAAGGACACTCAGCAATTCATTTGACAACTATCAACAAAAACAACACATTTTTTTTTGCCGACCAAATTTGCGAGGGGAACCCATGTTACTATTTTGTCTCCTGAGTTCCAATGTGTTCTACTGGCACATAGAACACATTGAAACTCAGGGACAATGTTCAGCTATCACTTCAAATTGTAATTGCATTTGACGATTTGTAGAACAGTGAAATTTCACGTCTATTTAAAAATAGTCTGTCAACGATTTCTGTTCTGCACATATGTGTGGAACAGTTTTTCATTTTCCGCATGGTTTAGTGCTGCTGTAGATGGGGATTACATAGAACAGGCATGTAATAAATTACAAATCAGTTTATGATTTGAACTAAGATGGAATGACCTCAACCTTTATCTGATTTATTGATTATTTATCCACTGACTTTGAGGAGTACATGAGAGGTATATTTACTAAATTTGTAATCGTTAAAAGTTGCCTTGTTCATTTCACAATCAGGGTTTTGGACTATAAGTAGGGTCTTATTAGAACATACACATTATCGATGCTCCACCTCTTGGTTGAACATTAACTTCAAGTACCAAACCCCAGACCATGTTAACATCCATTCATCACATTAACTTATATTATCGGTGGAAAGTAAAGGGAATAGTATGTCAGTTAGTTGAGGTTGTTAATGTTTGTGTAAAATGAAATACCAGACAATTGAAAACCTTGCAAATTAAAACCAATCTTATGTTACTCCTCAGACACAATTACCCTTGAGTGCAAAATGGAAGCACCATATCTTAAAAATTTTCAAATATTTAACAAGGCTTTAGTTGTGGTTAAATCATGAATTTATTGTTACTGTGTCTAGATGGATTCAGGCTGCCGGAGGCATGAATGGACAGTCGTGCCTATTGGCAGTTTCGTTCAGGTCAATTTATTTAACTTCCTATGCATGAATTTGGGCCTTATTTTGATTCATTTTGAATTTGTGACATGAAGTGTTTTCAAATCCTACTGCTTATTACTGGTGTTTGATTTCATCACTGTTGGTTAGGTTCTTACTTTAATCTACCACTTTTATCAGTCATGATTCAGTTTAGCCTACTTACAGTACGGTCGTCGTGGACTGGTCACTTTCCACAGGTGGGCAATATTTCCAAAGACACAGTAATATTAGATTCCAAACAATAATTATAGAATAATCATCAAAAATTTTATTAATGAAGCACTGGGTACAACCAGGTGCTTCATTAATTCAAATTTTGCTGGTGATGATTTTTGTTACCTGGTAAAAATGCATGCATGGACATTAGTGATTTATGACCAGTCCACGGTGACTGTACTGTAATTGGGTATCTCTTTAATTTAATAACCCTATTAACTGGATATTATTTTCAAACACAAAACCATATTCCATACCTTCAGTGCAATTTTGACCTGTTAATAGCATATAAGTTATAGGAGGAAACTTGTGCTAATTGAATAAAAAATTTTGTATTTTGTCTAGAAATTATCCTGACAATTCCAAAATTGCTCTTGTCTGTAAACCTGTTTAGCCACAGTACATTCCACACAGGCATTTAATCTGTTATATCTTGTCTGACAGAGCTCCTTCAGCTCTGTCAAACATGATAGAATAGAATAAATGTTCAGTTTATCTCTGGAATACAGAGATGTGACCCAAATCCCTGTGAATTGAATATGGTGTTCCTGTTAATTGAATAATTTTCTTTGGCAAAGTAGCTATTCACTTACCAAGGTTCCACTGTACTAAAATACTTTTTTTTTCTTATACTGATTCTGTTCCAACCTACTATTTTGTCTGAATTGCTGTTTTAGGGCACTACCTATACATTGAAGCTTCTAAGCCAAGACACCGTGGTGATAAAGCAAGAATCAAGACTCAAAGCTATGCACCAACTACTGCTGACTGTATGACATTTTGGTATCACATGTATGGAACAACAATGGGTACACTGAATATTTATGTTCAACCTACCACCAGTAATCGCCTTGGAACTCCAGCATTCACTCTGAGTGGCAACAAAGGAAACAAGTGGATATTAGGACAAGTGACAGTTTCAAGCCCAGTAAAATATCAGGTATATTTCCATACAGCTTATGGTTGGGGGTATTATAATCACTCTCTCCACACTGAATAATTTTAGAATAATTACTTGATGTTACATTTTATTGATTTAAAGATGTATTATGATCATCATTTATTTATACCTGGAAAGTTTGCTTAACTGTTTGTCTAACACAACTAGTAGATGATATTTGCAAAATGTTCTTAACTGGTACAGTGGGAAAGCCACAATCATGGCTCTCCTGCGGGTTTTGGTAAGTCACGATCATAGCTTTGGAGGCTTTATTTCATTAAGAATTAAGTTTTCCAATAAAACACAATCAATAGCACTCAGTTTGAAACTGCTGGTAAATATAATATTCACAGCCAGCAAGATCACTAAATTACATTTGTGGAATGGATCAATGGTCAGTGGTAACCTAAATTAAATCGATTAATTGGCATATAGTTTTTCATCAAATTGGAATGGGAAATCCCAAAGTTTGTTTACTGGAACTTTATATTTATCTGTTTGCTCATTAATCTTTCAGAATACATGTACCTGTACAAGCACACTTGTCATACAAACAACCTTATCCCCAAAGATATTTAATTATTGCCCATGATAGTACTTTGATGTCCATGAACAGATATCATGGTATTTTGGTCAACTACTAAAACACAATCTTTATTCAATAAATAGTTTTTGTGATCTTTTACTTCTTTTACCTATCTGCTCGTTAACTATAAACACCTGTAATGAAGCTGTTCTACATATTAATGTCACCATTTGTGGGAAAGTTTGCCTATTTGTTGGAGTTTTACTAAAAAAGACTGATTGATATTGCCATAACCACACTTGTTAATGTCTAAAATGCATATAATTTATTTTAATTTATTTAATTTAAGTTGTCATGTACAATAATAATCAATTAAACATATTTTTAAAGCTGTGTTAGTTAAAGTGTTTTTAGCTCAACTTTGACGAAGTCAAATTTGAGCTATTGTCATGGCCCGTCGTCCGTCTGTCCGTCCGTCCGTCTGTCCGTCTGTCCGTACGTCAACAATTGGCTATGGCTCGGGCTAGAGGTCGTATTTATGAACCGATCTTTACGAAACTTCTTGTGTACCTTTGTTATGACCCTGGGACGGGAACGAGTGTTTTTAGGTGTGATCCGAAATTCAAGATGGCTGCCAGCGGCCATTTTGTACCGATGATGCAAAAATCAGTTTTTTGTACAGAACTTCTGTATGAAAGTTCTGATTTGAATAAAGTTTTGTATAAATGTTTAGTACCATGGGATACATCACATATAATACGGGTTTTTTTCTCGTGCGTAAATTATGCAAATTAGACTGACTTTGATTTATTTAGTGTTACTTTCAGAGCTGTAAGTGCCAAGCTGCTATGGCTCGGGCTAGAGGCCGTATTTATGAACCAATCTTTACGAAACTTCTTGGGTACCTTTGTTATGACCCTGGGACGGGAACGAGTGTTTTTGGGTGTGGTCCGAAATTCAAGATGGCTGCCAGTGGCCATTTTGTACCGATGATGCAAAAATCAGTTTTTTGTACAGAACTTCTGTATGAAAGTTCTGATTTGAATAAAGTTTTGTATAAATGTATAGTACAATGGGATACATCACATATAATACGGGTTTTTTTCTCGTGCGTAAATTATGCAAATTAGACTAACTTTGATTTATTTAGTGTTACTTTCAGAGCTGTAAGTGCCAAGCTGCTATGGCTCGGGCTAGAGGCCGTATTTATGAACCAATCTTTACGAAACTTCTTGGGTACCTTTGTTATGACCGTGGGACGAGAACGAGTGTTTTTGGGTGCAGTCCCAAATTCCAGATGGCTGCCAGCAGCCGTTTTGTACCGACGATGCCGAAATCTGTTTTTTGTACAGAACTTCCATATGAAAGCGCTCTGATTTGAATAATTTTTTGTATGAATGTTTAGTACCATGGGATACATTACATATATTACAGGTTTTTTTCTTGTGCGTAAATTATGCAAATTAGGCTAACTTTGATTTATTTAGTGTTACTTTCAGCACTGTGAGTGCAAATCCCAATACGGCTCGGGCTAGAGGCCGTATTTATGAACCGATCTTCACGAAACTTCTTGGGTACCTTTCTTATCACTGTGGGACGAGAAGGAGTGTTTTTGGGTCCAGTCTGAAATTCAAGATGGCCGCTAGCAGCCATTTTGTTCAAAATTAAGTGCAATCAGATTTTTGCGCAGAACTTCCAAATGAAAGATCTGATTTGAATAAATTTTTGTATGAATGTTTAGTACCATGGGATACATTACATATAATACAGAGTTTTTCTCGTGAATAAATTATGCAAATTAGGGGTCCGGGTGGGACTTAGAAAATTTGGGACCAAAATCCGGAAATTAGTTTTTTGTGTTTTGATGCATTTTGGTCAATTTTAAGAAGAAGAAGAAAAAATTTTAGTCTGAAAATATTTTGTTTGGGACTGAAAATTTCCACACAAAAATAATAATCTACAATGATTGGTCTTAATCTGTTGTCCATTACAGTCACCTTGTAATTCTTTTATTATTGTTGACTGGGCCAAAACAAATCCTAATTCCTGTCATATTCATTATTCAGTTGTCTTGGTCACAGCAAGTACTAATTCCTGTCATATCCAAGTTGAGCTACAGAGTCATTTTTAATACCTAAATACTTAGAAAAATAGTACAGACTACACTTCAAGTCTCTAGTGTCTATGTTATTAACACCCTTTTATGAGAACAATACCTTTTGGCAAAGTGAGAACTTTACCCACATTACCTGTAACTTATATGTCCAAAAAAGGTGGAAAAAGATTAAGCCGCAAGAAAACTTTATCTGGCAAACCAAAAGTATATACTATGCATTGGTTTCATAAACAGAAAGAATAAAAAATCAATAATTTAAGTGTGATTTCCCACCTGTTTTTCCATTAACTGTAAAACACCTGCAGAAAGCCTTCTAGGCATACACAAGTTACCTTTTATAAATGGACTTGTCCATGAGTTAAAATTTTATTTATAACATGTCAATACTCTTCATTTTTGCATTTCAATATTTTTTTTTACATAGAATCTCATTTAGTTACTGCCTTTTGATCTGTGTTATCTGAAATGCATGTACTTTGGGGTAAATTAAATAATGAAACACAGAAGGAAATTTAAGTACCCACAAATATATACATATGTGATGATGGTTTCGTCTAGAGAAAGGGTAGAAAAGACACAGACCTAAAATTCCTACATTATTTAAAAAACTTCTGAAAAAGATATTTATGTTTCAATGGCACAGTGTAAGAATTGTACTCAACCAGTTAAATAACTGAAAAAATCACTTTTATTACCTAAAATGAACTTGATGAGCATGTTCCACTGAGAGGTAATTAGCTATGATTTTGAGGCAAAAGTTAAATATTAAGGTAACAATCAATCATCAATCAAATTATATCTTCTCTATTCAAGTGAATAGCACTGACTTGGATTATGACAATTGATAAATTGAGCAATTAAAAAAAAAAATTTCTTAAGAACTTCAACAAAATATCATGTTACTCCCCCCCCCCCCCCCCCCCCCCCCCCATCTCCTTATTGGAACATGCTCGTTCCAATGAGTTGTCACATAATGTGCTTTTTGTCGAAATTTTTAGAAAATTAAAAAAAAAATACTTGATATCATGATTCCAAAATGTGTAATTTGATCGAAGTTTTAACAAAACATTTTTTCTCTCAACTTTATCAATTGTCAGCTGATTTCTTATATGTTACCTGAGTTAAACCTTTTCCCTAACGAATGAGCCACACCCACCCACGTAATTTACAAATTAAGCAGTGGAAAGAATATATATTTTTAACAAAAATCTCCAAATTCATATCACAAAGTGGAACAAGCTCTTTCCAATGAGGTATCACATGGCATGGTTTTGTTGACTTTTTTAAAAATTAAAAAAAACACAATAATTAAAATAATAAATGTTTGTAACATCTGCGTTTGGTAAAGGGTTAATCCAAGCCCTTTGAAGGCCTGAATTTCTGTCCCATTCCCAGTGTGAAAGAGGCATGCATTAAATTCGTACAGTACAGTCACTGTGGACTGGACGTAATCCACACATGAGCAGTGATGTCCATGCATGCATTTATCAGGTAATAAAAAACATCAGCAGCAAAATTCTAAATAAATGAAGCACCATTAATTAAATTTTTTGATGATTATCCATATAATTAGCATTTGCAATCAAATATTATTGCTTCCATGGAAATAATGCCAACCCCATGGAAAGTGACCAGTCCACGATGGCCGTACTGTAAATGAACAAATAATGTTTTCCCTGATCTACCATCGACCAGTAATCCAATCCTAATGTGGCACTGGACCAAAGTCTTGAAATATGAAAAGCATACATGTAGGTACTTAACTTCTATGAGTTATGTTTTCACATGGTTTGATCTGGGGCAAGTTCCAGGGCTATTTTTAACTCCTTGCATTCTGATGGTGGATATTCCTGCTCAGGACACAAAATCTCTTGTCACTGATCACTGAAATAAGTATAATTTGGGCACATTTAACCTAATTCCCCCTGTAAATTGAATAGACTTTTTGACCAAGGATTTTTAACTCATCTGAGCACAGCTCAAGGGAAGCTTTACTAATTACTTTCCGTCCGTCGTCTGTCCGGCATTAACTTTACATTATCGACTTCTTCTAACAAACTACTGGACCAAATTCAACAAAATTTGCTGTGCATGTACCCTATCATATGTCAATTCAAATTTGTTCAAATCAAGTTGACCCGCCCCTTGGTAGGGCCACGCCTAAAAAGTGTGCTTAAATCTTAAAAAATCTTCTTCTCATGAACCAGCAGTAGCAGAGACTTGATATTTGGTGTGCAGCTTCCTTTTAAGGTGTAGACTCAGATTTGTTCAAGAGAAGTTCGAGGAGCTGTATTTGCCTTTGTTATGGGAGGGGCAAGAAGTTTTGCCCCGCCCAAAATTTCTATTTTCTGAACCGAGAGGCAGATTTGAACCAAATTTGATATGAGAGCTTATTGGGTCATAAGTACTTAATTTATGCCAAAATCATTTTTCCAGTTGCCCCTTGGGAACCACAGGAGCTAAAAATAGAAAAAAATTAAAACACCCATATCTCAAAAACTACATGGCACTGAGAATTCTTATTTGGTGTGAAGCTTCCTTAGGACCAACAGAATGGAATGGTTAAAAAAAAATTGCTATCGGTTTTATCATAGGGTACTTTTTGGGGACTTTGAAAAAGTGCGGAGTCAGCATTTTTTAACACTGTGGGTAATGGAAAAAACATTTAACACTACTTTTCTCCCAAACCACTGCTCCAAAAGCTTTCATATTTCACATATAACATCTTTGGAAGATTATTTCACATGTTTATTGAAATCACTTCCCTGGGTCCATATTTGGGCTCTCTATGGGAGCACAAATGTTTAAATTAGTGCAGTATGAGGAATATTCTTTAAAAATCTTCTTCAGATCTACCAATAGGAATCTTTTGATATTTGGTATGCAGCATGCTTAGGGAGGTGAGATTCAAGTTTGTTCAAGCCAAATCCCTGGGTTCATATTTGGGCTGAAAATTTGGGGTCCTGGTCCAGACTTAGAAATTTTGGACCAAAATCCAGAAATGAGTTTTCTTGTTTTTTATGCATTTTGGTCAATTTTAAGACAAAAAAAAACAATTTTTTGTTTACTCTGAAAATTTGGGGGGCGGGTGGGACGTAGAAAATTTTGGACCAAAATCCAGAAATGAGTTTTTCTGTTTTTTATATGCATTTTGGTCAATTTTAAGACCCCAAAAAAAATTTTTTTTTACACTGAAAATTTGGGGACCGGGTGGGACTTTTTGGACCAAAATCCAGAAATTAGTTCTTTGTTTTTTTATGCGTTTTGGTCCATTTTAAGAAGAAGAAAAAAAAAAATTTTTTATACTGTACCAATGACCCAGACATAGCTGGTGCTAACTCTTAAAAATCTAGGGCCAAACACAAATTTTGCCCCCCAATCCCCAAAATTTGCATCTAAAACCAAAGAAATCATGTCCTGAATGGCCCTCCATACTTTGCCTCTACTGCGCATGCACAGCGTCAAGGAGGTCCCGAAATTGGCGCCAATTATCATTCTTTATTTGGCCCTTCATCAGTTCACATCTGACTGATCTTTGTGCTTGTAAATCTCAGTTTAAATGATGCCAGACACATAAATATTAGAGGAATGGTGGATCTAAAGAGGAAATAGAAGGAGGAGAGGAAAAATGAGTGACAGAAAATAATCAGGGCTGAAACTTAAAATTTTTTTTAGGAAATTATGTTAAGTTACCTATTTTCGAGGCATGGGCCTGTTGTTGTCATTCTTGCTATAAAGTTACACTGCTTGTGCAGTGTTTCCTCTCGCCCTTTCCTTTAAGTCCCCCCTTGCTATTCTCCCATGCTTTTGGCATATTTTCTGTAATATTATTACTAAAATTTCTTGGGAGTTTTAGCTGGGTAACAGAATGAATTCTGTTCTTTTCCCCATGTTTACGTCCTCACCCATGGGTGTTTAGGCGTAGTGTTCTGCATCTACCATCTGATGTTCTGCAGTTTCTTCCCCGGAAGTCTCTGTTTTGCATCAGGTAGTGTATTATTGGTAACTGATTTCGGGTCATGGTTATCAGTGCCTGGAGTCATGTTTCTGGTGTTTATACACTTCTTGTTTACATTGACAACAGTCTCTGTGGAGGGAGATTTCTTGTCTTTGTGTTAGTTTAATCATAACAAGATACATTATTATTATTCGTAAGTGTTGCATTAATTTTTTTAAATATTTTAAAAATTTTTGTCCATACTTAGGCTTGGGATCCATTGGAGCTCAACGTTACTTTTTAGAAACTTGGGCTTTTCTGAAAAAAATATTTTAAAAAAAAATTTTTTTTGATTTCAATTATTTTTTCTATGTTAATGGATCATGTTATTATGTATCTTTGTTTTCAGGGGTTGGTGCGAGTACTAAGACTTTTTGTATTCTTTTCACAATGAAAGGATATTGTTCAAATTGTAATAAGAGGAAATCTTCCTCTGACTTTCATAATCATTGTATTAATTGTAGTCAGTGTACTTGCACTAACTCCTGTTCAGTATGTGTCAATTGGATGACAAGCATGGGAAGCGTGTGTCACGGTATGTTGTTAGCGGGGAAATGGCCATGCCGGTCTTTTCTCCACAGGGTCACTCTAGTTTATCAATCTCTATTTCAGAGGAACAAGAACAGGGTGATGTTTCCGTGATGTCTTCCAAAAGTGTGCCTCCGTCGTCACAATTAAATGAAGAGCTAGCAGCAAAGTGCTCATGGAAATACGTCAATTGCCTAAGAGGTCCCTAGTAGGATCGACGGCGTTGACGTCTGCTAGCTCGCCCGGTGTAGCATCCATTCATCGAATGGTTCGGCAGCCGGGTTCGTCCGTTGCGGTCCAGGAAGGAGTTTTGGGTGATGCGAGTACTATAAATCAACGAAGTGCACACCCAGTGACGGCGGATCAGAGGAGAGAATGGAGGAAGCCTATTAGTCTGGTTCCTAGCTTGTCCAGGTCCATCCGGGCTGCGAGCGAGAGAGGTCCCTCTCTCGTACAACAACATCTGGGACCAGATGTTGTGGTACAAAATGTTTCGCATTCGGAGCATATGTCCGCCGCTCGGGATGCTCCGTTATATAGACAGTCCAGAGAGACTGTCGATAAGGCTTCCTCATTCTCCCGGCATCGCACACGACCGCACCTTGGCTATGTGACCACGGATATGCAGCCAGCTTCACCAATCAGAGAATCCATGGCGACCAGGTCATGCCATCCGGTAGCCAGGGACACGAGGCCTGTAGACTCCGGACGTTCGCATAAGAGAAGTATGCAGGAGTCAACGTACATGGCAAAGCAACGTAAGACCGCTACTCCACAGGCCTCAGTCGGACGTGCTATCCCAAATAGCACAACTTATCGCAGCATCCCAGCAACGACAGAATCTCTGTCGGATCAGGTAATATCCGACGACGCTGGGTCAGTATGCTCTGCTGAAGCATCAGGTACGGACGACCGAAAACTTCATAGGGTCCGACAGGATGGCGAAGGGGATTCGGAGGATTTTGAGCTTTCCCTTTCGGAACAACATAAGCTGCCGTACATTTCATCCGGCATTATCTTCCAGAGGTTGTTTCGTCGGACCAGAATGCTGCGATGCCGGATAAGAGACTGATAGCGTCTTTGGACACAAGAATTTTTTTTGATCGGTGCAGGGACATCGTCCCTGAGTTTCCGACACAGTCCAATAATGTCACAGGAACATTCGAATTATTGAACGACGCTATATATATCCTTGCTACTAAACAAGCAAGTCTGGTTTCTTGTTCGCAAAAGTTTCTGTGATGTCTTCCAAAAGTGTGCCTCTGTCATCATAGTTAAATGAAGAGCTAGCGGCAATAAGTGCTCATGGAAATACGTCAATTGCCTAAGAGGTCCCTAGAAGGATCTACGCCGTTGACATCGCTAGCTCGCCCGGTGTAGCATCCATTCATCGAATGGTTCGGTGGCCGGGTTCATCCGTTGTGGTCCAGGAAGGAGGTTTGGGTGATGCGAGCACTATAATAAGACAAAAGTGCACACCCAGTGACGACAGATCAGAGGAAGCCTATTAGTCTGGTTCCTAGCCCGTCCAGGTCCATCCGGGCTGCGAGCGAGAGAGGTCCCTCTCTCGTACACCAACATCTGGGACCAGATGTTGTGGTACAAAACGTTTTGCATTCGGAGCATACGTCCGCCGCTCGGGACGCTCCGTTATATAGACAGTCCGGAGAGACTGTCGATAAGGCTTCCTCATCCTCACGGCAGCGCACACGACCACACCGTGGCTACGTGACCACGGATATCCAGCCAGCTTCGCCAATCAGAGAATCCACGGCGACCAGGTCACACCATCCGGTAGCCAGGGGCATGAGGCCTGTAGACTCCGGACGTTCGCATAAGAGAAGTATGCAAGAGTCAACGTACACGGAGCTTCCAGCGGCAAAGCAACGTAGGACCGCTACTCTACAGGCCTCAGTGACGGACGTGCTATCCCAAATAGCACAACTTATCACCGCATCCCAGCAAATGACAGAATCTCTGTCGGATCAGGAATAATCTGACGACGCTGGGTCGGTACGCTCCGCTGAAGCATCAGGTACGGACGACCGAGAGCTTCATAGGGTCCGACAGGATGGCGAAAGGGATTCGGAGGATTTCGAGCTTTCCCTTTCGGAACAACATAAGCTGCCTTAGATTTCATCCGGCATTATCTTCCAGAGGTTGTTCCATCGGACTAGAAAGCTGCGATGCCGGATAAGAGACTGATAGCGTCATTGGACACAGAATTTGTTTTTGATCGGTTCAGGGACATCGTCCCTGAGTTTTCCGACACAGTCCAATAATGTTACAAGAACATTCGAATTATTGAACAACGCTATATATAAGCTTGCTACCAAAACAGGCAAGTCTGGTTTCTTGTCCGCAAATGCTCTAAATCTGCCTTTCATCAATTCAAGGAATAAATTCGAAACTGCAGGACAGGGCATACCGAGAGTTCCTCTGTGTCTAGACGACGAGGCTGAAGACTTGGAATTGTCTATACCGTCGTCTATGTCAATTCCAACCACGACGTTGGAATCGACAATAATGTCTAACAGACTTAACTTAGACGCTTTATCATGCGCAGACCACCTTACTAAGGCGTTATCATTAGGTCTTCAAGGGAAAGAATTCCAGGATACAGTCCTCATTGAGACTTCTTTCAAGGGCAGTAGATTATTCCACGTATAACTCCGCCCTTCAGTGACAAACCTGGAGTTGGTTAGACGTGACACAGCCCTAGCTACATCCACGCGCGTGGATAGTAAGGTGAAGAACTCTCTCAGAGTTGCTTCGGTCTAGTTGCTTCTCTTCGACGGCAAGCTTTCAGCAATTTATAGACGTTCTCTTGTCTAATCAAGTGTAACAAGAGATTCAGACTTGGGCAAACATTCAGTGGTTGACTCAGGGAGTTCCACTGCAGTTGCCGGACCCGAGTTTTACGATTATGACGGATGCCAGTCAAACAGGTTGGGGTACAACATTGATCCCAACGGATTCGAAATGCCAGGGTCTTTGGGATCCGCAGTTTCTAGGCAAGCACATAAACATCCAAGAAATAATGTCAGTTTGGCTTGCACTACGTCATTGGATGAACATTATTCAGAAAGCACATGTCCAAATCTTGTCCGACAATACGACAGTAGTTGCGTATATCCGGAACCAGGGAGGCACTCATTCCGTTCCGTTATTCAATTTAACGGAAAGAATCCTTCTGTTTGTTCTAGAACACCAAGTTCTGCTTTCGGTCCGTCATATTCCGGGTCGTCTGAATGCATTAGCAGACTCCCTTTCACGGAAGGGCCGCTTGTTGCCGTCAGAATGGACTCTCAACAAACAGGTATTCAATCAGATTTGCTACCAATGGGAGCGGCCAATGATAGACTTATTTGCGACACAACTCAACAATCAGTTGCAGACGTATGTGTCACCATGTCCGGATCCTCGAGCATATGCAGTAGATGCTCTATCGATCTTGTGGGTTGGAATGATAGGATATGCGTATCCTCCAGCGCTGTTGATTCAGCAAATACTGCTAAAGATAAAACAATCACAATGCAATTCTGTTGGTAGCATCTCTGTCTCCACAGAGACCGTGGATAAATCTACTCAGGTGTCTGCTGTGGGATTTTTCTGCGAAAACTTCCTCCACGGGAGGATCTTCTTTCGCAGGGGAATCCCGTCAACTTCATCACAACCCGCAAGGTCTCAACCTTCACGTACTTCCGTTGTGCAGTCCTTCTTGCACCGCAAGCATTGTACAGGTCGAGCAGTGGACGCGATTTCTAACTGTAGGAGGACCTCCTCTTCGCTAAACTATGCGGCTAAGTGGAAGGCCTTTCGTCGTTGGTGTAGGGATCATTCTGTTGATATTTTTGATCCCTCCATACCAGACATTGCAAACTTTCTAGTATACTTGTTTGACGAGATCAACTGCAGCCTGTTACTATTTGATACCTATGCACACCATGATAGTTTACAATTGGATCTGATGTCTCTTTATCTAAATTAGTTAGAAATTTCTCGATAAATAGACCTAGAACCCTTAGATTAATTCCTAAATGGAATTTAGCTTGGGTTCTTCTTAAACTAAAAGAAAAGCCATTTGAGCCTCTTGAGACAGTAGATTTCAAATTCTTGTCTTATAAACAGCATTTTAGCTTTCTCTTCTGCTAGAAGAGTCAGTGAGCTTCATGCACTCTCGGTGGACGATTCTCACTATTGTAGTGTCGGGAACACTATTACCTTTACTACTAATGTTGGATTTTTGGCTAAGAATCAGGCTCCTAATAATATCCGGAACCTATTGTTTTTAAGGCCCTTCCATCTTCAGACGGGCATAGGCCTTTACTCTGTCCGGTTAGAGCTTTACGTATTTATAATCAAAGATCTCAGTTATCAGAAAGGGACGAAAATGCTTCTTTCTGTCTCTGATGCCTAATAGAAAGGACATTACGGTCCATTCTATTGCTAGATGGATTCAATTAACTATCCATACTGCTTATGATAATCTATCTTCAACTCAGCAGTCTGTGCTTAAGATTTCGGCTCATGAAGTAACAGCTCATTCTACATCTTAGGCTTACGCAAATAGTGTTGCTATTACAGATTTAATGAAGGCTGCATATTGGTCTCAGCCATCCACATTCACAAATTTTTATCTCAGAAATATTGAGTCCATTTCTGGAGACCTGCATTGTTTAGGTCCGTTATCTGTTACTCAGAATGTCGTTCTCTAAACAGTTGCAGTTATAGTTATGCAGGCTTTCTGTTCAGGCAGTGACTCCGTCATGCTGGAGGGTGTTCCCTTAGGTCACCTGATTTATAGTGAAAAGCAAGGGGATACCTCCTCCGGAGGCAGTAATTCTGAGTTGTTACCGGGATGGTTTTAAAGTGTAAAGTTAATGTTTAAAAATTCATTCATGTCATATTTTTAAAGTATAGCTGGGTGTGAAGCTTTTGTATATGTCACGTGTCAAACGGGCGTTAATATACAATCCTCGGACTCTTTTAAAAGAGTATAAAGAGTCTCAATGCTCTGGACTATCTTTATTTATTGGCTTACTTTAAAATAATTAGTATAAAGGATATACTGGATGTTAATAGAGAACGTGAATGTTATTATGCTCAATTATGGAGGGTGTTGTGTTTTTCTAATTTATCATAAAATAAGAAAGATACATGTAAAGCGTAATCCTCCTTTTCTCCTCGAGGGGATGACTCGATTTTATACAGTTGAGCTTATAGGAGTTTCCTCTATGTCCCAGGCCCTCCAGCCTTTTTACTATTCAGCTATGTCTGGGTCATTGGTACAGTATAAAAATGTTAAAAAATTTATAGTAATTTATATATTTTTTATACTTACCAATGACCCAGACGGGGATGGCCCTCCCAGGAGTTGGGAACTAACACCTCCCCGCTGAGTACATAGCGCTGTCCAGGCACTGTTTGTAAGAATGATAATTGACGCCAATTTCGGGACCTCCTTGACGCTGCGCATGCTCAGTAGAGGCAAAGTATGGAGGGCCATTCAGGACATGATTTCTTTGGTTTTAGATGCAAATTTTGGGGATTGGGGGGCAAAATTTGTGTTTGGCCCTAGATTTTTAAGAGTTAGCACCAGCTATGTCTGGGTCATTGGTAAGTATAAAAAATATATAAATTACTATAAATTTTTTAACTTTTAGTCTGAAAAAATTTTGTTTGGGACTTCGAAAATTTCCCAACAAAAATAAAAAAAAATCTGTTTTTTATGCGTTTATCTCAATTTTGGGACGTGCAAGTGCAGGAACTGAAGATAGAAGGAAAATCCTGTGTATTGTGTGGGCACAATAGCTTCTTCTAGTATACGCTTTTCTTAGGAGGGATGTATGCAGGTTGTTCAAGTCAAGTCCCTGGTTTGATATTTAGTCTACCATGTCAGGTGAGCGTGCCTTAAGGCCCCCTGGGGCCTCTTGTTTTAGTTAAATTTAGAAGAATTTTCCATAAAATCTAATCATGGCTGCCTAGACTAGATTTGATGAAAAATATTTTGACATTACTCAGCGGGGTGAGAGTAATGTACCTCAGTTTCAGGGATCATTGCTCTTTCGGGGTCTCTGGAATGATGACATAGTTTGCTCAAACTTGACAGGTTATGGTTGCCCCTGTGGACCTTCTCGAAAAAGGTCCTTTTTGCAATTCCATAGATTAACCCCTCCATGTTTATCTTTATAATAATACATTGTACCTACAGTAACAGTATTTTTCCTCTAAAAACTAATAATATGAACAGGCGATAACTAAGCTACCTTTGATGCTTCATTTTCTTGATTTGAAGATTGGAAATGAACAATCACTTAAGATGGTTATCCACATACAAGCTACTTAAGAATCGATGAAGCCATAACAAAGAAAAATAAAGTTAACTATTATTGCATCTTAAGTTACTTGATTATTACTTTTCATATCACAATTAATTTGACAAGATTCTTTAAAAATGGTACCTGAATTTTGTAGGTTCCCTTCGTGTTTGCTGAATTAACATTGTTTCCAGTAAAAACAAAAATGAAAATGTGACTATTTTTAAGTACTTCATTAGCTGAAAAAATTCTCTGGTAATGACCAAGTGGTGTTTGTATGGCACTTCATTACATAAATCTGTACATGTGGTTTGACATACTGTATTCATTTAAAGGTGTTTTTCTCAGTTAGAATCAACCCATTTCCACTATTCCACTATTCAGAAAACATAATAAGAAATGTATGACTTTTGGAAAGATTAAAGTCTGTTTTCTTTTTATAGGTCGTATTTGAAGGCATTGTTGGACCAAGCTACTTCAGTGATATAGCAATTGATGATGTTAAGTTCAAACCCAACAAGTGCCCCCCACCTGGATCCTGCGGTTTTGAAGAGAGCACATGTGGGTATATAAATGTTCAGAAAGGAGATACCTTTGATTGGACAAGATCTAAAGGTTCAACACCTTCATTTTACACAGGACCTGTAGTAGATCACACAACTAACACAGCATCAGGTAAATTATTAAATTTCCTGAGCTTTGGGAGAAAATCATTTGTACAGTGGAACCCTGTTAATTGAATAGCCACTTTGTCAGTGAAAAATATTCTGTGAATAGAAATATTTTATTGATGGGAATTTGGTCATTTTTAGCTCAACTTTGACGTAAGTCAAATTTTTAGCTCAACTTTGACGTAAGCCAAATGTTTAGATCAACTTTGACATAAGTCAGATTTGAGGTTATGCCATGGCCCGTCGTCCATCCGTCCGTCTGTCCATCAACAATTCAATACGGCTCGGGCTAGAGGCCATATTTATGAACCGATCTTTACAAAACTTGTTTAGTACCTTTGTTATCACCGTGGGACGAGAACGAGTGTTTTTGGGTGCAGTCCGAAATTCAAGATGGCCACCAGTAGCCATTTTGTACTTTAGTTAGTGCAGTCAGTTTTTTGTACAGAACTTCTGTATGAAAGTTCTGATTCGAATAAATTTTTGTCTGAATGTTTAGTAACATGGAATACATCACATATAATACAGGGTTTTTTTTCTCATGCAGAAATTCTGCAAATTAGATGAACTTTGATTTATTCAGTACCACTTATACACAGTAATTGCACTTGTCAATACAGCTCGGGCTAGAGGCTGTATTTGTGAACTGATCTTCACGAAACTTCTTGGGTACCTTTGTTATCATCTTGGGACGAGAACGAGTGTTTCTGTGTGCGGTCCAAAATTCAAGATGGCTGCCAGTGGCCATTTTGTACCGAAAATAGGTCCAATCAGTTTTTTGTACACAACTTCTATACGTCTGAGGCTAGAGGACGTATTTATGAACCGATCTTTACGAAACTTCTTAGGTACCTTTGTTATCACCAAGTGTTTTGGGGTGTGGTCCAAAATTCAAGATGGCCGCCAGCAACCATTTTGTACCAAAATTAGTGTAATCAGTTTTTTGTACAGAACTTCTGTATGAAAGTTCTGATTTGAATAAAGTTTTGTTTGAATGTTTAGTAACATGGAATACATCACATATAATACTGGTATTTTTCTTGTGCAGAAATTATGCAAATTAGATGAACTTTAATTTATTCAGTGCTACTTATACACAGTAGGGGCACACGTCAATACGGCTCGGACTAGAGTCTGTATTTATGAACCGATTTTCACGAAACTTCTTGGGTGCCTTTGTTATCACCTTGGGACAGGAACAAGTGTTCTCAGGTGCCTTTGTTATCACTGTGCTATGAGAACAAATATTTTGGGGTTCAGTCAGACCCACTCTGGGACTCAAAAATTTCTTTTCTAGTTTAGCATCTAACTGTCGCCCACCTTTACAATACTTTACCTACACATTTGTTACAGGCTACGGTCAACATTTATGTATAGCCTGCTGCAATACTTTATATGCACCTTTGTTATCAGGTCATTACCTAGATGTTTGTCATTGCTGTGTCACATACTATACATGTACATGTCTTAAACAGGTTGAGCTACAGTGTCATTGACACTTTCATTATTTATTCTTGAAACAAACTGAGCATTTATTCTATTATATCTTTTAGAGCTCTGTCAGACAATACATGATAGACTAAATTCTGATATTGGAGGTACATTAGTGTCCAGGTTTCAGGAATTCATGGATAGCAGGGGAAAGCGCATGGTATATTTTTATACTGTACCAATGACCCAGACATAGCTGGTGCTAACTCTTAAAAATATAGGGCCAAACACAAATTTTGCCCCCCAATCCCCCAAATTTGCATCAAAACCAAAGAAAACATGTCCTGAATGGCCCTTCATACTTCACCTCTACTGCGCATGCGCAGTGTCAAGGACGTCCCGAAATTGGCGCCATTAATTATTCTTAGTTTGGCCCTTCATCAGTTAACATCTGACTGATCTTTGTGCTTGTAAATCTCAGTTTAAATGATGCCAGACACATAAATAGTAGAGAAATTGTGATTCTAAGGAGGATATAGAAGGAGGAGAGGAAAAATAAGTGACAGAAAATAATCAGGGCTGTAACTTAAAATTTTTTAATGAAATTATGTTAAGTTACCTATTTTCGAGGCAAGAGCCTGTTGTTGTCATTCTTGTTATCAAGTTACACTGCTTGTTCAGTGTTTTCCTCTCTCCCTTTCCTTTAAGTCCCCCCCTAGCTATTCTCCCATGCTTTTGGCATATTTTCTGTAATATTATTACTAAAATTTCTTGGGAGTTTTAGCTGGATAACAGAATGAATTCTGTTCTTTTCCCCATGTTTACGTCTTCACCTATGGGTGGTTAGGCATAGTGTTCTGCATCTACCATCTGATGTTCTGCAGTTTCTTCTCTGGAAGTCTCTGTTTTGCATCAGATAGTGTATTATTGGTAACTGATTTCGGGCCAGGGCTATCAGTGCCTGGAGTCTTGTTTCTGGTGTTTTTACCCTTCTTGTTCACATTGACAACAGCCCTCTGTGTGAGGGGGATTTCTTGAAAATAATATCTTGATGTTAGTTTAATCATTACTAGATACATTATTATTGTTCGTAAGTGTTGCATTAATTGTTTAAAATATTTTAAAAATTTTTGTCCACACTTAGGCTTGGGATCCATTGGGGCTCAACGTTACTTTTCAGAAACTTGGGCTTTTCTGAAAAAATATTTTTTCAAAATTTTTTTGATTTAAATTATTTTTTCTATGTTAATGGATCATGTTATTATGTATTTTGATTGTCAGGGGTTGGTGCGAGTACCAGGACTTTGTTTTCTTTTCACATTGAAAGGATATTTCAATTGTAATAAGAGGAAATCTTCCTCTGACTTTCATAATCATTGTATAAATGTAGTCAGTGTACTCTCACTAACTCCTGTTCCATATGTGTTAATTTTGATGACAACATGGGAAGCGTGTGTCACGGTATGTTAGTGGGGAATGGCCATTCCGGTCCTTTCCCCGCAGGGTCACTCTAGTTTATCAATCTCTATTTCAGACGATCAAGAACAGGGTGTTGTATCCGTGATGTCTTCCAAAAGTGTGCCTCCGTTGTCACAATTAATGAAGAGCTAGCGGAAAAGTGCTCATAAATACGTCAATTGCCTAAGAGGTCCCTAGTAGGATCGACGACGGCCTTTGACGTCCGCTAGCTCGCCCGGTGTAGCGTCCATTCATCGAATGGTTCGGCAGCCGGGTTCGTCCGTTGCGGTCTAGAAAGGAGTTTTGGGTGATGCGAGCACTATAAAACAACCAAGTGCACACCCAGTGACAGTGGATTAGAGGAGAGAATGGAGGAAGCCTTTTAGTCCGATTCCTAGCTCGTCCAGGTCCATCCGGACTGCGAGCGAGAGAGGCCCCTCTCTCGTACAACAGCATCTGGCCCCAGATGTTGTGGTACAAAATGTTTCGCATTCGGAGCATACGTCCGCTGCTCGGGACGCTCCGTTAGATAGACAGCCCCAAGAGACTGTCAATAAGGCTTCCTCATCCTCGTGGTAGCGCACACGACCGCTCTTGGCTACATGACCTCGGATATCCAGTCAACTTCGCCAATCAGAGAATCCTCGGCGACCAGGTCACGCCATCCGATAGCCAGAGACATGAGGCCTGCAGACTCCGGACGTTCGCATAAAGTATGCAGGAGTCAACGTATACGGAGCTTCCAGCGGCAAAGCATAGTAAGACCGCTACTGCACAGGCCTCGGTGACGGACGTGCTATCCCAAATAGCACAACTTATCGCAGCATCCCAGCAGCGACAGAATCTCTGTCGCATCATGTAATATCCGATGACGCTGGGTCGGGACGCTCCGCGGAAGCATCAGGTGCGGATGTCCGGAAATTTCATACGGTCCGACGGGATGCCGAAAGGGATTCGGAGGATTTTGAGCTTTCCCTTTCGGAACAACATAAGCTGCTGTATATGTCATCCGACTTCATCTTCTAGAGGTTCTTCATCGGACCAGAATGCTGCAATGCCGGATAAGAAACTGATAGCGTCGGTGGACACAGAAATTTTTGGTTCGTTTCAGGGACATCGTCCCTCAGTTCCGACACAGTCCAATAATGTCTCAGAAACTTTTGATTTATTGAACGACGCTATATATATTTTTTATATGCTTGCTATTTACAAGCATATCTAGTTTCTTGTTCGCAAAAATTACTGAGATGTCTTCAAAGTGTGCCTCTGTCGTCATAGTTAATGAAGAGCTAGCAGCAATTAGTGCTCATGGATTACGTCAATCGCCTAAGAGGTCCCTAGCTAGCTCACCCGGTGTAGCGTCCATTCATCGAATAGTTCGGCAGTCGGGTTCGTCCGTTGCGGTCTAGGAAGGAGTTTTGGGTGATGCGAGCACTATAATAGACTTTAGTACACACCCAGTGACGACGGATTAGAGGAGAGATCGGAGGAAGCCTGTTAGTCTGGTTCCTAGCTCGTCCGGTCCGTCCAGGCGGCGAGCAAGAGAGGTCCCTCTCTCGTGCAACAATATATGGGACCGAATGTTGTGGTACAGACATTTCACATTCGGAGCATATGTCCGCCGCTCGGGACGCTCCGTTATATAGACAGTCCGAGTGACTGTGGATAATGCTTCCTCATCCTCACAGCAGCGCACACGACTGCACATTGGCTACGTGACCTTGAGTATCTGGCCAGCTTCGTCATTCAGTTATTCCACGGCGAACAGGTCACGCCATCTGGTAGCCAAGGGACACGAGGCCTGCACACTCCGGTCGCTCGTATAATAGAAGTATGCATGGGGTAACGAACACGGAGCTTCCAGCGGCAATGCATCGTAAGACTGCTTCTCCACAGGCCTCAGTGACGGACGTGCTATCCAAAATAGCACAGCTTATCGCAGCATCCCAGCAAACGACAGATTCTCGCTCGGATCAGGAATAATCCGACGGCGCCGGGTCGGTGCGCTCCACTGTTGCATCAGGTACGGATGACCAAACACTTCATAAGGTCCGACAGGATGGCGAAAGGGATTCGGACGATTTCGAGCTTTCCCTTTTGGAACAACAGAAGCTGCCATACATTTCTTCCGGCATTATCTTCCAGAGGTTGTTCCGTTGGACTACATTGCTGCGATGCTGGCTAAGAGACTAATAGCGTCATTGGACACAGAGTTTTGGATCGGTTCAGGGACATTGTCCCTGAGTTGTCGACGCAGTCCAATAATGTCATTAGAACATTCGAATTATTGAACGACGCTATATATAAGCTTGCTACCAAACATGCTAGTCTAGTTTCTTGTCCGCAATGCTCTATTCTGCCTTTCATGAATTCTAGGAAAATAAATTTTTATTGGCAGAACTGGGCATACCGAGAGTTCCTTTGCGTCTAAGACCGCGAGGCTGAAGACTGGGAATTATCTTTTTCGCCGTCTATGTCAATTCCAACCACGATGTTGGAAACGACAATGATGTATAATAGACTTAACTTAGACGCTTTATCATACGTAGACCACCTTACTGAGGCGTTTTCATTACGTCTTCAAGAGAAAGAATTCCAGGATATGATTCTCAATGAGATTTCTTTCAGGGGCAGTAGTTTTTCCACGTATAACTCCGCTCTTCAGTAGCAACCTGGAGTTGGTTAGACGTGACGCAGCCCTAGCTACATCCACGCGCGTGGATAGTAAGGTGAAGAACTCTCTCAGAGTCACTTCGGTCTCGGAGAAGCTTCTCTTCGATGGCAACCTTTCAGCAATCCTGAATTGCTCGATATACACGTTCTCTTGTCAATCAAGTGTAACAAGAGATTCAGACATGGGCAAACATTCGGTGGTTGACTCAGAGAGTTCCACTGTAGTTTCAGGATCCGAGTTTTTCGATTATGACGGATGCCAGTCAAACAGGTTGGGACACAATTTTGATCCCAACGGATTCGAAGTGCCAGGATCTTTGGGTTCCGCAGTTTTTAGGCAAGCACTTAACTTTCAAGAAAGAATATTATTTTGGCTTGCACTACGTCATTGGATGAATTTTATTCAGAAACGCATGTCCAAATCCTGTCCGATAATACGACAGTAGTTGCTTATATCTGGAACCAGGGAGGCACTTATTAGGTTCCGTTATTGATTTTAACGGAAAGAATCCTTCTGTTTGTTATAGAACTCCAAGTTCTGTTTCGGTTTGTCATATTCTCGGTCGTCGGATCGTATTAGCAGACTCCCTTTCTTGTAAGGGTCGTTTGTTGCCATTGGAATGGACTCTCAACAAACAGGTATTCAATCAGATTTGCTACCAATGGGAGCGCCCAATGATAAATTTATTTGCGACACAAATCTCCAATCAATTGCAGACGTATGTGTCACCGTTCCGGATCCCCGAGCATATGTAGTTAACGCTCTATCGATCTAGTAGGACGGGATGATAGGATATGCGTATCCTCCAGCGCTGTTGATTCAGCAAGTATTGCTAGGATTATGCATTCACAATTCTGTTGGTAGCATCTCTGTCTCCACAGAGACGGTGGATAAATTTACTTAGATGTCTGCTGTGGGACTTACCGCAGAAACTTCCTCCACGAGAGGATCTTTTTTCGCTGGGGAAATCGTGTCAACTTCATCACAACCTGCAAGGTCTCAACCTTCACGTATTCCGTTGTGCGGTCCATCTTGCATGGCAAGCATTGTACAGGACGAGCAGTGGACGCGATTCCTAACTGTAGGAGGACCTCCTCTTCGCTATACTATGCGGCTAAAGTGGAGGGTCTTCCGTCGTTGCTGTAGGGATCTTTATGTTGATATTTTTGATCCCTCCATACCAGACATTGCAAACTTTCTAGTATACTTGTTTGACGAGATCAACTGCAGCCAGTTACTTTTAAAGGTTATAGGTCTATGTTATCTGATACCTATGCACACCATGATAGTTTACAATTGAGCCTAATGTCTCTTTATCTAAGTTAGTTTGAAACTTTTCGATAAGAGACCTAGAATCGTTAGATTAATTCCTATTCGGAATTTGGCTTGGGTTCTTATTAACTAAAGCAACCATTTGAACCTCTTGAGACAGTAGTTTCAAATTCTGGCCTTTTAAGGCAGCAATTCTCTTAGTCTTCTCTTCTGCTGAAGAGTCAGTGAGCTTCATGCACTATCGGTGGCCGATTCTCACTTTCGTAGTATCGGAAACTCTATTACCTTTACTACTAATGTTGTATTTTGGGTTAAGAATCAGGCTCCTAATAATATCCGGAACCTATTGTTTTTAAGGTCCTTCCATCTTTGAGCGGGCATAGGCCTTTACTCTGTCCGGATAGACCTTTATGTATTTATTAACAGATCTCAGTTTATCAGTAAGGATGTAAAGCTTCTTCTGGCTCTGATGCCTAATAGAAAGGTCATTACGGTCCATTCTATTACTTAATGCATTCAATTAACTATCGGTACTGCTTAGGATAATCTATCCTTAACTTAGCAGTCTGTGCTTAAGATTTCGGCTCATGAAGTAAGAGCTCTTCTACATCTTCGGCTTACGTAAATAGTATTGCTATTATAGATTTAAGTAGGCTGCATATTGGTCTCAGCCATCCACATTCACGAATTTTTATCTCAGAAATATCGAATCCATTTCTGGAGGCCTGCATTATTTAGGTCCATTGTCGGCTGCTCAGAAGGTCGATCACTTAACATTGCAACTATAGCTATGTAGGCTTTATGTTCCGGCAGTGACTCCGTCCTGCTGCCCTCTTCGCTCTGGGCTATTTGACCCAGGGCAAGAAAAAGGGGGGGGGGGGGGGGTGGGTGGGAGGGTGTTCCCTTGGGTCACCTGTTTTATTATGAAAACAAGGGGATACCTCCTCCGGAGTCAGTAATTCTGAGCCGTTACTGGGATGGTTTCTTAAGTGAAAAGTAATGTTTTAAAATTCATTCATGTCATAGTTTTAAAGTATAGCATTTGAATATGTCACGTGTCAAACGGGTGTTATTATACTATCCTCGGACACTTTTAAAAGAGTATAAAGAGTCTCAATTCTCTGGACTAACGTTATTTATTGGCTTACTTTAAAAATAATTAGTATAAGAATTATACTGGATTTTAATAGAGAATATGGATGTTATGATGCTCAATTATAGAAGGTATTGTGTCTTTCTAATTTATCATAAATAAGAAAGATACATGTGAAGCCTATTTCTCCTTTTCTCCTCCAGGAGATGACTCTATTTTATATAGTTGAGCTTATTGGATTTTCCTCTATGTCCTGGGCCCTCCAGCCTTTTTACTGTTCAGCTATGTCTGGGTCATTGGTACAGTATAAAAATGTTAAAAAATTTATCGTAATTTATATATTTTTTATACTTACCAATGACCCAGACGGGGATGGCCCTCCCAGGAGTTGGGAACTCATACCTCCCCGCTGAGGACATAGCGCTTACCAGGCACTGATGGTAAGAATGATTAATGGCGCCAATTTCGGGACGTCCTTGACACTGCGCATGCGCAGTAGAGGTGAAGTATGGAGGGCCATTCAGGACATGTTTTCTTTGGTTTTAGATGCAAATTTGGGGGATTTCGGGCAAAATTTGTGTTTGGCCCCATATTTTTAAGAGTTAGCACCAGCTATGTCTGGGTCATTGGTAAGTATAAAAAATATATAAATTACTATAAATTTTTTAAGTTTTTTTTAATTTCTAAAAAAATAGTTGGTGCCTCATAATTTATTTGTTTTGAACATGAGTGTGCATACTTCCTAATTAGTCCTGACTGAAATTCCCCAAATGCTGTAAGGTTTAGTGTGGTATGAACTGCAGGTCCAAGATATGCCACATTATTGTCAGTTTGGATGAGGAACAGTTCAAAACATCTACCTCACCTTGTAAGAACAATAAGCATATACCTTGGCACTTTGTGATTGAAAAGGAAATACATCTCTGCCTCGACTTTTATATAAACCTGATTGTTGGTTGATAAACCCAAAAACATGCTAGTTTTATCTCGCTGAACTTGCAAAGATGGAAAATGGCCTTGTTTAAATTGGTAAATTTTGAGGGTGTTTCACGGAACACCAGGTACAGAAAAAATTTCCTTGCAGTGAAATAGAATAGGAATTTTTTTTCTTGGTGGGGGTACAGGGGAATGGGGGTGGTAAAAACATGTCTTTGCAATATTGATGACAAATGCAAAACACATTATAGGGTGAGTGTACAAAAGGGTTTGAGAAGGTTTTTTTCCTTCTCCTTACCTACTGGTCTCTATGCCGATGCACTCATGCCCTGGCGATGCAGGGTTGCATGACCACATATTTCTGTGATAGGTTTAGACTTGTGTCTTCTGCATTAAAAACGTATTAACGTATAATGAAATGTTAGATTATTTCTCGCTGAAAAAGAATATATCCTTAATTTAAAATTCAGCTCATATCTGTTTGTTTCGTCTTGTGCATCTGGTGTTCCGCGAATCATTCAAGTAGGTCATTGGGCAGATTTCTACTTTCTGTAGCCTACAAATGTTGCCTTCTACATGTGTAAGGCAAGTGTTAAATAATAATAATAATTAAATGATTAATACAACCTTCATAATCAAAGGTGTGGGAGGAAGGCAAAATATAGGATCTGAATGGTAGCTGAATAAATATAATGTCCATCAAAAATAAATATAGATAAAAACTGGCCACCTCTAGTGCCTTGTTTGCATCTGACCTTATCTCTATAGAATAAAACAATCCACTTTATTATACTGTCATAATAATCTATATTCATAATTTAGCCCTCTTCTCACTGATGTCATAATATATAATGTCACCCTGAAAACTTTTCCCATAATGCAACTAATAATTTAACCAGTTCAATCTTTTTGTTCATTGAGCTCTGGTAATCAAGATTGAATTGGTTAAATTCCAGGGTGCATTATTGAAAACATTTGCTGCTTTGAAATACAATCTCTAATTACAGCATGGGTGGACTTATTTTGTATTTGTAGAGAGGTTTAGTAATAAGTTTTAATTTATAACATACAAAAAGAAAAAAATTACTGCAGTGACAAATACAAATCAAGGATCCACTAATATAAAGGTCCAGATGTAGATCTAGTTTTATATGGCATAATACTTTAATCTGATTACAAATAATAACAGCAATTCTGAGTAGATATGATTTATAACATGACCCAATAAAATTTATGAAAATAAAATTGATTGTCCATACTGGCATTGAGGGCATCTTTAGTGTTTTTATGTCCCCAGCCTCTTTGAGTAAGGGGCATTATCTTATCTCCATGTCCGGCGTCTGTCGTCAGTCATTGTCTGTCCGTTAACTTTTTGCATTCTGTCAATTAACTAAAGTTCTACCAACCGGATCTGTACCAAACTTCATATGTGGGTATGATGAGTGGAAGAAGCCTATTTATTTTAACCATCATGTGCCAAAGGTCAAGGTAACAGTGGCCTCCAGTGTTAAATACACTTGAAATTGGTTTCCACTCTATAACTAAAGTTATGCAAGACTGATCTTGATATAAGTCAGGATGGAGGTTAAGTATGGCGTGAGGTAGAACCCTATTCATTTTGATGTTGATGTGCCATAGGACAAGGTCACTGTGACCTTAATTTTTTTTTGTAATTCTGTCCATGATATTGCAGGAGGGGGCATATGCCACGTTTCGCGTTGCTCTTGTTTAATGTTACTGTTGAGCCACTATTATTTAAAATGCTTTGCACATGTTCATTCAGCCATGACTGGCTGGAAAATTAATCTTGTAGTGAAACCATGAAAGTGGAAGCAAGTACAGGGCTAAATGCTGCATATGCATTAAATTTATCGACATTGGCGACATACGCAAGAGTACACTGCTGACACTCAAAAAACTACTCACAATGACTCAACAAAAGCTTCATTCAACATTACTGACTTTAAAACTTGAGTCATTGTTGCTCAACAATGTATTGCTTTTTCCACTGAGTATTGGAGGGTTGATGTCCAATAAATCAACAAAGCACGAGATAAAGTCCTTGAATTTTTTTTCGCACCAAAGTATGTGAATCCTGTATTACATTTATTATATTTTGTAGGATACTACATGTTTTTGGAATCAAGTCCTCCTAGACGCCCTGGTGACAGAGCCTGGTTACAGAGTGGAAATCTCTCTCCAACAACTGGTTCATGCTTAGCATTCTGGTATAATATGAATGGTGCTGGTGAGTATCCTCATTTCTGTTTCTTGAGTACATGCATTCACACTTGGATAAACTGCAATAAGGCCCCACAACGTAGAGTTTCTGTTTCTTGGGCCATTTTTAGTAAAATTGCACTTGGGCGGGAATTTTTGAATTTTATTTTTAACTCACCTGACTGAAAGTCAAGGTAAGCTTAAGTGATCACTTTCTGTCCGTTGTCAGTCCATCTGTCCGATGTGAACTTTACATTATTGACCTCTCCTCATAAACCATTGTGCCAAAATTGAACCAGATTTGATGTGCATGTTCCTTATCATATGTCAGTTCAAGTTTGTTCAAATAAAGTTGCCATGCCCACAGGGGGCACCACAAATGGCATTCCTCTTATAGCACCTATAAATTCTTTAACAAAATTGAAAAAATCTTCTCCAGAACCATCAATTTAGAATCTTTTGATATTTGGTATATAACATCTCAGGGGGCTTTGCAGGGGGGGGGGGGGGGGGGGGGGGGAGGGGGGGGGGGGCAGGCGGATTCAAGTTTGATCAAATCGAGTTCCTGGGTTAATATTTGGGCTCTCTATTGGAGCCCGAATTTGAACTCAGTACAATATGATGAGATTTCTTTAAAAATCTTCTTCTTCAGATCCACCAGTCAGAATCCTTTCATATTTGGTATACAACATCTCCAGAGAGGATCAAATTCAAGTTTGTTCAAAACGATTCCCTGGGTTAATATTTGAGCTCTCTATTGGAGCCCAAAGTTTAACTTAGAGCAATATGAGGAAATTTCTTTTAAATTCTTCAGCTCCACCACTCATAATCCTTTCATATTTGGTATACAGCATCTCTAAGGGGCTCAGATTCCAGTTTGTTCAAATTGAGTTAGTTTGTTCAAATTGGGTTAATACTTGGGCTCCCTATAGGAGCCCAAATTTTAACTTGGTGCAATATGAAGGAGTTTCTTTAAAAATCTTCTTCAGATTCACTAGTCAGAATCCTTTCATATTTGGTATACAACATCTGTAGATGGGTCAGATTCAAGTTTGTTCAAACCAAGTCCCAGAATTAATAGTTGGGCTCCTTATTGGTGCACAAATTTTGACTTAGTCCAATATGAGGAATAGTCTTTAAAACTCTTCTTCTTCAGAAACACCAGTCAGAATCATTTAATATATTATGGCATACAAAATCTTTACAGGGGTTGGATTCAACTCATTCAGATCAAGTCCATCAGTTGATAATTGGGCTCTCTATGGGAGCTCAAATTTTATCTTAGTGCAATAAGGGAGTCTGAATTTTAACTTAGTGCAATATGAGGAATAATCTTTGAAAATCTTGTTCTTCAGATTCACCAGTCAAAATCTTCTGATATACAGCATCCTTAGGAAAGTCAGATCTAAGTTTGTTCAAATCAAGTCTTTGAGTTAATATTTAGGCTCCCTTTTGGGCCCAAATTTTAACTTAGTCCAGTATGAGGAATAATCTTTAAAAATCTGCTTCTTGAGATACAAGCAGAATATTTTGATATTTGGTATACAGCATCCACAGACGGTTCAGATTCAATTTGGGGGGGGGGGGGGGGGGGGGGGGGGGTAGGGTGGGGGGAGGCAAATTTTAACAAAGTGCAAAATTGGTAATATTCTCTAAAACTTCTTCTCCAGAACCACCAGTCAGAATCTTTTGGTCTTCCCTACACCCCAAGTAGAAACAATTGGACAAAACACCAATAATTGTCATTAGCCAGATGCTAGCAGTCACTCAGGCAGCTTTTATTTATATCTTCTTTTTTTTTTAGCTCACCTGACTGAAAGTCTGTGTAAGCTTTTGCCATCACTTGGCATCCGTCGTCCGTTAACTTTTGCGACTCGGTCTTCTCCTTCAAAACCACTACCCCAAACCCAAACAAATTTAACATACAATATTTTGGGGGTATCCTCTTTCCAGTTTGTTAAGATGAACTCGGTGCCCCCCACTGGGGTGGGAATGATGCCCCAAAAGCATCAATTTCTCCTGAAATCCTCTTCTTATGAACCACCAGTCAGAATGCTGTGATATTCGGTATGTGAGCTCTTTTGGTACTTAAGATTCAAGTTTGTTCAAAGAAATTTTCTCGGTCAATATTTGGGCTCGCTACGGGAGGATCCCCATTTTGTGCCCCACCCAAAATTTCTATTTTCCAAGCCGTGAGACCAATTTGAACCAAATTTGCTATGAGGTATTATTGGGTCCTAATTACTTGATTCAGGCAAAAAAAAAATTTCCCGCTGCCCCGTGGGAACCTCAGGAGCTAAAAATAGAAAAAAATTCAAACGCACATATCTCCAAAACTGCACAGCGCTGAAACTTTTTATTTGGTGTGAAGCTTCCTTAGTACCAATAGAAAGGAATGGTGAAAAAAAATCGCTATCGGTTTTGTCCTAAGGTACAGTTTCGAGACTTTGAAAACATGCTGAGTCAGCATTATTTAACACTGAAGGTAATGGGAAAAATATAAAATAATCTTTTTCTCCCCAACCACTGCTCCAAAAGCTTTCATATTTCACATATAACATCTATGGAAGATTGATTCACATGGTTGTTGAAATTTAACCCCTGGGTCCATATTTGGGCACTCTTCAGGAGCCCAAATGTTCCAATTAATGCAATATGAGGGATATTCTTTAAAAATCTTCTTCTCCAGATCCAACAGTCAGAATCTTTTGATATTTGGTATACAGCATCCTTAGGGAAGGGAGATTCAGGTTTGTTCAAGCCAAGGTCCTGGGTTCATATTTGGGCTCCCTATGGGAGCCCAAATTGTAACTTTGTTCAAGATGAGGAATATTCTTTAAAAATCTCTTTCTTCAGATCCAGCAGTCAGAATTTTTTGATATTTGATGTATATCATCCTTAGGGAGGTGTGATTCAAGTTTGTTCAGGGGGAATTTTTTTGTGCCCAGTGGGAACCCCAGGAGCAAAAAATAGAAACAAATTCAAATACCCATAGCCTTTGCATTCCCCGTTTATTCTCAAATCACAGAACACTAAAAAATTATATTTAGTATCCAAAATTATTAGGGTTAACACAAATTGCAACTTTGTTCAATATGAGGAATGTTCTTTAAAAATCTCTTTGTTCAGATCCAGCAGTCAGAATCTTTTGATATTTGGTGTATATCATTCTTAGGGAGGTGTGATTCAAGTTTGTTCAGGGGGCATTTTTTGTGCCCAGTGGGAACCCCAGGAGCAGAAAATAGAAACAAATTCAATACCCATAGCCTTCCCATTCCCCATTTATTCTCAAATCACAGAACACTAAAAAATTATATTTAGTGTCCAAAATTATTAGGGTTAACATACACTTTTACTCCCCTGTGGGAACTCCGGGAAGTGCAGCAGTGCTTGTTTACTGTGGTAAACAAGTTCCGTTACACTGGTAAAATAGGACCCAATGCTTCTGGTGGAAGTCCTCTAAAATGGGCAACGTGGGTATAAACGATTTACAAAACTTCTTTGTTTTGTTTTTTTTTTTTTGGGGGGGGGGGGGGGGTGCTAGAGAGAACCATAGTAGTTGAAAACAAAACAAAAATTTCGTTCGTTTGTTGTTTTTTAATACTTCACAGAACAGAGCTTGCTAGGAAGCTTTCCTGGGACCAGCAGAAATGAATGGCCAAAAAAGTTGCCTTTGGTTGTGTCATAGCAAATCAAAAAATTGCTCTTGCTGCTGATCACTTACTGTTTTTAGGCTCACTTGAGGCTCTGTTTTTTTGATTCAAGAATAAACGCTTCTGTAATATGCAATATGTAGCTTTTACAAAACACACCAATAAGCCTCTTAAACCTCAAAAAGTATGGTTTTCGTGTTATGGAATGTCTCAAAATGTTAGGATACCCTTCATGAACAAGGAAGCGTCCCAGAAAAAAAAGGATATGCATTTTTTTTTTTTTTTTTTTTTTAAGTAAGCTTACTGGAAATCTGTGTCTGACAGAATTTAGCTATCTGCTTGTCTCCAGGTTAAAAATGGCAGACTTCATCTCGAATAAATGAAAACGTGTTACATATAACATATCAGTGTTTCTCAAATGGGAAAGGTTGAAAATGAATGAAAAATGAGTTTCCAACTGTATCAAGGGCGACCTATGAAATAATCAGAAAAAACACAATTAAATAAATTGTGACTGCCATGAAAGCATTGACTAGAATGACTTCATCAGCATGCACCACGACCAGTATCACTGGGACAAACACTTGTTACGGCACAAGAATTTACAAACTCGCAGTCAACAACCCACTGACAAACATTAACCCTTGAAATACTGCCATGAAGACAACAATTTTTCTCTATGCTTCGTAACGTGAAAAATTATATGTCTTCCCTACACCCTGAGTAGAAATGATTGGACAAAACACCAATAATTGTTGTTAGCCAGATGATAGAAAATAAAAGAAAGGGAAAAGACTAGCCTAAAGAAAAAAAAAATGCAAGTTCAGAAAATAAAGCGTCTCATAAAAACACCCTCAAACCAAAATGTAACCAGACAAAATGGAAATTGCAACAATTTCAAAAATTAGCTACAGGCCTAACTGCTGTGATGCAGTCAATCGAGCCAGAAGTGAATCTGCGACGTAACCATGTTTTGTTCTCATCCACTGCAACCTAGCCATCCTCGGAAGAATCTGCTAGTAGAATCATTTTTTGGTTTTCCTTAATTAGGCCTATACCTTCACATATCTTCTCCTTGATTTTATTACCCCGGGAGGCTGCTCCGCAATATCTGTTTGATGGTTTTCTGCTTCATGCAACTTCTCCAAGACTTTAACCCTGTGTTTATGTTGTTCTGCATTGCTTCTTTGCTTAAGAACATGACCATCATTGCGAAGAGTTTCGATATTTGCCAACTGCAACTCGGAAAATTCCTTTTGATTTGTCCATATGGAATCTTGAAAACTATTCAGTTTTGAGGAAATTCATTGCTCCATCTGATTCAGCAAATTGCACTGTGAAAATTGCACAGCCTGCGTAATTTATTCTGCGACCACAGATTTAATAAAACATTCCTGATTGGCCACGCTGAAGATCTGACTGCCGTGAAAGTGTTGACTGGAATGACTTCATCAGCTCGCACCACGACCAGTATCACTGGGACAAACACTTGTGACAGCATGACAATTTGCAAACTCACAGTCAATGACCCACTGATAAACATTAACCTGTGAAATACTGCCGTGGAGACAGCAATTTTTCTCTATGCTTCATAACGTGAAAAATTATGTTTATTTGGTAAACAACATCCTTCAAGTTTGTTCAAGTGAAGTCCCTAGTTTGATGTTTGGACTCCCTAGTTTTGCATTACTGAAAATCTTGACATTATTTCTGTGGTAGCATCCCAATACTAGAAAAAAACTCATCTGGCATGAGAACAGAGTTATGAATAATTAAATAACTTCATTCCCCTGTAGTGTTAACTATCCATAGATGCTAATTAAATCCTTCTTTAAACAACTACGATCAGGTGAGCACCTCGGGCACGATTGGGCCTCTTGTTTTAGTTAGCCACAATTAAAGGTACTTCTCCTTCTCTGATTCTAATGAAATTTGGCACACTTATAGGTTCTTATTTCTAGTCCCCACAGCTGCTCCCCCCCTCCCCCTCCCCACAACTTGTATACTGGAGTCACATTGCACGTCTGTATGTCTGTCTGGCCATACATCTGTCTGTCCATCCATCTGATCATAGACATAATTTTGTCCAGAGATTTTCTCATATGTTTGAGGGTCGATTCCTTTGAAACTTGGTGTGAATGTTCACTACCATGGGAACCTGTGCATCTGTGATTATAGTTTCGATCAGGCTTTTTTGTTTTGCCAGAGTTATGTCCCTTTTCATCTGTGAGGGTAACTTTTATTCTCGAATTTTTTTAAATATGTTCTCTAACAAAAACCATATCTAAAAATTTGGTATTGACCTGGGAAATTCTCAATGTTTTTGGCCAATTTTTGAGTGACGCTATTGATGTCTGCAGCACCAAAAATTAAATAACTGCCGATTTCATAAAATTTTAGTATGTTGAAAAGCTAAAAATGTTAAGAGATAGCTGTTTTTTAGTTTTCTGATTTGTTGCCATTTTTTAGGTTTTAACGTCACTTCAAATTTTGGGGTCTTTAAGGACATGTTTCATTATAAATGCTGCTTTTATAACACACATAGCTCTGTATTAATTATTCACACAGCTAGGAAATTTCATACATTATAACACTAATGATGTCTCTAGTAAACAGAGTTGTTAGAATTTCAAATTTCAACCTTTACCCAAAATGACGTCAAATTGACGACCTTTTCATGAATGTTTTAATATTGACTACATTATTAAACTCTCAAAATTTTGGAAATGTAGTCTAAAAACCATATCTAAAAATATATTCGGTTTTGCGTCGATGCAACATTTGTCTGTGACGTCCACATTATGAAAACTAAATTAAGTCTGATTTCTTATCAACCTACCTCAATTGTTTACTACAGGCTTGCACTACAGTGGAAGAACCTAACTCGGATAAAATACTCTATTTTAATCTTTCCCGAGATTTGGGAAAGAAAAGTGGTGTAAAAACACCACGAAAAAATAAGCCAAAACTGGGCCGAGCGCCATCGGCGCATACCCAGTATGGGACGCTCTTCCATAGTACAAATCCACGACTTCCGTAACAGTGCGCAATGCATCAATTCGTCATTCTTTTTCTATCTGAAGCACGAGCAGAATGTGTTTCCAGCATATGCATTATGAAACAGTGATAATTCAACTCATGGATAATGGTTTTCCTGTGACTGGATTTATGGATCTGAAGATCGTATAATAACAGGACTGTGTTTTATATATTCTCGTTTATATTTTCAACCACATACTCATTGTTTATTAATTACTATTCCGTTTTCGCGAATGTTTTGTTTGCGACATCGTGTCATCGCGATTCGACAATGAATTTTTTCGGTTGATAAAAAATTGTTATTGGAGTAGGTGTCGGCCCTCTGGGTTCTGCCACCTTCTCTCGTAGTTGAGGGTGTTCTTCTACTTTCTGTTTCTGTTGAGTTCACCTTTTTCTTCTACTGCTCTCACCTCTGTTCTTTCCAGTTCGGTTCCTTTAGGGCAATTCCTTTTGCCCTTGCCATTGGTGCGTTCTCGTGTCCGTTTTGTCCGCACCCGTGGGTGGTGTGGAATGCTGTCGTTTCGGGAGCCTCCCGACTCGACCACGTCTGATGTGAGTTTACCCCCTCCGTGGCGGATGTGCAGCTCCTCCCACACCCGGGGGTGGGGGGGACACTTTCGTTTCGGGGCCTCCCGACTCGACCATGTCTGGTGTGAGTTTGACCCCCTCCGTGGGGGATGTGCAACTCCTCCTGCTCCCGCGGGGGGTGGTGAACGCTATCGTTTCGGGTCGCCCGATTCGATCACGTCTGATGAGAATTGCTCCTCCTCCGTGTGGGATGTGCAGCTCCTCCCACACCAGCGGGGGGTGGGGACTGCTGTCGTTTCGGGGCTTCCCGATTCGACCATGTCTGGTGAGAGTTATTCTCCTTCCGTGGGGAAGTGCAGTGTTTTACCGTGGTGCATACTGCGGGAGCTGTTTGTTTTCTGGTGTAGAGATGCCTGGTTCCGGGACTATGCGCCCTCTCCAGTCAACATCTGAGGCTGTCACTAGGGTTGTGACTCCTCCTTTGGAGCCGAGCTTGGTGGCTCTCTCCGCTTTTCCGCCAGTTCCAACAGCTCCCATCATATCTGCTGCTACTGCTGTTCCGTCTACAACGTCATTGGGCACCGTTTTTAGCCGGCCTCGGCTTCTCCCTGCCAGGATCTGCAGGTATGTCTGTAGTGTGGTTGTGGGGTTTCGGCCTCAGCCTTCCCAGACTTCCACTCGGCGAAGTCAAATGGGGCTGCCGACTGAACCCCCTACTGTGTCCTCTCAGCCATTGAGCACAGTAGTTTTATACCTGCAGTGGTCTGCTGCGGTGTCTGGTTGTGTAGACGTGGGGGTATCGGCCTCAGCCTTCCCTGACTACAACTCGGCGAAGTTGGAAGTGGCTGCCGGCCGGACCCTCTCCTGTGGTCTCTGCGCCGTCGAGCACCACAGTTGTCATTGGTTTCGGTTGTTCTTAGTGGGACACTGTGAACTCCGTGGCGTTTCTGTCCACTCATTCTGGCCACACGACCAGTTTTGGGGGTCCAACGTCTTTTGTGCAGCCTGGACCTTCTGCTTTGCAGAGGTCAGTGGTGACTCTCATGAGTTCCTGCTATGTTGATCCTCGGGGTGCGTCACACCCCTACACACGTCTGCCTTCAGACGTTTTCGGCTGCTGCCCGTCGTCCCACGTCAGGTCTTTTGGAGGATCGTGACCTTTCGCTGGTTAAGAGGGTCAGAGGTAAAGCCACTTTGCCGGTTCGTTCCCCTGTCGAACCGGCCAGTACAGGCAGTGAGCTTAGGGAGTCCTCTCCTTACTCACTCAGGTTCTGTCAAAGAGCCTTCCTGTTGCTTCCAGCGAGGCAGCGAGTGGTTTCCAGGCGCTTCCTATGGCGCCGCCTCCCGGGATTGAAAACAGGCCGCTTTCTGATCCCCTGGTGTTCCAACACCATGGGAGGCGTCGGCTGGTTTGCCCACGATGGGCTATGTGTCTTCCGACTCAGGGGAAGAGTCAGACATGCTTGATGTCGAGAGCCAGCAGTCTTCGGACTTGGGGGCAGCTCTTGATTTCGTGTTTGGGTTCCTTCCGGATCTCAAACCATCTAACCAGTCGACAGTGTCAGCCAGGCCGCGATCATCGGTCGTGCGCCAAGTCTATGGAGCAACCTGCTTCTGGGCGTCTTCGGCCATGCACGTCGGTACAGTTGGTTGAAGCATTTTCAGCCTTGGACTCCAAGCTAAGTTCCAAGGCTATGAAGGCTCTGTTCTTCACCAGGGTTGACACCTTTTTGCCTCCGGCGCGTTATCGTTCCTACGATTCCGCCAATCCGTCAGTCTGCCAGACTTTGACGGCTTTGGATCAGGACTCCAATTCCCTCGGGCTTTCCAAGTCCAAGTCTGCCATCATTCCGATGACGATTCTGGAGTCCACGTTGGGCTTATCGAGAGAGATGCTTGGTATGCTTTCTCTCTCCGATCACGTCGTCTCAGCTTTAGCTGCTTATCTGCCTTCAGATAAGTTGCCTTCAGATAAGTTTGACGAGGTACATGCTCCTTTGCGTGTGCTGTCCAAGGCGCTCATGCATCTTACTCACACGCATGCCTGTAACACGGCTAATCTGGAATTAGTTCGAGGGGACTCTGTGCGGGACACAGGCCGATCCCTTCCTAAGGAGCAGTACGCTACTCTTCTATCTGCTTTTTTGGCAGGTCCGCAACTTTTCCATGGTTCTGTGTTGACGGTCCGGGATGTTGTCCTATGTCATTCCAACAATCAGCTGCTGTTTCTTCAGCTTGATCAGCCTTCTAGGAGAGGCACGGGCCGTTCCAAGCCTAACAAGTGCCCTCGGCTTCCTCTGCAAAGCAAAGGGGCTGATCCTTCTGCCACCGCTTCTACTTCTTACTCAGGGGTAAAGGTAAGCGTCGGCAGTCTTGAGGGAAGTCCCAGGATTCTTCATTCAGTAGAGGTGTTTTCTCTTCTCGCGAGCCTCGTCGGGGTTCGCAATGAAGGTCCTCACCTCGACTCGTCCCAGGTTGGAGGAAGGATAGCAGAGTTCGCAGACCGTTGGGCCACCATCACATCCGATCCTTGGATGTTAGATGTTGTTTGGTCCGGGCTGCGAATATCCTTCCGACGGCACTCCACTCTGTCCTGGGTGCCTTTTCCAACCACAGTTCCTTCAGACATTTTATGTCGGGAACTTTTGTCCACGGAGATAGACAATCTCCTGACAAAGGGGGCGATTGAGGTCATCAAGAACATTAGGTCAGTGGGTTTCTATTCCCGCCTGTTCTTGGTGCCGAAGAAGGACGGCCGACTCCGACAGGTTCTCGATCTGAGTTTCCTGAACCAGTCTATCATTGCTCCCAAGTTCAGCATGGAGACTTTCAGGTCGGTCCTCCGTTCAATTCACCAGGGAGATTTCGCTTCCAGCTTCGACCTGCGAGTCGCTTACTTTCACATTCCGATTCATTGGGCGTTACGGAAGTATCTCAGGTTCGTTTTTCTGGGGCGAGTTTACCAGTTCAAGGCCATGCCTTTCGGCCTCAAACTGGTTCCTTGGGCCTTCACCAGACTGATGTCGCATGTGATAGCTATCCATCGCACACAGTCCAGGGTGACTACTTTGGCATATCTGGACGATATCCTCCAGGGGCATTCCAATGCTGCCTTACTGGAGTCGGATGTCGCTGCTCTGTTGAGCTTGCTCACGTCGCTACGTTTCAGAGTCAACGAGGAGAAGTAGGACCTGGTCCCTTCTCAGTCGTTTTATCATCTGGGGATGGCTTTCCGCACACAATTCAATTTGATGGCGGTTCCCCAGGCCAAGGCTGTGATTCTCTCAGCTTTTGCTCCGACTCTGTCCCAGTCCACATCTGCGTCAGCTCGGAGTTTTCTCCGGCTAATCGGTCTCTGCTGTTCGGTGACGGATCTCATTCCTGTAGGTCGGCTGCGTGTCAGACCTCTCCAACACTTTCTGCTCAGTCGTTGGAGGCCGAATGTAGATTTTCTGGATCTGGTGCTTCAGTTTCCGGAATATCTTTATCCTCACCTTCTCCTCTGGGCGGATGTCCAGTGGCTTTCGCAGGGTGTTCCGTTGGACTTACCCACATCCGATCGCATTCTGACGGCAGATGCCAGCGATCTCGGATGGGGTGCGACGTTGGATCCTCTAGGTCTTTCCATTCACAGGATGTGGGACCAGGATCATGCAGCTCTACACATCAACCAGAAGGAGCCTCTTGCTCTTCTTCTGCGTTTCAGGCAGTGGATCCCTCACCTGTCGAATTGCCAGGTCCTTCTGTTGTCCGACCATTCGACGGTGGTTGCTTACATTTGGAACCAGGGCGGCACGCACTCTGTTCCAATGTACGAATTGGCTTGGGCTCTTCTACTGCTCGCTCAGGATGTCCACGCCGGGGTGGCTGTTCGTCACATTCCCGGTTGCCTGAACGTCCTAGCCGACTCCCTGTCCCGTTGGGGCAGGGTCATTTCCACCAGGTGGATGCTCCACATGGCGGGTTCCATCGATCTCTTGTGACTCGTTGGAACCATCCGGTGGACACTTTTGTGTCCCCGTGTCCAGATGCTCTGGCTTTCGCCGTGGACGCTCTGGCCCTCCTTTGGGATGGTCTTGTCGGCTACGCCTTCCTACCGGTTCCGATTCCGCCTCAGGTTCTCACCCAGATATGAACCTGCAGTCATCGAATCCTTTCGATCACACCCGTCGCTTCGGTGGGTGTGGATCAATCTGCTCCACTCTTTGTTAGCGGTGGTTCCGGCATGTCTCCCTCTACCTCGCGACTTTCTCTGCCAAAGTCGCCGGAGGAGGTTTTCAAGTTGACCCGACTTCATTGTGCCTTCGCACATGTCTTTTATCGGGTCCTGTCTCCTCCGTAGTGGTTTTTCGAGACACGCAGTGGAGTTGCTTTTCTTCAAGGAGGCACTCACTCCACTGGTTTATCCTCTGTGGATAAGTGGAAGGTTCTTCCGTCGATGGTGTGCGATCACTCTGTTGCTTCTGTCACTCCTTCGATCACACCGCTTGCGGAGTTTCTGGTATATGTTTGTTTCTGGGGGTCTCCAGCAATGGGTACTTGTCCATGCTTCGGAGACATTTTTCCTATGTGATACCGCATTGTTTCGACACTCATCCTTGCCTCTCCAAGCTTGTTCAGCTCTTTTCCTTGAAAAGACCTAGGACTTTGCAGTTTACTCCAAGATGGTCACTTTCTTGGGCGCTGCTCTGCTTGGGGGTGAGGGGCGTTCACGCCTTTATGCTGGATGAATATGCATTTTCCCACATGCCAGATCTCTCCTGCATCCATTTCTTGATGGCCTTGTCTTGCTATTCGTGCAGCTTCCGCTCGTCTAGCTACTGGTGCTTGTATTACCAATTGTTTTTTCTGCCACGAGGTGCGTGCATTGTCTTCCTCTTTTAATAACTCTGTCATGTTGTCGGATGACTGATGTTATACTGGCAGCCTTCTGGAGAAATGCTACATTCTCCTTTTATCTGCGACAGTTGCAGGAGCCGACAGAGAACCTTGGGGCCCTCTTTCTTCGGCTCAGGATGTTGGCTATCCAAGCTTTTCAGCTTTTTTCAGGGTCAGTTCCAGCTTTGTGCTGTTACTGCCCTTTCTGTCTGTGCGTCGCACTTCACCATACGCCTCATCTTTCATTGGCTTTTCTAATGTTTGTGATGCTATGGTTTGATAGGCCTAGGGATCTCTTCCTCTGTCCACGGTCCCAGTGCTATTCAGTTATGTGTGGGTTGGTTATGTGATTCCCTCCAGCCTTTTGTCTATTCAGCCTGTAGTAAACAATTGAGGTAGGTTGATAAGAAGTATAAATTTTATAGTAAATTTCCTTTCTTATTATACCTACTGAAATTGTTTACATGGAGGCCCTCCCGTCTTCTTATTCGGGTAAGAATCCTTCCTCCCCGCTGATCACATATCTCCTGTGTTGTTCGGAATCAAAAGAATGACGAATTGATGCATTGCGCACTGTTACGGAATTCGTGGATTTGTACTATGGAAGAGCGTCCCATACTGGGTATGCGCATGGCGCTCGGCCCGTTTTGGCTTATTTTTTCGTGGTGTTTTTACACCACTTTTCTTTCCCAAATCTTGGGAAAGATTAAAACAGAGAGTATTTTATCCGAGTTAGGTTCTTCCACTGTAGTGCAAGCCTGTAGTAAACAATTTCGGTACGTATAATAAGAAAGGAAATTTACTATAAAATTTATACTTTCGTGAAATTTTAGTATGTCGTAGAACTCAAAATTAGAGAAAAAAAGAACGTTTTTTTTAATTTTTTAATTTAATGTCTGACATTTTTACGTCACTTTATGATTTTCCTCCCACCTACCCTTTGGTGACAACCTACCTCATTATCTGGTAATGTGAACCACTATAATATTTTACATACATCTACATTAATAATTAAAAGGTGGCCTTGTCACATTTATATGGCCATTGACGCAACACAAAGATTATGACGTCAATGAGACATAAATGAAAAAAATGCTGCTTGAAAACGGCCAAATCAGCTTCTAATGTAGCAAGAGTGTTCAATGTCTCACCGAGCACCATCACACGCCTGTGGAACTGCTACCAAATCCAGGTGACAATGCAGGACCTTCCAAGATCTGGGAGACCCAGAGTGACCATCCCAGCTCAGGACCGATACATCTGGTTACGTCATTTGCAGGAGGGAACAAACACAGCGAACTCTAAAGCGTCAATGCTACCAGGTCGGCAGAGGATTTCAGATCAGACCATTTGCAACCATCTACAAGAGGCAGGTCTGCATGCTAGATGGTCAGATCGTTGTATCATTTTGACGGCGCAGCATCGCTGACGGTGACTTCAGTGGTGTCAGATGCAAAGGGCATGGCCTCATCAGAGATGGAGAACATTATGGTTCAATGATGAGTCACGTTTCCTTCTTCACCGTTTTGCGCATAGCTGCATTTGGGAGGTGGACAGATTTGGTGGCGGTTGCGTTATGATGTGGGCAGCCATCTCACACATTGGTAGAACAGACCTCGTCCATCTTGAGGGTAACTTGACAGTGCAGAGGTACAGAGATTAATTTTTGCATCCACACATGCTCCCCATTGTGCAGAATGCCAACGCCATTTTCCAGCATGATAACGCCCGTCCGCACACAGCAAGGCTCACGACAGCTTATCTACAGGATAACACATCGAAGTCCTGCTCTGGCACTCCAGATCGCCAGATTTGAACCCGATCGAACATTTATGGGATCAACTGAATCGATGTATGCGACAACATCAACCACAACCTGAGACATTACTGCAGTTGGCACAAGCGTTGCAGGAAGAGTGGGCCACCATACCTCAAGCTTGCATCCAGAATCTGATTGCTTCAATGAACAGAAGGTGCCAAGCAGTTTTGGACTCAAATGGCAATCACACTAGATATTGAGAGTTTGGATGATGTTGACTTGTGACGTTAATATCTGAAACGTCTCCATATGTGCCTTACTCATCCATTAAAACTTTGGTTATGAATTGATTTCATTCTCAATCTCATTATCTCATAACGCGGGAACGTACCTCATCATAGAAAAAACGTTTTACGTTTCTTTTTTTGAACAGTATATGATTAATTGGAAAGCACTCTTATAGAGAGCTTGTCATTAAATGATAACAAGGCAAGATTATTCTTCGATCTACAAACACAGTTAGTGTACATATGTTTATGAACAACCTACAAGAGGGTCACCAGTGCAAGTATGTTTGATGGGCAGAAATGACATGACAAGGATTGCAAAATGAGCTGCTCCAAGGCAGCCAATATATGTATATTAATAACAAAGAATATAGGATACAAAATTAATAGCTATAGGATATATACACCCAACAAAGGTGAGGGCTAAACCATAAGTCCCTATCATAGAAGGGAGAATTAAAGGACACAAGGAAGGGAGGATGCAGTGGGGGGATGGCAGGAATTGAATTCTCTGCATGCAGAATTTAGCTTTTTTGTAAACTGTTAAGAGTTGAGATGTAAATCCAAAGTGAGCCTGACTGATGTCCTCTTCAGGATTCCAAAGACATCGCAGTCACTGATTGGTCAGATGCCCCAGAACAGGCATATTAGAGGAACATCAGTACCACACAGAGCAGAGATTGGTTCAAAGTGCTGGCCTTTCTCGTGATCAGTGCATGATAATGCATGTTCCTCCAGTCTACATGTACATGTAAATAACACCTGCCACGATTGTCCAGAGAAACCTGATCCTTAACCTGACAGCTGCAGTTCGGTCATGAATATGCTTATTCCATAACCCAAATTGACTATAAATTTAACACGCTGCATACTTCACCCTTACAATTTAAGAAAAATGTGAAAAGCTGAATTTGACAAACAGAAACTATCTTTTCCACTCGCTGTTACCGGCAGATCTAAAAACAATAGTTTTAGACTGGAATGATTTTTATTCATCAAAATTGACTTTGCATGGGTTTTATTGACCAATAGAGAAGTGCTCTTTCATACACCTGCAGAGAAATATATAATCTTTTGTCATAGTGAGGGTACAGCATATTGATACACAAAACTACTGTTCTTAGCCCATGTGCAGGCTACCAAGTTTGGGATGGTAGTCACAAAACTGTTGATACCTGTAACAATGACAGGTACCAAAACATACATTATTTGCTGTCTCTGCATAGTAGAATGTCTGCAATGAGCCCCCACAAAGTGGATCTTCTGTTTCTCAGCCAATTTTTTGTAAAATTGCATGTGGGCAGGCAGGTTTTTATTTTAGTTTTTATTTTTGTAATAATTTTTTTGCCATCAAAAGTTCATGTTCTTGGTTTGCTTTATGTTTTAGTCCTCATATATATAGACTAGCATGGGTGGGGGTTTATTTCGTCCCTTGAGTGCAACAAGGCTTTGAAATGCTAAAGCATTGCAAAGCCTTGTTGTACTCAAGGGACAAATTTATCAGTTTTATTAACTTTGGTAACAAATAAGACATAAACCATTTAATTTTTATTTTCAACAAAGTCAAGATAAGCTATTGCCATCATGCGTTTGAAAGTCTATTACTCTGCTAGTCTGTTCACATTTTCTTTAGCACAGGCTACACTCCGTAGTTCTTATCCGATCATCATGAAATTTCATATGCAGGTTCGAGACCATGTCTAGATGAGAACGTCCCCTTTTGGTTGCGATCGGTTAACTGTGACACCTGCGAGAGCCCGAAACCCAGAAACCTTCAGCACAGTCTACAGGTCGTATTTATGAAGGGATTTCATTGTAACTTGGTAAGATGTCTCAGTATAATGTCTAGATGAGAATGTCCCCTTTTGGTCGTGATCAGTCAACCGTGATGGATGCGAGATCCAGAAATCCCAAAACCTTTATCACAGTCTACAGGTCGTATTTATGAAGGGATTTTATTGTAACTTCGTAGGATGACTCTGTATAATGTCTAGATGAGAGCATCATATTTTGGTCGGGATCAGTCAACCTTGAAGGCCTCAGGGGCACGTTACCTAGATTCCTTTAGCACAGTCCACAGCTTGCATTTATAAACGGATTTCATTGCAAATTTGTAGGATGACTCAGTATAATGTACAGATGAGAATGTCCTATTTTGGCCTGATCAGTCAACTATGACAGATGCACAGGCATGTGACCTAGATTTGTTAAGCACAGTCTACAGTTCATATTTAGGAAGCAATTTCATTGTAACTTGGAAGGATAACTCGGTGTGATGTCTAGATGAAACTTGTCTATTTTGGTCACGATCAGTCAGCCGTTACCGTCGCCTGGTCACATGACCTAGATTCCTTTGCACTACTTACAGGTTGTTTTTATGAAGGGATTTCATTGTAACTTGGTAGGATAACTTCGTATGATATCCAGATGAGTCTCTTCTATTTTGGTCATGATCGGTCAGCAGTGACCGTTGAACCGCCATGTGACCTAGATTCATTTAGTAAATCTCTGAGTTATATTTATGAAGGAATTTCATTGTAACTTGGTAGGATGACTCGTTTTGGAATGATTTTACTGTAACTTGGTAACTTTGGCTGATGTATGTTAACTGTTAGGGCCACATCAACCCAGGTCTTAATTCTTTACAGTCTACAGCTTAAATTATTCTTATTGAAAACATAGCATACAGGGAACAGAAATTAACATGTTCTTAATTATCACAATTCTTGTCTTATTTCATAATCCTTTCATAAACATTGAATATTATCCTTTTCATCAAACACTACACACAGTCAAGGTAAGCTGCAGTGTCATTGACACTTTCATTTTCTGTTTGCATTTGTTATTAAAAAGAGCAATCAGCAGCCAAAAGGCCCTGAAAAACAGATTTTTAACTTTTTTAGGCCAAATGAATGAAAATCATGTATTAGATTACTGATATCATTTTGCTCTGACCTTTAAATTGGAATCATTGAATAGAAATCCACCAGCATACATGTTCATGTCCCTATGTGTAGCTCTTGGATGAGAGTCTCCTTCTTTTTGTTGCATAACATGCTTGAAAACCCTGCCTAAAAACGTTTGAAAATTTTTTAGGAAAGTTCTTGGTACTCCATGAATTGACTACTCATTCAAGTGCAGGAGCCCTATTTATCCTGTCTTCCAAAACTTACCTCATAACTTCTCAGTTGAAATAGGATCCATGGACCGATATAAGTCAACAGTCATAAACTGTTTCCTGATAAAGGAAAATATAAATAAGGTAGGATTGAGTGATTCTTCACATAGAATTGGAAGGATCTAGTCATTCTGTTGGTAAATTATAGAATTGTTTTTCATTTAGGTGTTTGCTATAATTTTGTTGGATAAAGTGGTATTTTATTACATTCATATGTTATCAGACATTCAGTATTTGATCTTAAAATACAAACTTGAAATTCATATTTCTTCAGGTATGGGAAGTTTGAATGGTTATTTGGTTGATGTATCATCCAAGAATACTACGCTGTTCCATATGTCTGGGAATGCTGGGAAGTCCTGGTTACAAAGAAGAATAAGTATAACCAGTCTTAAGCGATACCATATTGTATTTGAAGGGGTTGTAGGTTCTAATTACACAAGTGATATAGCACTAGATGATATCAGCATATCGAATGGAATTTGTTCACAACAGACTACATCTGGACCTACAACGGTACAACCTGTAACAACTTCTGGTAAGTTAAATGTTTTATAAGTCTTCATGTGTACACTCCCCACACACATTCAAGACCCTCTATCTTCATGCCCCCGATTAACCTTGTGATATTTTATTCTGACTGGGGTAGGGAGGGGTGCAGTTTAATGCCTCAAAGAATTGGGATTTGCTTAGACCGCCTACTGGAAAGTTTCCAATTGCGGCCAAGAGAGGTTCAGTTGGAATTCTCCAATTGAACTATCCACCCCCATTTCAAGATCCTGTATTCAAGTCCTTGATTAACAATGTGATATTTTTTATTACATCTTTTATTGACTGACTTTGACAACTAGTCTTTTTGTTGTTTTTCATTATCAAGTTCAGGGGTGAGGTGGCTCAGTAGGTAGAGGTGCAGGCTGCAAGCTGAGAAGTCCTCGGTTCAAATCCCACCTGCGGCAACAGCGTTGTGTCCTTGGGCAAGACACTTCACCCCCATTGCCCACGTGGGGGCATGGTGACATTGTGTTCTAAGGCGTACTGCATGTCGATGGTGCACTGTCTTTAACCAATGCTAACCCTGCTTGTCTGGAATTAGTATGTTGGGGAGCTGACAGTTGCTCGCCGTTGTTTGGTAGTTCTCTCTAGGTACTCCAGCTTCCTCCACCCATAAAACTGTCAAGGTCATGATTAGCCATTGTGCAGAAATATGTGACCTTAAACACCAATAAATAAATAAATAAATATTATCAATTTCTGTGGCAAAATAGAGCCCATAAACTTAGTTATTCTTTTACTTCATTGTGATGCTGTTATGTCTGCACCTGCAATGTTATGCCCCAACCTCTGAAGGAGGATTTGGGGGTATCTAGTGGAGACCTCCATCTGTCTGTCTGCCTGTCAGTCATCGGTCCATCTGTCCATCCATCCATCCATCTGTCTGTACAAATGTTTTGGATTGTAATTTCAAAGCCAGTAGTCAGATTTGGATCTCCTTTGGTATACTGATAGGCCTGCATGGTGGAACGGATATGCAGAAGGAACGGGTTCTGTCCAATAATTTCTCCCAGAGTTATGGCCCTTTTTCATTCTTTCGACTTAGAAAATTTTTTTTCTGTCTCACAATACCTTTAAGGCCACTTCGAACATGCCTACGGGTCTTTTATGTTACCACCTCACCCTCCAACATGCTTTAAGCTACACCTTTCATATTTGGTACATGGATAAATGGTTCTGAGGGGATGATGCACGCTCAAATTTTTTTATCAAAATCCAAGATGGCGGAATGGCGGCCATTTTTGTTGTGTTTTTTAAGCTTTTTTTCCTCTAACCACCCCTCCCACCAACATGGTTCAAGCTACACCTTTCATATGTGGTAGATGGATGAATGGTTCTGAGGGGATGATGCACGCTCAAAATTTTTTTTTAAAAATCCAAGATGGTGGAATGGCGGCCATTTTTGTTGTGTTTTTTAAGCTTTTTTTCTCTATTTTTATGTTACCACCCCTCCCACCAACATGGTTCAAGCTACACCTTTCATATTTGGTACATGGATAAATGGTTCACCCCTCTCACCAACACGGTTCAAGCTACACCTTTCATATTTGGTACATGGATAAATGGTTCTGAGGGGATGATGCACGCTCAAAATTTTTTTTTAAAAATCCAAGATGGCGGCATGGCGGCCATTTTTGTTGTGTTTTTTAAGCTTTTTTCTCTATTTTATGTTACCACCCCTCACTCCAACATGGTTCAAGCTGCACTTTTCATATATGGTACATGGATAAAGGGGTTGTGAGGGGATTATGCACGCTCAATATTTTTTTTTCAAAATCTAACATCTGTCTGTCTGTCCGTCTGTCTGTCTTTCTGTTTGTTTTTATGTTACCACCTCTCCCCATAATATGCTTCAAGCTACACCGTTCATATTTGGTACATGGATAAATTGTTCTGAGGGGATGATGCATAGTTAATATTTATTTTTCAAAATCCAAGATGGCAGAATGGTGGCCATTTTTGTTGTGTTTTTTAAGCTTTTTTCTCTATTTTATGTTACCACCCCTTCCTCCAACATGGTTCAAGCTACACCTTTCATATATGGTACATGGATAAAGGGTTGTGAGTGGATTATGCACGCTCAATATTTTTTTTTTCAAAATCCAAGATACTTATATTCTCTAGTGTCTTCTGTGACAAAAACACCTTATGTCACAAAAGCGCCGTAGGGGACTAATACCACCTCGGTGGTCAAACACTTGTTTGGTTTTTTTTTGAGTTTCTGAAATAAAATCACCTTCCACATTCAAAATCATAAGGTAATATCAATCGAACATTTCTACACACACAAAATGAAAAAATAACAAAGTTTTCTCTCTCATTTAATATTTATGGTACTCTTTTCACACTGTAGATGACAGATTTGTTATTTCTACTTTTCCTGCATTATACAGTCAAAAACCATAAAGCCTTGTGAGTCAGTGGACAGTTTTCAGACTATTTTATGGAATCACATTAAAATTGTTTTCAGTTAGAAAATATTAAGAGTACACTAAGCTGGTCTTTGTTTCACATTACAACTCATGGAAGCTATTAGCTCTGGAGAATGAATTCAATTTTGTCCAGTATAACTGTTTAGGTCAATGATACTCTCCTTTTTAGTAATACATCACAAGTATAGGTTTTGTAGTCACATCTGCTGGAAAGCAAAAAATATCCAGTCGAGTAATGTGTTAACCCTATGAGTTAACTAGTAGAGTGCTGAATTATTTTGGGTTGACAAAATTTGTTCGCATGTCTTTGCTTTGTTACAATTCATGGAAGAGTACTATAGGCACTTTCCTATGAATTATAACAAAGCAACTCCACAAGATGAAACAATTTCACTTAAAAAATTATGGGAAGCCTGTCCACAGAACAGAAAGCCAGAATGTTGTGGCACCTGCACTTCAGAATAAAGCCCAAATATGAGCTTCCAGCACTCTACTAGTTAAAGCCCAGTTCCATTTTTGATCACAAACCTGTGACCCAACATGCAGTTTTCAGGTCAACTTCTAAGACACATTGTAAGTACCTTGACGTAGCTGGTGCTAACTCTTAAAAATATAGGGCCAAACACAAATTTTGCCCCCCAATCCCCAAAATTTGCATCTAAAACCAAAGAAAACATGTCCTGAATGGCCCTCCATACTTCACCTCCACTGCACATGCGCAGTGTCAAGGACGTCCCGAAATTGGCGCCATTAATCATTCTTTGTTTGACCCTTCATCAGTTAACATCTGACTGATCTTTGTGCTTGTAAATCTCAGTTTAAATGATGCCAGACACATAAATATTAAGAGAAATGGTGATTCTAAGGAGGATATAGAAGGAGGAGAGGAAAAATGAGTGACAGAAAATAATCAGGGCTGTAACTTAAAATTTTTTAATGAAATTATGTTAAGTTACCTATTTTCGAGGCAAGAGCCCGTTGTTGTCATTCTTGTTATCAAGTTACACTGCTTGTTCAGTGTTTTCCTCTCTCCCTTTCCTTTAAGTTCCCCCTAGCTATTCTCCCATGCTTTTGGCATATTTTCTGTAATATCATTACTAAAATTTCTTGGGAGTTTTAGCTGGATAGCAGATTGAATTCTGTTCTTTTCCCCATGTTTACGTCTTCACCTATGGGTGTTTAGGCGTAGTGTTCTGCATCTGCCATCTGATGTTCTGCAGTTTCTTCCCTGGAAGTCTCTGTTTTGCATCAGATAGTGTATTATTGGTAACTGATTTCAGGCCAGGGTTATCAGTGCCTGGAGTCTTGTTTCTGGTGTTTTTACACTTCTTGTTTACATTGACAACAGCCTTCTGTGTGAGGGGGGATTTCTTGAAAATAATGTATTGATGTTAGTTTAATCATATCTAGATACATTATTATTATTCGTAAGTGTTGGATTAATTGTTTAAAATACTTTAAAAATTTTTGCCCACACTTAGGCTTGGGATCCATTGGGGCTCAACGTTACTTTTCAGAAACTTGGGCTTTTCTGAAAAAATATTTTTTCAAAATTTTTTGATTTAAATTATTTTTTCTATGTTAATGGATCATGTTATTATGTATTTTGATTGTCAGGAGTTGGTGCGAGTACTAGGACTTTGTTGTCTTTTCACATTGAAAGGATATTGTTCAATTGTAATAAGAGGTAATCTTCCTCTGACTTTCATAATCATTGTATAAATGTAGTCAGTGTACTCTCACTAACTCCTGTTCCGTATGTGTTAATTCCGATGACAACATGGGAAGCGTGTGTCACGGTATGTTAGTGGGGAAATGCCCATTCCGGTCCTTTCCCCGCAGGGTCACTCTTGTTTATCAATCTCTTTTTCAGACGATCAAGAACAGGGTGATGTTTCTGTGATGTCTTCCAAAAGTGTGCCTCCGTCGTCACTATTAATGAAGAGCTAGCGGAAAAGTGCTCATGAAAATACGTCAATTGCCTAAGAGGTCCCTAGTAGGATCGACGGCCTTTGACGTCTGCTAGCTCGCCCGGTGTAGCGTCCATTCATCGAATGGTTCGGCAGCCGGGTTCATCCGTTGCGGTCTAGAAAGGAGTTTTGGGTGATGCGAGCACTATAAAATAACCAAGTGCACACCCAGTGACGGCGGATTAGAGGGGAGAACGGAGGAAGCCTTTTAGTCCGGTTCATAGCTCGTCCAGGCCCATCCGGGCTGCGAGCGAGAGAGACCCCTCTCTCGTACATCAACATCTGGCCCCAGATGTTGTGGTACAAAATGTTTCGCATTCGGAGCATACGTCCATCGCTCGGGACGCTCCGTTATATAGACAGTCCGGAGAGACTATCAATAAGGCTTCCTCATTCTCATGGCAGCGCACACGACCGCACCTTGGCTACGTGACCTCCGATATCCAGTCAACTTTGCCAATTAGAGAATCCTCGGCGACCAGGTCATGCCATCCGATAGCCAGGGACACGAGGCCTGGAGACTCCGGACGTTCGCATAAGAAAGTATGTGGGAGTCAACGTACACGGAGCTTCCAGCGGCAAAGCATCGTAAGACCGCTACTGCACAGGCCTCGGTGATGGACGTGCTATCCCAAATAGCACAACTTATCGCAGCATCCCAGCAACGACAGAATATCTGTCGCATCATGTAATATCCGACGACGCTGGGTCGGGACGCTCCGCGGAAGCACGGACGTCCGAAAATTTCATACGGTCCGACGGGATGCCGAAAGGGATTCGGAGGATTTCGAGCTTTCCCTTTCGGTGCAACATAAGCTACTGTACATGTCATCCGACATCCGACTTCATCTTCTAGAGGTTCTTCGTCGGACCAGAATGCTGCGATGCCGGATAAGAAACTGATAGCGTCGGTGGACACAGAAATTTTTGGTTCGGTTCAGGGACATCGTCCCTCAGTTCCGACACTGTCCAATAATGTCTCAGAAACTTTCGATTTATTGAACGACGCTATATATATTTTTTATATGCTTGCTATTTACAAGCATGTCTGGTTTCTTGTTCGCAAAATTACTGAGATGTCTTTCAAAAGTGTGCCTCTGTCGTCATAGTTAATGAAGAGCTAGCGGCAATTAGTGCTCATGGAATACGTCAATCGCCTAAGAGGTCCCTAGTAGGATCGACGGAGTTGACATTTGCTAGCTCACCCGGTGTAGCGTCCATTCATCGAATGGTTCGGCAGTCGGGTTCGTCCGTTGCGATCTAGGAAAGAGATTTGGGTGATGCGAGCACTATAATAGACTTCAGTACACACCCAGTGACGACGGATTAGAGGAGAGATCGGAGGAAGCCTGTTAGTCCGGTTCCTAGTTCGTCCAGGTCCGTCCGGGCGGCGAGCGAGAGAGGTCCCTCTCTCGTACAACAACATATGGGACCGCATGTTGTGGTTCAGACATTTCGCATTCGGAGCATATGTCCGCCGCTCGGGACGCTCCGTTATATAGACAGTCCGAGTGACTGTCGATAATGCTTCCTCATCCTCACAGCAGCGCACACAACTGCACATTGGCTACGTGACCTCGAGTATTCGGCCAGCTTCGTCATTCAGTGATTCCACGGCGAACAGGTCACGCCATCCAGTAGCCAAGGGACACGAGGCCTGTACACTCCGGTTGCTCGCATAATAGAAGTATGCACGGGGTAACGAACACGGAGCTTCCAGCGGCAAGGCATCGTAAGACCACTTCTCCACAGGCCTCAGTGACAGACGTGCTATCCAAAATAGCACAGCTTATCGCAGCATCCCAGCAAACGATAGATTCTTGGTCGGATCAGGAATAATCCGACGGCGCTGGGTCGGTGCGCTCCGCTGTTGCATCAGGTACGGACGACCGAACACTTCATAGGGTCCGACAGGATGGCGAAAGGGATTCGGACGATTTCGAGCTTTCCCTTTCGGAACAACAGAAGTTGCCACACATTTCTTCTGGCATTATCTTCTGGAGGTTGTTCCGTCGGACTACTTTGCTGCGATGCTGGATAAGAGACTTATAGCGTCAGTGGACACAGAGTTTTGGATCGGTTCAGGGACATTGTCCCTGAGTTGCCGACGCAGTCCAATATTGTCATTAGAACATTTGAATTATTGAACGACGCTATATATAAGCTTGCTACCAAACATGCTAGTCTAGTTTCTTGTCCGCAATGCTCTATTCTGCCTTTCATCAATTCTAGGAAAATAAGTTTTTATTGGCAGAACTGGGCATACCGAGAGTTCCTATGCGTCTAAGACGGCGAGGCTGAATACTGAGAATTATCTTTTTCGCCGTCTATGTCAATTCCAACCACGACGTTGGAAACGACAATGATGTCTAATAGACTTAACTTAGACGCTTTATCATACGTAGACCACCTTACTGAGGTGTTATCATTACGTCTTCAAGAGAAAGAATTCCAGGATATGATCCTCAATGAGATTTCTTTCAGGGGCAGTAGTTTTTCACGTATAACTCTGCCCTTCAGTGGCAACCTGGAATTGGTTAGATGTGACGCAGCCCTAGCTACATCCACGCGCGTGGATAGTAAGGTGAAGAACTCTCTCAGAGCCGCTTCGGTCTCGGAGAAGCTTCTCTTCGACGGCAACCTTTCAGCAATCTTTGAATTGCTCGATATACACGTTCTCTTGTCAGTCAAGTGTAACAAGAGATTCAGACGTGGGCATACATTCGGTGGTTGACTCAGAGAGTTCCACTGTAGTTGCCGGATCCGAGTTTTTCGATTATGACGGATGTCAGTCAAACAGGTTGGGACACAATTTTGATCCCAACGGATTCGAAGTGCCAGGGTCTTTGGGTTCCGCAGTTTTTAGGCAAGCACTTAACTTCCAAGAAATGATATTATTTTGGCTTGCACTACGTCATTGGATGAACATTATTCAGAAACGCATGTCCAAATTCTGTCCGATAATACAACAGTAGTTGCGTATATCTGGAACCAGGGAGGCACTCATTCGGTTCCGTTATTGATTTTAACGGAAAGAATCCTTCTGTTTGTTATAGAACACCAAGTTCTGTTTCGGTCCATTATATTCTGGGTCATCGGATCGTATTAGCAGACTCCCTTTCACGTAAGGGTCGTTTGTTGCCGTCAGAATGGACTCTCAACAAACAGGTATTCAATCAGATTTGCTACCAATGGGAGCGCCCAGTGATAATTATTTGCGACACAACTCTCCAATCAATTGCAGACGTATGTGTCACCGTGTCCGGATCCCCGAGCATATGTAGTTAACGCTCTATCGATCTAGTAGGACGGGATGATAGGATATGCGTATCCTTCAGAGCTGTTGATTCAGCAAGTATTGCTGGGATTATACATTCACAATACAATTCTGTTCGTAGCATCTCTGTCTCCACAGAGACGGTGGATAAATTTAATTAGATGTCTGCTGTGAGACTTACCGTAGAAACTTCCTCCACGAGAGGATCTTTTTTCGCTGGGGAAATCGTGTCAACTTCATCACAACCCGCAAGGTCTCAACCTTCACCTATTCCGTTGTGCGGTCCTTCTTGCATGGCAAGCATTGTACAGGACGAGCAGTGGACACGATTTCTAACTTAGGAGGACCTCCTCTTCGCTATACTATGCGGCTAAAGTGGAGGGTCTTCCGTCATTGGTGTAGGGATCTTTTTGTTGATATTTTTGATCCCTCCATACCAGACATTGCAAACTTTCTAGTATACTTGTTTGATGAGATCAACTGCAGCCAGTTACTTTTAAACGTTATAGGTCTATGTTATCTGATACCTATGCACACCATGATAGTTTACAATTGAGCCTAATGTCTCTTTATCTAAGTTAGTTTGAAACTTTTCAATAATAGACCTAGAATCCTTAGATTAATTCCTATATGGAATTTAGCTTGGGTTCTTATTAACTAAGCAACCATTTGAACCTCTTGAGACAGTAGTTCAAATTCTGGCCTTTTAAAGCAGCAATTCTCTTAGTCTTCTCTTCTGCTGAAGGGTCAGTGAGCTTCATGCATATCGGTGAACGATTCTCACTTTCGTAGTATCGGAAACTCTATTACCTTTACTACTAATGTTGTATTTTTGATTAAGAATCAGGCTCCTAATAAATATCCGGAACCTATTGTTTTTAAGGTCCTTCTGTCTTCGAACGGGCATAGGCCTTTACTCCGTCTGGATAGACCTTTATGTATTATTAACAGATCTCAGTTTATCAGTAAGGACGTAAAGCTTCTTCTGGCTCTGATGCCTAATAGAAAGGTCATTATGGTCCATTCTATTACTAAATGCATTCAATTAACTATCGGTACTGCTTAGGATAATCTATCCTTAACTCAGCAGTCTGTGCTTAAGATTTCGGCTCATGAAGTAGAGCTCTTCTGCATCTTGGGCTTACGTAAATAGTGTTGCTATTATAGATTTAAGTAGGCTGCATATTGGTCTCAGCCATCCACATTCACAAATTTTTATCTCAGACATATCGAGTCCATTTCTGGAGGCCTGCATTATTTAGGTCCATTATCGGCTGCTCAGAATGTTGATCACTTAACAATTGCAACTGTAGCTATGTAGGCTTTATGGTCCGGCAGTGACTCCGTCCTGCTGCCCTCTTCGCTCTGGGCTATTTGACCCAAGGCAAGAAAAAGGGGGGGGGGGAGGGTGTTCCCTTGGGTCACCTGTTTTATTATGAAACAAGGGGATACCTCCTCCGGAGTTAGTAATTCTGAGCTGTTACTGGGAAAAGTGAAAAGTTATGTTTTAAAATTCATTCATGTCATAGTTTTAAAGTAAAGTATAGCATTTGAATATGTCACGTGTCAAACGGGCGTTATTATACTATCCTCGGACACTTTTAAAAGAGTATAAAGAGTCTCAATTCTCTGGACTAACTTTATTTATTGGCTTACTTTAAAAATAATTAGTATAAGAATTATACTGGATATTAATAGAGAATATGGATGTTATGATGTTCAATTATAGAAGGTATTGTGTCTTTCTAATTTATCATAAATAAGAAAGATACATGTGAAGCCTAATTCTCCTTTTCTCCTCTAGGAGATGACTCTATTTTATATAGTTGAGCTTATTGGATTTTCCTCTATGTCCTGGGCCCTCCAGCCTTTTTACTATTCAGCTATGTCTGGGTCATTGGTACAGTATAAAAATGTTAAAAAATTTATAGTAATTTATATATTTTTTATACTTACCAATGACCCAGACGGGGATGGCCCTCCCAGGAGTTGGGAACTCATACCTCCCCGCTGAGGACATAGCGCTTACCAGGCACTGATGGTAAGAATGATTAATGGCGCCAATTTCGGGACGTCCTTGATACTGCGCATGCGCAGTGGAGGTGAAGTATGGAGGGCCATTCAGGACATGTTTTCTTTGGTTTTAGATGCAAATTTTGGGGATTGGGGGGGCAAAATTTGTGTTTGGCCCTATATTTTTAAGAGTTATTAGCACCAGCTATGTCTGGGTCATTGGTAAGTATAAAAAATATAGTTTTCTGTGTAGTAAATATAACTTTCTGCAGATCTTGTAGTATCTAATATACTGGTACTAAAAGAATCTAGAATATTCTTCGCTTTTGTGGAGGTGCATACACCAAAAAGTATTTTTCCATGTGGCAGCAGTAGTAGATGGAAATTTTTAAGCATCAGATGCTGAAGTTATTAATTTTTAGCTCAACTTTGGCGAAGCCAACTTTGAGCTTTTGTCATGGCCCGCCATCCGTCGTCCGTCTGTCCGTCTGTCTGTACGTCAACAATTGGATACGGCTCGGGCTAGAGGCCGTATTTATGAAACGATCTTTACAAAACTTCTTAGGTACCTTCGTTATGACCGTGGGACGAGAACGAGTGTTTTTGGGTGCGGTCCAAAATTCAAGATGGCCGCCAGCTGCCATTTTGTACCGACGATGCAGAAATCTGTTTTTTGTACAGAACTTCCATATGAAAGCTCTGATTTGAATAATTTTTTGTATGAATGTTTAGTACCATGGGATACATCACATATAACACGGGTTTTTTTCTCGTGCGTATATTGTGCAAATTAGACTAATTTTGATGTTTTTTGGTGTTACTTTCAGCACTGTAAGTGCAAATGCCAATACGGCTTGGTCTAGAGGCCGTATTTATGAACCAATCTTTACGAAACTTCTTGGGTACCTTTGGTATCACCGTGGGACGAGAACGAGTGTTTTTGGGTCCGGTCTGAAATTCAAGATGGCCGATGGCAGCCATTTTGTTCAAAATTGGGTGCAATCAGATTTTTGCACAGAACTTCCATATGAAAGCGCTGATTTGAATAATTTTTTGTGTGAATGTTTAGTACCATGGGATACATCACATATAATACGGGTTTTTTTCTCGTGCAGAAATTATGCAAATTAGATGAACTTTGATTTTTTCATTGCGACTTACACACATTAAGTACACATGTCAATATGGCTCAGGCTAGAGTCTGTATTTATGAACTGATCTTCACGAAATGTCTTGGTACCTTTGTTATCACCTTGGGACAAGAACGAGTGTTTCTTGGTGCAGTCTAAAATTCAAGATGGCTGCCAGTGGCCATTTTGTACCGAAATTAGGTCTAATCAGTTTTTTGTACACAACTTCTATACGGCTCAGACTAGAGGCCATATTTATGAACCAATCTTTACAAAACTTCTTGGGTACCTTTGTTATCAACGTGGGATGAGAGCGAGTGTTTTTGGGTGTGGTCCGAAATTCAAGATGGCCACCAGCAGCCATTTTGTACCAAAATTAGTGCAATCAGTCTTTTGTACAGAACTTCTGTATGAAAGTTTCGATTTGAATAAATTGTTGTATGAATGTTTAGTAACATGGAATACATCACATATTGTAAGGTTTTTTTTTTTCGTGCAGAAATTATGCAAATTAGATGAACTTTGATTTATTCAGTGCTACTTACACAATGTAAGCACACATGTCAATACGGCTCAGGGTAGAGGCTGTATTTATGAACCGATCTTCACAAAACTTCTTGGGTACCTTTGTTATCACCTTGGGACGAGAATGAGTGTTTCTGGGTGCGGTCCAAAATTCAAGATGGCTGCCACTAGCCATTTTGTACCAAAATTTGGTCCAATCAGTTTTTTGTCACAAGTTCGATACAGCTCGTATTTATGAACTGATCTTCACAAATCTTCTTGGGTACCTTTGTTTTCACCTTGGGACAGGAACGAGTGTGTTTTGGGGTGCCTTTGTTATCACTGTGCTATGAGAACAAATATTTTGGGGTTGAGTCAGACCCACTCTGGGACTCAAAGATTTCTTTTCAGTTTAGCATCTGACTGTAGCCCACCTTTACAATACTTCACCTATACATTTGTTCCAGGCAACGGTCAGTATTTATGTACAGACCATTACAATACTTTATATGTACCTTTGTTATCAGGTCATTACCTAGATGTTTGTCATTGCTGTGTCACATACTATACATGTACATGTCTTTGTCTTGACAAGTTGAGCTACAGTGTCATTGACACTTTCATTTGTGGAACTAACAAAAAAACTGAAGGAATTCTGAGGCATACTGAATGATTTCCTGTGTATTATTTTTAGCTCAACTTGACAACGTCAAGGATGAGCAGTTGGGATGGGTTGTGATCCGTCGTCTGTCTGTACGTCTGTCTGTTCACAATTCCTTTAGCACACCCTACACCCAATCAGTTCCAAATTTTGTATGTGGCTTAAGGGCAATGTCTAGATATCAAATTTATTCTAATTTTGTTGAAAAAAATTGCCACCAGTGGCCATCTTAGATTTGGCATATAAATTGTCAACAATTCCATTAGCACACCCTACAGGTCCCAGCTCTCACCCAATCAGTCCAAATTTCATATGTGGCTTTGGGGCAATGTCTAGATGGGAGCTATAAAATTTTTACGAATTTCATTGAAAAACATGGCCGCCAGTGGCAATTTTAGATCTGGCATATAAATTGTCAACAATTTCATTAGCACCCCCTACAGGCTGCATTTCTCACCTGATCTTGATTGAATTTCATATATAGCTTTGGGGTCATGTCTAGATGGTAGCTATCAAATTTTTCTGAATTTTGTTAAAAAATATGGTCGCCAGCAGCTATCTCTGAATTTTGTTGAAAAACATTGCCGCCCACAGCTATCATGGATTTGGATATAAATTGACAACAATTCCATTAGCACACTCTACAGGCCACATCTCTCGCATGATCTTTATTGAATTTCATATATAGCTTTGGTGTGATGTCTGGATGGGAGCTATAAAATTTTTCTGAATTTTGTTAAAAAATATGGTTGCCAGCAGCTATCTTGAATTTGCCATATGAATTGTCAACAATTCCATTAGTTCATCCTGCAGGCCGCATCTCTCACCCAATCTTTTTCAAATTTCATATGTATTTTTGGTGTGTTATCTGGATGGGAGCTATCTAATTTTTTCTGAATTTTATTGAAAACCATGGCTGCCAGCAGCCATCTTGGTTTTGGTATATAAATTGTTAACAATCTCATTAGCACACCCTACAGGCCACATCCCTTACCCCATCTTTTTCAAAATTTTGTATGGACCTTTGGTGTGATGTCTGGATGGGAGCTATCAAATTTTTCTGAATTTCATTGAAAAGTGGCCATCTTGGATTTGGCATATAAATTGTCAGCAATTCCATCAGCAGACCCTACAGCCTGCACCTCTCACCCAATCTTTTTCAAATTTCATATGTAGCTTTGGTGTGATGTCTTTTCTGTAAAACTTGAGTGAATGACTTGGCATTGCTGGATCTTTCTATTTAGTTCAGTCCCTTCTTGGACAAGTTGAGCTGCAGTGTCATTGACACTTTCATTATCTATGAGCATGATGTCACATGGGTATCTGAAACATAAATACCGCTGTGCGAAACTGTCACTTTGTCAAAGTCTACTTGCAGCTAAAAGTCATAAACAATTTCATCTTTAAAATGATTCCTATGTAAAGTCTACTTGCAGCTAAAAGTCACAAACAATTTCATCTTTAAAATGATTCATGTGTACTGAATAAAGCCAAATAAGAGTTTTATAAAATGAACAGGTACTTTCAGGTAACTTACAATCAATAATCACATGACTTCCCTTCTGGGACATAGTGTCAAAGTTAACCTCTGATTACCAGTTTGTTTGTTTTTTTTAAAACATGATACACAAGGAATCCTGGATAAACTTTATATGGGTAAGATATAGCTTGAATGGAAACTGGCCATTACTATTTTGGGATTTATCACTGTTTCTTGCAATTTATGCAGTCCCCCTCAATATCTCAGGATGCCTTACATCAGAATCTAGATATTCATTTCTTTATTATCACTGCCTTCTTCGTAATTCCACACTTACGTGGGGTTTATTCAAGTATGAGATGTTTAGGTTTTTTATCTTCTGAGAAATTAAAGAAAAACTATCAAACTAATTTCTGACTACCAGTTGTCCTTTTAAAAGTCAAACAGAAAATACACCACACTCAAATCACAGTTAAACCTGCATGTAACACAGATAAGTGGTAGCTGAAATGTATGCATGAAAGATGGAAAGTTATGATGGAAGTTGCACTTGCCATTTCACGTTCAGCATTCTGTATTTAAGCAGAGATATGACAAGCATGTCTTCTTTCCAATGTGTCATTGTTGTAACCATTCTGAATTTACCTCAAACAAATCACAGTGACTTTTTAAAGTGAGTCCAGAATATCTCTGACAAAAGTCTGTCATTCTTCATGTAGAATGAATACTGCAGTCAACAAAAATTGTATTAATAATCTAATTTTCATGCTGTTGGTCACAGTTAGGGAATATGACTGTGTCAAGTTGGTCGAAAGGCTGCGCATTTTAACTCACGTGTGTTTGGGTTTGTGTAAAAAGAAAAATTACACATACTGCTATTCCTTATTACATACCTTACATTTTATTTGCACTGTGGAAAGTGTGAACCACAACCGAAACATCTGCATTTAAAAAACAAATGTACGGGAGGTTCACCCTGTGCCCATGTATTTTTGTGGGCCTATTATCAGATACCCTATAGGCATAGTCAGTCTGGAGGCAGGATCCCAAAATTTTCAAATTTTATGATCTGCATGTTTGTGCAACTAATAAGGCCTTGGCCTACTGTATAGAAGAAAAGAACAATACAAATTGGGAGGAGGAATGCACCTGTATATTATAGCCTATAAGCTTACCACGGTTGCATGCTCCCAAAATCCCCAATAGCACTACTATCAGTAGGGCCCTTGACACACATGGAGGAACTACTTCAATAATGTATGGAAAACAGAATTGTCATTAATATTTTATTTTATATTTTTGTTAAATTGTGTGTGTGTGTGTGTGTGTGTGTGTGTGTGTGTGTGGGGGGGGGGGGGTGGCTATGTCCCTGTACATTATCCAATTGCATAAGTTGCATTAAAAATATCAAATTCTATAATCTAGGCCAAAGGGAAGAACAACTAACAGTCCTACTGCTTGAAAAGAAGAATACCTTCATTTAAAAAAAAAAATGAGGGGGGGGGGGGAGGGACAGGGAGGGATCCATTCCTCTGTATATTATCAAATCTGCTAGTGACCCAAAATTCCCAAATAACTGTAATTCAGTGATATCTGTATGGATGTTCCTGATAATAAGTATTATCAATTACCCCAGTGACAAAACCCACATCCATAACCACCCCCACCCCTCCCCCTGCCCCACTCCTGTCAGATCTAAAAGTCCTTGATCTTCATGGAAGAGCAACTAAAGTGATTACAGATATACCAAATTCTGTGTTAATTACATTTTGTTGAGAAAATAAATTCTTGGAGTGGGAGGGGGTGCAAACTCTCCCAGTCCATTTACATATCAAAAAGGCATGTGTAGTCTATTCAATGAAGAAATTAAACTAAAACCAACCTGCAGCCAAAGAAACTTCCATAACTTCACCCCTGCTGTATTGTTACCCAAACACCAACCTCTGGACTGAGATTTCTATTGGAGGTATGTCTTTTTACACACCTTAAATTCCTTTTACATGTAACGTGTGCCGGAGATATATGAGAACATTCATCGACTTGCACTGCTACCATTCAAACCTCAAACAGGCCTACAACTAAGGGCAAATTAATATTGCATGGAAAAGAGAAATATACAAATTTGGAGGGGGTGTTGCTCCATGCCACTGTAATTTTGCTGAACCTCAAAGTATTCACCGTACCATTAGCTGCATATCCCAAGGGGGTGGGGTGTGGAGGTTAGGGTGTGCTTATTTTTCATTTTCAATCTGTCTGTCTGTCTGTCTGTCTGTCTGTCTGTCTGTCTGTCTGTCTGTCTGTCTGTCTGTCTGTCTCTGTCTCAACTCAACGGAGCATACTGTCGATGCTTCACAGACAGGCACACAAGGCAAACTCCTCTACGGGTCCCAGTTTTACACCTAGTTATGGTGGGGATTGCGTAGTACTGGTGAACAATCCCAATGTTCACAGCTGGCATGTGATACAATGTCACAGAATCACACACTCAAGCTTTGCTGATCGCACACCAGCCACTACAATGGGAAGCACCCGAATCAATCGCTGAGTGGTCACCCATCCAAGGATTAACCGGGCTTGACATTGCTTAACTTCGGTGACCTTACGAGAACCTGTCTCGCTTCACCAGTGCTCCACAAAAACTAACCATTAATGGCCATAACTCTGCTCGGTATGATGAACTGTACCAGGTTTTTAAATTTGTTCAAGACTTTGTTGAGAAAGTCACACATACCAAATTTTAACCAAATCCATTGATATACTAATGAGAAAGGTGACGATCAACCACACACCCATCCGCCCACCCACAATCTGCCTGCCTGCAATACGCCATCCATCCATCTGCCCATTCGTACACCAGATTCATCAGATATGATGCACTTCAAGTTTTGTAGAAAAAAAAAAAAAGTTGGCTGAATTGTGGCCATTTTTGTTGTAATTTTGTCATACCTTTATATCTTTCCACCTCTATCCCTGAGATACTTGGCTGTTGGCGTTTCAAATTTTTAATCAGACATTATGTAAATATGTAGAAAAAAATTAAACATGGCTGAATGGCAGCCATTTTTGTTAGCTCAACTTGACAAAGTTAGGCTGGGCTATTGCCATCACTTCTCGTCCGTCGGCGTACGTACATACGTTAGTACGTACGTACGTACGTACATACATATGTATGTCCACAGTTTCCTTTGGCACACCTCACAGGTTGCATTTATGATCAGATTGCTTTGAAACTTGGTATGCTTGTTTGGGGAGACCTCTAGATGGAAGCTATCGATTTTCTTCAATTTCCATCAAAAAATGTTGTCGCGACCAATTCTTAGAACTAGCTTAGTCTGACCTCAATATTTCCCTTTGGCACACCCTACAGGGCACATTTTTTATTGGATTGCTTTGAAACCTGGCATGCTTGTTTGGGGTGACCTCTAGATGGGAGCTATCAATTTTCTTCCATTTCCGTCCAAAGATGTTGCCTCGGCCAGCGTTCTTAGAACTTTGTTAACTCAGACCTCAATATTTCCCTTTGGCAAACCCTAAAGGGCACATTTATGATTGGATTGCTTTGAAACCTGGCATGCTTGTTTGGGGTGACCTCTAGATGGTTGCTATCGATTTTCTTCCATTTCCATCAAAAAATGTTGCCATGGCCAAAGTTCTCAGAACTCAGTTTAGTCAGAACTCAATATTTCCGTTTGGCACACCCTACACGGCACATTTATGATTGGATTGCTTTGAAACCCGGTATGCTTGTTTGGGGTCACCTCTAGATGGGAGCTATCGATTTTCTTCCATTTCCATCAAAAAATGTTGCCATGGCCAAAGTTCTTAGAACTTAGTTTAGTCAGAACTCAATATTTCCCTTTGGCACACCCTACAGGGCACATTTATGATCAGATTGCTTTGAAACCTGGCATGCTTGTTTGGGGAGATGTCTAGATGAGAGCTATCGATTTTCTTCCATTTCCGTCAAAAAATGTTGCCGCGGCCAACATTCTTAGAATTTAGTTTAGTCAGACCTCAATATTTCCCTTTGGCACACCATACAGGGCACATTTATGATCAGATCGGTTTGAAACTTTGTATGCTTGTTTAGGGTTACCTCTAGATGGGAGCTATCGATTTTCTTCCATTTCCGTCAAAAAATGTTGCCACTGGCAATGACCTTCGATGAACTTAGTAAAAACTTAGTTCAGTTAAGCATCAGTATTTCCCTTTGACACACCCTGCAGGGCACATTTATGATTGGATCGCTTGCAAACTTGGTGTGCTTGTGTGGGAGTGACATCTATATGGCAGCTGTCGATTTCCTTCCATTTCTGTCAAAAAATGTTGCCGCTGACCATTGAACTTAGTTTAGTCAGACCTCAATATTTCCCTTTAACACACCCTTCAGTGCACATTAATGATCAGATCACTTTGAAACTTGGTATGTGTGTTCGGGGTGACCTCTAGATGTGAGCTATTGCTTTTTTTTCATTTCCATAAAAAATTATTGTCGTTATCACCAGCCTTTGAACTTACTGCATTTGTGCATCAACTTATCCCTTTTGCACTCTCTGCAGGGTATATTTATGAATTTCCATAAAAAAAAACCCCATTGCCACAAGCAATGACCTTCTACTTAGTGCATTTGTGCATTAACATCTTCCGTTGGCATGCCTCAGAGGGCACATTCATTATCAGGTTGTTTTGAAACTTTGTACGCTTATGCAGGGTGACAAAGATAGGAGCTATTGATTTTCTTTTCATTTCCATTAAAAACTGTTACTGTTAGCAGCAATCTTTGAATTTATTGCATTTGTGCATCAACATTCTTTGACATGGCCTACAGGCCACATTTATCATAGGATTGTTTTTGAACTTGGTGTGCTCATTAGGCAAGACCTTTAGATAAGAGCTATTGATTAGCATTCATTTCTGTAAAAAAAAGTTGCCATTTACAATAACCTCTGAACATACTGCATTTTTGTATCAACATTCTTCCTTTAGCCAGTCTTACAGTTTACATTTAAAAATGCATGGATTACTCTGACGTTGTGCACACACAATGCTGTTATGTTAAAATTTCTTCAAATAACATTGGTACCAATGATCTTCAATTTTGCCATTTCATTTATAACTTACCAAGTTCAAGTTTGTCAAGTTGAGCTACAGTGTCACTGACACTTTCATTTTAATTTTTTGCTTTTTTTTTTATATCTTACCACCTGTATCTCCGAAATGCTTGGCTATTGGCGTTTCAAATTTTGGTTGAGTATTTTAAAAAACTTTACCTCCAGTTTGATGAATTTGGAGTGTGGATGGATGAATGAATGGATGGGCATATTGTAGACAGGAAGATTGTGGGCGGGCAAATGGGCGTGTGTTTGGATATCACCTTTCTCATTAATATATCAAAGGATTTAGTCAAAATTTGTTATGTGTTTTTCTCAACAATGTCTTGAACGAATTCGAAAACCCGGTGCAGTTCATTATACTGAGCAGAGTTATGGTCATTAATTGGTTAGTTTTTGCCCATTTTCACCTCATTAGCATGATAACAAATATTATTGGATTTTTGTCCAAATTTGGTATATGAGACTTTCTTAACAAGCTTCAATCCTGTCTTTACTATTAGGTATGGAATAACACTCTACATCCATATAAGGAATCGGGATAGTGGCCCACAATTTGGTGACAACCACAACCATGGGGGACTATTGTCTGATTGCGGGCAATCAGCACTGCACTTGTTCTTACCTGTTATTTCCATGTTTGCACAGGTTTTATTCTAGTCATCTTATATATAAAATTATTGAATTGAACTTGTTGGAGAAAAAGAAATTAAAATTAAAGCATGTTCAGGAATTATGTGTCTGGTTTATACACCTTTTTCAAATATATTTTATACTTTCTCAATGGAGCCATAGGAATATTAACTGTATCATTTTTAGCTCACCAACTTTAGTTGTGTGAGCTTATGGCATGGCTCGATCGGTCGGCGTCAGTGTACGTGTCCAATAATGTTAAAGTTTCTGTTTAGGTCACTTATTCGCCCTATTTCCATATCATGGCTTTTATAATGCTTCTATATGATGATTATTATCATTTTACCATGATTTAACCCCTCATACCCAACATTTTAGCCATTTTTCTTGACATTTTTAGTTGCGTTTAGTTTTCTGTTTAGCTCAGAATTTCATGTTTAACTAAGTGTTTAGGTCAGCTGCTGTGCTCTTTCTCTTCCAAGGGCACTTATATTCATCATACATGTTCCTCAGTATCATTGTTCCATGATTAACCCCTCATACCCTGCATTTTAAACATTTTTCTTGACATTTTTAGTTGCGTTTAGTTTTCTGTTTAGCTCAGAATTTCATGTTTAACTAAGTGTTTAGGTCAGCTGCTGTGCTCCTTCTCTTCCAATGGCACTTATATTCATCATACATGTTCCTCAGTATCATTGTTCCATGATTAACCCCTCATACCCTGCATTTTAAACATTTTTCTTGACATTTTTAATTGCGTTTAGTTTTCTGTTTAGCTCGGAATTTCATGTTTAACTTAGTGTTTAGGTCAGCTGCTGTGCTCCTTCTCTTCCCATGGCACTTATATTCATCATACATGTTCCTCAGTATCATTGTTCCATGATTAACCCCTCATACCCTGCATTTTAAACATTTTTCTTGACATTTTTAGTTGCGTTTAGTTTTCTGTTTAGCTCGGAATTTCATGTTTAACTTAGTGTTTAGGTCAGCTGCTGTGCTCCTTCTCTTCCCATGGCACTTATATTCATTATACATGTTCCTCAGTATTGTTCCATGATTAACCCCTCACACCCTGCATTTTAAACATTTTTCTTGACATTTTTAGTTGCGTTTAGTTTTCTGTTTAGCTCAGAATTTCATGTTTAACTAAGTGTTTAGGTCAGCTGCTGTGCTCCTTCTCTTCCAATGGCACTTATATTCATCATACATGTTCCTCAGTATCATTGTTCCATGATTAACCCCTCACACCCTGCATTTTAAACATTTTTCTTGACATTTTTAGTTGCGTTTAGTTTTCTGTTTAGCTCGGAATTTCATGTTTAACTTAGTGTTTAGGTCAGCTGCTGTGCTCCTTCTCTTCCCATGGCACTTATATTCATCATACATGTTCCTCAGTATCATTGTTCCATGATTAACCCCTCATACCCTGCATTTTAAACACTTTTCTTGACATTTTTAGTTGCGTTTAGTTTTCTGTTTAGCTCGGAATTTCATGTTTAACTTAGTGTTTAGGTCAGCTGCTGTGCTCCTTCTCTTCCCATGGCACTTATATTCATTATACATGTTCCTCAGTATCATTGTTCTATGATTAACCCCTCATACCCTGCATTTTAAACATTTTTCTTGACATTTTTAGTTGCGTTTAGTTTTCTGTTTAGCTCGGAATTTCATGTTTAACTTAGTGTTTAGGTTAGCTGCTGTGCTCCTTCTCTTTCCATGGCACTTATATTCATCATACATGTTCCTCAGTATCATTGTTCCATGATTAACCCCTCATACCCTGCATTTTAAACATTTTTCTTGACATTTTTAGTTGCGTTTAGTTTTCTGTTTAGCTCAGAATTTCATGTTTAACTTAGTGGTTAGATCAGCTGCTGTGTTCCTTCTCTTCCCATGGCACTTATATTCATCATACATGTTCCTTAGTATCATTGTTCCATGATTAACCCCTCATACCCTGCATTTTAAACATTTTTCTTGACATTTTTATTTGCGTTTAGTTTTCTGTTTCGCTCAGAATTTCATGTTTCACTTAGTGTTTATGTCAGTTTCTGTGTTTTACTTTTACGAGGTTGTGTTTAGGTAAGCTTTGTCGCATGTTATGAGCCTGTTTGATACAGTTCTTGTGTTTGCCAAAGTTACTATCAAAGAGCAATGTTGGTGAGCTATAGGGCATTGGCGTCCTTCTTGTTTAATTGTTGTATAAATCAAATTAAAAAAATGCTCCATGTCTATATTACCTATTTGATTAGAAAACATGGATTTCGGTTTTTCAAGTCATTCCAAAATATGGCAGAGATGCCATATTTTCTCAGATTTACATATGAATGTTTCTGAAGAATAGTTCTTGTATCAGCAAATTTCTCACTTAACCCTCTGCACACTGATGTTTTTAAATATCAGAACTTAGCCTTCAATTTTTTCCCATAATGCAACTTCAGATTGAACCAATTAAAGTTTGAAGTCATTAAATTCTTATTTGCATTATTGGAAAAAAATTTGCTGCTTGAAATTTTGTGTAGAGGATTAAAGATTTCATTTGACTCTCTAAGAGAACATATGGCTTGTTTGGATTCCACTAGTGATACATGTTAACTCATGCTTTATTTGAATTCTAGCTCCAGTATACAATTGTACATTTGAACATGGACTTTGTGGATTCACAGAAGAACATACAGATGATTTTGATTGGCTACTACATAGTGGTTCAACAAGTAGTCAGGGAACTGGTCCAGATTACGATCATACACTACAGGATACAAGAGGTAAAATCAAGCACATGTAACTATACAGTGGAACCTTTTTAATTGAGTACCAACTTGCACCAGTGAAACTATTCAATTAATAGAGTTTTAATAATGGTGCAAGCTTTGAAATACAAAACAGAAAATATATGTATAAAAACTTCAACCAAAATTGTTTGCTGAGATTGGTATAAATATAGAATATACCCATAGTAGCTTGGTGTACGAAATGTTCACCACGAGTGGTGAAGTAGTGTTAACCGCGAGCCTTTGGCATGTGGTTAACACCACTTCACCACGAATGGTGAACATTTGGCATACGAAGCTACTGTCTCAGATTTACATATGAATGTTTCTGGACATTTGGTACACATTGGGTATATTTTATTTATACCATGATCGTCAGATTAATAAGAGTTTAAATGTTGAATAAATCAATATTCACATTTGCGATTCTGTTTTTGTTTACATGAGCACTGGTGGATGGTACTTCCACTGGCAATTTTATCGCTGAAATGAAATAGAAAATGAAATGCACAAATTACGGGCTATTTTTTATTTTAATAACATACTATTTCGCGTTATGGATGCTTTATTAACACGAGACAACGTATGTTTGTTAATTTTTGGTATCTTATGAGGTAAACTTATTTAAAAAATGTAATAAATGTTTGTCGGTTTCATTTCACTCTTTACAAGGCAACGAGTGATAAAGTTAGACAAATTTGCATTTAAGGCGAAGTCATCAAAGTTCTACTTGAATGTAGTTTCACTGCAGGTGTAAATTTTAACTACTGAAATCCCATTGTTGGTGTGTTCACCTCGATTGGTGTGTAAAGCTAAAATTTAATTCATAGGCTTTTTATATATAGTAGAATAGGTAATCATGGTATAAAATATATGCATTAAGCATGTGAAACCTCATAGTAGTTGAAAAATAATACTGTCCTAAAATAGTAATTGGCATCGTGGAATTGTTATTTTGGAAACTGGAGATCATTAAGCCACTGACCTCCGGAGGAGATTTTGGTGGACACATAGTCAAGGTCTTCATCCTTACTTCTGTACATTCATACTTCTGTACAGACATTTTGCTTTATAACTCAAATACACTTTGTCGGATTTTGATGTCCATTGGAATGGTGATAGACCAGTATGGTGTGAAGGTTATCCACATGTCATGGGTTTTGTCCACATATATTTTTATACTGTACCAATGACCCAGACATAGCTGGTGCTAACTCTTAAAATATAGGGCCAAACACAAATTTTGCCCCCCAATCCCCAAAATTTGCATCTAAAACTAAAGAAAACATGTCCTGAAAGGCCCTCCACACTTCGCCCCTACTGCGCATGCGCAGTGTCAAGGACGTTCCGAAATTGGCGCCATTAATCATTCTAAGTTTGGCCCTTCATCAGTTAACATCTGACTGATCTTTGTGCTTATAAATCTCAGTTTAAATGATGCCAGACACATAAATATTAGTGAAATGGTGATTCTAAGGAGGATAGAGAAGGAGGAGAGGAAAAGAATGTGTGACAGAATATTATCAGGGCTGTAACTTAAAATTTTTTAATGAAATTATGTTAAGTTACCTATTTTCAAGGCAGCAGCCATTTTGTTGTCATTCTGATTATTTAGTTACACTGTTTTTTTAAGTGTTTTCCTCTCTCCCTGTCCTTTAAGTTCCCCCTTGCTATTCTCCCATGCTTTTGGCATAGTTTTTGTAATTATTATTACTAAATTTTCTTGGGAGTTTTAGCTGAATAACAGAATGAATTCTGTTCTTTCCCCATGTTTACGTCTTCACCTAAGGGTGGTTAGGCGTTGTGTTCTGCATCTACCATCTGATGTTCTGCAGTTTCTTCCCTGGAAGTCTCTGTTTTGCATCAGATAGTGTATTTTTGGTAACTGATTTCGGGCCTGGGTGCCTGGAGTCTTATTTTAGTGTTTTTACACTCATTGTTTACATTTTCAACAGCCCTCTGTGTGAGGGGGGGATTTCTAAAAAATAATATCTTGATGTTATTTTAATCATAACTAGATACATTATTATTGTTCGTAAGTGTTGAATAAATTGTTTAAAATATTTTTAAAATTTTTGTCCACACTTAGGCTTGGGATCCATTGGGGCTCAACGTTACTTTTCAGAAACTTGGGCTGTTCTGAAAAAATATTTTTTCAAAATATTTTGATTTCAATTATTTTTTCTATATCAATGGATCATATTATTATTATGTATTTTGATTGCCAGGGGTTAGTGCGAGTACCAGGACTTGTTTTCTTTTCACATTGAAAGGATATTGATCAATTGTTTTAAGAGGAAGTCTTCCTCTGACTTTATTATCATTCTATATGTGGTCAGTGTACTCGCATTAACTCCTGTTCTGTATCGTATGATTTCGATGACAATATGGGAAGCGTATGTCACGGTATGTTGTTGGGGATTTGGACACTCCGGTCCTTTCCCCGCAGGGTCACTCTACTTTATCAATTTCTATTTCAGACGATCAAGATTAGGGTGATGTATCTGTGATGTCTTCCAACAGTGTGCCTCCGTCGTCACAATTAATGAAGGGCTAGCGGAAAAGTGCTCATGTAAATACGCCAATTGCCTAAGAGGACCCTAGTAGGTTCGACGGCCTTTGACGTCCGCTAGCTCGCCCGGTGTAGCGTCCATTCACCGAATGGTTCGGCAGCCGGGTTCGTCCGTTGCGGTCTAGAAGGAATTTTGGGGTGATGCGAGCACTATAAACTAACCTAATGCACACCCAGTGACGGCGGATCGGAGGGAGAACGCAGGAAGCCTTTTAGTCCGGTTCATAGCTCGTTCCGGTCCATCCGGACGGCAAGCGAGAGAGGCCCCTCTCTCGTTCAACAACATCTGGCCCCAGATGTTGTGGTACAAAATGTGTCGTAAGCGGAGCATACGTCCGTCGCTCGGGACGCTCCGTTGTATAGGCAGTCCGCTGAGACTGCTAAGGCTTCCTCTTCTCGTCAGCGCACACGACCGCACCTTGGCTGCATGACCGCCGATATATTACCAGCTTCGCCGATCAAGGATTCTTCGGCGACCAGGTCACACCATCCGGTAGCCAGGGACACGAGGCCTGCAGACTCCGGACGTTCGCATAGGAAGTGTGCAGGAGTCAACGTACACGGAGCTTCCGGCGGCAATGCATCGTAAGACCGCTACTGCACAGGCCTCGGGAACGGACGTGCTTTCCTTAATAGCACAGTTTATCGCAGCATCCCAGCATCAACTGAATCTGTCGCATATATTTTATCCGACGATGCTGGGTCGGGACGCTCCGCGGAAGCGGGTACGGACGTCCGAAAGTTTCATCCGGTCCGACGGGATACCGTAAGGGATTCGGAGGATTTCGAGCTTTCCCTTTTGGAACAACATATGCTGTTGTGTATGTCATCTGACTTGGTCTTCTCCAGCTTCTTTCGTCGGACCAGAATGCTGCGATGCCGGATAAGAAACTGATAGCGTCGGCGGACTTAGAAATTTTTGGTTCGGTTCAGGGACATCGTCCCTCAGTTCCGACATAGTCCAATAATGTCACACAAACTTTTGAATTATTGAACGACGCTATATATATATTATTTTATGCTTGCTAACCAAGCATTTCTGGTTTCTTGTTCGAAGAGTTATGGAGATGTCTTTCAAAAGTGTGCCTCTGTCGTCATAGTTAATGAAGAGTTAGCAGCAATAAGTGCTCATGGAATATGTCTATCGCCTACGGAGTGACATTTGCTAGCTCACCCGGTGTAGCGTACATTCATCGAATGGTTCGGCTGCCGGGTTCGTCCGTTGCGGTCTAGGAAGGAGATTTGGGTGATGCGAGCACTTGAATTACTTTAGTACTCACCCAGTGACGGCAGATTGAGGACAGATCGGAGGAAGCCTGTTAGTCCGGTTCCTGGCTGGTCCAGGTCCGTCCGGGCTGTGAGCGAGAGAGGTCCCTCTCTCGCCCAACAACATAGTGGACCGCATGTTGTGGTTCAGATATTTTACATTCGGAGCATATGTCCGTTGGTCGGGACGCTCCGTTATATTGACAGTCCGAGAGACTGTCTTTAATGCTTCCTCATCCTCACACCAGGGCACACGACCGCACATTGGCTACGTGACCTCGAGTATCCGATCAGTTTCGGCATTCAGTGATTCCACGGCGAATAGGTCGCGCCATCCGGTAGCCAAGGGACACGAGGCCTATACACTCCGTTCGCTCGCATATTGGTAGTATGCACGGGGTAGCGATCACGGAGCTTCCAGCGGCAATGCATCGTAAGACCGCTTCTCCTCAGGCCTCAGTGACGGACGTGCTATCCGAGTTAGCACAGTTGTTTCGCAGCATCCCAGCAATTGACAGTTTCTCGGTCGAATCAGGAATTATCCGACGGCGCTGGGTCGGTGCGGTCCGCGGTTGCATCAGGTACGGACGACCGAACGCTTTATAGGGTCCGACAGGATGGCGAAAGGGATTCGAAAGATTTCGAGTTTTCCCTTTAGTTGTATCGGAAGATGCCTTTCATATCTTTTGGCATTATCTTCCAGTGATTATTATTTCGGACTTCATTGCTGCGATCTTGGATAAGAGACTTATAGCGTCATTGGACTCGGATTTTTCGATCGGTTCGGGGACATTGTCCCTGACTTACCGACGTAGTCCAATATTGTCATTACAACATGTGTTTTATTTTTCGACGCTATATATATATATACAAGCCTGCTACTAAGCATGATAGTTTAGTTTCTTGTCCGCGTTGCTCATTTCTGCCATTTTATCATTTATACAAATAGTTTATTTTGGCAGAGCAGGGCATACCGAGAGTTCATATGCGTCTAGACGGTGTGATTAAAAACTGCATATATTCTTTTTCGCCGTTTATGTCTTTTCCAATTTCAATGTTGGGAACGACATTATGTATAGTAGACTTAACTTAGACGCTTTATTATACGTAATCCGCCTTACTGAGGCGTTATCATTACGTCTTCAAGAAAAGATTTACGGGATATTATTCTCAATGTAATTTCTTTTGAGGGCAGTAGTTTGTTCACGTATAACTCCGCCCTTCAGTGGCTGATTGGAGTTAGTTAGACGTGACGCAGCCCTAGCTACATCCACTCGCATGGATAGTAAGGTTAAGAACTCTCTCAGAGTCGCTTCGTTCTCGGAGGAGCTTCTCTTCGACGGCAACTTTTCGGCAATCCATGAATTGCTCCATTTACACGTTCTCTTGTCTATCTAGTGTTACAAGAGATTCAGACTGGGGCAAACATTCGGTGGTTGACTCAGAGAGTGCCGCCGCAGTTGCCGGACCCGAGTGTGGCTGTTATGACGGTTGCCAGTCATACAGATTGGGATATAATACTGATCCCTACGGATTCGAAGTGCCAGGGTCTTTGGGTTCCGCAGTCTTTTAGCAATCAGTTTTCTTCCGCGGAATAATGTTTTTTAGGCTTGCTTTATGTCATTGCATGAACATTATTCAGAAACGCATGCCCAAATTCCTGTCCTTTAATTCGACAGTAGTGGCGTATCTCCGGAACCAGGGAGGCACTCTTTCGTTTCCGTTATTCAATTTAATGGAAAGAATCCGTCTGTTGGTTATAGTACACCAAGTTCAGTTTTGGTCCTTCATATTCCGGGTCGTCTGATTGTTTTATCGGACTCCCGTTCTCTTACGGGTCGCTTGTTGCTGTCAGAATGGACTCTCAACAAACAAGTATTCAATCAGATTTGCTATCTATGGGAGCGCCCAATGATGATTTATTTATGACACAGCTTGCTAATCAATTGCAGACGTATGTGTTGGCTTGTCCAGATCTCTGAGCTAATATTCTTAACGCTCTATTGATCTATAGGACAGAATGATAGGATACACGTATCCTCCGGCGCTGTTGTTTTAGCAGGTATTGCTAAGATAAACAACCACAATACATTTCTGTTGATAGCATCTCTATCTTCACAGAGATCATGAGTAATTTTCTCTCTTGTCTACTGTGGGTTTTAACGTGAAATCTTCCTCTATGTGAGGATCTGTTTCACTGGGTAAATCGTGTCATCTTTATCACAACCTGCAAGGTCGCAACCTTCATGTATTCCGTTGTGTGGTCCGTATTGCATTGTAAGCACTGTACTGGACGAGCTTTGGACGCGATTTCTTACTACAGGAGATCCTCTTCTTCGCTATTCTATGCGGCTAAAGTGGAGGCTCTTCCGTCGTGGTGTAGGGATCATTATGTTCATATTGTTGATCCCTCCATACTACTCATTGCTAATTTTTAGTATACTTGTTTCACAAGATCTACTGCAGCCTGTTATTATTTAGGTTATAGGTTTATGTTACCTCATACCTATGCACTCTACGATAGTTTACAATTGAGTCTTTTGTCTCTTTATCTAAGTCAGTTAGTAACTTTTTGATAAATAGACTTAGAATCTTTAGATTAAATTCCTATACGGATTTTAACTTCGGTTCTTATTTAGCTAAGTAATCATTTGAGCCTCTGGAAACAGTAGTTTTCAAATTCTGACCTTTTAGACAGTAATTCTGTTGGTTTCTCTTTTACTGTAGAGTCAGTGAGTTTCATGCACTATCGATGGATGATTTTCACTTTCATAGTTTCGGAATCAATACTTCCGTTACTATTTAGGTTGGATTGTTGCATAAGAGTTAGGCTCCTATTATCCGGAACCTATTATTTTAAGGTCCTTCCATCTTCGTATGGGCATAGGCCTTTACTCTTTCCGGGTACAGTTTATGTATTTATAAACAGATTTCTGTTTATTACTATGGGCGTAAGCTTCTTCTGTCTTTGATGTCTAGTAGAAGGACGTTACGCTCCATTTTATTGTTAATGGATTCTATTAACTATCGGTACTGCTTATAGTATATCATTGACTTAGCAGTTGTGCTTAAGATTTCGGCTCATGAAGTAAGAGTTCTTCTACTTCTTGGGCTTACATTAATAGTGTCGCTATTATAGATTTTTGAAGGCCGCTCATTGCGCTCAACCATCCACATTCATGAATTTTATCTCAGAAATATCGAGTCCATTTCTGGAGGCCTCTATTGTTAGGTCTATTATCTACTGCTCAGAATGTCATTCACTTAACAGTTGCTACTATAGCTAGGTAGGCTGTCTGTTTCGGCAGTGTCTCCGTTCGGCTGCCCTCTTCGCTCTGGGCTATTTGTCCCAGGGCAAGAAAAAGGGGGGGGGAGGGTGTTCCCTTGGGTCACCTGTTTTACTATGAAAACAAGGGGATACCTCCTCCGGAGTTAGTAATTCTGAGCTGTTATTGGGATGGTTGTTTAGTGAGAAGTTTAGGTTTTTAAAATTCATTCAAGTCTTAGTTTTTAAAGTATAGCTTTTGAATATTGCATATGTCAACGGACATGATTATGCAATCCTCAGACACTTTTAGGAGTATTAGAGTCTCTATTCTCTAGACTTACTTTATTTATTGGCTTACTTTAAAAATTATTAGTATAAGGATTATATTGGATATTAATAGAGTTCATGGATGTATGAAGCTCAATTTTGGAAGGTGTTGTATCTTTCTAATTTATCATAAATAAGAAAGATACATGTAAGGCCTATTACTTCTTTTCCCTACAGGGGATGACTCTATTTTATTTTATTGAGCGTATTCCATTTTGCTCTATGTCCTTGGCCCTCCAGCCTTTTTACTATTCAGCTATGTCTGGGTCATTGGTACAGTATAAAAATGTTAAAAAATTTATAGTAATTTATATATTTTTTATACTTACCAATGACCCAGACGGGGATGGCCCTCCCAGGAGTTGGGAACTCTTGCCTCCCCGCTGAGTACATAGCGCTTACCAGGCACTGGTTATTAGAATGATTAATGGCGCCAATTTCGGAACGTCCTTGACACTGCGCATGCGCAGTAGGGGCGAAGTGTGGAGGGCCTTTCAGGACATGTTTTCTTTAGTTTTAGATGCAAATTTTGGGGATTGGGGGGCAAAATTTGTGTTTGGCCCTATATTTTAAGAGTTAGCACCAGCTATGTCTGGGTCATTGGTAAGTATAAAAAATATATAAATTACTATAAATTTTTTAACTTTTACCAAAATTATGGCCCTTGTTAGACTTAGAAAAGTTTCCATACAAATGTTTTGCATTATAACTCCAGCATCATTTCTCACATTTTTGTGTCGCCTGCCCCATGAAGTGGGGAGCGACATATAGGAATTAACTTTTGTCATCTTGCGTCGTCGTCCGCGTCACACTTTCTCTTATCCGCCACTCCTCTTTAACCTATGAATGGATTTTGATGAAACTTTCAGTGATTCTTTATCACATAATGGCATTGTGCACCTCCTATTTTATTTTTTGATCCGCTGTATTATTTCCAGAGTTATGCCCCTTTTCAACTTAGAATTCTGTCTGAAACACCTTGGAGTGTATATATCTCAGTCATTGTCAGGCAGATTTTAATGATATTTGGTATACACATGAACCAGGATGGGGGAAAGGATATCCACATACAACCGTTATCATCCACACATTTTTTCAGAGTTATGTCCCTTTTTCGAGGAATTCCATATAACTTACATAGAAGAACTTGATTAACAAGGTTTGAGGTAAATATTTAAAGACACGCTATTAAAATATAGTGCAGGCGACACACGTCTTCCATGGAAGACTCACATCTAAGTGATATATTTTGGTATTTGTGAGAGATTGTCATTGGAGAAAGAATATTCACATATTGGGGAGGGGGGGGGGGGGGGGGGTGTCCACATACTCTTACCAGAGTTGTGGCACTTGTTAGACTTAGAATACTGTCCATTCGAACATTTTGCACTGTAACGCCAGCATCGGTTGTCATATTTTGATGTCCTTTGGTATGCTAAGAGGCCAGCATGGAAGAAAGGATGTCCACATACAGTAGAGCCCACCTAATTGGATATCTCTTAACTGAACAACCCTGTTAATTGAAAATAATTTCCCAACACAAAACCATTTACCATACCTCCAGTACAAATTTGACCTGTTAATTGAATATAGGTTATAGAGTAAACTCCTGTTAATTGAATACAAAATCTTGTAACCTGTCAAGAAATTACCCTGACTTTTCGAAGTTTTCCCTTATTTATAGACCTATTTGGCCTCAGTACATCCAATACAGTCATTTAATCTGTTATATCTTGTTTCACAGAGCTTATAGAGCTCTGTCAAACAAGATAGAATAGAATAAATGCTAAGTTTATCTCTAGAGTACAGGAAAGTGACACAATCCCTGTTAATTGAATACTCCCATTAATTGAATAATTTTCATTGGTAAAGTGGCTATTCAATTAACAGGGTTCCACTTTATTTCAGGTTTTGTCGATACATATATACTTTGTTTCACAAATTGGTTACCTTTCAAGCTGAGCTATTGCCATCACGTCTCGTCCATTGACGTACATACGTTTCTCAATGGAGATTGGATTTAATTGACATTTTGATGACATTATAATCAGCAATGAAGACTCATCACAGCTATAGTTTTTTGATTATGCCACATATTGTTCCACAAATTATGTGAATATCTTGATATTTTCACTGTGAATTAAATGTTTATTGATTGTAATATCTGCTGGGGCTGGAAAGAATACCTATATATTTTTGTAAGTGAAGGCATATCACATTACATCAGTGGTCTGCATGAAATTTCCACAAAAACTGAGTAAACAAACAGCCCAGAACAGCATCAAATTCCAATTAGAACTAGACTTTATGATTCTGGAGAATCATGGCTTTTCCCGATGAGATTCCATGATTTTTCATGACCCCACAGTGTCTGATGAATTGTTTTTAACTGTCTCACTGAAGTTCCTTCATTGATGTTATGAGAAAGGTGAAGATAGTAGTCTCAAATGACACAGTTTGATAAAAAATTGTTTAGGTAAAAACCATCATTGACGGTGGAGTGAGTTAATGTCAATATCGTCGTCCAACAAGTCAATGACCGACAAAAGGAGTTATGTTTGTTTGACACATACTCACTGAGTGCTGTGTCAATTTAAAAATGGTCCATTTTATCTCAAATGTATCCAAAATATTGATGTCTGGCAGCTTGTAGAGGGTTAACAAATGCCAACAGGAATATTTATTCATGCAACTTGTAATGTCACACAAAGAACTGTGAATGGCCATTTTTACTTTAAAATCTACAAGATGTTTTCAGAGAAATCCAGGGAGAACAGGAATTTTAAGCTTTTGATGGGTATCATTGTTTTTCCAGCCCAAAACGGGTTAAGTGTTGTTTTTGGAATACTCTTATTACTTCCAAAAATAATTCTCAGTGAATTCTACTTCCACTTATTTTGATCTCTCCTCCCAACTTCAGGTGCTGTGGGTACGCAAACACAGCCTATTTTATCAACATTTTGATGTTTGAGAACCTGCATAGGGTTAACAAATGCTTACAGGAATATTTTGTACATGCAACTTGTAATGTCACACTAAGATACGAGAATGGCCATTTTTTCCTGAAAATCTACGGGATGTTTTTAAAGAAATCCTCAGATAACATGAATTTTTAACCTTTTGAGGGGTATCTCTCTTTAACCAGCTCTAAAGGGTTAATGCTTGGTTTTGTGAATATCTTCATTACTTACAAAAATGATCGACGGTGAATTCCACTTCCAATGAAGGAGGTTATGTTTATCTCGTAGGTACACATTTGGTGTTATGGTTGCCCAAGAACAGCCCATTTTCTCCAAATGTCAATGCTTGGCAGCCTCTGGGGGGTTAACAAATGGTTACCGAAACATTTTGTTCATGCAACTTGTAATGTCACTTGAAGACCTGCGAATGGTTAATTGCTCTTGAATTTTTTTTTTTGAGAAATCCACAGAAAACTGGAATTTTAGGCTTTTAAGGGGTATATCTCCTTAACCAATAACCAGTTAAAAATGGGTTAAGACCTCGATTTTTGAATACATTTACTACTTACAAAAATGTTTCCCTGTCAGTTTTGCGCCCGGTAAAAGAAGTTATGTTTCTCTGTTGTATTCCCATTTGATGTTGTTGTTGTTCAAAAACAGACTATTTTTTCAAAATTTTGACATTTAGCAGCCCATGGAGGGTTAACAAATGCTTACCGGAATAATTTATCCAATCAACTGGTAATGTGACACCATGACCTATCAATGGCCATTTTCTCTTGAAAACCCTACCAGATGTTTGTAAAGAAATCCAGGGAAAACATAAATTTTTAAGCCTTTGATGGGTATCACTATTAACAACCACAAAATGGGTTAACGCTTGGTTTTTTTAATACCCTTATTACTTACAAAAATGGTCTTTGGTGAATTCCACTTCCAACAAAGGAGATTATGTTTATTTCTCAGGTACACGTTGGGTGATGTGCGTGCCTGGAAACAGCCCATTTCAACAAAATTACGATGCTTGGCAGCCTCTAGACGGTTAATAAACGCTCACCGGAATATTTTGTCCATGCAACTTGTAATATCACACAAAGACCTGCGAGTAGTCAATTTTTCTTGAACCTACAGGATGTTTTTAGAGAAATCCACAGAAAATGGGAAATTTTTATACTGTACCAATGACCCAGACATAGCTGGTGCTAACTCTTAAAATATAGGGCCAAACACAAATTTTGCCCCCCAATCCCCAAAATTTGCATCTAAAACCAAAGAAAACATGTCCTGAAAGGCCCTCCACACTTCGCCCCTACTGCGCATACGCAGTGTCAAGGACGTTCCGAAATTGGCGCCATTAATCATTCTAAGTTTGGCCCTTCATCAGTTAACATCTGGCTGATCTTTGTGCTTATAAATCTCAGTTTAAATGATGCCAGACACATAAATATTAGTGAAATGGTGATTCTAAGGAGGATAGAGAAGGAGGAGAGGAAAAAAATGTGTGACAGAATATTATCAGGGCTGTAACTTAAAATTTTTTAATGAAATTATGTTAAGTTACCTATTTTCGAGGCAGCAGCCATTTTGTTGTCATTCTGATTATTTAGTTACACTGTTTTTTAAGTGTTTTCCTCTCTCCCTGTCCTTTAAGTCCCCCCTTGCTATTCTCCCATGCTTTTGGCATAGTTTTTGTAATTATTATTACTAAATTTTCTTGGGAGTTTTAGCTGAATAACAGAATGAATTCTGTTCTTTTCCCCATGTTTACGTCTTCACCTACGGGTGGTTAGGCGTTGTGTTCTGCATCTACCATCTGATGTTCTGCAGTTTCTTCCCTGGAAGTCTCTGTTTTGCATCAGATAGTGTATTTTTGGTAACTGATTTCGGGCCTGGGTGCCTGGAGTCTTATTTTAGTGTTTTTACACTCATTGTTTACATTTACAACAGCCCTCTGTGTGAGGGGGGGATTTCTGGAAAATAATATCTTGATGTTATTTTAATCATAACTAGATACATTATTATTGTTCGTAAGTGTTGAATAAATTGTTTAAAATATTTTTAAAATTTTTGTCCACACTTAGGCTTGGGATCCATTGGGGCTCAACGTTACTTTTCAGAAACTTGGGCTGTTCTGAAAAAATATTTTTTCAAAATATTTTGATTTCAATTATTTTTTCTATATTAATGGATCATATTATTATTATGTATTTTGATTGCCAGGGGTTAGTGCGAGTACCAGGACTTGTTTTCTTTTCACATTGAAAGGATATTGATCAATTGTATTAAGAGGAAGTCTTCCTCTGACTTTATAATCATTCTATATGTGGTCAGTGTACTCGCATTAGCTCCTGTTCTGTATCGTATGATTTCGATGACAATATGGGAAGCGTATGTCACGGTATGTTATTGGGGATTTGGACACTCCGGTCCTTTCCCCGCAGGGTCACTCTACTTTATCAATTTCTATTTCAGACGATCAAGATTAGGGTGATGTATCTGTGATGTCTTCCAACAGTGTGCCTCCGTCGTCACAATTAATGAAGGGCTAGCGGAAAAGTGCTCATGTAAATACGCCAATTGCCTAAGAGGACCCTAGTAGGTTCGACGGCCTTTGACGTCCTCTAGCTCGCCCGGTGTAGCGTCCATTCACCGAATGGTTCGGCAGCCGGGTTCGTCCGTTGCGGTCTAGAAGGAATTTTGGGGTGATGAGAGCACTATAAATTAACATAATGCACACCCAGTGACGGCGGATCAGAGGGAGAACGGAGGAAGCCTTTTAGTCCGATTCATAGCTCGTTCCGGGCCATCCGGACGGCAAGCGAGAGAGGCCCCTCTCTCGTTCAACAACATCTGGCCCCAGATGTTGTGGTACAAAATGTGTCGCAAGCGGAGCATACGTCCGTCGCTCGGGACGCTCCGTTGTATAGGCAGTCCGCGGAGACTGCTAAGGCTTCCTCTTCTCGTCAGCGCACACGACCGCACCTTGGCTGCGTGACCGCCGATATATTACCAGCTTCGCCGATCAAGGATTCTTCGGCGACCAGGTCACACCATCCGGTAGCCAGGGACACAAGGCCTGCAGACTCCGGACGTTCGCATAGGAAGTGTGCGGGAGTCAACGTACACGGAGCTTCCGGCGGCAATGCATCGTAAGACCGCTACTGCACAGGCCTCGGGAACGGACGTGCTTTCCTTAATAGCACAGTTTATCGCAGCATCCCAGCATCAACTGAATCTGTCGCATATATTTTATCCGACGATGCTGGGTCGGGACGCTCCGCGGAAGCGGGTACGGACGTCCGAAAGTTTCATCCGGTCCGACGGGATACCGAAAGGGATTTGGAGGATTTCGAACTTTCCCTTTCGGAACAACATATGCTGTTGTGTATGTCATCTGACTTGGTCTCCTACAGCTTCTTTCGTCGGACCAGAATGCTGCGATGCCGGATAAGAAACTGATAGCGTCGGTGGACTTAGAAATTTTTGGTTCGGTTCAGGGACATCGTCTCTCAGTTCCGACATAGTCCAATAATGTCACACAAACTTTCGAATTATTGAACGACGCTATATATATTATTATTTTATGCTTGCTATAACTAAGCATTTCTGGTTTCTTGTTCGCAGAGTTATGGAGATGTCTTTCAAAAGTGTGCCTCTGTCGTCATAGTTAATGAAGAGCTAGCGGCAATAAGTGCTCATGGAATATGTCTATCGCCTACGGAGTGACATTCGCTAGCTCACCCGGTGTAGCGTACATTCATCGAATGGTTCGACTGCCGGGTTCGTCCATTGCGGTCTAGGAAGGAGATTTGGGTGATGCGAGCACTTTAATTACTTTAGTACTCACCCAGTGACGGCAGATTGAGGACAGATCGGAGGAAGCCTGTTAGTCCGGTTCCTGGCTTGTCCAGGTCCGTCCGGGCTGTGAGCGAGAGAGGTCCCTCTCTCGTCCAACAACATAGGGGACCGCATGTTGTGGTTCAGATATTTTACATTCGGAGCATATGTCCGTCGGTCGGGACGCTCCGTTATATTGACAGTCCGAGAGACTGTCCCTAATGCTTCCTCATCCTCACAGCAGGGCACACGACCACACATTGGCTACGTGACCTCGAGTATCCGATCAGTTTCGTCATTCAGTGATTCCACGGCGAATAGGTCGCGCCATCCGGTAGCCAAGGGACACGAGGCCTATACACTCCGTTCGCTCGCATATTGGTAGTATGCACGGGGTAACGATCACGGAGCTTCCAGCGGCATGCATCGTAAGACCGCTTCTCCTCAGGCCTCAGTGACGGACGTGCTATCCGAGTTAGCACAGTTGTTTCGCAGCATCCCAGCAATTGACAGTTTCTCGGTCGAATCAGGAATTATCCGACGGCGCTGGGTCGGTGCGGTCCGCGGTTGCATCAGGTACGGACGACCGAACGCTTTATAGGGTCCGACAGGATGGCGAAAGGGATTCGAAAGATTTCGAGTTTTCCCTTTAGTAGTATCGGAAGCTGCCTTTCATATCTTCTGGCATTATCTTCCAGTGATTGTTATTTCGGACTTCATTGCTGCGATCTTGGATAAGAGACTTATAGCGTCATTGGACTCGGATTTTTCGATCGGTTCAGGGACATTGTCCCTGACTTACCGACGCAGTCCAATATTGTCATTACAACATGTGTTTTATTTTTCGACGCTATATATATATATATACTAGCCTGCTACCAAGCATGATAGTTTAGTTTCTTGTCCGCGTTGCTCATTTCTGCCATTTTATCATTTATACGAATAGTTTATTTTGGCAGAGCAGGGCATACCGAGAGTTCATATGCCTCTAGACGGTGTGGTTAATGACTGCATATATTCTTTTTCGCCGTTTATGTCTTTTCCAATTTCAATGTTGGAAACGACATGATGTATAGTTGACTTAACTTAGACGCTTTATCATACGTAATCCGCCTTACTGAGGCGTTATCATTACGTCTTCAAGAAAAGATTTACGGGATATTATTCTCAATGTAATTTCTTTTGAGGGCAGTAGTTTGTTCACGTATAACTCCGCCCTTCAGTGGCTGATTGGAGTTGGTTAGACGTGACGCAGCCCTAGCTACATCCACATGCATGGATAGTAGGTTAAGAACTCTCTCAAAGTCGCTTCGTTCTCGGAGGAGCTTCTCTTCGACGGCAACTTTTCGGCAATCCATGAATTGCTCGATTTACACGTTCTCTTGTCTATCTAGTGTTACAAGAGATTCAGACTGGGGCAAACATTCAGTGGTTGACTCAGAGAGTGCCACCGCTGTTGCCGGACCCGAGTGTGGCTGTTATGACGGTTGCCAGCCAAACAGATTGGGATATAATACTGATCCCTATGGATTCGAAGTGCCAGGGTCTTTGGGTTCCGCAGTCTCTTAGCAATCAGTTTTCTTCCGCGGAATAATGTTTTTTAGGCTTGCTTTATGTCATTGCATGAACATTATTCAGAAACGCATGCCCAAATCCTGTCCTTTAATTCGACAGTAGTGGCGTATCTCCGGAACCAGGGAGGCACTCTTTCGTTTCCGTTATTCAATTTAATGGAAAGAATCCGTCTCTTGGTTATAGTACACCAAGTTCTGTTTTGGTCCGTCATATTCCGGGTCGTCTGATTGTTTTACCGGACTCCCGTTCTCTTACGGGTCGCTTGTTGCTGTCAGAATGGACTCTCAACAAACAAGTATTCAATCAGATTTGCTATCTATGGGAGCGCCCAATGATGATTCATTTACAACACAGCTTGCTAATCAATTGCAGACGTATGTGTTGGCTTGTCCAGATCTCTGAGCTAATGTTGTTAACGCTCTATTGATCTATAGGACGGAATGATAGGATACGCGTATCCTCCTGCGCTGTTGTTTCAGCAGGTATTGCTAAGATAAACAACCACAATACATTTCTGTTGATAGCATCTCTATCTTCACAGAGATCATGGGTAATTTACTCTCTTGTCTACTGTGGGTCTTAACGTGAAATCTTCCTCTATGTGAGGATCTTTTTTCACTGGGTAAATCGTGTCATCTTTATCACAACCCGCAAGGTTGCAACCTTCATGTATTCCGTTGTGTGGTCCGTATTGCATTGTAAGCACTGTACTGGACGAGCTTTGGGCGCGATTTCTTACTATAGGAGATTCTCTTCTTCGCTATTCTATGCGGCTAAAGTGGAGGCTCTTCCGTCGTGGTGTAGGGATCATTATGTTCATATTGTTGATCCCTCCATACTACTCGTTGCAATTTTTTAGTATACTTGTTTCACAAGATCTACTGCAGCCTGTTATTATTTAGGTTATAGGTTTATGTTACCTCATACCTATGCACTCTACGATAGTTTACAATTGAGTCTTTTGTCTCTTTATCTAAGTCAGTTAGTAACTTTTTGATAAATAGTCTTAGAATCTTTAGATTAAATTCCTATATGGATTTTAACTTCGGTTCTTATTTAGCTAAGTAATCATTTGAGCCTCTGGAAACAGTAGTTTTCAAATTCTGACCTTTTAGACAGTAATTCTGTTGGTTTCTCTTTTACTGTAGAGTCAGTGAGTTTCATGCACTATCGATGGATGATTTTCACTTTCGTAGTTTCGGAATCACTACTTCCGTTACTATTTAGGTTGGATTTTTGCATAAGAGTTAGGCTCCTATTATCCGGAACCTATTATTTTAAGGTCCTTCCGTCTTCGTATGGGCATAGGCCTTTACTCTTTCCGGGTACAGTTTATGTATTTATAAACAGATATCTGTTTATTACTATGGGCGTAAGCTTCTTCTGTCTGTGATGCCTAGTAGAAGGACGTTACGCTCCATTTTATTGTTAATGGATTCTATTAACTATCGGTACTGCTAATGGTATATCATTGACTTAGCAGTTATGCTTAAGATTTCGGCTCATGAAGTAAGAGTTCTTCTACTTCTTGGGCTTACTTTAATAGTGTCGCTATTATAGATTTTTGAAGGCCGCTCATTGCGCTCAGCCATCCACATTCATGAATTTTATCTCAGAAATATCGAGTCCATTTCTGGAGGCCTCTATTGTTAGGTCTATTATCTACTGCTCAGAATGTCATTCACTTAACAGTTGCTACTATAGCTAGGTAGGCTGTCTGTTTCGGCAGTGTCTCCGTTCTGCTGCCCTCTTCGCTCTGGGCTATTTGACCCAGGGCAAGAAAAAGGGGGGGGGGGGGGGAGGGTGTTCCCTTAGGTCACCTGTTTTACTATGAAAACAAGGGGATACCTCCTCCGGAGTTAGTAATTCTGAGCTGTTATTGGGATGGTTGTTTAGTGAGAAGTTTAGGTTTTTAAAATTCATTCAAGTCTTAGTTTTTAAAGTATAGCTTTTGAATATTGCATATGTCAACGGACATGATTATGCAATCCTCAGACACTTTTAGGAGTATAAGAGTCTCTATTCTCTAGACTTACTTTATTTATTGGCTTACTTTAAAAATTATTAGTATAGGATTATATTGGATATTAATAGAGTACATGGATGAATGAAGCTCAATTTTGGAAGCTGTTGTATCTTTCTAATTTATCATAAATAAGAAAGATACATGTAAGGCCTATTACTTCTTTTTCCCTACAGGGGATGACTCTATTTTATTTTATTGGGCGTATTCCATTTTGCTCTATGTCCTTGGCCCTCCAGCCTTTTTACTATTCAGCTATGTCTGGGTCATTGGTACAGTATAAAAATGTTAAAAAATTTATAGTAATTTATATATTTTTTATACTTACCAATGACCCAGACGGGGATGGCCCTCCCAGGAGTTGGGAACTCTTGCCTCCCCGCTGAGTACATAGCGCTTGCCAGGCACTGGTTATTAGAATGATTAATGGCGCCAATTTCGGAACGTCCTTGACACTGCGCATACGCAGTAGGGGCGAAGTGTGGAGGGCCTTTCAGGACATGTTTTCTTTGGTTTTAGATGCAAAGTTTGGGGATTGGGGGGCAAAATTTGTGTTTGGCCCTATATTTTAAGAGTTAGCACCAGCTATGTCTGGGTCATTGGTAAGTATAAAAAATATATAAATTACTATAAATTTTTTAACTTTTAAGATTTTAAGGGGTCTCTCTCTTTAGCCTGTCCAAAATGGGTTAAGACATCGACTTTTGAATACCCTTACTACTTACAAAAATGTTTGCGTATAGATTGTGCGCTCGATAAAAGAAGGCACTTTTCTTTGAGGCGTACCCATTGGGTGCTGTTGGCGTCCAAAAACAGCCCATTTTATCACAATTTTGACTTTTAGCAGCCCGTGGAGGGTTAACAAATGCTCACCGCAGTATTTTGTCCATGCAACTTCTATTGTCACACCAAGGCCTGGGAGTGACAAATTTTTCTTGAAAATCTTCAAGACTCGTTTAGAGAAATCCACGGAAAATACAAATATTTTTATACTGTACCAATGACCCAGACTTAGCTGGTGCTAACTCTAACAAAACCAGGGCCAAACACAAATTTTGCCCCCCAATCCCCAAAATTTGCATCCAAAACAAAAAGAAATCATGTCCTAAAGGACCTCCATACTACGCCTCTACTGCGCATGCGCAGTGACGCAGACGTCCCGAAATTGGCGCCAATTATCATTCTCTGTTTGGCCCTTCATCAGTCAACATCTCACTGATCTTTGTGCTTGTAAATCTCAGTTTAAAGGATGCCAGACACGTAATTTTTGGAGAAAATGTGATTCTAAGGAGGATAGAAGGAGGAGAGGAAAAAGAAGTGACAAAAAATAATCAGGGCTGTATTTAAAATTTTTTGATGAAATTATGTTAAGTTGCCTATTTTCGAGGCATGGGCCTCTTGTTGTCATTCTTGCTAATTGTTGCACTGCTTATTCAGTGTTTCCTCTCCCCTAGCCTTCTAAAGTCCCCCCTTGCAATTCTCCCATGCTTTTGGCATATTTTTGAGAAATTTCATTTCTAAAATTTCCTGGGAGAGTTGCTTGGTTACAGAATGTTTTCTGTTATTTTCCCCATAGTTACGTTTTCACCCATGGGTGTATAACGTTTGTGTTCTGCATCTTCCATCTGATGTTCTGCAGATTCTCCCCTGGGAGTCTCTGTTTTGCATCAGATAGAGTGTAATTGATGACTGATTCCGGGCCAGTTTTTTCAGTGCCTGGAGTCATGTTTTCTGGTGTTTTTACACTGTTTTCATTGGCAACAGCCTTTTTTGAGGGGGGCTGTTTGCCTTTGCTGTAGTTTATCTCACTATAAGATACATTTATATTATCCGTAAGTGTCTCATTAATTATTTAATATAAATTTAAAATTTTTGACCACACTTTGCCATCGGATCCATCGGGGCTCAATGTTACTTTTCAGCAACTTGGGCTTCGCTGAAAAAATATTTTTTCAAAATTATTTTGTTTTGCAATTGTTTTTTCATTTATTAATGGATCATGTTATTATGTATCTTTGTGTCAGGGGTTTTTGCGAGTAACTAGGACTTATTGTTGTTCTTTCACAATGAAGGGACGTTGTTCAAATTGTAATAGGAAGAAATCTTCCTCTGACTTTCATGATCATTGTATTAATTGTAGTCAGTGTTCTCGCATTAATCCCTGTCCTATATGTGAACATTGGGATGAGAAACATTGGAAACGTGTGTCACGATATGTTGTTTCTGGAGAAAGAGCGATGCCGGCTCTTTCTCCGCAAGGTCACTCTACTCTCTCAGTTTCTATTTCAGAGGAACCAGAACAGGGTGATGTTTCCATGTTATCTTCTTCAAGTGTGCGTCCGTCGTCACAAATGAATTCAGAGCTAGCGGCAAAAGTGCTCATGGAGATTAGACAAATGTCGTCCGCTAGCTCGCCCGGTGTAGCGTCCATTCACCGAATGGTTCGGCAGCCGGGTTTGTCCGATGCGGTCCAAGAGGAAATTTTGGGTGATGCGAGCACTATAAACATAATAGATGCACACCCAGTGACGGTGGATAGTAAGCGAGAACGGAGGAAGCCTTTGAGTCCGGTTCCTAGCTCGTCCAGGGCCGCGAGCGAGAGAGGCCCCTCTCTCGTACAACAACATCTGGGACCAGATGTTGTGGTACAAAATGTGTCTTTAGCGGAGCATACGTCCGTCGCTCGGGACGCTCCGTTGTATAAGCAGTCCGCAGAGACTGTTAGGGCTTCCTCTTCTCGTCAGCGCACACGACCGCACCTTGGCTGCGTGACCGCCGATATATTACCAGCTTCGCCGATCAAGGATTCTTCGGCGACCAGGTCACACCATCCGGCAGCCAGGGATTCGAGACCGATGGACTCCGGACGTTCGCATAGGAAAAGTATGCGGAAGCCATCTGATGCGGAGCTGCCCTCGGCGAAGCAGCGAAAGACTGCACCTCCGCAGGTCTCGACGCCAGACATTCTTGTGCAGATAGCACAGCTTATCGCAGCATCCCAGCAGCCGACAGAAACGGTGTCGGATCGAGAATTATCCGACGGCGCTGGGTCGGTACGCTCCGCCGAAGCATCAGGGGCGGACGACCGGGAACATCATGAGGTCCGACCGGATGGTGAAAGGGATACGGATGACTTGGAGCTATCCCTTTCGGAACAACATAAAGCTGCCGTGGACTTCATCCGGCACTTTCTCCCTCAAGTTGTTCCGTCGGGCCAGACTGCTGCGCTTCCGGACAAGAGAATTATAGCGTCATTGGACTCTGAATTTTTTGAGCGGTTCAGGGACATCGCTCCCAAGTTTCCGTCGCAGTCCAATAATGTTGCAAGAACATTTGAATTATTGAATGACGCTATATTTAAACATGCTTCCAGGACGGGGAAAGCAGGTTTCTTGTCCGCTAATACTCTCAACCTGCCTTTCATTAATGCAAGGAATAAATTCGATACGGCAGGACAGGGTATACCGAGAGTTCCTCTGCGTATGGACGACGAGGCGGAAGACTTAGAGCTATCATTACCGTCGTCAGCTTCTATTCCAACCGCGGTGTTGGAAACAGCTATTGCGTCTAACAGAACCAATTTAGATGCCTTATCTTATGCAGATCACCTTACTAAGGCGTTATCACTGCGCCTTCAGGGGAAAGAGTTTCAGGATATACAATCCTCTTTAAGACTTCTTTCAAGGGCAGTAGCTTATTCCACATGTAACTCCGCCCTTTCGTGGCAAATCTGGAGTTGGTTAGACGTGACGCAGCCCTAGCTACATCCACACTAGTGGATTCTAAGGTGAAGAACTCTCTTAGAGTCGCTTCGGTCTCAGGAGAACTTCTCTTTGACGGCAAGCTTTCCGCTATTTATGATAAAATTACAAAGAAAGCTAAGGATTCTCTGTTGTTCAAATCTGCTCCTAAGAAGTCGGATGCAGCAGACACGAATAAGACCGGCACTTCTGGGTCTAATGCGCCCAAGAGAGGTTCCTATAGAGGTTCCGGTGCGTCCTCTTGGTCTTATTCGAGAGACCGTCAGGATAGCGACTCTCGTTCGGGACGTCCTTCAGGCCGGGACAATCGGTCGGACGCCCCGAGGTCGACGAGGCGAGGTGCGGGTCGTGGAAGACGTGGTTTCTCCTACCGCAGGCCTCGCAGGTCCAGGAGGTGATGGCTTAAACCTCTATCGCATTCCGGTTGGCGGAAGGTTGTCGAGCTTTTCACAAGAATGGGCGTCGATTACGGACGACCCTTGGGTGAGAGGAGTGACTTCGGAAGGTCTAAAGATATCCTTCAAACAAAAGCCTCCATTAACTCGAAGTCCAAAGTGGACTCATCTTCCGTCAAATCCGCTGAAAAGAGACGCTCTGTTATCAGAGGTGCAGTCTCTTTTAATGAAGAACGCGGTAGAGGTCGTAGAAAACCAGGAATCTCCGGGATTCTACAGCCATCTGTTTCTGGTTCCGAAACCAGATGGCTCGTTCCGTCCAGTCATAGATTTGAGCTGGATAAACAAGCTGATCGTCGCTCCTAAGTTTTATATGGAGACGATTCGATCGGTCAGAGCGAGTATTCGGGTGAACGATTATGCAACGAGCATAGATCTCAAAGATGCGTACTTTCACGTCATGGTACATCCGACATTCCGAAAGTATCTACGCTTCGCAGTCCTAGGAGTGGTATATCAATTCCGGGCGATGTGCTTCGGATTGAATCTAGCACCCTGGGCATTCACTCGGGTAATGAACTCGGTAATGATCTACTTCCGAGCTCATTCGTCTGCGGTAACGTCGGCCTACCTGGACGACATTCTTCAGAGGTACGGCAACGAGTTAACGCTTCAGAACGATGTTCAGAATCTTCTTCTATTGCTCCGACGTCTCGGTTTTATAGTAAACGAGGAGAAGTCGGATCTGGTGCTGTCCAAGTCATTCACTCATCTGGGAATGAGCTTCGAGACGCACAACAATCTCGTTCGTCTGCCGTTAACCACAGCGAAATTAGTCAGTTGTTACGCTCGCTATTGTCTGCACGCAGACAAAGTCACGGCGAGAGAATTTATGAGACTGATAGGTCTGTGCGGAGCCACCGCGGGTCTCATTCCGATGGGGCGGTTACGCACACGTCCTCTTCAAATTTTCCTGACTCAGAATTGGAGTGTGAAAATTCATTCGCTCGATGTAGACGTTCTCTTGTCAGATCAAGTGAAACAAGAGATTCAGACTTGGGCAAACATTCAGTGGTTAACTCAAGGAGTTCCGCTGCAGTTGCCGGATCCGAGTTTTACCGTTATGACGGATGCCAGTCAAACAGGTTGGGGTGCATCATTAATCCCATTGGATTCGAGATGCCAGGGTCTTTGGGATCCGCAATTCCTGTGCAAGCACATAAACATCAAGGAAATGATGTCAATTTGGCTTGCGTTACGTCACTGGATGGACATTATTCACGATGCTCATGTCCAAATTCTATCCGACAATACGACAGTAGTGGCGTATATACGGAATCAGGGAGGCACTCATTCAGTTCCGTTGTTCAATCTAACGGAAAGAATCCTTCTGATTGCGCTAGAACATCACGTTCTTCTTTCGGTCCGTCACATACCGGGTCGTCTGAATGTGCTAGCAGACTCCCTTTCACGAAAGGGTCGCTTGTTGCCGTCGGAATGGACTCTCAACAAACAAGTATTCAATCAGATTTGCTACCAATGGGAACGGCCAATGGTAGACTTATTTGCGACACATCTCAACAATCAGTTGCAGACGTATGTGTCTCCGTGTCCGGATCCAAGAGCATTTGCAGTAGACGCTCTATCGATCCCTTGGGACGAAATGATAGGATATGCGTATCCTCCAGCGCCGTTAATTCAACAAGTATTGCTAAAGATAAAACAATCTCAATGCAAGATTCTGTTGGTAGCATCTCTATCGCCACAGAGACCGTGGATAAATCTACTCAGGTTCTGTTGTGGGACCTACCGCGAAAGCTTCCTCCACGGGAGGATCTTCTTTCGCAGGGGAAATCGCGCCAACTCCATCACAACCCGCAAGGTCTCAACCTTCACGTTTTTCCGTTGTGCGGTCCTTCTTGCATGGCAAGCACTTTACAGGACGAGCAGTGGACGCGATTTCCAACTGTAGGAGGACCTCCTCTTCGCTAAACTATGCGGCTAAGTGGAAGGTTTTTCGTCGTTGGTGTAGGGATCATTCTGTAGATATATTCGATCCCTCTATACCAGACATTGCAAATTTTCTAGTATACTTGTTTGACGAAATCAAACTGCAGCCTGTTACTATAAAGGGTTATAGATCTATGTTATCTGATACCTATGCACATCATGATAGTTTACAAATTTGATCTAATGTCTCTTTATCGAAGTTGGTTAGAAACTTTTCGATAAATAGATCCAGAACTCTTAGATTAATTCCTAAGTGGAATTTAGCTTGGGTTCTTCTTAAATTGAAGGAAAAGCCATTTGAACCTCTTGGGACAGTAGATTTCAAATTCTTATCTTATAAGACAGCTTTTCTCTTAGCTTTCTCTTCTGCTAGAAGAGTCAGTGAGCTTCATGCACTATCGGTGGATGATTCTCATTATCGTAGTGTTGGGAACACTATCACCTTCACTACTAATGTGGGTTTTTTAGCTAAGAATCAGGCTCCTAATAAATATCCGGAACCTATTGTTATTAAGGCTCTTCCGTCTTCAGACGGGCGTAGGCCTTTACTCTGTCCTGTTAGAGCACTACGTATCTATAAACAGAGATCTCAGTTTATCAGAAAGGGACGGAAATGTTTCTTTCTGTCTTTGATGCCTAATAGAAAGGACATTTCAGTCCATTCTATTGCTAGATGGATTCAGTTAACTATCCGTACTGCTTATGAAGATTTATCTTCTTCTCAGCAGTCTGTGCTTAAGATTTCTGCTCATGAAGTAAGAGCTCTTTCTACTTCCTGGGCTTATGCTAATAGTGTTGCTATTACAGATTTAATGAAGGCTGCTTATTGGTCTCAGCCATCCACATTTACAAATTTTTATCTCAGAAATATTGAGTCCATTTCTGGAGACTTGCATTGTTTAGGTCCGTTATCTGTTGCTCAGAATGTCGTCCACTAAACAGTTGCAACTATAGTTATGCAGGCTTTCTGTTCCGGCAGTGACTCCGTCCGGCTGCCCTCTTCGCTCTGGGCTATTTGACCCAGGGCAAGGGGAAGGGGGGGGGGGGGTGTTCCCTTAGGTCACCTGCTTTATAGTGAAAAGCAAGGGAATGCCTCCTCCAAGTCAGTATTTCTGAGTCGCTTCCGGGATGGTTTTAAAGTGTAATACTAATGTTAAATTTCATTCATGTCTTATTTTTAAAGTGTAGCTCGGTGTGAAGCATTTGTATATGTCAAGTGTCAAACGGGCTTTAATATACAATACTCGGACACTTTTAATTGACTATAAAAAGTCTCAATTCTCTGGACTACTTTATTTATTGGCTTACTTTAAAAATAATTAGTATAATGGGTTATACTGGATGTTAATAGAGAACATGAATGTTATTGTGCTCAATTATTAAGGGTAGTGTATCTTTCTAATTTAATATTAAATAAGAAAGATACATGTAAAGCCTAATACTCCTTTTCTCCTTAAGGGGTTACCTCTTTACTATATAGTTGAGCTTATTGGATTTTCCTCTATGTCCTAGGCCCTCCAGCCTGTTTACTATTCAGCTAAGTCTGGGTCATTGGTACAGTATAAAAATGTTAAAAAATTTATAGTAATTTATATATTTTTTATACTTACCAATGACCCAGACGGGGATGGCCCTCCCTGGAGTTGGGAACTCTTGCCTCCCCGCTGAGTACATAGCGCTGACCAGGCACTGCCAGTAAGAATGATAATTGGCGCCAATTTCGGGACGTCTGCATCACTGCGCATGCGTAGTATGGAGGTCCTTTAGGACATGATTTCTTTTTGTTTTGGATGCAAATTTTGGGGATTGGGGGGCAAAATTTGTGTTTGGCCCTGGTTTTGTTAGAGTTAGCACCAGCTAAGTCTGAGTCATTGGTAAGTATAAAAAATATATAAATTACTATAAATTTTTTAACTTTTTAGCTTTATGGGGGTATTGCTGCTCAACCAGCCCAAAACGGGTTAACGCTTGGTGTATTGCTTGGGTGCGGTGGGGGCCTGAAACCGGCCTATTTCATCAAAATTTCGATGTTTGGCAGCCTGTGGAGGGTTACCATATGCATCGCCTGATATGTCGTGTGTATCAAAGGGCGTGTCATAGACAGGTCTAGCAATGACGAATGTATAAAAAAAATCTACAAGACGTGTTTCGCGAAAGTGCCGATAAACCCCAATTTTGGCAGTTTTTTGCCAATTCTGAGGAAATAAGGGTTAAATCGAAAATTCCGCTTGGGTACATTTTTAGATTTTGTGCCCCTCTATGCATGTGCACAATTTCATGAAAATCGGTTCGAAAATGGCTTCTGAATCGTATGGACAAAATGTGTGGAAAAAAAAAAAAATAATAATAATAATCCGTAGAAAAACACTAGTCTTTTCCAGAGGGAAAAGCCTAATTAGACTATGACCTGAGAGCTTGAGCTTGTGGATATAAATTATGTTGCTTTTACAGGGAACTATACAGGTATTGAGGGATTTATTCTATGATACTATGTAGTATGCTTTTGATAGGCCACCATTCTATTGATTGTGTTATAAATAGCTTTGGTGCTGGGTAAATATATTTGACCAGCATTCTGTGAAGTGGACCACACTGTTTTGCTATCACCACCTATAGATTGCTCTCAGTTACACTTAACATGAGAACTTGTAAATTGTTCTACCTGTGTTAACTCTTTGTTAACTCCATGACAAAGCGTACAGGGAATTTCAAGTAGGATGCAACAGGGTTGTAATCTCGTTGAAATTCTCTGTCCATTTTTTGCCCTCAGAAGTAGAATTTCATCTGTTGAGAAAAAATGTATTAGTATTGCACCTCAGATACAATTTTCTTTGTTTTTCTCAGTTTAGTCCTGATCTTTTAATATTTTAATCATGAAATTTCTGTCCACTGGTATAAAAGTATCAAGCCTGCATTGCACTCTTATCATGACCATGTCGGTTATGCTATTTATATATTTGTTCCAGGCCACTACATTTACATAGAAACATCTGGGAAAAGGACAAATGCTTCAGCAAGGATACTTTCACCACAGTTAAGATTGAGTGGGGCTTGTTGTGTATCCTTTTGGTACCAGATGTATGGTCAGCATGTGAATCGTCTTACAATGAATGTTAAAAGAGCCGGTGCAAGAGCAGGACTTTCATACTGGACAAAGACTGGCACTCAAGGCCCACAATGGAAGAATGCATTGGTAGAACTGACTCCACCTAGCAATTCATGGCAGGTAACCATCATAACAAAAATTAAGCTGAAAAATAAGACTTTCCAATATTTATGTGTCCATTGAAAAGCTTTGGACCTTTTATTGAAATGTTTGGAAACAATTTTTATTCAAAACAAACATCTGAGTGCTATTGGATTACTATTTTATATTTCCTGTTTGATAAAACAGTACATAATGATGGGTTTATATTTCTATAGTCTGTTTTAACCCATGAGGGCCTAAATTCTAACTTTGATTTCTTTGATATACTCCAGAACATGTCTCTTACTTGCTGCATCTATGTTTATCTCTTAACCTGCTGAGTATTTTCAGAATATTTTTCATCAAATCTAGTCATGGCTGCTTTGAAGCAGCCATGATTAGATTTGATGAAAAATTCATCTAAATTTAACACGAGGGATCATTGGTGAAAAAAAAAAACTTTTAATTTACATGAGACAATTTGATTAAACACACCCATATTATACTAAATATCAGTGACAAGTAAAATCCTGTCGTGGGCAGGAATATGTACCAGCACCATGTAAGGAGTTATTTGCTCGTTAAATTCAAATTACTGAAGCATTGGTTTCTTAGTAGAGTAAAGACAGTACAGGTCTAAGATGGTTTTATTTGGGCATTTGTTTGAATGCATTTTTTCAAGACTTAACTGGCATTTGAAAGAAAATAAAGGTGACTTTACCTCCAATTTGGTGTGGTAAAAATTTTTTTGAGGTCCAATTTTGAAAAGGCCAACATTTTTTTCTGTGAAAAATATGATTTCAGCTATAACTAGATGGTTTTGAAATCATAAGCTAATTTCCAGAAGTCATGCATCAAAACACGTCCATCACAGAATGGGTTCAAAAATGCCTTTTAATATACTAAGCCACTGAATAATGCATCCCTTGTCATTTAAAAGCTGAGCGTATCTCACATCGGAATAACAGTCCTGTCCATTGACACCTAACTGTGACCAAACTTGTTGGAGTAGCTTCCCCAAATTTTCAGTGTTATTTGTAGGAAATCTGCTGAACATGATCATAGCATTTTGAACTCCTGAAAATGTTTTTAGCGTTTTTAATAAATATCTGAAGAATGATCAAACTCTGAAGTGACATAAAAATGTGAAAAATGGCAATAAATCGAAAAAAAATTAAAATCAGCTATATCTTTTAGTTTTTTTAGCTCTACAAAATAGTAAAATTTCGTGAGAATCCAACGTCAATGACAGCATCTTAAATTCAGTCATAACTGTTGGTAATTCCCAGGTCGTACCAACTTTTTAGATATGGGTTTTGTTGGAGATGATATAACCAAAATTTGAAAATATTAAAATGGCGTGCACTTGCACTCCCAGGCCTGAACAAAGTTATGAATTTTCATAGCTATATATGTAGTAATGAGGGAGTTATGCATGTCGCCATTTTAGGTTTTAAAAGCCAAAAAGTGATAAAACTTCATTTGAGGTAAAAATGCCAACAATGAGGATAAATAAAAAAAAACAAACAGCTGTCTCCAAATTTTTTTTTTTTAGCTCTACACTAAAATTTCACAAGAATCAGACATCATTTAATTTTTAGCTTATATAAGCTATTGCCATCACGCGTACGGAAGTCTGTAAGTCTGTTATTCTGTTCACATTTTCTTTAGCACAGGCTACACCCTGTAGTTCTTGTCCGATCACCACGAAAATTTCATATGCTGGTTCGTGGTCATGTCTAGATGAGAACATCTCCGTTCGGTCGCGATCAGTCAGCCGCAACAGGTATGCGAGCCCGAAACCCCAAAACCTTCAGCACAGTCTACAGGTATTTATGACAGGATTTCATTGTAACTTGGTAGGGTGACTCCGTATAAGGTCTAGATGAGAACGTCCCCTTTTGGTCTCGACCGGTCAACTGTGACAGCCACGCAGGCCCCAAAACCTTTAGCACAGTCTACAGGTCGTATTTATGAATGGATTTTATTGTAACTTTGTAGGTTGACTCTGTATAATGTCTAAATGAGAACATCCTATTTTGGCCGGGTTTTGTCAACCGTGACTGGCGCAGGGACACGTTACCTAGATTCCTTTAGCACAGACTGCAGCTTGCATTTATGATGGGATTTCATTGCAAATTTGTGGGTTGACCCAGTATAGTGTCTAGGTGAGAACATCTTATTTTGGCTGTAATCAGTCAACTGTGATGACCGCACAGGCACGTGACCAAGATTTGTTTAGCACAGTCTAAAGTAGATATTTATCAAGCGATTTCATTGTAACTTGGTAGGATAACTTTGTATGATGTCTAGATGAGACTGTCCTATTTTGGTCACGATCGGTCAGCCGTTACCTCTGCCTGGTCATGTGACCGAGATTCCTTTAGCAGGATAACTTTGTATGATATCTAGATCAGACTTTCTTATTTTGGTCATGATTGGTCAACCATGATAGCCAAACTGTCACATTAACCCAGGCCTCAATTTGTTAGTACAGTCTACACCTCAAATTATTCTTATTGAAAACATAGCATATAGGGAATTCTTGACTTATTTCATAATTCTTTCATAAACATTGAACATTATCCTTTTCATCGAACACTACACACAGTCAAGTTAAACTGCAATGTCATTGACACTTTCATTATGACTTTGATGTCAATAACATCACTCTTAAATTCGGGCATAACCATTGCAAATTTCTGAGATGTGCTCAAAACTTTAGATATGGTCTTTGATGGAGGTGAGATATGAGATATGCAAAGTTTGAAAGAGGGAAGCTTAATACAGGTATTGATATTAAAAGATGGAAAAAAAACGTTAAAATCGGTGTAATTTGGATAAAGGTTGGACTGTGATAGTGAAAAATGGAATTTCTCCTTATCTGTTAAAGTGAAAAAGTGTGGCAAATTTCATGAGCGTACATTATTTATTTATTTATTTATTGGTGTTTAAGGTCACATACTTATGCACAATGGCTAATCGTGACCGTGACAGTTTTACAGGTGGAGGAAGCTGGAGTACCCGGAGAGAACCACCGAGCAACGACGAGCAGCTGTCAGCTCTCCAACATCGTAACTCTGAACTCTGCACCACAGCACAGGCAGAGTTAGATTGGTTGAAGACATGCGCACCATCGACGTGCAGTACGCCTCAGTACACAGCGTCATCGTGCCCCCATGTAGGCAATCGGGGTGAAGTGCATGAGCGTACATCATTGAGAAATAACTTACAAAGAAAGTGTATTGTTTTACAATATGTATGTTTTCTGTTTATGACAATGTGACAGATTTTCTTTCCCAGAAGGATTGAAAATGGATTTGTCAAGTGATACTCCTTAATCCTTCAATTAATTCTGTGCAAAATTAACAAAAGGAATTGATTAAAAGGAATGGTGAAGAGGTGTTCTTCCTGCGATAGTCGGGGCACCATGATCAATACCCTGCTTAAAAAAAGACATAATTGATTTTATTGCCATTCCAAGATGAATTTTGCCTGCTGATTCCAAAACTGACGGACATTTTCAAATATTCAAGATGGCTGCCCAAAATAATTATTTTTCCAATAACATTGATATTATCACATAGACAGTATTTTTTAACGAAACTTGTGATTATATGCAGGACTCCTCTCTTCAGGTCCCATATACCATTGTCTTGAAAAATCCAAGTTGGTTGCCATTCAGTGACTAAAAATACCCTGTAATTAGGGAAAATTCAACAAAAAGGCCAAAATTAGTTGGTTTTTGCTTTCTTGCTAACACAGGGAGCTGGTTAACATTTCTAGATGGACAATTTTCGTTGATTCTGTGTTCAGCTGATGCTTTCCTGTCAACCATAGTGATGTCAGGGTATCTGACCCATTTCAGACCTACTCACAGGAAATATGTGGACTCCCAGATTGCACAGAATAAGGTATATTTTGAGGAATCCTATTTCTGCTCACTGAGAATTTGTATAAACATTCTTTTGAATCAAGGTTATTTATTCTGCAGCAATGTTGCAATTCAGAAAATCACAGGCATACGGATGACTTCACACTTGATGAGATCTGAAAACAGGAAGCAGATAATTTCCGTTGATTCCATATCTGGCTGATGCATCACTCAAAGATGTTTGTAGCTTCATTTGATCAAAAAGTAATAAAATATTTCCGTTTGCACACATATTAAGGTCTTTGTTTTTTGGTAAAACTAAGTAAGTCAGTAAAGTCAAATGATTTAATATGCATAACAAAGTCAAGTGCACTTGCATATCAATTGTTTTATGCTCAACTGAAATAGAAACACCATTGACAATGACATTCTTTTTAACCCAGCCAATCACTCATGACAACAACACTTTGTTTTGGTTTGTACACAATAAAACATTTCTTTGTTTAAAAGACAAGTTAGTCTCAGTTGATGGAATGCTGTAAGATAAAAATCTTTACCACCATGAGGAGTTTGAGATGTTGCATTGACTCTTGGCCTTGTCTCTGGCTCATGTAATGACTTGTCCTTCAGACTTGTCAATAATAATCTATATGAAAAGGACCCCGAGACCCCTTTCCAACAGTTTATTAAACTACATCATTCAAATGACAAAGTAAATATTGATGTCATTAAAAAAGAGATAAATTGAATGAATATTGAGGATAATTTGAGTAAACTTCCATCTTAGTTTCCTAAGTTCTGATATGATAATAAATGATTAATAACAGTGGTTCCATATTTCTTACGCACACAGTAGACACAGGACCTGACTGCTTGTTCATTTTGTACATTCCTGATGAATTGATCCCAGCAAGAGAAATGGAAGCTGAAATTATTTTATCTTTCTGTTGTGAATACTATTCGCTTCATTCTTTGCCTCTATTCTTCTCGGTTAATTTCAATAACAAATTATTTCACAGTTGACAAATATTGACCCTCTGCACACTTGTGTTGTAATATCCAAATTTTAGGATGCAAAATTTTCCTCATAATGCAACTAGGAATTTAACACATTCTGTTTTGCTTGACAGAGCTCATTCAGTTGGTTAAATTCTAAGTAACAATATCTGGAAAATTTTCAACTTTAAAATTCAGTATTTTGACATCAGTGTGCAAAGGGTTATAACCAGGCGTGTCAATTGGTACCTGTACCAGTACCAGTACTGCCGGTTCCATCATGCTGCAGCCGGTACTGGTACAGAAGCTTTTGTCCCGCCAGTACCGCGACAAAATTATTTTATGGGGAAATTCCTAATTGAACGAGGGTAAACGAGCTGATAATTGTGTATAGCACACTTGCACGCATTCTTTCAGCTTATTTGTGAAATGAACATATCAAAACACTCTAAAGATGCATGTTCTGTCTGCACCACAACCTCAATAAGGCCGGCCATTTTGACTTTACAAACGTGGCATCAAAGACAATAAAAGCGCCATCACTGGCTACTTCAAAGAAATTATTCTGTTGCAAATCAAAGTAATCATAAAGTGCGATGTTCGTGCTTTATGATTACTTTGATGTCGCCACTGAATAATTGGTACGATGCCATGTTTGTCTTCGCGATCTTGGGGACTGAGTCAGTTTAAATGCAAATTTCTGCCATCTGATAGTGATATGTCACCCAATTGTTGACTCGTCCCGGTACCGGTTTTGGCGGTACAGGCTCTATCCTGTCCCGGTACTGGTTATGTTGGTACCGGCAGTACTTTGACATGCCTGGTTATAACTGAACTGCTAGAAAATGTGACATGAATCCTGCCTATTTTGTGTCTTGGATTGCAATGTACTTCATATGCAAATGTAAAATTTAGTCCCCCACAATGTAGATCTTCTGTTTCTCAGGCCATTTTTTGTAAAATTGTATGTGGGCAGGCATTTTTTTTATTTTTATTTTATTTTTGTAATTATTTCTTTGCCATTAAAAGTTCATGTTCTTGGTTTGTTTAATGTTTTAGAACTCAAAATATAAAGAATAGCTTGGGTGGTGGGGGTGTATTGCCTTGTTACACTCAAGGGACAGATTTATCAAGTTTATTAAAAATATCAGACATAAGGCCTAAAGAAATTAAAAATCTTTCTTGGGCCCTCCCGCATGATCCTTTTGGCTCTCACATACTCTCTTTTTATAACAAATGCAAACTTGAAAAAATAAAAATAAAATGGTAATATGTCTGATATTTTACCCAAATTATTTATTTATTTATTGGTGTTTAAGGTTACATATTTCTGCACAATGGCTAATCATGACCATGACAGTTGGGTGGAGAAAGCCGGAGTATCCAGAGAGAACCACCCAGCAATTGCAAGCAACTGTCAGCTCCTCAACATACCGACTCCACACAAGCAGGGTTAGCATTGGTTGAAGACAGGTGCACCATCAACGTGCATTACACCTTAGTACACAATGCTACCGTGCCCCCACGTGTGCAATGGGGATGAAGTGTCTTGCCCACACCCCCTTTACTCAAGTTAATCAAATTATTGCTGGGTCAATGGGCGATATACCCCATCTTTACCCTATGTGTATCAGGAAATTAAAAAATCTTGTTTCTCAGGGCACCTCTTTTGTCATTGAAAATCTTCATTTCAATTTTGTTTTTGTCTGAAAATCTATTTTTAAGTTAGTACTTTATTTGAAACCATTACTTTTATTAAATGCTACCTTATCAAATAGTTGGAAATGTCAAAAAAACGTGTATTGATATCTATTGTCACAATAGATATGACAGAATATTTATCAACCTACCTTACAATTGTTTACTACAGGCTTGCACTACAGTGGAAGTCCCTAACTCGGAAAATATACTCTCTATTTTGATCTTTCCCAAGCGATTTGGGAAAGAAAAGTGAGGCAAAAGCACCATGAAAAAATAAGCCAAAACTGGGTTGGGTGCTACCGGCTCAGACCCAGAAGGGGAAGCTCTTCTCCAAGTACAACTCCACGACTTCCATTTGCCAGTGCGTATACATGTCGCCAATGACTCATTCTTTTTTCGTCCGCCATGTTGATGAGACGTCTTCTCAGCATTCGAAATCAGTGATCATCCTGGCTCGTTGATTGTGTGTTCCTGTGTTAAGTTGTTGGATCTAAGGATCCACTATTATCAGGACTGGGTTTTATTTATATTCTCGTTTATAAAATTCTTCACCATTATGTATTATCTTCTCTTCTCTGTGTCGCGTACGAATTTCGTGATCCATGCGGTTCGGACATAGAAATTTTTCACAATTTAATTTATGGTATCATTTTTAGCTTAACTTGACATAGTCAAGATAAGCTATTGCCATCACCTGTGCGGAAGTCTGTTAGTCTGTGAGTCTGTGACGTCTGTTCACATTTTCCTTTAGCACGGGCTACACCCCGCAGTTCTAGTCTGATCATCATGAAATTTCATATGCAGGTTTGGGGTCATGTCTAGATGAGAACGTCCCCTTTTGGTCGCGATCGGGCAACCGGTATGGCTGCCCGAGCCCAAAACCCCAAAACCATTAGCACAGTCTACAGGTCGTATTTATGAAGGGATTTCATTGTAACTTGGTAGGATGCCTCTGTATAATGCCTAGATGAGAACGTCCCCTTTTGTGCATGATCTATCAACCGTGATGGCTGCCAAAGCCCGAAACCCAAAAACGTTTAGCACAGTCTGCAGGTCATGTTTAATGTGGAGGGATTTCATTGTAACTTGGTAGGATGACTCCTTATGATGTCTAGATGAGAATTTGCCCATTTGGGCATGATCTGCCAATCGTGACAACTGCCCGAGCCCAAAACCTGAAAACCTTTAGCACAGTCTACAGGTCATATTTATTGAGGAATTTCATTGTAACTTGGTGGGTTGACTTCTTACAATGTGTAGATGAGAAAGTCCCCTTTTGGACGTGATTGGGCAACTGTGACGGCTACAGGAGTCCGAAGCCTTGATGGGTGCCCGAGCCCAAAAACTTTAGCATAGGCAAAAGGTCATATTTATGGAAGGATTTCATTGTAACCTGTTAGGTTGACTCCATATAATGCCTAGATGATGACATCCCCTTTCGGTTGTGATTGGTCAGTTGTGATGGCTACAAGTGCCCGAAAACCTTGAGCACAGTCTACAGGTCATATTTATGAAGGGATTTCATTGTAACTTCTTAGGATCACTCCAGATGATGCTCAGATGAGATTTCCCCTATGGTTGCGATCATTCACCCATGATGGCTGCCCGAGCACGAAGCCCAAAAACCTTTAGCACAGTCTACAGGTCATATTTACGAAGGGATTTCATTGTAACTTGGTAGGTTAACTTCATATAATGTCTAGATGAGAACGTCCCCTTTTGGACATGATAGGGCAACTGGGACGGCTAAAGGTGCCTGAAGCCCGAAAACCTTTAGCACAGTCTACAGGTCATATTTATGAGGGGATTTCATTGTAACTTGGTAGGATGACTCCAAATAATGTCTAGATGAGAACGTCCCCTTTTGATTGCAATCATTCAGCCTTGATGGGTGCCCGAGCCCAAAAACCTTTAGCATAGGTAAAAGGTCATATTTATGGAAGGATTTCATTGTAACCTATTAGGTTGACTCCATATAATGCCTAGATGATGACATCCTCTTTTGGTCGTGATTGGTCAGCTGTGATGGCTATAAGTGCCCGAAGCCCAAAAACCTTGAGCACAGTCTACAGGTCATATTTATGAAGGGATTTCATTGTAACTTCATAGGATCACTCCAGATGATGCCCAGATGAGATTGTCCCCTTTGGTTGCGATCATTCAACCATGATGGCTGCCCGAGCCCGAAGCCCGAAAACCTTTAGCACAGTCTACAGATCATATTTATGAAGGGATTTCATTGTAACTTGGTAGGTTGACTTCATATAATGTCTAGATGAAAACGTCCCCTTTTGGACATGATTGGGCAACTGTGACGGCTTCAGGGGCCCAAAGCCCGAAAACCTTTAGAACGGTCTACAGGTCATAATTATGAAGGGATTTTATTGTAGCTTGGTAGGATGACTCCAAATAGTGTCCAGATGAGAACGTCCCCTTTTGATCACGATCATTCAGCCTTGATGGCTGCCCGAGCCCAAAAACCTTTAGCATGTCTGTAGGTCGTATTTATGGAAGGATTTCATTGTAACTTGTTAGGTTGACTCCATATAATGCCTAGATGATGACATCCCTTTTTGGTCGTGGTTGGTCAACTGTGATGGCTACAGGTGCCTGAAGCTCGAAAATCTTGTAATGGCTACAGGTGCCTGAAGCCCGAAAATCTTGAGCGCAGTCTACAGGTCATATTTATGAAGGGATTTCATTGTAACTTCATAGGATCACTCCAGATGATGTCCAGATGAGAATGTTCCCTTTTGGTTGCGATCATTCAACTATGATGTCTGCTCAAGCCTAAAGCCCGAAAACCTTTAGCACAGTCTTCAGATCATATTTATGAAGGGATTTCATTGTAACTTGGTAGGTTGACTTCATGTAATGTCTAGATGAGAACAGCCCCTTTTGGACACCATTAGGCAACTGTGTTGGCTACAGCGGCCCAAAGCCCGAAAATCTTTAGCACAGTCTACAGGTGATATTTATGAAGGGATTTCATTGTACCTTGGTAGGATGACTCTAAATAATGTCTAGATGAGAACGTCCCCTTTTGGTCTCGATCATTCAGCCTTGATGGCTGCCCGAACCCAAAACCCCAAAACCTTTAGCATAGTCTATTGGTCATATTTATGGAAGGACTTCATTGTAACCCGTAAGTTTGACTCCATATAATGCCTAGATGATGACATCCTCTTTTGGTCGTGATTGGTCAACTGTGATGGCTTCAGGAGCCCGAAGCCTGAAAACCTTGAGCACAGTCTACAGGTCATATTTATAAAGGGATTTCATTGTAACTTTGTAGGATCACTCCAGATGATGCCCAGATGAGAATGTCCCCTTTTGGTTGCGATCATTCAACCATGATGGCTGCCAGAGCTCAAAGCCCAAAAACCTTTAGCACAGTCTACAGGTCATATTTATTAAGGGATTTCATTGTAACTTGGTAGGTTGACTTCATATAATGTCCAGATGAGAACGTCCCCTTTGGATGCAATTGGGAAACTGACGGCTACAGGGGCCCGAAACCCGAAAACCTTTAGCACAGTCTACAGGCCATATTTATAAAGGGATTTTAATGTAACTTGATAGGATGACTCATTTTGGAATAATTTCACTGTAACTTGGTAACTTTTGTTGATATACGTTAACTGTGAGGGCCACATATATTAACTGTGAGGTCATATTAACCCACCCCTCAGATCTTTAGTACAGTGTACACCTCATATTATTTTTATCATAAACATAGCATACAGGGAACAGAAATGAAGATATTCCCAATTATCATAATTCTTGTCTTATTTCATAATCCTTTCATAAACATTGAACATTATCCTTTTCATCAAACACAACACACAAGTTAAGCTACAGTGTCATTGACACTTTCATTGATATTGTTAATTGTGTTGGAGTTAGGTGTCAGTGGGGTGCTTCTTAAATAGAATTTCTTCTCTCAGTTGAGAGTGGTCCTTTTGTTTTTTGGGTCCCTGTCGACTGTCTGGGGTCTGTTGTGTTCCCGCCGGTCCATTTTCTTCTGTCACCTTTCTCTCTTTGTTGGGGGTGTTCTTCTGTCATCTGTTGAATTCACCTTCTTCTCTGCATCTCTCACTTCTGTCATACCCAGGACTATTCCTTGTGGGCAATGCCTTCTACCTAAGCATGTGGACGATTCACATGCTTCATGCTCTTCCTGCAATGGGTGTTCTGCCGATTGACCCTGTGGGCTATGTGGATCGTGGTCATCCACTTTTTGGGCATCTGTGAACCGTGTTGTGCGTTCTCGTGGCCGTGCCCCCCGCACCCGTGGGAAAGGGGAACGCTGCCATTTGGGTCTCCCGATACGACCACGTCTGGTGAGAGTTATTCCTCCTCCCTGGGGGATGTGCAGTCTTTTCCTGTGGTGGATACTGCGGGAGCTGTTGAGTTGTCTGGTGAAGAGATGCCTGTTCCGGGACTGCGGTCCCTCTCCAGTCGACATCTGAGGCTGTCACTATGGTTGTGACTCCTTCGGAGCCGAGCGTGCTCTCTCCATAATTCCACCAGCCTCAATGACTCCCGACGTATCTGCTACTACTGCTGTTCCGTCTGCTACGTCATCGGTTATCTTTTCGTGCTTATCCCTGCAGGGGTCTGCACGGATGTCTGACAGTGTGGACGTGGGATATTGGCCTCAGCCTTCCCTGACTTCAACTCGGTGAAGCTGGAAGGGGCTTCCGGTCGAACCCTCTACTGTGGTCTCTTCGCCGTCGAGCACCACAGTTTTTTCATTGGATTCAGATGTTCATGGTGGGGCCACTATGAGCTCCGTGGCATTTCCGTCCACGCACTCTTGTCACATGGCCAGTTTTGCGCGACCCACGCCTTTTGTGCAATCTGGACCTTCTGTCCCTGAGAGGTCCACGGCGACTCTCCTGAGTTCCCGCTCTGTAGATCCTTGGGGTATGTCATACCTCTATAACGTCTGCCTTCAGATGTTTTGGCTGCCACCGTCGCCCCACTTCTGGTGTATTTTATGGATGATTACTCTTCACTTTTGTTAAAAGGGTCAGGAGTGAAGCCACTTTGCCGGTTCGTTCCCACGTTGAACCTGCCGACACGGGTAGTGAGCTTAGGGAGACCCTCTCCTTGCTCACTCAGGTTCTGTCCAAGAGCCTTCCCGTTGATTCCAGTGAGGTGACGAGTGGTTTCCAGTCGCCCCCTATGGCGCAGCCTCCCGGGATTGGAAACAGGCTGCTTTCTGATCCCCCTGGTGTGCCTACACCATGGGAGGCGTCGGCTGGTTTGCCTATGATGGGCTATGTGTTTTCCATCTCAGGGGATGAGTCCGACATACCTGACGTCGAGAGCCAACAGTTTTCTGACTTGGGGGCAGCTCTTGACTTTATTTTGGGTTCCTTCCAGATCTCAAACTGTCAAACCAGCCGAAGTGTCAGCCAGGCCTCGATCATCAGTCGCGTGCCTACAGCCTGTGGAGCAACCTGCTTCTGGGTAGCTTCGACCATGCCAGTCGGACCAGGACTCTAACTCCCTCTGGCTTTCCAAGCTCAAATCGGCCGTTATTCCTATGGGGACTTTGGAGTCCGTGTTGGGCTTATTGAGAGAGATGCTGGGCATGCTTTCTCTCTCAGATTACGTCGTCTCTGCCTTAGCTGCTTATCGGCCCCCAGATAAGTTTGACGACGTACAGGCTTCTTTGCGTGTGCTGGCCAAGGCACTCATGCATCTTACTCACACACATGCCTGTAACACGGCTAACTTGGAATTAGTTCGCAGGGACACTGTGCTGGACACAGGCCATTCCCTTCCTGAGGGGCTGCACGCTGCTCTTCGATCTGCTTCTTTGGCAGGTCTGCAACTGTTCCATGGTTCCGTGGTGGCGGTCCGGGATGACGTCCTACGTAATTCCAAAGATCAGCTGCTGCTTCGTCAGCTTGATCAGCCTTTTGTTGGAGGTAGGGGCCATTCAAAGCCTAACAAGTAACCTTCTGCTACCGGTGCGAAGCAACCGGCTGATCCTCCTGCCACTGCTTCTACTTCTTATTCACGAGGTAAGGGTAAGCGTCGGCAGGCTAGAGGGAAGACTCAGGATTCTTTATATAGCAGAGGAGGTGGTTTCTCCTCTCGTGGGCCTCATTGGGGCTCTAAATGAAGGTCCTCACCTTGATTCGTCCCAGGTTGGAGGAAGGATATCAGAATTTGCAGACCATTGGGCCACCATCAAATCCGATCCTTGGGTGTTAGATGTTGTTTGGTCTGGCCTGCGAATATCCTTCCGGAGGCACCCCACTCTGTCAAGAGTGCTTATTCCAACTCCATTTCCTTCAGACGTTTCACGTCAGGAGCTTTTGTCCACAGAGATAGACAATCTCCTAGCAAAGGGGGTGATCGAGGTCGTCAAGAACATTCAGTCAGTGGGGTTTTATTCCTGCCTGTTCTTGGTGCCGAAGAAGGTTGGCCAACTCCGACCGGTTATCGATTTGAGTATCCTGAACCAGTCTATCATTGCTCCCAAGTTCAGCATGGAGACTTTCAGGTCGGTTCGCCGTTCCATTCACCAGGGAGATTTCACTTCCAGCATCGACCTGCGAGACGCTTACTTTCACGTTCCGATTCATTGGACATCGCAAAAGTATCTCAGGTTCGCTTTTCTGGGGCGAGTTTACCAGTTCAAGGCCATGCCTTTTGGCCTCAACCTGGCTCCTTGGGCCTTCACCCGACTGATGTCGCATGTGATAGCCTTCCATCGCACACAGTCCAGGGTGACTTCTTCGGCATATCTAGACTATATCCTCCAGAGGCATTCCAATCCTGCCTTTCTGGAGTCGGATGTCGACACACTTTTGAGCCTGCTCATGTACCTAGGGTTCAGAGTCAACGAGGAGAAGTCGGACCTGGTCCTTTCTCAGTCGCTTTTTCATCTGGGGATGGACATCCATACTCAGTTCAATACGGTAGTGGATCCCTGGGTAAGGGCTGTGATTCTATCAGCTTTTGCTCTGACTCTGTCCCAGTCCACGTCTGCGACAGCTCGGAGTATTCTCCGGCTGCTCGGTCTCTGCGGTTCGGTGACGGATCTCATTCCTCTAGGTCGGCTGCTTGTCAGACCTCACCAACACTTTCTGCTCAGTCGTTGGAGGCCGAATGTCGATCCTCTGGATCTGGTGCTTCAGTTACCAGACTCTCTTCATCCTCACCTTCTTCCCTGGATGGATGTTCAGTGGATTATGCAGGGGGTTCCGTTGGACTTACCCATATCTGGTCGTGTTCTGACAGCAGATGCCAGCGATCTCGGATGGGGTACGACATTGGATCCTCTAGGTCTTTCCCTTCACAGGGCGTGGGACCAGGATCAGACAGCTCTGCACATCAACCAGAAGGAGCTTCTTGCTCTTCTTCTGAGTTTCCAGCAGTGGATCCCTCACCTTTCGAATCGCCAGGTCCTTCTGTTGTCTGACAATTCGACAGTGGTTGTTACATTCGGAACCAGGGCGGCACGCACTCGGTTCCCATGTACGAATTGGCTCGGGATCTTCTACTGCTCGCTCAGGATGTCAATTCTGGGGTGTTGGTTTGTCACATTCCTGGTCGTCTGAACGTCATTGCCGACTCCCTGTCCCGACGAGACAGGGTCATTTCCACCGAGTGGATGCTCCACCGGACAGTGTTCCAGTCTCTTTGCGATCTCTGGGGTCGTCCCCACATCGATCTCTTTGCGTCTCGTTGGAACCATCAGGAGGACACTTTCGTGTCCCCGTGTCTAGATCCTCTGGCTTTTGCCGTGGACACTCTGTCACTCGATTGGAATGGTCTAGTCGGCAATGCCTTCCCGCCGGTTCCGATTCTGCCTCAGGTTCTAGCCAAGATTCGAACCTGCAGTTGTTGAATCATTCTGATTGCTCCCCTGTCGCCTCAGTGGGTGTGGATCAATCAGCTCCGGTCTCTGCTGGCGGCGTTTTCGGCACATCGCCCTCTACATTTTGACCTTCTTTGCCAAGGTCACCCGAGGAGGTTTCATGTCGACTCGACTTCATTGTGCCTTCACGCATATCTTTTGTCAGGTACTGTCTCCTCCATAGAGGTTTTTCGAGGTTTTTCGAGATGAGCAGTGGAGTGCATTTCTTCTTCAAGGAGGCACTCCACTGGTTTAGCCTATGCGGCTAAGTGGAAGGTCTTCTGTCAATGGTGTGCTGATCACTATGTTGATTATGCCAATCCTTCGATATCACAGATTGCGGAGTGTCTGGTATATCTGTTTGATTCTCGAGGTCTCCAGCCTGTTACCATCAAGGGGTACAGGTCCATGCTTTCGGAGACCTCTTCGTATGTGGGGAAGCGTCGTATCAGCACTAATCCATACCTTTCCAAGCTTGTTCGGCACTTTTCCTTGAAAAGGCCTAGGACTTTGCAGCTTACTCCAAGATGGAATCTTTCTTGGGTGCTGCTTTGCTTGGGGGAGGGGGGGGGGGGGGCATTCAAACCTTTATCCCAGATTTCTCACATACAAGACAGCTTTTCTGATGGCTTTTGCTTCAGCCAGATGGGTAAGTGAGCTTCACACCCTCTCAGTTGACCCAGCTCTCCCAACAGTGTTACGTTTTCCACTGATTTCTTCTTTTCTGGCCAAGAATCAGAAACCAGAAACTACTCCACCTCCTATCTGTATCAGGGCTCTTCCTTCTGTTGAGGGTAACTGCTCGTGCAATTCGCATTTATCTTAATCGGACGCAGTTCATTAGGAAAGGCAGGAAACAATTTTTTCTGTCTCTTATTCCTGGTTGACAGAAGATCTCTCCTCAATCCATTTCTCGATGGATTTGTCTTGCTATTCGCATGGCTTACCCTCGCCTAGCGACTGGCGATTGTATTACCAATCGTATTTCTGCCCACGAGGTGCGTGCATTGTCTATCTCTTGGGCTTATTTTAACTCTGTCAAGTTGTTGGATGTTATGCATCAAAATAGAGAGTATATTTCCCGAGTTAGGGACTTCCACTGTAGTGCAAGCCTCTAGTGAACAATTGTGGTAGGTATAATAAGAAAGGAAATTTACTATAAAATTTAAATTTCTCTGGCATTTGGATATTTTCAATGCATTTAACTGGTAGAGTGCTAAATTATTTCTGGCCATCACAATTTATTCTCCAGTCTTTGCCATGTTGCAATTTGTGGGAGAGTGCCAAGGCAAATCGATACAGTTGAAATAATTTCACTTCAAAGATGATATGAAGCACACCGATAGAGTATGAAGCCTTTGAATTGATGTACCTGCACTTCTGAATAAAGCCCGAATATGGGCTTCCAGCACGCTACCAATTAAAAAATGTTTTAATAGTAATTCAACATTGCAATACCTATTAAAACATATCTACTGTTTTTGAGTATGTACCAGAATTATTTCTGTCATGACTGTAATGACATCTGAGTTTTCACTCATGACTTTTCAGTTACTCATAAAAATTTATATTTTTCCTGAAGTAACTCATGAGATAATTCTGGCATCTACTCAAAAACAGTGGGTATCCTCTATGTACTTTGAAATGACCATAACATACCATTTTAGGTTGAATTTGAAGGTCTTCGGGGAAATGGATATCAAGGTGATATTGCTCTCGATGATGTAATGGTGTACAATGGAGCTTGTCCTGCTCCAGGTGAGTGTGTTTATATTTCATAAATGTTTATGCCCAACTTAGTTCATGTGGCATATAGTGATTGAAGTGTGGGTGAGTAGGTAGGTGAGTGTGTCCAAATCAATATCTCAAAAACTATTGGGTATACATTCATTGAACTCTGAACAATTATAAAGGACAATGTGAGGATATATCATGCAGCATAGATGGGTCCTTAATTTTACGGTCAAGATCTCATTCAAAGCCACACTTAAAGTCTCTTGGTATTCGTGTCTCAGCCATAACTCAGAAACTAATCAAACTTCAATTATCAGCTTTGATACATATGTTAAAGACAGTCTGAAAGTGTGTGTGTGTGTCACTTATAATAGTTAATTTCATATCTTCAGTGGTTGGGTTATACCTTAGTGCCATATTTTGAAGGTCATAAGTCATGTCTGTACGCTCACTCATAAACTATTGGAGCTACCATCAAACTTCACACAATTATAGAAGACAATGGAAGGATGTGTCACACACCATAACTGGGTCTTTAACTCAGAAATGCATTGAACTACAATCATCAAACTTTATACAAATGTTATGGACAGTCGGAAGGTGTGTTACATGTAATAGTTGCATTTGTATGTTCAAAGTCAAGTCATACTTACAAATGTTGATTGTCACAAGTCTTATCTCAACCATAACTTAGATTTGGTAGGGGCTACCATCAGCAAACTACACAATTATGCAGGAAAATTGTGGAGGTGGGGGGATGTTTGACACACTGTATTGGGTCCATGACATGATGGTTAAGGTCAAATTTCAGGATCATACTTTGTTGACTTTTGTGTCGACCATTCAATCCTGATCAGTGGTAACTATGTTGTGTCCGTTGGCAAACTACTTAATTCTGATTTCCCATGTTGGGGCATGGTGGTGGTGTGTACTAAGACGTACTGCACATCAACTCCAACTTCTAATAACTGTGATTGTGCAGAGTTAGTAAGTTATAGAGTCTAATTATTGTTCACCATTGCTTGGTGGTTCTCTCCAGGTACTCAGGCTTCGTTCACCTATAAAACTGTTCAAAACAATGTGATCATGACTGTTGAAAGCAATGTTAAACCCCAGTAAACATACAAACAAATAATAGCACCTGGTAGAAGCTAATTGGCATCATGTTATAAGGTTATAGGTATTATTATTAACCTTTTTAATACAACTTTCATATGTAACTGACAAGTACTAAAATTTCTGTCGATTAGTACTGGAAAAGTACGGGAATTTCACTTAAAAAATTGCGTACAAACCCTATAAAAGGCACTCTAATGAACTGTAATAATAAACTAAATCCCTTTGAACAATATACTATTTGCTTCTGGCTTCATTTGAAGCACATTCTGAGAATATTATTATAAATAAAGCCAAATATGAACCCTGTGCAATCTACCAATTAAATGAAGAGTGACCATTTTAACTGTCAAAAAACTGAAATTGCACTGTTATTTTGCTAAACCCTTCAGTTATCTGTAGCAAGAAACAAGTTAAATTTCAAATGTGTAATATTTCATCATACATAGGAAAAGATGAAGTATGTTGATGCTTAACGATTGGAATTTGATTCTGTCCTCCCAATTTTCAGTTATTTGAGTATTTTTCTTCATACCCTGCAGGGATTTCGTCTTTAGTAGTGAGCTGAATCAATTTGTGTGTATTGAGATGTAACTGGTTTATAGGTGAGATAATAGCTGTTGGGTTTCTCCAGTACTTAGCAGTGAGTGAAATAAAATGGAAACCAAAATGTGTAGATATTTAACACCTCATCTAATATTTTTATACTGTACCAATGACCCAGACATAGCTGGTGCTAACTCTTAAAATATAGGGCCAAACACAAATTTTGCCCCCCAATCCCCAAAATTTGCATCTAAAACCAAAGAAAACATGTCCTGAATGGCCCTCCACACTTCACCTCTACTGCGCATGCGCAGTGTCAAGGACGTTCCGAAATTGGCGCCATTAATCATTCTTAGTTTGGCCCTTCATCAGTTAACATCTGACTGATCTTTGTGCTTGTAAATCTCAGTTTAAATGATGCCAGACACATAAATATTAGTGAAATGGTGATTCTAAGGAGGATATAGAAGGAGGAGAGGAAAAATGTGTGACAGAAAATTATCAGGGCTGTAACTTAAAATTTTTTAATGAAATTATGTTAAGTTACCTATTTTCGAGGCAGCAGCCATTTTGTTGTCATTCTTGTTATCAAGTTACACTGATTTTTCAGTGTTTTCCTCTCTCCCTTTCCTTTAAGTCCCCTCTTGCTATTCTCCCATGCTTTTGGCATATTTTCTGTAATTATTATTACTAAAATTTCTTGGGAGTTTTAACTGAATAACAGAATGAATTCTGTTCTTTTCCCTATGTTTACATCTTCACCTATGGGTGGTTAGGCGTTGTGTTCTGCATCTACCATCTGATGTTCAGCAGTTTCTTCCCTGGAAGTCTCTGTTTTGCATCAGATAGTGTATTATTGGTAACTGATTTTGGGCCTGGGTGCCTGGAGTCTTATTTTAGTGTTTTTACACTTATTGTTTACATTTACAACAGCCCTCTGTGTGAGGGGGGATTTCTTGAAAATAATATCTTGATGTTAATTTAATCATAACTAGATACATTATTATTGTTCGTAAGTGTTGCATAAATTGTTTAAAATATTTTTAAAATTTTTGTCCACACTTAGGCTTGGGATCCATTGGGGCTCAACGTTACTTTTCAGAAACTTGGGCTGTTCTGAAAAAATATTTTTTCAAAATATTTTGATTTCAATTATTTTTTCTATGTTAATGGATCATATTATTATGTATTTTGATTGTCAGGGGTTGGTGCGAGTACCAGGACTTTGTTTTCTTTTCACATTGAAAGGATTTTGATCAATTGTAATAAGAGGAAGTCTTCCTCTGACTTTTATAATCATTCTATATGTAGTCAGTGTACTCGCACTAACTCCTGTTCTGTATGTGATGATTTCGATGATAACATGGGAAGTGTATGTCACGGTATGTTAGTGGGGAATTGGACATTCCGGTCCTTTCCCCGCAGGGTCACTCTACTTTATCAATTTCTATTTCAGACGATCAAGATTAGGGTGATGTATCCGTGATGTCTTCCAACAGTGTGCCTCCGTCGTCACAATTAATGAAGGGCTAGCGGAAAAGTGCTCATATAAATACGCCATTTGCCTAAGAGGACCCTAGTAGGTTCGACGGCCTTTGACGTCCGCTAGCTCACCCGGTGTAGCGTCCATCGAATGGTTCGGCAGCCGTTTTCGTCCGTTGCGGTCTAGAAGGAGTTTTGGGGTTATGCAAGCACTATAAACCAACCAATTGCACACTCAGTGACGGCGGATTAGAGGGAGAACGGAGGAAGCCTTTTAGTCCGGTTCCTAGCTCGTTCAGGTCCATCCGGACGGCGAGCGAGAGAGGCCCCTCTCTCATACAACAACATCTGGCCCCAGATGTTGTGGTACAAAATGTTTCGCATTCGGAGCATACGTCCGCCGCTCGGGACACTCCGACATATAGTCAGTCCGGAGAGACTGTCAATAAGGCTTCCTCATTCTCATGGTAGCGCACACGACCGCTCTTGGCTACGTGACCTCGGATATCCAGTCAGCTTCACCAGTCAGAGAATCATCGGCGACCAGGTCACACCATCCGGTAGCCAGGGACACGAGGCCTGCAGACTCCGGACGTTCGCATAGGAAAGTGTGCGGGAGTCAACGTACACGGAGCTTCCGGCGGCAATGCATCGTAAGACTGCTACTGCACAGGCCTCGGGGATGGACGTGCTATCCTAAATAGCACAGCTTATCGCAGCATCCCAGCAACAACTGAATCTGTCGCATAATGTATTATCCGACGATGCTGGGTCGGGGCGCTCCGCGGAAGCGGGTACGGATGTCCGAAAATTTCATCCGGTCCGACGGGATACCGAAAGGGATTCGGAGGATTTCGAGCTTTCCCTTTCGGAACAACATATGCTGTTGTGTATGTCATCTGACTTGATCTTCTACAGGTTCTTTCGTCGGACCAGAATGCTGCGATGCTGGATAAGAAACTGATAGCGTCGGTGGACTTAGAAATTTTTGGTTCAGTTCAGGGACATCGTCCCTCAGTTCCGACATAGTCCAATAATGTCACACAAACTTTCGAATTATTGAACGACGCTATATATTTATTATTATATGCTTGCTATGACCAAGCATTTCTGGTTTCTTGTTCGCAAAGTTACGGAGATGTCTTTCAAAAGTGTGCCTCTGTCGTCATAGTTAATGAAGAGCTAGCGGCAATAAGTGCTCATGGAATATGTCTATCGCCTAAGAGGTCCATTGTAGGATCGACGGAGTGACATTCGCTAGCTCACCCGGTGTAGCGTACATTCATCGAATGGTTCGGCTGCCGGGTTCGTCCGTTGCGGTCTAGGAAGGAGATTTGGGTGATGCGAGCACTATAATAACTTTAGTACTCACCCAGTGACGGCGGATTGAGGACAGATCGGAGGAAGCCTGTTAGTCCGGTTCCTGGCTCATCCAGGTCCGTCCGGGCTGTGAGCGAGAGAGGTCCCTCTCTCGTCCAACAACATAGGGGACCGCATGTTGTGGTTCAGATATTTTACATTCGGAGCATATGTCCGCCGCTCGGGACGCTCCGTTACATTGACAGTCCGAGAGACTGTCGATAATGCTTCCTCATCCTCACAGCAGTGCACACGACCGCACATTGGCTACGTGACCTCGAGTATCCGACCAGTTTCGTCATTCAGTGATTCCACGGTGAACAGGTCACGCCATTCGGTAGCCAAGGGACACAAGGCCTATACACTCCGTTCGCTCGCATAATAGTAGTATGCACGGGGCAACGATCACGGAGCTTCCAGCGGCAATGCATCGTAAGACCCCTTCTCCACATGCCTCAGTGACGGATGTGCTATCCAAGTTAGCACAGTTTTTCGCAGCATCCCAGCAATCGACAGTTTCTCGGTCGGATCAGGAATTATCCGACGGCGCTGGGTCGGTGCGGTCCGCGGTTGCATTAGGTTCGGACGACCGAACGCTTTATAGGGTCCGACAGGATGGCGAAAGGGATTCGGACGATTTCGAGTTTTCCCTTTCGGAACATCGGAAGCTGCCATACATTTCTTCCGGCATTATCTTCCAGTGGTTGTTCCTTCGGACTACATTGCTGCGATGTTGGATAAGAGACTTATAGCGTCATTGGACACGGAATTTTGGATCGGTTCAGGGACATTGTCCCTGACTTACCGACACAGTCCAATAATGTCATTAGAACATGTGTATTATTTATCGACGCTATATATATATATAAGCTTGCTACCAAGCATGATAGTTTAGTTTCTTGTCCGTAATGCTCAATTCTGCCTTTTATCATTTATAGGAATAATTTATTTTGGCAGAACAGGGCATATCGAGAGTTCATATGCGTCTAGACGGCGTGGGTAAAGACTGCAAATTATCTTTTTCGCCGTCTATGTCTTTTCCAACCACAATGTTGGAAACGACAATGATGTCTAATAGACTTAACTTAGATGCTTTATGATACTTAATCCACCTTACTGAGGCGTTATCATTACGTCTTCAAGAGGAAGAATTCCGGGATATGATCCTCAATGTGATTTCTTTTGAGGGCAGTAGTTTGTTCACGTATAACTCCACCCTTCAGTGGCTACCTGGAGTTGGTTAGACGTGACGCATCCCTAGCTACATCCACGCGCGTAGATAGTAAGGTGAAGAACTCTCTCAGAGTCGCTTCGGTCTCAGAGAAGCTTCTCTTCGACGGCAGCTTTTCAGCAATCCATGAATTGCTCGATTTACACGTTCTCTTGTCTATCTACTGTAGCAAGAGATTCAGACTGGGGCAAACATTCAGTGGTTGACTCAGAGAGTGCCACTGCAGTTGCCGGATCCGAGTTTTATAATTATGACGGTTGCCAGTCAAACAGGTTGGGATGCAATATTGATCCCAACGGATTCGAAGTGCCAGGGTCTTTGGGTTCCGCAGTCTCTAGGCAAGCACTTATCTTCCACGGAATAATGTTTTTTAGGCTTGCTTTATGTCATTGGATGAACATTATTCAGAAACGCATGTCCAAATCCTGTCCGATAATACGACAGTAGTGGCGTATCTCCGGAACCAGGGAGGCACTCATTCGTTTCCGTTATTCAATTTAATGGAAAGAATCCTTCTGTTTGTTATAGTACACCAAGTTCTGCTTCGGTCCGTCATATTCCGGGTCGTCTGATTGTATTACCGGACTCCCTTTCACTTATGGGTCGCTTGTTGCTGTCAGAATGGACTCTCAACAAACAAGTATTCAATCAGATTTGCTATCAATGGGAGCACCCAATGATAATTTTTATACGACACAACTTGCTAATCAATTGCAGACATATGTGTTTACATGTCCGGATCTCTGAGCTTATGTTGTTAACGCTCTATTGATCTAATAGGACGGAATGATAGGATATGCGTATCCTCCTGCGCTGTTGTTTCAGCAAGTATTGCTAAGATAAACATCCACAATACATTTCTGTTGATAGCATCTCTGTCTTCACAGAGACCGTGGGTAAATTTACTCTGAGGTCTACTGTGGGACTGAACGAGAAAACTTCCTCCATGAGAGGATCTTTTTTCGCTGGGAAAAATCGTGTCATCTTCATCACAACCCGCAAGGTCTCAACCTTCACGTATTCCGTTGTGTGGTCCTTATTGCATTGTAAGCATTGTACTGGACGAGCTTTGGACGCGATTTCTTACTGTAGGAGAACCTCTTCTTCGCTATACTATGCGGCTAAAGTGGAGGCTCTTCCGTCGTTGGTGTAGGGATCACTATGTTGATATTGTTGATCCCTCCATACTAGTCATTGCAACTTTCTAGTATACTTGTTTGACAAGATCTACTGCAGCCTGTTACTATTAGAGTTATAGGTTTATGTTATCTCATACCTATGCACTCTATGATAGTTTACAATTGAGTCTTATGTCTCTTTATCTAAGTCAGTAACTTTTCGATAAATAGACTTAGAATCATTAGATTAAATTTCTATACGGAATTTAACTTCGGTTCTTATTTAGCTAAGTAATCATTTGAGCCTCTGGAAACAGTAGTTTTCAAATTCTGACCTTTTAGACAGTAATTCTGTTGGCTTCTCTTTTACTGAAGAGTCAGTGAGCTTCATGCACTATCAGTGGATGATTCTCACTTTCGTAGTTTCGGAATCACTACTTCCTTTACTATTTAGGTTGGATTTTTGCATAAGAGTCAGGCTCCTAATAAATATCCGGAACCTATTGTTATTAAGGTCCTTCCGTCTTCGTACGGGCATAGGCCTTTACTCTGTCCGGTTAGAGTTTACGTATTTATAAACAGATATCTGTTTATTACTAAGGGCGTAAGCTTCTTCTGTCTTTGATGTCTAATAGAAGGACGTTACGCTCCATTCTATTGCTAACGGATTCAATTAACTATCGATACTGCTTATGGTATATCATTGACTCAGCAGTTGTGCTTGAGATTTCGGCTCATGAAGTAAGAGTTCTTCTACATCTTGGGCTTACATTAATAGTGTCGCTGTTATAGATTTTTGAAGGCTGCTCATTGCGCTCAGCCATCCACATTCATGAATTTTTATCTCAGAAATATCGAGTCCATTTCTGGAGGCCTCTATTGTTAGGTCTATTATCTACTGCTCAGAATGTCATTCACTTAACAGTTGCTACTATAGCTAGGTAGGCTGTCTGTTTTGGCAGTGTCTCCGTTCTGCTGCCCTCTTCGCTCTGGGCTATTTGACCCAGGGCAAGAAAAAGGGGGGGGGGAGGGTGTTCCCTTGGGTCACCTGTTTTACTATGAAAACAAGGGGATACCTCCTCCGGAGTTAGTAATTCTGAGCTGTTATTGGGATGGTTTTTTAGTGAGAAGTTTATGTTTTAAAAATTCATTCAGGTCTTAGTTTTTAAAGTATAGCTTTTGAAATAGCACGTGTCAACGGACGTTATTATACAATCCTCAGACACTTTTAAGGAGTATAAAGAGTCTCTATTCTCTAGACTTACTTTATTTATTGGCTTACTTTAAAAATTATTAGTATAAGGATTATACTAGATATTAATAGAGTACATGGATGTATGATGCTCAATTTTGGAAGGTGTTGTATCTTTCTAATTTATCATAAATATGAAAGATACATGTAAGGCCTAATACTTCTTTTTCCCTAGAGGGGATGACTCTATTTTATATATTGAGCGTATTCCAACTTGCTCTATGTCCTTGGCCCTCCAGCCTTTTTACTATTCAGCTATGTCTGGATCATTGGTACAGTATAAAAATGTTAAAAAATTTATAGTAATTTATATATTTTTTATACTTACCAATGACCCAGACGGGGATGGCCCTCCCAGGAGTTGGGAACTCATACCTCCCCGCTGAGTACATAGCGCTTACCAGGCACTGGTTATAAGAATGATTAATGGTGCCAATTTCGGAACGTCCTTGACACTGCGCATGCGCAGTAGAGGTGAAGTGTGGAGGGCCATTCAGGACATGTTTTCTTTGGTTTTAGATGCAAATTTTGGGGATTGGGGGGCAAAATTTGTGTTTGGTCCTATATTTTAAGAGTTAGCACCAGCTATGTCTGGGCCATTGGTAAGTATAAAAAATATATAAATTACTATAAATTTTTTAACTTTTGTAGAAAGAGGGGGATTAAGGGTAGTGCCAATGAATAATTCTTCATCTGCAAAAGATATTTTTTAACATATTTTCATATTTTCTGGACTTACAAACCCAAAATAGATCCTTATCTTATGCAGCCATACACTTTCTAATAAGACAATATTCCCATCACACACCATAACTATTCAACAAATTTAATATTTTTTTTGTGATTATTTGATAAAACAGTTCAATGCAATCAAAAGAATGCTCGCTTTTTAAGGATGGTGAACCAGTTATTCTTAGTATTAAATTGTAAAAAAAAATTATACAAATTTAAAATATGAAACAGGTTGTACACTATGAAATTCTTATACAAAATCGGATGTATTCATATTTGTTTTCTGTGCCCATTTGGATTCTGTTCAAAATATGCTTTATTTTTACAATGCAATTCAATTTTTTCATTCCAGCATTCTGTGACTTTGAGGATTCCACAATTTGTGGTTATACTCAAGACCTAAATGACAATTTCGATTGGCTTAGACATTCAGGTTCCACACAATCATCAAACACTGGACCTGCTGCAGATCATACTTATGGCACAAGTCAAGGTATCTTATTTCATTCACTAAGTATTCTTATTCAGTGCAAATCTTTGCAGATTAATACTGTTCAACCCTGTTAATTGATTAGTCACTTTTCCAGTTAAAATTATTCAGTTAAGAAGACTATTCAATTAACAGAGATTCTCTGTATTCTGGAGATAAACCCAGCTAATATTCTATTATGTCTTGTTTGACAGAGCTCATATAATAGATTATTTTCATGTATTGGATGTACTAAAGCCAAATAGGTCTATAATTATACAAGGGAATTTGATGATTGCTAGGGTAATTTCTCACCATATTATAATATTTTACATTCAATTAACAGGAATTTACACAATAACCTATATGCAGTTATTAAGTGAAATTTGTACTCTAGATATGATAAATGGTTTTGTGTTTCAAAGTTACTTTCATTTAACGGTTTATTCAATTAAGAGATGTCCAATTAAGTGGGGTCCACTGTACTTGACGTCTCTGTCTTGATTTTATTGTTTCCCTGCATGTGATGTGGATATAGCCCTGGGCATGTCTGTCTTTCTGGTCATCTTTCTGTCATCCATCCAGCTGTTTCTTCCACCCATTCATCTATTGGTCCATCCATCCATTTGTCTGTACTTTGTTCCTGGAAGATATCTTTAAAACAGTTACACTGACCCCAAAATTGTTATGATAAATAGTGACACTGCTGTTTTTTTTTATAAAAAAACCCAAACCTACTATGTGGTATATGTCATTGATGAATGGTGTTTGAAGCTTAAAAATAGATTATAAGACAGTCTTTTGAATAGTTGGCCTCAACAAGTCCTTCCTTGGATCTTTCAATTGGGGTAGTCCTTGTTGAGGCAGAGTATTACAGGGTGGTGAAGAGTTTACAGAGACTAAAGATAACAGTGTGATTTGTTAAGAATGTGGGTTAAAGTTACAGTATGTAGAAATTCCGCAGTATAACTATTCCATTGCTTCTTCCAAATAACCACACAAAGAATACTGTCAATGTCTTTTTGGTTACAACTATAAATCTTGTAATATGTCGGGAAATTACCTTGATAATCACAGAATTCCTCATGTTCACTAATTCCAATACGGGCATTTAATCTATTATATATTGTTTGACAGAGCTCCTTTTTGTATCCAGAATACATGATAGTAACCAAGTCCTTGTTCTTTGAATACTACTGTTAATTAAATAATTTCCACTGACAAAGTCTCTATTCAGTTAACAGGGTTCCACTGTACTGTATTTTTTAATAGGGCAGAAGTTCACAATAATCAAACAATCTGATTTTCATAATGATTCTCGCAAATTTATATTTGGAATAGAATGGGTAATATTTCATTTTGATTCTCACAAGAATTTTTGAAATTCTGACTCTGATATCTTGTTTGACAGAGCTCGTTATCACAACCACCATCACACTGCCACATGTTCAAATTAGATGATTTTTCAATTTCTCCACAATAATATAGCTTATTACCCCCTCAATAGAACAAGTCTTCGAGGGCAAACAGATGAGGGGCCATTAGCTATGTTTCAGAGGCAAAAAAATTAAAATTTTCTTTGTCATTCAAGAATGTTTTTGCAAGTGTTGTCTGCTAGCCATGCAAGGTAATGAGGTAAGCAAGATACCTAACTTCATTTAGTCATGTGGAGGACTATAGTGTAGGGTTATAAGGCATATGGCACATTGATAGTTAACATGTCTGCCAGCAATGCAAGCTGAGGTCAAGCTCTACTAGTTAAGGAATAGTGCATGGCTTGGAGTTGACTACGCCCATATAGTGCCCAGTGAGGTGGTGTAGTTCCCGACGCTTTGCGTCGGGAACTACACCACCTCACTGGGCATTATATGGGCATAGTCAACGCAAGACATGCACTAATCCTTATATTATATCGAACACCCATCAAGAAAAACATCTGTCCGATTTGTTGATCTATTACCAAGGTAGCAGCCCTACCAACCAGCATTATATAGAAAAAAATACCATGTAGTTTTCAAAAAACATTTTCTTCTTCCAAAGCACTGCTTATGACCCCTCATTGGAAGGAGAATAACACACTCATTGCAATGAGGGCGTATAAGCTAATTTTGATTCAGTCGGCAAGGGTAAACAAAACATTACTCCCAAATGGAACTGTGTATTCTAGAATCGCGCAACTCGTGAATGAAAGCTAAAATTTTCAAAACTTGACAACGCGGTTTGATAATTTCCACACATTTGTCACACATATACATTACCGAATGGGTCAGTATGGGATACAAAACTCCGAAGATTCAAATGAATTCCATTATTTATTTGTTTACTGCTCAAAACATACAATTAAATAGCGAAATAATATGAGCAGCGAAACAAACGATTTTTCATATCCAGATGCGTTCTCATGAAAGTTGTACCCAGGTATGGATCATTCTCTTCGAAACGAGATATGGATCATCTTCTCAAGAAATAAAATGAATGCCTCGGAAAATGTGACTTCAACAATGGAAAAGCGATACATTTTTCCACAATGATTTCTTTCCGGGCCGTTTTGTGGATGTTGTGCCTCTGTGAATCGATATTTAAATTTAGCCTGATTAGTTTTATTTGCCCAGTATGAAAAGAAAACTGATATAGTAGTGTGCTAAAAATAGAAAATGTGTAGTGCCTGGGTGTAGTGCCTGGTCAGTACTGTGGATGCAAACTACACGAAATAGGGGTGCCGTATTCATCTAATCAGGAGCCTAGAAGGTCACGTGAGATATAATATTGATTGATAGTGTTTGAGTACAACACTGTTACTTGTCACTCTGAGTAGTTTTGTTTCCTCCTCTTGTAACGTGGGCGTGGTGGCTCAGTTGGTAGAGGTGCAGGCTGCAAGCCGAGAGGTCTTCGGTTCGAATCCCACCTGCGGCAACCGCGTTGTGTCCTTGGGCAAGGCACTTCACCCTGATTGCCTACATGGGGGCACGATGACGCTGTGTACTGAGGCGTACTGCACGTTGATGGTGTGCATGTCTTCAACCAATCTAACCCTGCCTGTGCTGCGGTGCAGAGTTCAGAGTTACGATGTTGGAGAGCTGACAGCTGCTCGTCGTTGCTCGGTGGTTCACTCCGGGTCCTCCGGCTTCCTCCACTCGTAAAACTGTCACGGTCACGATTAGCCATTGTGCATAAGTATGTGACCTTAAACACCAATAAATAAAAAAATAAATATTCCTCCTCTTGTGAAACTACCTAACACTACATTATCCTATCTGTTGAAGACAGTAATTAAAACCTAATATGACTTGGTAAATAATATAACAATGATGCTGAACTCCAGGCAAGTTGCATATCAGCTATAACCCTTTACCTAACATGAAAAGCAAACGACACTTGCAAACAAAATTCTTGAATAACTGAGTTTTTTCATTTTTTGTCTCAAAAACATAGGTTATGACCCCTCGTTGGAACGAGCTCGACAAGCTTGTTCCAAAGAGGGGTCATAACCTATATTTTTGAGACAAAAAATGAAAATATAATGAAAATTAACTGGCAATTTTTTAGAATAGCTCAGGCCAGTTTAAGCCGTTACGTTGCGTAAAGGATTAAAACATAATAACTTTCTCCCACACAATTCTCACTCAAATGAAAAGTCCTTGAATTTTGGCATCTTCCAAAAGAAGTGTTTGAATTGTTTCTATCCTTGAAAAGTACTTGATTTTCCTCCGCCTCCCATGAAAAGTACTTGAATTCAGTCTACCTGGAACCTCTGAGACAGAAGTTTCTCGATAACCCACCTCAGTCTGGTGTGTAGACCTCTACAGTTTATTTCATGAGTTTCTGTCAATAATCTGATAATATGCTGTGATGTAAAACACATTTGGTAAGGGCTCTGAGATCCCTTTCCAACGGTGTGTTTCATCGCAACATTTTCAATGTAATGTCATCAGAACAGTACATTTCATCATCATTTCAAAGTAGATCATGGTTCTGGAAGAGTTAACAAATAAATAAAATGGCAGTTTTTATGTAGACAGCAGGCAAACGAAATGATCATTGACCTACTTTGTACAGCCTTGATAGTCATCAAATTCCTTGAAAATTGCTTAAATAGTGCATGAATTTGGTTCTTGGATAGCATTGGGAACCCTGTCCCAAAATGCATTGGAAAAACTTTTGGGGAATACAAAGATGCTTCAAATTTTAAACTTTGTTTCTGAAAAGAATACACCCACTTCTGTGATCACAGGAACTCAGCACAAGCCCAGAAGGGAAAAAAACATTTTTGATTGATTCTGTAGAAATTAATGAAAAACTGTTTTCAAAGATTTTTTTTTACTTCACAGTTTGTCTCCAAGCATTTGTGGTGAAGACAACAACCGTCTTGTTGTTGCAACACAATGGATAAATTATTCTATTATTTTATTATTTCCATAGAAAAAAATTGCCCCTACCACTTTATTATACCCCCCGCGAGTTGTTGGGGGAGGGGGGGCAGTTATACTGAAATCACCTTGATTGTCCATCTGTCTGTCCATCCATCCATCGGTCTCTGTCCATCTGTCCATCCATAGACATAATTTGGCCCAGAGATTTTCTCAGACGTTTATGGACCAATTTGGTCGAAACTTGGTATCCATGTTCTCCATCATGGGAACCTGTGCACCTGCGATTGTAGTGTCAATCAGGCTTTTTTACCAGAGTTATGCCCCTTTTCGATTTGAAAAAAACGGCCTATCATTTTGTCTGGAGATTTCTCAGATGTTCATGGATTGATTCTTTTGAAACTTGGTATGAATATTTACTACCATGGGAACCTGTGATTATAGTTTCGATTAGGACTTTTTTTCCAGAGTTATGTACCTTTCCATCTTAGAATGCTTGAATTTTGTCTACATGTTTTCTCAAAAGTTTATGGGTCAATTCCTTTGAAACTTGGTATGAATGTTCACCACCATGGGAACCTGTGCATCTGCGATTATAGTTTCGATCAGACTTTATTATGCCCCTTTTTGTCTTAGAATAAACATAGCAGCAGGGGGGTATGGACAGGTCACAACTCTAGTTTTACCTGATGATGGGTTAAGAGTGTGTATTCCCCATAGATGAAGCTCTTCTGTCTTCCCATATCAATTGCAGCACACTGGGTATTTTTAAGGCTCAAGTACCCAGAAAGTGAAAGCATAACTACTGGTATAGCAAAATCACTCAAGAAATATCAGGGCAAGAATACATTAATTAGTGTCAGGAATTTTGAGTGTGAGTGATGAAAAGTTGACATTTTTTCAGAAAAAATCGAGGGGATGACCCCGACCCCCAACCCTACCACTAGCCTTTGATGGGGTTAATCCATCAAACCAGTTGGGTACTCTTTATTACATCAACTGATACTAACAACACATTAACTCTTTGCATGCTGCTGCTGCATAACTTTTAAGATTTGATGAAAAATATCTTGAAAATACTTAGCGGGTTTAGAGTTAATAACAATAACAATTTTGTTTGTCAAGGTTCCAGTTTTTTCAAAATGAAAAAACCCAGAATATTGTACTGGCATATATTTTTTTAGCTAATCTGAGCCAAGCTCAAGGAAAGCTTTCCTAATCACTTTTCACCTGCCACCTGTCATCGTCATCGTCTATTGTAAACTTTACATTATCAACTTCTCCTCAAAAACTACTGGACCAAATAAAAAAGAAATATTTTTATACTGTACCAATGACCCAGACATAGCTGGTGCTAATTCTCAAAAATCTAGGGCCAAACACAAATTTTGCCCCCCAATCCCAAAAATTTGCATCAAAAAACGAAAATAACATGTCCTAAATGGTCCTCCATACTTTTCCTCCACTGCGCATGCGCAGTGTCAAGGAGGTCTCGAAATTGGCGCCAATTATCATTCTTTGTTTGGCCCTTCATCAGTTCACATCTGACTGATATTTGTGCTTGTAAATCTCAGTTTAAATGATGCTAGACACATAAATATTAGAGAAATGGTGGATCTAAAGAGGAAATAGAAGGAGGAGAGGAAAAATTAGTGGCAGGAAATAATCAGGGCTGTAACTTAAAATTTTTTTATGAAATTGTGTTATGTTCCCTAATTTCAAGGCATGGGCCTGTTGTTGTCATTCTTGCTATAAAGTTACACTGCTTGATCAGTGTTTCCTCTCTCCCTTTCCTTTAGTCCCCCCTTGCTATTCTCCCATGCTTTTGGCATATTTTCTGTAATATTATTACTAAAATTTCTTGGGAGTTTTGGCTTGGTAACAGAATGAATTCTGTTTTTTCCCCATGTTTACGTCCTCACCCATGGGTGTTTAGGCGTAGTGTTCTGCATCTACCATCTGATGTTCTGCAGTTTCTTCCCTGGAAGTCTCTGTTTTGCATCAGATAGTGTTTTAATTGGTAACTGATTTCGGGCCATGTTTATCAGTGCCTGGAGTCATGTTTCCGGTTTTTATACACTTCTTGTTTACATTGACAACGGTTTCTGTTGAGAGTGATTTCTTGTCTTTGTATTAGTTTAATCATAACAAGATACATTATTATTATACGTAAGTGTTGCTTAATTTTTTTGAAATATTTTAAAAAATTTTGTCCACACTAACGCTTTTTTGGGATCCATTGGGGCTCAACGTTACTTTCAGAAACTTGGGCGTTTCTGAAAAAATATTTTTTTCAAAAATTTTTTGATTTCATTTATTTTTGCTATATGTTAATGGATCATGTTATTATGTATCTTTGTTTTCAGGGGTCGGTGTGAGTACTAGGACTGTTTGTGTTCTTTTCACAATGAAAGGATATTGTTCAAATTGTAATAAGAGGAAATCTTCTTCTGACTTTCATAATAATTGTATTAATTGTATAGTCAGTGTACTCGCACTAACTCCTGCTCAGTGTGTGTCAATTGGGATGACAAACATTGGAAACATGTGTCACGGTATGTTGTTAGCGGGGATAAGGCCATACCAGTCCTTTCTCTGCAGGGTCACTCTAGTCTTTCAATCTCTTTTTCAGAGGAACAAGAACAGTGTGATGTTTTCGTGATGTCTTCCAAAAGTGTGCCTCCGTCGTCACAGTTAAATGAAGAGCTAGCGGCAAAAGTGCTCATGGAAATACGTCAATTGCCTAAGAGGTCCCAAGTAGGATCAACGGCATTGGCGTCCGCTAGCTCGCCCGGTGTAGCGACCATTCATCGAATGGCTCGGCAGCTGGGTTCGTCCGTTGCGGTCCAGGAAGGAGATTTGGGTGATGCGAGCACTATAATAACACAAAGTGCACACCCAGTGTTGACGGATCAGAGGATGGAATGGAGGAAGCCTATTAGTCCGGTTCCTAGCTCATCCAGGTCCATCCGGGCTGCGAGAGAGAGAGGTCCCTCTCTTGTACAACAAGATCTGGGACCAGATGTTGTGGTACAAAACGTTTCACATTCAGAGCATAAGTCCGCCACTCGGGACACTCCAGTATATAAACAGTCCGGAGAGACTGTCAATATGGCTTCCTCATCCTCACAGCAGCGCACACGACCGCACCTTGGCTACGTGACCATGGATATCCAGCCAGCTTTGCCGATCAGGGATTCCACAGCGACCAGCTCACGCCATCCGGTAGCCAGGGACACGAGGCCTGTAGACTCCGGACGTTCGCATAAAAGAAATAGGCAGGAGTCAACGTCCAGGGAGCTTCCAGCGGTAAAGTAACGTAAGGCCGATGCTCCACAGGCCTCAGTGACGGACGTGCTATCACAAATAGCACAACTTATCGCAGCATCCCAGCAGACAACAGAATCACTGTCGGATCAGGAATTATCCGACGACGCTGGGTCAGTACGCTCCGCTGAAGCATCAGGTACGGACGACCGAGAACATCAAATGGTCTGACAGAATGGCGAAAGGGATTCAGAGGATCTGGAGTTTTCCCTTTTGGAACAACATAAAGCTGCCGTAGATTTTATCCGGCATTATCTTCCAGAGGTTGTTCCATCGGACCAGAATGCTGTGATGCCGGATAAGAGACTGATAGCGTCACTGGACACAGAATTTTTTGATCGGTTTAGGGACATCGTCCCTGAGTTTCCGACATAGTCCAATAATGTCACAAGAACATTTGAACTATTGAATGACGCTATATATAAGCTTGCTACCAAAACGAGCAAGTATGGTTTCTTGTCCGCAAATGCTCTACATTTGCCTTTCATCAATTCAAGGAATAAATTTGAAACGGCAGGACAGGGCATACCGAGAGTTCCTCTGCGTCTAGACGACCAGGCTGAAGACCTAGAATTATCTATACCGTCGTCTATGTCAATTCCAACCACGACGTTGGAAACGACAATAATGTCTAATAGACTTAACTTAGACGCTTTATCATACGCAGATCACCTTACTAAAGCGTTATCATTACGTCTTGAAGGGAAAGAATTCCAGGATATACAATATTCCTTGAGAGTTCTTTCGAGTGCCATAGCTTATTCCACGTATAACTCCGCCCTTTCAGTGGCAAACCTGGAGTTGGTTAGACGTGACGCGGCCCTAGCTACATCCACGCGCGTGGATAGTAAGGTGAAAAACTCTCAGAGTCGCTCTGGTCTCCGGAGAACTTCTCTTCGACGGCAAACTTTCAGCAATCTATGATCAGATAACTAAGAAAGCTTCGGATTCTCTGCTATTCAAATCCGCTTCTAAAAAGTTGGATACAGCAGAAAAGAGTAAGACAGGCACTTCTGGGACAAGTACGCCCAAGGGAAGTTCCTATAGAGGTTCCTATGTGTCCTCTAGGTCTTATTCTAGAGACTGTCAAGGCAGCGACTCACATAGGGGACGTTATACTGGCCGAGATAACCGATTAGACGTCCCTAGGTCGACGGGGCGAGGTGCGGGTCGTGGAGGACGTAGTTTCTCCTTCCGCAAGCCTCGCAGGTCCAGGAGGTGATGGTATGAACCTCTATCATGTTCCGGTAGACGGAAGATTGTCGAGTTTTGTAAACAATTGGGCGTCAATTACAGACGACCCCTGGGTTTGAAGGGTAATTTCGGAAGGACTAAGAATATCCTTCAAACGAAAGCCTCCATTAACTCGAAGTCCAAAATGGACTCCGCTTCCATCAAATCCACAAAAAAGAGATGCTCTTCTATCAGAAGTACAGTCTCTTCTGGAGAAGAACGTGGTAGAGGTCGTAGAAGACCAGGAATCACCGGGTTTCTACAGCCATCTGTTTCTGGTTCCGAAAGCAGATGGCTCGTTCCGTCCAGTCATAGATCTGAGCTGGATAAACAAGCTGATCGTCGCTCCGAAGTTCTATATGGAGACAATTCGATCAGTCAGAGCGAGTATTCGGGTGAACGACTATGCTACAAGCATAGATCTCAAGGATGCGTACTTTCACGTCATGGTACATCCGACATTCAGAAAGTATCTACGCTTCGCAGTCCTAGGAGTTGTATATCAGTTCCGAGCGATGTGCTTCGGTTTGAACCTAGAGCCCTGGGCTTTCACTCGAATAATGAACTCGGTAATGATGCATTTCTGAGCTCATTCATCAGCGGTAGCGTCGGCCTACCTGGACGACATTCTTCAGAGGTACGGCAACGAGATAACGCTTCAGAACGATGTGCAGAATCTGCTTTTATTACTCCGACGTCTCGGTTTTATAATAAACGAGGAGATGTCGGATCTGGAGCCGTCCAAGTCATTCACCCTCTTGGGAATGAGCTTTGAGACGCACAACAATCTCGTTCGTCTGCCGTTAACAGAGCGAAATTAATCAGTTGTAACGCTCGCTATTGTCTTCACTCAGACAAAGTCACAGCGAGAGAATTCATGAGACTGATAGGTCTGTGCGGAGCCGCTGTGGATCTCATTCCGATGGGGCGGTTACGCACCCGTCCTCTCCAAATTTTCTTGACTCAGAATTGGAGAGTAAAGATTCAGTCGCTCGATATAGATGTTCTCTTGTCAAATCAAGTGAAACAAGAGATTCCGACTTGGGCAAACATTCAGTGGTTAACTCAGGGAGTTCCACTGCAGTTGCCGGATCCGAGTTTTACTATTATGACGGATGCCAGTCAAACAGGTTGGGGTGCAACATTGATCCCAACGGATTCGAAGTGCCAGGGTCTTTGGGATCCGCAGTTTCTAGGCAAGCACATAAACATCAAAGAAATGATGTCAATTTGGCTTGCGCTATGTCATTAGATGAACATTATTCAGAAAGCACATGTCCAAATCCTGTCCGACAATACGACAGTAGTAGCGTATATTCGGAACCAGGGAGGCACTCATTCCATTCCGTTATTCAATTTAACGGAAAGAATCCTTCTGTTTGTACTAGAATACCAAGTTCTGCTTTCGGTCCGTCATATTCCAGGTTGTCTGAATGTATTAGCAGACTCCCTTTCACGGAAGGGTCACTTGTTGCCGTCAGAATGGACTCTCAACAAACAGGTATTCAATCAGATTTGCTACCAATGGGAGCGGCCAATGATAGACTTATTTGCGACACAGCTCAACAATCAGTTGCAGACGTATGTGTCACCATGTCCGGATCCTCGAGCATATGCAGTAGACTCTCTATCGATCTCGTGGGACGGAATGATAGGATATGCGTATCCAGCGCCGTTGATGCAGCAGATATTGCTAAAGATAAAACAATCTCAATGCAAAATTCTGTTGGTAGCATCTCTGTCTCCACAGAGACTGTGGATAAATCTACTCAGGTGTCTGCTGTGAAACATACCGCGGAAGCTTCCTACACGAGAGGATCTTCTTTCGCAGGGGAAATCGCGTCAACTACATCACAACCCGCAAGGTCTCAACATTCACGTATTTCCATTGTGCGGTCCTTCTTGCATGGCAAGCATTTTGCAGGACGAGCAGTGGACGCAATTTCTAACTGTAGGAGGACCTCCACTTCGCTAAACTATGCGGCTAAGTGGAAGGTCTTTTGTCGTTGGTGTAGGGATCATTCTGTTGATATTTTTGATCCCTCCATTCCAAACTTTCTAGTATACTTGTTTGATGAGATCAAACTGCAGCCTGTTACTATTAAAGGCTATATGTCTATTTATCTGATACCTATGCACACCATGATAGTTTACAAATTGGATCTAATGTCTCTTTATCTAAATTAGTTAGAAACTTCTCGATAAATAGACCTAGAACCCTTAGATTAATTCCTAAATGGAATTTAGCTTTGGTTCTTCTTAAGCTAAAAGAAAAGCCATTTGAGCCTCTTGAGACAGTGGACTTCAAATTCTTATCTTATAAGACAGCATTTCTCTTAGCTTTCTCTTCTGCTAGAAGAGTCAGTGAGCTTCATGCACTATCTGTGGATGATTCTCACTATCATAGTGTCGGGAACACTATTACCTTGACTACTAATGTTGGATTTTTGGCTAAGAATCAGGCTCCTAATAAATATCCGGAACTTATTGTTATTAAGGCCCTTCTGTCTTCAAACGGGCATAGGCCTTTACTCTGTCCGGTTAGAGCTTTACGTATTTATAAACGAAGATCTCATTTTGTCAGAAAGGGACGAAAACGCTTCTTTCTGTCTCTTATGCCTAATAGAAAGGACATTATGGTCCATTCTATTGCTAGATGGATTCAATTAACTATCCGTACTTCTTATGCTAATCTATCTTCAACTCAGCGGTCTGTGCTTAAGATTTCGGCTCATGAAGTAAGAGCTCTTTCTACATCTTGGGCTTACGCAAATAGTGTTGCTATTACAGATTTAATGAAGGCTGCATATTGGTCTCAGCCATCAAGAGTCACGAATTTTTATCTCAGAAATATTGAGTCCATTTCTGGAGACCTGCATTGTTTAGGTCCGTTATCTGTTGCTCAGAATGTCGTCCACTAAACAGTTGCAACTATAGTTATGCAGGCTTTCTGTTTCTCGGCAGTGACTCTGTCCTGCTGTCCTCTTCGCTCTGGTCTATTTGACCCAGGGCAAGGGGAAGGGGGGGGGGGGGAGGGCATTCCCTTAGGTCACCTGCTTTATAGTGAAAAGCAAGGGGATACCTCCTCCAGAGTCAGTAATTCTGAGTCGGTACCGGGATGGTTTTAAAGTGTAAAGCTAATGTTTAAATTCATTCATGTCATATTTTTAAAGTGTAGCTCGGTGTGAAGCATTTGTATATGTCACGTGTCAAACGGGTGTTAATATACAATCCTCGGACACTTTTAATGATTATAAAGAGTCTCAATTCTCTGGACTCACTTTATTTATTGGCTTACTTTAAAAATAATTAGTATAAAGGGTTATACTGGATGTTAATAGAGAACATGGATGTTATTATGCTCAGTTATGAAAGGTGTTGTGTCTTTCTAATTTGTCATAAATAAGAAAGATACATGTAAAGTCTAATTCTCCTTTACTCCTCGAGGGGATAACTCTATTATATATAGTTGAGCTTATTGGATTTTCCTCTATGTCCTAGGCCCTCCAGCTTTTTTTCTATTCAGCTATGTCTGGGTCATTGGTACAGTATAAAAATGTTAAAAAATTTATAGTAATTTATATATTTTTTATACTTACCAATGACCCAGATGGGGATGGCCCTCCCAGGAGTTGGGAACTCGTACCTCCCCGCTGAGTACATAGCGCTGACCAGGCACTGCTTGTAAGAATGTAAGAATGATAATTGGCGCCAATTTCGAGACCTCCTTGACACTGTGCATGCTCAGTGGAGGAAAAGTATGGAGGACCATTTATGACATGTTATTTTCGGTTTTTGATGCAAATTTTGGGGATTGGGGGGCAAAATTTGTGTTTGGCCCTAGATTTTTGAGAATTAGCACCAGCTATGTCTGGGTCATTGGTAAGTATAAAAAATATATAAATTACTATAAATTTTTTAACTTTTGATATACATATTCTATATCAAATGTCAATTCAATCATGTTAAATGAATTTGCCTTGTCCACATGGGGCTCCACAAGGGGCTTAACTCTGTTAGCATGCTTAATTTGTTTTAAAATTTAAAAAAACTCTTCTCCAGAACTACCAATCAGAATCTTTTGATACTGGTATACAACATCCTTAGGGTGGTCAAATTCGGGTTTGTTCGAATCAAGTCCCTGGGTTAATATTTGGGTTTCTGAATTTTAACTTAGGGGAATATGAGGAAATTTCTTTAAAATCTTCTTCTTCAGATCCATCAGTCAACATCTCTTGATATTTGGTAAACAGCACCCTAGGCGGGGTCAGACTCAAGTTTGTTCAAATCAGGTTCTTAGGTTCATATTTGGGCTCCCTGTGGGAACCTTAATTTTAACTTAATCCAATATGAGGAAACTTCTTTAAAAATCTCTTTCTTCAGATCCCCTAGTCAAAATCTTTTGGTGATTACAGCATTCTTGTGGAAGGGAAGGGCAGGGGGGGGAGGAGTAGGAGGAGGGGGGTTGCAGATTTAAGTTAGTTCAATCAAATACCATCAGTCATATTTGATATCTCTGTGGTTCGCGCCCCAATTCTAACTGAGTGGAATATTCTTTAGTGTATTTTTGTTCATGTTGGTTTATATCAAGTCCGCAGGTTCAGATTTCGTGCTCCCAATAGTCACTTGAATTTTAACTTTGTGCAATATGCAGAAAATTCTGTTAAAATCTTCTTCAAATTCACCACTCAAAATTCTTTGCTATTTAGTAGGCAGCTTCCGTAAGAGGTTCAGATTCAAGTTTGTTCAAATCAAGCCCTTGGGACCATATTTGGGCTCCCTGTGTGAGCCCAAATTTTACTTTGTGCAATAAGAGGCCTATTCTTTAAAAACTATTCTTCTTCAAATCCACCAGTCTGAATTGTTTGATATTTAGCATTCACCATCCTTTGCCCAAATTTTAACTTAGTGCAGTATGAGGAATATTCTTCAAAGATCATCATCTTAGAGCCATCAGGCAGAATCTTTTGATTTTGTATTTGGCTATGCTATGACTCTTAAATTAAAATTAGAGTATAAAATATTGGTTCTGTTATATCCATAGCTTTTGGCCAAAGACCTTCATCGGTGGAAATGAACACAAAATATCGATTACATGCTTTCAATGTGAGTTACAATTTGCGATGACAGTTCTAACGTTGAATCTATCTCGAACGTAAGTTGATTTTGACGTCAACATCACGTTGAAATCTGCACCACTATAGTCCCACTAGTTTTATGTCGTGCCCCCCACTCTATTAAGCCTGCCATTGAAGCCTTTCCGAAACTGCGTCTCCAGCTTTCCGGTCCAATGGTCCTCCTTCACTAGTCGCAAGCAGCGGCTCCTAGATGGAGTTTCCAATACCACTACACCTATATCCTTCACTGAGTGGCCATCACTATTAAAATGTGTCTACACAGGTTTGTCCGGATGGAGCATAGCATCGCGTAGGTGTTCACTGAACCTCTCCTTTAGGTGCCTACCCGTTTCACCTACATATACAGCACACTCACATTTACAATTTAAAGCATAAACCACATTCTAAATGCAACAACTGGTGTTCGACTTCACTTTGAATCTCGAGAATTCCCTTTCTGAATTTATAGATTGTCGGATTATGGTCTTACATATTTCACATTCGTTGGCACATGAAGGGGGCGAAGATTTGCTTTTGCAGGCTTTCTGTGCACCAATATATCTGCAAGATGGTTATCCCTCCGGTAAGAAATGAGTGGAGGGGATGGAAAAACTTCCTTCATTCTTGCTGACTGGTACAATGATCTCATATGCTTCTTTGTTATACGTGAAAGATCCGGAAGTCCCTTCAAAAATGTCACTAAAGGCACCCGTTCAGTTCTATGCTTTTTCTTTTCCTTATTTTTCAATAATTCTGATCGATCGAGTCGGGCTTTTCTACAGATTTCCATTATATCCACGTTTTAGAAGTTGTTTCTTCGAATCAGAGCAATGTTTTTATAGTCCTCGCTGTGAGAGCAGATCCTCTTTATGCGAACACCCAGTCCATATACAACAGATCTTTTCGTATGAGCAGGATGGTCAGAACTCTTTGACAGACAGAGTTTTTTATCACATGGTTTACAGTAAAGATCTGTGATGATAGTACCTTTCTCTAGTTTCATGTAAGTGTCCAAAAACTCGATGCTTTTCTTGGCATATCTCTGTTCTACTTTAATGTTGCAAACATTTTCAGTTCTTCTTCTTGCCTGTCCAGATACCAAAACCATCGTCTATGTAGCACTTGTAGAAATGTGGTTTATTTTTGTATTCCTGAACTGCCTCATCTCATTTCTGCATGTACGCGCACATGAAAAACTAGCAGGACTATAGTGGTGCAGATTTCAACGTGATGTTGACGTCAAAATCAACTTACGTTCGAGATAGATTCAACGTTAGAACTGTCATTTCAAATTGTAACTCACATTGAAAGCATGTAATCAATATTTTGTGTTCATTTCCACTGATGAAGGCCTTTGGCCGAAAGCTATGGATATAAAAGAGCCAATATTTTATACTCTAATTCTAATACTAATCAGTCCCTTCCCAGACCAGATAGTCCTAATCTTAAAGTAAAGTTTGTTCAAAGTGTTATGCATGACTGATTTTGGTGTGCACCAGATGGGTTGGAACATTAACACAAATCCAAAGAAGAATTTACTATTTATTTTATTATACACCTGTCTATGAAATCCCAATCTTCAGCAACACTAAACCATGTGAAAAATGAAAATCTGTTCCGCACATATCGTTGACAGACTTTTATTATAAAGAAGCAGAATTTCACTGGAATTTTCTATAAATCTTGCACTGCAATTTCAATTTGAATCGCTGACGATAGCTTAAAATTGTCCCTTCAGTTCCAATGTGTTCTATGTGCCAGTAGGCACATAGAACACATTGGAACTCAGGGGACGAAATAGTAACCCGGGTACCTCTCACAAATTTGGTTGGCGATAAAATTCATTCTTTTTGTTGATAGTTGTGAAATGAATTGCTGAGTGTCCTTCTAATAATTGTTTTTAAACTCAGAGCGACTCATGTGTGTGAATAGGTTAATCGATATGGCACTTGTGCCATCACAGAAGGATAAAACTGGAGGCCTGTGGCCTCTCTATCTATCTTTCCACGCTGTCACTCGTGCCATATCAATTAACCCATTTACACATGTGTGTCGTTCTGTGTATTTATTGAATTCTGCGCACAGGTGACAGAGCTGATTGTGGTCAACTTTAGCCAGATATAAATGTGAGTGGATAAGATTTACATTTGTACAAATGGCCACCTGAGGCCCTATTGATGAGGGAAGGGGAGATCCGTTGGACAAATTATTAATTTTCTGTTGCTTTAAAACAAGTTTATGAGGATTTGAGTAATTTTATGCAAAAAGAATAAAATAAATTTCGCCCAGTTGGTCTCATCGTAGGGGGGAGTGGGTGGTGCGATTGGGTTATTTTTTATTCTTTTTGTTTAAAACAAGTTTTGAAGGGTCTTGAGTGATCTTCTTTTCTGTGATAAATATTTCAAATGTGTTATGGATAATTATTTCACTGTTTGGATTTTGATGGTATTTCTTGATTATTAAATTTTGATGAGTTTTGTTGTCTTAACATTGACAGCGTATGCATGGATAGTGTTCAAATGTGGATACCTTACACCATTTCCTGATCAAAATCAATAGCTGGTGTGCCCACTCTCCTTACCATTGACCCCATCAAGTTGTTTATGGTCCTTTGTGGCATGTTATTCCACTTCTGAAGGAGGGCCTGCATGGCTCCTGAAGGAAGGCCTGCATGAGCTGAGCGACATTGTTTTGGGACGTTGACGCACTTCCTGACCCTCCTGTCCAGCTCGTCCCACCATTGCTCAATCGGGGACAAATCTGGACTGTAGGGAGGTCATTCAAGAACTGGGACATTGTGTTGGTTAAGGAAGTCACAACAAACCCTAGCAATGTGCGGCCTGGCATTATCCGGCTGCAACGTAAGGTTATGTGCATGGATAAGTGGAAGGACGTGAGGTATGAGAACCTGATCCCGACATCTTACGGCTGTAAGATTGCCCTGGATGACGAGAGATATTTTCACGCCATGAGAAATCCCCCCCCCCCTCCCCCAAACCATATCAGACCCTCCCCTGAATCTGTCATTTCCTTAATGCACGCATCAGAATATCGCTCACCACGATGTCAATAGCAACTTTATCATCCATCTGACCTGTAAAGCGTGAACCAAGACTCATTAGTGAATAACACACATCTCCAGTGGGCCAAGTGAAACCGATTTGATGCAGCCATTGCAAGCGATGTTGACGTCACCTGGGTGTAAGTTGTTGACCAACATAGGGATGGCGTGGTCTTAAATTGAACTCCCGTAACCGTTTCCTAAGTGTTCTTGGACACACTTGGCGATGATGAGTGCCTACAACCTGACTCGCTGTCTCCGTTGCTGTCTGAAGTCGGTTATGAAGGTGTGAGAAACGTATGCTTCTATCTTGACGTGGCGACTTAACTTCCAGATGTCTGCTCATGGAACAGTCAGCTAATCTTCCTGTAGCTGTGAGACCCCCAACTAAATTAGCTATCGTTGACTCATGGGGGCCCAAATTGCTGGGTGACAAGACGTTACAATTGATCCTGCAGGATTAGAGCAATAGCCCTACCGCTGTCAACTTCGGACATTCAAAGCATTTTGCTTTTCATGCACGTCTTCTCAAAAAATCTGTTGAAAGCATGCAGCATCACACATGGTCATGGTTGACTGAATTTTAACCTAAAGACTCTTTAGACAGTATACTGAGGTAGCTATGTGTCAAATTATATTACCAAAACTGAACTTGCATTTCTTTTTTCCGTCAGTATGCAATTCATCCAACAGCCCCTCCCTCTACCCCCCCCCCCCCCAAGCTAAATTAAATTAACTAGATGTGACCTTAAATTCTTTTTTTAACAACTTTTTCAGGTGAGCGATTTAGGCCCACTTGGAACCTCTCATTTGATCACAGGTGATATATATATTTTTGTTTTAATTTGAATGCTGTCCTGGGTGGCATTGGCTACTTTTATTACATATATGTATGAATGTCATAAAACACGAATTAGTGTATTCATTTAATATTTTAGGTCACTATATGTACATTGAGAGCTCTGCTCCAAGAAGAGCAGGACAAAAATCACGCTTATCAAGTAAGAAATATTCACCAACCAATGGTCAGTGCTTATCCTTTTGGTACAGTATGCATGGCACAGATGTTGGCTCTTTAAATGTGTATGTCAAGAAATATGGTAGGCTTGGTTCCAGTGTGTGGTCTCTGCTTGGTGACCAGGGTCCAAAGTGGAATATGGCACAGGTGTCAATCACAAGCGCGGAGCAGTTCCAGGTAATTTATCGAGTTGTGATCAAGTCAGACTCGTCTCAGAGATTTATAAAATCTGGCAAATGTCTTTGCAGACAAACATAAGCAGTTGGTTTATGGGCAACCTCTTCAGTTTATTTACCACAGATCTCCCAAATTTACAGCATTGATACCCTCATGGAAGGTGAAGAACCGTATTGATTTTCCGGTTTATCGACCAAAGTCACTCATTAAAAATCGCACTTTCTGGGTTCTGGGCAATAGCTTAAGTTCCATTTATCACACCTCTACTAAACATGCAGAAAATAGTCATAGATGGAAAAACAAGACCCCCCACTGATTTTGGAGATAGTAGTTACAATATCAAAGATTACAGGTTTGTTACTATAAATACAACTATCAAATAATTGGTTTCTGTGAAATAACTTTTGTTTCATATGTCATATAATTCCTACATTTGCAGGTTAAGTACCTCTCTGGGAGGGGGGGGGGGGGGGGGTGAAATCCTATAGATTTTACAGTCTGCAACTGCAAAGTCGAAGGTCCTGTGACATTTGCTCTTTGTAGAACTTGGTCAAACAATGGTTTCTGGAAAATAATATTTTTTCTACCTGATGCAGGTCCATCAAACTCACAGAGTTGGTATCTACATGGAACGTGAATAACTTTTGTTCTGCAAAATGCAGGTTAACCATACTTATAGTGTTGGTACCCTCATGAATGGACAAGAGCCTATCAATTTTCACATTGATCCTCTAAAGCAAAAGGTCACAGATACTAATAATAGCCTTTTTAGGTATTTGAAGATAACATTCGTTCTGCGCATCACACATTCAAATGTCTAGAATGACAAAATGAATGTGAAGTTCACATTTGGCCGAGCTCTGTTCTAGAGTTATTTCCCTTTACGTCATGAAAATGATACATTCTGTGGTTTCTGGATGATAACTGGAGTATGTATTCACATATTTCTTTTTAAATTTCACATATTATTTAGAATGACAAATTACAGATCAGTTTGCATTTGCCCGTATTTGCAGTTTCTGTTCTTGAGTTATTCCCCTTGAGTTAGTGAAACATAATGCACATTATGGTGTCCAGATGATAAATTGAGTGTGCATTCAGATATTTTTTTAAGTTTGACATATTGTATAGAAAGACAAAATACAAGACAAGTTTACATTTGGTTTACATTTGGCCTGCTTATTTCTGGATGATAGCTTGTTTTATTTTAATTTGCTTTCATAAAGGTTTATCGTAAAGTGGGGGCATTAGTGTCCTATGGACACAATTGGTGGGCTGCTCTATTGGGGAGAATGAGTGGTGGGTGAATAGGGGATTGGTCATCTATGGCAGTGGGGTATGGGGCATTCCACCCTTGGCATTATTCTAGTTACTGTTAGTAGAATTCATCAGATCCTCTTGATTGCCTTCCCATCTACCTACCTATTGCCCTTGGAATTGGGGTTTCACCAACTATATAAACCAGTCTGATGCCTCAGTTGATTATAATGATAATTCCGAAAAATTGTCAGATTTTTATCAGATATGATTTTCTTTCCCAAAACTGCCCATTATCACGCTCAGCAGATATGTCTTCAAACACGGCAGATAGGACACCAATCTTGGCCAATATGAATCAAGCAAAAGTTGTCCCCCATGGATGCATTACTCAGTGCTGCCAATTTGTTTAAAATTAATCATTGTTATTCATCAAATGCAATCAGAACAATTGGCATTACCAGGCATAATGGAGTGGCTTGATGCCAAGGTTTTGTATGCTGAGGAGTTAATGATTGCAACAAATAAGAAATGGGTGGATGAGGGGAAGAGAGTCACAGAGAAAATTAAATGCAAGCAGAGATTTGAAAGTAGGGGAAGCGGAACTTCAGGCATTGTGAATAGAATATCAGCCGTCATATTGGTTCTCAGTACTTTTACATTAGCCTCATTCTTCAGTCTTGGGCTGATGTGAATTTACTTTGAGCTGATATCTCAGCTGATATGAAAGTAACCAAGTAATAATCTCTAAATATTAAGGAAAAGTCATGGAATTTCAGATCTCTGTCAGTATACAAACCCTGTTTGTTATTTTATTCAGATAACATTCGAAGGAGTCATTGGACCCAGCTATCATGGAGACATTGCCATTGATGATGTGAAGGTTACAAGCGGTCGATGTCAAGGTATTGCCGGTTGTGATTTTGAAACTGACCTTTGCAGTTGGACACAGCGCCATGATGACCAATTTGATTGGATAAGACAGAGTGGACCAACATCATCAAGAGGCACAGGACCACCTACAGACCATACTATTGGAACTCCTTCAGGTTAGAAATTGTTTTCATTTGCTTGTGCGATGTTCAGAACAAATATATGTCTAACAGGAAAAGATAGTTTGTCAGACAAAATTACCAAAATATTTTAAACACCCTTATTATTTCATTATATTTTCTGTAGTGTCCTGTATATATTTGTACAGTGGTAATAACAAAACTTTCTCATAATTATGGATAGAAAGTATTGAATTAAGAATTTGTTTGGTGGTGAATCTTCAACACAGTTTAAATGGCACAAACATTATAAATAGCTGGTTGAAAATGAATCAGATAGTTTTTAGAAACTAAGGGTGTTTTGATTTCAAAGTCATGAAGAGTGTGTCTCTTCTTCTTTTGGGCATTTATATGTCAAATAAGGTATAGCATGAATACTATAAATAATGATCGTCAGTGGTTTCATGCACCGAAGGTGCACAGGGACACTGTGCAGCAAGCCCCTTTTGACCCTCTTTAACTATAGAATATTTTTCCTTCATGTCCGGGCATGTCAAATCAATGGAGGAAAGTTTTAACGCAGTTAGTGGTGTATGTGTCTTCTTTGGGTCTTTTTCTGAGGAGTAGGTTGTGACGGAGATGTTGTAGCAGTTGTTGTTAATTTTTCTTTTTTTGTGGGCCACTATTTTGCTATAGTTGAGTTCAGTTGTAATGATGTCAATGTTTTTTTGAGAGTAGCCAGCATGGTTTTTGATGAATTTGATGTAATCTTCAGTGGAGCCAGCAAAATCCAGTTGCAGTGTGCTGTATTCTGCTATGCTGAAGTTGTGTGACCATGCTGTGAAGTCCCCAAGATTCTGAAGCCAAAGACAGAATGGATTCATTGCCTGATTGGTCCAGCCTGATTGGGGATTCAGGTTTGGATTGGTTGTCCATTGTTTCCTCGGTCTCCTCCTCCTACTCTTCCCCACCCTCTGACTTTCTAATATATTTATGTTTGAAACATTTTGTGTACGGCAAAATTATACATTTTAGCAAGTATTGATGCAGAATATTTCAACACTCAGTATTATTCAGGTAACTGGTTTATACAAAAATGTATGATTTGTGACAGACTATACTTGAAGGGAAAGAAATCGTCGCATAGTAATACGGAATTATTGCAATGAGCCATGATTATGATATTTTTTGTGGATTCATTTTGAGGGACAACTTCCTGGCAATAATTTAGCAACCACATTTTAAAACAAGTAGTTAAAACTGAATGATGAAACTATTTAATAAAGCAGAGCAGATGTAAAGCAATAATGTCATTGTGAAGTTTCTCAGTATTGATAATCCTTGAAATTAGAATTTTTCTTAATATTTTTCATGAAATTGACATATTTTATTGCCAAAGGCATGACAGAACAGAAAATTTTAAGTCTTGTTTCATAAATATATGAGAGGGACACTCATTTCATATAAACTATTTCTATTTCTGTGTTTTTTGTTTCAAACTTTCTGTATTTTTCAAAATAGATTTCTTGTAATTCAGCAAATCATACTATTTTTAAGCTGTGGAAAAAAATATTTGTTACAAGCACTATATTTTTCATATAATCTATTTCTGTTTTGGTGTTTTTTGTTTCCAAACTTTCTATATTTTTCAAAACAGATTTCCTGTAATTCACCAAATCACACTATATTTTTAGGCCGTAGAAAAAAATACTTGTTAGAAGTACTGTTTTTTATCCGTCAAAATCTACACTTACAAAAGTCAATTCCTTCAAAAATTTGCTTTGTAATAAATATGATGGGTAAACTCTCAAGTTACATTCTAAGTGCTTTGCTGTTGTTTCTGGATGAGTCTTGGCAGTCTATTTATAGGCAGCCAAGACTTTCCTACAAACATCTACTAATCCATAAGATGTAGACTGTCTAAGTGTAACAGAAAAGTATAAAAGTGCCAGGCCCTTAAGGGTTAAAAAAGGACTAAAAAACTCCCTCTCTTATAAAAAAAATTAAGGAAAAGTTTTCTGAGAAACAGGAGAATGTTTTTAACTGCATTAATTATCAAAACAATTTTTCTTTTTTTTTTAAAGGTCATTATTTATATCTGGAATCAAGTTCACCTCGCAAACTTAATGACAAAGCTGTACTGATGTCACAAACAGTAAGACTGTTCAACAATGTTCCTGGATATTGTTTTAAGTTCTGGTATCACATGTATGGCACAACAATGGGAAATCTCACAGTTTTTGTCAAATATCCAAATACAGGCAATGTTGTTGTTTGGAATAAGTCTGGAAATCAAGGATATAAGTGGTTGTCAGGAAGAGCTTCAATAAATAACCCTACAGATAATTTTGAGGTAGGTTTTTCATATGATCAACATTATGCATTCTATTAAAGAATGATCCAGGTGTTCTAGAGGTTAGCTTAAAAAATCGGATCTAAGTTTCAGTAAAACATTTATTTCAGTGTTCTGTTTGAAAGCTTTCATGTCAAACTTCAGTTCTGCTACCAGCTAACAAGCCCAATCTTCTGTTTTGAACTCTTCGCCTCATATGACTAGAAGAGGACACTTGCAAAAAAAACTTTTTAAACAACTTAAAATGTGCATTTTTGTCCTAAAAATGTTTGCTTATTACCCCTTAAGGTCAGTCCAATGGGGGTGGGGGAGGGGTGGGGCAGCTCATAAGCTATGTTTTGAAGCCAAAAATTGAAGAACAAACAGTTTTTGAATGGAGTGATGTTTGTTGAGGAATTCGGAGTACCTGGAGAGAACCACCGGGCACTGTCGAGCAACTGTGAGACTCCCCATGTACTAACTCCACAAAAGCAAGGTTAGCATTGGTTGAAGACAAGTGCACCCTCGACGTGCAGTCCTTAGTAGACATTGCCACTGTGCCCCCATGATTCATTTGGTTAAATTTCTAGTTGCATTTTGGGAATGCAGCTTAAAATTTTGATATTTTGACATCATTGTGTAGAAGGTTAACACCGTAATTAGAGAATAGTAAAAACTACCGTTCATAAATTTCTATTTTAATATATTACATATACTGTAAAGCCCACTGGATTTCTCGTCGGAGAATAAACTTGTTGATACTGTATATGACTTTCAAACACCAAACCATTCACCATACCATAAGCAGAAATTTGACCTTTTATTTAGATATATCTTATTGAGTAAAATCCTTTTTAATTGAAGAAAGATATTGTGTTCAGTCAAAATGTTATTTTGCCAACCTTTGTATCTGAAGGTTTGCAGACCTATTTTGGCCTCAATACTTAAAATGTAGGCATTTACTTGCCTCAGACTCGGACAAACAAAATGTAGACTTAAGACCTAAAAAAAAGTTAAAAATCTGTTTCTCAGGCCATCCTGCATGGTCATTTTAGCATTGCGAAGCCTTCTTGCACACAAGAGACAAAATACAGAACCACCCATGTTATTCTATAGATTATTAGGCCTAAACATAAAACAAACCAATAATATGAACTTCTGATGGCAAAGAAATAATTACAAAAATAAAATAAAAAAACACCCGCCCAGGTGCAATTTTACAAAAAATGGCCTGAGAAACAGAAGATCTACTTTGTGGGCCTAAAGACTAATTTAAAACCAGAATGGAGGAAAATGAACAAATTCTGGTGAATTGAATACACCTGTTAGCCCTTTACCTAACAGATATCACTTGTTTTGTCCTATGAGTTATTCACAATAGTGAGATCAGGAATATTAGTGAAGAAAACCTTTTGTTATGTTTTGAACAATGCCGTGATTGTATCATTAACTACTTGAATGTGGTAGATGGATATTCCTCCCCAGGACAGATAATCTCTTGCCATTAAAATAAGTAAACTAAGGATATTTAACAACATTTTCTCCTGTAAATTGTACAGACTTTTTGACCAGAACTGTCAAGAACTTTTTATTAAATCTAGTCATGGCTTCTGCAATGCAGCCATGACTAGATTTGATGAAAATTAATCTAAAATTTCTCAGCGTGTTAAGAGTTAAAGATGATTCAGTTTCTCAAAAACCATGATTTTCATTTTCAGCAATTTCTAACAACTCTACAGGTAAGAACCTCAATCGTAATGGGACCACATTGTATTAGGTAAAAGGTTATATGTATGTTGAACAATTTTATTGGGAAACAGAAGCACTGGTTTTCAATTTTTCATTTCAGATATTTGTTCAAGGCACAGTAGGACGTGGCTACCATGGTGACATTGGTCTTGACGATTTTGTTCTAGATCCTAACTCTTGCAGTGATGGTTTGTATTTACTGTAGTTCTTTATTTTCTAACCACAGCTTTTACATTTTCCACTTTATTGACAATTTCATCTTGTTAGGTTAACCCTTCACTTAATAACTTGCTTAAATTTGCCCCATTGGTTTGCTAAACCCAAAAATCATTTTTCAAATTTTGTTACTCTTCTAACTGTTGCTTCTGAAATATTGCTTGTGTCTTCAGATTGGATTGATCTCATTGAGTTCATTCTAGTGATGGATTGTAAGCTTAATGTTGGAGACACTGAATGAATATTTATGATTTCAAGAAAAATGTTACAGGTATTGGCTACAAGTCATGCTAGGTGAATGTTTAAATCTGTTGTAATGTGTCTGTTCTATGCATCTGACAAGAAATGAAATTAAAACAAAAAACAGTTTATTGAGAAGATAGTACTTGTCAAGATTTTTGTTCAAGCCATTAAAACATGGATTCCAGTGTTTTTTTTGTTGCATACCAGTTAATAGAAAAAAACCTGTTGACTGCCTAAATTGTCAATCACCACGTCCTTTGTATCCATTTAACCCTTTTACCTAACCCCACAGTCAACCGGCCCAGTGCGATTCACAAAAATTGCCATTTAATTTTCATTATTTTTTCATTTTTTGCCTCAAAGACCCCCTCATTAGAACAAAACTCATTGTTTTTGATGCAAAAAATGAAGAAAAAAATAGTTATTCAAGAATTTTGTTTGCAAGTATCGTGTGCTGTTCAGGTAGCTAAAGGGTTAATCTGTCAATTGTTTGTGTGTTCTAAAGTAAATTTCTATTAGCTGATAGGGTGGTAGAAGCTCGTATTTGGGTCCTACTGACAGTGCTAGTACCACACTTGAAAAATATTATTCTCTGTGGATGTACCTCATGTTTAGCTAGAAACTAACATATTTTGTTCTGATGAATTTGTCCTGTTGCAGTTTATTGGAGCCTAAAATATGTTGTGATTCCTTTGAAATTCATATAGAAAATAATTTTCTTATTTCAAAGGCCCTTATGAGTCTTATAATTTAGGTATCTAATGCATTATATCTTGTGTGATAGGCTGTATAAGCCCTTAAGAAGATACAATGCATAAGAAAAAATACATGCTTCTCCAACCTGACCAACATCCCTGCTCCCTCCCACTGCTGCTGACTGTGACTGTGAATAGTGCTGTTTGGTTCAGGTCATTATGCTAGGTAAATGGTTAAGTTATGCCATTTGTCATTTTACAGCTGAGCCTCTTTAATTGGAAATCTGTTAATCTTTAAATGTCTGGAGATTTTTAAACTGTTTTGCTACACTTTGACAGTCAACATCCTGTGGCTTTATAATTGTTTGTCAACAAGTTCCTAAAAGTGCAAAATTATCCCAAGTCTGCATATTTTGGCACATGTTTTGTTGCAGTAAAGTGTGATTAGTGTCAGACCATCAACAGTTGATTTGATATCCCTGTTAATTGCATGTGACTTCCAAACTCCAAGAAGTAATGCTGATGTGTTGAACAATTACTATCACAACCACTGAATTCCCTGCATTTATATACATTTGGGATCTTTTACATGCAGTCTAGAGAATCAAACTAATATATCTTGTTTGACATAGAATAATAAATAACACTGACAGCCACTCACTTCCCCACATTTATTGACATTTTAGGCATTTAATCTCTCTCTCAAGAGAGAATCTCTGCTATATCTTGTTTGACAGAGTTCAATGAGTTCTGACAAATAGATAAAGAATAGAATAAATGCTCAGATTATCACTTGAAGATGAGGAAATGACCCAATTCCTGTAAATTGTATACTCCTGTTAACTGAATATTTGTCACCTGCAAAGTTGCTATTCAGTTCACCATTTATCCAACATAACGGCCAAAACCGACCAGCGCTATTCTCAAAAATCGCCAATTAATTTTCATTACTTTTTCATTTTTATACCCCCCGTAAACAAAGTTTGGGGGGGGGGGGGGGGGGGGGGGGGGGGGTATATAGGAATCACCCTGTCTGTCCATCTGTCAATCTGTCCATCCTTATAAGTGCAACTCCTAAACCATTTGAAGAATTTTCATGAAACTTTACACAATGGAAGAACTCCATATGAAGATGTGCATGTAGCAATATAATTCCGTTCTGACATTTCCAAGGGGAGATAATCTAACTTATACATTTCAGACGCGGGGGTATCACTTTTCACAGAACCTCTAGTTTGTCCCCAAAACATAGGTTATGACACCTCATTGGAATGAGCTTGTCGAACTCGTTCCAATGAGGGATCATAACCTATGTTTTTGAGACAAAAAATGAAAAAAATTAGTTATTCAAGAATTTTTTTTTACAAGTGTCGCCTCTTTTTTATGTTAGGTAAAGGGTTAACATGGTTGCACTGCCTCAGTAAGAAGTGAGTGATGAAGCTGAAGCTCAAAGGGTCCATTTTCTTGAATTTGTATACACTCCTTTAATTGACATATGACATAACAAACCCACTCTAAGGGTTACCATGGATTCTTGTCATACTTACTTGATCCTCCTGTATTGATTGTCCTTGTTTATAACTAAATCAGTGTAATACCAATCTGTGAAATTACCCGGAACCCTGAAACCTGAACAGTGGAATATCTGTGTAATATCAGAATGATGTTACATTCATTACTTACTTATTTTTTTAGTTCATTATTGGTGGACCAAAAAGAAATTATTTATTTCCATTCTTCTTGATTTTGCATTTTTCCTTGATGATTTTCCTTGGAAGCATTTTTTTTTTCACATAAATTTGTTTCAAGTCTTGTATGCACAACTCATCCCAGATTCTGCTCTCATCTGGTGTGCATTCTCGTTGGTGTATATAGTAATTTTGACAGAATGTTTCAAACATGATCACAGCAAGCATACATGCCCATGCTTCCACAGTTTGAGCTACAACAATGCTCATGTTTCCGTAGTCCATTCCAGAATACATGGTTTATTCCGGGCATGCACAGACAACTCGGGTTATCAATCTGGTTGTTTTCTTTGCAAACCATCATTCTGGAATATCATTCCGAATCATTCTGAGTAAACCACCTCGCGAGCAGGTTTAGATGGTTAGATGGTTTTCTTTTTATTCCTGACAAGTGCAGTTATCAACAGTATCAACAAATAGTGGAAAATATTTCCTTGTTCGTTGTCTTCACCAAAAATGTTTGAATCAAGACAATAACAAATATGTTAGGTACATGGAATTCAGCAAAATATTTAAACATAGCATACCCACAAATAATTGATGAAAATAAAGAGAAAGAACTATGGAGTCAATTAAACAACGGGCCCGGTGACCCACCCCCAAAGTTTTTTTGCGAAGCAATCACCCTTGACTGCTCATAACTGACTCATTATTTCCCCTTGACCCGAAACCCTGATTATTGTGACAGGACATTACATCTGGATGTGAAATCCTAAAATGATGAACATCGGGGGTGGGGGGGGGGGGGGGGGGGGGGTGGAGGACAACCAACTTGGTTACAAGGCTGAAATCCCACAGATGCTGAAAACTGAAGATCTGGAAACCTTCCTCCATCCGTACCCCCACCAGTTAGAAAATTGAGGGGTGTGACCACACCCTGCCCCATTGTAACGCTCTAGCCAAGCTATGTGAGTTTGCCTCCCCCACCTTCCCCCTGGTGAGATCGGATATTGTTGCAGAACCTTAACAACGCGGCGGTGCATTCATGACCTTCTTGTTCACGGGAACTTTGTGGTGAGAGTGCACAGACAGGCTTTGCTGGTTCTCAGTGTACTCATAACCAACAAATAGTGGACATAAATACTGGAATTGTTTTTTAAAATTCTCGCTCAAATAATGTCAACGCGCAGAGTTGCATGGACACAATGGCGGAGAACCTGTCCCCAATCTTCTGGATCAGCAGATGTCCTTGCCAGTGGCGTAGCCATGGGGGTGGGGGGTGGGATGGGGGAGGGTGGAGACTCAGGTCAACCTAAAGCTTTAACGCCCCCCCCCCCCCCCCCCAAAATAAAAAAGAAATATTGACCCAAATGCTCTCCAATATAGGGCTCCACATGCTACGATCTTAGAGCACTTAACTTTGCCAAATTTTCTCGACGGAGGCCCCATCCTGACTTGGTCGGCCTGGTCATTACCCCCTCCTCCCACTTCCATGAAGGGAAGTGGGAGGAGGGGGTAATGACGAGAGAGTGCTAGCTTGGACTAGGCAAGGACCTCCAAAACCCCACAACATTACAGATATCATGGTATGCCCCCCCACAAAAAATGGCTAGCCCCCCTCCCCCCCCCCCCCTCAATTATAGAAAACTGGCTATGCCCCTGAACAAATGGGAGTTGAAATGATAATAAAACTCAAGTGCTCTGTCCAGCGTTTCTTTGTAAACTTTTTGTTTCTTTTTAATCTGGTCATATTGACCTACCTATCCATAGGAGAGCTGTGCTGTTTTATACAGATGCGGCCGCACTGAGATGAGCAAAAACAACATCCATGTTGTCATTGACAGCATCATCAACAAAAATTGCCAGCGCCACTTCCTCAAATTCCATTCTGGTTTACATTTAAAGTGGAATTTGCTGTTTCCTTATGATTACTATTCTGTATCTTCACTGCGCATGTCACACTATTCCATGTAATCCGGAATAGACTACGGAAACATAAGGAATGTTTACTCAATTATCTTTTCTTGAACTTCAATTAAGTAGCAATTTGTATATGAAATTCTTGTGTGCAAAAACTCAAATGGGATTATGAACTGATTTTGAAGAAACCTCTCTTTAGGAACTTTTGTAAGTAGAGATGCTTATGAGACTTAATCAAAAGTTTTCAACTAAATTATCTCCACCTGAAGTTAATTTAGTATTGATTTCCATATAAATTCTTGTGCGAACAACTTCCAGGTAATTGTACTGATTTTGACAATTCTTTGGATATATGATCACTAGTGAACGCACACATTATTTCCAAATTTTTTAGGAGTGACAATTTTTAATTGTCAGAATTATCTCCCTTCAAACTTAGATTTATTATTGATTTCTGTATTTACTTCTTTCATACTTAACTCCTTGTAATTTATAAATTGAAACTTCTCATACATGATTACTAGTCAGTTGATATGTGCATATTCCCCACTTTTCATGTTGCAACAATTCTTAGCTCACCTGACTGAAGGTTAGGGGAGCTCAAGTGATCACTTTCTGCCCGTCGTCCATTCATCCATTCATCCATCCATCCATCCATCGTGAACTTTACATTATTGACTTCTCCTCCTAAACCCCTGGGCCAAACTGAACCAAATTTGATATGCATGGTCCTTATTATATGTCAATTCAGGTTTGTTCAAATAAAGTTGGGGGAAAATGCTTCAAAATTCTAGAAAAATCTTCTTCTCATGAACCAGTGGATACAATGACTTGATATTTGGTATGTAGCTTCCTTCTGAGGTGTAGAATCAAGTTTGTCCAAATGAAGTTCATGAAGCTATATTTGCCTTTGTAATGGGAGGGGTACGATTTTTGGCCCTGCCCAAAATTTCTATTTTCTGAACCGATAGTCCGATTTGAATCAAATTTAGTATATGGCATTATTGGGTCATAAGTACTTGATTCATGTTAAAAAAAAAATTCCCATGTTCCCTGTGGGAACCCCAGGAGCATCCTTCGGACCAGTAGAATCAAATGATTGCCATTGGTCTTGTTAGCGTCTTCTGTGGGGAGGGGGGGGGGGGCATAAAAAAATTGCTGAGTTAGCATTTTTGCAAATATTAAACAAAATTTCTTCTCCAGAACCACTGGTCATAATCTTCTGATATTTGGCATACAGCATCCATAAGGGGGTCAGATACCAATGTGTTCAATTTAAGCCCCTCTGTTCATATTTGGGCTCAATATCAGAGCCCAAATCTTAACTTAGGGCAATATGGGAAATACGCTTTAAAAATCTTCTTCAGAACCACTGGTCAGAAAGTTTTAATATTTGGTAAACATTTTTACGAGGGTCAGATTCGAGTTTGTTCGCATCAAGTCTCTCAGTTAATATTTGGGCTTCGTATGGGGGCCCAAATTTTAACTTAGTACAATATGAGGAAATTTTTTTAAAAATCTTCTTCTTCAGATCCACCAGTCAGAATCCTTTCATATTTGGTATGCAGCATCTCTGGGTAGGTCAAATTCAAGTTTGTTCATATCGAGTTCCTGGGTTAATATTTGGGCTCTCTATGGGGGTTCGAATTTTACCTTAGTGTAATATGGGGAAATTTCTTTTAAAATCTTCATAAGCAGATCCACCAGTCAGAATCCTTTCTTATTTGGTATACAACATCTCTAGGAGGGTGAGATTCACATTTGTTCATATCGGGCCCCTGGATTAATATTTGAGCTCTCTATCGGAGCCCAAAGTTTAACTTAGTGCAATATGAGGGAATTTCTTTAGTGCAATATGAGGGAATTTCTTTAAAACTCTTCTACTCCATAACCATCAATTAGAATATTTTGATATTTGGTATACAACATCTCTAGGGGGGGTGGGGGGTCAGATTCAAGACGAGTCCCTGGGTTAATATTTGGCCTCGCTATGGGAGCCCGAATTTTACCTTATTGCAATATGAGGAAATTTCTTTAGAAATCTTTTTTTTTCAGCTCCACCTGTCAGAATGCTTTCATGTTTGGTATGCAACCACTTTATCAGGTGAACGAATAAGGCCCCTTGGGGCCTCATGTTTTCTAAGTTATCTCCTCTTGTGCATGTATTTAAAAATTGAGTCCTGTGTTAAATTATTTTATGCTGAGCATGTCCAAGGTTTGTGTACAAAATACAGTAAACTACTTTTTTACATGATCACTAGCATGAAGACAGATGCATACTTCTGATGTTTTTAGTTGCTGCTTTTTCAACCAAATTACTTCCTGGTACACTTAGATTTAATTTGATAGATTTAATATTGATTTCTGTTTAAATGAAGGAATTCATGTTTAAATGCTTCTGTGACTTCTACTATGCAATAGTACATAAGAATGTATATACACACCCCTCCCCCCTTTGATAAAGGAATTCATATATTAACCCTCTGATTAATTTTTCCAATAATTGCATATGCTGCAGATGACGTAAGACTGTTTCTACATCATTGTTGGCTGCCTGAACAGGCAACCTACAATAATGTGAAAACACTGCCAAGAATAAATGCAGCCTACCTGTTAAGTTCTCAAGGAAGAATACACTAGGGGCAATTTTTTTCAAAGCAATATAAAAGTGGTTGTATAGGGACCTAAAGGTTAAATGCTTCTATGGCATCTACAATGAAGTACAGTGGAGCCCACTTAAGTGGATATCTCTTAACTGAATAACTCTGTTAATTGAATATAATTTCCCAAAACAAAATCATTTACCATGCCTTCAGTACAAATTTGACCTGTTAATTGAATATAGTTTATAGAGTAAACTCCTGTTAATTGAATAAAAAATCTTGTAACCTGTCGAGAAATTACCCAAACTCTTCCTAGTTTTCAACTGTTTATAGACCTATTTGGCCTCAGTACATCCAATACAAGCATTTAATCTATTATATCTTGTTTCACAGAACTCAAGGAGCCCTGTCAAACAAGATATAATAGAATAAATGCTAAGTTTGTGTCTAGAATACAGGAAAGTGACAAAATCCCTGTTAATTGAATACTTCTATTAATTGAAGAATTTTCATTGTCAAAGGGTCTATTCAATTAACATGGTTCCACTGTTGTGCACAAGCATGTATATATATACCCTATCCATCTTTGATAAAATGTATGTGGTGGTATTTAGCCTCTACACACTCATGTTACAATATTCAAATTTCAAACTGCAAACCTTTCCCATAATGCAACTGGGAATTAAAGCAATTCATTCACTGAGTTTGTCAAAGAAGCTTGAATCAGTTTAATTCCCAGTTGCACTATGGGAAAACATTGGCACTGTGGAACCCTTTTAATTGAATAGACACTTTGCAGAGAAAAATATTCAATTAACAGGTTTGTACAATTAACAGGAAATGGGTCATATTTTTATACTGTACAAATGACCCAGACATAGCTGGTGCTAATTCTCAAAAATCTAGGGCCAAACACAAATTTTGCCCCCCAATCTCCAAAATTTGCATCTAAAACCGAAAAAAATCATGTCCTAAATGGTCCTCCATACTTTTCTTCCACTGCGCATGCGCAGTGTCAAGGAGGTCTCAAAATTGGCGCCAATTATCATTCTTTGTTTGGCCCTTCATCAGTTTACATCTGACTGATATTTGTGCTTGTAAATCTCAGTTTAAATGATGCCAGACACATAAATATTAGAGAAATGGTCTATCTAAAGAGGAAATAGAAGGAGGAGAGGAAAAATGAGTGGCAGGAAATAATCAGGGCTGTAACTTAAAAATTTTTTACGAAATTATGTTATGTTGCCTAATTTCGAGGCATGGGCCTGTTGTTGTCATTCTTGCTATAAAGTTACACTGCTTGTTCAGTGTTTCCTCTCTCCCTGTCCTTTAAGTCTCCCCTTGCTATTCTCCCATGCATTTGGCATATTTTTTGTAATATTATTACTAAAATTTCTTGGGAGTTTTAGCTGGGTAACAGAATGAATTCTGTTCTTTTCCCCATGTTTACGTCCTCACCCATGGGTGTTTAGGCGTAGTGTTCTGCATCTACCATCTGATGTTCTGCAGTTTCTTCCCTGGAAGTCTCTGTTTTGCATCAGATAGTGTGTTATTGGTAACTGATTTCGGGCCATGGTTATCAGTGCCTGGAGTCATGTTTCTGGTGTTTATACATATAACAAGATACATTATTATGAAACGTAAGTGTTGCATTAATTTTTTTGTAATATTTTAAAAAATTTTGTCCACACTTAGGCTTTTTGGGATCCATTGGGGCTCAATGTTACTTTCAGAAACTTGGGCTTTTCTGAAAAAATATATTTTTATACTGTACCAATGACCCAGACTTAGCTGGTGCTAACTCTAACAAAACCAGGGCCAAACACAAATTTTGCCCCCCAATCCCCAAAATTTGCATCCAAAACAAAAAGAAATCATGTCCTAAAGGACCTCCATACTACGCCTCTACTGCGCATGCGCAGTGACGCAGACGTCCCAAAATTGGCGCCAATTATCATTCTCTGTTTGGCCCTTCATCAGTCAACATCTCACTGATCTTTGTGCTTGTAAATCTCAGTTTAAAGGATGCCAGACACGTAATTTTTGGAGAAAATGTGATTCTAAGGAGGATAGAAGGAGGAGAGGAAAAAGAAGTGGCAAAAAATAATCAGGGCTGTACTTAAAATTTTTTGATGAAATTATGTTAAGTTGCCTATTTTCGAGGCATGGGCCTCTTGTTGTCATTCTTGCTAATTGTTGCACTGCTTATTCAGTGTTTCCTCTCCCCTAGCCTTCTAAAGTCCCCCCTTGCAATTCTCCCATGCTTTTGGCATATTTTTGAGAAATTTCATTTCTAAAATTTCCTGGGAGAGTTGCTTGGTTACAGAATGTTTTCTGTTATTTTCCCCATAGTTACGTTTTCACCCATGGGTGTATAACGTTTGTGTTCTGCATCTTCCATCTGATGTTCTACAGATTCTCCCCTGGGAGTCTCTGTTTTGCATCAGATAGAGTGTAATTGATGACTGATTCCGGGCCAGTATTTTCAGTGCCTGGAGTTATGTTTTCTGGTGTTTTTACACTGTTTGTTTTCATTGGCAACAGCCTTTTTTAAGGGGGGCTGTTTGCCTTTGCTGTAGTTTATCTCACTATAAGATACATTTATATTATCCGAAAGTGTCTCATTAATTATTTAATATAAATTTAAAATTTTTGATCACACTTTGCCATCGGATCCATCGGGGCTCAACGTTACTTTTCAGCAACTTGGGCTTCGCTGAAAAAATATTTTTTCAAAATTATTTTGTTTTGCAATTGTTTTTTTCATTTATTAATGGATCATGTTATTATGTATCTTTGAGTCAGGGGTTTTTGCGAGTAACTAGGACTTATTGTTGTTCTTTCACAATGAAGGGACGTTGTTCAAATTGTAATAGGAAGAAATCTTCCTCTGACTTTCATGATCATTGTATTAATTGTAGTCAGTGTTCTCGCATTAATCCCTGTCCTATATGTGAACATTGGGATGAGAAACATTGGAAACGTGTGTCACGATATGTTGTTTCTGGAGAAAGAGCAATGCCGGCTCTTTCTCCGCAAGGTCACTCTACTCTCTCAGTTTCTATTTCAGAGGAACCAGAACAGGGTGATGTTTCCATGTTATCTTCTTCAAGTGTGCGTCCGTCGTCACAAATGAATTCAGAGCTAGCGGCAAAAGTGCTCATGGAGATTAGACAAATGTTGTCCGCTAGCTCGCCCGGTGTAGCGTCCATTCACCGAATGGTTCGGCAGCCGGGTTCGTCCGATGCGGTCCAAGAGGAAATTTTGGGTGATGCGAGCACTATAAACATAATAGATGCACACCCAGTGACAGCAGATAGTAAGCGAGAACGGAGGAAGCCTTTGAGTCCGGTTCCTAGCTCGTCCAGGTCCAGCCGGGCCGCGAGCGAGAGAGGCCCCTCTCTCGTACAACAACATCTGGGACCAGATGTTGTGGTACAAAATGTGTCTTTAGCGGAGCATACGTCCGTCGCTCGGGACGCTCTGTTGTATAAGCAGTCCGCAGAGACTGCTAAAGCTTCTTCTTCTCGTCAGCGCACACGACTGCACCTTGGCTGCGTGACCGCCGATATATTACCAGCTTCGCCGATCAAGGATTCTTCGGCGACCAGGTCACACCATCCGGCAGCCAGGGATTCGAGACCGATGGACTCCGGACGTTCGCATAGGAAAAGTATGCGGGAGCCATCTGATGCGGAGCTGCCCTCGGCGAAGCAGCGAAAGACTGCGCCTCCGCAGGTCTCGACGCCGGACATTCTTGTGCAGATAGCACAGCTTATCGCAGCATCCCAGCAGCCGACAGAAACGGTGTCGGATCGAGAATTATCCGACGGCGCTGGGTCGGTACGCTCCGCCGAAGCATCGGGGGCGGACGACCGGGAACATCATGAGGTCCGACCGGATGGTGAAAGGGATACGGATGACTTGGAGCTATCCCTTTCGGAACAACATAAAGCTGCCGTGGACTTCATCCGGCACTTTCTCCCTCAAGTTGTTCCGTCGGGCCAGACTGCTGCGCTTCCGGACAAGAGAATTATAGCGTCATTGGACTCTGAATTTTTTGAGCGGTTCAGGGACATCGCTCCCGAGTATCCGTCGCAGTCCAATAATGTTGCACGAACATTTGAATTATTGAACGACGCTATATTTAAACTTGCTTCCAGGACGGGGAAAGCAGGTTTCTTGTCCGCTAATACTCTCAACCTGCCTTTCATTAATGCAAGGAATAAATTCGATACGGCAGGACAGGGTATACCGAGAGTTCCTCTGCGTATGGACGACGAGGCGGAAGACTTAGAGCTATCATTACTGTCGTCAGCTTCTATTCCAACCACGGTGTTGGAAACAGCTATTGCGTCTAACACAGCCAATTTAGATGCCTTATCTTACGCAGATCACCTTACTAAGGCATTATCACTGCGCCTTCAGGGGAAAGAGTTTCAGGATATATTATCCTCTTTAAGACTTCTTTCAAGGGCAGTAGCTTATTCCACGTGTAACTCCGCCCTTTCAGTGGCAAATCTGGAGTTGGTTAGACGTGACGCAGCCCTAGCTACATCCACACTAGTGGATTCTAAGGTGAAGAACTCTCTTAGAGTCGCTTCGGTCTCAGGAGAACTTCTCTTTGACGGCAAGCTTTCCGCTATTTATGATAAAATTACAAAGAAAGCTAAGGATTCTCTGTTGTTCAAATCTGCTCCTAAGAAGTCGGATACAGCAGACACGAATAAGACAGGCACTTCTGGGTCTAATGCGCCCAAGAGAGGTTCCTATAGAGGTTCCGGTGCGTCCTCTTGGTCTTATTCGAGAGACCGTCAGGATAGCGACTCTCGTTCGGGACGTCCTTCAGGCCGGGACAATCGGTCGGACGCCCCGAGGTCGACGGGGCGAGGTGCGGGTCGTGGAAGACGTGGTTTCTCCTACCGCAGGCCTCGCAGGTCCAGGAGGTGATGGCTTAAACCTCTATCGCGTTCCGGTTGGCGGAAGGTTGTCGAGCTTTTCACAAGAATGGGCGTCGATTACGGACGACCCTTGGGTGAGAGGAGTGACTTCGGAAGGTCTAAAGATATCCTTCAAACGAAAGCCTCCATTAACTCGAAGTCCAAAGTGGACTCATCTTCCGTCAAATCCGCAGAAAAGAGACGCTCTGTTATCAGAGGTGCAGTCTCTTTTAATGAAGAACGCGGTAGAGGTCGTAGAAAACCAGGAATCTCCGGGATTCTACAGCCATCTGTTTCTGGTTCCGAAACCAGACGGCTCGTTCCGTCCAGTCATAGATTTGAGCTGGATAAACAAGCTGATTGTCGCTCCGAAGTTTTATATGGAGACGATTCGATCGGTCAGAGCGAGTATTCGGGTGAACGATTATGCAACGAGCATAGATCTCAAGATGCGTACTTTCACGTCATGGTACATGACATTCCGAAAGTATCTACGCTTCGCAGTCCTAGGAGTGGTGTATCAATTCCGGGCGATGTGCTTCGGATTGAATCTAGCACCCTGGGCTTTCACTCGGGTAATGAACTCGGTAATGATCTACTTCCGAGCTCATTCGTCTGCGGTAACGTCGGCCTACCTGGACGACATTCTTCAGAGGTACGGCAACGAGTTAACGCTTCAGAACGATGTTCAGAATCTTCTTCTATTGCTCCGACGTCTCGGTTTTATAGTAAACGAGGAGAAGTCGGATCTGGTGCCATCCAAGTCATTCACTCATCTGGGAATGAGCTTCGAGACGCACAACAATCTCGTTCGTCTGCCGTTAACCAGAGCGAAATTAGTCAGTTGTTACGCTCGCTATTGTCTGCACGCAGACAAAGTCACGGCGAGAGAATTTATGAGACTGATAGGTCTGTGCGGAGCCGCCGCAGATCTCATTCCGATGGGGCGGTTACGCACACGTCCTCTTCAAATTTTCCTGACTCAGAATTGGAGTGTGAAAATTCATTCGCTCGATGTAGACGTTCTCTTGTCAGATCAAGTGAAACAAGAGATTCAGACTTGGGCAAACATTCAGTGGTTAACTCAAGGAGTTCCGCTGCAGTTGCCGGATCCGAGTTTTACCGTTATGACGGATGCCAGTCAAACAGGTTGGGGTGCATCATTAATCCCAACGGATTCGAGATGCCAGGGTCTTTGGGATCCGCAATTCCTGTGCAAGCACATAAACATCAAGGAAATGATGTCAATTTGGCTTGCGTTACGTCACTGGATGGACATTATTCACGATGTTCATGTCCAAATCCTATCCGACAATACGACAGTAGTGGCGTATATACGGAATCAGGGAGGCACTCATTCAGTTCCGTTGTTCAATCTAACGGAAAGAATCCTTCTGTTTGCGTTAGAACATCACATTCTTCTTTCGGTCCGTCACATACCGGGTCGTCTGAATGTGCTAGCAGACTCCCTTTCACGAAAGGGTCGCTTGTTGCCGTCGGAGTGGACTCTCAACAAACAAGTATTCAATCAGATTTGCTACCAATGGGAACGGCCAATGATAGACTTATTTGCGACACATCTCAACAATCAGTTGCAGACGTATGTGTCTCCGTGTCCGGATCCAAGAGCATTTGCAGTAGACGCTCTGTCGATCCCTTGGGACGGAATGATAGGATATGCGTATCCTCCAGCGCCGTTAATTCAACAAGTATTGCTAAAGATAAAACAATCTCAATGCAAGATTCTGTTGGTAGCATCTCTGTCGCCACAGAGACCGTGGATAAATCTACTCAGGTGTCTGTTGTGGGACCTACCGCGGAAGCTTCCTCCACGGGAGGATCTTCTTTCGCAGGGGAAATCGCGCCAACTCCATCACAACCAGCAAGGTCTCAACCTTCACGTTTTTCCGTTGTGCGGTCCTTCTTGCATGGCAAGCACTTTACAGGACGAGCAGTGGACGCGATTTCTAACTGTAGGAGGACCTCCTCTTCGCTAAACTATGCGGCTAAGTGGAAGGTTTTTCGTCGTTGGTGTAGGGATCATTCTGTAGATATATTCGATCCCTCTATACCAGACATTGCAAACTTTCTAGTATACTTGTTTGACGAAATCAAACTGCAGCCTGTTACTATAAAGGGTTATAGATCTATGTTATCTGATACCTATGCACATCATGATAGTTTACAAATTGGATCTAATGTCTCTTTATCGAAGTTGGTTAGAAACTTTTCGATAAATAGACCCAGAACTCTTAGATTAATTCCTAAGTGGAATTTAGCTTGGGTTCTTCTTAAATTGAAGGAAAAGCCATTTGAACCTCTTGGGACAGTAGATTTCAAATTCTTATCTTATAAGACAGCTTTTCTCTTAGCTTTCTCTTCTGCTAGAAGAGTCAGTGAGCTTCATGCACTATCGGTGGATGATTCTCATTATCGTAGTGTTGGGAACACTATCACCTTCACTACTAATGTGGGTTTTTTAGCTAAGAATCAGGCTCCTAATAAATATCCGGAAGCTATTGTTATTAAGGCTCTTCCGTCTTCAGACGGGCGTAGGCCTTTACTCTGTCCTGTTAGAGCATTACGTATCTATTAACAGAGATCTCAGTTTATCAGAAAGGGACGGAAACGTTTCTTTCTGTCTTTGATGCCTAATAGAAAGGACATTTCAGTCCATTCTATTGCTAGATGGATTCAGTTAACTATCCGTACTGCTTATGAAGATTTATCTTCTTCTCAGCAGTCTGTGCTTAAGATTTCTGCTCATGAAGTAAGAGCTCTTTCTACTTCCTGGGCTTATGCTAATAGTGTTGCTATTAAAGATTTAATGAAGGCTGCTTATTGGTCTCAGCCATCCACATTTACGAATTTTTATCTCAGAAATATTGAGTCCATTTCTGGAGACCTGCATTGTTTAGGTCCGTTATCTGTTGCTCAGAATGTCGTCCACTAAACAGTTGCAACTATAGTTATGCAGGCTTTCTGTTCCGGCAGTGACTCCGTCCGGCTGCCCTCTTTGCTCTGGGCTATTTGACCCAGGGCAAGGGGGGGGGGGGGGGGGGGCGGGTGTTCCCTTAGGTCACCTGCTTTATAGTGAAAAGCAAGGGAATGCCTCCTCCAAGTCAGTATTTCTGAGTCGCTTCCGGGATGGTTTTAAAGTGTAATATTAATGTTTAAATTCATTCATGTCTTATTTTTAAAGTGTAGCTCGGTGTGAAGCATTTGTATATGTCAAGTGTCAAACGGGCTTTAATATACAATACTCGGACACTTTTAAATGACTATAAAGAGTCTCAATTCTCTGGACTACTTTATTTATTGGCTTGCTTTAAAAATAATTAGTATAAGGGTTATACTGGATGTTAATAGAGAACATGAATGTTATTGTGCTCAATTATTAAGGGTAGTGTATCTTTCTAATTTAATATTAAATAAGAAAGATACATGTAAAGCCTAATTCTCCTTTTCTCCTTAAGGGGTTACCTCTTTACTATATAGTTGAGCTTATTGGATTTTCCTCTATGTCCTAGGCCCTCCAGCCTGTTTACTATTCAGCTAAGTCTGGGTCATTGGTACAGTATAAAAATGTTAAAAAATTTATAGTAATTTATATATTTTTTATACTTACCAATGACCCAGACGGGGATGGCCCTCCCTGGAGTTGGGAACTCTTGCCTCCCCGCTGAGTACATAGCGCTGACCAGGCACTGCCAGTAAGAATGATAATTGGCGCCAATTTCGGGACGTCTGCGTCACTGCGCATGCGCAGTAGAGGCGTAGTATGGAGGTCCTTTAGGACATGATTTCTTTTTGTTTTGGATGCAAATTTTGGGGATTGGGGGGCAAAATTTGTGTTTGGCCCTGGTTTTGTTAGAGTTAGCACCAGCTAAGTCTGGGTCATTGGTAAGTATAAAAAATATATAAATTACTATAAATTTTTTAACTTTTTAAAAAAATTTTTTTGATTTCAATTATTTTTTCTATGTTAATGGATCATGTTATTATGTATCTTTGTTTTCAGGGGTTGGTGCGAGTACTAGGTCTTTTTGTGTTCTTTTCACAATGAAAGGATATTGTTCAAATTGTACTAAGAGGAAATCTTCCTCTGACTTTCATAATCATTGTATTAATTGTAGTCAGTGTACTCGCACTAACTCCTGTTCAGTATGTGTCTATTGGGATGACAAACATTGGAAACGTGTGTCACAGTATGTTGTTAGGGGGGAAAAGGCCATGCTGGTCTTTCTCCGCAGGGTCGCTCTAGTTTATCAATCTCTATTTCAGAGGAACAGAGGAACAAGAACAGGGTGATGTTTCCATGATGTTTTCCAAAAGTGTGCCTCCGTCGTCACAGTTAAATGAAGAGCTAGCGGCAAAAGTGCTCATGGAAATACGTCAGTTGCCTAAGAGGTCCATATTAGGATCGGCATTGGCGTCCGCTAGCTCGCCCGGTGTAGCGACCATTCATTGAATGGCTCGGCAGCCGAGTTCGTCCGTTGCGGTCCAGGAAGGAGATTTGGGTGATGCAGGCACTATAATAAGACAAAGTGCACACCCAGTGACGACGGATCAGAGGAGAGAACGGAGGAAGCCTATTAGTCCGGTTCCTAGCTCGTTGAGGTCCATCCGGGCTGCGAGCGAGAGAGGTCCCTCTCTCGTATAACAACATTTGGGGCCAGATGTTGTGGTACAAAACGTTTCGCATCCGGAGCATACGTCCGCCGCTCGGGACGCTCCGTTATATAGACAGTCCGGAGAGACTGTCGATAAGGCTTCCTCATCCTCACGGCAGCGCACACGACCGCACCTTGGCTATGTGACTACGGATATCCAGCCAGCTTCGCCGATCAGGGATTCCACGGCGACCAGGTCACGCCATCCGGTAGCCAGGGACACGAGGCCTGTAGACTCCGGACGTTCGCATAAAAGAAGTATGCAGGAGTCAACGTACACGGAGCTTCCAGCGGCAAAGCAACGTAAGACCACTACTCCACAGGCCTCAGTGACGGACGTGCTATCCCAAATAGCACAACTTATCACAGCATCCCAGCAAACGACAGAATCTCTGTCGGATCAGGAATTATCCGACGACGCTGGGTCGGTACGCTCCGCCGAAGCATCGGGTACGGACGACCGAGAACTTCATAGGGTCCGACAGGATGGCGAAAGGGATTTGGAGCTTTCCCTTTCGGAACAACATAAAGCTGCCGTAGATTTTATCTGACATTATCTTCCAGAGGTTGTTCCGTCGGACCAGAATGCTGCGATGCCGGATAAGAGACTGATAGCGTCCTTGGACACAGAATTTTTTGATCGGTTCAGGGACATCGTCCCTGAGTTTCCGACACAGTCCAATAAGGTCACAAGAACATTTGAATTATTGAACGACGCTATTTATAAGCTTGCTACCAAAACGGGCAAGTCTGGTTTCTTATCCGCAAATGCCCTAAATCTGCCTTTCATCAATTCAAGGAATAAATTCGAAATGGCAGGACAGGGCATACCGAGAGTTCCTCTGCATCTAGACGACGAGGCTGAAGACTTGGAATTGTCTATACCCTCATATATGTCAATTCCAACCACGACGTTGGAAACGACAATAATGTCTAACAGAGTTAACTTAGACGCCTTATCATACGCAGATCACCTTACTAAGGCGTTATCATTACGTCTTCAAGGGAAAGAATTCCAGGATATACAATCCTCATTAAGACTTCTTTCAAGGGCAGTAGCTTATTCCACGTATAACTCCGCCCTTTCAGTGGCAAACCTGGAGTTGGTTAGACATGACGCAGCCCTAGCTACATCCACGCGCGTGGATGGTAAGGTGAAAAACTCTCTCAGAGTCGCTTCGGTCTCCGGAGAGCTTCTCTTCGACGGCAAGCTTTCTGCAATCTATGATAAGATAACTAAGAAAGCTTCGGATTCTCTGCTTTTCAAATCCGCTTCCAAAAAGCCGGATACAGCAGAAAAGAGTAAGACAGGCACTTCTGGGGCAAATACGCCCAAGAGAAGTTCCTATAGAGGTTCCTATGCGTCCTCTAGGTCTTATTCTAGAGACCATCAAGGCAGCGACTCTCGTGGGGGACGTTCTTCTGGCCAAGATTACCGGTCAGACGTCCCTAGATTGACGGGGCGAGGTGCGGTCGCGGAGGACGTAGTTTCTCCTTCCGCAAGCCTCGCAGGTCCAGGAGGTGATGGTTTGAACCTCTATCGTGTTCCGGTAGGCGGAAGATTATCAAGTTTTATAGACGATTGGGCATCAATTACGGACGACCCCTGGGTTCGAGGGGTAATTTCGGAAGGACTAAGATTATCCTTCAAACGAAAGCCTCCATTAACTCGAAGTCCAAAATGGACTCAGCTTTCGTCGAATCCGCAGAAAAGAGACGCTCTTTTATCAGAAGTACAGTCTCTTCTGAAGAAGAACGCGGTAGAGGTCGTAGAAGACCAGGAATCACCGGGTTTCTACAGCCATCTGTTTCTGGTTCCGAACCCAGATGGCTTGTTCCATCCAGTCATAGATCTGAGCTGGATAAACAAGCTGATCGTCGCTCTAAAGTTCTATATGGAGACAATTCAATCAGTCAGAGCGAGTATTCGGGTGAACGACTATGCTACAAGCATAGATCTCAAGGATGCGTACTTTCACGTCATGGTACATCCGACATTCAGAAAGTATCTACGCTTCGCAGACCTAGGAGTGGTATATCAGTTCCGAGCGATGTGCTTCGGTTTGAACCTAGCGCCCTGGGCTTTCACTCGAATAATGAACTCGGTAATGATATATTTCCGAGCTCATTCGTCTGCGGTAACGTCGGCCTACCTGGACGACATTCTTCAGAGGTACGGCAACGAGTTAACGCTTCAGAACGATGTGCAGAATCTGCTTCTATTACTCCGACGTCTTGGTTTTATAATAAACGAGGAGATGTCGGATCTGGTGCCGTCCAAGTCATTCACTCATTTGGGAATGAGCCTCGAGACGCACAACAATCTCGTTCGTCTGCCGTTAACCAGAGCGAAATTAATCAGTTGTTACGCTCACTATTGTCTTCACTCAGACAAAGTCACAGCGAGAGCGTTCATGAGACCGATAGGTCTGTGCGGAGCCGCTGCGGATCTCATACCGATGGGGCGGTTACGCACTCGTCCTATCCAAATTTTCTTGACTCAGAATTGGAGTGTAAAGATTCATTCGCTCGATATAGACGTTCTCTTGTCAAATCAAGTGAAACAAGAGATTCAGACTTGGGCAAACATTCAGTGGTTGACTCAGGGAGTCCCACTGCAGTTGCCGGATCCGAGTTTTACAATTATGACAGATGCCAGTCAAACAGGTTGAGGTGCAACATTGATCCCAACGGATTCGAAGTGCCAGGGTCTTTGGGATCCACAGTTTCTAGGCAAGCACATAAACATCAAGGAAAGGATGTCAATTTGGCTTGCACTATGTCATTGGATGGACATTATTCAGAAAGCACATGTCCAAATCCTGTTCGACAATACGACAGTAGTAGCGTATATTCGGAACCAGGGAGGCACTCATTCCGTTCCGTTATTCAGTTTAACGGAAAGAATCCTTCTGTTTGTTTCTTGAACACCAAGTTCTACTTTCGGTCCGTCATATTCCGGGTCGTCTGAATGTATTAGCAGACTCCGTTTCACGGAAAGGTCGCTTGTTGCCGTCAGAATGGACTCTCAACAAACAGGTATTCAATCAGATTTGCTACCAATGGGAGCAGCCAATGATAGACTTATTTGCGACACAACTCAACAATCAGTTGCAGACATATGTGTCTCCATGTCCGGATTCCCGAGCATATGCAGTAGACGCTCTATCGATCTCATGGGTCGGAATGATAGGATATGCGTATCCTCCAGCGCCGTTGATTCAGCAGATATTGCTGAAGATAAAACAATCTCAATGCAATTCTGTTGGTAGCATCTCTGTCTCCACAGAAACCGTGGATAAATCTACTCAGGTGTCTGCTGTGGGACTTACCGCGAAAACTTTCTCCACGAGAGGATCTTCTTTCGCAGGGGAAATCGCGTCAACTACATCACAACCCGCAAGGTCTCAACCTTCACATATTTCCGGTGTGCGGTCCTTCTTGCACGGCAAGCATTTTACAGGACGAGCAGTGGATGCAATTTCTAACTGTAGGAGGACCTCCTCTTCGCTAAACTATGCGGCTAAGTGGAAGGTTTTGTCGTTGGTGATGGGATCATTCTGTTGATATTTTTGATTCCTCCTTTCCAGACATTGTCAACTTTCTAGTAGACTTGTTTGACGAGATCAAACTGCAGCCTGTTACTATTAAAGGTTATAGGTCTATGTTATCTGATACCTATGCACACCATGATAGTTTACAAATTGGATCTAATGTCTCTTTATCTAAATTAGTTAGAAACTTCTCGATAAATAGACCTAGAACCCTTAGATTAATTCCTAAATGGAATTTAGCTTGGGTTCTTCTTAAACTAAAAGAAAAGCCATTTGAGCCTCTTGAGATAGTAGATTTCAAATTCTTGTCTTATAAGTCAACATTTCTCTTAGCTTTCTCTTCTGCTAGAAGAGTCAGTGAGCTTCATGCACTATCTGTGGACGATTCTCACTATCGTAGTGTCAGGAACACTATTACCTTTACTACTAATGTTGGATTTTTGGCTAAGAATCAGGCTCCTAATAAATATTTGGAACCTATTGTTATTAAGCCGCTTCCGTCTTCAGACGGGCATAGGCCTTTACTCTGTCCGGTTAGAGCTTTACGTATTTATAAACGAAGATCTCAGTTTATCAGAAAGGGACGAAAACGCTTCTTTCTGTCTCTGATGCCTAATAGAAAGGACATTACGGTCCATTCTATTGCTAGATGGATTCAATTAACTATCCGTACTGCTTATGATAATCTATCTTCAACTCAGCAGTCTGTGCTTAAGATTTCGGCTCATGAAGTAAGAGCTCTTTCTACATCTTGTGCTTACGCAAATAGTGTTGCTATTACAGATTTAATGAAGGCTACATATTGGTCTCAGCCATCCACATTCACGAATTTTTATCTCAGAAATATTGAGTCCATTTCTGGAGACCTGCATTGTTTAGGTCTGTTATCTGTTGCTCAGAATGTCGTCCACTAAACAGTTGCAACTATAGTTATGCAGGCTTTCTGTTCCGGCAGTGACTCCGTCCTGCTGCCCTCTTCGCTCTGGGCTATTTGACCCAGGGCAAGGTGAAGGGGGGGGGGGGGGGGGGAGGGTGTTCCCTTAGGTCACCTGCTTTATAGTGAAAAGCAAGTGGATACCTCCTCCAGAGTCAATAATTCTGAGTCGTTACCGTGATGGTTTTAAAGTGTAAAGTTAATGTTTAAAATTCATTCATGTCATATTTTTAAAGTGTAGCTCGGTGTGAAGCATTTGTATATGTCACGTGTCAAACGGGCGTTAATATACAATCCTCGGATACTTTTAAAGAGTATAAAGAGTCCCAATTCTCTGGACTAACTTTATTTATTGGCTTACTTTAAAAATAATTAGTATAAAGGGTTATACTGGATGTTAATAGAGAACATGAATGTTATTATGCTCAATTATGGAGGGTGTTGTGTCTTTCTAATTTATCATAAATAAGAAAGATACATGTAAAGCCTAATACTCCTTTTCTCCTCGAGGGGATGACTCTTTTATATATAGTTGAGCTTATTGGATTTTCCTTTGTGTCCTAGGCCCTCCAGCCTTTTTACTATTCAGCTATGTCTGGGTCATTGGTACAGTATAAAAATGTTAAAAAATTTATAGTATTTTATATATTTTTTATACTTACCAATGACCCAGACGGGGATGTCCCTCCCAGGAGTTGGGAACTCATACCTCCCCGCTGAGTACATAGCGCTGACCAGGCACTGCTTGTAAGAATGATAATTGGCGCCAATTTCGAGACCTCCTTGACACTGCACATGCGCAGTGGAGGAAAAGTATGGAGGACGATTTAGGACATGATTTTTTCGGTTTTAGATGCAAATTTTGGGGATTGGGGGGCAAAATTTGTGTTTGGCCCTAGATTTTTGAGAATTAGCACCAGCTATGTCTGGGTCATTGGTAAGTATAAAAAATATATAAATTACTATAAATTTTTTAACTTTCCTATCTTCCATTTATAAACTGAGCATTTAGTTTATTATATTTTGTTTGACAGAGCTCTGTCAAACAGGATATAATAGATTAAATGCCTATATTGGATGTATTGAGATCACAGGTGTTTATAAATGTGGGGAATTCAATGGATGTTGGAGTAATTCTTCAACAGATTATAAAAATTTGTGTACAATCAACCGTAGTTCACTCTGTAACCTATATGTAATAAACAGGTCAAATTTGTCACATTTCTACTGAAGGTGTGGTAAATGGTTAGATGTTCGTAAATTATATGTAATTAACAGGGTTCTTCAATTTAACTGGTAGAGTGCTAAGTTACTTTTCAATGATCATTTGTAACATGACTTTCTTATCAACCTACTCACAATTGTTTACTACAGGCTTGCACTACAGTGGAAGTCCCTAACTCGGATAAAATACTCTCTATTTTTGTCTTTCCCAAGCAAGTTGGGAAAGAAAAGTGGTGCAAAAGCACCAATAAAAATAAGCCAAACCTGGGTCGAGTGCAACCGGCGCAGACCCAGTACGGGACGCTCTCTCCCAAGTACAACTCCACGACTTCCGTTGCCAGTGCGCATATACCGTCTCTAAAGACTCATTCTTTTTGAAATCCGCTTCGTGTCGAGATGTTTTTGCACGCTTATCAGTGTTCCACCAGCTCGATGTTTGATGATTCCTGATTCATTATACCACAGTGTATCCTTTGTATTCTCAGGAACAGTGTTTTATATTCTCTTTTTTCTATTATATGTCCATAATGTATATTTATTTGCTCTCTCTCGGGTCGCGCGCGATTTTCGCGGGCCACGCCGTTCGGACTTAGATTTTCACAATTATTGTTCATGCTTTTTTTGCAAATTTTTCTAATTGTGTTCGAGTTAGGTGTCAGCGGGGTACCACTCCTACAGTGTTTCTTCTTTCTGTTGAGAGTAGTCTTCCTGTTGGGTGGTTCCCGGTCGACCGTCTGGGGTCTTTGTTTCTGTCACCTTTCTCTCTTTGGGGGTGTTCTGTTTTCTGATCTCACCTTCTCTGCTCCTCTCACCTCTTTCATGCCTAGGACAATTCCTTGTGGGCAGTGTCTGCTGCCTAAGCATGTGGACGATGTACATTCGTCGTGTTCCTCCTGTAATGGGTGTTCGGCCGAGCGGCCGTGTGGTGTCTGTGGAACATGGTCTTCCACCTTTTGGGCGTCAGTAAATCGTGTCGTTCGTTCTCGTGGCCGTGCCTCCCGCTCCCGCGGGAAAGGAGAACGTGGTCGTTCGGGGCCTCCCGAGCCGACTTTGTCTGGTGAGAGTTATTCCTCCTCCGTGGGGGATGTGCAGTCTTTTCCTGTGGTGGATACTGCGGGAGCCGTTGAGTGTTCTGGTGTAGAGATGCCTGGTTCCTGGACTACGGTCCCCCTCCAGTCGACATCTGAGGCTGTCACTAGGGTTGTGACTCCTCCTTCGGAGCCGAGCCAGTGTGCTCTCTCCATTTTTTCACCAGCCTCAACGACTCTCGACGTATCTACTACTGCTGCTGGTCCGTCTGCTTCGTTGTCTGTTTCAGTCGGCCTCGGCTTTTCGCTGCAGGGGACTGCAGAACTGTCCGATACTGTAGACGTGGGATATGGCCCCAGCCTTCCCTGACTTCAACTCGGCGAAGTCGGAAGGGGCTGCCGGCCGAGCCCATCGCTGTGGTCTCGTCGCCGTCGAGTACCACAGTTGTGTCTTTGGATTCGGATGTTCGTAGTGGAAACACTATGAACTCCGTGGCGTTTCCGTCCACTCACTCTGGTCACACGACCAGTTTTGGGGGACCAACGCCTTTTGTGTAGCCTGGACCTTCTGCCCCGCAGAGGTCCGCGGTGACTCTCATGAGTTCTCGCAATATTGATCCTCGAGGTGCATCGTACCCCTATACACGTCTGCCTTCAGATGTTTCGGCTGCCGCCCGTCGTCCCGCGTCGGGTGTTTTGGAGGATCGTGACCCTTCACTGGTTAAGAGGGTCAGAGGTGAAGCCACTTTGCCGGTTCGCTCCCCTGTCGAACCGGTCGGTACAGGCAGTGAGCTTAGGGAGGCCCTCTCCTTACTCACTCAGGTTCTCTCAAAGAGCCTTCCTGTTGCTTCCAGCGAGGCTATGGGTGGTTTCCAGGCGCCTCCTATGGCGCCGCCTCCCGGGATTGGAAACAGGCCGGTTTCCAATTCCTCTGGTGTCCCGACACCATGGGAGGCGTCGGCTGGTTTGCCCACGATGGGCTATGTGTCTTCCGACTCTGGGGAGGAGTCCGACATGCTTGAGGTCGAGGGCCAGCAGTCTTCGGACTTAGGGGCGGCTCTTGACTTTGTGTTTGGGTTTCTGCCTGAGCTCAAACCTGCTAACCAGCCGACAGTGTCAGCCTGGCCGCGATCATCGGTCGCGCGCCAACAGCCTATGGAGCAACCTGCTTCTGGGCGCCTTCGACCATGCCAGTCGGTACAGGTGGTTGAGGCTTTTTCAGCATTGGATGCCAAGCTGAATTCCAAGGCTTTGAAGACTTCGTTCTTCACCAGGGTTGACACCTTTTTGCCTCCTGTGCGTTATCGTTCCTACGATTCCGCCAATCCGTCAGTCTGCCAGACTTTGACGGTTCTGGATCAGGACTCCACTTCCCTCGGGCTTTCCAAGCCCAAGTCTGCCATCATTCCAATGACGACTCTGGAGTCCACGTTGGGCTTATCTAGAGAGATGCTTGGCATGCTTTCTCTCTCAGATCACGTCGTCTCAGCTTTGGCTGCTTATCTGCCTCCAGATAAGTTTGACGAGGTACAGGCTCCTTTGCGTGTGCTGTCCAAGGCGCTTATGCACCTTACTCATACGCATGCCTGTAACACGGCCAATTTGGAATTAGTTCGAAGGGACGCTGTGCTGGACACAGGACGATCCCTTCCCAAGGAGCAGCGTGCTACTCTTCGATCTGCTTCTTTGGCAGGTCCGCAACTTTTCCATGGTTCCGTGTCGACGGTCCGGGATGACGTCCTACGTCATTCCAAAGATCAGCTGCTGTTTCGTCAGCTTGATAGCCTTCTCGGGGAGGCAAGGGCCGTTCAAAGCCTAACAAGTACCCTTCTGCTTCCTCTGTGAAGCAAAAGGCTGGTCCTTCTGCCGCCGCCTCTACTTCTTACTCACGGGGTAAAGGTAGGGGTCGGCAGAATCGAGGGAAGTCTCAGGATTCTTCATTTAGCAGAGGAGGTGGTTTCTCCTCTCGCGGGCCTCGTCGGGGCTCGAAATGAAGGTCCTCACCTCGACTCGTCCCAGGTTGGAGGAAGGATAGCAGAGTTTGCAGGCCATTGGACCACCATCACATCCGATCCATGGGTGTTAGATGTTGTTCGGTCCGGGCTGCGCATATCCTTCCGACGGCACCCCACTCTGTCAAGGGTGCCTCTTCCAACCACAGTTCCTTCAGACGTTTTACGTCGGGAACTTTTGTCCACGGAGATTGCCAATCTCCTGGCAAAGGGGGCGATCGAGGTCGTCAAGAACGTTCAGTCAGTGGGTTTCTATTCCCGCCTGTTCTTGGTGCCGAAGAAGGACGGCCGACTCCGACCGGTTATCGATCTGAGCATCCTGAACCAGTCTATCATTGCTCCCAAGTTCAGCATTGAGACTTTCAGGTCGGTCCGCCAATCAATTCACCAGGGAGATTTCGCAGCCAGCATCGACCTGCGAGACGCTTACTTCCACGTTCCGATGCATCGGGCGTCACGGAAGTATCTCAGGTTCGCTTTTCTGGGGCGAGTTTACCAGTTCAAGGCCATGCCTTTCGGCCTCAACCTGGCTCCTTGGGCGTTCACCAGACTGATGTCGCATGTGATAGCGTTCCATCGCACACAGTCCAGGGTGACTACTTCGGCATATCTGGACGATATCCTCCAGAGGCATTCCAATGCTGCCTTACTGGAATCGGATGTCGCCACTCTGTTGAGCTTGCTCACGTCGCTAGGATTCAGAGTCAACGAGGAGAAGTCGGACCTGGTCCCTTCTCAGTCGTTTTGTCATCTGGGGATGTCTTTCCAAACCAAATTGAATTTGGTGGCTGTTCCCCAGGCCAAGGCTGTGATTCTCTCAGCTTTTGCTCTGACTCTGTCCCAGTCCAGGTCCGCGACTGCTCGGAGTTTTCTCCGGCTGATCGGTCTCTGCGGTTCGGTGACGGATCTCATTCCTCTAGGTCGGCTGCGTGTCAGACCTCTCCAACACTTTCTGCTCAGTCGTTGGAGACCGAATGTAGATTCTCTGGATCAGGTGCTTCCGTTTCCGGACTCTCTGTATCCTCACCTTCTTCCCTGGACAGATGTTCAGTGGATTACGCAGGGTGTTCCGCTGGACTTACCCACGTCCGATCGCGTTCTGACGGCAGATGCCAGCGATCTCGGATGGGGTGCGACGTTGGATCCTCTCGGGATGTGGGACCAGGATCAAGCAGCTCTACACATCAACCAGAAGGAGCTTCTTGCTCTTCTTCTGAGTTTCAGGCAGTGGATCCCTCACTTGTCGAATCGCCAGGTCCTTCTACTATCCGACAATTCGACAGTGGTTGCTTACATTCGGAACCAGGGCGGCACGCACTCGCTTCCGATGTACGAGTTAGCTCGGGATCTTTTACTGCTCGCTCAGGAGATTCACGCCGGGGTGGTTGTTCATCACATTCCCGGTCGTCTGAACGTCCTAGCCGACTCCCTGTCCCGACAGGGCAGGGTTATTTCCACCGAGTGGATGCTTCACAGGGCAGTGTTCCAGTCGCTTTGCGATCTCTGGGGACGTCCCCACATCGATCTCTTTGCGACTCGTTGGAACCATCAGGTGGACACTTTCGTGTCCCCGTGTCCAGATCCTCTGGCTTTTGCCGTGGACGCTCTGTCACTCGATTGGAACGGTCTAGTCGGCTACGCCTTCCCGCCGGTTCCGATTCTTCCTCAGGTTCTCGCCAAAATTCGAACCTGCAGTTGTCGAATCATTCTGATCGCTCCCCTGTCGCCTCAGCGGGTGTGGATCAATCAGCTCCGCTCGCTGATGGCGGCGGTTCCGGCACGTCTCCCGCTACGTCGCGACCTTCTTTGTCAAGGTCGCCCGAGGAGGTTTCACGTCGACCCGACTTCATTGTGCCTTCACGCATATCTTTTGTCAGGTCCTGTCTCCTCCGTAGAGGTTTTTCGAGACGAGCAGTGGAGTGCATTTCTTCTTCAAGGAGGCACTCCACTGGTTTAGCTTATGCAGCTAAATGGAAGGTCTGCTGTCGATGGTGTGCTGATCACTCTGTTGATCATGCCAATCCTTCGATTTCACAGATTGCGGAGTTTCTGGTATATCTGTTTGATTCTCGGGGTCTCCAGCCTGTTACCATCAAGGGTTACAGGTCTATGCTTTCAGAGACTTTTTCTTATGTGGGGAAGCGTCGTATCGGCACTAATCCTTACCTCTCCAAGCTTGTTCGGCACTTTTCTTTGAAAAGGCCTCGGACTTTGCAGCTTACTCCACGATGGAATCTTTCGTGGGTGCTGCTTTGCTTGGGGGGGGGGGGCGCCGTTCGAACCTTTATCCCAGGTGGATATGCAATTTCTCACATACAAGACGCCTTTTCTGATGGCATTTGCTTCGGCCAGACGGGTTAGTGAGCTTCACGCCCTCTCGGTTGACCCGGCCTTTTTTAGGAGTTCTCCCAACAGTGTTACTTTTACCACTGATTGCTCCTTTTTGGCTAAGAATCAGTTACCAGATACTACTCCTCCTCCTATCTGTATCAGGGCTCTTCCCTCTGTTGAGGGTACTCGCCCTTTGCTCTGTCCGGTCCGTGCTATTCGCATTTATCTTGATCGGACACGCTTCATACGGAAGGGCAGAAAACGTTTTTTTCTGTCTCTCATTCCGGGTCGACAGAAGATCTCTCCTCAATCCATTTCTCGATGGATTTGTCTTGCTATTCGTACGGCTTATAGTCGTTTAGCAGCTGGCGATTGTATTACCAATCGTATTTCTGCCCACGAGGTGCGGGCACTGTCTACCTCTTGGGCTTATTCTAACTCCGTCAAGTTGTCGGATGTTATGCAGGCAGCCTACTGGAGAAATGCTTCTACTTTCTCCACCTTTTATTTACGCCAGTTGCAGGAGCAGTCGGAGGACCTTTTTGCCTTGGGTCCTCTTTCTTCTGCTCAGGCTCTTGTCTGCCATAGCCATTAGGCTTCTTGAAGGTCAGTTTCAGCCTTGTGCTGTTACTGCCCTTTTTTCTGTCTGTATGTCACACAGGCTCATATGTCTCTTTTCATTGTCCTTTACCAATGATTGCGACATTATGGTTGATAGCCTAGGGACCTCTTCCTTCTGCTTCACGGTTCCAGTGCACTAGGGTTATGTGGGGGTTGGTTATGCAATTCCCTCCAGCCTTTTGTCTATTCAGCCTGTAGTAAACAATTGTGAGTAGGTTGATAAGAAATCTAAATTTTATAGTAAATTTCCTTTCTTATTATACCTACCACAATTGTTTACATGGAGGCCCTCCCGTCTTCTTTACGGGTAAAGAATCTTTCCTCCCCGCTGATCACATAACTCTAACGTTTACGGATTCAAAAAAGAATGAGTCTTTAGAGACGGTATATGCGCACTGGCAACGGAAGTCGTGGAGTTGTACTTGGGAGAGAGCGTCCCGTACTGGGTCTGTGCCGGTTGCACTCGACCCAGTTTTGGCTTATTTTTATTGGTGCTTTTGCACCACTTTTCTTTCCCAACTTGCTTGGGAAAGACAAAAATAGAGAGTATTTTATCCGAGTTAGGGACTTCCACTGTAGTGCAAGCCTGTAGTAAACAATTGTGGTAGGTATAATAAGAAAGGAAATTTACTATAAAATGTAGATATTTTTTCTCAAAGATATCGCACTACTTGCAAATGGAAAATTAGTTCAGCAACATATTGCTCATAAATAAATGTTTTGTTGCAATTTATTAGAGAGTGCCAGTTGGCACTCTCCAATAAATTGTAACAAAACAATTGTATATTAATATTTTTCTTTTGCTGAGCCAACAACAAACTAGTGCAAACAGAGTAAAGCCACTATAGTGGCTTTCAGCACTCAACCAGTTAAAGATGTACAATTAAGAGGGCTCCACTGTACTTGAAATTTTCTGTATTTTGACAGCATGTGTGCAGAGGGCTAATTACCTGAGTTGAAAGTTCTGTATAAACAATAGATGACATTTTTATTGAATCTTGACAAAAAATTAAAATTTGTAAAACTTGAACAACAATATCTCAAATACAGTGATCTATGTTTTATTATTATGTGAACAATTTTGTAGAACCACCAAGTAATGGTACCTTCTTCTGTCATGATGCAGCTAACTCAACAATTCCCAAGAGCAAAGTCTGCAATTTTATGCCTGATTGTCCAAACAAACTGGATGAAAGCAATTGTGGTATGTATTGAGTTTACTTCCCAATATTTGAGTGACAAAATTGAACTGCTAAGGTCTACAGAAAAAAAATATATGTTTTTTAGTCCGAGTTGCTTGGTCATTGCATGTAATGAATTATTAGCTCCGTAATATTTTAATGATTGTTAAGTGGAAGATTGCTAGTTTACTTTTGGAAGTCAGACTTTATTTGCATAGATTTCTCTTTCAATTCATTAGAAAGTGCCTTTGGGAATTCTCCAATAAATTAAATTGAGACAAAAGAAAGAAAAACCAAATATTTTTGCTCCTAAGTGGAAAATATACTTATAGAATGTGTATCTTCTCAAGTGTGGTACCACTTCTTTTCAGTTGATCCCAAATAACTGCATCTAGCACTGAACCAGTTAACTGGTTAATACCACATAAATTCTCCAAAATAATACAAATGGATAAAATATATTTCTGTAACGTTTTCTGAAAAATACTTGATATATGAATCTTTGAGGGAAAATATGTCACAATAGACAAATAAATAAGAATATTTACCATCTACCTGAACCCTATGCTACCCACATGCATTTGTTGTTAAAATGTGATGAGAGAAGAGATGATTTGGGAGGGGGGGGGGGGGGGGTTGTGGCCTTATTCATATACCTAAGTTGTAGCTGATTTAGTATCATCGTACAATGTAATGAATATTATGAATTCTGTTCTCTCTAAAGTCTAACTTCTAACCTTTCAGTAGATTTGCTCTGTCTCATCTGATTTCAGATTTGGTGGTTGAACTTCTGACATGCATGTGTATATGGTGACCCAACTACAGCCTAAACCATAGCATCTTACATCTTTTAGGATGATGTGTACTTTGAACACCATAAATTTAATTGATATATAGAGAGTCTGAGTACTCAGTTAACAGTGAAATTTACAAAACAATTTCTGTGAATTTTAAATTTTCTAGTTTCGCAGAAGGGCAAATCGAAAATTTCAAGGTTGAATAGAATTGAATCAATTAAGATATTCGAATGCGAACCAAAGTTTGACTCAAATCAGACGAAAATGACAACTTTTTTTATTTATCAGTGATTGACGACATTAGAGGATCCAAACTGCATATATTATTTTTTTTGCTGTTGGCCTACACTCCAACTTTTACATCTGGATAGAGTGGCTAGAATAAAGTTTCACCACATTCTGTCCATTCCCCCTCCAATTCAGATGTTAACAATTTCGATTTTACACACAGTGAACACTGTAGTCATGTTGTTTCACAAGTTTCTTGTTGGTTTCATGCACTGGCAAAGGATCCATGTGAAAATGGGAATAACAGGTTAGTGTATAATATCCTGAGTATAGATGAATGTGCTCCTGAAAAGATTAAAAAATATTTCATAACCCTGAATTTTAAAATGAATCAAATCGAATTGTAGAACCTATTCGATATTTGATTTGTTTTCAAATAATTGCAGGACCTTACTTTACAGCAATTTTTGAGGTTGATAGGTAGGTGGATAATCGTTTTAAAATCATTTTAGTAAATCCACAGGAATTTTGTCTATGTACCCAGCTTGTCACTTGTCTTGAGTTCCAAGGTAATTTTATGCAAGGCCTAAGTAATTCTATATCAAATGAGAAAAAGTGGATAACAAGAGGTAAAAACAGAAATTAAATGAACTACATTAAAAACATTCAGGTAGAGTGGGGAAGACATCTAGAGTTTGGGAAGATATTTTAGGATATCTTTAGTGCTGGATGATAAACCGGTATTTTAAAATCATTTTTGTAGCCGGTAAAATATCGCTTGTCCTGAAAAAGATACCAGTGTTATCAAAACTTTCGATATTAGAAACAAAGGGGCTGATGTTTATATTCTTGGACTTTTATATATTCAGATGAATATTTCACATTTCTTTCAGTGGGGGCAGTGCTGGATAAAATAAAACTCTGTGCTGGACGATTTGCACTGTTATCCACATCAGGGGTGGACTGAATAAAATAATTTGTACATGTCTTTCTAAATAATAGCTACTGCTTTCCACTTTGGGGGTGTGGGTGTGGGAAAGGGCACTCCGACACTGTGATTTGTACCATTTAAGTTTGTTTTATATGAATGTGCTTGCTGTATTATCAGTTTATTTATTACAGGTGACTGTGGTTTTGAGATGGATTACTGTGTGTGGATTGATACAAGCTCTGGCTCTCAACAGTGGATGAGAGGGCAAAGCAGCAATAGCCATGGCCGTGGTCCAAAGTTTGATCATACCCTTGGTATGTCTGGTAAGTCTGTTTCATATTGATTTAAATCATTGAAGAAGGAAAGATTCAGCTCCATCTTCTAAATCACCAAAATGAGATCACAAGGATATTGTGACAATACAATTGGTTGTCATCTAGATTAACATCATTTTGACATAAGCTTTAAACATATCTGGTCGATCAACCGTGTTCCCAAATGAATAAAACACAGGCAATGTTTGGAATTTTATGTTTATTTGATATGAATGTGTATCTAGAAGACCAAAATGACAGGGAAAAGCAAAGTGTGCCAAATATAACCCCTCCATCGTCCATACCATGGGATGTACTGGTGTTATGAAAGAGTGAATACATTTTGACTGAAGATCTGAATTCAGCTGAATGAGTTCTTTTTTTCTTTTCAGGTCACTATCTATATATAGATACAAGTATGGGTACACATTCTACTTCAGCTGTGTTGTCCGGGCCGCTTCTGCAGCCATCTAGTTCAACATGTCAGATGCAGTTTTATTATCATATTCAAGGAGCTGGTGGGTATATTATATTTCATTGAATGGTTCAATAATGGAAGGCCTTATTTGACTTTCATTAACCATTTACCCAACATAAGGGCCCAAAATGGCCAGCGCTATTCATAAAAATCACCATTCAATTTTCATTATTTTTTTCATTTTTTGTCTCAAATGAGCTCATTCCAATGAGATGAGGGGCCATAAGCTATGTTTTAACACAAAAAATGAAAAAAATTAGTAAAGCCTCATAAAGTAGATTTTCTGTTTCTTAGGCCATTTTTGTAAAATTGTATGTGGGCAGGTGGCTTTTTATTTTTTGTAATTATTTCTTTGCCATCAGAAGTTCATGTTCTTGGTTGTTTTATGTCTTAGGCCTCATAATCTATAGTCCAGAACAGCATGGGTGGTGGTGTATTTCATTCCTTGAGTGCAAAAAGGCTTTGCAATGCAAAAGCATTGCAAAGCCTTGTTGCACTCAAGGCACAAATTTATCAATTTTATTAACTTGGATAAAATATAAGACATAAACTATTTAATTTTTATTTTTTGAAGTTTGGTTATAAAAAGAGAGCATGCGGTAGCCAAAAGGACCATGTGGGAGGGCCCGAGAAACAGATTTTTAACTTTTTAGACCTAATTCAAGAATTTTATGTTACATAAAGTGTTAAACTATGTTCCAATATTTTTAACGTGTGTCATGTTTAGTCAAAACAGATGTCCATTAATTTCATCTGCTGGTATTGTATTGTCTATGACACAGAATCAGTAAGGAATGGCGAGAAAACAGATCAAAACACTGCCACCTGACTTTCACAAAAAATAAACAAATGAAAACCACCGAGTGCCAGCAGAAATCATCGGTGTGCAATTATTAGTGATCATTAGCACATCATAACTCTGGTCACCCTGCATTGCCCGGTCACAAAACCAGGCCTTGCCATTTGAAAGTCACAGGCACGCAACATGCCCACACCTGAAACAAAGTTTACTTTTGCAATTTGTTCCCACATGCGTGTATTTGAAGTGAGGGATGATTGTCATTGATATTACTTAATAATTTTCCAATCAGTTAGTAAATTGTAGTTAGGCATAGTTAACTGTATTAGCAAAGAGCCTCTTACCTTGAGTGGCTTTAATTTGATGTGATCATAGGGTGAATATATACTCCTAATTTTTTGAGTATCTTTTTGTGTTCTCTGCTAAGACAAATGTCACAAACAGTTACACATTGACATTTACCTATCCCCCGCAATGAAATTCTGGTGGGAATATGTTGCAAGTCATGAAAGGGGTGTGTTAAGAAATTATTATATGTCTCATTGTCCGAGAGGGGAGCTGGACGTTTCGTACATGGGTGTTTCGCACACAGCAGTTTAGAACATTTCGTACACAAACTGTTTCAGACGTTTCGTACATGGAGTTATTACTGTCTTGAGCCAAGTAAAGATAACCTGTAAGTACAAATAACAAATTTATTACAATAGCATATTTATATAAATACAAAACATATTGGAATGATACAAATATAAAGTTCTACAAAGGTAAGTCTGACTTTCTACAGTATACAAATAGAACATACTCTAAAATATTTATTATAATTATAAGTAGGCCTATACTAAGGCTGGGGCTTACTACCGGCTTAGGACTTTGAATTCCCAAGTCGCCTCCTTAGCATAGGTGGTGTAATCCTTACATGACACCTCAGTATGTTGTCTTACCTAAACTAGGGGTAAGGGGAGGTGGGGGGGGGAGTCCCTACATGATGATATACTGGGTATTTAACATTGCAGTGATAAAAAAGTGCTGTACATGATGAATGAAAAATTTTAGCATGCCAAAGGTGCACAGGGACGATGTGGGATTGAAATCCCTTGCGACCCGAATAGCTTTATTTGCTTTATAGCTTTATTGCTGTACATGTACTGAAAATTAATCATTTTAATGTGTTCATATGCTAATTATGACTCCAGTGTAATAACAATGCTGTGATTACATATCATAACTGATCAAAGCTGATTAATAATCAATGAGCTCACATCATAATGTTTTGATTTTTCATCAAAGAAAGATGTTTCACAGTCTGCTGTTCATTTTATTTCCTAACAATATTTTCAAATATACGACATATTGTGGTAGTGTTGGATTATTAAATTCTGTTCCGTGATATTTCAAATGTGAATTTTTTTTATATTAGATTATAATACCTTACAAAAGTAAGTAGTCTATTATTTCTTATTATGACTCACGTTTGTAACATCAGCCGTGATTGGTTAATTTGACACCTTCTAAAAGTCATAGTACTGGAGTTTTGGGGCAAAACACAGGTACTATCGGAACGTTCTTCCCTGGAGACAAGAGAACAAAGAAGATGTAAGCTCCACTTCCATTGATCAGCGTCGATTATGCACGCTTCGATTGGAATTTCTCAACACAAAACGCTGGCGCCATGTCCATTTAACTTTTTTCGTCACCGATACACACAAACTTACCAACAAATATGTCATCTTCAGTGGGTGTGTTTTCAATTTTAACTGCAAAAAAATGAATTCAAAAGAATCAGAAATATTAAAAACTCACGTGTTGTTCACCACTTCAGTGAATCCTGAATATGAGTTATGACTTCAGTCAATTATATTTCCACAAGTTTAGTACTCCTTGACCTCACTGAGCCTCTGCCTCAAGTTCAAAATAAATTGTTTCATTCTGCTTAATTCTAACAACTGTCGTCGTCCAAGAAACATGAATTTATATTCCATTAATTTATACCACTTATCACACAAGCATTAACAATGAATTATAACATGAACAGCGTGATGCTGTAGTAAACACTGGCATTTGGTGATATAGAAACTCCCAAAGCAACGGCACTTATGACAAGGTATTTTTGAATTTGGTGATCTGGCAACTCCTAAAGAGACGTCATTCGTTCGAAATGACATCATGTTTTTGGATTTGACTACATTGTTATTACAAGATTGATGGCATGTTGCAATTAACGCTTAACAATGAAAGCTTTGCTGCTTCAGGTTTTATTTCAGAAATCACACAAACTCAGGTACTATCGACAAATAGAACATGAAAAGAAAGGTTCTAATATTATAATATAAAAAATACTTAAAAACCCTATAAAATTTGCCTGTGTGTGAAACATCCTTTGATATATGTACGAAAAGTCTTCTTTTGTATACAAAACAGTCAGTGTATGAAATGCCTGTGTACGAAACGACACTAATCCACCCGAGAGCCCCTTGTCTGACATTGACCATTGAAAAACAAATTTTAAAATGCAAGATTTTAAAATAGTTTTTTTTTATGACATACGTTCATACTTTTAAACAGTTCAATAAAATCAAACACGTTGGTAAAGAACCAAACAGTCAATTTATTTTGGAAGCACCTTTACTTGCACTGAGGGATTTTTGCAGCATTATAACCTGTCTGTGGAAGATTATGTTACATTGACAGGCACATGCTCACCGCTGCCCACGCAGAAAACAACCTGCAGTGCACTCGACTGTTGGCAGTTTCTTACAAACATTTATCCACGACCTGAGAGCCCAAGCGACCGCAATAACTGCTCATTGAACATTCTAACACCTTAACCCTTTCATGTTACATCAAGTACACATCATTGTAAATCGACAAATGTTTGGCAGCTTTGACAATGCTTGCATCAGCAAAAGAATTCTAACATCTCGTGGTCAAATACTATTTATTTTCCTGATGCTATCCTGTAAACTATAGGTTTTACAGTTATCCGGTTGACAGCTTTTCCAACCGGTTACACTGATAACTGGTTGCAAACTGGTTATCCGGCTAACCGTTTCAGCACTAATAACCATTTTATATATTGCTACTGTGTATTGTACACTGGTCTGTTAAATTTTCCATCTGCTCTCCTGAAGTACTTTTACATTAAAGTCCACTTGATTAGATATCTCTGAATAAACCTGTTAATTGAACCAATTGATACCTTCCAATCACAAAACTATTTACTATACCTCCAGTAAAATTTTGACCTGTTAATTGCATATAGGTTACGTAGTGAACTATTGTTAAGTGAATAAAATTCTTGTAATAAGGTAAGAAATTACTCTGCCAATCACTGTATTTCCCTTGTTCTAAGACCTACTAGGACTCTACATATCAATACACCAGTATTTAATCGATTATATCTTGTTTGACAGTGCTTCATGAGTTCTGTAAAACAATTTATAATGGAATAAATGCTCAGATTCTCTCTAGAATACAGGAAAAGGACCATATCCCTGTTAATTGAATAATTCTGTTATTTGAATACTTTTCGCTAGTAAAGTGGCTATTTAGTTAACAAGGTCCCGCTGTATACCTTGCTGGGTAAAATCACCTGATTTCCCTTGATCATAGTTTCTTCTATCTCAAAGAAGTTCAGGTTTGGGTTAGAAACAATGAAAAGAATAATAGGATACCTTAGTTGGTTGAGCTCACTAGGACTGGTCTACTCAGTAAACTTAGATATGAGAACTAGTGTTTGTTTGTGACACTAGGAGAACATGGAGGATGACTACCATTTTTGTGTAGGAACTAGAATTATTTTTTGAGTCAATGTAAGGGAATATAATTTTTTATGAGCAGCTGAAAGCTGCAAGTAGAAACTTAAATTTCCTTACAGTGCTGAATGAGGTAATTTTAATACTTACTTAAAAGCAGTAGGTATTCTCTTTATTATATGTATTCTCTTTTTAATTGCAATTTAAAAAAAGGTGTTTTAATTGCAATTAAAACAATCAGAACCCCAAAACACACAGTGATATCGATCTAAACTTAATGCATAATTTGCATCTTTTTTCTTTTTTTTTCTTCTTTTTAAGCTTATTTGTTTTATAAGTTTTGATAAACAAATTATGCAACTTATATTAACGCCTCTCCTTGGCACAATGGTGCAGGTGTGTGGGATGACCTTTGCAGTGACAACTTTGTGGCCTCATTCTTCTCAAATGCTATGAAGGGATCTTTAGCCTTTACAGAGTGTCTCTCTCCGCACAGAGGAAAGCCATTTTACAACCCCACCCGATAAGACAGTACGCTGTGACAGTGTCAACTCCACACTTGATGCTGACAGAGAGTGTTCAGACACCTCAAGAACTTACCCTGACTGTGGATCGATCCTGGGACCTCTGGCATGAGAGACCAGCAGAGTTATCCACTCGGCCACCACTTTGAGATAGATATTCTCTTATATCTTTCATGACAATATAAATTCAAGAATCAACATTTTTGTTAAAATTTTCATTGCCAACATTTTAACAGCCATTGTTGTCTGTTTTGGGGCTAGAAATGCAGTTGGATAAAAATTTTACATTGCATACACAACTGATGTCAGTTTTCCAATTAATACATAGACGCACAACAAGAATGGCATCGACTACACCAGATGGATCAAAGCATATATGAGTGGGTAAAGGCTAGCGTTCAGGCAACTTTTTAAAGCTGCAGATTGCTGGTCTGCTAATCTAAAATCCAGCAAATGATACACTGCTTGACCTAATCCAATGGATTCTGTCAAGCAAGATCCTAGTTGTAGAGATTTTGCTGCGGAGGATGTATGCAGTGTATTGCAGGGGGCATTTGTGTGTATCAGATGTTTACATATGTTGAAACAAACAATATTTCCGCTTCAGGTATTGGACAATTGAATGTAGCCATCAGAGAAAACAGCCGAGACACCATTGTATTCACTCAGCATTCAGGCAATGGTAATAAGTGGGTAAAAGCCTTAGTAAACATTGGTAGAGTGGACAGACCATTCAAAGTAAGTTATAATTTGTCTCAAAGTGACATGTTGATACACTTTCTTAACATTTCATATAATTATATCTGTGTTAACCCTTAAAGGCTTAGGTTTTTGTTTACACCTCTTTCATTTACATCTTGTGGCTCATACTTTCTTAATGTTTCATATAATTATATCCATGTTAACCCTTAAAGGCCTGAAGATATTTTTATACTGTACCAATGACCCAGACATAGCTGGTGCTAACTCTTAAAATATAGGGCCAAACACAAATTTTGCCCCCCAATCCCCAAAATTTGCATCTAAAACTAAAGAAAACATGTCCTGAGAGGCCCTCCACACTTCGCCCCTACTGCGCATGCGCAGTGTCAAGGACGTTCCGAAATTGGCGCCATTTATCATTCTAAGTTTGGCCCTTCATCAGTTAACATCTGACTGATCTTTGTGCTTTTAAATCTCAGTTTAAATGATGCCAGACACATAAATATTAGTGAAATGGTGATTCTAAGGAGGATAGAAAAGGAGGAGAGGAAAAGAATGTGTGACAGAATATTATCAGGGCTGTAACTTAAAATTTTTTAATGAAATTATGTTAAGTTACCTATTTTCAAGGCAGCAGCCATTTTGTTGTCATTCTGATTATTTAGTTACACTGTTTTTACAAGTGTTTTTCCTCTCTCCCTGTCCTTTAAGTTCCCCCTTGCTATTCTCCCATGCTTTTGGCATAATTTCTGTAATTATTATTACTAAAATTTCTTGGGAGTTTAGCTGAATAACAGAATGAATTCTGTTCTTTCCCCATGTTTACGTCTTCACCTATGGGTGGTTAGGCGTTGTGTTCTGCATCTACCATCTGATGTTCAGCAGTTTCTTCCCTGGAAGTCTCTGTTTTGCATCAGATGGTGTATTTTTGGTAACTGATTTCGGGCCTGGGTGCCTGGAGTCTTATTTTAGTGTTTTTACACTCATTGTTTACATTTACAACAGCCCTCTGTGTGAGGGGGGGATTTCTAAATAATAATATCTTTATGTTATTTCAATCATATCTAGATACATTATTATTGTTCGTAAGTGTTGAATAAATTGTTTAAAATATTTTTAAAATTTTTGTCCACACTTAGGCTTGGGATCCATTGGGGCTCAACGTTACTTTTCAGAAACTTGGGCTGTTCTGAAAAAATATTTTTTCAAAATATTTTGATTTCAATTATTTTTTCTATATTAATGGATCATATTATTATTATGTATTTTGATTGCCAGGGGTTAGTGCGAGTACCAGGACTTGTTTTCTTTTCACATTGAAAGGATATTGATCAATTGTTTTAAGAGGAAGTCTTCCTCTGACCTTATTATCATTCTATATGTGGTCAGTGTACTCGCATTAACTCCGGTTCTGTATCGTATGATTTCGATGACAATATGGGAAGCGTATGTCACGGTATGTTGTTGGGGATTTGGACACTCCGGTCCTTTCCCTGCAGGGTCACTCTACTTTATCAATTTCTATTTCAGACGATCAAGATTAGGGTGATGTATCTGTGATGTCTTCCAACAGTGTGCCTCCGTCGTCACAATTAATGAAGGGCTAGCGGAAAAGTGCTCATGTAATACGCCAGTTGCCTAAGAGGACCCTAGTAGGTTCGACGGCCTTTGACGTCCGCTAGCTCGCCCGGTGTAGCGTCCATTCACCGAAGGGTTCGGCAGCCGGGTTCGTCCGTTGCGGTCTAGAAGGAATTTTGGGGTGATGCGAGCACTATAAAATTAACTTAATGCACACCCAGTGACGGCGGATCGGAGGGAGAACGGAGGAAGCCTTTTAGTCCGGTTCATAGCTCGTTCCGGTCCATCCGGACGGCAAGCGAGAGAGGCCCCTCTCTCGTTCAACAACATCTGGCTCCAGATGTTGTGGTACAAATGTGTCGTTAGCGGAGCATACGTCCGTCCCTCGGGACGCTCCGTTGTATAGGCAGTCTGCTGAGACTGCTAAGGCTTCCTCTTCTCGTCAGCGCACACGACCGCACCTTGGCTGCGTGACCGCCGATATATTACCAGCTTCGCCGATCAAGGATTCTTCGGCGACCAGGTCACACCATCCGGCAGCCAGGGATTCGAGACCGATGGACTCCGGACGTTCGCATAGGAAAAGTATGCGGGAGCCATCTGATGCGGAGCTGCCCTCGGCGAAGCAGCGATAGACTGCGCCTCCGCAGGTCTCGACGCCGGACATTCTTGTGCACATAGCACAGCGTATCGCAGCATCCCAGCAGCCGACAGAAACGGTGTCGGATCGAGAATTATCCGACAGCGCTGGGTCGGTAGCCGGGGACTCGAGGCCTGCAGACTCCGGACGTTCACATAGGAAGTATGCGGGAGTCAAAGTACACGGAGCTTCCAGCGGCAATGCATCGTAAGTCCGCTACTGCACAGGCCTCGGGAACGGATGTGCTTTCCTTAATAGCACAGTTTATCGCAGCATCCCAGCATCAACTGAATCTGTCGCATATATTTTATCCGACGATGCTGGGTCGGGACGCTCCGCGGAAGCGGGTACGGACGTCCGAAAGTTTCATCCGGTCCGACGGGATACCGAAAGGGATTCGGTGGATTTAAAGCTTTCCCTTTCGGAACAACATATGCTGCGATGCCGGATAAGAAACTGATAGCGTCGGTGGACTTAGAAATTTTTGGTTCGGTTCAGGGACATCGTCCCTCAGTTCCGACATAGTCCAATAATGTCACACAAACTTTCGAACTATTGAACGACGCTATATATATTATTATTTTATGCTTGCTATCCAAGCATTTCTGGTTTCTTGTTCGAAGAGCTATGGAGATGTCTTTCAAAAGTGTGCCTCTGTCGTCATAGTTAATGAAGAGTTAGCGGCAATAAGTGCTCATGGAATATGTCTATCGCTTACGGAGTGACATTCGCTAGCTCACCCGGTGTAGCGTACATTCATCGAATGGTTCGGCTGCCGGGTTCGTCCGTTGCGGTCTAGGAAGGAGATTTGGGTGATGCGAGCACTTTAATTACTTTAGTACTCACCCAGTGACGGCAGATTGAGGACAGATCGGAGGAAGCCAACAACATAGGGGACCGCATGTTGTGGTTCAGATATTTTACATTCGGAGCATATGTCCGTTGCTCGGGACGCTCCGTTATATTGACAGTCCGAGAGACTGTCTTTAATGCTTCCTCATCCTCACAGCAGGGCACACGACCGCACATTGGCTACGTGACCTCGAGTATCCGATCAGTTTCGGCATTCAGTGATTCCACAGCGAATAGGTCGCGCCATCCGGTAGCCAAGGGACACGAGGCCTATACACTCCGTTCGCTCGCATATTGGAAGTATGCACGGGGTAACGATCTCGGAGCTTCCTGCGGCAATGCATCGTAAGACCGCTGCTCCTCAGGCCTCAGTGACGGACGTGCTATCCGAGTTAGCACAGTTGTTTCGCAGCATCCCAGCAATTGACGGTTTCTCGGTCGAATCAGGAATTATCCGACGGCGCTGGGTCGGTGCGGTCCGCGGTTGCATCAAGCTATGGACGACCGAACGCTTTATAGGGTCCGACAGGATGGCGAAAGGGATTCGAAAGATTTCGAGTTTTCCCTTTAGTAGTATCGGAAGATGCCTTTCATATCTTCTGGCATTTCTTCCAGTGATTATTTTTCGGACTTCATTGCTGCGATCTTGGATAAGAGACTTATAGCGTCATTGGACTCGGATTTTTCGATCGGTACAGGGACTTTGTCCCTGACTTACCGACGCAGTCCAATATTGTCATTACAACATGTGTTTTATTTTTCGACGCTATATATTTATATATATATACAAGACGGCTACTAAGCATGATAGTTTAGTTTCTTGTCCGCGTGGCTCATTTCTGCCATTTTATCTTTTTTTACATATAGTTTATTTTGGCAGAGCAGGGCATACCGAGAGTTCATATGCGTCTAGACGGTGTGATTAAAGACTGCATATATTCTTTTTCACCGTTTATGGCTTTTCCAATCTCAATGTGGGGAACGACATTATGTATATTAGACTTAACTTAGACGCTTTATTATACGTAATCCGCCTTACTGAGGCGTTATCATTACGTCTTCAAGAAAAGATTTACGGGATATTATTCTCAATGTAATTTCTTTTGAGGGCAGTAGTTTGTTCACGTATAACTCCGCCCTTCAGTGGCTGATTGGAGTTGGTTAGACGTGATGCAGCCCTAGCTACATCCACGCGTGGATAGTAGGTTAAGAACTCTCTCAGAGTCGCTTCGTTCTCGGAGGAGCTTCTCTTCGACGGCAACTTTCCGGCAATCCATGAATTGCTTGATTTATACATTCTCTTGTCTATCTAGTGTTACAAGAGATTCAGACTGGGGCAAACATTCGGTGGTTGACTCAGAGAGTGCCGCCGCAGTTGCCGGACCCGAGTGTGGCTGTTATGAGGGTTGCCAGTCAAACAGATTGGGATATATACTGATCCCTACGGATTCAAAGTGCCAGGGTCTTTGGGTTCCGCAGTCTTTTAGCTATCAGTTAACTTCCGCGGAATAATGTTTTTTAGGCTTGCTTTATGTCATTGCATGAACATTATTCAGAAACGCATGCCCAAATTCCTGTCCTTTAATTCGACAGTAGTGGCGTATCTCCGGAACCAGGAAGGCACTCTTTCGTTTCCGTTATTCAATTTAATGGAAAGAATCCGTCTGTTGGTTATAGTACACCAAGTTCAGTTTTGGTCCGTCATATTCTGGGTCGTCTGATTGTTTTATCGCACTCCCGTTCTCTTACGGGTCGCTTGTTGCTGTCAGAATGGACTCTCAACAAACAAGTATTCAATCAGATTTGCTATCTATGGGAGCGCCCAATGATGTTTTATTTATGACACAGCTGGCTAATCAATTGCAGACTATGTGTTGGCTTGTCCAGATCTCTGAGCTAATACTGTTAACGCTCTATTGATCTATAGGACAGAATGATAGGATACGCGTATCCTCCGGCGCTGTTGTTTTTAGCAGGTATTGCTAAGATAAACAACCACAATACATTTCTGTTGATAGCATCTCTATCTTCACAGAGATCATGAGTAATTTACTCTCTTGTCTACTGTGGATCTTAACGTGAAATCTTCCTCTATGTGAGGATCTTTTTTCACTGGTAATCGTGTCATCTTTATCACAACCAGCAAGGTCGCAACCTTCATGTATTCCGTTGTGTGGTCCGTATTGCATTGTAAGCACTATACTGGACGAGCTTTGGACGCGATTTCTTACTATAGGAGATCCTCTGCTTCGCTATTCTATGCGACTAAAGTGGAGGCTCTTCCGTCGTGGTGTAGGGATCATTATGTTCATATGGTTGATCCCTCCATACTACTCATTGCTATTTTTTAGTATACTTGTTTCACAAGATCTACTGCAGCCTGTTGTTATTTAGGTTATAGGTTTATGTTACCTCATACCTATGCACTCTACGATAGTTTACAATTGAGTCTTTTGTCTCTTTATCTAAGTCAGTTAGTAACTTTTTGATAAATAGACTTAGAATCTTTAGATTAAATTCCTATACGGATTTTAACTTCAGGTTCTTATTTAGCTAAGTAATCATTTGAGCCTCTGGAAACAGTAGTTTTCAAATTCTGACCTTTTAGACAGTAATTCTGTTGGTTTCTCTTTTACTGTAGAGTCAGTGAGTTTCATGCACTATCGATGGATGATTTTCACTTTCATAGTTTCGGAATCAATACTTCCGTTACTATTTAGGTTGGATTGTTGCATAAGAGTTAGGCTCCTATTATCCGGAACCTATTATTTTAAGGTCCTTCCGTCTTCGTATGGGCATAGGCCTTTACTCTTTCCGGGTACAGTTTATGTATTTATAAACAGATATCTGTTTATTACAAGGGCGTAAGCTTCTTCTGTCTTTGATGTCTAGTAGAAGGACGTTACGCTCCATTTTATTGTTAATGGATTCTATTAACTAGCGTACTGCTTATGGTATATCATTGGCTTAGCAGTTGTGCTTAAGATTTCGGCTCATGAAGTAAGAGTTCTTCTACTTCTTGGGCTTACATTAATAGTGTTCTATTATAGATTTTTGAAGGCTGCTCATTGCGCTCAGCCATCCTTTCATGAATTTTATCTCAGAAATATCGAGTCCATTTCTGGAGGCCTCTATTGTTAGGTCTATTATCTACTGCTCAGAATGTCATTCACTTAACAGTTGCTACTATAGCTAGGTAGGCTGTCTGTTTCGGCAGTGTCTCCGTTCGGCTGCCCTCTTCGCTCTGGGCTATTTGACCCAGGGCAAGAAAAAGGGGGGGGGGGAGGGTGTTCCCTTGGGTCACCTGTTTTTACTATGAAAACAAGGGGATACCTCCTCCGGAGTTAGTAATTCTGAGCTGTTATTGGGATGGTTGTTTAGTGAGAAGTTTAAGTTTATAAAATTCATTCAAGTCTTAGTTTTTAAAGTATAGCTTTTGAATATTGCATATGTCAACGGACATGATTATGCAATTCTCACACACTTTTAGGAGTATAAGAGTCTCTATTCTCTAGACTTACTTTATTATTGGCTTACTTTAAAAATTATTAGTATAAGGATTATTGGATATTAATAGAGTACATGGATGTATGAAGCTCAATTTTTGGAAGGTGTTGTATCTTTCTAATTTATCATAAATAAGAAAGATACATGTAAGGCCTATTACTTCTTTTCCCTACAGGGGATGACTCTATTTTATTTTATTGAGCGTATTCCATTTTGCTCTATGTCCTTGGCCCTCCAGCCTTTTTACTATTCAGCTATGTCTGGGTCATTGGTACAGTATAAAAATGTTAAAAAATTTATAGTAATTTATATATTTTTTATACTTACCAATGACCCAGACGGGGATGGCCCTCCCAGGAGTTGGGAACTCTTGCCTCCCCGCTGAGTACATAGCGCTTACCAGGCACTGGTTATTAGAATGATAAATGGCGCCAATTTCGGAACGTCCTTGACACTGCGCATGCGCAGTAGGGGCGAAGTGTGGAGGGCCTCTCAGGACATGTTTTCTTTAGTTTTAGATGCAAATTTTGGGGATTGGGGGGCAAAATTTGTGTTTGGCCCTATATTTTAAGAGTTAGCACCAGCTATGTCTGGGTCATTGGTAAGTATAAAAAATATATAAATTACTATAAATTTTTTAACTTTTATTATACCTCTGACATCTACATCTTGTGGCTTTGTAATTCTTTCTAGACAAGTCTTGGCTGTCGAAGCAAACAGTCAAGACATGCCTAGAAACAACAATCAAGGTACATAGAATGTAACCTCCAAAATTAGAGAAAGCAAGATGTGGCACCTGTTTAGTTGCAGTAAAAGGTGATCCTTATTTGGGCCTTGAGGGTTAAACCTTATCTATGCAGCATTGTCAATATGTTTTAACCCTTTACCTAACATGACAATAGAATAAAAGACACTAAATGAACAAATATTTGTTCATGTATTGACGTATGTCTTGAAAAGATGGAAATCATTCAAAATTTAAAATACACCAGCATCTGGAAGTCTGGGGACTTTTTTTATCAATTGTTTGATTCCCCCAGCCAAGACATGAATGAATCCTTTGTCGTCAATTCGGCAGCTCTCAAGACAGTCTCCTGAAATTCAACAACACTGCACCATGGAAATTCAGTGGCTTGTTTGATTTAAAGTTAAGTCTTCAAGTTTCCTGTAGAGACAGCCTAGAGTTGGTTACAAACTTTGGAAAGGCTAACTTTATGTTATAAAAAAGTTTCTCATGACTGCATATTGGGGTATCTATCCTTAGGTCATAATCTTTGTCAAAAAAGTATGAATTTGTTCTTTAACGTATAGGTGCTAAATTATTTTTGGTCATTATAATAAATATTATGTTCAAATGTCTTTGCCTTGTCTTCTCCCATCAGAAGTACCAATTCAAATCCATGCTGACTGAATAAGTTAATTTCAAAGATAATGTGAAGTACACCCACAAAATATGATGCCTTTAAGTTGTAGTAACAGCATTTCGGAATAAACCCCAAATATGGCCTTCCAGCACTCTACCATTTAACCATTTACCCAATGTAACAACTAAAACCGGCCAGTGCTGTTCACAAAAATTGCCATTCAGTTTTAATTTTGTACCCCAAAAACATAGCTTATGACCCCTCATTGGAACAAGCTCATTGAGCTCGTTCCAATGGGGGTCATAAGCTATGTTTTTGATGCAAAAAATTAGTTATTCAATAATTTTGTTTGCAAGTGTCATCTGCTGTTCATGTTAGATAAAGGGTTAAAGCTTTAACTAATGTAATGGTCATATTTGACTGATGCTCATCACAAACATCTAAATTCATATTTTAATATTTTTTTAATTTTATGCCTCTAAAACATAGCTTATGTCACCTCACTGGTCACTGGAAGGTGCTCATTAAGCATGTTCTAATGAGGGTCCAGCTATGTTTTTGAGGGAAAATGTTTTTTAGTTGCAGACGAATTTCTTTTTGCAAGTGCCCTTTCTTGTGTTGGTTATTTGATGATGGTTAAATGGAATCAGGTTTATGGACAATTATTTTTTTGATTTGGTAAAGTTTAGAGAGCCATGTCAATAGTGCTGAAATGGTTAGTCAGATAACCGGTCTGCCACCCGTTATCAGCACAGCCAGTTGGAAAAGCTGTCACTGGAATAACCGCTATACCTATAGTTTAAAAAATAACGTCAGGAAAATAAATAGTATTTGACCACAAGACACATTTGCTGACACAAGCATTGTCAAAGCTACCAAACATTTGTCGATTTACAATGATGTGTAGTCAGTGTAACATGAAAGGGTTAAGGTGTTGGAATGTTGAATGAACAGTTATTTTGGTCGCTTGGGATGTCAAGTCCTGGATAAATGTTTGTTACTTTGCATCAAACTGCCAACAGTCAAGTGCACTGCAGGTTGTTTTCCGCATGGGCAGCAGTGAGCATGTGTCTGTCATTGTAACATTGTCTTCTAGAGACAAATTTGACATTCTTCTCTTTGATGGGGTGTTGTTAATTGCAGATTATAATGCTGAAAAAATCTGTCAGTGTGAGTAATGGTGCTTTCAGAATAAATTGACTGGTACTTTACAAACATGTTTCAGAAAAACCATGTTTTGATTTTATTGAGCTGTTTAAAAGTATGAACGTATGTCATAAAAAAAATTTATATTAAAATCCAGTATTGTAAAATGTGTGTTTTAATTGTCAATGTCGGACGGGGGACTCTTGGTCAATGGGGCATATAATAATTTCATACCACACCCCTTTCATGACTCGCAACATATTCCTGCCAGAAAATTCTTTGCGAGAAATAGGTAAATGTAAACATGGAACTGTTTGTGACTTTTGTATTGGCAGTGAACAGAAAAAAGATATTCAAAAAATTATGATTACTTGTTCACCCTATGATCATATCAAATTCAAGCCACTCAAGGTAAGAGGCTCTTTGCTAATACAGTTAACTAATAACTATGCCTAACTACAATTTACAAACTAGTTGGAAAATTCTTAACTAATGTCAATGACTATGATCATATCAAATTCAAGCCACTCAAGGTAAGAGGCTCTTTGCTAATACAGTTAACTAATAACTATGCCTAACTACAATTTACAAACTAGTTGGAAAATTCTTAACTAATGTCAGTGACATTTGGCCCGTGGGGACAAATTGCACACATGATTTTTGTTTCAGGTGTGCTGCATGCTGTGCATCAGTGATATTTTTATACTGTACCAATGACCCAGACATAGCTGGTGCTAACTCTTAAAATATAGGGCCAAACACAAATTTTGCCCCCCAATCCCCAAAATTTGCATCTAAAACTAAAGAAAACATGTCCTGAGAGGCCCTCCACACTTCGCCCCTACTGCGCATGCGCAGTGTCAAGGACGTTCCGAAATTGGCGCCATTTATCATTCTAAGTTTGGCCCTTCATCAGTTAACATCTGACTGATCTTTGTGCTTTTAAATCTCAGTTTAAATGATGCCAGACACATAAATATTAGTGAAATGGTGATTCTAAGGAGGATAGAAAAGGAGGAGAGGAAAAGAATGTGTGACAGAATATTATCAGGGCTGTAACTTAAAATTTTTTAATGAAATTATGTTAAGTTACCTATTTTCAAGGCAGCAGCCATTTTGTTGTCATTCTGATTATTTAGTTACACTGTTTTTACAAGTGTTTTTCCTCTCTCCCTGTCCTTTAAGTTCCCCCTTGCTATTCTCCCATGCTTTTGGCATAATTTCTGTAATTATTATTACTAAAATTTCTTGGGAGTTTAGCTGAATAACAGAATGAATTCTGTTCTTTCCCCATGTTTACGTCTTCACCTACGGGTGGTTAGGCGTTGTGTTCTGCATCTACCATCTGATGTTCTGCAGTTTCTTCCCCGGAAGTCTCTGTTTTGCATCAGATGGTGTATTTTTGGTAACTGATTTCGGGCCTGGGTGCCTGGAGTCTTATTTTAGTGTTTTTACACTCATTGTTTACATTTACAACAGCCCTCTGTGTGAGGGGGGGATTTCTAAATAATAATATCTTTATGTTATTTCAATCATAACTAGATACATTATTATTGTTCGTAAGTGTTGAATAAATTGTTTAAAATATTTTAAAAATTTTTGTCCACACTTAGGCTTGGGATCCATTGGGGCTCAACGTTACTTTTCAGAAACTTGGGCTGTTCTGAAAAAATATTTTTTCAAAATATTTTGATTTCAATTATTTTTTCTATATTAATGGATCATATTATTATTATGTATTTTGATTGCCAGGGGTTAGTGCGAGTACCAGGACTTGTTTTCTTTTCACATTGAAAGGATATTGATCAATTGTTTTAAGAGGAAGTCTTCCTCTGACTTTATTATCATTCTATATGTGGTCAGTGTACTCGCATTAACTCCGGTTCTGTATCGTATGATTTCGATGACAATATGGGAAGCGTATGTCACGGTATGTTGTTGGGGATTTGGACACTCCGGTCCTTTCCCCGCAGGGTCACTCTACTTTATCAATTTCTATTTCAGACGATCAAGATTAGGGTGATGTATCTGTGATGTCTTCCAACAGTGTGCCTCCGTCGTCACAATTAATGAAGGGCTAGCGGAAAAGTGCTCATGTAATACGCCAATTGCCTAAGAGGACCCTAGTAGGTTCGACGGCCTTTGACGTCCGCTAGCTCGCCCGGTGTAGCGTCCATTCACCGAATGGTTCGGCAGCCGGGTTCGTCCGTTGCGGTCTAGAAGGAATTTTGGGGTGATGCGAGCACTATAAAATTAACTTAATGCACACCCAGTGACGGCGGATCGGAGGGAGAACGGAGGAAGCCTTTTAGTCCGGTTCATAGCTCGTTCCGGTCCATCCGGACGGCAAGCGAGAGAGGCCCCTCTCTCGTTCAACAACATCTGGCCCCAGATGTTGTGGTACAAATGTGTCGTTAGCGGAGCATACGTCCGTCGCTCGGGACGCTCCGTTGTATAGGCAGTCCGCTGAGACTGCTAAGGCTTCCTCTTCTCGTCAGCGCACACGACCGCACCTTGGCTGCGTGACCGCCGATATATTACCAGCTTCGCCGATCAAGGATTCTTCGGCGACCAGGTCACACCATCCGGCAGCCAGGGATTCGAGACCGATGGACTCCGGACGTTCGCATAGGAAAAGTATGCGGGAGCCATCTGATGCGGAGCTGCCCTCGGCGAAGCAGCGATAGACTGCGCCTCCGCAGGTCTCGACGCCGGACATTCTTGTGCACATAGCACAGCTTATCGCAGCATCCCAGCAGCCGACAGAAACGGTGTCGGATCGAGAATTATCCGACAGCGCTGGGTCGGTAGCCGGGGACTCGAGGCCTGCAGACTCCGGACGTTCGCATAGGAAGTATGCGGGAGTCAACGTACACGGAGCTTCCAGCGGCAATGCATCGTAAGTCCGCTACTGCACAGGCCTCGGGAACGGACGTGCTTTCCTTAATAGCACAGTTTATCGCAGCATCCCAGCATCAACTGAATCTGTCGCATATATTTTATCCGACGATGCTGGGTCGGGACGCTCCGCGGAAGCGGGTACGGACGTCCGAAAGTTTCATCCGGTCCGACGGGATACCGAAAGGGATTCGGTGGATTTCAAGCTTTCCCTTTCGGAACAACATATGCTGCGATGCCGGATAAGAAACTGATAGCGTCGGTGGACTTGAAATTTTTGGTTCGGTTCAGGGACATCGTCCCTCAGTTCCGACATAGTCCAATAATGTCACACAAACTTTCGAATTATTGAACGACGCTATATATATTATTATTTTATGCTTGCTATCCAAGCATTTCTGGTTTCTTGTTCGAAGAGTTATGGAGATGTCTTTCAAAAGTGTGCCTCTGTCGTCATAGTTAATGAAGAGTTAGCGGCAATAAGTGCTCATGGAATATGTCTATCGCTTACGGAGTGACATTCGCTAGCTCACCCGGTGTAGCGTACATTCATCGAATGGTTCGGCTGCCGGGTTCGTCCGTTGCGGTCTAGGAAGGAGATTTGGGTGATGCGAGCACTTTAATTACTTTAGTACTCACCCAGTGACGGCAGATTGAGGACAGATCGGAGGAAGCCAACAACATAGGGGACCGCATGTTGTGGTTCAGATATTTTACATTCGGAGCATATGTCCGTTGCTCGGGACGCTCCGTTATATTGACAGTCCGAGAGACTGTCTTTAATGCTTCCTCATCCTCACAGCAGGGCACACGACCGCACATTGGCTACGTGACCTCGAGTATCCGATCAGTTTCGGCATTCAGTGATTCCACAGCGAATAGGTCGCGCCATCCGGTAGCCAAGGGACACGAGGCCTATACACTCCGTTCGCTCGCATATTGGAAGTATGCACGGGGTAACGATCTCGGAGCTTCCTGCGGCAATGCATCGTAAGACCGCTGCTCCTCAGGCCTCAGTGACGGACGTGCTATCCGAGTTAGCACAGTTGTTTCGCAGCATCCCAGCAATTGACGGTTTCTCGGTCGAATCAGGAATTATCCGACGGCGCTGGGTCGGTGCGGTCCGCGGTTGCATCAAGCTACGGACGACCGAACGCTTTATAGGGTCCGACAGGATGGCGAAAGGGATTCGAAAGATTTCGAGTTTTCCCTTTAGTAGTATCGGAAGATGCCTTTCATATCTTCTGGCATTTCTTCCAGTGATTATTTTTCGGACTTCATTGCTGCGATCTTGGATAAGAGACTTATAGCGTCATTGGACTCGGATTTTTCGATCGGTACAGGGACTTTGTCCCTGACTTACCGACGCAGTCCAATATTGTCATTACAACATGTGTTTTATTTTTCGACGCTATATATTTATATATATATACAAGACAGCTTCTAAGCATGATAGTTTAGTTTCTTGTCCGCGTGGCTCATTTCTGCCATTTTATCTTTTTTTACATATAGTTTATTTTGGCAGAGCAGGGCATACCGAGAGTTCATATGCGTCTAGACGGTGTGATTAAAGACTGCATATATTCTTTTTCACCGTTTATGTCTTTTCCAATTTCAATGTTGGGAACGACATTATGTATATTAGACTTAACATAGACGCTTTATTATACGTAATCCGCCTTACTGAGGCGTTATCATTACGTCTTCAAGAAAAGATTTACGGGATATTATTCTCAATGTAATTTCTTTTGAGGGCAGTAGTTTGTTCACGTATAACTCCGCCCTTCAGTGGCTGATTGGAGTTGGTTAGACGTGATGCAGCCCTAGCTACATCCACGCGTGGATAGTAGGTTAAGAACTCTCTCAGAGTCGCTTCGTTCTCGGAGGAGCTTCTCTTCGACGGCAACTTTCCGGCAATCCATGAATTGCTTGATTTATACATTCTCTTGTCTATCTAGTGTTACAAGAGATTCAGACTGGGGCAAACATTCGGTGGTTGACTCAGAGAGTGCCGCCGCAGTTGCCGGACCCGAGTGTGGCTGTTATGACGGTTGCCAGTCAAACAGATTGGGATATATACTGATCCCTACGGATTCGAAGTGCCAGGGTCTTTGGGTTCCGCAGTCTTTTAGCTATCAGTTAACTTCCGCGGAATAATGTTTTTTAGGCTTGCTTTATGTCATTGCATGAACATTATTCAGAAACGCATGCCCAAATTCCTGTCCTTTAATTCGACAGTAGTGGCGTATCTCCGGAACCAGGGAGGCACTCTTTCGTTTCCGTTATTCAATTTAATGGAAAGAATCCGTCTGTTGGTTATAGTACACCAAGTTCAGTTTTGGTCCGTCATATTCTGGGTCGTCTGATTGTTTTATCGCACTCCCGTTCTCTTACGGGTCGCTTGTTGCTGTCAGAATGGACTCTCAACAAACAAGTATTCAATCAGATTTGCTATCTATGGGAGCGCCCAATGATGTTTTATTTATGACACAGCTGGCTAATCAATTGCAGGCGTATGTGTTGGCTTGTCCAGATCTCTGAGCTAATACTGTTAACGCTCTATTGATCTATAGGACAGAATGATAGGATACGCGTATCCTCCGGCGCTGTTGTTTTTAGCAGGTATTGTTAAGATAAACAACCACAATACATTTCTGTTGATAGCATCTCTATCTTCACAGAGATCATGAGTAATTTACTCTCTTGTCTACTGTGGATCTTAACGTGAAATCTTCCTCTATGTGAGGATCTTTTTTCACTGGGTAAATCGTGTCATCTTTATCACAACCAGCAAGGTCGCAACCTTCATGTATTCCGTTGTGTGGTCCGTATTGCATTGTAAGCACTGTACTGGACGAGCTTTGGACGCGATTTCTTACTATAGGAGATCCTCTTCTTCGCTATTCTATGCGACTAAAGTGGAGGCTCTTCCGTCGTGGTGTAGGGATCATTATGTTCTTATGGTTGATCCCTCCATACTACTCATTGCTATTTTTTAGTATACTTGTTTCACAAGATCTACTGCAGCCTGTTGTTATTTAGGTTATAGGTTTATGTTACCTCATACCTATGCACTCTACGATAGTTTACAATTGAGTCTTTTGTCTCTTTATCTAAGTCAGTTAGTAACTTTTTGATAAATAGACTTAGAATCTTTAGATTAAATTCCTATACGGATTTTAACTTCAGGTTCTTATTTAGCTAAGTAATCATTTGAGCCTCTGGAAACAGTAGTTTTCAAATTCTGACCTTTTAGACAGTTCTCTTTTACTGTAGAGTCAGTGAGTTTCATGCACTATCGATGGATGATTTTCACTTTCATAGTTTCGGAATCAATACTTCCGTTACTATTTAGGTTGGATTGTTGCATAAGAGTTAGGCTCCTATTATCCGGAACCTATTATTTTAAGGTCCTTCCGTCTTCGTATGGGCATAGGCCTTTACTCTTTCCGGGTACAGTTTATGTATTTATAAACAGATATCTGTTTATTACAAGGGCGTAAGCTTCTTCTGTCTTTGATGTCTAGTAGAAGGACGTTACGCTCCATTTTATTGTTAATGGATTCTATTAACTAGCGTACTGCTTATGGTATATCATTGGCTTAGCAGTTGTGCTTAAGATTTCGGCTCATGAAGTAAGAGTTCTTCTACTTCTTGGGCTTACATTAATAGTGTTCTATTATAGATTTTTGAAGGCTGCTCATTGCGCTCAGCCATCCATTCATGAATTTTTATCTCAGAAATATCGAGTCCATTTCTGGAGGCCTCTTTTGTTAGGTCTATTATCTACTGCTCAGAATGTCATTCACTTAACAGTTGCTACTATAGCTAGGTAGGCTGTCTGTTTCGGCAGTGTCTCCGTTCGGCTGCCCTCTTCGCTCTGGGCTATTTGACCCAGGGCAAGGAAAAGGGGGGGGGGGGGGGGGGGGGAGGGTGTTCCCTTGGGTCACCTGTTTTTACTATGAAAACAAGGGGATACCTCCTCCGGAGTTAGTAATTCTGAGCTGTTATTGGGATGGTTGTTTAGTGAGAAGTTTAAGTTTATAAAATTCATTCAAGTCTTAGTTTTTAAAGTATAGCTTTTGAATATTGCATATGTCAACGGACATGATTATGCAATTCTCACACACTTTTAGGAGTATAAGAGTCTCTATTCTCTAGACTTACTTTATTATTGGCTTACTTTAAAAATTATTAGTATAAGGATTATTGGATATTAATAGAGTACATGGATGTATGAAGCTCAATTTTTGGAAGGTGTTGTATCTTTCTAATTTATCATAAATAAGAAAGATACATGTAAGGCCTATTACTTCTTTTCCCTACAGGGGATGACTCTATTTTATTTTATTGAGCGTATTCCATTTTGCTCTATGTCCTTGGCCCTCCAGCCTTTTTACTATTCAGCTATGTCTGGGTCATTGGTACAGTATAAAAATGTTAAAAAATTTATAGTAATTTATATATTTTTTATACTTACCAATGACCCAGACGGGGATGGCCCTCCCAGGAGTTGGGAACTCTTGCCTCCCCGCTGAGTACATAGCACTTACCAGGCACTGGTTATTAGAATGATAAATGGCGCCAATTTCGGAACGTCCTTGACACTGCGCATGCGCAGTAGGGGCGAAGTGTGGAGGGCCTCTCAGGACATGTTTTCTTTAGTTTTAGATGCAAATTTTGGGGATTGGGGGGCAAAATTTGTGTTTGGCCCTATATTTTAAGAGTTAGCACCAGCTATGTCTGGGTCATTGGTAAGTATAAAAAATATATAAATTACTATAAATTTTTTAACTTTCATGTGTCTTGCACCTGTGATTTTCAAATGGCCAGGCCTGTTTTTGTGACCGGGCAATGCAGGGTGACCACAGTTACGATGTATCATCGCTATTATGTGGGACCATTGCAGACATAAATTGTTAACGATCATTTGCACATTGGCGATTCCTGTTGGCACTCCATGGTGTTTGTTTGTTTACATTTTGCAGAAGTCAGGTGGCAGTGTTTTGAACTGTGTTCTCGCCATTCCTTACTAATGTTGCATTGTAGACAATGCAATAATACCAGCGGTTAAAATTAACGGATATCCAGTTGAAATCTGGTTATGCCCGATGGTTAGCAGGTTAGAAAAATGGGCCAACCATTTTAGCACTACATGTCAAACTAAATATTTACATGTTATTAGTATTATTTGAATGTTCATGAACTTGTAAAAAAGTGAGAATATAGCCTTTATTGACAAGAGCAAAACTTGCATATAGGATGATTTGCATACACATGAAGGTAATTAATTTTACAATATTTCCACTTCATGAAGTTCATGTGTGAAAACTGCAAGTGTCAATTGGTTTCCTTGATTCTCCCTTATTGGCTGTTGACATAACTGAAAATGCTCTTGCATCTGGATCCACTCCCCAATACAGAATCATAATTGTGCCTCTGATATATATAGGTTATTATCACCATGTGGGTTTCTGAGATGGTGTATTGACGTCAAGACCTCGTCTCTGGGTATATAATGACAAGTTCATTAAGATGAGTCAACATATGACCCAGAGGTGAGGATGAGAAAAATAGTCTTTGTGCTGTGTGTTTTTTTGTTTTATTTTTCTGGTTTAATGCATGATAGGCTTATTGAGCCCCCGAAATGAGTGCACATAAAAAACGTTATATTTCTGAATCGAATGATCGCACATGCTGTTGCTGCCCGCACTGAATGTAATATAAATTGTTTTCTACTGGTTAGATACTAAATGAGGTTGCTTAGAAATTAGGAAAATGACCTTCAGATAGAGTGATGTTAATAAACTAAAATATTAACTTTTTATAGTCTCACTTGATTTACCTCAACTTTTCAGAAAAGTTGTATGTTAACTTTCTGCACACTGATGACAAAATACTACAATTTCAAAAAAGCAAACTTTTCCCATAATGCAACTAGGAATGTCAATCAATTCAATCTTGTGTGACAAACTTCTTTGAGCTCTGTCAGATAAGGCTGATTTGGTTAAATTCCTTGTTACTTTGTAGGAAAAATTTGCTGTATGGAATTTTGGCAGCAGTGTTCAGAAGATTAAGACCACTTTTAGATTCAGTTAAATTTTAGATTCAGTTAAAATGTTATTTCCACCATTGTGTATATGATTAGTTTACTCTGAAAATCTTAAAATGTCAGTTGCGATTAAAGCAGTTTTTCTAACAGACTCTGAAAACATTTGTATAACATAAGGGGAGTAAAGTCTTGTTTATACCCTCACTCCACTTTTTGATTAACTTTTTCAATTTTAGGAGCATTTACAACCACACACACCCTTCTTTGTATGTGTATAAAGATGTGGACACATACCAAACCAGAATAGGGGCTTATGTCAAACCTATGTGTTGTCACATAAAGTCTTTTGGAAATCTGATATTTTGCCCATTTCATCTTGCAATTCTAAATAGGGACTTTTTTACGAGATGGTCTGTTTTAGCTCTTTGACCATTTTTCAGCACACTTGTAAGCCTAAAACAAGCAGAGACACTTAGAAAATAGGGGCATCCTCATTCAGAAGGTTTTTAGAGTAACAAAAATTCTTAATTATTGGTCATTACTGACCTGCACACCGACTCTCACTCACACATACAGTAGAACCTGTCTTGAGAGACCACCCTTTTTTGCCAGGCAAAAGTAGTCTCTAAAAACAGGTGATCTCTCATGACAGGTTCATACAGAGTAAAACAACCAAACGGGACAAGGTTACAACAGTCTCTGAAGACAGGTGGTCTCTCACGACAATGGTCTCTCAAAACAGGGTTTACAATATTAATAACCCAACATAGAGGCTTATTAGTCCCCTACCGGCATCGCCGGAGGGGACTATAAGTTTGCACTCCGTCCATCCATCAGTCTGTCAGTCCATCAGTCTGTCAGTCCATCAGTCTGCCAGTCCATCAGTCTGTCAGTCACACTTTAGTTTTCCGGACTTTTTTTGGAAATGCTTCAACCGAATGATTTTATTTTTTATAACCTACTATAGAACGATGACTTACAGATCAAGTTTGTGTTTCATGCTGATTGCATTAATCTTGTGTGATTTATGGCCCTTGGAAATATGGAAAAGCGCCAAAATATCAGTATTTTTATACTGTACCAATGACCCAGACATAGCTAGTGCTAACTCTTAAAAATCTAGGGCCAAACACAAATTTTGCCCCCAATCCCAAAAATTTGCATCTAAAACCAAAGAAATCATGTCCTAAATGGTCCTCCATACTTCGCCTCTACTGCGCATGCACAGTGTCAAGGACATCCCGAAATTGGCGCCATTAATCATTCTTTGTTTGGCCCTTCATCAGTTAACATCTGACTGATCTTTGTGCTTGTAAATCTCAGTTTAAATGATGCCAGACACATAAATATTAGAGAAATGGTGGTTCTAAGGAGGATATAGAAGGAGGAGAGGAAAAATGAGTGACAGAAAATAATCAGGGCTGTAACTTAAAATGTTTTAATGAAATTGTGTTAAGTTACCTATATTTTTATACTGTACCAATGACCCAGACTTAGCTGGTGCTAACTCCAACAAAACCAGGGCCAAACACAAATTTTGCCCCCCAATCCCCAAAATTTGCATCCAAAACAAAAAGAAATCATGTCCTAAAGGACCTCCATAGTACGCCTCTACTGCGCATGCGCAGTGACGCAGTCGTCCCGAAATTGGCGCCAATTATCATTCTCTGTTTGGCCCTTCATCAGTCAACATCTCACTGATCTTTGTGCTTGTAAATCTCAGTTTAAAGGATGCCAGACACGTAATTTTTGGAGAAAATGTGATTCTAAGGAGGATAGAAGGAGGAGAGGAAAAAGAAGTGGCAAAAAATAATCAGGGCTGTACTTAAAATTTTTTGATGAAATTATGTTAAGTTGCCTATTTTCGAGGCATGGGCCTCTTGTTGTCATTCTTGCTAATTGTTGCACTGCTTATTCAGTGTTTCCTCTCCCCTAGCCTTCTAAAGTTCCCCCTGGCAATTCTCCCATGCTTTTGGCATATTTTTGAGAAGTTTCATTTCTAAAATTTCCTGGGAGAGTTGCTTGGTTACAGAATGTTTTCTGTTATTTTCCCCATAGTTACGTTTTCACCCATGGGTGTATAACGTTTGTGTTCTGCATCTTCCATCTGATGTTCTACAGATTCTCCCCTGGGAGTCTCTGTTTTGCATCAGATAGAGTGTAATTGATGACTGATTCCGGGCCAGTTTTTTCAGTGCCTGGAGTCATGTTTTCTAGTGTGTTTACACTGTTTGTTTTCATTGGCAACAGCCTTTTTTGAGGGGGGGCTGTTTGCCTTTGTGGTAGTTTATCTCATTATAAGATACATTTATATTATCCGAAAGTGTCTCATTAATTATTTTATATAATTTTAAAATTTTTGACCACACTTTGCCATCGGATCCATCGGGGCTCAACGTTACTTTTCAGCAACTTGGGCTTTTCTGAAAAAATATTTTTTCAAAATTATTTTGTTTTTTCATTTATTAATGGATCATGTTATTATGTATCTTTGTGTCAGGGGTTTTTGCGAGTAACTAGGACTTATTGTTGTTCTTTCACAATGAAGGGACATTGTTCAAATTGTAATAGGAAGAAATCTTCCTCTGACTTTCATGATCATTGTATTAATTGTAGTCAGTGTTCTCGCATTAATCCCTGTCCTATATGTGAACATTGGGATGAGAAACATTGGAAACGTGTGTCACGATATGTTGTTTCTGGAGAAAGAGCGATGCCGGCTCTTTCTCCACAAGGTCACTCTACTCTCTCAGTTTCTATTTCAGAGGAACCAGAACAGGGTGATGTTTCCATGTTATCTTCTTCAAGTGTGCGTCCGTCGTCACAAATGAATTCAGAGCTAGCGGCAAAAGTGCTCATGGAGATTAGACAAATGTCGTCCGCTAGCTCGCCCGGTGTAGCGTCCATTCACCGAATGGTTCGGCAGCCGGGTTCGTCCGATGCGGTCCAAGAGGAAATTTTGGGTGATGCGAGCACTATAAACATAATAGATGCACACCCAGTGACGGCGGATAGTAAACGAGAACGGAGGAAGCCTTTTAGTCCGGTTCCTAGCTCGTCCAGGTCCAGCCGGGCCGCGAGCGAGAGAGGTCCCTCTCTCGTACAACAACATCTGGGACCAGATGTTGTGGTACAAAATGTGTCTTTAGCGGAGCATACGTCCGTCGCTCGGGATACTCCGTTGTATAAGCAGTCCGCAGAGACTGTTAAGGCTTCCTCTTCTCGTCAGCGCACACGACCGCACCTTGGCTGCGTGACCGCCGATATTTTACCAGCTTCGCCGATGAAGGATTCTTCGGCGACCAGGTCACACCATCCGGCAGCCAGGGATTCGAGACCGATGGACTCCGGACGTTCGCATAGGAAAAGTATGCGGGAGCCATCTGATGCGGAGCTGCCCTCGGCGAAGCAGCGAAAGACTGCGCCTCCGCAGGTCTCGACGTCGGACATTCTTGTGCAGATAGCACAGCTTATCGCAGCATCCCAGCAGCCGACAGGAACGGTGTCGGATCGAGAATTATCCGACGGCGCTGGGTCGGTACGCTCCGCCGAAGCATCGGGGGCGGACGACCGGGAACATCGGGAGGTCCGACCGGATGGTGAAAGGGATACGGATGAATTGGAGCTATCCCTTTCGGAACAACATAAAGCTGCCGTGGACTTCATCCGGCACTTTCTCCCTCAAGTTGTTCCATCGGGCCAGACTGCTGCACTTCCGGACAAGTGAATTATAGCGTCATTGGACTCTGAATTTTTTGAGCGGTTCAGGGACATCGCTCCCGAGTTTCCGTCGCAGTCCAATAATGTTGCAAGAACATTTGAATTATTGAACGACGCTATTTTTAAACTTGCTTCCAGGACGGGGAAAGCAGGTTTCTTGTCCGCGAATACTCTTAACCTGCCTTTCATTAATGCAAGGAATAAATTCGATACGGCAGGACAGGGTATACCGAGAGTTCCTCTGCGTATGGACGACGAGGCGGAAGACTTAGAGCTATCATTACCGTCGTCAGCTTCTATTCCAACCGCGGTGTTGGAAACAGCTATTGCGTCTAACAGAGCCAATTTAGATGCCTTATCTTACGCAGATCACCTTACTAAGGCGTTATCACTGCGCCTTCAAGGGGAAGAGTTTCAGGATATACAATCCTCTTTAAGACTTCTTTCAAGGGCAGTAGCTTATTCCACGTGTAACTCCGCCCTTTCAGTGGCAAATCTGGAGTTGGTTAGACGTGACGCAGCCCTAGCTACATCCACACTAGTGGATTCTAAGGTGAAGAACTCTCTTAGAGTCGCTTCGGTCTCAGGAGAACTTCTCTTTGACGGCAAGCTTTCCGCTATTTATGATAAAATTAAAAAGAAAGCTAATGATTCTCTGTTGTTCAGATCGGCTCCTAAAAAGTCGGATACAGCAGACACGAATAAGACAGGCACTTCTGGGTCTAATGCGCCCAAGAGAGGTTCCTATAGAGGTTCCGGTGCGTCCTCTTGGTCTTATTCGAGAGACCGTCAGGATAGCGACTCTCGTTCGGGACGTCCTTCAGGCCGGGACAATCGGTCGGACGCCCCGAGGTCGACGAGGCGAGGTGCGGGTCGTGGAAGACATGGTTTCTCCTACCTCAGGCCTCACAGGTCCAGGAGGTGATGGCTTAAACCTCTATCGCGTTCCGGTTGGCGGAAGGTTGTCGAGTTTTTCCCAAGAGTGGGCGTCGATTACGGACGACCCTTGGGTGAGAGGAGTGACTTCGGAAGGTCTAAAGATATCCTTCAAACGAAAGCCTCCATTAACTCGAAGTCCAAAGTGGACTCATCTTCCGTCAAATCCACAGAAAGGAGACGCTCTGTTATCAGAGGTGCAGTCTCTTTTAATGAAGAACGCGGTAGAGGTCGTAGAAAACCAGGAATCTCTGGGATTCTACAGCCATCTGTTTCTGGTTCCGAAACCAGACGGCTCGTTCCGTCCAGTCATAGATTTGAGCTGGATAAACAAGCTGATCGTCGCTCCGAAGTTTTATATGGAGACGATTCGATCGGTCAGAGCGAGTATTCGGGTGAACGATTATGCAACGAGCATAGATCTCAAAGATGCGTACTTTCACGTCATGGTACATCCGACATTCCGAAAGTATCTACGCTTCGCAGTCCTAGGAGTGGTTTATCAATTCCAGGCGATGTGCTTCGGATTGAATCTAGCACCCTGGGCTTTCACTCGGGTAATGAACTCGGTAATGATCTACTTCCGAGCTCATTCGTCTGCGGTAACGTCGGCCTACCTGGACGACATTCTTCAGAGGTACGGCAACGAGTTAACGCTTCAGAACGATGTTCAGAATCTTCTTCTATTGCTCCGACGTCTCGGTTTTATAGTAAACGAGGAGAAGTCGGATCTGGTGCCGTCCAAGTCATTCACTCATCTGTGAATGAGCTTCGAGACGCACAACAATCTCGTTCGTCTGCCGTTAACCAGAGCGAAATTAGTCAGTTGTTACGCTCGCTATTGTCTGCACGCAGACAAAGTCACGGCGAGAGAATTTATGAGACTGATAGGTCTGTGCGGAGCCGCCGCGGATCTCATTCCGATGGGGCGGCTACGCACACGTCCTCTTCAAATTTTCCTGACTCAGAATTGGAGTGTGAAAATTCATTCGCTCGATGTAGACGTTCTCTTGTCAGATCAACTGAAACAAGAGATTCAGACTTGGGCAAACATTCAGTGGTTAACTCAAGGAGTTCCGCTGCAGTTGCCGGATCCGAGTTTTACCGTTATGACGGATGCCAGTCAAACAGGTTGGGGTGCATCATTAATCCCAACGGATTCGAGATGCCAGGGTCTTTGGGATCCGCAATTCCTGTGCAAGCACATAAACATCAAGGAAATGATGTCAATTTGGCTTGCGTTACGTCACTGGATGGACATTATTCACGATGCTCATGTCCAAATCCTATCCGACAATACGACAGTAGTGGCGTATATACGGAATCAGGGAGGCACTCATTCAGTTCCGTTGTTCAATCTAACGGAAAGAATCCTTCTGTTTGCGTTAGAACATCACGTTCTTCTTTCGGTCCGTCACATACCGGGTCGTCTGAATGTGCTAGCAGACTCCCTTTCACGAAAGGGTCACTTGTTGCCGTCGGAGTGGACTCTCAACAAACAAGTATTCAATCAGATTTGCTACCAATGGGAACGGCCAATGATAGACTTATTTGCGACACATCTCAACAATCAGTTGCAGACGTATGTGTCTCCGTGTCCGGATCCAAGAGCATTTGCAGTAGACGCTCTGTCGATCCCTTGGGACGGAATGATAGGATATGCGTATCCTCCAGCGCCGTTAATTCAACAAGTATTGCTAAAGATAAAACAATCTCAATGCAAGATTCTGTTGGTAGCATCTCTGTCGCCACAGAGACCGTGGATAAATCTACTCAGGTGTCTGTTGTGGGACCTACCGCGGAAGCTTCCTCCCCGAGAGGATCTTCTTTCGCAGGGGAAATCGCGCCAACTCCATCACAACCCACAAGGTCTCAACCTTCACGTTTTTCCGTTGTGCGGTCCTTCTTGCATGGCAAGCACTTTACAGGACGAGCAGTGGACGCGATTTCTAACTGTAGGAGGACCTCCTCTTCGCTAAACTATGCGGCTAAGTGGAAGGTTTTTCGTCGTTGGTGTAGGGATCATTCTGTAGATATATTTGATCCCTCTATACCAGACATTGCAAACTTTCTAGTATACTTGTTTGACGAAATCAAACTGCAGCCTGTTACTATAAAGGGTTATAGATCTATGTTATCTGATACCTATGCACATCATGATAGTTTACAAATTGGATCTAATGTCTCTTTATCGAAATTGGTTAGAAACTTTTCGATAAATAGACCCAGAACTCTTAGATTAATTCCTAAGTGGAATTTAGCTTGGGTTCTCCTTAAATTGAAGGAAAAGCCATTTGAACCTCTTGGGACAGTAGATTTCAAATTCTTATCTTATAAGACAGCTTTTCTCTTAGCTTTCTCTTCTGCCAGAAGAGTCAGTGAGCTTCATGCACTATCAGTGGATGATTCTCATTATCGTAGTGTTGGGAACACTATCACCTTCACTACTAATGTGGGTTTTTTAGCTAAGAATCAGGCTCCTAATAAATATCCGGAACCTATTGTTATTAAGGCTCTTCCGTCTTCAGACGGGCGTAGGCCTTTACTCTGTCCTGTTAGAGCACTACGTATCTATAAACAGAGATCTCAGTTTATCAGAAAGGGACGGAAACATTTCTTTCTGTCTTTGATGCCTAATAGAAAGGACATTTCAGTCCATTCTATTGCTAGATGGATTCAGTTAACTATCCGTACTGCTTATGAAGATTTATCTTCTTCTCAGCAGTCTGTGCTTAAGATTTCTGCTCATGAAGTAAGAGCTCTTTCTACTTCCTGGGCTTATGCTAATAGTGTTGCTATTACAGATTTAATGAAGGCTGCTTATTGGTCTCAGCCATCCACATTTACGAATTTTTATCTCAGAAATATTGAGTCCATTTCTGGAGACCTGCATTGTTTAGGTCCGTTATCTGTTGCTCAGAATGTCGTCCACTAAACAGTTGCAACTATAGTTATGCAGGCTTTCTGTTCCGGCAGTGACTCCGTCCGGCTGCCCTCTTCGCTCTGGGCTATTTGACCCAGGGCAAGGGGAAGGGGGGGGGGGGGGGCGGGTGTTCCCTTAGGTCACCTGCTTTATAGTGAAAAGCAAGGGAATGCCTCCTCCAAGTCAGTATTTCTGAGTCGCTTCCGGGATGGTTTTAAAGTGTAATATTAATGTTTAAATTCATTCATGTCTTATTTTTAAAGTGTACCTCGGTGTGAAGCATTTGTATATGTCAAGTGTCAAACGGGCTTTAATATACAATACTCGGACACTTTTAAATGATTATAAAGAGTCTCAATTCTCTGGACTACTTTATTTATTGGCTTGCTTTAAAAATAATTAGTATAAGGGTTATACTGGATGTTAATAGAGAACATGAATGTTATTGTGCTCAATTATTAAGGGTAGTGTATCTTTCTAATTTAATATTAAATAAGAAAGATACATGTAAAGCCTAATACTCCTTTTCTCCTTAAGGGGTTACCTCTTTACTATATAATTGAGCTTATTGGATTTTCCTCTATGTCCTAGGCCCTCCAGCCTGTTTACTATTCAGCTAAGTCTGGGTCATTGGTACAGAATAAAAATGTTAAAAAATTTATAGTAATTTATATATTTTTTATACTTACCAATGACCCAGACAGGGATGGCCCTCCCTGGAGTTGGGAACTCTTGCCTCCCCGCTGAGTACATAGCGCTGACCAGGCACTGCCAGTAAGAATGATAATTGGCGCCAATTTCGGGATGACTGCGTCACTGCGCATGCGCAGTAGAGGCGTACTATGGAGGTCCTTTAGGACATGATTTCTTTTTGTTTTGGATGCAAATTTTGGGGATTGGGGGGCAAAATTTGTGTTTGGCCCTGGTTTTGTTGGAGTTAGCACCAGCTAAGTCTGGGTCATTGGTAAGTATAAAAAATATATAAATTACTATAAATTTTTTAACTTTCGAGGCAACGGCCTGTTGTGGTCATTCTTGCTATAAAGTTACACTGCTTGTTCAGTGTTTTCCTCTCTCCCTTTCCTTTAAGTCCCCCCTTGCTATTCTCCCATGCTTTTGGCATATTTTCTGTAATATTATTACTGGGAGTTTTAGCTGGATAACAGAATGAATTCTGTTCTTTTCCCCATGTTTACCTCTTCACCCTTGGGTGTTTAGGCGTAGTGTTCTGCATCTACCATCTGATGTTCTGTAGTTTCTTCCCTGGAAGTCTCTGTTTTGCATCAGAT